>OU015524.1:158915-1491415 GCA_907165065.1 Caprimulgus europaeus | reverse complement strand
CTGCCAGCAGGCACATGTTAGAGCAACATATGTACCAAATTTGCAGTATTCTTCATCTAAATAAGCAACGAGTAGGTTGATTTTTTTTTTTAATTCACTCAAATGGGTTAAAAGATGAAATCTTCAAAAGCAAATGTAATTAAGGTTGCAGAAATGCACGCTAGTATTTCAGAGATGCCATCGCAACGTCGCTGCATATAAAGGAGAGATGTTAGCTGGCCCGTTTCACAAAATCCTGAGCAGTGCTTTTATTTACTTTTTTTTTATTTTTTTAACTCAATTCCAATTTACTTGAATGCAGAAATTATTTGTGTGAGTGCCAAGCCAAACAGAGTAGCTGATTTAGCAGCACGAGTATGAAACGAGCTTGGTGCAACTGAAGTGGGATGTACTACAAATAATTAGCGCTGTCTTAGCATCTCCAAAGTCTAAAAAAAGTGAAGTTTTGGGGTTTTCTGAGAAGCTGTTTTAAATGCCTCATACTTTTTCTGAAGAGACCGACTGCAGTGGATTTAGTGTTAATTTAATTCAATTAAAATCTTAAAAAAAGATCCTTAATCTGAATATAAAAGCGAGTGCTTTATTGAAGTTGACTCTGAACTCACAATAGGTATATACTTTTAAATCTGGTTTTATGATCATGTTTCATTCAAGTGCTGTTAGACAACAAAGGAATTGTGTTTCCAGAAAAAAAAAGGTTGAGCAGTACTGATTAGCATTGCAAAGTCTGCATCTAACAAGATTAGTTTTTAAACTAAACCAGTATATTTTAATTTTTTATACACGTGGAGCTAACGTACATGGCGAACAACATCTCTTTATAGAATTTTAAGTATTTGAGACACTTTATTGTTTAAAGAAAAGTTGCTGACTGCATCGCAAGTATAGCCTAGTAAAAATGGGGCCTGGAATAGTAAACTGTTGCAGAGCTGAGGCAGAAACTGGTAACCTTCTGACCTCTGACTTTTACTGGAAAATGATATGCAACATAAATTCAGGGGGCCTTTTTTCTTTCAAGTACGTATATATATATATATATATATATATATATATATTCTAGTGGCGCTGTTCACGACGCTGTAGTTGAAGTGGTGTCAACGTGTTCATTAGAGCCCCTTGCTTTCGGAGCAAACTTTAAATCCATGGGTTTTTTTTTTTTTTCTGGGGTGAAAAAGCTGCTGCAAAAATAGGCTTTGTACTGAAATGTGGTGTTTGGAGGGGGTTTGCACTCAGGTAGGGCTGTTCTTTTATTAGACGGACGTGTGATGGGTGTATGTGCGCGGACAAAACGTCTGTGGGGAGGCTTGCCAACGTGCTCCTAAACCTCTTGGGCCTTTCAGAAATGGAGCTACTCAGCTCCTGGTGTACTTTTTAAGATGTTCAGGCTAAATTTTCTCCTAAATGTGGCATTTTATTAGTCTGGAGCACTGGTCGTATCTGCTGTTTTATCGTCGCCGTCCCGGTCGGCTCCTGGCAAGGTGCGTGCTGTGACCTCGGTCAGGAAGGGGTTTCTAAAGTGACTTTAGAGCTTGAGTCCTACTGAATAGCCACAGAAAGACTTGTCAGCGATGCTTTAGCAGGTTCTGAAACTTTTACCCCAATTTTAGAGTAAGGTTTATTGAGGCTGGAATCGCTGCCAGCACTTGATAGATGAGTTTTGTGAAGAAGGCTCGTTGCATTAAAACTTTAAGAAAGAGCAAAAAAAAACCTGTGAATTTCCTAACTGATGCTTTCAGGTCAAATTTGGGAAAGGAGTTTTGGAAAGGAGACCTTGTCCATGGGGTCTCTATTACTGAGACTTGCTTTCAGGCCACTCACCTGTGGAATAGCCTTTTTTTGAGGAACAGGGATGTGGGAATGGTCTCGCTGAGCCTCGCTTTACGTTTTGTTTTCTTGAAGCCCTCTGAAGGCTGAGATTATGGGGGAATCTCAGTTGTGTGAGCCCATCCACACCTGCATATACACCTGGTGTAAAAAAAGCATGATTTTAGCCTTCCCACGTGGGGAAGAAGTCAAAACCCCATGATCTTGATTGACCAAAAGAGAAGAAAAAGATAGCCGATACCCCGCCTCTCCCCAGCTACACTGAAGTTCCAAATGCCATGATTTGGAGGCTTTTCTGCTATGGCCTGATGTGAGGAGTGACAACACTGTGACCAAACTGATGTATTCACATCTGCTGGGTGCTTTTCTTGGCAGCAGAAGCAGCCGGCGTGGCACTGCCACCACAACCGGGTGCCGCGGAGGGACGGCAGCGAAAGGCGGGGGACCCGCAGGCTGGTGCTTGTTAACTCGAGATGCCTGCATTGCGTGACATATATTCAGTATATTATGGGCCTCCCTATTTTTAGGAGTTTGTAAAAGTTCCTTTTGGTTCCATCTGTCAAGAGCACGTTTGCCATTTAAAAAAAAAAATCAAATCTAATCACCAGAAATAGAAGCCTCTAAAACTGTCTATTTTTAGGCTGTTCCCACAGCCTCCTTCCCCTGGTGGGGTAGGGACAGGCACCTTCTGGGCCAGGGTTCCAACCTGGCTGAAGGTATCACGAGGACGTGAGTGTTGAGCTTTGCACTTTCAGAGGGGCAGCTTGAACCCCTTAGCAAGAGTTTTGTGCCCTAGTCCATTTTTTGGTTAAGGTTAAGGTTTTGGTTAAGGTCTATTTTTGGACTTTTTGGAAATTCTTCTTTTTTACCTGATACCTCACTGCTTTTAATCCCCACAAAGTGCATTTTTAACCTATTTATATCCTTGTGCACAGCACAGGTCAAACAATTACCTTTGAAAACAGGCGAGGTGCTCTTTCCTCTAAGCATTTGAAAGTCTTTTTTAGCATGTAAATTTATTTACTTAGGTAATCCTAATGACTCCCAGCTGCTTCGATCTCTTATAGAAATCCATATTTAACTGCCAGGGGGCTGCTCTGGGGTCTCGTGCCACGAAGCAGCAGGATATGTTATTGCATGGCACGTTGACACAACCTCTCACAAAGGCCCGGTGTTGTGTCATCGTAGGGGATGGTTATAGCAGAGGAATGCAGAATAATATTATGAAAAAGTTTTGTGGGCTGCTTTCCCATTGCTCTGAACTCATTGGGAAGGGCCTTTGGAGGTCTGTCTCCAGACGGTGCAGAGATCTGAATGCACCCAGGGAAGAAATAACTTGCAAAATTAAAAAGAAAAGAGAAGCAAGTTCTTGGGGACAGGCGGGCGATGCGGAGCTCACGGCAACACTACTTCATCTTCTTGCTTATTCTGACTTAGAAATATTCCTGTTTGGGGTATGCACAGATCTGTTTTGTTGGTTTGGGTTTTTTTTCCCAAGTAGTCAGGCCAGGAGGATATTGAACAAAGCCCTGGTACAGTCACTTTTAATCCAGAGTGGGGCTTTTTAATTCCCGTGTTTAGCTCCCCTACACGGCTTCAAAGAAAAAGAAAATAAATCCATCGTGTCTCCTGTTTGTGTGTATTGTTTCTTCCCCCTTTTTTTCTGTGCAAGCCTTGGCCTGGGTTCAGAACATTTTTTTAACCTCCAAATGATTGTTGCTCTTCCAAGCTGGGAGTCGAAAGCGGCGATATTTCTTGATAAAAATGTATCAGTGGCCGCAATGGTTTGTTTGTTTGTTGTTGGGTTGTTGGGGTTTTTTTTCAGGCTTTTGTAAGAGTTTGGGCAACCTATAGGCAAAAAGGCAATCACATTTCTTATTGCTGGGAATCTCAAGGCGGTTGTTTGGAGGCTGCGAAGGCAGGCGGCAGAGCGGGGCGGTGGGGGAGAGAAGGGCCACGTTATGTTCCAGATGACTGAGCAAGGATTTATATACCAGCTTGCCTTTTTTTTTGTTGTTTTTTCTTCTTCTTCTTCTTTTTTTTTTTTTTAACATGGGAGAAGAAAAGCAATAAGAGCGGGGAGGCGAGGCATTTGGAGCGCTCAGATGGCCGGTGACTAATGGGAGAGGTGGGCAGGAGCCCGCGGATTGGGTGTCTTAATGAGCACATTTTGCACCGAGTTTGGGCCGCAGTTCCCCTTCACCTTTGCCCTTTATTGACCAAACTGACACTTCATTTTTCACATACTTCCAATTATGGCTGAGCTTAAGTGTTGCCCTGCCTCCTTTCTTTCTTGCCTATGGACGGCTTGAGAGCGACTGAGGCCACAGAAGATATTTTAATTTGAAAAAGTACCCTAGCAGGGCAGGTTTAGGGTGAAACCTGAACCTGCTGTCACTTTGCAGTTTCTCTGAGGAAAACAGAAGTTTTAATGTTTCTTGTTTAGCGCTTTTCCCCTCCGCTTCTCCGTGGTGAGGTGGGGGGATGGCTGTGGGGGTGGTTGGGTTGGTGAGGGGTGTTCCTCTTGGGGTAAAGGTGCTGTGGGTTGGAGTCAACCAAGTAACGAATCATTGAACCATGGAATGGTCTGGGTTAGGAGGGACCTTAAAGCTCCTTCAGTCCCAACCCCCTGCCAGCAGCAGGGACACCTTCCACTAGACCAGGTTGCTCAAAGCCTCATCCAACCTGGCCGAGAACACTTCCAGGGAGGAGCAGCCACAGCTTCTCTGGGCAACCTGGGACAGGATCTCACCACCCTCACACCAAAGAATTTCTTCCTCACATCTCAGCTCCATCTCCCCTTTTCCAATTTCAAGCCATCACCCCTTGTTCTGTCACTCCCTGCCCTTGTCCAAAGTCCCTCCCCAGCCTTCCTGGAGCCCCTTCAGGTACTGGAAGGCCACTAGAAGAGATAAACCATGAATGATGGCTCCTTGTTCCCTCTCAAAGCAGCATCCTCTCAAGGGGCTTTTTGTGGTACATTGTCCCACAGTGTGCTTTGCCCAACGCTCTCCTCATAGGAAAGCAGAACATCACTGTGCCTGCAGCTGTGGGGCCTGAGACCGGTGTGGGTTTGTTGGCTTGGTGAATATTTAACGCATGAGCGTGGCTTAGAGTGTGGCCTGGCTGTGAGGCTGTGCGCGGGGGCCGAGGGCGATGCTGGCACAGGCAGGTGTGATGAAGGGATGGACGGACAAATCTCCAGTCTGCAGCCGCCCCTTTGATGTATGGGAGAACTGTGATATATGTCCCACAGCCCAAGCCTCTGTGTGTTTCCACATTGGCTTGTACACGCAAAATCCTTCCAGGGCGGAAGCGTCTGTTTATTTTTGCAGGGCTTTGGGGGTTTCGGAGCGTGCGGTTTTCCTACCCAAGGTGAATTGTGTCGGAAATAGTCGGAATAAGTTGCTCTTGCATGGGGTGGGTGGGTTTCAGAACAAAATAGCTGCTGTTAGACCTGAACTTCCCGGCAGCACCGCTGGATTCTGCAGCGTGGCTTTTGCTACCGGCTCTGTCACGTGAAGCTTGGGTGAGTAACGAGCGGGCGCGTCACCTGCGAGCCGGTGGTGATGGCTTTGCGTTTAAACACGTGGCGAGTGTATCGAGTTGTTTACATCCAAACAGAGGCCTCTCAACCAGAGAAGTATTTATCTCAAAAAAAAAAAAAAAAATCAAGTATTACCAACTTTATTATGTAGCCCTCTGGCACAGTAATGGCACGGCATATTTTTACTGTAATATGGTAATAAAAGAATATGTAAAAAGCAGACAAAGGTTCTGTCTTTTCACTAAGGTGACCCCTGTTACCAAGTAACTGCTTTACTTATGAGCTTATTAAAAACTCAAAAAAAAAAAAAGCTTTTCATACTTCACAGGCATTGATGTGAAAATGAGCTGTCCTGCGAGTAGTTTTCTTGATCATTTTTAGAACAATTGATTAGCCAAAGAGCCGCTGTCATTAGTTGACATTGACTGATAGCAATTTGTCACAAGCTCCGAAGGTCAGCCAGGCGGTGGAAGCTCCGGCTTGTCTTTGATTGACCTTTTCTGATGCCATTATCGTGCGATCGGTTAGGCTGGATGTGACCCTCGATTGGAAGAGACAGGGCATTAGTCAACAGGGGCTGCTCCCGGGGTTTTTGCTGGTGCTTTATGTATTGTGAATCCCGAATTCAGCGTAATAGGCTTGTTTGGAAACGGAGTGGGATCAGTTTTCTCGGCGAGGCTCTGCCATCCCCTTTTCTTTTCTTGCTTTTCCATCAAGTGGGCAGCGCTCGGTTTGCTTTAGATCAGCGCGAGCACCTGTGCCCTCTTCCTCTGACGCGAGGTACGAGGTTCCAAACACCCCCCTGTATATCTGAAGCACACCATGTAGGTACATATTCTGCAGCAGCACCAGCATTAATTATTTTTATCTCCCCAGAATCGTGTTTTATTTTTTAGCAGTGATTGAGTAGTTGAGGATTATGCTCATAACAACACGATGTCAATTTATCATTCTGCTCTAAAGCCGGAGGGCGTGAAACTGGTTGGGGTTTTTTTTTTTCTTCCTTCTGGTTGGGTTTTTTTTGTTGTTGTTTTTAGGGGGTTTTTTTTGGTCTCATCAGCCTGATTCAGCTGTTAAAGTTAGATTTTGGCAGCGTTAAGCCTCCGTGCTTCAGCTGGGCAGGGTTATGCTTCCAGTATGGTGCATGGGAGAGAGTCCTCGCTTGGAAGCGGGTATCTGTCATGATTCGAGCATCAATCTATTCCCAGGGTCAGGGTTTATTTTAACCGTTCACATTAGCTCTGCACGTCTGTTATTACCAGGAATTTTTCCTTTTCTGTTTGGCAAAGCAAGTTTAAATACTTAGCAATGTGGCTTGTTTTGCCTAAATGGTGGGGAGCGCAGTCATAAACAAATTCTTTTCCTTGTAAAAAAAAAAACCCAAACCTTCCTTCCTCCCATTTGCCTTTCTGGGGAAACCTGAATTTCTCTGTCTAAGTACCAACTTGTTTTTCAGGTCAGCCCCCAGAGATAATAAGCAGCTCAAAACCAGCACGACCGTTCCAGCACGGTTTAATGCGACTTTCAGTCTTTGCTTGGGAAGAGCTTCCAGGCGGGAGGGGAGCAGACCAGTGGCTGTGTCAGGATCCCTCAGGCTGGAGCTCTTGCCATCGTTGGCAGAGCAAAAGGAGGGAAAAAGACTTTGGGAACTGTTTACCTTTAAAGTGGCTGTGGAAATACAAATATTCCTGACTTCTCAGCCTGTCTGTAATCAAGCAGCAAAATTCATGTGCTGGAGTCCTGGAATCTTTTTTTTTTTTTTTTTCCTTTTTCTTGGCAAGTTTTTCTAAACTTAGAAATGTCTGTCCCATGAAACATCTGCGAGCAAGTCTCTGTGTACATAGATGTGGATGTAAGAACATGGCCCTGACCCCGAACCGAGCATCCCACCAGCGGTGTGAGGCCTTTGCCCATCCCAAAATGTGTCTGCACGGCCCCGGGTGTGTTACTGAGGGTGAGATCCTGCATACACCGAGCAGGGAATAGCAGTGGAAAATACAACATTGCTAAATTGTGTCTTGGACTGTTAGCTAACAGCTCAGGTGTAGGACTGAAGGGCATCTTGCTTCCCTCCTTGGATGGGGCAGAGAGGGTTTTGGATGTGAGTAGCTGCAGAAATAGGGTTGAAGTTCTTGGTGTCCAAGATAACTCTTTTTAGCAGTACCCGAGTCTTGTGTTTTGAAGACCACTGATATGATTTGATTTAGAAAAATTGTTGGTTTATTCTGGATGATGGTTGGGTTTTTTTCCCCCTACACATCCTAAATGTGCTCTTTTAGGTTGTGGTGGCTTGTGGAAGCTAGTGAACTTCCCATATGCTTTCCATCCTGAAGGCACCAGCCCAAACCCCATTTGCCTCTCCAGGTCTTGGTGGCTTCAGCTGAGTCTTTTGCTATCTGATGGAGGCAGAGTGTGACATTCAGGTGTGCATCACTGACCTCTTTAAACCAGAGGTGAAAGAAGCAAAGTCATGTTCCTGAGACAGCCTCCACTTTGGAGAAACATTTTATTGCAGTGAGCCTCAACCTGTAAGCACACGTTGTTTCTGGATCAGTGATGCAACAGGGTGTGCCATTGGGCTTCTTGGCATAAACCATGTTCCTGCCTCTCATGTGAAATGCTGGGGGGGGGAAAAAAAAGAGAGAAAAAAAGAACTAAGGTTAGAAGAAAAGTCTTTAAAAAAATGAGTTGTGTATGGAGAAAGTGCTTGTCCCATAATGCAAGGACTAGGGGTGAGGACAAGTTTCACGGCACAGGAGCTTTCCAGAGCGTTAGCAAGTTTAAAACAAACAAAAATGTTTTACCTGTTGGGTTAAAGGTGTTGATACAGGGTGCTGTGGAGGTCAGTGGGGGACAAAAAAGAGATTAGACCAATTTGTGGAAAAATAAGTCCTTCTGTAGCTATCAGAAACCCTGCTCCAGATGCAGCTGCTGGCTCAGGAAGCTGCCCCAGTGCTGGTTGTCAGCCGCTCCTCTAACCTCCCTTTCTGTACCGGTTTCCAGAACATCCATTATTGCTCCATTATTGCTCGTCATGAGATCGAGCTGCTTGGACCAATCTCCTCTGGTTTGCATGGGAAAATAATTCTTAAAAACTCAATTTAGGAAATAAGATATTGGATTTTTTAATTTTTTTTTTAATTTTCTCTATTTTTGATGGCTCTTGCTGATGCTGGCGTGCTTTTGTTGGGAAGAAAGTAGACGTAGTTGGTATTTTCTCGCCCTTATTACCCCGTTGGTGGGAATGGTTTGATGCTCTTCATTCAAATTTGACAGGCGATTGCTTCTGTAAATGAATGCACTCCAGTCATAATTGTTGCAAGGGAATTGTTTGATTACCTGGAGGTAGCCTCTTTCCCTCTGATAGCTTTTGGATCACCTGTTTGCTGAGAGCATTTGACAGTCCTCATGTTTATTACCCAATTGAATGTCAGTAGCAATTGCAGCTAAAGATAAACGAAAATGCAAGTACTTGTTGACCTTGACTTTTTTCCACAAGATATTGGACTTGATGGCTCTATTGCTGTTGAACTGATAAGAGTTATAAACAGTAGTTGAAGGAAAATGTTTTATTCCCAGAGGAAAATACCACGCTGCTGTGGGAAATGGCATCTGACTAGCGCTCTTTGCCAAATTTGCTTGGTTCACCTTCATTTAGGCTGTGGGAAAATAAAATAGAAATTTCCCCTTTTATGACTTTAATATCTCTGCAAACACGAATTCCTGCTCTCTTTGTAAAGTTTTGTTGGCAGGCTGCGCCGGTAACATACGGCGAGCGCGAGAGCTTGCCCTGGTTTATGATGTGCTATAATGAGGATTCTCCATTCTTCCTCATTTTGGGGCTGATTTGATAATTACAGGGAGGGAGCAGAGCTTTCTTCTCCTCTTCCATGGGAAGCTTGGTACGTCTGTATCCAGCAGAGATGGGGAAATGTGTGTCGCCCAAGTGGGTGGGAGGGCGGTCTGGGGAGGAAGACAAAGGTATTGCAGGGAAGGAGGGGTGATATTTTGGTAGGACACCCTTGCACCCACTTTTTTGGGCAGGGTCCCAAGTGGGTTCCCTTGTAGTTTTTGGAGAGAATGGAGCCAGCTTGGTGTCACCCATCCCAGCTACTACTGGGGGGACAGGAGGGATGGGCATCCTACCCCAGCAGATCTTGCTGCTGTAATCCCCTCCATATATATATATATATATATATATATATATATATATATATATATATATATATATTTATATTTATATTTATATTTATATTTATATATATTTATATTTTTATATATATTTTTTATATATATTTATATATATATATAAAATATATATACATTTATTTCTCATTTCTAATCCTGCTCCAGTATGAAACCTGAAAGGCAGACTTCACTGGAAATGGGAATAGGCAATAGGCTTTGAGATCTTCCAGGATGAAAGTCATTGTATAAAAATAACGTGTAAAGAGCACAAAAGACCGTGGAATTATATTGTTTAAAACATAAGTCCTTCTTGTCTCGGCAACTGCTCTGATAAACTCCATCCAGCATTGTAGGAGCTTGTTAAAGCGCTGAAATGCAGGATTAAGCAGTGCTGTAACAGTTAGCAGAGTCAGACTAGTAATCTTATTGCATTGTATTTTTTTTTAGGTAAGATTAAGCTGGCATTACATTATATGTTTGTGGGCGAGGGGGCATTCTTTAGGGGATTAATTAATAGGCTCAGCGCCGTAAGATGCTGACATCATTTTTTTCTAAGCACATTGATGCTTTTATTTTTATTTTTTAAAATTGTTTTAAATTTAAATTCATGAATGAGATGGGGACCTTCTCGGGGTGATGGGGGCAGCCCCTGAGGCTGGTGGCACAGCCACTTGTCACCCTACAATTCATCAGGGACAAATTCTGCTGGGCTGGGGACCCACTCAGAAGGAGCTGTGAGAAATACTGGTGGGAGAGGCTCAACATCTCTTCTCATGCCTGATACTGCTCTGGTGGGTCTTGAATGAGAGTGTCAGGGGTAAAACCTTCTAGCTCTCTTTAGCCATGATGCTCCCTCCATGTGGCCTCTGCATCTTGCCTTGGGCACACTTGGGTTTTTGCTGGTAGGGCTTGGGAGGTGGGAGAGGACATGGGAGAGCCGTGCCGTGCCGTGGGAGCAGTGTCACATCAGAGCAAGCACTGTCTCCCCAGAGCCCTCTGTCACACTGTGGCTTGGGAACTTCCTCATCACCAGGTGCTATCTCTGGCATTTATTAGCCACAGATTATATATATCTATATCTAGTTATATATATATATATATTTTATTTTCTTCCTCATGAGCGTTGGAAATCTCACGCAGAGTTTGCAGGCAGTTTTTTGTGGTTGCTCTTTGCAGAAGCATAATATGGAGGTGTCAGAAAGAAGAACCATCATATAAGTAAATAAAAATATAGTAGGAACAGCCTTTTCAGCTTTGTTTTCCCATGATTGATCCCATGCCACAGGAGAGCCTTGACCCTTCCAACCCTCATGGACCTACTAGGAGGCACCAGTTATGTCCTCAGAAAAGATCTGAAGGTGGTGGACGTAACCTGACTGGTTCTTAAATCTTCCCCCAGCTCTCTGGGTAGCAGTTAGTGTCACATGGATGCCTGCTAAAAATATTCTGGAGTCCACAGCGTCCCGATGGACTTCAGAAGAAGGCATTTCTTAGCTCTGTCTGGTCAGCAAATGAAGGTTATGGAAGCAAAGCTTGTAGGGTGGAGAACCTTTTGTTGGGTGGAAAGAGGCAACAAAGTGGGGCTGGAACAATATGCTCATGCCACACTCCTCCTCCCTTCCCTGCTTAGTAAAGCATCTCCTACTAATCCTCTCCTGTCCCTGGCTGAGGCACTGAGGATGCCCTGGGACAGGCTTTGGTACAGGATTCTGCCCATTTTCTTTATATATTTTTTTTCCTGTATCTGTCTGGAATAACCCAGGCAAATTCTGCGTGAGGCTGGCTGTGTAAGAGCAAGAATTGTATTGATGATATTTCAGTATGAGTTGGTCCTGTGTTGTAGTTTTGTGAGGGGCTGGAGGCAAAGCAAGGGGCAGTTTTGTCAGTTGGTGAGCAGACTGAGCCACAGAATCTTTGGATGCCAGTAGATAAATATTGTTTAATGCAACAATATATAAATATCAATATTTGTGTGTTTGGTTGTATCCATGCTTGGATGTGACTGTCTCCCACTGGTGCACATTTTTATTCTGTGAACCTGGCAAGAAAGGTGGTAAAACAACCACCCTCGTGAAGTACAGGGCTTTTTCAGCACCCTTTCATATTTCCTTTAGAAAAAGTGTTGTGCTAAATTCCTTGGCCTTACAGCTACAAGAAACAAATTAGCAAGCGGTGCTAATATTAGTGTCTCACCACAGATTTAATCCAGCTAAAAAAAACCCCTGAGGTGGCCATAATTTACCAGGTTGAACAGCAGCCTGGTGAGCAGAGAGGGCTGGTGTAGCCACATCATTGGGAAATGTAAAGTTGGTGACTTGGTTGAGTTTAATCCCAGTAAAGTTGGTGGTTTGGTTGAATTTAATCCCAGTAAAGTTGGTGGTTTGGTTGAGTTTAATCCCAGTAAAGTTGGTGGTTTGGTTGAGTTTAATCCCAGTAAAGTTGGTGGTTTGATTGAGTTTAATCCCAATAAAGTAACCAGATAATGGTCTGCAGTAATGAGAGTTGAAGCAGGAGGAGCATGTAAGTCATAACATCAACTCTTCACCATGATTAATTATATTGTGTTGCTAAAAAGCAGACTATGCACATACTTGCAATTTTGCACCATGACTTTCCATATATAATGTTTTAATATAAATAGGAATTGCCTCAGCCAAATGATTGGAAATTCTCTGTGTTATTAATACACAAATGTTATTTCCTGTTGCAGTTGATGTAGGTGAGATGACAGCATTAAACTTAAAAGTGCCTCTCAAGTTGATAAATGCCAACTTGATACTAAATACATTAATACTCAATTAAAATTAATAATCAATTTACTTGAAGACTGGAGGTCAGCCAGGGATGGATCTGAAGTTGTCTTAGGTATATTGTACTGGTTGGAATACATCATGCACTGTTGCAAAAGCATTGTGCTAATTTTAGCTTCCAAAGAGGATGAAGATAAACTGCCTGCTGCTAGTGTGCCATATGCTATCCTGGTGATAATATTCAAGTACAAAAAAATTCTGCAGCGAGTCTTATTGTTTCAGTAAAAGAAAAGTGGAAAAGAGTTAAGCAAATTTCTGCTCCATAAACATATACAAAATAATGAAATTAACCAAATCTCAAACGCTGGTAGATGAGATCTGTGAAATTTGTTTTGGTTTTATTGGCTTTCATGGGAGTCAACAATTTGTTTTAGTGTATATTTGATCCAATTGTATCCATTTCTCGCATGTAAATCTTAAAATCAATCTAAATAAAAATCGATCTTCATTCTGGTAGGCAAAAATATAGTCTGAGTTGCTCCTAACTAGTTAAGCCTCCCATCCTTCAACTTTAGCACAGGAATAAAATCCACACTGAGCTAATTTTTCAGGAGCTTCTCCTTTTGCTTTATTTCTTTAAAAACACAAAACATGTTCCAGTTCTTATATGGGGAGGATTTTGCTTCTGCAGCTTCACCGAGGAGCATTTGCCTTCTTCATCGGCACCCGTGGCTGGGAGAGGAGTGTGTGGGGAGGGGGTACCCTGGACCCCCTGGCTGGGAGGAGGCTTTGGAGGGCTGGGGGAGGCTTTGGAGGGCTGGGGGGAGGCTTTGGAGGGCTGGAGGAATCTGTGGAGGGCTGGGGGGAGGCTTTGGAGGGCTGGAGGAATCTGTGGAGGGCTGGGGGGAGGCTTTGGAGGGCTGGAGGAATCTTTGGAGGGCTGGGGGGAGGCTTTGGAGGGCTGGAGGAATCTTTGGAGGGCTGGAGGAAGCTTTGGAGGGCTGGAGGAATCTTTGGAGGGCTGGGGGGAGGCTTTGGAGGGCTGGGGGGAGGCTTTGGAGGGCTGGAGGAAGCTTTGGAGGGCTGGAGGAAGCTTTGGAGGGCTGGGGGGAGGCTTTGGAGGGCTGGAGGAATCTTTGGAGGGCTGGAGGAAGCTTTGCATTAGCAAGCAGTGAAAAGCTTGACCTTCAAGTGACCCGGGTCAAGCAAACCCCCTGCCGAAGAGTCCCATTTGGACACGGATACCTGTGGGGTGAGGGAGGAGATAAAGGAAAGGGGAGGAAGATAAAGTAAATCCCATTGACCTGGGAACTTCTCAGATATTACAAGCGAGGGAACGGCAGGAATAATAAAAGAGTGGCAATATTTGCCTGCCCCCCGTATCTGTGTAATGTCATTTCCAAAGGGCTGGAGTAGATAATAGCAAATGTGCTTTCAAGTATCAGATCAATCTCCTGAAGTGATGGGGAAGGCTGGATGCTCTGATCTGGCGGGTGCTGGAGAGTGTAATACAATCCTCGTCGCAGCAGAGAGAATTGTACAAATGGACAAAGATGCGCTGATTACATCTTTTGCTGGAGTGTTAAGTAAAAGATGTGGCTGTAAGAGATGGAGGGGCTGCTATTGTCCAGCCTTCCCTCTTGTTTTCATAGGGGTTTTCACAGGAACAAATACCAATTACAAAAATAAAAGCAAGCGGTGTGGCCGGCCCGTATCATGGCAGGACACATGCTCTCGAGTCAGTGTGGGCAGGAAGCTTGGCAGGTCTGTCCCCTACTATTGCCATTGCATCTTTATCTCTCCAGTTCATTGTTTGCCACTGAGTGCTTGAAATTCCAGTTTCCAAGTAAAAGCTTCCTGTTTCTTGCATTTACATTCAGTTTGGTAAGACATAAATTTAGCTATCTATCAAGTAGGGCTTTTCTTTTTTTCCCCCCTCAAGTAAGGCAAAATAGGAAGAAGAAATTAATTCTGATTTGGTGATAAGAGGTAGAATTCTGCATTTTCCCAGATTCTCAGTGGCAGGAAGCATGAGGTTGTATCCTCATGATAAGGTGATGGATGGGAGCTAAATTCAGCCTTCCCATCCTGAGTAATTTTAAAAGGGGCCCTGAAGTCCAGATCTTGTTAAGAAACAGAGATGGGCATATTCAACCTTCATCAGCCATCATTTCCTTGCAACAGCCTCACTGCTTCTAAGTGTTTACTGTTCTGTGCAGTATTCAAAGCTAATAGTGTGTGTTCTTGTCGTCATCTCAGTCCTGAATTTCCCCCCAGAGAGTTTCTGTTACTCTCCATTGACTGCGGAGGGACTCGAGGAGGACTCATTGCTTCACTCAGATGCTTAGCTTGGCAGGCTGACTTAAATGCTTAGAGTCAGGAGCTGAATCTGTGCTAAAACTTGTTGTTTCTTGAGGAAGGAAATGTTTGCTCTGCGTGGAGAAGCAGAATGAAGTGTTTTGTAGCACTGATGGTGAGGGGAGTGGGTGAGGCTGTCCCCTCTGCAGCTCCTGAGCACGCTGGCTTGAGCATCTCATGAAACTCGTTGTCCTTGCTCACCTGTGTGGGTGATCTGAAGTGTTCAGAAATCTTGACATGCAAAAAAAAAAAGGAATACTTGTATTTTAATGTTATTCATGGTGGGGGAAGAGTTTGTGTTGCCATGCCTTGCTCTCAGGAGGCCAGGTTTCAAGCTGTCTCTGCCATCAGGAAGTTGCTTCATCAGTGTCTGTGTGGTTTTGGTGGAAGGTTTCCACGTGACTTCAGGAGCTGGAGACTTAAATATAAAACCTGATAGATGAGCTTGCAAAAATTGGTGGCAGCTCTTTGCTCAACTCACAACTAAACATTGAGGCCTTTGATGAGATTAAAGGCTCTGTGAGAGAAGCCTTCATACGAAAGCTCTTGCTGAGTTGGTGTAGGAATGGCCATATCCAAACAACTCAGGGCGTCGCTTTGTTGTGCTCTTTGGGCGTGAGGTCCTTTGTCTGCTGGCATGGCAGCTGCTGGGACTTCTCTCCATGGACTTTCCTTCTCTGCTTTTAAATGTAAAACCAGAGTTAAAGCCACTTCCACCCCAAACTAACAAGATGCACATTGGGTCCATTTAAGCGCGCTAATATGCATTCAAAAAGGTTCGTTTGGCCGCTTCGTTTTGTAGCCACCTTTGTAGCAGTCCTCACTGGCAGAGGGGGTGGAGAGGGCTTTTAATGATTTTGATGCAGAATATTGAACTTATATTTTCACACTGAAGTCCACTTTGGATGCTGTCCTGAAAAATGTCTCTGGATTGTGGATGGTGACCCCGCTGTGCCCCAGAAAAGGGTAAATTCAGGGTGTGCTTCCTGGGGAAGCTGTGGGTGCGAAGGCTGGGATGGTGCTGGAGGTTTGGAGGCGTGGAGGGAGGGCAGGTTACTGGCAGCAGCAGTGAGGGCTTTCATTCAGCACCTTGTCAGTCTGCCTTATCTGGGATCTTGAGGGATGGCTCTCCAGGGTAAAGCCGGGGAAGGGAGCTGAGTGAGGTGCTTCCAGGGATGTCCTGGCTCAGGCTTCCTCATGAGGCTTCTCCTTGCCCCACAGGATTTATAACCTGCACAGCTGCCTGCAGCACCTCGGAAAGTTGGGCTTTCTGGCATGTTTGTTCCCTGCTTTGAGACTTCAACCTCCTTATTCACATCCCTCCCTGTGCCATGGGGCGTGGAAATTGGTGTTGTCTTTAAGCTACTGAACAGCACCCGCAGTCCTGAGCCTCTCCTTGCATGCTCTTGCGTGAGGTTCATGTGCAACCTTGGATGGGCAGAACACCTTCTGGACTGGTGAGAAGTGAGCACAGGGGAGAGCCTGCATGTGGTCTTACAGGCAAGAGCATATTCATAGAATCACTGAATTATTTTGATTGCAAAAGACCTTTAAGATCATTGAGCCCAACTATAAACCCAACACTGCCAAGCCCACCACTAAACCATGTCCCTAAGCGCCACATCTACCCATCTTTTAAATACCTTCAGGGATGGTGACTCCACCCCTTCCCTGGGCAGCCTGTTCCAATGCCTGACAAACCTTTCAGTGAAGAAATGTTTCCTAATATCCCATCTAAACCTCCCCTGGCACAACTTGAGGCCTTTCCTCTTGTCCTATCACTTGTTGCTTGGGAAACAAGACCATGACCAACTTTACTATTTTTCCTTGTTCCAGGTCCCTGCTGAGATCATATCCATTGTAAATAATGGTTGTTGAGTCAAAGTCTTTTCCATAGAAACTGTTAAATAAAGTATAGGGAGGAATGCTTTCTAGCTGAACTTGGAATTTCAACCAGTGATTAAAATCTTTGTCTTCTCATCCACCTAAGCCACGAATTGCAGGTGAAGCTGGTCAGGCAGTTACAATAAATGACAAAACTCAAAGGTGCTTAGCATAGAAAGCAGCAGCATGATTAGCACTGGTTCAGAGGCTGCTGTTGTCGGTGACTGTTCAGGTAATTGGCAGATACTTGTGAAAATCTCTTCCAGTCTCAAGAGAATCGCCAGTTTTGGCATCGGTGATTATTGCTCTGGCATTGCGATGGGAAGGAGTTCGAGTGTGTGACTGGAAACTTCCTTGGTGACCCAGTCTTAGGACAGAGACACTTCCCTCCAGGTTGTACAGCAGTACAACAAAAGTTGTGTATGGATGAAGCAAGCAGTTCCCAAGCAGTTGGGAAATGGTGTTTCCATCTCGCTCAGCATGTGATGAGTTTATTAGAAGAGGCTCATTCAGAGCGACGGGGAAAGCTGGAAATGGTATTTACTGGGATTCGTTTGACTGGCACAGGATAATTTGAATATGGGCTTGCAAGTATTTTCTTTCCTTTTTATGCATGTCTGAGTGTGTGTCTGTATATATATTACAAAACTCTCCTGGTCTTCGTCAAAACAGTCTGCTGGTGTTTTGCCTGCCTTTATCAAGAGGCAGCGTGAAAGGACCACTCTGATTCATGTTTTTAAGGGATGTTATTCTGACCTCAAAAACTGATACTTCCTTAGCCAGTGCCAGAAAGCCCTTTTCTGTGGTTTCAGTCCCCATTTCGTTAGCAATTAAGGATCAGGTGGCATCAGAATAACAACTGATTTTAATAGCCACTTCAGCCACCTCCGTCATGGGGAGGAAGCGTGGAGGGCTTCTGCAGAGCCTCAGAGCTCTGTGGTGTGACCTCGAGTGACCAGAGGCAAAAACCAGTGCAACTCTTGAATGGAAAGGTCTGCATCATCCAAACTGTGCTGACTCTTGTCCAAGAACATGCTGTTTACCTGTTCCTTCCAAATTGGTCAATTTTCTTCAAGACCAAGATGTGATTATTTTTTATTATTATTATTATTTTCTCTTCTCTGGTGCAACTGGACTGGTTTTAGTGGAGCTGCTCCTCACTTACCTGTAGATGTACAGCAAGAATCATGTTTTCTGTTCTGGCAATCAAAGCTGAACCTTCCCCCTGTCAATCTGTATATTCCTTTTGTGTCTGAAGATATTTGTACGTTCATCTGCGAATACGCAGGGTGACCACTGCAATCAAAAGTGACAAATCTTAGCAGTGCATCTTGCTGGAGGCACTGTCTGAAAATACACTGCCTCGAGCCTGAAGCAGCCAAGCTTCTGTCTGGCCCTTGAGATGTGTGCCCAGACCTTAATGAAGGGTGGGGTTTTCCTTATCCTAATAAATAGGTTTTGTCTGGGGAGGTGAGGGGCAGAAAGAGAGAACGTATTTGCCCCATCCTAAATAAAAGCCTATTTATGCCTGATACATTGGCAGAATTATTCCAGAGTAATTCATCCATGAGAAAATATGATCCTTGTGTCACTGCCAAGGTCAGAGAGACCTATGGTGATCTGCAGAGTAAGTTCAGGTCACCCAAGTTAAATCTGCCCAGGGGCTGACTTAGCTCATGCACCACATTTTTTCTGCGATTTATAACAGCAAACATCATCTATAGACGAAGGCAGGGCTAAGAGTGTGGCCAGCTCTCTCCTTTGAGCCAAGCTCTCCTGTTTTTCCCTTCTCCTGTCCAGGTTACTCCTTCCATTTCCTTTCTGCTCTTCTGTTCTCCCAGCATCCACAGGATGCTCAGAAAAGTCAAGTGTTCTCCTTTACATGGTGATGGGTGTCTATAAAAACCTTCTAGTTGGTCCTGCACGCACAGGAAGGGCACGGGGATGTCGTGGGTGTTTGAGGAGCATTGGCTGGCTGCATGTGCCTGGTGTGTCCTTGTTCCATCAGTTGAGAAGCACATCTTGAAAGTTGAACACAGTAGAAATGTGTTTCTTGGTAACGAGGGTGCCGCCTGAGTAACGGCATAGCTGACAGAACCATTTTGAAGGGCAAGCTGGTGACTTCAGAGGCACTGCCAGGCTGCCCCAGGAGGAGATAGATTGAGTGGTGAGGTGGGCAGATGAGAGTCCCCTTCCATCACTGGTGGGTGGAAGGGGTGAGATAAGGTCCTCAGCCCTTTCAACAAGGATGAGGTTGCAGAAAAGCAAGGTTATTCTTCCATGTGGTCTGTACCTGCTTAGAGGAAGCTAATGCCTGTGGTTTTTAGCTGCCAGAACCTGAGGTTTTCTTTAACTTCTTTGGTTACTCATTCATGGTCATTTAAAGTACATCAGCTTGCTAAAAGCATGTCAGTTTTTTCTTTCTGTCTATTTCTACTACTGTGGTTATTAGAGATAATGACAAATGCTGTGGATTGAAAATGAAACACCAGACATGTTTTTAGCTTGCTTTTTGAAGGATGTTTGGTTTTTTGTTTTGGTTTGGTTTGGATGTTTTTGTTGGTTTTTTTTTAAGACACTGGATAACTTTTTGCTATGACCCAGCTTTGCTTGGAGCTTTCTGTGGGGTTTTTGTTAAACACTCTTATTGCGAAGCAGTGGAGCCAAAGAGAGATGAACTGGCAATGCCTGAGTTACCTCCCTCCCATCCTTCATCCCTCTCACAGTGGGTTCCTGTCTCTGATGCCAGTAGATGTAGGAACATAAATAATGCCCAAATTCTGAAGGGCACCAGCAGTTTTTTTCCTTTTCCTCCCATTGGTTTGCCTGTTCAAGGTAAGCCTGGATAGCTGATAGCTAGGAATATGTAGTGATGGGAGATGAGAGAGGTGAAAATAAGGTGCACATGCACCTGTAGGTGATGCTCAGGGGAAGTTTTTCGGTGTCCAGCATTGATCTGACTTTGCTTTCACCTTCATTGCATGTTTTAGACCCTCAGACATCTGTTTGTTCCTGGATGATTTGCATTTGAGTTTGTCATATGTTTGTTTTAATTTGAAAAAAAAAAAAAACAACAACACCCAAATCTATAACTGTGCTGTAAAACAAACAGCAAAACACCAGAAGCTGTGACAGAAAGTTGTAGGAAACGAAAAAACACAGCAATGGCATGAATACATTAAGTGGGAGCCCAAGGGGACATGCTAACTTGGTAGGACTGATGTGTCTGAAAGGGCTGTCAGTGCCTGCGTGCCCCTGGGGACCACTGTGAAGGGAGCTCAGCTCCGGTGCTGAGCCTGATGACCATGAGGAGCAGGGTCAAGGCCACCTCCCCATCACCATTATTTGTGTGAAGGGCTTTCCAAGTCCTCCGAGTTTCCAGGTTCTTCCATGGGGGCTGGATTCACACCAACCACCTGGACGTGCTGGGGTTGTATCCTGACCTGCCCATGGTGCCACCACTCATCCCTGCACACAAGGGGTGTTAGCAGAGGTGAGAAAGTAGATTCTGCTTTTTGGAGGGGATGTATTTGTAGCAGAAGGGGAGGTAAGAGGCCTGAGCACCACAGCTGTCATTGCTTGATCCCTCCTAGCTGTGTAGAGCAAGGGGAGTCTGGGCAGAGTGAGGAGCCCTTGTCTCCAGCAACCATTGCTGTGTCCTACCCAAATTGGGGCTTTCTAACCCTAGTTCATATAGGTGAGCCCAAGCAAAGTTTAGCCCAACTACTGCTGATGTTTGTGCTTTGGTTGTTTGGTGGTTTCACTTGGTCAGCAGCCAAACACCACACAGCTGCTCACTCGCTCTCCACCCACCCCAGGGAACAGGGGAGAGAATTGAAGGGGTAAAGAGAAGGAGACTCGTAGGGTGAGATTTAAAGAACCATTTAAAAATGGAAATAAAATAAAACTTAAAATAATAATGACAATAATAATGGTAATAATAGAACATACAAATGAGTGATGCACAGTGCTGCTGCTCACCAGCCACCGACCAAGCCTGGCCCGTTCCTGGATAGCGATCCTGGAGGGGCAACGATCCCAAAACCACAACTGCAGGGGAGAGAGAGAGCCCAGGAGACTGAGCATTCCAGTCAGCCCCCATTTATATACTGACCATGATGTTATAGGATGCAGAATATCCCACTGGCCTATCCAGCCTTGGTTTGCTAATTTTACTGTGCCCCAGCCTAGTCCTCTGCACCTGCAGACGAGCGAAACACGGGGAAGCTGGAAAGTCCTTCATCTTCCAATAACAACTAAACACATTAGTATGTCATTAATGTTCTTATAACAAATCCCATACTGAAACCAAAACAGAGAGCTAATGTAGATACCAAGAACAAAATCAGGTCTGTCCCACCCGCAAGCAGGACAGGTTGGTGCAGGATGACACCCCAGAGCCCACGCTGCCGCGCCTCCGCTCCAGAGCCCGGCTGCAGGTTTGTTTTTCCCTTTGTGGCCTTTTTGTAAGCGCCGCCTCATCAGAGCAGATTTGCCTTTTGTGTTGGAGAGGGACAGTCAAGTGAAAGAAGATTTTGTGTGAGCTTGGCTCTGTCAAACCTACTTATCTCCTTTTGGCTTCTGCACCTCCTTCCCGAGGAGCAGCCTCCCGCTATTGTCACGGGCCCTCCAGAGCGACCGGCTCGTGCTGGCAGAACAAGAGCGGTGGATTTAGGGTGCTGGGGAGCAAGGAGGGGTAGGGACAGCGTAAGAAAAATGTTACTAATTCCATCTACACCCGTCCTTTAAAAGGTCTGACAGAGGGTGGCTTATTTTGTTAATTAAGGTGGTTTTCCATGAGCTGGTTCCATGTGGTAACACAAGGTTTTGTCTTTGGGGAGCAAAGCAGGCTGCTTCTGAGCACCCCAGGCAGGGCGAGGGGAGGAAGCGCGGTGCAGTCCAAATACCGTCCCGTCAGTTGTGACCACAAACATTTCTAAGACTTGCTTAGAAAAGAGGAGGATAAATGTTTTGGGTCCATCTCCAGTTCATGTGGAGCCCAGGAACTGTAAGATTCCCATGTGCCTGTTGTTCTGCCCAGTAGTTCAGGCCACCACACAGGTATTTAATTTCCATCAGATCTTAAAGACCTTGTGGTTCTAGAAGATGGACATGGCCAGCCCTCTTCTCCTCCCCCCTTTCCATAGCTGTGAGGTACAGGGTCCTGCATGGAGAACCACCAGAGTGCCTCAGAAGAGTTTTTAGATTAACCCTCCATGACAAATCAACATTGTCTTCCTCTTGTTTTATATGCAAAGAAATAATGAATTTGTGCCTTAAGTTCAAAGCCAAAAGTCTTGTCACAAGCTGCCCAGTCAGGAGGTTTCTGCAGCTATGATTTGCTGGAGTCACAGCTGTAGCAAGTGGATCTTTACAAGGTTGTGTGAGGTGATGGGTGGTTTTTGAAGGATAGACAGTGGCAGCTGAGATGTGACAGTCAACAAAAGAAAGGTGGATTATATGGGAGGCGTTCTCATCCCTTTTAATTCGGCCTTTTGTAGTTGCAAAGTGACCACTGTTTGTGGGGAAATAGAGTCTGTGGTGCTGCCATGGTGTTCAAAGTGAATTTTACTGTTGGTTTCCTTTTAATTGTGTCTTGTGTTTCATTGTTTGATCATAGAATCACAGAATGGTTTGGGTTGGAAGGGACCTCTCAAGGCCATCTAGTCCAACCCCCTGCAGTGAGCAGGGACATCTTCAACTCGATCAGGTTGCTCACAGCCCCGTCCAACCTGACCTTGAATGTTTCCAGGGATGGGGCTTCTACCACCTCTCTGGGCAACCCGGGCCAGGGTTTCACCATCCAGATGTTACTGATGGTCTAGAGAGGGAAAAGAATAATGTATTGGTTTTGCTGTGATTTTAAAATGAGTGACAGGAGTAGAAGAACATGCACTGCATATCAGCAGGAACTTTTTAACTTGACACAAACCACATGGGAACTTCCAGTTGGAATTCTCTTGCGTGGACTTGGTAGGTCATGAATCCTGACTTGCCTGGGCTGCAGCTAGACTCATTCTCTCCCATTCATTATGTTTATATGACTCCTGTGACAAATGAGGTCCAGCTCTGCAGAAGAGGATTTGGGATGAAGAATGTCTGAACTACAGTTCCCACAGGGCAGGCTGCAGCTTAGGCTGGCATCGATTGGTCTTGAATTGGCTCCAACAGTGATTTTTGTTTGTTTGTTTTTACTTTTTTTTTTTTCAATAGAAGAATCTAATTTTGAGTGGTTTGGACAGTGTCGAGGTGTTGGCACATCTTTTTTATTGTACACCGTGAAATCTACAGCATCATCTCCTCTGGAGCAGGCACGCAGGCAGGGCCCAGGGCAGGTTGTGTTTAGGGAAGGGAGTCTACTTAAATGCTCTGCTGTCATAAAGTGTTTCTACAGATAATGTGTCCCTTCATTTACACGTAAGATGCTTCTGATCTTTGCTTTGAGCTTCCTAGAGCTGCTTGTGCTCAGTCCAAGAGTCAAGTGTCTTAGGAGCTGGATAAACACAAAGATAGAGCCAGTTGTTAAGGAGCTATAGAGATTTACAGACCTTGACCTCCTGGCCATTTGGGTATTAGTTGGGCATCTTTCCTCCCTGGCAGAGCAGTCCCGTGCTCCTCCTGCTGCTCCTGCTTTGTGAAGGAGTACATCCACCCGAATCCAGCGCTGGATTTGCCTGTGTCTCAGCTGGGTATCGTTGACTGGTCATGGAGAAGACAACTGGTGGCACCCATAGCTGGGAGGACCAGCTCTCCAGCTGAGGTTGGAGAGCACAGGTTTCAAAAAACCACCTGTATGTGAACAAGATGAGAGAATGACTGAAAAACAGCTTTCCCCAAGAAGTGGTGGGGTCATCACGCTGGCTTCTAGATTAGGGGGAAAAACCCAAACCTGTTTAAGCTTTTTACTATTCTTGGTGAAAACAGGATGTTTTTCTGTTTAACCAGATACTTTTCTGTAGGATATTTGCTTCCAGCTGCTCAAAGTAAATTTGTGTCACTGGCAGCAGAAAGTTGTTTGCTTCCTATATAATGAATTGCTTTCTTCTTAATATTTAATTCAGCGCATAGATGCACGGCCCCAGAAATACCACACAACTTCCCCTTAGTAGTGGAGTTCTCTGAACCTCATTAAGAAGTGCTGTGTTGTGCAGGAGAAGAGGTTTCCTTAATTTCAGCCATAAGAAGCTGCCCAACAAATGGAAATGCATAATATCTGTGGGGTTCCCCCCATTCATCAATGCTGGTTTTCCTCGTTGCGTAGACAGCTAATTTGCTCGTTCCTTGCCTGAAGGGAATTTGAGTCAAAAAGGAGGATTGAGTTGCTAGAAAAAGGTGCTCCTGTCTCTAAAGAACAAAGTACTCTGATTCCAGAAAAAACTTTGAAAATTTGTCAAATGCCAGAGTATAATTTATACTTGTCCAGGTTGCTCTATCTATGAATATTTGTGTTGGATATTTTTGGAACTATATTTCTTTTAGTGTCTTGTAAATATGGATGCTATCTGTGAGTGACAACCTCCTCCTGTTTACATCATGGTCTGAATCCTGCATGAAACATGCACCACATCTCCTTAAGAGATGCCTGCAAACCCAAACACATGATATTTGTTCCTTGCTAATGCTCATTTTCAACCTTGTTGTTCCTCATTAACTTTTTATTAAGTATAAAGTATATTTGGGAAGGCTTTTTCCTTAAGAAATAAGAAAAAAAAAATCAGTCCCTCATCAACACCACGTTTCAAATTGACAAGCAGACCTATATTGTAATCATTGTTGGGGCTGTTCTGTAGGCCACTCAATGTGCTGAGATGATTGCCATTGACCTCAGGAGCTCCTGGAGTGGGTGCTTCCATCACATCTGACTAATCATGGATCCAAATTAATAGAAAATGTTTTTCCTGAGAAAGAAATTCCACAGTTACCTTAAGCTCTCTGAGGTACCTTTTTGCTGGTGGCCCCATCCTCAGCTCGTGTGCCTTGCTTGGGCATTGGCAGGTTGAGAGCAGTCACAGTGGGTTAATGTTACTTACACAGAATATACTTACATGTGTGTGTGTGTGTGTGTGTAAATTTTAAAATAACATAGTTTAGGGAAATCTTTAAGCTCATGGGGCTTTTCATGTCAAAACTTCTAGTTCTCCTCAACAAGTAGGTATAACTTGGATTACCAGCTGGACATGCATCCCCAGACTGTGCTGGTGCCTTCCGGCTCCCTCCTGGCATATCTGAGCGCTCAGCCCCATGTGCAGCTCAGCTTGTCTCATTCTCCACCTTACTTTAAGGAGGAGTTATCATTTTTGAGTAGAAAATTTGTTCTCCTGTACTTGTGGACATGAATATTAGCCACCCTGACTCACCTCAGAGTCATTTGGGTGTGACTTTTGCTCACCACATTCCCTGGCTGAGTTGGAGCTGGTTGTGTCAGAAACAACTGAAAAAACTCCCCCCAAAAAATCCATATTCTTTTTTTTTTGCCCCAGTCCAGTCAGTGCTGGTGGTCTGAAATGATGATCCTTGTTTTAAGTCCTGTGAACAGTAGGTTGTGGCAGTTTCCTTCTCTCTTACTCTTGTTTTGCAGAAAAACTTGTTGCATCCTTGGACCTGTTTTTTGGGAGTTCATAATTTTGTGCCTTATAGGAAAATCCCATTTCACACACAGGCCTGGTTGTGTGCTGTGAAGAGTCAGCTTGGTGGGTGCCCAGGTATCCAGCAAAGTGGAGATGTGTTTCTGGAAGGGATAACATAGGTAAAGGTGCAGAAATGATATTATTATTAGTTTAAATTAGCACAGAGCACTGAAGAAAGGTTAAGGAAAGCCATTTTGCCACTCAAAATCTCTCTGGTACATTATATTGTTTAATGTTATTAATGAATGCTGCTTTCCAGTTACCTGGGAAGGTTGCTAATGAGATTTGAGTTCTTGGAGGGGTTAAAAGAGAAAGGAATCAACAGAGCTGTGGGTGGACAGTGAACAGTTAAATATTTGGCTTAGATTGTATAGATTTCTCATGCTAGCAGAAGCAGGAATTTGAAGAACTCCTATCTAAATGTGTTTTACAAAAATTTGTGATAGAATTTAAAAAAAAAAAAGAAATCACACTACTGAAAAGCTCCCAAACTTTGGGGCACTGTGTGAGGTGTTTCAGTTCCTAGCACCGAAAACATTGCAAGCCTGGTATAGAAGTCAATAGTTTTTGTCCAAACACAGTGCATATTTAAATTATATCAGCTTACAAAATGCAGAAGTGCAAACCATAAAGTTCTTCCAGGAGGGAGAAGCTGCTTTGAACAGGAGAGATTTGGAAACATGGAAGTTCAACATAGGGAGCACTGAATTTTTTTAGAGGAGACTGATTTGGTCCCATGTTAATGGAGCTATCTAGTCCAGAGTGCACCTAAAAATTGCTCTGGGTCTTTTCCAGGGCTTCTGGGTCCGTGTCTTTCCCATTGTCTTCTGTGAAAGCCTTAAAGCAGTGGATTTAGGTGCGTACCTAGAGGGGGACTGTAAAAGCTGGAAGGTGATGATCATCGCGTGGTTTGTGGACCTCAGCAAAGCCAGTGTCTCCTCTCTTCCCCATACAGCAAATTGAACAATGAACCCCAAAACCTCTCTCAAACCTCATGGTGGAAGTGTGGGAAGCTGACTTTTTAGGAAAAAATGTTTTTCTTTGATATAAAAACACTTGTGCTCTAAATCCAGATTTGCTGCTAGGACAGGGCTGTGTGCAGTGAGAAAGAACCTGTTGCGGCTGGTGAAGATACTTGTAGTAAAACTGTATTTGTCACTTTGCTATTGAAATTTCTGGTCACTTAAAATCACTTGAGGGTATTAGTCTGAAGAGCCACATGCAAAGGTGTGCATGTTCTAGTCAAGCAAAGGGCAGGGGTTTTCAGGACATCTGAATTTCCAACCTTTCTGAGACAGCCCGGGCTCGGGTCTGGGGCTGTTTATGTCGTATCTGAGGAACTTCTGTGTTAGAGGTGTGAGGATGGATTTAGGAGCTGGGTGGCTGAAAGTCACCTAACTATGCCTCTCTAGCATTGCAGGGTGATGATGGTTCAGTTCAGTGTGGAAACAAGGGAGGAGGCTTTGAATTGCCACCTAACTCCTGCCAAGGGCCACCGCTGCTGCAGGCGAGCGCATGTGCCGAGTTGCTCTCCAGAAGCACCTATTTTGCCAACAAAGGTTTAGAAGAGATCACCCAGGACAAAGAGAGCATTACCCACTCGAGGAGCTGCCATAAACCTGGCTGCCCTTTGCTGCTTCTGCCTCCCGTTTTTGAGGGAGCGGGAGGGGAAGGGAAGTCATCGGGGGCGATGGCGGCGGGGAGGGGACGCGGTGAGAGGAGCCCCGCTGGCACGGCCGGCCTGACCCATTCAGTGGGGCTGAATACGATAAATGCCGCTTTATCCTTTCTTGAAAGGAACAAGATAGCGCGGCCTAAATGCCTGGGTGTGCTTAAATAGGCAACTCTGGGACGCCGGAGTCGAGGGCGTTTGAAATCGGAGCTCACCGACAGCCGGGGAGCTGCCACAGGTCACCTGCCTCGCTCCATGGGGACCGGCCCAGCTCCGGCCAGAAATCGTCCACGGACGAACTGTAGCACAAATTCCTTTCTTTTGTCGGTTGGCCTCTTTCACTAGACCATGGCCTATAAAAATTTGTGTAAAAGCAATTCTTAAATATTATTTGAAAGGGCAAACGGCCACGCTGAAAGGTTTGACAGTTTGACGTATGGCGCTTGGTTTTGCTGGCTGGGGAGCAGGCCGCGCCGAGCCTGGGCTCTCCTCCTGCTCCTCACAGGCTCCCAGTATTTTTATATATATATTTATTTTTTTTTAAATAGTGTCTAGTTGCTGTGCAGAGTCACTGTGCTCCCAGCAATTTGACAGGCAACGAGTCTGCTTCAGTGATCTTAAATCCTTTTAGACTAATTTGCGAGCGAGCAGAAAAACAGCTAGCACCTTCGGATCCAGCGCTCAGAACCAGAGAATCAGGTATTGCCAATTAAAGTGCCATTTCCAACCATCATATCAAGATGGATTACTCGCAGTCCCTCTGATAATGTCACGCCGTGCCTAAAGAGAAAGCGAGCCAGAGTTTCTCCACGGACAAAGGATCCGTGTGGACCCAACTCGGGGGCGAGCGAGGCGGAGGGAGCGTGACGCGGCTCGTGCATATGTGCAGCGTAAACGCGGGCGCTGCGCCTGCTCTGCCCCCCGAATAGCCACGGGCCATTTTGAAGAGCCTCTGGCCCCTCAGTCACTGGCCTCCTAGTTAATTGCCACACGGACTTGGTGACACATGGGCAGATAAGATGACATTTTCGGTTTCTGTCACTAGCAAAAGCCACGGCGTTGCTTGCACTAGTTGCTAAGAAGCTGTCAGAAACCATTAGCAGCTGGCTAAAGTTGCCCTATGGCATTTCCTCATGGCATCAGCAAAACAAGCATAAATCACCCAGCGGAGCCTCCCGCTATACTAATGAGGCTGTAAGCTTGTTTATGGACTAGCATCATTTCTATGATTATTTCCACCTTTTCAGTTCGCCTTCATTTGGCGGCAGGAGAAGTCAACTTCAGGAACGGAGCCGCCGCTGACATTTTACAAAAGCGGTTCGTAGCTGCTACCGTGTGGCTGGTCGGTGCTGCTTCAAGTTTGTGGAGTGAGCTTTAGAAAGAGGAAAAGAGAGAGAGAGGGGAAAAAAAAGAAAAAAGAAAAAAAATAGGAGGAGAGGGGGGTGGATCTCTGGAGACCTCACAGAGGTGAGTGTATCGAGTTGCAAAGTAGATGGAAATACTAAAATCCACAATTGACCATTTAGACTTCTCTCTGTGGTTTCAAGTCTTTACGGGATCAATTTTCCATTTAAAAAAAAAAAAAAAAAAAAAGAAGTGGAAGAGGTTAAACAATTTCTAAAAGTCTACCCCAAGCATTTGTTCTTCAGATAGCCGGGTGCTTTCTTATCCTCTGCCTGCCTTTCACTTTCTCCGACGTGTGTTGGCCGAGGCCAGGGTTTATTGTTTTAGGCTTTTCTGAACATGCACCAGTATTTACACTGGATTGAAAGCATTTGCTTCCAATGAAAATCTTGTCTTAGATTACAGCCCAGCAGTGTAATTTCCCTCCCAGATGGGAGTAAAGTAGCAGTATTTGCCTAAAAACAGTAGGAAGAACAAACTGTGCATTAAGCCAAGGCTGTTTTTGGCTGGAGCTAATGATGTAACAGAAACCTTTTATTTGGGATAGGTCACCGCCAGGGATTGAGGGAGGTGATCTGGCTCGCGCTTGAAAGGTTTCGCCATTGTATCTACATAAGTCTTCACTTAAAAAATCCTGTTCCTAAGGCTTCTGCTTTCATACAGCAGAAATAAACAGGAAAGGTTCTGGGTAGCGTTATAGGTGGAATGCAGAAAGCTTTTCCTCCCCTAATGGATGATATAATTCAGGTGCCCCGGAGGCATGCTTTCAGGAATTCTCTTGCCCGAGGTAATGGGAAGCTGAGGCTGCTTGAAGGCCTTGATTATCTATTGATGCACAAAGCTGGGGGAAAAAAAAAAAGTCATCTCCCTTGGATTATAGGAGATATTTCCATAAATTATCAATGAGTCCTCCTCCCGTCAGGCACGAGGCGATGGCTGCTAAATTAATCTGAAGGGGGTTAGAGATGAGGAGAGAGGCTATTTTCAAAATCCAGGGAGGGGGGTGGCCGGGGCGGGAGGACGGTTGCAGGGAGGTGGTGAAAGGCAGTGTCATTAGGTTAGAAGCTTTTCATTTTTAATCAATGAATGCGTAATACTTTTCTTTTCCTTGTTTGCCTCTCGCAGACGGAAAGTGGATTAGCCCGTGGAATTTTAAATGCTGTTGCGTTGTTGCCTTTGCTCATGTTTCTTTTATGAATTATTATTTTATATGGTGAATTGCTTCTCTGTATAAAAGCCCTTTTTTTTACATACTGGGCTTTCAAAGAATTTGTCGGATATCTGATTTCTTCATAAAAATCTTGTTTGTTTCTGTCACTACCCAAGGTTACCATTTCATTAAAGACACAGGCCAAGTCATAAGGACAATTATAAATTTGCCACGGTCAGCAAGGTACTAAAAATATAGCACTAATAATAACTTTTTTTTTTTTTTTTGGTGCTGAAAGCTGTTTAGCAAATCACAATTTTGACAGTCTACATCCCTTTTTAAAAAAAAAAAAATATTTATTTTTATTCCTAACAGACAGTTTTGATTCAGCCCAATTCAGATGACTTTCTTGATTATTCTTGCCTGGGGGGTGTAAAAAAACCACTTGCCTAATAACATCACAACTCCATGTTGCTACAAACACAGTGTCCCTGCAAGCCAGGATAGACCGTTCAATCCACATGCAGCGGGTGCAAAGACTGATTTACTCTGTGAACTTGTTTATAAACTGCTTTTGGGGTTTGAAACAAAAATTGCATGCAAACTGGCCGGGCACTGCAACTTTTGTTTCCCACTGACGGGTGGCCCGTCAGCCCAGACCCCAGCTGGCTGCTCCGCAGTTACGTCCTCCCAGAGATATGTTGCTAATGTGATGAGAACTGCCTGAGACCTTCTCTGCATTAAGGAATCCATTCTGGAGCAGTTGTTGTTTTAACAGGAGCAGACACCTATTACAGATATGGCACAGCAGCACGAAGCAGGGCGTTAATTCCTGCCGTGGATGTCACGCTGGTACCTGCTTATCCCACTATGAATTCCTTCTGGCTGGGGCTGGGAGGAGGGGAGGCCAGTTAGCTGCCCACCTGCCATCAAAAAGTCAGGGGAAGTCAAACATCTATCAAAGACTTAACATAAGTCCTCTGGTTATTTCTCAGTTTGGGGAGAGAATATGATGTTGCAAGAGCTGCATTCACCCTGCTTTTCGCATCCCAGAGCGGGACGGGACACCCACCTTCACACACGTCATGGTGATGGGACACCATCGATATTTTCCTAATTGCCATCTCAGCCAAAGGGATGAATTTTTGGGAAGTGACCTAGTGTGAAGAAAAGCCACCATTTCCACCTTTGCAAGCTGGATACTTGCAATTTTTTTTTTTTAATTATTATTTTTTTAAAGCACTTTTTAGTTTGGGTTATGGTGGCAGAAATGGCTAGAACGGGGCCGACACAGTCCTGAGACCTTCCCTCTCCCCATGTCTCTTCCCCCTCATCCCCTCAACCCTTGGTGAATTAATGGTGTTAAAGAATTTATACCTCATTTAAATATTCATGCAGTTTATACCCAAAGCCAGGCTGCGGCTGAAGTATATAAAGGTAGCATAAGTCAAAATTTGATTCACTATATTTACAGGTGACGGCTTGGACAACAGTGTAGCTTCCCCCAGCACAGGTGATGATGATGATCCAGATAAGGACAAAAAGCGACATAAAAAGCGTGGCATCTTTCCCAAAGTAGCCACAAATATCATGAGGGCATGGCTGTTCCAGCATCTAACAGTAAGTGAACTCTAGATCACATATGCAAAATAAAACATGGAAAATGTCATAGTTGTAGTAGTCATAGAAAGCAAAAAAAAAATATATATACATATGATGTTGCTGACAGGCAGCTCAGGGAACTTTTCCAAGCAGAGTTGTTGTTGTTGTTGTTGTTGTTGCCTCATTTGCTAGATGCCAGGGGAAGAGCACAGAGTGTGTATTTTTATGGTTTTGGGGTTTTTTTTTGTGTGTGTGTTGTTTTTTTAGATTTATTTAAATTTTTTCCCCTATTCTTTATTTATTTATTTATTTAATCCGAGTCGCAGTTGTTAACAGGACGTCACCACAAAAGTGTGACTGTGCTTATCCTCATACCCTCGGGGACCTGTCCTGCCCCGCTGCTCGCCCAGCCGCAGCTCCCCGTAGCTGCCGCGGGGATCGCTGCCGCGGAGCAGGGAGCGGCGCCCGGCCCGGCCCGGCCCTTGGTTCTGTGCTCCCGAGAACCGCGGAAAAGAATTGGGGAGATTAAAAAAAACCAAAGCGAAAAGCAAACAAAGACCTTATTCACATGTTTGTCAGAGATCATCAGGAGCTTCCTGATGAAAGGTCTGGATGTATCTGGTTTAACAGCAAAGTATGATTTTTTTCTGTGAGGCGTTCTCATTCCCAGAGTGTAAGTTACCCCTGTGGGTAACATCACCAAGGGGTGGGGGGGTGTGCAGCTATTTCTGTTGCCACAGCTACCTGTATTATTATTTTATTATTATTTTTTTTTAATTCCTGGGATTAGAAATCAAAGCTGTGGAGAGGTGTGTGGGGTTAAGCTGGGTGCTGGAGCTTCTCTCAAGGCTTTAATTGTGTACCACACCTTCTAACGTTAGCGTTTAGAAAAAAGTGTTTCTAACACCATTCTCCTGTTTCATCACGTCGTGGTGATCTGTGGCTGGGGTTTTAGCCACTCTGGGGAGGTGGGTCTTGAGCCTCAAGTGTTCCACCTGAGCTTTTCTGTGCCAGGAGGATGATTTCTGGCCCAGATGAAGGGTGCCGGGGGTCTGCGGGTGGTGAAGTGTGAATTGAAGAACAGTGAAGAACAGCTCTTGCCTCTCCTCCCGGCGGTTGACTCTCTCCCCTGCCCTAGTTAGGGTCAGGGTGAAACCAGAAGCCAGCCAGCTTGCCCAGCCCTGGTGGGAGCCCTGCCAAGGGTATACTGGTCAACTGGAGGAAGCGCTCACGCACATCACCCCTCCGTCCCCCGCTGAGCCAAGAAACCAGATATCTGCCATGACTCTTGTCAGCACGGGGATCAGGCGGGGAATCCTGCCCCGCGCGCTCCTGGGCTGCTGTGAATGAACCTTCATGCCAGAGCGTTCCTCCTCCGAGGCTGGAGAGGACCTCAGATACCTCCAAGTGAATCTCTCCCTCTGGCAGACTCTAGGTCAGCTGTGCCCCAGCTTTACCAGCTCCTTAGCTCTGTCCCTGGGGCGTTGGGCTCATTGCTCCCAAAGGCTGAGGACCCTCTTGGTTTTAGTGGCTTCCCAGTTCTAGGTCCTCACCCAAGATGAGCTGACACCTGGTGTGTCTCTGCAGGTAGGTGTGAGGTTAAGGACATCTGCCTCCAGAAGGGTCCAGGGATGCTCTCACCAGCCTGATGCAGCTGGTTTAGGTTCTGGTTTGAGGAGGTGCCCTAGAAGCTCTGCAGTCAGGACAAGGCATGCCAGGGCAGACTGAGCAACCACGGGTCAGTCCCCGTGATTCCCAGCTGAGGGATTACAAATTAAATTGTTTATGTTATTGTTACTATTTTTTCCTGGAAGTGGCCTGTTGCTGTGTTTGTGCTGGTAAATTAAACATCCCCCAGGCCTGGGCACGGGGACGGAACGATCTGTCCTGTTAAACTACTTGAGCAGTCTCCAACACGCTCTTGGCCTGGGCCAGCTACCACCCTCCAAACCCATTCCTGGGAGCATGGCAGAAGGTAGCAGGGGTGACTCCTGAAAGACCTTGTGGCAGGAGCCACCTTGTGCTGAGCTTTTAGCTTGACCTGACCCTGCAGCTGGCTTCATGCGCAGTCTCAGGACCAGAGAATGGACCCTGTCACTGTTCTGTCCAGTTGAGGTGTAGGCTTTTCACCCTTCTGCTGGGCAGTAATAGTGGGCAAAAAGAAGATGGGAGTGCCTGGGGAGTTTGCTGCAGTGCTGGTAGGTGCCCCTGGGAGATAACCATCTGGACATCTGCTTGTAAGGGGGTCTCTTCTTCTGGAAAGCTCAAATACAGAAAGAACCCTCTCGCTGCATTTTCTGCCTTGCAGCACCAAGCTAAAGCTTGCTTGAAAAATCTGCCATCTCCTGTGATCCATCCCAGCCAGGTGAAGCGTGCAGATTCATTGCAGGGCAGCTTTTCCTTCTTCTGGCAGCATCATGGTAACTCCAGGCTTGTCTGATCAGTTCAGTAAAGTCACACTGGTTTACCCAATCTAACCTTCTCCAGACAGGGCCTTGAGACAGACCTTTCAGAGTGACTGTGAGTGGGGTCGTGGGCAGTTTCCCCAAATTAAAACACGTCTGGACAACATTGTAGGCTCTTTGGAGCACATGTTCCACCTGGGAGTGCTCTTGCTGGAGTGGGAAGGCACCAGAGAACTTGAGCATCCAGAGTAGTAGTGGGTCTGGTGTGTGGAGGAAGAGGGTCCACCAGGCAAGCACATTAATAACATAGGGAGGAGTCAACACTAGAGTTAAGGCTAGAGCAATACAACATGTTGACCAACTGCTTGGGGTGCTGTCCTCTCTGCAGGCCCAAATCATGGCTGCAATCAGAACTGAGGAGTAGGGGGATGAGAGACTGAAGAAATTAAGCCTCCAGATCATTTTTGAGGGTCTCATGACCTCTGAACCTCAAGGCTGCTCTTATAACCCAACAGAGGGGCATGACAGTGTCCCCAGCCAGGCTCCTTGGTGCGGGAGGGAGGTCATCCTGAGGAGTGGTCAGCTGGGGAAACTGGAGATCCTGTGACATTTATTTATTTATCTATTATTAGTGAGTTTGGTCTTCCCTAGGGTGGACATGAGGCCCCTGCCTAACGCGAGAGGTGAGGCGAGATGGGGAGGTGGTTGTGTTCAGGGAGGGGACACATCAGGGCGGGTGATACCTCCCTCTTGCCCTCAGTGCTTAACCTGCCTTTGCTTTCCCACCTGGGAAATGGCTGGGAAGAAACAAGCAGTGGTTAACCACAAAATCCAGCATCCCCTTGACCCTAATTGGTGTGTTAGTTAGGAGCCCTCCTTTTCAAAGGCAATTTTTTTTTTTTCCTTTTCTCACAATCGTAATATTAATACACATCAGTGGCATGGAATTAAACAAAATAGACAGTAATTGCTGTGGCTGTCATAGTAATGATTAATGGTTGGAAAGATGTAAAATAAATGTTGGACTAATACAATTTTTCAGAAGTGTAGAGGCTGGTTTGATTCCTTCTGTACAGTTATTCCATTTCCAACTGTGTGAAGTCTTCCTCTGTGTGCTGACTTCATTTCCTAAGGTTTGTCCCTTAGTTCTCATTTTCCCACTTGGAAGGAAATTCTTTTTCTTTTTATTGAAGAAAAAGAAAATAAATATTAAATGCAAGTTGGTGAAGTGTTTGGGCGATAGTTCCCACTCAGTGGCACACTGCAGCCCCCCATTATTTTGGCTGATGTTGATGTATGCCCGAAGGGTCCTCTGCAGAGCAGGCAGTGTGCTCTGAAACACTTCCAGGGATTAATTCATCCAAATTACCCTGGTTTGTTTTTTCTCTTTGCCTTGGAATAATATCAGCCAAAAAAAATCAGCTAAAACAATAGCAAAAGCGATGACCAGACTTACACTTAGGACTTTGCAGGCTTTATTTTTAACTGTTTGTTATTCTGACTTAATTTTGATTAAATATCTGGGTTGGAAGAGGTGCCCAGGTTGGCCATTAGTTAGGCAAAATGTGGAGCCTGGTGAGATGTTTGATGGTCACTTATGACAGCAGCCTATAAATTTTTAAGGTGTGTGAAATCTGTTTTTCAGGTTTTGCTATAAGTTTGAGGTGGAAGGAATGCCCTGTTACTATTTTGGGGGGAAAAAAAAGAAAGAAAAAAAAAAAGACTCCTAGTAGTTTGGTGAAGAAGTGAGGACATCCCCAAACTGGAACAGTTGAGTCAAAAATGAGAGGAAGCATCAGATGATGTCAAATGCCCTGGCAGGGTCTAGAGGAGGGACTGGGATGAACCAGTCCTATGCTGGAGTTGGGCTCTACAAAGTTGCCCTAAGGATAATTTCAGGGTGTGCTGCACCATGGCAACATTTTACAGGTGGTATTATTTATTATTATTATTATTATTATTATTATTATTATTATTATTATTATTATTACTACTACTACTACTACTACTATTATTATTTACTATTTCTTGGTCAGATCTCACCACCATTTTTCAAGCAGATCTCAGTGTAATGAAGAGCCCTGAACAGGGTTTGCAAAATAAGGGAAAACATCACAGGAATGAAAGGGGGGTTTGTAAATTCTCTATCTTGCCTATAACCAGATCTGTGTAAATTTAATTGTGGCAACAGGAGTAGTTTCTGCTTTTTTAGTTGTGCTTTTGTCCCAGCAGTGGTGCCTTTTGAGTCAGAACTAGGAGGGAGTTTTGGGGGAGTCTTTTTGAGTGTTTTGTTTGCTCGTTGTGAATTCTCCACGTCCTTTAAATCCAGCTTAATTTCTCATGTTGGGCTTCAAACCTCATTTTGGGGATTATACGATGTAATTGGTTTGTTGTATGATGAGTATTTGATGATCTTCATGTTCATCATCTAATCAGGCAAAAAAAAAAAAGCCATAAAATTATAATCCCAAAAGATGTTTAATAACAATTTAAACTATTGAAGGCTTTATTTAAGCACATTAGGGGATTATAAACTACTTTTTTTTTTTAATGGTGCCAAGAGGTAGATTCAAGGACTTCAAACACCTTTTAGAAAACAAATTGCCATGATTTAAAAAAAATGAATGGGCCAAGGATTTCTTTCATGTAAATCCCATAATTTAATCATTATTTTTAACTGCTTTTAAAACAATTTCCTGAAGAGGTTAAATCTTACTGAAATGGGAGACTGAGCAGAAAGGAAAAGATGTAGCTGAAAGACGTGGGCTTTACTGTAAAAGGGTTTTTTTTCTGTTATGTATCTGAGTTTTGAATCTTTATTGATCACTCAATGCCATTCTGTTAAACAAGAAAACTTGTCAAAAGCAATATGCAATCTATTAGGCAAAGCTGGTTTTTGTATAAAATAATTTACTGGTGGCAGGTATTTGAAAAAGACACTTTATATCTGGATCTAGCTGAGAAAAATAGTCCCCATTGCTTTGAGGAAGTTATTCTGATAAAAAAATACCATTACACTGCTTAATTCTGTAAGTTCTGTTTATGTATGAATATTTTCCAGGCTAGCAACTTTTTAAGGTTAAAGCAAGTGGATTTCATGTCTTCTCTCATCCCTCCCCGGTTCTGAGGTGCTGCCCTGGGAGGAGCGTGGGGTTAATTAAACAAGCTCCCGTGCGGGGCTGCTTGTCCGGTTTTGGAAGGGGGGCAGTGAGGGGGCAGGCGGGTACAAAACTGAGCTGCTGCAAACATAAAATGGGGAATGATTGGCTAAAACCAGCAGGGATTTTCTTTGCTCTCCTCTCTAGAGGATTTGGAAGCATTAAAACCACTCCCTTGAAAGTACAACTTGGAGTGACTCTCCCTCCTGCCCCAACCGATCCTCGCTCTGCCAAATGCCAGAGGGCTCCCGGAGCTCCTCTGCGTATCGGGTCGTGTTTCCATCTGTTGGACTCGGAATGAGGGCAGTGGGTGTCCCCCCCTTTATCCCAGATACACAAGTCTCCTCTTTCACTTGATTTTATTGTGGGCAAAGCTGTAAAAATCTTTCTCTACCACATCTGCAAGACTTCTTAGTGCCAGCTGTCCCGAATTCCTGGGAAAAGGCAGGCGTTTTTAACTTGCCTTCGGTCACCCGTGCACCGCTGTCCCCTGGGCTGGGAAGGTGGGAGCCAGGGCTCCTCCTGCTCCCAGCAGCGGGAACACTTGCCAGAGCGGCAAGCAAAAGCATCCATCGTAGGCTGGTGCAAGTAAGAAAGACATGGACCTGTTAGAACGAGTCCAGAGGAGGCCACGAGGATGATGCCAGGGCTGGAGCAGCTCTGCTGTGAGGACAGGCTGAGAGAGTTGGGGCTGTTCAGCCTGGAGAAGAGAAGGCTCCAGGGAGACCTTCCAGTGGCCTCCCAGTACCTGAAGGGGCTCCAGGAAGGCAGGGGAGGGACTTTGGCCAAGGGCAGGGAGTGAGAGAACAAGGGGTGATGGAGATGAGATGTGAGGAAGAAATTCTTTGCTGTGAGGGTGGTGAGACCCTGGCCCAGGTTGGCCAGAGAAGCTGTGGCTGCTCCTCCCTGGAAGTGTTCTCAGCCAGGTTGGATGAGGCTTTGAGCAACCTGGTCTAGTGGAAGGTGTCCCTGCTGCTGGCAGGGGGGTTGGGACTGGATGAGCTTTAAGGTCCCTCCCAACCCATTCTATGGTTCTGTGATTCTCCTGGTGGAGGTGCTGTGGCAGTGTCCTTCAACAGGAGACAATGGGAAATGATATTGCAGGAGAAGACAATTATTCCAAGGCTCTGTCAGAATTGAATTGAGAGCTCCAGAAAGGAGGACAAACAGGATTTAGGTAACTCGGTTTGAGTTAACTTCTTACCCCGTCAGCCCTCCCAGAGTTTAGTGGAGGACACTGACTGTCAAAATCTTCAGCATTTGCTTTCACCTTCCTCAGATTTGTTGCCTTGACCTCTGTCCAGCCTCCAGGGGTTGCTCCATTTTCTAACGTGGGTGAGAGTTGCCATTTTTCAAGAAAACTGTTGGGTTTTGGGGGTGCCCTTGGCAATGCTGCTGCTGCTGCTCCCTTTTCATGATTTCTTGGAAAGCCTGAGTCTTCTGTTCTGAGATCTCATACTGTCCCATAGATTATTTAAGTTGCCAGCGCTGAGCTATGCTACAAATCTTTGGGTTTAGACTAGAAAGGCAATATCTAAGGTGCTTCAGTCAGTTGGTTCAGTTAGTTGACGTGGTGCAGTTGGAACATGTCTTTCCAGATCTGTGATTCAGTCGCATTTCTGATGAAGACAACCATCGTGTTGTCTTAAACTATATGATATGAGACATCTCAGCCTGGGCTCCTCGTGGGTCTCAGGAATAACTGTGGTCCAGGGATGTTTTTTGGTTGAAATCAGAAGGTAGCCAACAGCCTGGGCTGGATTTTAGAGACAGAGTGTCTGTTCCCAAAGGGCTATCTTATTTTTTTCCCATTTTTTCCCCCATTTTCCACCTTGGGGACACTGTAGTAGCAATGTGGGATCCACCAGCACATTAAAGAACTTGGATTATTTGGAAGCTGCTGAAACACATTAGAATTTACACACCAGAAGAATTTCACATCTGAGTGGAAGCGAGGGAATACAGAAAAGTTGAAACACGATAAACATTAATTCAGATATTAAATTACACTTGCTCTGGTTGTACTAGAACTCCTTTTGTTTGCATAAATATTCTGGGAAACGAGTTTACCAGCAAGAATGTTTGCAGCAATAAGAATTTTTAAGTCAACAGTAGATGCTTTGCTTTCTTCTCCACCCTCTCCTTTCTTTGTAAATTTGCAGCTGTGCTATTCTGTGTGTGCAACTTCATTTTTTAACTTAGCCTCCTCCAGTCAAGGCAGAGAAATGTGTTAGGTGATGTCCTGTCTTTCTGCAGTCAAAGCAGACGTACAGAATTCAAGTATCACATTTTGAGGGGGGAAGGGGAAAAATCTGCCCGCCAATTGGTAAAACCTGGAGGTATCCACGGAAATATTTTGGCAAATAATTTGCAATACAAAAGTACACCAAAGGCAACAGCGGTGTCTTGGCAAGCAGTGAGTGAGCAGGAAATGAGGATAAATTCCCAGGCTCAGTTGTTCATTATTAGTTGTTTGTTTAGCTTGTCCTCTAACACAGTTGCCACAAAAGGGCCCGTGTCGATCCTCAGATACGCTGATGTGTAGCAGGGCCGGTGTGAATTTTTTATTGGCAATCTCCTGACTCTGGAAGGAGTTCCACAGCGTGCCAGTGTGAGCTAGAGAGTGACTTAATCAGATCAGGTGAAGTGCCAAAAGATGAGGCACCAAACCAGTTGGGCACATATCTGATGAGATGTGTTAATCTCGGTGTCAGAGAAGCTGCCTTTCCAACGGGGTCACATGTGGAAGCGGTGCGGCGAGTTGTGTAAGATGCATTCCCGTGCTCTGGCATAGGGTGTCCTACATCTGTTGGTGTGAACTTAACCCTTGTCTGGATGAACTGGAACAGTGATATTGTGGTGAATGTCGTCTGGTTGTTGCTCCAGGACAGGTGTGGGAAGTGAGTTGGTTTTTTTACTCATTTTAAAAGTTTTGTTTCCCTTTTAATGTGTTTGCCCTCAGCTACACAGTCTGCACTGTTCGAGCTTACACGTTTTTCTTGTTGCATCTACTCTGGAAGCCCTAATTCCTCATATTAGCTGGTTACATTTAGTGTCTGCCCATCAAAATTACCCACAGAAAACTTTTCTTGGGGAAGGGATTTTTTTTAGCGATGGAAAGTTGACATTTCCCATGGATAATGCCATCCTTTCCCCCAAAATGCTCAGCCAAAAATCCAGTTTTCCACTAGCAACAAACATATTGATCAGACTCACCTTTGCACTTCCAGCTCCTCATCCTGTAAGCTGCAGCAGTGCTAAATGTATGTGTAGAGAGAAGGTAAGCAGGCAGAAAAGAGTTTAAGTTAATATGTAGTTATCTAATTCGCTTCACCTTTTGCATCATTGCCTGATGTAGAGCCGTAGTATTTAGCAGAGCACTCGTTCCACGGCAGCGGTGGGCCATCATTTCAATAAGGCAAGCTCTAGGAGACTCACCATTGCATCTTCTGCTTTATGAACCAGAACCTTCTGCCCAGAAAATACTTCTCAGACTTTAGGATTAGCATGAATATTCCTTTCTTGGCTACTGGTTGACCTTTTCTAATCCAACCTGTACAGCAGAAGATATTTTGAAAATATCTTTTTAAAAAAAAACCCAACAAACTACCAATTTATTTGCACTATGATGCTCTGTACCAATGATGCAAAAAGCAAGGTGGTCAAGTTAGGGACACTAAAGTGTCACTTCAGTCACAGGAGTGAAACCAAGGGTCTCCTTATGATATAAATATGTTTTCCAAGGACTTACTTTGAACTCAGAGGTGAAATGGTGGGACTGCCTTAGATGGCTTGCTCTATTCGTTACCTAAAGTCAGCTTTGAAGTGAAACTCGTTCTTCTGGACCACCTTTATTCATGTCAACCACAGCCTTTGGGGTCCCTAGGTGATGTTTTGGGGAAGGTAAATACCATATTAGAGGAATCTGGCCCATGAATCATTTTGTTGGCAGAACTCTACTTACTTGCTAGGAACTTTCTGCTGATCCAGGTGTTGGGCTGTGCTTGTGTGGGCACAGCAAAGAGGACAAACCCTCGATTGCGCTGTCGAAACCCGCGCGCGGGTCTGTCGGTGCAGTGGGTTGTAACCCCGGAGGATGGTGAGCTGCAGTTGGGGACAGAATCTTTTTGAAGCTGGTAATAACTCAAATTCTAGGATTCTTGTGAATAAAATGCAATTTTAGTACTGTTTTCATAAACAGCAGTTTCATGGCAGCGTTTTAGTAAACAGTGGCATTAGTTGCATCGGAATTGCACCGCGTTGGCTTTTCAATTACTCCACCTGTCTGTGTGAACAGGATTTTCAGTGTCGAGGCACACAGACAGCTGCTGCTAATGTGGGGGTTTTTTAATCTCCCTGTGCAGATAATGCTGGCAAATCTACAGCCAGTTTCTGATGTGAAACGGTACCTGACCTACTGGCTCTGGTGCTAGAAGAAGAGCAGCTTTAATTACTAATGGCCTTGTTTTAGTTTTGTACTTGTTGATGTAAAAAAATGTCATCTTCGAGCGGCGTCACCTCTGGTTCACTTCCACCGGCGATGCTACACTGGCTGCAATTATTTTCAAAATAATCTGTGTTCTTTGGTTGCAGCTTAAAATCCTGCCTTGTTAGGGCTCAGATAATTAGCAGGGGTCTGACCCTCCAGGTCCCTCTGTCCCCGAGTCCCCTGGGTTCCCCCGCACCTCAGAGGGCTGTATGGGGTGAAATAGGAATTGGCGGTTACAAATCCCACTCAATTTATAATAGGACCATCCTACCCTTGTATTAGGCAGGTGTAATACCCAGGAATTTGTGGGTAGAATTGTGCCCTGGGTCATTCCCCATTAAACTCCCAGGGAGGTGGTTTATGTGGAGGTGAAGTCAGTTATTAATGAAAGGATTCCATGTTGGCGAAAAGGGCTGATGCTCTTTCACCAGGATGATGCTGTTTCACCAGGTTGAGTTTGACCAGGATGATGCTGTTTCACCAGGTTGAGTTGGATCAGGATGATGCTGTTTCACCAGGTTGGGTTTGGTCAGGATGATGCTGTTTCACCAGGTTGAGTTTGACCAGGATGATGCTGTTTCACCAGGTTGAGTTGGATCAGGATGATGCTGTTTCACCAGGTTGAGTTTGGTCAGGATGATGCTGTTTCACCAGGTTGAGTTTGGTCAGCATGATGCTGTTTCACCAGGTTGGGTTTGGTCAGGTTGATGCTGTTTCACCAGGATGATGCTGTTTCACCAGGTTGAGTTGGATCAGGGTGATGCTGTTTCACCAGGCTGAGTTTGGTCAGGATGATGCTGTTTCACCAGGCTGAGTTTGGTCAGGATGATGCTGTTTCACCAGGTTGAGTTGGATCAGGATGATGCTGTTTCACCAGGTTGGGTTTGGTCAGGATGATGCTGTTTCACCAGGATGATGCTGTCTCACCAGGTTGGGTTTGGTCAGGATGACCCGGTTACCAGCCTCACATCAGGCTTTAAAAGGGTTAAAGGCGATAACGGTGCCATTAAAACCCCAGCTTGCCAATGAGCTGTTTTGTGTGAATGGTATAAATATAAGATACACTTGTCTGGCTCATTTGCAAGCATTCTTTTTGACTTCTTTTGCACAACTGGTGTTTTTGTGTTTAATTTAACAAGAAATGAGTAGTAAATGAAAGCTGCTGCCTGAAATCCCACTGTGAGCGTGTTTTGCACTTGGCTCCCCAGTGAAAAGGCAATTTGTGGAATTATGTGATAGAGTAATTAGATGAAGCCAGGGCTTCTGATTGTTGCCATGCTTATGTGGTAAAGGTTTGTTGGGGAGAAGAGGGAAAAAAAGAAGAAAAAAAACCCCAACCCATGGATTATTACCCTGGCAAGTTGGCTCAAAGCTTCTTCATTTATTTGTAAACAGAATATTTAGTGACCGCATAGGAAGTAGCTGTAATCACCAGCTCGTAAAGAAACCACAGCAGAGCTTTTGGATTTTTACAGAGTGCTCATGTAAAATTTAAGCTGGGAGGCAGAATCCCTGTTAATGTAATTAGGATCTAATTTACCACCCTTTGCACACGGATGTAATAATGTCTAGATATTTATTCTATCTTTAAGCACATTACATATACCTCAGTGCAGCAGTTACTGAACAGAAACAGGTGTGAGCACTTTCCGGCTTCATTTTTTACACTGTAAACACACAGCAATTTAAGGGGAAATATTTACCAAAAAAAAAATAAAAAAGAGGGGAAAGAATGTCTGCAAATGAGGCAGTAATGGACAGTTGCCCTTTATGTACTGATGGATTTCTCAATGGTTAAGTAAATTAAAGCAAATGCTAGAAAAATCAATAGGCTTGCAGAGTCTTGGTTGTGCCTCATAGACTTCAGGACAGAATGACAGATGTGGTGCATATGACCCATTTAAGTATTAATGCTTGGGAAATTGCCTCTGCGTGCCAGGTTATAGGCCTAGGAATATTGTTATATTAAATTACAGACAATAATATTTTTAAGTATATACGGAATTTATACGTTTCAGTTTAGTTGTTCTTCGGCATTACATTTCTCCTGGAAGATTAGTTGCGTGGTTGTTGCTCTGGAACAGTAAATCAGGTTTGAAAATGGTTCAAGTGGTGAATTGTCTTCCCAGAGCCGCCGCGGCCCGGCGAGCGCGTTGCGCGGCATGGCGGCACGGCGGGCGTGTTCAATAAGAGCCGTGTAGCCCGTGTGTGCACTAGCAAATGTAGCACATAAGCGAGTCTAAATTAAATAGCATTAAAAAGCAGCTTTCTAATCGGGTTCTTCTGTGTGACTGAGCACAAAGTGTGCGAAGTGCAGCGTTGCGATGAGCTAAGTAAGGTAACCACCAAGCCACCTCTCTGTCACCGTCTTCTGCGCGTGCCGCGGTGGGAAAGGGTGACTTGGCGTGGGCGGGATGAGGAAAAACTGACCCCAAAATAGAGATGTGGTGATGAATCCCACCAGGCAGACGAGCTGGAGATGGAGGTGGTGTTTGCCACCTCTGATTTCTATCATTTCTCACCGTACTTCCACCAAGGCAGAGGGCAGGTTGGACAAAGTTAATTGTCTTGGTGGCACCTCAGCCAGCTGGGACCCCCGATTCCGGTGTCGGTGTGAAGGCAGAGCAGCACAGTTGCTGGTGTACCTTGCCAGTTATCCTGACATCACCCTGAACTCCTGTTTCTGTGAAGGAAGGCAGTTTATACACAACTCCTGTGTTTAATATTGAGGGGGCTTGAGGCTTTCACAATACCATTCCTATTCCTTGCTGAACCCCTTGCACGGGAAGTGTCATTGTATTCCTTTCACACGTTAGTTCTCATGTTGTACTGCCATTTGTGTAACAGATATTTTTTTCCTTTTCCCTTTGTTTGTTTTGTTTTGTTTCTTGATTCTCTCTGATATTTGAGGTCTGGGTACCACTGTCTCCTTTCTGGCTCCCCCTTTCCTTGTTTTCCCTTTTTCCCTAAAACACAAAACCTCATCGAGGAATAAAACAAAGCATCCCCCCTTGGGTTACAAGGGCTGCTCACTGCTACTGGGAGCACTGGCAAAGCGATGACATTGCAGAGGGCAGATGATTCCTTTTGGGCCTGTTGAGGATGTATTTGCGTCTTGAGGCTGGATGAGAGCGACTGGTGCTGAAGGCTGTCAGGCCAGGGCTGAGTGATGACAGACCCTTGTCATTTGCCCGCATCCAGCTTCATTACTATGGTGACAATACGCGGCGATGAAAGTTGCCGCCGAGGGTTGGGCAGCATCCTCTGTGGTTGCTGTAGCCAGCAGCATCTTTGCAGCAGCGTGTTCCAAGCTGCTGATGGCCCTGGGTGTCAGAGCAGCACCAAATCTCTAGTGACAGAAACCCCGCGTGGGTTTTTGGGTAGGTGGGGAAATGGCTCCCGGCGCTGTCGCCAGCCTCGGCAACTCCTTGCGTCGGTGATAAAAATTGTCTTTACCTGTTTTAGTCATTTTTTTATGTGCCTCGTGGTGAATTTCCTTGATTTATTTTGTGTGACACGCAGGCTGGGCTGTATTTTGTTTTTACAGCCTGACACTTACCTGTAGGGTGGCACAGGATGGTCGTGGTCCTCCTCCCACCGCACGTAAAGCAAATATATTAATCAGCATTTAGGCGATGACCGCTTTTGTTAAATATACGTGCGAGGGGCCCTGGTGAACGGGCTCTTTTGTTCCCAACCAAACCAGGAGGGATCAAAGGTCAGTGGGAACCCAGAAGCCATCAGTCAGGGCGGGTTTTGCTGGATCCTAGGGTTGTCAGCTCCTGTAGTCACCCCTGGCAACCTGGGCGGCCACCCGCTTGCCTTCCCCACCGCCTGGCACAGAAATGGAGCATCATTCTCTTGGTCGCCATAAAAAGATGCTGACATACAGTCAGTGTTTGAAATAGGGCATGAGCATCACCCTGCACCTCTTTGTTATCAGAGTTGTTTGAGAGTGAGATTGGGAAATAAAGATAGATTAGTTTTGTAGCCATTGCTGGGCGGCGTTCAGCTTCAGGATGCATTTTAAGGCTGAAAATTCATTCTTGGTTTAGCTGCAAATGGCAACTTGGAAAGAAGCAGCAAAATGCTGCTGAAACGTGCTGCCTCTACACTTCTAAATGTAAAAGTTCACTTTAAAAAAAACTTTTGCTATGGCATTTATTTCCTTTGAGCAGATCGATTTATTTCCCCCCCTCTCCTCCCTGTGATGTTAAAGTACATTTGGCAGTAATCAGTTTATCCTTATTAGAAGCCATGGTAAAAGGCATAGTTGCTGAGTCAATTCACTCCCTTTACTTCCCCTGTTGAGCCCTAATGTGTCCCAGTCCCCACCCCTTACAGTGAAAACATCATCAATTATAGGGCTGACAGGAGCCTGGGACTCGGTGTAAGTTGCTCCTTGGGGTTATTCATCTTGCACCAAAAAAACTGTCACTCAGCAACATTCATCACTCCCCCCTACCTAAAATGATTGAGTAAATGGAGGGGTGAATTAGCAGAAGGGGGAGAAAAAAGGGGGGAAAAATGAGTTTGGATACATTGGAGGCACCTTTGGGCTCACGTGGCAGGAGAAATAGAGCCATCAGCTGACGCGCGGGCTCCCCACCGCAGTTTGAGGTTGCTGCTGGAGCTGGAGGCAGGCGCGGTTATCCTCCAGCCAGACGCCTCACGGCCCTGCGTCGCGTGGCCTGACCTGCAAGAGCTTTTCTATTTTGGCACCCACGCTGGAAAAGCGGCTTCAGCACTGGAAAAGCAGCTTCAGCACTGCTGCTGCGGAGGTGTGCTGGGTGCCCCAGCCTCTGGCAGCTCTGTAGGGTGAAATACCTTTCAAACGCTGTTAGTTTGCTCCTACCATACGTATGTTTGTTCCAAAGACCCTAAATCCCCTCTGGTGGGAAATATTTCAAGGCAGAATCTTGGTTTTTAAATGTCCTATGGCAAACTTTTTATCTCCAAAACCTCCAGAAATACAAAAGCACACAATAAAATGTACTTTGTTACCATCACCTCTCCTCCCAACTAAACAAAGGAAAAAAAAAAAACCCAGCCAGCCAAGTGAATCCAAACATCAAAACCTCAAACTTTGGGATTATTTGAATTTTCAAATTATCTTGAAAAAAAAAAAAAAAAAAGACTCTGCTTCCCTTTGCCCCAAAATATAATACAGCCAAGATAAGGCAGGAGAAATTCCCTGAGCCACACACCTGGCTTGTTTTTACACCCGGTGCTGCGGTTAGATGGTTGTCTAAATAAACAGAGATTAGGTGGAGGGCTTTATCTCAAAGCTGGCACTGGTTATCACACCGCTTCCTCCCACTCCCTCCCTCTGATTGTGAGTTGTATAAGAAGACTTAGCAAGCATAACTTAGAGCTGATAACCTTTGAATGTTAGTTCAAGGAAGCTGTGCCATAGTAACAAAAAAAAAAGTCATGCAAACTCTGTCACGGTGTATTCGAACGAGCGGTAATTTGACCGTAAAGCTGATTTAAAAGAAGAAATACTTGGTGAGCTTTTTGCTCCAAGAGTCCTATTTAATTTGACCTGATCGATAATTTTAATATTTGAACAGTAGTAAAAGATGCCAGGAGTGAACTCGCGTTTGTTCTTCAAATTATCTCTCTACTGGGGGTCTGATTTTAAACTTGCTTTCACAAAGAGGAGCTGGAATGTTTCATCCCAACAAATTGCTCCAGCCCTGCGGTTGGGGGTTGAATTGATCTTGATGGAAGAAGCCGCAGTTGACATTTGTGTTTGAAGGTAAATGATATATATACACCCGAGCATGGGACATAAAAAGAGACTGCCAGGTAACGGGTGGCTTGTGACCCTCTGTAAAAACAAGCTGGCAAACTCCTCGTGGTTCTACATGGGCGTGAAATCAAAACAGGTCTTTTCTGAGCGTCTCTCTTGGCGTGCCATCGGGCGGCGTACAACGAGGAGGAGAAAGGTCTTTGGGGTCCTTGTGACAATGCCTGCCAAAAAAAGCCACCCCCTCCAACCAGGGAGAGGAAGGAGGGGGAAGGCGTCCACGCGCCACCGCGAGGCAATGTCATGACGATGTTGGGAAGCCAGCTCACAGCGAGCGGGTGAGCGCGGGCATCTCTGCCCTTGTCGTTCGGATTACCGCCGTGCCACGCGCCCGGCTACCCGGTGCGTGAAGGCGAGGGTTATTTCTAGGACAGATAATTGAACGTTAATACTCGCTGACATTGTCGTAGGGATGATATGTCAAGCTGACAGGGCCTGTGTGCTTACATCTGCTGATCGGCTGCAGACGAAGGGGACGTTTGGCAGATCAGACCCGGGGCCTCGCTGCCGCCGAGCCGGGGATGATACAGCCACTAACCACGAGCTGCCATCTTGGGCTGCCTTCCCTCAACCAGTGGTTGGCTCCCTGCTTTTGGGAGTGGAAGGGGTAGTTTGTGAGGTGACATCCATCCCCAGGTGTGCCTGCGCACCTCTGCCTGCGGAAGGATGTGGAGATGTGTGTAAAACACATGGAGCAAGAGCAAGAGCATCCTTGGTGCTGCGGACACGCGAGCGCCGCCGTTGCCTGAAACAACTGTTTTCAGGCTGCTAATGTGAAAGTACAAGAAAGTGGAGGAGATGAGAAGCTCTGAAGGATTGAGAGCATGATCAAGTTTGATGAGGTGTTTCTAATTATCTCTATCTTAGGAATTAACTGATATAAAACAGTAGCACAATTAACATAGGGGTTTTTTAAGCTTTTTTTTTTTTTAAGCATCTTTTTTATGTCTTTCTTCTTCTGGATGTCAACAGACCCTTAGAGGCAGCCTGCTAGAGATAAAGTAGCTACTCTGCAATCACTCCAGTCCCCTCCCAGCCAAACTCCCACAAATGCTGCCTTTCAATATTGTTTTATAACAAGTCTTCAGAGAGCTAATGCCTTTGTCCCAGTGCTTCTACAGCCAAACTTTTTGCTGCCCAAGTAAGTGTTCAGAGGAACGAGAAGCAGACGGAAAACAATTACAGGGGCCTCTGACATCGGAGTCAGTTCTGCTTTCTTAAAATAGGGCTAAACATCATGTTTGTAATGTCTCGTGTATAGTTTGGCTCTGCATAAAATGCTCTAAAATAGGGCCCTGGAGAACATCCATTATCACATTTTGGTTAACATCACAGATTTTAAAAATCCCAGTTGCACCGAAGCCATGAAATAACGCTTTCATCTGTAAAGATCTAGTTTCTCTTTGTTATTAAAATAAATGAAGCCATTAAACAAAATATATGCATTAATAGTCAAGTTCATCATTTCCTATCATCAAAATGATAAATTCAACTTTTTTTTTTTTTTTTTTTTTAATTGGAGCAGTCATTTTAGAAAGGTTCATGTATAGAACAAGATCAAATGTGCCTGGGCTCTCTTTCCTGCTTTATGACTTGTTAGTGGTGACATTTTTTTGGTCTTTAGCTACTTTCATTTAGATCTTTCTCAAAGCAACGTGGAGTTGTGTTCACAAAGCAGAGGGAAGCAGAGAAGGAGATTTTGAGCTTGATACTGAGAAAATTAATTGATTATGTGTTACTATCCTTGTGAATGATTAACAACCGTCACATCATACATCATAAATGTGCTGAAAGTGGCATGCCATCTCAATGCTTTTGCTTCCAGATATGTTTTGTCTCTTTTTTATAGTCATATCTGTGGAGACATCCACATGTACGTGGTGCTTGATGTCCTCAGACCTTGGTGGAGACCAGGCAGGAGAGGGCAGAAGGGATGCTCAGGCTGGGGATGGGGTGGGTACTGGCTTCTTGTAGGTGACTCTCTTTGGGTTTTTGAAGAACCCCTTCCAAAAAACCCCTGTCCTGGCCTTGTCCATCCATTGTCCTGTGGAATACACCAGCTGAGGACAAAGATGAGGACATACCCTTCAGGCACCCCAGGCTTTGGCCAAGACTGCTGAAGCTAATCATCACATCCAGAGTTACGGAGGTGCAGACAGGTTTGCAATTTCAGGGCTCATCCGACCAGTGTTGGCCAGCACCAAGCCCCAGGTAGTGCCTCACTCTGTCAATATTCCCACTGAAATGCCGAGTTTGGTCCTGCCACCCCTCTGTGAGGGAGGACACAGTTTGGTCTTTACAGGTTTTTGAAAGCCAGGTGCAATTGGTGGAGAGCTACCTTGACTTTGGGGGGGAAAAGGTTGTTTTTCATGGGGGAGATATCTCGGTCCAAGCAGGTTACCAAGAGGGAAGAGTCACATCCTGGAGACCATCCCAGCCTTTTTAATGTGGTTTTTATAAGGACAGAAATTATGTAATGAACTTGGGGTCAAATGGCTGTTAATTTAGAGTTGAATCTGGAGATTTGGGGGAGAATTGGGATGTGCTCTCAAGAGATCTAAATCACACTTTTTTTGGTGCGTGTCCTTGCATGTATAACGTCATCCTGGGAACGCACGTCTGCTTTATTCTTAAATTCATTAGTCTTTGCTAATAGGGTAAATAATTAATTAGAGCAGTTGTTTTCTTGTGGAGACGTCTTAATTCATCTCTTGGAGTTAAATTTTAGCCCAGGCTGGTCAGGAAATCTGTATTTCTGCCCAGGTCCGCACCTTGAAGCCAGTCAAAGGGATTTCACACGCTCAAGGGGTGTAGATAAAGGAATTCTCTAGTCAGAAGGCAGAATTGCTTTGTCAAGTTTACCAGGTTCAGACTTGGCTGTATTATGCATAAATGTGATCTTCCTGAACTTGAGCTATTTTAGCAGAAGGGAACTCCATGAGAGCTGAGGAACGAAGGAGCTAATTTCTGAGGGACTCTGGTTTTAAAGGTAGAAATAGCAGAGAGTGAACTTAGAGGGATGTAAAAGCTGGGGTGGATGAGATGAGGTGCCTGAAGTAGCTTGCTGGGTGTTGGGAAGGGAAGCCCAGCTCTAGCCCAGGTAAATTGCATTTGAATTTCAACCTCAGATGTGCACGCGCTGCTCTTTGGCAGATGTTGAATTGATAATGCCTGTGTGTTAAAGAATTCTGATTGTTTCTTTTGACACCTTAGCAGCTGATGAAAATGCAAGCAGACCTGCCTAATGAATATTAATGAGAGTGATGGCTGGATAACGTATAAGCCTGTGGCTCTTTGGAGCGCGGATGGGGTTAGTTGGAGGATTGTTGTGGCTGGGAATTTACATGCTTTTTAAGAATAAACTTCCCAAACGCTTTCACATTCTCCTTTAAAAGCTGCTGTTTGTTAACAGTGGCATGCTCATGCGTGCATGGGTGGTTTTGCTTCCCTTTCCCTCTCTAGATATACAGTGAGATTAAGACTGCAGGCGAGATGCCTGTGTTTTTTTAAACAAGGCAATTTATTAGATGAGGAAAGAGGCCCCATCTCTTAAATTTACCTTCAGCCCGGGGTTAATTATATCGATAGCAACGGTTTATTTTGTTTTCCTTGTTTATTTTTACTTTTTCCCACACCCCATTTTCCCAGACAGCTGGGGCAGTTGTTCTGGGACAGGGAAACGACACTGATGAATTCTGGATCGCCAAAGGTCCTGCAAGGCTTTAAAGGACATTTCATGCAGTTAGTTAGTCGGGTGGCTCGTTAGACCCATCGACACGGACCTCACACATGGCAGTGTAATAGCAGGGAGGTGGTGGTGTGGAGTGGTTGGAGGAAGGGAGGGCTTTGAGGACCCAGCTCTTCAACCAGAGACGTGCCAGCAGAGCTCCTGGTGAAGCCAACACAGTGCCAGGACTCAGTGGCCCTGTTGGCAACTTCCCTCTGTGTCACCAGCGCTGTTCTCCAGCTCTGTTAGAGCAATCCTCTCCAGACCTTAGCTGACTCATTTGTAAAAATCCCCATGACCAACCATCCTGCCTGTGTCCCAGGTCCCATTCGATCTGCTCTTCTTCCCCCAGACCCCGCTCCCAAAGGCTGCTAATGATGCAAGAAACCAAGGTGCCTTTATTAATAGCTTCCTGCTCGTTGGGAGACTTCAGAAGGAGGATCTGAGTGGTTCAAAACTCAAAAGGCAAATAGAATCAGAGGGGTGTTTATTTATTATCTTTAAAAAAAACAAACTCATCTGAATGGTAGGGCCCTGTGCCTGACTTTTGTGTTGCTGTCTGGAGTGGAGATGTTTTCTAGACTGGTGGGCTGGGGCATTTCCCAGTGCTTGCAAGTGATGCAGCAGTGAGAGGGGATTTGTCCATGTTCCAGGTCTGGAGATATTCTTGGTGGGTTTCACAAAGACTTGGTGAGGAGGGTTTAATGAAGATTCAGTGATTGCGGTACCTCTGAACCCTCATCACTGTTGCATATGTAATCATACTTAATCTGCATGGGCTTTACAAGTCAACTTCATCTTTCTAAAGCTTCAAAACATGAGGAAAGCCCCCAACTTCGAAAGAGAAACGCTCACATCGGTGCAGCACGTTGCCCCTTTGCAAAAGGCCTTTTCTTTCCCTTCCCTTGCCATGACAAAAAGGCTTAATTTTTTTTTTCTTTTTAGACAATATAAGGGGAGAAGGAAGAGGGGGGAGAGTCATTAAAATGCAGTTCTTTCAATTACGTCCCGTTATTTGTCATCTTTATTGCTTTTCTATCGTTTTCATTGCACCTTTAATAGTTTGCCTGGTCAGAGAAGGTGAGCTGGAATGGGAACGCACTTGGCTGCCGCCGCCGTTGGTGCCTACGAGCTGTGCTCAAATCCCCGTCCCTGTAGATTTTAATGTCCCCACAGACTGCTGGCAGCCTGCTTCCAGCTGTGGCAGGCATGATGCAGTGAATTGCTTTTGAATGTTCTTTACTCAAATAGGCAGTAATTACAAGCTTAAAGAGGTTTAGTGGTCCAGTAAACTACATAATCACCCCTGAATTAGCCTGGGCTCATCAGTTGCAGTCCAGCAACCTCAAGACTGCTGTTTGTATGCAGGCTTTATCACGTAGCAACCTGAGCAGCAGGTGTGGAACAGCAAGAATCCCCCATAAACACAACTGTCTACTGGGGACAATGATCTCTAATGAGATGAGGCTACAGCATCACTGTAATTTAAGTGGGAAAATTAACGCCAGAGGATGCGCGCTACTTCCAGGAGTCTCTGCTTCTTCGGAGAGCAGCACTGTTTTGCTGTCTTTTTTTTTTCCTCCTCAGTTTTCTTCCCCCTCCTTTAAGATCTTTAAATGCATCTTTTTTTTTTTTTTAATGAAGAATGCACTGTGGTTTTTGCTTATAAGTTGAGTGGGCTTTATTCTTTTACAAGGATATGTTGTGAATATTTAATGGTGGATGGGGCATCCGTTCAAGGACTTCCCATGCCAACAAAGCAGCGTTGCAAAATAGCAGCTTTATCTTTTTCATTTCCTTCCTCGGTGGTGGTTTGGTGGCTTGTTTGTTTTTTTTCAAGTAGAAAATGTTTGAATGTACAACTCCCCTCCTCTCGGTGTTGGAGATGGGCACCTTGATGCAGTGGTTGCCTTGAACTCTCTTCACGTGACTGCTTGGTCCCTCCATGAGAAAAGGTGGCTGAGCTCGTGGCAGGAGGCTTCCCAAATCGCTTGGTGGCCGCTCCCAAGGGTGCTAGCACCCCAGGAGACCTGCCTGAAGCTCCTGCTCCATCCTAAAGCCTGCAGTTGATTTTAGGGACCTGGCTGAATAGAGCAGCCCTCCACCACCCTGGTCACTCCAGTGTGTAGGGTTGGGGATGGGTTTTATCCCCCACTTACGTGGGAGCTCCTGATGTAGCGGAGGCAGCCTGAGAAAGAGAGCAGACAGTGCAAATAAAAGCTGTCAGCTTAGCTCTGTGGGATTACAGCCACCGGTGCCGGCATTTCCCAGAGATTACAGAGGTATTTCTGAGCCCACCTGTTTAGAAAGTCATTTAAGGTAGATAAGGACAGTAACTTATTGCTGAGAAAAGGCTTCTGGTTAGGAGATACTTACCTGAGCTAATCTGTTTTAGGCCAGCTCTAAAAACAACAACAGTGCTTTTATGGAGTTACCAGGTGGTCGGGATTTCCTTTAGCGTGCTGGGGATGGGGATATTTTTTCATCCTTCCCAAAAACCACTCATCTAGGAAAGGCTGGGGTTCACCTTCTGGCCTTTCCACAGCCACCTGATAAAGATGCCAGCTTAACTGAAAGCTGGGTTTTGAGGATGTGAATTTTAGCTCTAACACAGTTGGAAGTGGAATGATGCATTTCCTCGACTGCTTCAGGGTCACTTGGATGTAATATTGTAAGACTGGATGTGAGGAAATATTTCTCCTCTGAAAGGGTCATCAGACACTGGAATGGGCTGCCTGGGGAAGTGGTGGAGTCCCCATCCCTGGAGGTGTTTAAGAGATGGGTAGATGGGGTGCTCAGAGAGGTGGTTTAATAGTGGAGAGGTACGGTTGGACTCGATGATCTCAAAGGTCTCTTCCAACCAAACAATTCTATGATTCTATATTTGCATTTTTTTCAGCCCTGTGCTGTGCTGAGAGAGTTTTGCCAATCTTTTGGTTGCAATTTTTCTTTTAATTACCCTGTCCTTGGTTACTTTTAGGCTGTGGTAGTGCAAAAAAAGTAATAATAATAATACAGGAAAAGAGGGCAGAGGGTGGGAAAGCGCTTCATCCGTGTCACATCAGCAGAAATAATCTCAACTCTAGAGCAAAAAAATCACTTTTTAAGTGTATTAAGAGAGGTGAACACGTGTGTGCAAGCACGGGGTGTGTTTTTCTGCCTGCGCGTACTTCCGGGCACTAAAGGAATGTTTAACATGGGAAGAGCTCCGCTCAATTACCCGGGTATGGTGTGGGAGTGGCTGCACAGACTCGGCACAGACTGAAAGCTGGTGGGAGCCAGAGTGAGCTCCAAACACTGAGGTCTATCAGAGTGTCTCCAAAAGGAAATAGCAGGAGCACCATTGCTTGGACTAGCTAAAGCACAACTGGAAAAGGCAGTGGGTAATAATATATGGTATGGAAGGAATAATATTGTAGCAGCCAGGGGATGGATTAGATGAGTTAAAAGGTTTTTCCATTTTCTGACTTCTGTAATATCCTGTGCAAGGGATGATCTGAACTTTTTTTTTCCTTAATGAGTGCTCGCGTTATGAATAATTTGATGGGGCCACCGGAGAAGTATTGGCAGCGCATCCCAAGCCATACCATGTCTCTCCATCAGCCTTGGAAAGGATATTTATGTTAGTGAGTGCCAAAACTTGTTCACAGACAACTCTTGCAAGAAAATTATTTACAAAAGGGCAAATGGGAAAAAAAAAAAGAGAAGCACAGAGCATTTTTTTTTTCCCCAGCATAACTCCTTCATTAAAAAGTGTCCCTGTTGCCAGTACCTCTTCCCTGCCTTGTAAGCCACCACAAATAAAATATCTCTTCCACCCCGCTGCCTGTAAAACCAGCCCAACTGCTGTTTAATCAGGTCACTGTGAACACGTGTTGGGATGTTAAAACTTCTGGGGTATCAGCTCTGTGTTTGCACCCTGTGTTTGCCTTCAGAGAGTGCGATTCTGCCTCTTTTCCTCACCTTGGCTTTTTTGGCAGGGTTGCCAAAGCAGCCTGCACAACCTTGTGTAAGGGCAGCGATGGGCGATGTCTCCAAGCCCCGTGTCACAGGAGCGGGCTGACAAGGAGGTGGGGCGGCAGCGTACGGGGATGCAGCAGCATCTTCTCACCTCGCGTATTTGGGTGCATTGGGACTTCACCAGACCGAGGGCCCCTGTTGATCTGGGGTTCATAGGTTGCTGTTCAATAACTCTGGCAGCACCAGGATTTATTAACAGCAATGCTATGAAAAAAAATCTTACTATGGGGATATGAAACTGTTATAGCAAGTGGAGGAAATATGTGATTTTGGAAGAGGAATAGGCTGGCTTTGTCTGCAGCATGGCCGTGTCGTATGGACTGCGTTTCCTTGCTGCGCTGAAAAAGCAACAAGGAGTTTTAAATGCCAAAGCCAGCTCACACTTCAACAGCATTATCAGGCTGACTCACTGCTCTCAGCTGAGGAAACGACTGTGCAAACTTTGCACGGCCTTTTTTTTTCTCCCCTGCCTCATAGATGCATTTCTAATAAAACAACTTCCTTCTCGGCGGTTAGTGTTTCCTCCGCCGTGCAAGCCAGTCCCGTGGGATAAACAGGATCGAGTTTGCAACTTCCAAGTTGATTTTCCTTTCCCCCCTCCCTGGCAGTTCACCTCAGCTTGGCAACTTTTTACAGCCTGGCCTGAATATCAAGCAGGCCGCAGGGACGGTCTGTGAACCGAGGCACCCAGCCTGCCGAGCAGGCGAGGGGACGCAGGGCACTCTCGTCATCACTCCCTCTGAAGACGCTGGTGGCCGATGAAGAAAGCAGGTTGAGATCCTGTGACTTTAGGGATACTGATCCAACCATTTTTTGGCTGCTTTGCAAATGCAGGAACCCTGTTATTCTTTCAGAGGCCGGCATGTGTGAGGATGCAGGACTGCACTGCTATAAATTCAAGCTCTGTTCTTAGACTACCCCATGCACTGCTTTTGTAATGCAAATGGCAGGCACAAAGTGTCCCTTTGATAATGTGCAGTCAGGAGACAAAAAAAGCATTCACTGCCACAGTCCAACTGATTCATAAAGCTGAGAGACAATAGGAAAGCATTATGGATATTAAAAAATAATAATAATTTATCGTAGATCAACTTGATCACTAGTGTAAACAGTTCAAATGCAAACCAGGAGGAGGTAGGGGAAGGGGAGAGACCCAAAGGGCTGTGCTGCTGCCTCAGCTGACCCAAGCTGGGGTAAAGCAAGAATTCAGAGTTCCACATAAAGCTGATGTACAGTTGGAGGGCTGCACCTTGGGCTTTATTCCAGTTCCTGAGTTAGGTGTAGCCTGGGTTGTTCTTCAGAACCAAGAAAATCATAGTGTTGGGGGTTTTTTTAATTTTATTTTGTGGTCAGAAAACATTCAATAGACGCTCCTGAGCATATATATTTTAGGGGGATAGTTTCTCTCCATCACCTACCAGAATTTAGCTCAGGGTCATCTCGCCTTGGTGCGTCAGGCTGAGCTCTGGAGGAGGCAGAAGGCTGGAGGAAGGGGATAAAAGAGCTTCCAAAATGGTTCTCCCGGCACGGTCAGCCAGGCAACAGCGCTGCTGCGATAAGGGCAGCACTGGGCACTTGCCACAACATCCTTTTTTCTTTTTTCTTTTTTTTTTTCCATATTTTTCTGTGACCATTTAGTTGTGCTGCTACGGCAGGGAGGGGGGGAGCGTTACTGATACCGGGTTACAGAGAAGATAAAATCTTGTCACTGTCCTGGCATCCAGCTTGTGCAGCCTGGGGTGGAAAATTTGAGGAAAGGAGTACATTTGGACAAGGGGATGTCATTAAGAGACCAACTTGGATGCTTTCCATCTGTATCTACTGGAGGTTTTACCCATCGGCTGTAGTCAGAGGTGGTTAAAAAAGAAAAGAAAAAAAAAAAAAAAGTCTTACTGTTTGTTTTGCTAAAAATTATCTTGGCTGCATTAACAAGGAGCTTTTATGAAGGCTGCTGCTCTCTAAATACCATTCATAAAAGAGTGACGAGAGAATATGATGGAAAGTTACATTTTTCTCTCTGTCACTTTGATTTCTTTGTTACTGCTCTGACTCATATTTTGCATAGTTATTTTTACCTTTTCAAATGTTCCTTAACTGTTCATATTACCCTGGGCAAATCCCCCAGGGATAATTTTCATTTGCATGCAGACTTTGATGGTGTTATTAAGCAATCACTTTCTGTACTAAGTCATTATTAAAAGTAATACCACAGAGCCTCAAAAACACATTAATGGTGCCAAACAATCCGCATTTCAGCGCTAGATTTATGGGAAGGGAAAAGCACCAGGTCTCATACTGTTCAGTGGATGCTGCTATGTAGTGCTGCCACAGCAGCAGGCGTGATCAGAAAATACCAGAGCCAGATTCAGAGCCCTTATCTCTTGTCAGCTTTATTCTTTTAAAAAAAAAAAGGCAAAAAACATACAAACTGCCTGCTTCCTACTTTTTTTTTTTCCCCCTCTTGGATTTGCCCTTTTCCTCTGGTCTTGGCAAGAAAAAAACCTGTCTGCAGTCTTCCAGGATACACAAGCTGGGCTGGTTCTGGGAAGGAGGGTCAGCCTTCCCATCTGTAATCACTGTTTTATGGCTTTCACTCGAGGTGTTAATGCAGATCAAATGGGAAACACTCCAGCCGGAGCGTTACCGCTCCTCGCGCTGCCCCGCGCACCGTCCCAGCCGTTAATTCTGATTATAAGCCCTCCAGGTAATTCTGTTTGCTCTCCTAATGCAGCGCAGCTCTCCTGGTGGTCCAGCATCTCGTTTCTCCAATTCCCATCTTGATCAATTGTTTGCAAATAATTAAGCTTTTAAGAGATAATGGTAGGAGCTAATGTACACAACAAAGTAAAGGTCTCAAGTCACTGTTTATTGAGCAGTGCTACAATTTGCTTTGATATCCCAAAGTGATCCAGAGTGATAGGTGGACTTGACAACTGGAGTCAGTGTGGTGTTTTTAGACAGGCACTTGCATATATATATTTATATATATATATATATATATATATGTTTATATATGTCTGTATTTATATATCTATATTTATTTATGCATATACTTCACAGAATCATAGAATATCTCACATTGGAAAGGACCCATAACGATCCTCAAATCCAACTCACTGCTTCTTGCAGGACTACCTAAAACTAAACCATTTCACTGATATATTTTAAAAAATCTATATTTATATATATTTTATACATATCCATGCAAATATATGTGCAAATATATATACAGATATCTCTGTGCTTGTGTCTTTGTCCCTTTAAACAGCCATTAGAGAGCATGCAGAAGGCACCTGTCGTTCTTGCCCAGGTGAGATAAAGACCAACAGCAAGAGTTTCCCCTGAATTTCCCATTTCTCCATGAAATGGCAGTTCTCAGGGTTTCCCCCTTTCTCTCTGTTGCAGTGTGATGTCTTTGCCTGTAGCACAGGCCTTCCTAGCCCTGTGGGTGGGAATGCAACAAGGCTTTGAATGTTTTTATAGCAACCTAGCCTGTGGCGTGCTGATGCTTTGTCAAGTCATTTTTTATTTTATTTATTTATATTTTTTTTTTTAGCCTACAAAGGAACAACTGGTATGATCCACAGAAAGCTTATATAATAAGGATGCTGAGCATTTAAGAGTATTTTAAACCACATCAAATCATAGTTAGAAAAGCCTGCTGCATTGTGAACCTTTAGCTAAGAGGGATTAGCTACGTGGAGTCCCAAGCTGTCATGTGATTGTGGCAATTATAGATTTATCATGAAATTAAAAGTTGTTGCTGTGCTAGGATATGAAAAAAAAAAAAAAAAAGAAAAATCAGATGACCTTAAACATACCACAATTTGAGGAATTTGGGGTTTGGGACTTTTAAAGCAATTATTTTTACAGTGACTGTATTATTCTGATGGGCTAATTTTATCCAGTCTTGTCTATTTGGAAAAAAGTCCAGAACAATTGAAAATTGCTTAATGGAGACAGAGTTCTCAATCCCAATAGCTAGAGGCTGTCTAGTAATTATTGCTTGCTGCATGAAATTAGACACAGTTTGTTCAATTACTTAAAATTAGATCACATGTAAGGTGGCAAAGCGAAATAAGAAGAAAAAAAAAAGGATAATTTTGTCCTCACTTGATAGCAAAGTAAAGAAATGGGAAGTAAGCTCTAAAGATGAAAATGTTACAAATCATCTTGTAGGGATTTTTTTTTTAAGAGCAGCAAAATGTTGCATTCAGATAGATGGACCTAAGTCAAGTACAACTGTTTGTTATGGATGAATGTGTATTTAGGCAGACAGTAAAATTAATTCTCTCTTTTTTCATGTGTCACATGGAAATTACTAATAAAAAAAAAGAAGTAAAATCCCTTTCCCTGTGTCTTCCACTTTGCAATTCTGGGGCTGTTTCAAGTACATGCAGAAAATACAGGGGGTAGTGTGCAGATGTGCAGGGCATTTGTGGGCTTACTGTCAGTCAAGAGTATTTTTTAAAGTATAGGAAATTCCTTCCTGGTTTTTGGGGAAAAAACTGTCTCTTTTGGAGCTGATAGCCACGGTGGTGAGCTTTGAAATGGGCACGTTGGGCAAGGGGAAGCTGCTGGAGTTACACCAGAAATCCCTGTTTGGTCAAGTGAGGCGGTGCAGGCACGTAACACAGCCATGAGATGTCAGATTATGCTGTTTACAGGAATATATAAAATCTCCTAAATAGTTACGATCCCAATAAGGTTGCAGAATTTTACGAGGTTTTAAATTCTTACACTTTACAAGGTTTCCATTTCCATCTCCTGTAATGCTGCGCCAAAGAATATGGGAGCGTTTCGGGGGAAGAGAAGGAGTTGTGTGTATAACAGCAACTACGTTGTGAGAAGCCAGCTGCTCAATGGGGTGCTGGGCTGGATGTAATGACCAGTTATAGCAAATTATTATCTTTATTGAAATGTGATTAAGGAATTTGCAGCAGCAGAGGTCTGAATCCAGCCTGTACTGAGCCTTGCACTGAGCTGGATCGCAGATTTTTCCTGGGAATTGTTACATTTGCAGTGTTTGGCCGTTTCCTTTTGGGACAGTGGTGTTTGTACGTGGAAGGAAAGGACAGAAATGATCACTGCTAATGTCATTTCTAAATTTCCAACTTGCATGTGGCTTTTGCTGTTGATTTATTAAGCAATCTGTATTCATGCAGAAGCGAATTTTCTGAGAAAGCAATCAAGTTCTCACAAGAAACTTAACTTATGATTGAATTTTAACATTATCTTCAATTAAAGCAGTATTTATTTTCTGTCTCTCAGGATTAGTGCAGCACAGCTATGTTAATGGCAGGCAAAAATGTGCTGATGGTTGACCTCGCGCTGGCCCGTGTTCAAAACCCAGGCGCTTGTTTATGTTCAGGATGCTGATCTTATTTGCAAATTATTTTGGGGCACTGGCAAGATTTGTCTTCACTATCTCAGAAAACATCAGCATGTTTTAGTTTTACAGAGAAGGGCTTTATTGCATTCTTTATTGTTCTGTGAAATAGAGAAGGAAGGGAAAAAAAAAAACCCGAAAGTGATTTGACTCTAATCGGTCACTCGAGACAAGTGCAAAAACTTTCAGCTAATGCAACAAATATCCTTCTGGAGTATCAAGGTACTGCCAGTATCCTAAGTAGTTATTTCTCCACTTCACTAATCTTTATAATTGGCTTGTCTTTTACTGCCATTAATTAAGTGATGTAGTAGCCCATTAATAATTCTAAAAGAGTGACACCCCTCAGCATTTTCACCTCTCAGTAATAGATGTCACGCTTCTGCTTGGGTTGGTTGGGGTTTTTTTAATCTAAAATAAAAAGTAGGCCAAAAAAAAAGCGCATTGTTTTAAATGTATATATTTATTTTGGTGTCTTGTAGCACCCTTACCCTTCAGAAGAACAGAAAAAGCAGTTGGCACAAGACACAGGGCTCACTATACTTCAAGTGAACAACTGGTAAGTAAAATTTTCCTTAGTGTTTCTATGCGGCCGCGGGCAGCCTCGGGCTCGCGCTTTGCATTTGTGAGGACACACCTGGCCCTTGTCTGCTCCCCACCCCGGCAGCTCAGCCATGCAGAAGTGATCCAGGGGGGAGAGTGGTTTCAGGGCTGGGAACTGGGAGGTTTGCTGCTGCAGAAAACATTTATTTTCCCATTGCTTGGGCAGATTTCAGTGTATTTGCATTTGGGTACCAGTCGTCCTCCTGGCTGAGGATGTGTCTTCTTCAATAAAAAGCTTCATCCCTTTTGAGAACTTTGGGCTTGGAAGAGGTTGAGATGTTGGGTGGAAAAACAGGGGCAATTGGCCCCATTTCTGCAGAGGGTATTGTTATTTTGGGCTGCTATCATCCTTTTTTAAATGTTGGTAGTGGGTTGGTTTGTGGGGGGTTTTTTAACTGACATATTTCTGTCTCTTTACTGGTTTGTTTAAAGAGTCCAGTGTTTGAAAGCTTGGATAAACTTTCAGGACAATCTGATTCTGTGCTGCTGAAGTACAGTGTGGAGCAATTTTATTTATTGATTCCAGCTAAGGGCTGCTGGAGCCTCTGATCTGTTGTAGCAGCGATTTGTTGGAAGGAAATGGGGATCCATGCTGTTTTCTGCAGTGAATTTGGGGTTACTAACTCTCTGGGACATGGTAAAGGCAACCAGTGAAAATTACTCATGATTTAAGTATAGAAACACAACAGCAAACCCTTAAAAAAGAATAAATTATTTATTACCATTTGTTACTGCATCGAAATGCAGGTTTCTCCCACCATCCTGGAACAAGTGTCATATTTGAAGTGTATTGCAATCTAATACCTTGTAAAACTAAGTGTATCTAATTAATTGTCCTAATATTTTTAGATTAGTGTTTATGATGGGAAACCTTATCCTCTTTGAAGTAATACCCAGAAAATGGCCAAGGCGAGCGGCGAGCCTGCTGGGGAGAAGGGAGGGAGGAATGCCAGTTTGCAGACAAAAGTATTTTTTCCCTGTTCAATAAGTGTCAGAGATTAATATTCCTGGAGCTCTGATTACATGGCCTAATCCATTTTAGTGAATAAATTTGGTCTTGATGTCCATTGCACCTACATTAACAAACCCTCCTCTCTTAGAGAGTAGGAGCCTATGGGAGAGATTTCAGATATATTAAACCCCATTACAGAAAATGTAATTTCTGTCAATATAATCCCATGTATTCTTCAATTTAGTACTTTAGAGATAACAAGCTACTTACAATATATTTGCCTTTGGAGGATTAATTTACAAAGTGCACTATCTGGGAGACGCAGGCGGGCTCACATAAGCATGGCTTGTAAGGGTTATCAATTTCTGTGACCCCACAGCAGCCCTGGGAGATCAATGTTTGGAAGCCCTGTGAGACACTGAATAAAGGGAAATGCCCAATACTTAGCAGGAGGCTTCCAGGGTGCTTACTTTAATGCGGAGGAATAAAATAGGTGTTACGGGGCGATGTCACCGGCGGCGTTTTGGCTCAGCCAGGAACAATTAGTGTTGGCTGCAGCTTTGAGTCCTCCAGCCTTCATCCAGGCTGTACCCTGATTTCTCTGCTTGCCTTTCAGTTGAACAACAGGCTCTTTGGCCGGATGAGAAGTTGCAGATGTTCATCAGAACTCTTGTTTAATGATGGGGAGGAGCAAGCGTGTGCTGCTTCGGAGGGGTCCGGCGGTGTAGGGTTTGGTGTGGGCAATGATGTCCATTTCAGATGGTCCATCAAAGAAACTTTGTCAGATTATTGTCCAGCACAGAGCCACCAAGGTGATGAAGGGAGTGGAGCATCTCCCTGATGAGGAAAGGCTGAGGGAGCTGGGGCTCTTTAGCTTGGAGAAGAGGAGGCTGAGGGGGGACCTGATTAATGTTTATAAATATATGAAGGGTGAGTGTCAGGAGGATGGAGCCAGGCTCTTCTCAGTGGTGTCCAGTGATAGGACAAGGGGCAGTGGGTGTGAGCTGGAACACAGGAGGTTCTGCTTGGATTTGAGGAGGAACTTCTTTACTGTGAGGGTAACAGAGCACTGGAACAGGCTGCCCAGGGAGGGTGTGGAGTCTCCTTCTCTGGAGACATTCGAGACCCTCCTGGACACCTTCCTGTGTGATCTCATCTGGGTGTTCCTGCTCCAGCAGGGGGGTTGGACTGGATGAGCTTTCGAGGTCCCTTCCAATCCCTGACACTCTGTGATTCTGTGATTATGAACATGGGATGCTTTGAACTAAAGCTGGTGGAATTACTCCCAAGTGACTTTCTGGGGTGTTTTTCAGCACCCATCTTGCCTCGGATTTGAGGAGTTTTTAACTTTGACTTGGTGTTTTTGTAAGTTCCTCATGTGCAAGGGAAAAAAGGAAAAAAAAAAAAAAGTAGGTCAAAATACATTATAACTGAGGTCTTGTGGATGTAGGGCAGGCTTCCTCTGCTCGAGCTGGTAATTCTGCTGTGGTGGTACAATTGTATAAATTATTGAGACAATTCTCCTTCCTTCCCCAGCCCCGGGAAGATTTAACACTTCAGAGACAGTCGGGGCTCTCTTCAATCACGGGTGGTGGGCAGAAATGCCCAAATACAGTCAGTCAGCCCCTGCTTTTTGCAGTGGGTGCTGAGGATTAAAGAGACTGTGAGGCCATGGCTGAGCATGCAGGTTGCACGCCCACACGTGCATCCTCAGGAAAGATCCAGCCATGGGGTGACCAGTGAGCTACTCACACATGGTGCTCCCACGGCTCAGTATTTGGGCCAGCTCTGTTTGACATCAGTGATTTGGATGAGGGGATTGAGTGCACCCTCAGTCAGTTTGCAGATGACACCAAGTTGGGTGGTATTGTTGATCTACTGAAGGGTAGGAAGGCTCTGCAGAGGGATCTGGACAGGCTGGAGCGATGGGCTGAGAGGCCAGTTGAGTGATTGTCAACAAGGCCAAGTGTTGGGTCCTGCACTTGGATCTGAACAACCCCAGGCAATGCTACAGGCTTGGGGAGGAGTGGCTGGAGAGCTGCTGGGCAGAAAAGGACCTGGGCATTAGTCAACAGTGGCTGAACGTGAGCCAGCAGAGTGCCCAGGTGGCCAAGAAGGCCAAGGGCATCCTGGCCTGGATCAGCACCAGTGTGGCCAGCAGGAGCAGGGCAGTGATGGTCCTCCTGTACTGGGCACTGGTGAGACCACAGCTCGAGTGCTGGGTTCAGCGTTGGGCCCCTGACTCCAAGAAGGACTTGGAGGTGCTGGAGCGTGTCCAGAGAAGGGAACGGAGCTGGGGAAGGGTCTGGAGCACAAGTGTGCTGAGTTCCCGGCTGAGGGAACTGGGGGTGCTGAGCCTGGAGAAAAGGAGGCTGAGGGGAGACCTTCTGGCTCTGTCCAAGTCCCTGAAAGGAGGGTGGAGAGAGGTGGGTGTTCATCTCTTCTCCCAAGGAGCAAGTGACAGGACAAGAGGAAATGGCCTCAAGCTGCACCAGGGGAGGTTTAGATTGGATATGAGGAATAATTTCTCATGGAAAGGGTTGTCAAGCATTGGAACAGGCTGCCCAGAGAAGTGCTGGAGTCACCATCCCTGGAGGGTTTCAAAAGATGGGTAGATGTGGTGCTCAGGGACATAGAGGTGGGCTTGGCAGTGTCAGGTTTATGGTTGGACTCAATAATCTTATAGGTCTTTTCCAACTAAAACAATTCTATGGTTTTATGATTCATCCTCTCCCAAATTCTGGGGGTATGAGGGAACCCTCTCCCAGCCCTTTCTTGAATCCCTTTGCTTCTAGGGCAGTATGGAAGAGAAGAAATTCTTCTTGCCTAAATTATTTGCTGTAGAGAAGAGCTAACATATCGTTTCTGGTTAGCTTTGCCTTTCTGCAGCGGGCTCATAAGTCATTCAGCCACGACTTGCAAAAAATTTTGCCTTCCTCCTTAGATTCTTCCAAACTTGTTAACACACATGTACATTTTTGTATTAATGATGAGTCATTGTAAATCACTGTTGGAGAGATTAAATGAAACGCTGAAGGGCAGGCTGGGTGCAGATCAGTCATAAATTATTGGCAGCAACACAGCATGTGGGAATACATGAAATGTGCATGAAAAACATAAACTCATGTCTGGTAGCATGGTCGTTAGCCCAGATTGGGAATGCTGGATTTTCTGGATGGAATTAGAAGTTTGCCACAGAGCAGGCAGTGAAGAGAGCATTTGTTTTCTCCAGATTGAAAGCATTTGAACAATTTTTTTTGGTCATATTTTGGATGCCTTTGCAGTATGTGCTAGTTCCATACTTCAGTTCTCTGCTGTAACACAAAAACTGGTGCTTTTCACAGAGGGGCTGCCCTGTGTTTAGGCTCCCCGCGCTGATGCACACAACTCCTATTGATGGTGGAGGAGTCACAGGAACGGGGTGATGGTGTGAGACGTGCCAGTGGTGGGGCACATGTCTTTAAAAATCCCACAGTTTTAACTTGACCCTTTCCCTTGGGTTGTTTTAATTCTTATTTGAAGCAATGAAATAATCCACACAGAGGATTCCCCCCCCACACACTTTTTTTTCCACACATGATGATTTTCCTTACGAATCACCAGCGTTGTCCTTTAGAACCATGTTTTTGTCACAAGTGGGTGTTTTGATCATGGGAAGAAGGAACCCTTCTCCTGTTGGAAAAAAATACATTAAAAACCAACTCTGGCAGGTAGGAAGGTAGCAGAGTTCAAGATGTCGTTAGTCTAAATGAACCCTTCAGGTCTCCATCTCATTAGTCAGTTAACCCTGCAGAAGGGCAGGGTTTGAATCATGGGAACGTGAAGGAGAAGGGGCACTTGGATGATCTTGACAGCGTTGTCTGTGTGGACATGGAAGGGACCTGACCAAGTACAGATTAACAAGGTGCTTTTCCCCGGTGATAAAAACTGAGTGCAATGTGGAGGAGGTGTGATCTGATCCCTTCTCACCTCAGCTGAGAGCCAGCCAGGCTATACTGATCAATCTATACAGTTCTCTTGTTTCCTGCATCCCAGCTGAATCCCTTCCCATTAAGAACTAATGGTAAATAATGAGAGGTGGTACTGTGGAGAAAAGAGAGCAGATCTCATCAAGGGCTGCTCTAGGTGTCAGGTGCTTGTTTATGTTTTATGGAAGTCTAAGTACACACAGTTAAACATCTGTATATGTAGAATAATGTGCCTATATAACCTCTCTGTATGTGCATGACTGTGACTATGCAGAGATGCACACAGCTGCATTCAAATGATCTTAAAAGAAAGATGAGGTTTGAAAATTCCAATCCTTAAAGCTCCAGCCTTTTATTAGGTGTTTCCATTCTGCTTATTTCCAAAACACCCTTATGCTATCTAGGGCACAGACCAGACAATGATGGAGCAGCTAGTCAATATTTTATCTTAACCTCATTCTTCAGTGCTTCGTTTGTTGAGCTGTATTCAAACCGTGCTTGAAAATGGAATTAATAATTACTGCTGGGCTTTCCTGTGGTGCTTACTGCTGCAATACCCAGGTCCTCCCCAGACCTCCACTTGCAGAGGTTGTGGGTCTGCATAATATTTTTACAGCTCCCCTGGAAAGAGAGAGAACGGTGTTGTCTTGGTTCATGGGTGAAGAAGGAAGGCTCAGGGAGGTCCAGGTCCAGCACAGCCACCAGTTTTGGGTTGGTCTGGGACTGTGAGATGGCTCAAAATGACAGCAAGTTATCCACAGTAAGATCGAATGACCACTGACTTCAGGGGAAACTCCAGGTTTTTAATGCCTTGGCGTCTTTAGCAGGGCCTGCAGTGATAGGACAAGGGGAAATGGTTTAACACTAAAAGAGGAGAGATTAAGACTAGATAAAAGGAAGAAATTTTTTACACTGAGGGTGGTGAAAGCCTGGCCCAGGTTTCCCAGAGAGGTGGTAGAAGCCCCATCCCTGGAAACGTTCAAGGCCAGGTTGGAGGGGCTCTGAGCAGCCTGGTGTAATGGAAGGTGTCCCTGCTGATGGCAGGGGGGTTGGACCAGGTGAACTTTAAATATCCCTTCCAATCCAAACCATTTGATGAGTCTGTAGTTCTATGATCTTACACGTCCAAGCTCCAGTGCTGGGCATGGAAGAGTGATGAAAGAAATCAGTAACTGCTGGAGAAAAGCTGGGGTTTGACGCTCTCCTCAGTAGCTCCCGAGCAGCCAAAGGCAGGTAGAGAGCTGAAAATCCCCTTTTCCAGGCAGTGTTCAGCTGCTTCAGCCAAGACTGCTTTGCTCTTTTTCCCTTTTGCTGCCTTATTCGTTCAACTTTGACAAAGTTTATTTCCTGTAGAAATCAATTTTTCTACATTACAGTGCCCCGGCTTCTTCTTATAACAAACATAACCATCGCTGGGGTGGTTGAGGCATTGGGCCCTATCAAAAGTGTACCGTGAGCTGGTAGCCAAACTGTTTGCATATAAAGTAGATTAAAGAGGAGGGTGCAAGCAGCTCTAGTAATACTGTTTTCTAACTCTTAAGTTCTTGATTTTATGACCTTGGCTTCTTTAAATGTCATTTTTGTGTTTAATTTCCTAGGCTTGCAAAAAAAAACCAAACAAAAAACCAAACCCCAACCAAACACACTGGAAAAAATGATCAAATAATGTCAATTTCCCTAATCTCATTCTTGGAGACAGCTGAAGATATTTTTGCTGAAACTTTATGAGGAAGAAATTTTTTAAATAAGGCTCCAAGACCAGCCTGAAGATGAGTTTGAAAACCCTGAGATGGGTTTGCAATAGGAAGAGTGAACCACCTTATTGTGTGTAGCACAGGCAGCTCAAGGCGTAGGCACCCAGAAATACTTCATTACTCTTTTAGCCGGGAGGGGAGGACTTTGCACTTCTCATGGGGGATTGCCCCCCAGCACCCAGCGAGGAATGGGGAGCACCACCACCCCAGATGAGGGGGTGTCCTTCCCATCTGCTCCCCAGTCGTGCCCAGCTTGGCTTGCAGATGGTGGGGTTATGGATGGAGCAGATGGGGGGATGTGGGTGGGGAGGATGCAGACTGGGAGGTGTGGATGGGGGGCATGGGGGAGGATGCTGATGGGGCAGGTGGGAGATGCAGATGGAGGGATGGAGATGGGCACAGATGCTGATGGGGCAGATGGGGGAATGCAGATGGAGGGATGAAGATGGGGCAGATGGGGGAATGCTGATGGGAGCAGATGCTCATGGGTACATGTGGGGATGCAGATGGGGACAGATGCTGATGGGGTGGATGTGGGGATGCAGATGGGCAGAATGCTGATGGGGACAGATGAGGATGGGGTAGATGGGGGGATGCTGATGGGGTAGATGGGGGGATGCAGATGGAGGGATGAAGATGGGGCAGATGGGGGGATGCTGATGGGGTGGATGGGGGGATGCAGATGGAGGGATGAAGATGGGGCAGATGGGGGAATGCTGATGGCAGCAGATGCTGATGAGGCGGATGGGGGAATACAGATGGGGACAGATGCTGATGGGACAGATGTGAACAGATGCAGAAAGCTTCTTCCCACCCCTCCACAGACACAGAAGGGAAGGAGGAGCATCTGCATGGCTCTCCGCCCTGCCACCTTTTGGAAAACAGTCCCAGGCCCCTGTTTTCCAGCTGTGAGTTTTTTACCTGGTGTTCTGGCCCAGGTTACCCAAGGAAGTTGTGGCTGCCCCCTTCCTGAAAGTGTTGAAGGCCAGGTTGGATGAGGCTTTGAGCAACCTGGTCTAGTGGAAGGTGGGGGTTAGAAGGTGGCTGATGGCAGGGGGGTTGGAACTGGATGAGCTTTAAGGTCCCTTCCAACCCAAACCAGTCTGTGATTTTATAAAGCACACTCCAGACACCCCCAAATCCAACCACAGCGTTGTCAGGTGATTCCCATGTGTTGAGCCCCGTGTCAGCCCCTTGGATGGGGAGGCTCCGTCGCAGGGCTGGGTGTTTGACATCAGCTTCTTGGAGGGTGACAGTCACCCTGAGCAAAAGGCCAGCACATGACCAGAGCACCACTTTAGTCCCACTTCAGGACTATTTTTAGGGTGTGAGTGGGGGAGGAGGCTGGCAGGGAGGGAGCATAGCAAAAAGCAGGTGCTGGTCCTGTACGCGGGGGTGGATTTTCACTCCCCCGCTGCCTACCGAATGGCAGGCCACAATAACCAGGCGAGCTGTTGGGTTTGCTGCTCTGCAGAGCATGTTGCAGGCAGGGATTTTTAGTCCTCAGCGAGTAAAATATTTGCTTGTTTTCAGATGTATCTATTACCGCTTTTGTTGCAGTAAACAGATTAAACGAGAAAAGGTCAAGATGCAATTTGAATCTGTGTAAGAACATAACAAATACTTTTCTCGGTAATCAGATACAGTAAATACAAGTACTTATTTACTTGTAAATGTTAAAACATTCACAAATTATCCTCTCAACTTCAGCAATACAAACTTAACCGTCAGATTTTGGAAACTATTTACTTTTCTTCCTTGTGTGATTCAAGAGCACAGATACAGATGTTACTTAAACACTGTTCTGTTAATGGGAATGCATGTGAGAGCAGGAAAAACAGAAGTAAGAAAGAATGTACGGCGCAGGTTTGACGAGTGCGCGTTGTTATTGCAGAGTAAAATAAGACAGTAGGTATTTGCAGCGTGAAAATCGTGCCCCCCCAAAAAAAACCCCACAAACCCCCAAGCAAACCATTACAGAAAGGATCTTGCTGGGTGAATTGTTGCAGTGTTTGAGCAGTTGGAAATCTGTGCAGTAAATTGGCTGTTCTAAACATACCGTGTGCCGGGCTCTTCAAGCGGATTTTTACATTTCTGTTTTCACTAAGTCTTAGCTAATTGTTATGCCTTTCACCTTGAATGCCAATTGTAATAATAATATTACATCTGTAGTCTATTTCTCTGTTCTTAAATTACAGCAATCAGGAATGCTCACTAGGTAAAGTCCTGTATAGTTACTCATAAGAAAATATTGAAATCAGAAAAAAAACAAAAAAAACCTGTTTAGCTTGCATATTGCCTTCGACAGCCCTGGAGAGCTGCCAGGCAGGCAAGGTATTATTAGAAAAGCTGAGCAAATAGCTTGCAGGGGGAAGAGTTGTGAATTTAGAGCCATCAGGTGCTGTTGGATCACCAGGTTTTAGGCTGGAATATTTTATATTTTATTTTATTTTATTTTATTTTATTTTATTTTATTTTATTTTATTTTATTTTATTTTATTTTATTTTATTTTATTTTATTTTATTTTATTTTATTTTATATTTTTTTCAGTTCAGTAAAGCCATTTAAAAATAGAGTGTGGTGGTTTAAACGTGCGGGATTTGGTTTCGGCACGCGGGATACAGTTTTGGCAAGAGACACGAGTGTTTTTCCAAAGGAGGGAGATGCTTGGAGGAGATGGATAAAGAGGATTTTTGGGGAAATGCTCCCCTTGAGCTCTGGGATTTCAGGTGGAGCAGAGGAAGGGGGTTCATTGGAGAGATGATAGACCTTGGCAGTCTCCATGTGCCCCAGACTGCCCTGAAACAGTGGTCACCACGCCCAGGAGCACCACTGCTCCGACATCCCCTGCATTCAGGCTGGGCAAGGCCAGCAGGGGAAACACTGTTTATTTCAAAAGCAAACGTTGGAATCGTTTTGCCCAAACTAACAGATTAATTAGCAGCACCCTGAGCATTAAGCACATAAAATAGCTGGTGTTATTTTAGTCACACAGATGCTTTTTTGAGAGGGAGAAAGGTCGGGCCGCACCGCAGAGCATCGTACGGTGCCAACGGGCTTTACCTGCCCATAGTCTTGACTAACAAAAGGTGCTTGGCATTTGAGAAGTTAATGGGCAGCCCCCCCCAAAAAAAAATCCTGTTTTCCCTTGGGCCTTCCATCCTCTTCTAGGGTGGTTTGGGACCTGACAAACTTTATTTTTAGTTGGTGTGTTAATATTCTGTAATGAATGCACTGTCAGGTGTCAGGGAAATAAGATGAAACAGCACCATTTGCCACTTGCTCTTTTCTCTGCTCCTGCCCTAGCTGTGCTCTGTGGGATCAGGGTAGGGGTCAGAAGGCTTTGGTTACTACTTCTGGTTTAAAAAGACTGAGATTCAAGTGTGCATTGTCTCAAAAGAAGAGTTTGGCTCTAAAAAAACCAAACCCCATCCAGGACACTGTTGTATTGTGGAAATGTGTTGTGAGCAAGGGGAGGGCTCTGCACCGTCTTCTGTAAATATAATTCTCAGGGCTTGGTTTCTCTTTAGTGCAAGAGATGCTTCTGTCAGGAAAAATATCCCTGATATATTAAAATAAATAAAAAAAAAATATATAAGCCCTCAATATATTAAAAAAAAAAGAAAGAAGGGGAGAGTAATGGTTTGTGATTGCTTTGCAAGTCAGGTTTTGGTCTATTCTTGTCATAGCTATCTGAAGTGTGTTTACATATAGTTTGCCTTTCTGGTATTTTGTGCTTGCACAGACCTGATCTCCACCTATTTTGTGTCAACAGTTGCTGAGATTGGTGTAGAGCAATTAACCGTCACGAGCTGAAACCCCAACACGCGGAGCAAGGTGCCCTCAGAGACCCTCTCTCGCGCTTACATCAGGCACTAGCTCCAGGCTGCACCTGCATAAAACAAACTGTCTGCTTAAAAAGTCAGCCTGGAATAGGAAAAATGGGGCAAATGTTGCCTCCTTCCTGGCTAAAACAATTTTCTCTTCTCAAAAATGAAAGACAGCCGGAGGCGCAGGGCGAGGACGTGCGTGTTGCCCTGCCTGCCCTGGAACGGTTTGGGTGTAAATGCTGCATGGCTGGCCGGCCCCGCTTAGCGCTAACGAGGCTCCTGCCTTTTCTTTTACTTCTAAAAAAGCAAAGAAACGGCAGCAGATGCTGCTGAAAAAAAAATAAATATTACTTCCGTGGTTCTTCAGCGAAATCTAGGTCATGTCACACTTCCACGGGTTATTATTTCTTTCCCTGCCCGGGCGCTGTTGTCCTCGTGGCTTTTTTGGCTAATGATAAAGCACAATAGCAACCGCTCCTTTTTAATCCACATTTATCCCAGGGATGTCCAGCTTCTCACCTGGTTATAAAGGTGGTTTACACCATCTGGGGGGCTGATCCCTGAGCTTTCTACATCCTCTGCTCTCACCAGTTCTTTGCTGTTCCTCTGACCTCCCCGTGTGTGTTTTATATGCGGCGTTTTCTGACGATGTCTTTTCTCCTGCCCTGAATAAAACACCGTCAGGAGGAGGATTATAAGCAAAATGAATTACTTCACTTAATGGGAAATTATGTTTAGATAAAGTCAATTACAAAGTAGGTTATTAGTAGTGGTTAGAAAACAATGTTTTGAAGTAGAGTGTCTTGGGGGGGGGAATTTGTCCAGGAGCGTGGGGTGGTTTTTCAGGTTGGCTGTGACTCAGAGTTGTATCTCTTGTGGTTTCTGGGGAAAAAAAAAAAAGAGATAATTTCAAACCAGTTTTGCAGGTGCCCACATCACAGAGATACACCAACGTGCTCGTGTTTGTTGTCTTGGTAGTGGTGGGGAGGATGCAACCACAGGAATCAGGGCTTCCCTCCTCCACCCCAAGCCCATGTCTGGGGGTATGGACCAGAGCGATGCCAAAGCCCGGTTCACCTGCGACTCGTGGGTCCCACATAGGGGTTCATTACATTTTCTCTTTGGGGTCTCTGGGGGTGTTTTCCCCCAAAGACACATGTCAGAGCTTTTGGTTCAGCCACCCTGGGTTTGCTTCTCCTCGTTGCGCAGGCTGGAGGAGCTGCTGTGGGGTGACAGGGTATGGAGTTACTCTATCCATACTCCTTAAGTGGCCTTCTGGGGGGGGAGGAGGGTGCAGAGGTCTGTCCAGGAGTGTGGACAGAGCATTTCTCAGGTCCTTCAGTGAGCAAGAACACACTTAAACCCGCAGCAGATGTGGGAGCAGCCTCTTGGCTTTCACTTGGGCTGGAGGACCAGGCACAGCTTCCAGCTCCCATGCCATATGTGTTATGGGTAGAAGCGAGCAGGGAAAAAGCTGTTTGGATGAGGCTTCCAACTTGATGTATGGAAAAATCCTTGGACCTCAAGGGAGATCCCTTGTGTTTAGACCACTTGTGTGGCAGAAGAAAGCTTGGAGATCATGCAGGCACCTCTCACAAACACCGTGTCACTTGAAAAAGAGTTTATACTGAATCAACAGAGGACAAGGAAATTGCTGAAAGAAATAGCAAGTGGTTTGCTCTCCGTTCTCTCCCATGATCCCTGTTATCGAGCGGGACTTGGCTTGTTGGTTTGAAGTGATCTCCTGGAGCCAAGCTGCTGGCTGGCACTGATGGCATGCACCAAACCAGGACTGGAGTGATGGAGTCCAGACATGCTCTCCTGAAGGTTCAGATGGAAAGTTGAGGTTCAGACTCCCTTCAGACCCTGATCTGGGAGGTGTACATCACAGTCTGGGCTGCACATCTCTTGCCACGAGTGTTTGGGAGGTCCTGGGGTTTGTGGCATCGTCTGCACGTTGAGGCACATCTCGATCTCAGCACTGTGTGGTGCCGAGATGAATCCTCTCCGAGTCGGCAGTGGAACAGCAACCAGGCAGCATCAGTCCTTGGGCAGGGAGAACGTTTTTGTGGGAGGCAAGATTTAGTTGTGGGGTCTGTGTGGGGTCCGGTGCTGTCCCGGGCACGAGTTAGAGCAGCCCTAGCACTGCTCTACTCGATGAATCCTGGCCGTATTCCTTAAAGGCTAATTGTGGCACACGGAGATCAGCGAGTACAGCTGCGCTGGGATTTGGGAGCAGGGAAGAGACAGGAGGTCAGCTCCGCTGGCGCTCTGCCGTGTAAAGATTTCCCCTTACATCATCTGGCTGCCGAGGGCGAGTTTACATCTGCTTTGCACCCCGGGGGAATTGCGGTGTCAGGGAATGAGGTTGACGCGAGCCCTCCCCTGCAGCACGGCCTCCGCTCCGGCTCCCTGGCATCAGCCGGGTCCCGGACCTGGATTTTCATTGGAAACTTTTCCATGTTGGCTGAGCTTTTTTATTATTTTTAAAAAAAATTTTTAAGTGGGATTTGTGGATGGGAGGGGAGGAGAAGGAGGAGAGCGTACCAGAAAGGCCAACAGCAGCTGGGCTGCGATGTGGGAGGGCACTGGAGATGGGCAGAGCAGGGAGGAGCATCTCCAGGGAGCCCTTCCCCGAGAGTGTTGGCTCTTCACTCCTCCCTAGCGAGTCCCTCCCTCGTTTTTCATTTAGAACGAACCAAATAAATACAAACAGGCTTCAGCTCCATCCTGCTGGGGAACAGAGAACGTTTTGCAGGACGCGGAAAGTGTTTCTTATCAGGCATTGGAAGGGGTTGGCCAAGGCAGTGGTGGAGTCCTCATCCCTGGAGGGACTGAAGAGTCGTGTAGACACAGTGCTGAGGGACATGGGTCAGTCAGGGACTTGTCAGTGTTGGGTTCATGATTGGACTCAATGAGCTTAAAGGGCTTTTCCAATCCAGGCAGTGCTGTGATTCTGGGATTCCTGCCCAACTTTCTTCTAGAAAGACCCATCGAGCAGCCACCAGCCTTGAGCCCTGCACAGAGATGGGGCTGTGGGAGTGTTTGGGCCGAGGGAAGAGCAGGGCCAGGAGCTGGTGGCTCCTGCCTCAATGGAAAGCCATCAGCCATCCCTTCTGTGCCTGGCACACAAGTCACCACCGGGCTCACTGCCACCCCAAGGTGGTCACCGTGGCTGCGTGGTGTCCCATGGGGCTGGTGGCAGAGCGCTACCCCAAATCCAGTCTGGTTATTTGCAGGCAGGATGTGTCCTGGGGTGATTTGAGAAGAAAGCATGGTATGGAACGAGAGAGGACACGGGGATCAAGGGCTTGGGAGATGGCCCAAAGCGTGGGAGGTGGCCAGAGGTAGAGCTGGCGCGTGTTGGGGCAGCCGAATGTAGGGCATGGCCGGCTCTCTGGCAAGGAGCACACACCCGACCCCGAATCTCTGCTTGCTATTTTTGCACTCGATGTGCTCGCTGCATTAGCAGGGTTGGCTTGCCAGAGATTCAATAGCACTCTCCTGCTTTAAAGCAACTTTTCTGAATGCACAACATGAATCCGTCGGTGGGGTCACATAGTAATGCTTGAAGTCAGAAGCTATTTTTAAAACTAAATTGCAGAACCGCACATGGCTTTCATTAGTGCTTTACATCAAATTTGTCAGCTAATTAGTGGTTTTTCATCACTAGTTTTTGCATAGTATTTTATTTATTCACTCTTCGGTATTGTCTTGCGACACCCCCAGCCCTATAGACAGCCCCTGGTGCTGGTGCTGCTGGTAAGAGAGGAGAGGAGAGCTTTCAGGAGACCTTCCCCGTGCTCCTGGTGGAGGGACCCGCTGCGTTTGGAGCATATCCCAATATTACGTGTGTGGAGTGGGCGGTTAGCAGCCTGTGTGCTCTCTTCCCTCCCTACCTCCATTTAGTGTTGTGAGTGATGTATTGCAGTCCTGAACTGTCTTCGGTTCGGAGGAGGAGAAACCAAGACAAGTTGCCAAACATGACTTCATAAGGTTTGACTTTACATTGAACAAAGTTTCTGGAGCTTCTTGGATTTTTTTGGTTTTTTTTCTTTACAAATAAAGGGAGCACAGAGAGCCTGGGTTGCAAATGACTGGTAGTTACGGGTCATTAAGCTCACTAACTGACTTCAGGATCAGAACTTTCTAATAACGGCAGTAAGCACCCTTTTAACGTTTATTTCTCATTTTCAGGATGGGGAGATGTGATTACCATTCAAAAGTCTGCAGTTATTTTTTCTGTTCCTAATTACAGAGGGAGCTTGCTATTTTTAAGTCTGTTTTTAGCACGTTTGAAAGTAGTCGGTGAAATAATTTCTATGGGTTGGTTTTTTCTTTTCTTTAACTGGCTCCTCTAAAAAGCTCTGGAAAACAAATACACAGGGAAAAAAAAATGAAAATATGTTAAAATAAGGAATAAAGCAGTTACTGAAGTGTAATAATCCCGGTTTATAGCACACTTTCCATTTAAATTGTTTTTATTAGAGATAAACCTGTTAAGCGTTGAGGAATTAAGTGCTGAATAGAGAAGGTTGTTTCGCTGCTGTGGAAGTGAAGGGTCCCCGTACGCAGAGACGAGCGCAGCTGCCTTTACAAGCGAATGATTTGCCAGTTTGAAGGGCTCTGGTTACTTTGGCATCTGTTATAAAGAAGATGATTTGTTTGTTGTCAAGAGGGATACACTATTTTTCCAGAGCAAGAGATGTTTTAGCACTGGGATTTGTAGGTAGTGTGGGCTTTCTCATCGTCCTTACGCCTGGTTTGCTAGGAGGAGCTCAAGGGGAAAATGAGGCAGAGAGATTTGGGGGAGTTTCTTGGCACTGCTGGTGATACACAGGCTTGTGGCGTGCAGCACTTTGGGATCATACTGAGAGGGAGCAGCCTGCGACTCCCAGGTATCACAAGGTAGTGATGGTGTGAAACCCTCCTCATTCGGGAGGGCTGGAGGGAGAGAAAAATTCAATATATTGCTAAGTCTCAGCATCTCCTTTCAGACAGCTGCTCCTGGAAAATCTAATTCCAAGACTGCAGCTTGGAAGTCCCCACGATCCTTTTGTCGATTCTTGAGCAAAGGTGACTTTGGAAATTTGTGACAGCAGAGGAAGGTCTTGTTTTATTCACTCAACAGAAGTGCAGTACAAGGGGAAGGGAGAAAGACCAGATCTGTGTGGAAAATGTCACTCGGGCTGTAACCTGAGCCCGGGCCAACGGTGCCTTCCCGAGGGTTTGGTGACCCTCTGCAAATCCTTGCTTTCTGGCTGCTATTATTGTAGCCAATTTCCAACTAAAATAAGTCTTTTGTCATCACCAGCCATGCTGCCTCTCGCTGAGAAGAAACAAAACTGGTGCATGGCAGGGAGGGCGGCCGAGCTGAAGGTCAGAGTGCAGGGGCAGATGCTGCGTCCCCGGGGCCGGGGCTGGATCTCACCCCTGGGACCAGCGAGGCACCACCCGGGGAGATGGCCAGTGACCTCTGGAGACAGACCCGGGGCAAGGAGCCTAAGAGAAAACATCCTAGTAAAATGCAAATTGGAGCAAAGAGGGCTTCCTCCTCCTCTCTGGGATTCCACAGGTGGGGTAGATGAGGTTGTCTTGCTTTTGGGGACACGGTGGAAAGCACAATCTCATGTATTCAGAAGGGTAAGGAAAAGTTAACTTGAAAAAAATAATAAATACTTTAAACTTTTGTATTTGCCCAACTGCTTCCTGCGTGCCAGATCCTTCCTTTGTGGGGGAAAAAAAAAAAGAAAAAGAAAAAAAAAAGATTAAAAAAAGCAACACAGAGCATTCTGAGGGGTCTCATGTTGTTTGGGACACTGCTCTTTGAGGAGAAAAATACCCAAACAAAGCCAAAAACCCTTCCACATTGGAGCAAAGGTACCAATGCATCAGGCACTGATACAGGGAAAAATACTTTGTGCAAGTCCTGGAGTCTGTGTGGGTCTTTACTCACATGAGTAAGGTTATGCAGCTGTACTAACCATTAACTCAAGTTTTGTGCTGAGTCTGATTTTGACAGTGCTGCATTTCAGTAGCACTTAATAGGCAAATACCTTTTTTAGGTCCTGATTCCTCTAAACTTTCAGAAATTAAGAGTGATTTAGGGTTTCTTTCTCTTAAGATAGGTGAATGTGCACATAGGGGAAGTGGGGCAGTGAGATTTTTCCCCTTAGCTTCTCTGTTCCATCATTTTTTACTGGTGTTGGTCAGCCTGGGGTTTTGGAAATTCAAAGAGTGATCAAAAGATCTTGGCCTTTCTATCAAAGAAGAAACTAGGGAGGATGAGGAATGATCCCCATGCCTGTACATTTCTGCAGCAGCAGCTAATTCGCAATTTCGCTTGCAGAGAGTTCTCAGATGTGATTTATAAACCTCACAGCACTGCATTGTGCTCTCTCAAGGCAAGCCACATTAATAGTTTTAATCTGATGGGTTCTTACGAATTCCAGGTTTGGGATGCAGGGAGAAACTTGAAAGTGAATACTTTCTTTTTTTTCCTTTTTTTTTTTTTAATGCATAGTGGTTTGGAGTCTACTATAATGCAAAGTAAAGCGTTCTGTTACAAAGGCAGGGAGGATGGGACAGAAGGTTAAAGGGCATCCTGGAAACAAACAGCTGGACCAGTTTATTTAAACAGATACAAGGATGGGGAGCTGACCTCCGTTTGACTTCTGGTGGGAGGAGCGAGAATGTCATTTTATTACTTTGCCCAGAAGGAAAATGTTCTTGCGTCTGAATTCCCCCCCGAAGACATCCAAACACTGGGCTGTTTGGCAGAATTGCTACTTATGGCAAATGCTTACATGAATGCGTAGGAAGAAGAAGATAACTGTTAAGTACCTGTGTGTAAAGTGTTCTCAAAGCAGATACCCCAAGCGATAGCGTGGGGCAGACAGGTGAGAATGTGTTTTACTTTATCAGAGAATCACAGAAGCATTAAGGTTGGAAAAGACCTCCAAGATCATCAAGTCCATCAAACCAACACTAATTATCCATTTTAGGCACATCTTGGATAATTAGTAGTAAATTCTAGCTATATAGTTTATTATTCCAGCTATATGGTTTATTACTGGGCCCCCCTTCTTGGTAAAAGTTGGGAGGAGAAGGCTGTGAAGTTGGGGTGTGCGTGCTCAGTGTCGCTCTGGGTTTCTGTGGGGTAAAAGCTTTTGGCAAATGAAGGTTTGGGTGACCAGCCAGTCTCACAGCTACCAAAACCCTGGAAGGATAGAGTAAACACAGCAAGAAATGCCTGGGGCACTGGGGTCTTCTGGTGGTGTTTGACTTAGGAGAGTTACTGTGAAAATTGCTTTCTGCAAATGCAGATTACAGATATTAAACGATTTTTCTAATTGGTCATGGAGCTAAGGCAGCTAATGGGGGAAAAAAAGCAGATTTTTTTTAATTGCTTATTTCACATGGTGTTTGTGCTACACCTGTGCTTATAATGAGAAAGGAGAATTAGTCTAACCTTCTGCTCACATGATTCTAATTTTCATGGTTTGTACAAGATAATGATAAACTGATTCGCAACACCGAATTGCTGGAGTTGAGGGGGGTTTTTTTATTGGAAACGTGTAGAAAAATTGATCCAATGCTGTTGCTGACAAAACTTGACCTAGTTCAGGTGTAAGGTTCCCAGATCCCCACCTGGAACTGCTGCCTTGGAGCCCGTTTTGTCGTGACTGGTTTGATTAGGACTCAACAGCTCGATTCGTTTTTGTGAGAGGCTGGGTAACGGGAGTCGGTTTGGAACAGGAGGTGGGAAGAGACCAAAATCCCTGTGGTGGTCTTTGATGAGGGCAAACCAAACCCTGCTGGTGTAGGGGAATGGGTGGGCAGGGCCACTTCCCATGGGAAGGTCCTGGGGGCTTTATCTCTTCGGTAGGAGGGCAGAGATAGGGAGCTTTATCTCTTGCACCCCAAGCAAAGGCAATGAAAACAAGCACCAAGTGGCCCTTTGTGGACCTTCCCATTGAGTTTTCCAAGTGCAGCATGGCTTTACCCACGCTCACGCTCCTTCCTTTACCAGTAAATGCTGTGGCATCCATGCTTTTATTATTCTTTTTCCTCTCTCAACCGTAAATATTGTGGCATACACGTTTTTATTATTCTTGTTCTCTCTCCTCAAGAATGTAAAGTCTGGTGATGAGGCTTTGCTGTGATTAAATCTCAGTGGAGATGTTTTCCAAATGGGTTTTGACTAAGATTTCTGATGAGGGAAACCACAAGAGAAGTTCTTCTGGCGCTCTTCAGACAGGTTCCCAGCCGTGGTTTCGAGCCTCCTGATTTCAGCGCAGAGGAGACCGGGGCGCTTGTGATCCCTCTCCTTCTTCTGTTTCACCCCAAATTATTTTAAATAAAATTTTTTATTTAAGCAAAACTAACTGAGGCAAAGAGCTACAAAAACACAAGGAGTACTATTGCAGATGGCTATTTTTAAGAAATGACTGTACCTTTTTTTTCTATTATTATTTATTTTTTAATTTCCAAAGATCTGCTTTCCATTGTTCGGGGGGAATTTTCAGTAGTCCAGTAATTACAGTTTAACAAGATGTTTGCTGTAAATGGTCAGGCCTAGCTGGAGAAAACAGGATTATAAATTCAATTACTGTAAAGCTATGACCTCGCCTTGACCCCTCAGACTTTGCATAAAGAGAGAAGGGGGGGGGGGTGAAAAAAGCCCACCAAGAAATGGCGAGGAGGAATGCACAGCTCTGGAGTCCCCAGCAGTGGGACTTGGCGGTGATAAAACTCCAGACGTTCCCTCATTTGATGGGGTTCTGCCATCACAGTTCATTATCTTAATAGCGGGCATTAAAAGGGAATTAGGTTTGCAAGAGGTAGGGGCAGGTTTTGATATTTAAAAAAAAAAAAAAAGCAAGAAAAAAAAAGAAGTGGGAGGACATAAGGCAGCAGTGGCACTAATGAGGGGGAGGTAGCAGATGCCCTCACCAGCATCTCGCCGGCTTCACCCGTTTGGGGTTTTTTTTGTGCCCCGTTCTGAATTGAGAAGAGCGTTGCTGGTATTGTTTCCTGAAAACTCGGCTAATTCCCCTATGAAAAGATGAAATGGAAGTGTCCAGGGGTGGTAAAAAGCAGGCAAACATAAATCAGCTCGGAAACCCCGAGCTCATGCTCTCAGAGGTCGCGGGGGTCAGAGGTTTGGGAGGATTTGCATCCGCGCGCAGCCCGGCGGAGAGCGCGGCGGCGGGGCGGGAGGGCTTGGGGACGGGTGGGTGTCGTCCCCTTCCATAACCCTTTGCTTTCCTCTTCTTTTTTTTTTCTTGCAGGTTTATTAATGCTAGGAGAAGAATAGTTCAGCCCATGATAGACCAGTCCAATCGAGCAGGCAAGTCCCCAATTGTAACTGTATTCGAGTCACGCGGGTGAAAACCATCCTCAAGCCATTCACCGGGAGGTCCATTACCTGGTAAATAAATGAGAAATGAATGCTGGGAGAGATTGACAATTAAAATACAACCAGCTTTGTTTCATTACACCCCTAATCATTTTAACATGATTAAAACATTTTTGGGGGAAAAAAAAAAGACATTGAAAATTCAAAAAGGAAACTCAAATTACCCGCTCTGTGACCAGACTTTCACTGGGCATTTGGAATTAAAGTGATTTTTCTTTTTTTCTTTTTTTAGTAGTTGTTTTGAGTTTTCCTTCCCAGCTCTTTCAGCTCCTGTGACCACTCCCTGGTGCATGGCTTGGTGTGGAATTGCTGTAAACTTTATTACCTGTCAAAAGGGCAAAGGGGTCAGAATCGCTTGTGGGACTCAGTAAAGTTCAAAGACATTCAATGAGGTAGAGCTTTATGTGCTTTAATAACCCAAGGCAGCTCACTTCTGAAGCTGGCTTTTCATGGCCAGTCAGAACCTGGAGTTCAGGTAGCGGAACTTGTGTAGGGTCCTTTTGTCCCTCGTCTCTTCTTTCGAGTAGCTGTCTTTTGGGATTGCTGCATCTTTGGGGTTTACCTCAAGGGCATTGAATTTTATGTTGTTGGGGTTTTTTTAAACCTGAATTTTTCCCATGCTGGTTCTGTCTGGGGTCTCAGCTCGCAGCTCTGTGTGGGTATTTGCCATCGAGGCATAGCCTGATATTCCCAGTTGGGTTTGTTCTTCAAGTCTCGCTGCCAAACTATCCAAATCCGTCCTTGTCCAAGATGCCTCTGGGCCACGCTTCCTCCTCGAGTACATTCAATTATTTTGTCATTAGAGGCAAATATCTGGCACGGACGTGTTCAGGTCCTGCTCTTAGAAGGGCAAGCAGGCGTAATTTAACACACTGCGATTTCAGTGTGACTATTCCAGCCATAAAACCCAGCTCCTACACAGGTCTTTGCATTGACGTCAGCAGCGGCAGCAGCTGGGGCCGGGGCTCCTCCTGCCTCGGGATTTCGGATCGCTCACTTCATTCCCAAACCCTTGGTGGGAAATTTAAGCCAAAACCAAGCAGGCTGGTTAGCTCAGCCACTACACTGGAAGAGTAGATGGGTTTGCCTCTTTTTAGAGCCAGCTGCACCCAGAGCAGCGTGGGCAGCAGGGCCAGGGAGGGGATTCTGCCCCTCTGCTCCGCTCTCCTGAGACCCCACCTGCAGTGCTGCCTCCAGTGCTGGGGCCACCAACAGCACAAGGACATGGAGCTACTGGAGCCAGTGCAGAGGGGGCCACGAGGATGATGCCAGGGCTGGAGCAGCTCTGCTGTGAGGACAGGCTGAGAGAGTTGGGGCTGTTCAGCCTGGAGAAGAGAAGGCTCCAGGGAGACCTTCTAGTGGCCTCCCAGTACCTGAAGGGGCTCCAGGAAGGCTGGGGAGGGACTTTGGACAAGGGCAGGGAGTGACAGAACAAGGGGTGATGGCTTTAAACTGGAAGAGGGGAGATGGAGATGAGATCTGGAGTCAGAAATACTTTGGTGTGAGGGTGGTGAGACCCTGGCCCAGGTTGCCCAGAGAAGCTGTGGCTGCTCCTCCCTGGAAGTGTTCTCGGCCAGGTTGGATGAGGCTTTGAGCAACCTGGTCTAGTGGAAGGTGTCCCTGCTGCTGGCAGGGGGGTTGGACTGGATGGGCTTTCAGGTCCCTTCCAACCCAGCCCCTTCTATGGTTCTATGATTGATAAGTGTCTGGGTGGCAGGGTTGTGTCTTGATGCCATGAGAAGAGGTGACCCTCTTGGCTGTTGCTAAAGAGCAATGTTCTGCGCTTTTCCAGTAAGTCAAGGAACGCCCTATAACCCCGACGGGCAGCCGATGGGAGGTTTTGTGATGGACGGCCAGCAGCACATGGGCATCCGAGCACCAGGTAAGGCCCCGGGGGAGCATCACCCACCAGTGGGTGACCCGGTCACAGGTAACCTCACCTCCACCCTCTGCCGTCGCCTCAGCTCCTGCCTTGCCTCACCTCGCCTGTCTCCTGCCTGCCTTCAACGCTGCCCAGGGAAACCGGGCGTCTTCTCGCCCGAGTGGTACCGCACCCTCTGCCATGCTGCGTTTTGGAAGGGGGCTTTTGGCACTATCTGTTGACTTTGCTCATTCTCTGGCATCTTCTCGGATTTTTATCTCCCTCTAGGACCTATGAGTGGAATGGGCATGAATATGGGCATGGAGGGGCAGTGGCACTACATGTAACCTTCACCTAGGTACCCAATGGCAAAGCCAGGGGGAAGTAAGTACCAAACGGGGTCTTTGTTCTCACTTTGTCCGAGGGATATTTGTCTCCTTGCATTTCCCCATGTTCTCCCTGCCCATAGCCTCATGCTTCTTCCTTCCTTTCCATCCCTCCATCCCTCCATCCATCCATCCATCCTACGCCTGGGCTCCTTTGGGTTTCTCTCTCCCTCCGGTTGAGCGCGAGCTTTCCCAAGCTGCCGAGCCTCCCTCCCCGCCCTACGCGCGCGCGCACCGCGCCATACGTTGGGGCCGCCGCCGTCCATCGCCGCCGCCATACATTGATGCTATTATCCCTCCATCCATCCTTCCCCGAGCACATGACAACACCAGGAGCAGGCGGGGAGAGGTGGGGGAGCCGTCGTCTTGGCAACAGACTTGATTTGCAAAATGTAAGCGGGCTGCAGCGGCGCAGGGAGAGGAAAGAGCATGTCCCCAAAGTGTCATAAATCTGTCTAACCGTGGTTGATGCATGAGTTACATTTCTCCTGCTAACCTGCAAGACACCGAAAAAGCCAAACAGAGACTTCTCCTAGGTTAAAAATAAATAAATAAATGAAATAAATAAGCAGCCGGCGGCCCCGCTCAGTTGCGTTTTAGGCGGTGATGGACGAAAACTTTGATTTTTTTTTTCCTTTTCACTGTTTTGTTTTTTTTTTTTTTTCAAGTTTATTTCTCTTTGTCTGTCCGTCATAATGGGATTACGTGTGGCAAAGGAAAAAGAGAGAATACAAAATAGAGGTGTGCGCAGCAGGCTATGGAGCTTAGCCCAGGCTAATTGACTATATCCAAATTAAGTATGCCATCACTTGCAGTGTGACAAATGGATTTGACTTATTCAGTATACAAAAATAGAGATCATTAATGCAATCTTCAGTGGCAGGCCTCGTGAAGAAAGCCTAGAAAAACTGTCCCAGATTTTCCCCCCCACCCCTCCCCTTGTCTTTTTCTAGGGGAAAATACATTATACACATTTTTGTTGGGTTGTTGTTTTTTCTTTCTTTTTTTTTTTTGGAAAAAAAAGAGTAAAGTGGTTTGAAACACCGAGGCACCGGTACTGTGCTTAAACACTGCCTGATTCTGTTCCTTGGGCTTTCTTTCTGGAGTTAAAAGCAGTTGTTTCAGCATCTTTTGTTGTGCTCCCAGCTTCTGTGAAGGTAGGGTTTGAAGTCACTCAGGCCAAGTGTATTCTGTAGTCGTCTTCTCTGGCTGCGAGTCCAAACTTAAGTTTCAACAATTAGCTGTGAAAACATTCCTCTGAGCTTGGGAATGCAACAGCCTTATTACCTCATCATGGAAATTTCTAGCTTAGTTAATTTAAATATTGTTTCTTAGTTTCTGGGTCAATTAAATTTAAATGATGTATTTTATGCTTCGTGACCAATTAAATTAATAGGTTATTACAAAAAATATTATCATCTTTTTTGATTAAAGAGCTGTGAGTACAGTATATTTTATAAGCAATTTTCATTAGTTCAAAACTGTTCCTTTAGGCTAGATTAAGCAGCTATTCATTGCTGGAGCCTTGAGACCTGATTCCAAGGTGTTCGGCGCATTCACGGCGCGCTCTTACTTAGAACTCCAGCCAATTGAACCTACTTAGCGATAGCGTATGCCTTTCACCCTGGATGATTATGGAGCTTATAGCTCTCCGAAACAATACACCTGTCAGTTCCCATCAGCTCCAGCAATCCAAGCAGAAGGCAGAGGCCCATGGAAAGCAGGAGGTTTTATTGTTTTAGGCCCAATTTTTTCCTTATTGTTCTCCCGAACCCACCGAAAGGTCGGCTCGAGTCGCGCGTCCTGATTTTTACTTTTTTTTGTTGGGGTTTTTTTTTTCCCCAGACAGAAGTGAGCAGAAGGAAAGAATTAATTGATAACTGTTATTGATGATAAATATCTATATATATATTTTTTTTTAAATGTGTTTTAAAAAGGCAGGTTTGATTTAACAGTCGCCCTTAGTAATCCTATCCATTTCGGCTTCGCACGAGGCCTTTGTTCGGTGACGTCTGTGCTTTGCTGTTTGAGTGGCACAAATGCTTGGGGTGGATTCCCAGTGATGGGGCTCGAGAGCTAAATAAGTAACTGTTGATAAACCTCACCACCAACTGAACCCCTCTCTCCTCCCAAGCCCTCACTGGCTGCTGTGGGTTCCCCACTTGGTATTCCCAGCACACTTTCCCAAGCGGGGAGAGGAAGGTGGGAAGCTGGAGCGAGGCCTTGGGGGACGGAGCCCACCTGAGAACCTCCTTGGTGCCACCACCCTGTGTGACATTAGTCATCATCAGGCTGGCTCTGCCTCCAGCGTGCTTCCATATTGGGAGCACCTCCATCGCACACGTTCCTAACCATAAAAGTGGTTTTAGCTCCCAAAACTCTGCGTTTGGAAGGGGGAGGATATTCTTGGGGGAGTTTTGGGGCCTGGGGATGGTTGCTGGTGTTGGGAGTCCCTACGCAGGCTTGGGTAGAAACAAAACAGCAGTCATGTGCTCGGGACTCGGCGTCCTGCCTTTGGCTGGAGCCCGGCTTCCCCGTGCCCGACGTCGGTAGCCGGTCCCCAGCCGCTCACCGCCGCCTCTTTCTCTCCGCAGGGCTGCAAAGTGTGCCAGGGGAGTATGTGTCTCGGGGTAGTCCAATGGGTATGAATATGGGACAGCCAAGCTATACCCCACCCCAGATGCCCCCCCATCCCGCTCAGCTGCGTCACGGCCCCCCCATGCATACCTACATTCCTGGACACCCTCACCACCCAGCGATGATGATGCATGGAGGACCACCCCACCCTGGAATGCCCATGTCAGCATCAAGCCCCACAATGCTTCATACCGGCGAGCCGGCAGCGAGCGGACAAGTGATGGACATTCATGCTCAGTAGCTTAAGGGAAACACACGTTGTCTGCAGCGGCGGGAGATCTCAAACATTGTCTTTCTGCGATGACCTATGGAGTTCTTGGCGTCAGCTTTGGACCAAGGGACGTTCCGATTCTTCACAGGGACCCTGAGAAGCAGGAAAACACCAACCGAAGTCAACTTCCTGGGGACATGCTGAATACCTATATAAGACATTGAGAGAACAAAGAGTGGAATATTGTAAAATGCTATTATACTGTTATCCATATTACGTTGTTTCTTATAGATTTTTTAAAAAAAAATGTGAAATTTTTCCACACTATGTGTGTTGTTTCCATAGCTCTTCACTTCCTCCAGAAGCCTCCTTACATTTTAAAATAAAAATAATAATAAAAAAAATAATAAAAAAAGAAGCCTTACACTTTTCCTGCAAATGACAGAAAGGGCTTATTTGCAGGATTTTTAGAGCATTAAAATAACTATGTCAGGCAGAAGAATCTTTCTTCTATCCTAGGATTTCAGCCATGCACACTCTGTCTCTCTCTCCTCGCTCTCTGTCTGTCTTTCTTCCCTTTCTCTCCCTTTCTCCCCGTCCCTCTCCCTCCCTCTCTCTCTCCCCCTCTCTCTCTCTCTCTTTCTAGCCTGGGGCGTGAATTTGCATGTCTAATTCATTTACTCACCATATTTGAATTGGCCTGAACAGATGTAAATCGGGAAGGATGGGAAAAACTGCAGTCATCAACAATGATTAATCAGCTGTTGCAGGCAGTGGCTTAAGGAGACTGGTAGGAGGAAGCATGGAAACGGAAAGGCAGTGTATTTGAAGCCTAATTGTCACATCAGAGCATCCTTGTCCCCACGCAGCAACCACCACCACCTTGTACATCACTTCCTGTTTTATGCAGCTCGAAAACACGGACTGAAGATTTATTTTTTAATATGTTGACTTTCTTTTCTGGGCAAAACAGCGGTCATGTGTGCATTTTTATTTTTTTTTTTTTCCCCATAGTCCCATCATGGAGCATTTATGTATACATTGTAAATAAATTTTGTGCAAAAAGGACTGGAAAAATGATCTGTATTATTGCAATTTTTTGTAAAAGTAGCAGTTTGGTATGAGTTGGCATGCATACAGATTTACTAAGTGGGATAAGCTAATTATACTTTTGTTGTGGTTAAACAAATGCTTGTTGATAGCCTTTTTCTATCAAGAAACCAAGGAGCTAATTATTATTAATAATAATCATTGCACACTGAGTCTTAGAGTTTCTGATTGAAACAGTTTGGATTGTATAATAACTCAAAGCCCAGTTGTAGTAGTTTGAGTGCAGTAATGAAATCTGAATCTAAAATAAAAACAAATTATTTTTTGTCATGGTGACTCCACTGCTTGCAAAATTTGTTCCCTGCCCCTCTGCAGTATTTGTAGCCGTTCTGTCCTGGTCCTAGCCATGCTCTTGGACTTTTGGGATGAAATCACAGAATCACAGAGGAACATTTTCTGTGATTCAGTAATTCTGTGATTCAGTAATTCTGTGTTTCTATCCCAAACTGGGAGCTGAGCAGCTGCAAAATTCAGCCGGCTCCAGAGATGTACCTGTCATTGCTATTAAATATCAGCTGCCTGGTTAAGGAAGGTGAAAGTGACGCTGGGCTGGGTGAGGGAACCTGCTCAGAGCTGGCACTGGAAATGGTCAGGGTGGGAAGTGTTGCCTGTTAATAAATGTAATATCATAGGGGATTAGCAGGCAGAAATTTGTAAATTTTATTATCCCCACCCCCCTGCCAAATTACAGTCTTCATAGGCAGCTTCAGTGGTTGGAGCCACTGCTAATCCCACATTTCTGTCTGGAATTGAAGATGGGAAGGAAGGAGGAGAAGAAAACTTGGCAAGTGTTCCCCGGGCACCGCCTGCGTGTGAGTACAGGGGCTGCTGGGGCCAGGGGCTGCTGGGGCTGGGGAGGGCAGCCCCCTCCTCATTCACCCACGTCCTGCACGGCTGTGTGTCCTGCATGGCTGTGTGTCCTCTGTGGCTGTGTGTCCTGTGTGGCTGTGTCCCCTGCCATGGCTGTGCATCCTGCATGGCTGTGTGTCCTGCATGGCTGTGTGTCCTCTGTGGCTGTGTGTCCTGCATGGCTGTGCACCCTGCATGGCTGTGTGTCCTGCATGGCTGTGTGTCCTGCATGGCTGTGCACCCTGCGTAGCTGTGTGTCCTGTGTGGCTGTGTGTCCTGCATGGCTGTGTGTCCCACGTGGCTGTGTGTCCTCTGTGGCTGTGTGTCCTGTGTGGCTGTGCACCTTCTGTGGCTGTGCACCCTGCATGGCTGTGTGTCCTGTGTGGCTGTGCACCCTCTGTGGCTGTGTCCCCTGCCATGGCTGTGCGTCCTGCGTGGCTGTGTGTCCTGTGTGGCTGTGTGTCCTGCGTGGCTGTGTGTAGGAAAAAATACACAAATCTTTTAGTTAAAGTTAAATCATGTAACAGGCTCCCCTCCCAGACAGCCAGCCCCCCGCCACACACATCTGTCAGGCCAATGTCCTGGGGATGCTGTGGGGGTTCACTGGTGTCCCCCCAGCTGTGGCTAGGGCTGGGCAGGGGGCAGGTAGGATGCAGGAAGGGGTGCAGGCAGGGGTGCAAGGCACCAATGTGGGGTCCTCCCCCCCCCAGCTTGGCTCTCCTCTCCCTCCTTTTTTTTTTTTTTCCTTTTTTTTTGGTAACTCTGAGTTTTCTTTTTTTCCCTTTTTTTTTTTTTTTTTTTGAAGGGGCCACTGCACATCCCAGCTCCCGCTTTGTGATCCCGGAATAATGACACTTTTCTGCCGAAACGTGAATGAACGGGGCTCGCGCTTTTTTTTTTTTTTTTTTTTTTTTTCCTGTCTGTGTGTGTGCTTTTTTTTGTTTTGTTTTTTTTTCTGTTGTGTTTTTTTTTAATGTTTCTTGAAAGACAAAAACAAACCGCCCTCTCGCAGGCGAGGGCACACGCGTCCCTTCCTCCTCGCAGCCGCAGAGAAGTGGGGCACAGACCTTTTTTTCTTTTTTTGGGGAAGGGGTGGGGGGCAGATTTCAAATGAAACCCACTATTATATCCTAAGACATTTAATCAGCTGTAATTATAACACATTCAAAATGAAGAATATGCCTTGACAGTATTTTTATTGTTATTGTTCATCGCACGATGTTAGGCAGCTTCAGAGGCAGAGGAAAGAGAAGTAAACGGGTTACAAATAGGGAATTATCCCTCGTTTAGCATTAAAATTCATTTAGATAAAATTGCCACAAACATTTAAATGGGGAGATTAGTTCCCCCTCACGCCTTATTGCACTTTCTCAATGGCTCCGTTAAGAACATTTTACACGTTGGAAATTCCGCCTTTTCGGGCCGCTCGCTGTTTCCTAGCGACCCTCCTTTCACCCACCCGGGGGGGGACCGACCCTTGGGGACACACACACACACACCGGGGAAAGGGAGAGGGGGGGGTCCCCCGGCTGCGCCTCAGCGCTTCGCCCCGGGGGCTGCGCGCTGCGCTGCGCGGGCGGCGGAGTTTGGGGGGGGGGACTTGAGGGGGGTCTCGCTGAGGAGGAGGAGGAGGAAAGCCGGCTTCGACTGCCATCTCTTGGGGGCTCGGGAGAGTGCCGCAGGGGGGTGTGTGGGGGGGTCGGCTCCGCGGCCGCCCGCGCACCGCCGCGGACTTTCCGCGCTGCCAGCCCAAAGTTGGCGCAACCCCCGGGGAGGGTGTATTCTCTCCTTTCCATCTCTCCCCCCGCCCCCACTTTATTTTGGAGCAGCTCCAATTTCCCGCGACCCCCTTTTCTGTCCGTGTCACCTCCCCTCCCGCCCGGGCGCAGCGTCCCGCGGAGCGCGCAGTGCCGAGCAAGGCGCGCGCAACTACTTACCCCCCCAACACAGGGACAAAGGTGAGGGGGGGCAGGCCCGGCAGGGCGGTATTTGCGCGCATCGCTGCGCGGGGCTTGGCGTGGGCACCCGCACTCCACGAGGGTTTTTTTTGGGGGTGGGGGTAAAGTGAGTGGGGAGGAGGGACCCTTCCCACCCCACCGGGCAGAGGGACTTGCGTGGGAGTTGAGGGCTGGGCCTCCCGCAGTCGTAGGTACTTTTGGGTTGAAAAGAGGCACTTTTGGAACACAGGGTGAATAATATTTCCATTCCCGCTGTGGAAAGTTCCCCCGTCCTGAACACGCGTGGAAAACTGAGGGGTTATTTACTCCCTGCCCTGCCCTTGCTGTGCCGCCCGGGCTGATTTTATCTATATTTTTATATATTTATATATATAAAAGCAAAGGGAATAACCGCCCGGCTGCGTGGCAGCTGCGGCCGCAGCCCCAGGAACTCTTTTGGAGGAGGGGGTTGTGGGGTGGGAGGGGGGAGGCAGAGTGAAAGGCGAAAGAAAGACTGTTCATTTTTTTTCCTTTGGTGCCATTTTGGATGTCATCTGTTACCTTGGTGACTGTGCTCAGCCCCCAAAGCCCCTGGATTGTTAAGGGGGGGGAAAAAAAAAAAAAAGGAAAAAAAAAAAAAGCCGCCTGCTATTTCTGCACCGTCATTTATCACTGTCACCGCATAATGATTCCCCTCGCAGCTCCTTATTGATGTTTGTAATTGCATTATCTCATCAAGGGAGGGGGCGGCGGGCCGGGCTGATCAATGGGGCCGCGCCGAGCACGGCGGGGTCAGGGGCTGCGGGGTGTCCCCCCCACACACACCCCACACACACCCCCCTCCAAACCCCTGGTCCCCCCACCCGCCTCGCCTGGCAGACAAGTCCCGGCAGCCGGTGTGCGGGGCGAGGGCATCCCCCGGGCGGGGGGTCCTCCTGGGACACCCCTATTTGGGGAGGGGGGGGTGGAGAAAAGCCCTAAAGTCCCAGCGGGGGGGACAATTCTAGTGGGTTTGATACGATTTGAGTGGGAAAAAACACTCGGGAAATTCACACACACAAATACACGCACACCCCCCCCGCCCCGCGGCATCCCGCAGCGCTTGGCCGGTACCTGCCCGGAGGGCAGCAGGCCGGGGGGGAGCTGCGCAGTCCCTCCCCGGGGTCCCTCCTCCTCCCCCGCTCCCAGGCAGCGGGGACCCCGCGGAGCTCGGCCGCGGAGGATGCGCGGGGCCCCTTGGAGCGGTCGCCCCAGGGAAAGGCCCGACGATGGCGGGAGGGGGAGGTCGGCGGGGCAGGACGGGGGCGAGCCCCCCCGGAGGGGCGGGGGTAGGGGCAGCAACGCCGCCGTTTCCCGCGTTTAGTTGATTTTTGGTGGAGCGCTGCATAGAGAGGGCAGCGCGGGGAAAACCCGACCCGGGGCAGCCAGGGTTGGTTTAGGGACTGTTTTTTTTTCCCCTCCCTTCCCTCTCCCCCCGCTCGATATTGATGACCAAGACATTAAAGAAAAACTCCTTCCCCCCTCCCAAAATGAACTCCGCGGGCAGCGCCCCGGAGTGACCGGGATCCTTTCCCAGAGGATGAGCTAACTCACCCCCAGACACGGGATTTGGGGCACACAAAGCCCAGCTTATATGAGCCAGGATCGAAAGATGCTGAGTTGCTCACGGGCACCCCGAGGCAGCCCCAGAACCTCCCGCATCTCCCAGCGCTAAAGCAGGGGGGGAACGAACCCCTTCAGCCCCTTCCCCACGCCGAACTCTCCCCAGGTCCCCCCTCCTCATCCTCCTCCTTGGAAATTCAGCAAGGCTTTAGTTTGGAAAGAATTCACTCCCAACCTAATGAGGGTGTTCCTTCCCCTCTATATTAGGGGAAAGAACATCTATAGAAAAAATATATAGATATGTTTTTATCATTATTATTATTTTTCTCTATTTCCTCCAGGAACGCGGGCTGGCGCTCCCGTTAGCTCCGTAAAGAACCGCCGGTTCTCTCTGCTTTTATATAAACATGCACGTTTCCAAATAAACTTTATCAAGGATTTCATTTGGGAAGTAAAGCAGCCGGCGCTGCGCAGGCAGTGGGGCGAAGATTTGAAATTTCGAATGTGAACTCATCCAACTTTGCTATTTTTTTTTTCTCCTCTCTCCTTTTTTTCTGGTCTGATAGTTTGCAATCTGGAGTTCCATACTTTAAAAAAAAATAATAATATTTAGTGCCATAGCCCACGGTTAAAATAGTGAAAAATTAGTCTCGTTTCAGAAATTATTTATTTATAGAACGAACATGATTAAAACATAAAAAACACACAAACTGCAGCTGCAACAAAAAAACTCCACCGTGATTTACGATTATTAAATCTTTGATTGCCATGTTAATGTTTCTTTTTCTACCTTTCATTTGCATTTTAATCTATCGAATCTTTACAATTTTGCTGCCTCCTACTCGAATGATTGATTACACATCTGAAAGAGAGAGGAAAAAAAATACTCAGCTTTCTAGGCGAGCTCCTATTTTTTTTCCTCCCCCCTTCCCTTCGCTGGTTAGCTTTCTGAAACCTTCCTCAACAATGTTAATGCAAGCAGGACAAATTAATTATGCTCTTTTAAATGTCAAAGGTATAAATAAAAATGCTGCCCCCTCTCCTCATCCTCTTTTTCCTCTCCCTTACCCCTCGCCCCAAATGGGAATATTTTTTCCAAAACCGCTTGTTTTAAGAGCGAGAAGGAATCACTCGGGGAAAAGACAATTAAAAGAAACATCCGCGCAGCACCCTGCCTGCAAATAAATATTATCGTGTGGACATTTACCTATGGAATGGGGGGAAGGGGGGGTGCTGGGAGCGGAGGGGGGGGCTCCCGGCGCAGCGGCTGAGCCTCACTCAGCCTCGAGGCAGTTTCTCCCCCCAAAAACGGGGTGGTGGTGGTCAGGGAACAGCCCCCGTGGGTTCCCCTGCACCCCCAGGGGGGTAGAAAGCCAAGGGGCGGGGTATTAACGGGGTGGTGATGATTGGAGGGAGAAGGGGTTGACCCCTCTAAAGGGGCTAGATCCCACCTACCCGTGGGGTTGTGGGTGCTCAGGTGGGGATGCCCACGCGGGGACACCCACCCAGGGGATACCCCCTACCCCGAGGGGACACCCATGCAGGAACACCCACCCTGGAGCAGGACTGGCACCTGCAGGGGTGGAGGGGCAGGTTTTTGGGGGAGAATCAGTGGGAAAAGGGGAAAGGAGCGTGCAAGGCTGCGCATCTGCGGAGGCTCCGCACCTGCGGACAGACGGGGAGAGGGCGGAGAGGGGAGATTTAGAAGTAAGGAGACGGTTAATGAAATACAGCGCAGGTGTCCCAGATACTAGAGGTAGGTGGTGGAGTAGTAACTACAGCTTTACTTCCCGCCCGGCTCTGTGATGGGGATAACGACTGCGAACTCCGCACAGACGCTGCCGCCCCTCGCCGCTCCGTTCCTCGAGAGGTGCGGAGGTGATGATCCCGAGAGGTGATCGGCATCTCCCGACCACCACTGTCACTCGTGGTTTCCACCCAGGTTGTAAATATGACATGGAAATCAAAGGGGGTCTGGGGGCAGCCCCCCACTTTGCTTTCTCCCTCGCTGGAGCATCAGCAGAGGAGAAACAACGTGTGGGGAGGGGGATAAGTAATACAGGAGCCCCCCGAGCCCTCGGAGAAATTCCCCTTGCGAGGGGAAAGGCCCCGGGGTGTCCCCACCCCCGCTGCCCCCTGCCCCTGCCCGGGGCGATCGTGCCTCAGTCCCCCCCTCGCAGTCAGCGCGTCTGCTTGGGGTGGAAACACCTGAGAGAGCTGCGATGGGGGAGAGGGGGGAGATAGAGGGAAATAAGGGGAGGAATAGAGAAGGGAAAAATAGGGAGAAAGAATGGGAAAAATATAAAGAAAGGGACAGAGAGACAGAAGGGGGAAATAGAGGGGGAGAAGTGGAAAACAGAGGAAAAGAAGGGGGGGACGAGAGGGAAAGAAGGCAAGCAGAAAGAAGGAGGAAATACATAGAGAAAGAAGAGGAAGAATAAGAGAAAGAAGGGGAGAAATAGAGGGAAAGGGGAAAAATAGAAAGAATAGGGAAAAAAGAGAGAAAGAAGGGGGAAATATATAGAGAGAAAGAAGGGGAAGAATAAGCAAAAGAAGGGGGAATAGAGGGAAAGCAGGGGAGAAATAGAGGGAAAGGGGAAAAATAGAGAGAAAGAAGGAGGGATGGAGAGAGGGGGGAAATAGATAGAAAAGGGGAAATAGAGAAGAGGAAAGAGGAAGAATGGGAAAAACAGAGAAATAAGGAGGAAAACAGAGATAAAGAAGGGGGAAATAGAGAATAGGAAAGAGGAAGAATGGGAAAAACAGAGAAATAAGGAGGAAAACAGAGATAAAGAAGAGGGAAATAGAAAGAAAGAAAGAAAGAAAGAAAGAAAGAAAGAAAGAAAGAAAGAAAGAAAGAAAGAAAGAAAGAAAGAAAGAAGAGGGAAATGGAGAGAAATAAGGGGAAAACAGACAGAAATAAAGAATGAAGAAAACAGAGAGAAATAAAGAATGGGGAAAACGGAGAGAAAAAGGAGGAAAACAGAGAGAAAGAAGGGAAAACAGGGGGGAAAGAGGAGGGGAGTGGGAGAAGAGAGCGCTGCGGCTTCGCTTGGTCTAATTCTCAGGTTGAGAAGCGTGCTCAGCCCTCCTCAGGCTTCAGAGCCTTCCCGGGGCTCAGCCCTCACCGCAATCGCTCTTTCCAGCCGAACGTGAATTCTCATTCCCCGTCCAGCAGCTCCCCCACCCGCCTCACTCCGCCCCGCGGCCCCTGCGCGCCGCGCAAACTGCGCGCAACGCCGCGCTCCGCAGGGGAATAACCTCAGCCTCTGCGGAGTTTAAAAGTCATGAAATTGTGTTAAAGGGACTTAAAGAAAAGCGGTTTGTCGGGCTACGGCCGCCCCGCTCCTCCGGAGGGTGAGGAGGAGCCGCGGTGCTCCAAGGAGCGCGGAAAAACCCCGTGTTTGTGTAACGGGGGCGGAAAATGGCAACAGATTTCGTTTTCTGAAAGGGCAGGGGTAAGGTGGTGGTAATTATCTAGAATTAATGCTGAAGGGAAAATGCACACGTAATAGGTTCCAAAGATTAAACCAACTGTCACTATCACGGGAACTTTTAAAGTTGGGGGAGGTTTATTTTATTTTTTCCCCTTTTTTTCCTTTTTTCTTTCCCCCTTTTTTTTCCCTGCTTTTTTATTTCTTTTTTATCCCCCCCCCCCCCCCTTTTTTTTTCTTTTAAAAAGAAAAAAAAAATCGTATTCCTATTCCTTTCCTGTGGGTTTCCTATTTCCTACACCTATTTCCTTTCACTAAGGGTTTTTTAGATGTAAAAATTCAAGCTGGTGTTTGCTTCTTCTGAAGCATTCTGATTTGAGAAACAAACCCTTAAAAGGTTTCAACAATTCTCCAGCTGCAACTTTGAAGATCATCCAATATAAAAATAAATCGAAGGGTAATTGGAACCGTTATTAATGTGTGCGGCACTTAATTTAGTTAGGTGCTGGCTTTCCATTTTTGATTACACCATAAGGAAGTTATTTTACTAAGAAATGTTCAGATAAAGTATAGGCATTCCCACACATTCTTTATATTTTTTTCTGGCACGTATTTATTATAGTCTACTCCATCTATTTCAGTTTCTAGGTAATGCATAATCACCAGAGCCATATTTTAACTTTTTTTTTTCCAGAAAGATGTTTGCAGGGTTAGAACCAGACTGTGGAGATGGAGGTCCTGCTTGTCTCTACATGATGCTCAACGTGAGTGACTACACATGTAAGTGTCTTTTTCCTACCATCTCACCTCTAGTTCACCCACATAAACCATTCACCACGTGCAAAGGTAGGAAGGGCTCTAGCTTCAGCAGGGCTGATAGGTGTTGAGATGTTGTGCCAGCTCTCAGCCCTGCCTTTGGATAACGGGAATTCCTAAGGTGTGAAGGTAAAGTTGTTAAAGCTCCTGTGTGAACTGCCCAGTCACCTGGATGCTGCTTTGTGGGACTGGTGCCTGCAGAAAATAACTGTGTTTTTGAGTAGAAAGAGCGATTACCCTTGGCAGGGACGGAGGATTGGATAATTTAACTCTTGCATCCACTTGAGAGGTAAAAATGGATCTGCTCCTCTCAGTCCTAACCTCAGGTCTGGTTCTGCTGCCGTTGGGCTCCGTGGGGGATGTTTTCTGCTCCAGGAGGGAGGATAGACCCCTCCGGTGGGGAATGCACCAGCTGCCAGTCCCAGAGGAGGTTGAGGTTGTCACTCCCACTCCCCAATTATTGTGTCTAACTCGGAGAAGCAAATTTTTCAGCAACAGGACTGAAATCCACCATTCTGCAGGAGTTTATACACAGCTTAACCCCTTCAACTTAATTCCCAGCCTCCTTCTTTAAGGCAGCTGAGCTTCAGCTTGGTATTTCTGGCAGAGCCAGGTGAAGATGCTGAAGACCCTGGAGCAATGAAGGGGTTTGCTCTTCAGGGGCTCAGCTGGTTTAACCCCTGGGGTAGCATTGGTGCTGCTGGCTCCTCAGCCTACCTGGAGGAGGACAAGCAGAGCCCAGCCCAGTGACTCACCCAGTAACTTTTCCTGACCGACGTCCACGTTGTGCAGAGATCAAAGTGAGTGCTTGGGCAAACGTGCAGATGGGAAGGGGGTGGAGGAGAACAAGGCTCGGATGGGGATTGAGATCTCAGAAACTTCTTTTTCTGGGATGAGGGTGGTTGTAAGGCCCAACACAAGTCCAGCACTCAGAGAAGCCACAGTGTCTTTCAGAGCTAAAAAAACTGTTTTGCTGCCAAAATGCTCAGCTATTTGCTGTTGCCAGCATGAGGGCAGTGTGTGCAGGCAGGTGTGGTCATCCCTGGTGTTGGCCAGCATCTGGCCACTGTGGATTTACCTGGCTCCTACTCAGTTCCTGGTAACTCACACAACACCAGACGCACAAACTTTGGGCAGAGGCTTCTTCCCAAGCCTGGGAAATTCCCTGCAAAGCCTCCTGTGTTCAAAACCCCCTTCCCCCCTTCCCACTGGTGTCCTGGATAGAGATAAAGGACAAAACCCCCTACGGTTTGTCACTGTCTTTTACCAGGGTGAATGAAGAGCATACTTCTCTTTCCAGTGCCCTTTGATGTGATAATCATTGCTCAGCCCCATGCAGCCACCTTCCTCTCGCAGGGTACCCAGTGTGTCCCAGCAGCATGAGCTGAACCCAAAGTCAATGGGATTTCAGCTTCCAAGGGCACCTTGGGGTGATGCAGTGGCAGGGCTGGGTGACACTGCCTGATGGGAGGGCAAACCACCTTGGTGTGCCTCAGTTTCCCCATTGCTGGGAGGCAATTGGTGTTTTGCCTTCTTATCTCCTGACTGGTTGACATGAGTTGCTGCCCAGGGTTTGGGTTGCCACCACCAACTGCTGGGACCCTCAAGCTGGTGGTGCAAAGGCAGGCCTTGTTTTTCCTAAAGTAATGTTCTCACAGTCCCTGTGAGTGGGATTCCCACACCCCCCACCCCCTGCAGCTGCTTCCATGGGAGTTTTTTTTGTGATGTGTGGCCTGGTAGAGCTCCTACACACCCTTGGGTCCCAGCATGGGGGTGAGACCCACCATTTATTTGCTGTGAGCCCTACCCAGGCTACAGCAGAAATGGAAACCATCACCTAAATCACCTTTTCTGTCTGGATTGCTCTTTTTCTTTCTTTTTTTTTTTTCTTTTCTTTTTTGCCTTATCTTAAAATCCCTTTGCCCAGAGCAGAATTAACAACAGGCCTTGTTAATGAAGGGATCAGCAACATCTTCCCTGATGGCATTAAAACCTCCTACCTGGCAAATTAGTCCTCCCGGTAACCTCCTTCTCCTCTGACAAAATGCTTTCTTTATTGGAACTTGTTAGCGCTGTGTTACTTGCACTGATGCTCTTTGGCAGCAATTAGAGAGATGCTGAGGAGGCAGAGCCCAGGCTTGGACCCAGATTTAGCTTTCTGCTGAGTTTGAGGAGTTGCCTGGCCACTGAATCAGAGCCAGGACTTGCATTTCGATAGGATGATGCTGAAAAGCAGAGAGTGCTTGTGGTGGGAGTTTTGCCAAGATGCAACCAACACTTCTCCCAAATCGGTGTCCCCACCAGCACTGGAATGGGGTATGAGCCAAACTGGAAGGGTAAGGGGTCTGCTCCATCTAGCATCTGTCCTTCAGCCTCTGTTGAACCTGGCAGCCATGGCTTCAGATGTGACTGACCTCTCCTTTGGTGCCACCAAGCTCATCTGATGGAGGACCTAAGGGATCTCCTGTCCCCAGCTGGGCAGTACCAAGCCGCTGGCTCAGGAAGCTGCTGCTGGTGATGGCCTTTAGCTGAGCTTTGGGATCATGGACCAAAAATTCTGAGAACCTCCTTTTTCTGTCATTGCCATATATCTCCTACTTGATGCCTGCTGGGGACAGAGTTATGGGGCTTTACCAAATCATTCTGCTGAGCAGAGCTGTGCAGCTGAGGTAGGCATCCATCGGTATGGAAGCCACCAGACACTGAACCTGCTGAGATGGAGGGTCTTCAGCAAGAAGCATGTTGTTTACACCAGGAAACATCAGATAGCAATGCCTCCTTTTGCCCAGCTGTGTCCTGGGCTGCATCAGAAGAGGGGTTGTCCCCCTCCACTCTGCTCTTGAGAGGCCCCATCTGGAGTTTACATCCAGGCCTGGAGTCCCCAGCACAAGATGTGGAGCTGTTGGAGCGGGTCCAGAGGGGAGCCAAGAAGATGATCTGAGGGCTGGAGCCCCTCTCTGTTGAAGAAAGGCTGAGGGAGGTGGGCTTGTTGAGCTTGGAGAAGAGAAGGCTCTGAGGACACCTCATTGCCACCTTCCAGTATCCGAAGGGAGCTTGGAAACAGGAGGCAGAGGGACTTTTTACATGGGCAGAGAGTGACTGGACAAGGGGAAATGGCTTTAAACTAAGAGGAGGGAGATTTAGATTGGATATTAGGAGGAAATTTTTTACCCAGAGGGTGGTAAGACACTGGCCCAGGTTGTCCAGAGAAGCTGTGGCTGCTCCTCCCTGGAAGTGTTGAAGGCCAGGTTGGATGAGGCTTTGAGCAACCTGGTCTAGTGGAAGGCATCCCTGTTGATGGCAGGGGGGTTGGGACTGGATGATCTTTCAGGTCCCTTCCAACCCAAACCATTCTTTGATTCTATGATTCTGATTTTGGAGCAGAGGAAGGTCCCTCCAGACCCATGGAGGTGGCAGCTTGAGGCTCTGCAACATACTCTTTGCAGAGTCATTATCCCAACGAGGAACTGGTTGTGGTGGGAACAACTGAGATGGAGATCTTTGTCCTGGGAAGGAAGAAGGAGCCCTTTGAACCTCCTTGTTCCCAAGGCCAGCAGGGACGGCCGTGCTGTGTCTCCCCTCCCAGCTTCCTTCCCCCTGTCCCGGCCACCAGCCTGAGGGTTGGGCTGGAAGGACATCTTATCTTGTTTGTATAATGTGAGTGCTGGAGGGTTGGCTCATTTCCTTGGCAAAAGGGTCTCACTCCAGGGCACATCTCCTCTGCAAGGAGCAGCTTGGTTACAGCTCAGGCTGGTCTCTTTTTGGGGGAGGAAAAGAGAAATTTGGCACAGAATAAAACAAGGAGTTGCAACTCTTGGGCCCTTGGAGATAACCAGGAAGCACAGCTTGTGTGCCGGGACGGCTTGGCAGCACCCTGCAGCTGGGGGTTCTCACCTTCCCTTGGGAGAGGCACCCCAGGTTTGTTCCAGGCAAAAGGGCTAGGGAACACTTGCAGTCAAGAAACTGAGGACAGAGAGAGTAAAAAAACCCCTTTTTTTAAAGAATAAAATATTATTTTTAGGCAGCCTTTCTCAGCATCCAAGCAAGGAGACAACTAATCAGCCAAAGGACCTTCTGCACCAGAGCACAGCAAGGTCCTTGGCCCCCGTCAGTGGCCAAGCAATGCATCCCTCACCTCTGACCAAAGAGGACCAGACACAACCCCATCAGCGCTAACGAACGCCTCCCTCAGAACAGCCCGGGCCAGGCAGGCGAGACAGAGGGATGTGCCATAAAACCTCCTCCTCGGCGGTGCGGGCTGCGGCCTCGCCACGGACCTGACCCCCATCTGCTTCAAATGGAGTTTTTATGGCCTCACATCACTGCAGCCTGCCCCACCTGCCTCCCTCCTCTCAGCCACGCTGGGTAGGCAAATCCTGAGGCTGCTCATCAGTGGGTTTTAGTGCATTTCTTGATTAAAACCACCATGGCTTCTGCTTTATAAAGTCCAACTGCTCAACTGATGCACAGCATAAATATATATATGTATATATATATATATATAGGTATGTATATTTTAGTCCATCTAACCACAGGAATTCTCATTATCCATCTAAATCCCTGTTCCATTTTGGAGGCCTCCAAAGCTCTTCAAGTTCATGTCACTAAATGATGTTATCATCTGAGCAAGGGAAATGGGAGCTCGCAGCAAACAGACACTAAGGAGTTATTGCTTGAGCAGTTTCTCGCTTTGCCAGCCTTTGGGATTAACAATCATTTACTTGTTATAATTAAATAATAATAATAATAATAATAATAATAATAATAATAATTCCTTGCTTTTTACTTCTTGCAACTATCTGTATGGACTGAGTTTTATGCTGGCAGTAAGTGAATGTTATTCAGCGTCAACAGGCAATATTTTCTTCCTTGCAAAACTGGGAATGCTAAAACACAGAGCAGCAGAGCTGAGCTTTCCAGGGAGGGGCTCTGACTTTGCTCTTCATATTCTCCAGGTGGAGAAGCCCTTGAATGAGCTTGAATCCGAGTTTCAGGAGCAATGAAAATGTAGCCTGAGGTTTTTCGATGTGCGTATCCAGGTTGAAATACCGCTCTTCAAATGTAGGCTTGGGGAATTCCTCCTAGACCAGAGTAAAGAGGAACTTGGTGAAAGATTTTCTTTCTAGACCAGGTTGACCCTACAAGTGTATGGGCAGGTGAACTGTGCAATCCAGAGTACAGAAATCTCTGATTTATTGAAGGTCTCTAAGGCCTCCAATCCTTAATAAAAGGGGACTCAGTCAAGGCTGCACTTTCTGCAGCTAAAAATCAGGGAATTTGTATGTTGATGGCTACCCAGGGTCTATGGATGGCTGTTTCTTGTTCTGCAGAGACAAATTCAGCAGGAAATTTAAAGTGGTCCCCTGAAATAAAAGGGTAACCCCAAATTACCCCCAGTGCAGAGGAAAGCTGGACTTGGTTTGTTCTGTCTGCTTTCACTCTGCATGACAGATAGGTGCAAGTGTGACCGGAACACGGTTGCAACAAGACATTAAGCATCCTTTACAAAAATGGCTTTCTTATTACTTGGATAAGTAATAAGAAATTATGATTAAACCATTATTTTCTTCCTCTTGTTCTCATCCTTGGCTGCTCTGTTGGGCTCAGTTATGGAAGTTTCTCTACTGGGGGTATGAAAAGCCACAGAAAACCAGGAGATGTGTAAGAAACGACTCGTAACTGGAACTGCTCGCTCTCTTACAGTACACATAATCAGAGAAGGTTGGTATTAACTTCATGGTTAGATGAAAAAAGGCCTTTGAAGGAGTTGAATGGAGCTGTTTGTTTTCCCTTTTGGAGCCCCGTTCCTCTAAGGCATGCTGTCATGCTCACCGGACCTGAGTTTTATAGGTTGGACTGGAGCCTTTGACAAAACTGAATTTGCTTTAAATGACTGAAATTAGATACTTATAATCCAAAGTAACAGCCTAGGGGCTCTCTTGTGTATTATCCTTCACTCTCAGGCCTTTGCTTTGTAGTGTCAATGGAATAATTTGTTAAGAAAGTAGGAATATAAAGCAATAATTCTGCAACTGAGAAGGAGCATGGACTAACCCTGTATTTTGCCAAGAGTTGTTATCTTCTTACCTAATATGACAGTGCCTCTCCCGGAGGATGGCACCTCAGAGCGTGGTTTTGTCAGATTTCTGCTTTTGAAATGGTGATTCAAACATTATTTTCTTCCTCAAGGCATTTAATGACACCACCACTTCCCTTCTCTCCCGGTGACACAAAACATCCACGGCATGGATGGGCGCTCGGGTTGGAGAGCAGGAAAGAGAATTCTTCCTCCTCATGGCAAGTGCTTGGACCCTCACTTTCCAACCAATTTTTCAATGGAATTGAGGTATCTAGATCCCCCAGCAGTGCCTGACAACCTTTCCCAGGGACCTCATCACACGTCTCGCTCAGTCTCTGGGCCAGATATTCCAACTGGTCTAAATTGGGGCAGTTTTATTGGCTTCAAATATTCACTGAGGATACAACCCTTTGTATTTTGAGCTTGGCAAGGCAAATATCCTCCAAATCTTCCAACTTTTCCCCCTCTTGCCTGTAGTGTTAGTTTGTGCATGTGTATGTCTATGGATGAAGGAGAGTTCATTTTTTTCCCTTTATACCTGCACGCACACACCCACAGACTAAACCAACGTGAAATGTGTTGGGTTGAATGGATGCTGTAAAAAAAGGCAAGAAAAATCTTTAAACATATGGAAAATATTGGAACTGGCTTTCCAACTGAGCTGTTCTCCTCCTATTAACGGAGCATTTGCTTGGGCAACAGCATATACGCCTGTTTCCCATCGATGGAAAGTAGAAAGTCTCACTGAGGTGTTCACTAAAGCCACCCATGTTGTTCACACAGTTCAGCAGAAACCCATGAAACTTATACCATGATTGGGTTCTGATGGATTTAGTCTACTTACCAGCAATTCTTCATCATTCTGCACTTGACCAATCCACTCCTGTTTCTCACGTTTCCCGATGTGCTGCTTCAGAAAGCCCTACCTGCATTTCTCTTTGTTTCTCCACACAAGCATTTAAGGAATTTCACGAGGATTATTATGAACAGAGTGACTTTCACATGAGGGCAAAGAAATGCCCTTGCTATGGTTTACACACAGGCTTTGCTCCAGCCTGTATCCTGGTTCTGTACTTCCCGCTGTAAAGTGAAAGGGTTTGGTGCAGAACACAGAATCTGCACAGTTTGAAAGGGAAGTGTTGCCTTGAAACCTGTTCTTTAGGGTGGTGTTTGGGGCTGCTGGTGGGTTGAGGTTGCTGCTTTCCTGTCAGTTTTATGAAAAGTTTTGAGCTTTGGCTGATGAAACTGTGCTGTAGGCATGTCAAGAAGTTGTAAATGGGTTTTTTTGCAGTGATATAGCTGAGAAGTGTTCTCAGCCAGGTTGGATGAGGCTTGGAGTAACCTGGTCTAGTGGAAGGTGTCCCTGCTGATGGCAGGGGGCTTGGAACAGGATGAGGTTTAATGTCCCTTCCAACCCAAACCAGTCTGTGATTCTATGATTCTATGTGGCTGGAGCTGAGCACTATCAACCCACTGGAAAGAGGAAGGTGGAAAAGAGTAAGTCCTGGTGGGATCCATCCTTTATCATTTTCACTTGATGGCCCTGGTGAGAAAGCATGTGCGGGCTCTGCATTCCCCCAGCGCTGGGGCAGTGGCTGCCTTTCCTCCTGAGCAGCAGCTCGGTGTTTCCACCTCCCAGGGAGCAAAGGGAAGTCTCACACATGGCTCTGCTCTCCTCCCCTTCATCCCATGCCTTCCTGCTCAGCAGGTTGCAGCCCTGTTTGCAGTCTCCCCGAGGATGAGGAGGTATGGGTGCTTCCCAACCCTAGCTGCTGAGATGAGGGGACAGATGTTCTTGCCCATGCCAGCATGTAGCTGGGTTTCACCATGGTGCCTGGACATCAAGGGGCTAAGCTCTTTTACTCTTAGTTTACCCCAAAAAGGGACTCTGTAGGCTGCTGCAAGAATGCAAGTTTATTTACCTGCCCTTCCTGAGCTAGCTCAAATATTTAACAGCTGAGAAACTTCCTCCAAGTCCTCCTTTAGAACTTATCTTCTTGTTAAAACACAGCTCCCTAGGCCAAATTTAGCACTGAAGAGGCATCATATGGATCATATGGAAGGCTAGGAATAAAATTAATTAATGCATGGATTACGATGACCTATAAATGTCATTGTTTCATCTCAAAGATATATTGGTCCTGTAATTTTTACTTAACTCTTTCAAAGGACCACATGTGAGCACCACCGAATGGATACGGAAATTATTTATACAGCATGTTAAGGGGACATTAAAGCATTTCATAGCATGTGGTAGGGCTCTCAGCGAGGCGAAAGACACAGATCAGCTATCCAGCTGTGGTGTGCTGCTCTGGCTGTGCCAAAGCCACCAGATGATGCAGCTTTCCTGCCTTCCTCTACAATAAATGTGAGCTGCATTCCCCAGGGAGGGGCTGGAGGCAGGAGGAGCCTCATCTTGAAATCCACAGAGGGGACAAGGGCCAGAAGTTTCATTTTTCAGCTTTTTTACCACTTGTTTTTGTGCCCTGGCTGTGTTTTTTACCCCAGGGTTGTTTGCCCCACGTCAGGTAGGCACCAGCCTTTGCATGGTTCCTTTGTACAGGAAATCCAGCATCCCCCAGAGATCAATGACTTGTGGCTGCTGCCAGCTTCAGTGATTGTAGTGGTTAGGAAACCCTTTGTAGCTGTGGCTCCTCTGCAAAATAATAATCATAATTACAAAAAAAAAAAGAAAAGAAAAGAGCAAGCATCCATCCTGTATGGGCTCCAGCTCCCCAGGGGGGTGGCCAGACCCCTTGTCTTCCCTCTGTGCTTCTTCCAGCCTGGGCTACCAGCTCCAATTCCCCGGCTTGTGCCTCAGCTGTGTGCACTGGTGGTGAATAAGTTATATATTCTAGGATATAACCTAAAATAGGATATAATCTATATAGGTTATGTATTCTAGGATATATATATATTCTAGGATATATTCTAGGATATTCTAGGTTATATATTCTAGGATATTCTAGGATATATTCTAGGATATATATATATATACACACTATATATGACTATACACACAAATTACATGAAATATAGATGAAGTACATGAAATATAGATGCAAAATGTATTTTTATATATATGTGCAATATATGGATGCTGCATATATGCGATATATATGTACATATATGCAAAAAAAAAATGTTATGCACACAAAAAGAAGGCTAACATGGATCAGAGCCTTGCCAGGACATCAGTGTGTATGTGCCTCCTGTTAGAGATAATAATGACCATGAACTATGGCAGCGACCCAGAGAAGCCTTCTGGTGACATCATAAACTAGTTGAGCTTTGCCCTCTGGGTTTATGATGATGTCATCAGAATGCCTTGATAGAGAGTATCTTTAACCTAGCCATTCACACTTGACCATCATTTATTTGATAATCTATACGCTGGGTGACACCGCTAACCACGCGGTCCAGCGCCGCCTTCCCCTCCCCGAAGCCTCGGCAGGGGCTGGGGTCACAGCCAGTGTTTTCTGTGCAAACCTGTACACAAGTTTGATGTTTAATGATTTGAGCTGACACATAAGTTCACCTGTGCCTAAATGGCTCTGGAGATGTTTTTTGGAGGGAAAGTAGAGTGGTTTTTGATGACATTAATGCCCTGAGTGGTCCACGCAGGATGGACACAGGTCTTTACCTCTAAAGACCTCTAAAACCCAATGAGGTCTTCAAACCTTCAGGCACCTAAAAAAAATACCCCTAAAAATACAACAGTAAGGCTACAGAGCCCAGAGTGGCTTTGGAAAACTTGGCTGTGGCTGTGTGGGACCCTGGGACCCCAATCACATCAGCCTTTTGGAAAACCATATGCGATGCATGTTCCAGCCAGCCTGTGCCCACGTTCACCCGCGTGCTTGGCGGGTGGATGGTCACGACCATGGTTAGAGGAAAAAAAACCAACTTGCATAAAATTTATCAGAATGGCTGCAAAGTGAGGCTGGGTAACATGTTCAGTGGAATTTAAAAAAAACCAAAACAAAACAAAAAAGAGAGAGACAGCAGGACAGTTTATATTCAATTTTAACTGTATTTGACATCGTGATTTCCTTCATTCGGATTTACACGCTGGAGAAGATTGCAAAGCAACAACATTGCTGCCGTAAGGACCCTTTGGCTGGCACTTTGGCTTTTAAAACCATGCGGTCAGATTGATTCTTGTTGGAGATTGCACCATTTATAAACAAGGCAGGGACACGTGCAGGGGGATCTGACTCTTCTGATGGCAGCAGTAAACCAAAACTTGGAGTCAGCACAAGGTTTTCAAAACAAAGCAAGTTTTGGGTCATCTAGATAGTTACATAGCAAAGAAAAATATATATAAAATAAAAATAAAAATAAAAATAAAAATAATAATAATAATAAAGGAAATACTGTATGGGTACCTGGAAAATATAGGTTCCTCTCTCAAATTCCTGTATATTAGTGGGGTATAAAGAGGTATCAGTTTCCAAAGTAACCATAACAACACGTTTTCACGAGTTCCTGTTGAGAAGCCAAAACCCTTTGTGAGCAATAAATCAAGCAGTTTATATCTCTGAACTTAAATCTTTTATTGGTTACTGATTAACTTAACTGTGCTGCCTGACAAATCTTCATAATAAATAAAGTAACCAGCAAGCCCTTAAAAAAAAAAAAGATAATAATCCAGCTAACTTTGTTTAAAGGACTGCTGCTGGAACGTGCTCACCACGGCGATGAACGTGGCCGCCAGCATGTAGTTGTGTGCACGTTTCAGCACGGAGCTAAACCCCAGAAATCACAAGATGTGGAGTTATGGAAAAAAAAATCCCTCTGCACCTACTTGAAGTAAATATACGTGTTGATATTTATCAGTGCTGTTGCTACGGGCAAAATAATTAGTCACTACTAATTAGCGTGGTCCTTTTGAATGAATATAGCGGGAAATGTCTGTTGGCTGTCGGTGCCGGGGTTGCCTGTGCTAAGGGTGATGGGACAACAGCAGGAAGTTGCACAGGTAAATTGTGGGATTTTAGCTATTTGCTCTGTGTGCATCCCAAAATTCATCACCCTCCTGAGGTCAGGATGTTGCTGGTTACGTTTTGGGAGGCTTTTCTTTTTTTTTCCTGGTTTTGGTGGAAGGCTTATGAAGTGAGTTGTTGGCTTCCACAGTAAGTCTACATTTAAATTAATTAAACTGTTGACAGTTAAATTGTACTAAGTAGCTTCGATATAAAAGATGATTCCCAGATTTTTTTCCATGCAACTTAAAAAAAAAAAAAAAGAAAAGAAAAGGAAAAAAAAAAAGAAGAAAGAATCTGAGGAACTTGGTTCTAAACATCTGTCTGGGCAGATGTCAAAATGCAGAGCGTTATTGCACTGTACTGTGTGAGTATATGACACCGTGTTATTACTCTTGGCTTAAATATTCACAATGGATTTTATGATCTCTTTAAAAGAAATCTTTGATGAGAGTGTAAACTCTTATCTTTTTTGCATACAATAAGCACCTTTTTAGAACTAATTCTAGAGTAAATATTGAAAAATAACCCGATGTTTTCTACATCTTAGTCACAGCACATGAATATTTACGCAGAGGGAATCAGGATATGGGCTGGTGGAAAAAATTTGGCAGATTTTCTTTGAAAATGAATTTTGGTGCATAAAGTCCTTTTGAAGTAAGATCATATTGTTCCAAATTGCTCTGGCTAAAATCATAAGTGTCGAGCTGTGCACTAGCCAGCTGATTATAATCTACCATGATAATCTGTGTTTCTTCAAGAAATGAGAGAGAGACAGTGTCAAGGACATTACAAATCCAATAGTAATTTAGGGAATTGAGCTAGAAGGAGGCAATGCTTATACTGTTAATATTCCAGAAACATGTTGTTTAATTTTTGTTTCCAGATTGCATATATTAACCCATTTTATTAACCTGTCTATAGCCTTGATTCAATAAACCATTCCTATTCAGCAGAGCTCTAAAGCATATGTTTGCCTTTAAACACATGCTTAAATCCCATTGACTTTTTAATGCTTAAAGTTAAGCATGTGCTTAGATGTTTTTGCTTGGCTCTGCAAAATAATTTAAGAAAAAAATAAACTATCTTGAGGGGAAAAAAAGCAACAAAGGATAAAATTTTAAAAAGCTTAAAATAAGAAAACCAACCTCTAACGGTTCATTTTCCCCCTGTACTCTCAAGAACTCACAATCTATTTTTAACTAAATACCTGAAACAAACAGAAATTATTTTCCTGCCTGATTTTGGAGTGTACTTGGACCTGAAATTGCAGAGACTCTGCCAAAGAGATGAACAATAGTGGGAATATCTCGCTGTTTGCTTAATGAGCAATGAATGGAAGTGTGAAGGTGAAAAGACAGGTTCTGGGTTGGGGAGTGACAAGGTGAGACTGCTTCTTTATCACACCTTTCTTTTTTTTTTTTTTAAACCCAAGCATAATTTTCAAAGCAGTAAAAAAAAATATATATAAAAAAATAAACCCAATCTGTGGCTGGGAATTGCTCCGTAGCTCGCAGCCAACTGATTTGAGCTTACTCCCATTGCTTGCTTCATGGGAAATGTCTACTTGCTACAGAAAGTTTTAATTGGTTTATGAGTGATATATTCAAGCTGCTTATTTCCTAAAACATCTGTTTTTGTTTTAGTTCCCCGGTGTCACATGGTTGGTGATATCCCAAGGTAGCACACTGTTTCCAAGTCCTATTTCCTGGGGTATCTATCAATAAAAAGCCCCTTAAATTGAGCCTAATGAAATTAGTACAAGGTAGTCAAGAAGTCTCCAGAATCAAGATATCACAACGTCCCTATTCCCATTATTTTTTTCCATATTGCTTGTGATTGACTGCTCTGGGGGCTTGGAGGGAGAAAGCCACGAGAGTTATGGCTTATTTCATCTCCCCCCCCCTACCCCCACCTCTCTGATGGCCTTGAGCAAGTTTAATTTGTATTGTTATGGAAATTGGAATTAAGCCAGGGGAAGCACAAGCCTCAGTGGCAAAATCCAGTCATTTTTCTACTCAGTGGACAGGGAGACTACAATTTGTCTGAAGATCTGTCCTCTCCATGTGACAACAGGAGTCCTAACGTAAACAGGCAATTGTGAGAGCTAAAATGAGCAAAACATTCATAAGAGGTTTTAATTTGTGTGCATATGTACACAAAAAATCCTGTTTCCCACCATCCCTTGGCTTGGGCTGGAAAAAGAAAAAAGATTTTTTTTTAAGTAGTTATCACTCCCAATACCTGAATATATGCAGGAGTCTTCTATTCACATCACAAAGCAGAGTAGATTCACAATATTTATCTACTAGGTGGCCCAAAACCCAATTGGCTCTATTTTCATCCATCATTTATTGTGAATTTTGTTTTTAAGCTTTTGGGAAAAGGAACACTTGAGAAGTTTTTTCCTGAGTTAAAGAAAGCAAATTTGAGGCAGAAGCAGTTCAAGTGAAATTGGTCAAAACAAAGCTCACCTGAGGAGTAAATCAAGGAAGTGTTACCAAAAGAAGCCTAAAAGCAGAAGACAGAGAGGGGAAAAAAAATAAAGTTTGCAGTTTAACTTTCTTACCAAACTCATTTGCACCCGAACGAAATGAAGTTATAAGGATAAAATTCTCAGCAGATTTGCAGAGCACAGTAATAGCCTTTATGCTTGGAAATTTATGGGCCATGGACAGTTTATAAGAAACGATGTAGTTCATCAGAGAAGCAGACTGATGGAGCACATGGGAGCATTCTGCTCAGGAAGTTGGGGTTTGGAATAATACTTACTTTGATAGAGTTGTTTTGTTAGCTAAGTAAAACAGTAGGGAAGCCAATGGCCACTTAGGCTTCAAACATAAATATATATTTATAAGTCACCCAGCTGCTTAATTGAGATCTCTAGTGTTTTTCCCTAAGTATATCTTCTCCAAAAAAACAGTAAAGCAGAAAATAACAACAGGCAAAGACCTGCTGTACGCTGAGCTTCATCTCACCAGTCAGCAGTAGTTAGAGGGAAAATGGAGCATTATTTGAGGGCAGATTCGCTGAGGTTCCTGGAGGCTCTTTCAGCCCCAGCAGCAGCTCAGGTTGGGCTCACATTGCTCTCTAGCAATTTTCTCCCCAAGAAGCAGCAAGATCGATGCCCTCGCTGTGCTCCTGACTGCTCTTGGTGGCTTTTCCTCTACAAGAGGAGTCCACTGTAACTTGTGTCTGAGTTAGCTTTACCAAATACTTGCAACCCAGGTCAGAAAGATAAGCGCTGGGGTTCTTGCCAGATGCTGGCTGTGTTGGCCGTGGAGGGGGAGGGAAGTACATGGGGCTTCAAAAACGTTCTCCAAGGGAGGTTACGCAGGGGATGGTTCATTAAATTTGAGCAAAGAACTGGAAAATAAGATTTCACACTCCTAGGCTTGAACAGCCTGAGTGAATTTGGGATCCCTGGAAAATTTTTAGGAAATTTGGCAAGTTCTGGGGAGCTTCAGGAGGGTTTTGCGAGGGTGTTTTATTCGTGGAGCACACCTCCAAGGTGAGGTAGAGGGTAGGGCCCCCCCACTCTGAGCACCCTGGGGTGCTGGTCAACTCTCAAAAGCTCTGTCTGGCTTTACTTGTGGAGTCCAAGGCCGGTGGACATTGGGGTCTTGAGCTTGGCTTCAGCAGTCCCATGGTCAGAGTTCTTCTCAGATCTGTGTTTGATTGAGAGCAAAGGTGTTAATCCATGTCTCCTGCTTTCCAGGTGAATATCCTAACTTGGAGGCTGCTGAATATTTAGAGATGTGGCACTTGGTCCTTTCTGATTCAATTGTTTCTCCTTGTTTAATATGCAACAGACACTTGAAACCAATTCTTTGACATCTCCTAGATTTGAGCTTGAGGCTTGAACTGAGCGAGACTTGAGGGTTGAGTTTTCTCTCCCTACCCCATCATCAGGTGATAGGACTGAACTGGCTTTGGTGTGAATCCCAGTCCTTAAGCATCTATCTATTCCTCTGACAGGTGAACCCATAACCTCTGAGAAACTCTAATTTTAGGAAGACATCTCTGTTCAACCAGGGCTTTAAGCACAGGCTAAGTTTTAAATGTCTGGTACAATAATTTACCTAATTGGCACCCCAGAGACACTGAAGGGCCTCAGCAGTAAAAATGGACAAATTTGTGAAGAAACACCATGGCTGAGTACTGATAAGTACTTGCTAAGCACTGAAATAGCACAGAAATGTCCAACCTGGCCAGCTTCTAGGGGATTAGGTCCTGCTCCTGCAGCTGGTGGTCCTGGGACCATCCCACACATTCACCACAATGCCTGATGGCTGGAAAGATGTTCCCAGCCCATTGTCTTTCATTTCCCCTTTCCCCCCCCAGCTCCCAAGTATATTTGTGTTCAAACCAGGGTTTGCTCCTTATCACGCTCGCAGCCCATTTCCTCCTCCTGTTTTATAGGCAGTGGAGTCTAAATGGTAAATTAGTGACATCTTCATTAGCATGGCAGTAGAGTGCAGCGCCATCCTAACGCTGCTCCCTGTAGGAGCGAGCAGAAGGAGAAGCGAGGATGGAAGCAATAATGATCGTATTCCAGTATAAATATCTGAAATGATAGCCAAAAACTGCTGTGCTGCTCTCTGGCTTCTCTTGTAGCTTTGTTTTGCCAGCTGAAAACATCTTGGAGAACATTCACTCTCTTCAAAACTGTCCTTCTTTCTTGAGGTGCAGCTGAGTTTAACCACAGCTACCGAGCCACGTGGCTGGAAATAGAAACTGGTATTTTGGAGAGTTGGGCTCGCTCAGGGGGTGGACTCATGGGGAGCAGCTCTCCAGATTTATAAAGAGCTCTTCCATCACTGTTCACACCTTCTTTGGGAGAAATGCTGTCAGTAAAACCGCCCTGGAGTAGGAGCCAGGCGCTGTGGTGATTTGCTGCTCTTCCTTTCTCATGTGAAGCAGGGGAAACCTTTCAACGTTGGCTTGTTTATTTTGTTTGGTGGCACTTGCCCACAAAAGGAGGGAGGGGGAATCTTAAATAATGTTGTGGTTGGGGCAGCTCAAAGGTGTTGAAGAGAGCTGCATGAAACCAGTTTATAGCATTTTAAAATGTGGTTTTGGCAAAGCCAAACTGGCAGGTTCATTTCCCATCCCACAGAGGTTGCCTTTAAGCTCTGGGTTTGCCCGAAACTTGAACTTCTCCATGGACACCAAACAAACCTTGTCATTTCTGGAGTGAAACTGGGGGACTTGACAGTTGTCCTCTTGCTTCACCCCCATTTCCAACTCCCGTTGGAACACCAGTGTAGCTCCTGAAATGTGTGCTGGAGCCTGTCTCTGCAGTTGTCCTGGAAAAGGGTGTCCACACCATACTTAACCCTATTGGCAACCTGCTCCTCCCAGTGAAGAACTGGGGTTTTAGCTCTGTTGCTTCTTGATGTGCCATCAGCTGCAAAAAAACCCTCCCCAAAACCCAGTGCCTGAACTCAGGGGAGTTTGCCCTTTGCCAAATTTGGGTCTCAGTTTGCTCTGGGACAGATGACACACATCCCATAAGCTGTCCATCTTGAGAGCAAATAAATGAAGCCCCTCTGGACCCAAATGGCTTGGAAAGTTGGAGGGGTGTTGGCAGCTGAGAATAGGATGGCACTGCTGGAGCACGCCCCAGGGACCAGCACTGCTGTCTTCACACTCGTAGCACGTACATCCATGAAGAGCTGACCCCTGGCTGTGGTGTACACAGGCATTGTCCACACCTTTGTCCCTGTCCCTCGGCACCACGGCACTGAGCAAAGCTGCTCCTGCCTGATTTGAGAAATTGACCCTTTTGCAGGCAGTTGCTCACCCATGGTTTGAAGTCTGTGCTTTAGGCCAGGTGCAGGTTTACTTTATGAATTCAAGGATTGAAGGATTGGTTTTACTTGCTTTTTGCTCACTTAGAATTTTAATGAGTATTTCCCGCCCCACCCCACCCCCTTTATTTTCCCTTTGAATTAGAGGTCTCATTTTAATGAAGAGTTCAATATTGTGCAACTTGAACAAAGCTTTAGTTTGTGTCCAGAAGAACCCCAGACCTATGAAACCCACAAATACGGTAGAAAGAAAACAACTGGTCATTTACAAGGAGGGAGACCTTTGTGCCTGAAGGACATCGCAGCGCTGGAGTTTGCGTGGCTCTGTCTGAGCACGGTGCTGATGTGCCAGCCACTCCAAACCAGGAGCCAAGCTACCTCTGTGTAAGCAAACCAGAGGTTATCACTACTGGTCAGTAGATGGTCAGCTACCCTTTTGCTTTCCTGACCCCAGGTCTCATTTTTGGGGGTGCTGCTCATGCTTAGGTTGGAGTTGCAAAGGTGCTGGGCTGCAGTCAGCTCTCACCCTGAATTTCCCAAATCTTGCTCCTGTTCCCCAGGACTCAGTGACATGACAGAGGGTCTGGCGGTGGGACAGCTGGCACAGCTCAAAGGTGCTGGAGCTGTTGGGGTGACCATCTGACCCAAGGATGTGTCGCCTGGTTCTCTCCACCACTCTCGTGGCCTCCTGCTCTCCTTTCTCCTCATGTGGCATGTCCTCTTCAGCATATTCATCCTGCCTTTGGTGAGTCATGGCAACTGTGTCAGATGTTTTATTAGTACTTTTTTTTCTTTTACCCTGCAATTGAACCCGGTCTCCTGGGAAATATGGGCTGAGCCCAAAAGACATTAATGTGCCTGCCAAAATGTTGTTTTCTGAACCTATGGAAGAAAGGAAAAAAAGAAAGGCAAAAAGAAGGGTCATCCCATCCTAGGTTTTGTGACTTTCATCACGTTTCTAAAGTGGATATTTCTCAAATGACAGGAGCTACTGCAGAAGCAGTGTTACAGAAGTCATGGCAAGTGGTGCTGGAGAAGACCTTGGGAGGTCACCAGGTCCAGTTTTTCACCTACTCAGGTAAGGACCCATTCCTGGACCAGACCAAAAAACTAGAGGGGACCGAAGGCTGGTTTCCATGGTCCTGTTTGGACTCCATCCCTCTAAATTCAGTCAGATGCAAACAATGAAAAAAAAAGCAGAATTTTTGATGTCTTCCTACCGTATATTAATCTCTTGTATCGTCATCACCAGGCCCAGTAAATGGAAAAATATCTAACTCTGCTTTGTCATGGTCTTTCTCAGTTTTGCACCTTGACACAGGTGCCATGATCCCACCCAAGGTCCATGACTGCTTCATCATTCAAGAAGACAGTGTTTGTTTTCTGGGTGATTTGAAGCCATGCTGGCTGGTTTTCCTATGGACCTGCTGGTTTCTGCAGGAGCTGCTTGGCATGGACCAATGACCCCCATCACTGAGCACCCATTCATTGGAGATGAACAGAGTTTTGCAGGGGGTAGAGGACATGTTTTTGGGTTCTTTGGATATGAGGAATCCCAGAGCTTGCTCATATCTCAGATGCCACAGTGACCTTCCAGGTGTTAAGTTGATGAGTTAATAAATACATAGCAGGCAACGTAGCTTCCCCATGATTTTGCTGGTAGGTGTTCCTGGCCCATCATGTGTGGGAAATTGCAGCTCTCAGGGTGATATTGGGCAAGATTTGCTCCTCTTCCAGGAGAGCTTGTTGAATGCCAGGTCAGCACCGACTTAGGTTTTCAGCAAGTGGGAGAACAGCAGGAACCAAAGCTCCTGGAGGTGGTTGTGGTTGACTGCTCCAGCAACAGCATCACGTGCTGGAGGAGGGAGGGAGACAGGAAAAAAATGCATTTTCCAGGGAATCTAATTGCACTGAGTGGTGGCTGGAGGGGTCCTGCAGTGCATTTCACGAGAGTTTACATAGTTCTGGATCCTCTACCACTTAGAATGGAAAAAAGAAAGCCAATCTGTTTGATCAGGCCTCTCCCACTCGATATGTGTATTGGATTCTACATTAAAGCTTTTAACAGTGGCGTACACATCTGAGCTGGAGCTATTGTTAGCCCATGTGATGGATTAAGATCAAGAATGTTAATGTTATCCAAAGGAACGCTTTTTAATGTATATTGCGATTGTATAAACAGGGTCACCAGAGCTAAATGGGATGTCAATGACCTATGAAGATCATAAAGTAAACAAAAGATCTTAAAATAAGCATGTAACCTGAACACGTCGGGGATTGTTGTATATCAAAGGCATTTGCTTATATAAAGGAAGGGAAAATTACTTACGGGTAATGTTGTTTGCCACAAGTCTACCTCTTGCCTGCTCTACAAAGGAAACCTACCCAGAGGGACTGGGGTATGTCTCCATCTACCAGGAAACACCAAGCCTGTGGCCCCAGCTGAGCAGAGCCTAGCTTTTGTACACACATAATAAACACACGCTTAAATCCCAGGGAGCAGTGATAAGGAGTCGTTCCTGGTGAATAGCAAAGCTCCTCCTGCCCTCGGTGGAGAAGGAGGGAGGACAACCCCACCAAACAGTGCTGCCAAGGGGTTTCTGAGCCCCGGTGACACAGGGAGATCATGGCAGGTCCATGGGGCTGGGCAGCTGAGTGGGAATTAACATACACCAGATGGTCAGAAGCACTGGGAAGAGATGAGGAGCTTATTTTTTGCCTTTAAGTACATCAGTATTTCCATCCTTCCTTCCACGCCATTGGGATTGAAGAGCTGGGGCTTTTTCAGCTTGGTTTTAATTGCTTGGTAACCCCTAAGTTATTGCCATGGGAAGGTGAGCCCCTTGTTCAAGATGCCCTAACCCACAGGGGCTTAAGGGCTTTCTTGTGAGATAGCAGGGTCTGAATCAGGGATTTGCCCTGGAAGAAGGGGATCCTGGGCTCTTCTGATCCTGTCCTCAGTGCAGGTGATCATCCTGACCAAGTGCAAAGCCTTTCATTTGTCCTCGCTGAATTTCATCGACTTTTCTTCAAGTAATTTCTCCAGTTTTGGGTTCTAATCCTGTCCTTACTGTCCCTCCCAGCCTGCTCCCCTCTGCAAATGTAATAAACATCATTATAATAAACATAATCCCATTAGCTGGAACCCTCATGGAAACAGTGTCCAGGACCAGGACTGACCCTGGAGAATGCTTTTGCTGTTGTGACCAGGAATCATAGAGAACATCTTCCTGGGAATGGCTTTAAGAAGTAACTACACTAAGCCCATAGTAGTTCTACCAAGAGCATGCTTCCCTGATTTGCTCACAAGAATGTTGCAAGGAACAGTTTATTGAAGTTGTGGTATGCAATGCTCACTGCTCCTTCTGTGCAGGTTGTTACGCTATCATAGGAGGAAATTCTGTTAAGTCTGATAATATTTGTTCCTGGGAAAAGGTCTGTACAGGCGAGTCCACATTTCCCTGATAACTTCTAGGTGTTTTCAGATTATCTACTTGTTCAATTATTTTTTCTTTTCCTATCAGGTTAAATTATTGGTCTAGAGTACCCCAGCTCTTTAAAAAGTAAAAACAAAAGACCCAGAAACAAACCCCCAAAAGACCTTCACTGCCTGTGAAGCTTCTGTTCCCTGTTGCTTATCTAGTAGAACATTTCTATGGCCTATCTCTTCTCTTTCATCAGGGGTAGAAATCTGGGGTCTTGGTGCCCAAAGCAACTCAGGAAGCCAATATCCAAGAGCTGTTCCCACCACCTCTGGGGTTTTGCTGCCATCTAAGCTGCATCAAACCAACCCCTACATGGCCTGTGCCTCACCTGTCCCATGGCTGCTCTCCCTTTCCCAGGGGTAGGAAAGTGTGTCCAAGGCAGAGGAGGCCTGAGAACCAGGTTCTCCCCTATGTTGTGAGCATAAACCTTCTTCCAGCTCTTGGGAGAGAGATCTTGATGTTGCTGTGGTTGCCAGCTGCCCAGCAGCATCCCTCACTGTTCCCACGTTATCTCTGGGAGGTTGGTTGTTTTGGTGTAATTTGGTTTTTTCTTTGGTTGATATTTTGGAGAAAGTTTCTGTTTACCTTTGGGAATTTTCCCTTAACATGAACTGGACTATCAGTGTTTCAGAAAGACAACACAGAGAAATATGAGGCTATGCCTTGGCTACTGGGAAAAAAGGAAAACTTCACAACACTGATAAACCTTTGCTTTTATGTTTCCCGTTAGGTGTGGGTATATATATATATATATATATATATATATATATATATATATATATATTTGATTTCTTCCTGAGATATATGTACCAATGCACTGCAAAGGAATGTAAATCACCCATATCCAAAGGGGTCCTTGCTCCTTCAGCAAGCTCTTCATAGCATGCAAAAATTCAGCTGTTCTCCATTACAGATATTATGATAGTAATCAGCAATTTAAAACTCTTTCAATAATTGTTAGCCCAAAAGGTTTTGTTTATTTGTTTACTGGCATTGAATGATGCTTATTATCAGCCTTGAATGACATTCAGCATTCATTTTGCAGCTCTGTCTGTTTTCAGATGTTTGGGGATGTCCTTGTTAGGATGTTTTCCACCCAATTTCATTCACAGCCATTCCAAAGCACGCGCGCTATATGTGATCAATTAATTACTGCTTGTAATCAACATTTTTCTTACCATGCAGAAACACAGACAGCAAACACGCCTTAAAATGTCTTTGTTTTGTCAGGAAAAGGCCTCCCAATGTGCTTTAAAACATGGAAATAGGTTTTGTGCTCCGTGATGAAGCATTGCTGGGTGGTTTGTCCAAAGAAAGACTCCATGGAAGGGCTGTAGTGAATAGCACTTTGCATAACTGAGTGGTGGGACTGGTGGCTGTGTGCTGTGGCTTTGGTCCTCCTCACTTCAGGGACTCTGACAGTGGATGTGATGGCTACTGTCTTGAGTTTTCTGGTGGGTACTTAGGGCTGGAAACACAGCAGCTGCTCAGGAGGAATGACAAGGTTACTAAAGGAGGAGACCAAAGAAAGCTCTCAGCTGACTGAATTTCTTCCCTTGCTGGGAATTAAATTAAATACACTTCTTAAACAGGTCCAAGGGACTTTGGAACAATGCACACATGTCAGTGGAAATTAAGCATCAAACCTCTTCAGGTGTTTCTGTCCACCCCAGGTGGTTTCTAGTGGGTTATTTCTGCTGTGTTTTGCATGATGTCTCCACAGTCACTTTTCTTGAGAAAGTAACCACTGAACTGGAATAAAGCAGCTTAAAGCAGGAGGTGAGTACTGAGGTTAAGGTGAAGAGCTGTTTGGGAGAGATTAGATTATCCCCTATCTGGGTTTTTCCTGTTTGTTTGTCTGCATCATCTTCCAAAACATCTGGTGTTGGCCTTGTCAAGATAGCAGGATCTGCAGGTTAGATCCTGTGTGGTCTTGTCCGTTGGGAAGAAAGGGCATTTGGATAAGTTAAGTAGCTGGGAGTCGCAGAAAGCACTGGTCTGGAAGGGAGTTTTCAGCTGAAGATGGATGAGCTCTCCTGCTTTGTGGACCCATTCCCCCTGTTACCTGATTTCTTTATGACATGCTGGCAGTTGCCTTAGCTGGGCTCTTGCTGCGAGACAGTCAGCACCAAGCTCACAGAGCTGCAGGAAAAATAAACCCATTCAGACCAAGCAAAGCACTTGGAAAAACACCCAGATGTCTTTTTTTGGTAGTCAATTTTTTTTTTTCTGGTGGGTTCTGAGTTGTGCTTCCTCTTAAAGCTTTGCATACAAAGACCTTTTTGTGAAGATTTGGCAACTTTCTTCTGATGCCACTATTGTAGAGGAGGAGAGAGGAAGGGGCTGATGACAGGACCCCATTAATTAAAATTAGATACTGTTTTAATTTTGGTCACTGTCTTTAAACTGTAGCAATAGCAAAATGCCTTGGTGGTTTTGGTTTTTTTTTCTTCACCTGACAAGAGAGGTCGGGTTCTTCCCTCTGCTGAGCCGCTATCCAACCATCAAAATAAGGGTCTTAAGAGATCTGGTTAGGCTTTCTGGATTGTCCAGGCAGATTGACACCATCTGGAAGTCTGGCTGGAGAGAGGATTTGAAATCTGGACCCTGATACTGGCTTTTAGTCTTCCATTTTTCTAAAGTAGATTTTCAGTGGGAGTAAATTACTCTAATTGTATTGAAGGAGCTTGACTAATTCACACCAGCTGAGGGACTGGCCCCTGAGGTCTGGGTTGGCCTCTTCTTTCTGTGTCACTTAAAAAAAATTAAAATAATCCAACTTTTTGGATACTTGTGTAGAAATGGAAGTCCTTGTCTCCTTTGCATTCAGTTTGAGGTGCAGCAGCACCTTCTGGGAAGGGTGTGAATTTCCATGGTGGTGGCCCTAGTCATAATCAGACTCGTAGAATGGTTTGGGTTGGAAGGGACTATTCAAGGGCATCTATTCCATCTTCAACCAGCCAGGAAAGGGATGATGAGGTGGTAGGTTGAGGCTCTGGCAGCACACATCTGATGATTCTTGCTGAGATGGGCCAAAACATCTTACACCTTTGTAGCAACAGAGTGAGCAGGAGACAAAATACAGCTCTCCCTCAACGACTTTTGCAGTGGTTTTAAGATGCCAGGCTGTGAGCTGGGCTGGTGGGATGCTCTGCACCTCTTTGATTGCACAGGCTCTGCTTGGTGGGCAAATTCCCAAGCTGGAGGTGCTGATGTTGGGAAACACTCCTGCATCTCTGATATCCCAGCATGGTATGGTTGCAGCCTGTGTGTTTCATTCCTGTTGAAACCCATTGGAAATGGGCTTCTCTGCTCCAGAGTGAGGTGGAGTCCTGGGCTTCTGAGCCTGTGTAGAGTAACCTTCAGCTTGCTTTGATCCAGCTGAATGAAGCACAGAAATCTTTGCATGGGGTTTTTTGGTGTGGTTGAATGAACAGTATGGCCTTCTTTCAGGTAACCAGGGGAAAGAATACCACAGTTCAGGTATTGATGCTGAACTGCATCTTTACTTTGGTCCTTTTTTTGTGTGTTCTGCTTTAGCTGTAAATTCCATTAAAGGAGGGGGACAAAAAGAACTATCCTGCTTGTCACTCTCCCAGATGATATTAAATGACCTTGCTGTGAGACAAGGAGCTAGTTCTAGGTAGCAGCTCCAAAGCTTTATTGTTAAAGTCCCATCCTGTTTGTTCTTAAGGCCGAAGGAATACAAAATAAAAATAAGAAATACAAATGTACACAAACAGGGAACAAAGAGAGGAGAGAAAATAAAAAAGGCAAAAAGATAAGAAAGCTCAGCTTCTGGTGCTTGCAGCTCACTTGCTGGAAAATCAGTTTGCAATGTTTTTGCTTGTTGTGGGCTTTAAAGGAATCAGACCAGATGCTCAGCACATGGAAATCTTGCTCCATTGTACCACTCTCTACTTGACCTGTTGTCTTAGATTGCCTCCAATCAAGGAATTGCAAGAGAGGATTCTTCCATGGCTGAGCAAGCCTGACCTTCATTAGGCAGGAGGTTAAGAGGGGAGAAAAGGGAAGATAGAAGAAGCAGACCTAGAGTGACTATTAATAAGAATGGAGGTTTAAATCTCAGGTGTTGCTGAGGGATTCAGCTGAACCTGATAATCCCCATATCCTCACCTGGAGCAGGGCTGCACTGACAGGCATGCTCCTTGTTTTCCTCCCATCAGGCCTGGCACATCTATTAATACCTGCAGGCAGTGTAATGAGGAATGGCTGACTACCGGCACCGGAGATGGCCAGGGTGCTCTGCAAAATTACTTGCCACCCATTGAAGCCTCTGAGTTGTAAAGGGCCTCTTGGTAAGTCAATCTCCCCAAACCATGGAAACCTTGTTCCAGCAGAGCTGGTCACCAAAAGCAAATATTTGTTCGTCTTGGATGTGGGCTTGTTTGTGATTATCTTTGTGCCAGCTTGGGCTGGGAGACCATGTGCTTGTCTGGTGGTGAGGTGAGACTCCCCGTGCTTCTCATCACTGCCATTAGTATTTGCATCTGGTCCTTGCTCATACACAGGCACCCTCCTCCTTGTGAACACTGCCTTGATGTGGCTAAGACGGTCTTCTGACCGCACTGCACATTTCTCAACAACCATGTCGTTTCCTCCAGTTGAAGCCCATCAAGTTGTCATTACTTACTTGGGTTTATTTTTGCAAACCATTTTTACACAGCATGGGTATGTGCTGAGGTGTCTGCCTACTGCCTTTCACCTGCTTAGGACAGGGAAAGACGTCATTGTGAACTTCAGTACAGTGGTTCCTCTACATAAATATTTTATAAAGCTCACGAGATTCCTTTGGGGTTAGGAATGATTTGTCCCATCAATTCAAACTGTTACCTAATACCAATAAATGCTAATAAAGAGCTTGTAGCTGGCATCACACACCAAAGCACTGCACATTCATTAGGAATCACCTATGCAAGTGCAAGGCCAGCCAAAATAATCTCCTAATCAGTTATAAAAAGTCTACAGTGCTTGTCAGGAGCTCAGTGTGGGGCAATAGCATTGAGACTTGTGGTTTCTGGCTGAGGCACTAAATCTGTTGCACATGGAGACAAGCCAGAGTAAGAAGGTCCTTGCTAGGACCCAATCTTTCCTGTGTTTGGGGTAAGGGAGGGGGGGAATCGAATGAGGAGGAGTAAGTCTTCAGGGAGCTGTTACTGTGGGTTTGTCACCATTACACAGGGAAGAGTGTGTGTCAGACCTGTACTGTTTTGTGGGGACACATCTGTGAGTGTTTTCCAAAGTACCCATCTCCTCCAGCATGCCAGAAGTCTCCCTGCATGTCACTTATGTGCATCCAATGGCATGTGTGACTTGGCACCCACGAGGCTGCGTGAAGCCGGTCTCAGGTTGGTGTGTGTTTTTCAAAGGTGCTCTTTGTACTCTGCATGAGATCTTCCCATGTGAGGAAAATCCTGACCTTGCTTGTTGAAGTTGCTTTATGGCTCCTGGCTGGTAATGCAAAGCTTTTGCAGAGAGGAACAAGCCACTCTATCTCCCACATTCCACCTAAGTTAGTATTAAAACTTTATTTGGCATGTCTGGTGATTTAGAGCTTTAAAGACCCCTTTGGCCCACTGTCATTCATGAGTAGCTATGTCATCTTTCTGTGTGCTTAAATGGAAAAGGAACTGAAGTCTATCCAAAGAATATATTTTTGACTGGAGCTGAAAAGTTTAGGTGGTGACTTTTCAGGCAGCTTTTAATAGGAGCTGAAACCAGGAAATATCAGAATATGGCTCCTGATGTGCATTCTGTAATCAAAGAGGAACATACTTTTTTTTTCCTAATTTTTCCCAGTTACTGAGCTTGCTATGATGATTAATTAACTGAAAATTCTCTTTCCTGAGGTTGTTTCATCTTAGAGTGGCTTTAGGAGTCCATCTGTACTGCATGGCTATGTTAGCTTCTGTCCCAAGGGAGCACAGAGGTCCATGCAATGTGGTGGGACTGCCAGTGCACTATCACAAAGAGTGTGCCAGGCAGCAGAGGACAGTGATTTGGGTTTCAGTGATTCCAAAGCAATGCTCCTTAGTGTCAGCACTCAACCTTTTGAACATGGAGTGTTTGTGTTGTGGTTCACATCCAGGAGAAGGTCTTGCAGCCTATGTCTTGCAGCCCCTTTCTACTGCTTTTTTTTTTCCCCCATAAGGATCTTCAGATCTGTGCTTTGGAGCTCATGGACTGGTAGGATTTGTCTAGCTGTCTTCAGCCTTCTGCTCAGTGCTCTTTCTGCAAAGATGCCACCAGATGTGTGTGAGGAGCTCTATTTTGGTGATGCTTCAGGTGCAAGCCAGTCGTGGTGAGGGCAGTTTGATCGAACATGCCACATGGCAAGAATGGTTGCTGTACCCATCTGCTCTTAGCTTTCACGCTGGGTTCAGCCAACAGCACAGATCTGCTGTGTCTTGGAGGGACACAGGAGGTTGACTCACATACCAAAGTGTGTGGTCCTGAAACTAAGCATTTGGGCAGGCAAATTCTGTTGGTTTGGCCTTTTTAAGCTGTACCCATGCCTACTCGGCACTGAGGCTGCCTCAAAGTTCAAGTTGTAGCTGCTTTGGCTTTGCCCTTCTATAAATATTCAATAATTGTGCTTTTTTTTCTTTGGACCAACAAGGAGAAAACTAAAAATTAGTGTTTTAAAAATTATTGTCTTCAGGAGGACAGTGCAATACTTATGCTATAGGCATTCCCACAAGCTAGGATGGGTTGAAGTATGCTTGGCTCCTGGTTTATGAGACCGAGGTCAAACGTGACATGTTTGCAGATGATGGATTGTCAGGATTGCTTTGCCAAACCATGTTACCAAAATTCTAGTTCTTTGTGCATCAGCACTGTATTTATTTGGGCTGCTGTTTGAGAGTGCTAGGATGAAACCTGCTGCATCTGCCGTTTTGCTTGATGAGTGTAACAGAGCATGTGGTTGGTATGACTGGATGGTGGCTTTTGTGCAACTGCTCATGTTTTGTCTTCATTCTCTTGAGATTTAGACACTTTTTCAGGAAAAGAGGCTTGGGATGTTTGTGTAGGTGTCCATGAGTGCTTGGTGGGAAAGCCACCTTGATCCTGGTTCTGTATTTGATAGCGCATGGGTGGGATCACTGCTCCAAGGTCAACTGTTAAGTCATGGATACCGTGAATCCTTAAGGATCCCCAAGCTAGAATACATGTCTAAGAAGTTGGGAGTTGCATTGAGCAAACTCTTCTGCAGTTAAAATACAGACAGAAATGTTTCCTACTTCTTCAGCAGCTTCTGCAATGTGCTGTGGGAGCAGCAGTAGGTCCCTGACAGGACTGCACTTATGGAGGGTCCTGGGCTGGATCTAGAACATGCACCGATGTTGCTTGGGCTTTCCCAACCCACCAGGCAGAGGATGTCTCCCACTGTCTTAACATTACCTCCACACTTCTTACCTTCCTCCTGTGCTGGACCAGGCAGACTGGAGCCAACCCATTGTCACTTTACGTGACAAAATTGGCCAAGTGGTCTGATGGAAAAATAAGAATGACTGGAATGGTGCTGTGTTATCAGGTCAACACATGAGCAACCCACCAGTGTGAAACCAGGTCATGCAACAGCAGGGTGGAAGAGATTTTTCTGGTAACTTGCCACAGGCTTGGCCATGTAATGAACATGATGAGGTCTCACTGCCACCACACAAGGCTCGTGATTTTTGACTAATCCTGCAGTAACAGCACATGAGCTGATGGTCACTGAGGTGTGGTTTCCCATGTTCTAGTAACACTTCACTTCTAGTGAGTGTAAGGCTTCAACTCCAACCAGGTATCTTAGTACCACAGGACTTCTCAATTTAATTGAAATCACTTTGCAAGACCATCCAGAGTAAATACTCTAGACAACAGAACATGGTTGGTAATATGGAACATGTGATTTATTTTTTTTTTTAACAAACTGATCTGGGAAAATGTTTCCACGCTGACAAAAACAGAACAAATGTAGGTCAGTGTCTGAAGGAGATGAAAGAAGCCAAGTGTAATGAGAGCCTATTGTTTCATGCTGACATATGCAGGAAGCTTGTGGAGAATCAACATCAAACTAGAATGTGAGGAAAAAAAGAATAGAAGGCATGAAAATCATCATACTCAAGAAAACAAAGAGATCAGAAAGTTAAGGGGCATGCTAAGAAATCTGCACTAGGAGGCTAAATAAATGAGTTTCATATTTCCCCTTCTCCCTTCCCTTCAATTCCAGGTTTCTCTCTCCCATTTGTCTACAAGGTAGCAGCCTCTTCTTCCTTCCAGGAATACTTTGATTTTTTTCCTTCCTATCCTGCAGATGCCAGGGTCTAGAGAGGTCCAGATGGCAAGCAGACCAGCAAAAAATGCCTCTCTACTATTTCACTTCCCATCTTCCTCTCAAGTTAAAAACACATGAAAGATCTATTGAAAAGAACAGACAAGTCCTACTTACTTTTTAATAAGTAAATTTAGTTTACTTATTTAACAGAAGTTAATCCACTGTTCAAACAGCTGGAATAAATACGAAGAAGCAATTTGGAGTCTAATTGCTTGTGTTCACCAGTCTTACACTGATGTATTTCTCTCAGACTTCAGGGGCGTTCTCCTGACTTGGGCAATGGGCATGAAGAATTTGCCCTTTGTGCTAATTATTTCTGCCACCCATTGTCATCTGGAAACATCTTCCACGGCTCTGGCCAGCCAGTGCTTTCTCTAAAATTTCAGAGTGGGTCTAGGAGGCTTAAATCTGTTCTCAGTTTGTAGAGAAAAAGCGGTGCCTTAACCAGTGGGGCTTCACTGGACTGCAACTGCTGGGAGAGGAGAGATTTATGTCCTGGGTTTTAACAGATGAGGCACTGGTGCATTTTTATTTTTCCCTACCAACTCTTTCATTTTCATATAGCTTTTTCCACCTCTGGTAACAGAAAATTATCTTGGTGGGAAAACTGTCTGCCGAAATCCTGTGATACTCCATTGACTTGAGTCATGTCATCCTGGGGTTGGCCCTGGGGGAACTGCCCTGGTGACCATGCAAGTGTTCCCAGGATTGTCCCTTCCCATACTCTTCCTTAAACAGGCGGGTTACCAAATTTCCACCCCGTCAGCGTAGCGAAGGACTCATCTGACAGTCTGATGGATGCTCTGAGTCTGTTCTTTCTGAGCTCTGAATTCATGGCACCATGAAATACACGGTCTGATGAGAGGTGTTACTGGGCCATTGCTATTCCTTAAAAGTTCAATGGTTTCTGACAGGAATGTTGTGAGCCCTAGCAAAGAACAAAAAAAAATCTCCTATCTGTCATCCTTACAACGTATAAAAATGAAGCCCAGATTTTTGGGTTATTTTAGGGCACAGGGTGATGATGACTGTTTCAATGCACTTAGTGATACATTTAAATTGGTGATTTATGCAGCCTGACATTGACTTTAATTTAGTTCATGTTACAAGTAAAGTAATTCAGTCCTTAATGAAGTGTACTCCATATGACATATTGAACATGGGATCTGACAATCAGTGGTTGAAAACCAGCCTAGGTTACATTTTCTTTTGTCACTGAAAGTGGGCTGTCAGTTCATAAACTTAAACTGAGACATGCTGACCTATCACTCTCACTGAAGTATGGTGCTGGAGGCTGAGACCTGCATTAAAATAAACTTTTCCCATCCTTTGAAAGGAAAAGGAGGGGGGAATTGCACGTGACCTGTGAGAACATTACAACATGTGTATGTGTACTTATGTATTTGGGGTTGGGCTATGCTAGTTTATAGAAAAAGGGTTGTTAACACAAAGGTTTGCTCCCTGACCTATGCCAACCTCTGGGTTGTGGAGTAGGAGAGAGAAAGAATTTAACATACATGATCTGAACAAATGGACCCAGCTCTGGAGTGTAAATCACTCTTACCTCAGCTCTTAGAGGGGCTCGGGATAAGGCTCTCGGGGAGTGGTGGGAAGAACAGCCTGGCTGGCTTTGGAAGCCCCTGCATTTCAAAGGAATTAACAGAGCTACTCTCAACTGTAAATATGCAAATCTCTTTAACATTTGTGTTAAGACATTTGTCCTTGTTTGCACGCAGAGAAGGAAGCAGAAGTTTTGAGTGATTCCAGGAGGGAACCTTTACAATAAGAAAGTCTGCTGCAGCCTGGGTTAAGTCACAGCTGTGTTGTTTCTCAGTGCAAAAAGTTGACTTAAAGTAGCATGGCAAGGGCTTTCTTGGGTCAGACATCTCCATCAGATATCTACATCATTTGCTTCTTTCCTTCTTCATTTCACAAAGCTGTAAAAGGATGCTTTTAGTATTTGAGGGTGGGATTTGGGGGAAAGAACGGAGGCAAGTGAGGGTCATCGGCTTCTGGGCCAGTTGAAAATGATGTATTTTCCCTCTTTAAAAACAAATAATGAAATAAATGGGGGAAAGGACAGATGTTTCTGTTCCAGAGTGTTTTCTGGGAAGAGAAGGACAAATGAAAGGACAGGAATATAAAGTTGTAGTGAGGGAGAACTTGTCAGTCTGTGCTACAAGGGAGGAGTGTGGGAAAGATGCTAGTTTGGGTTAAAATAGCACTGGGACCTAACAGCCTGGGTTTTAACTCTGCCTAACATGAAAATGTCCCAAAGTCCCCCACCAGCATGAACTCAAGATGCTAATCTAAGTAAACCTCTGCCCTTGCCAAAGCTACCTTGATTTTATTGGTATTCTACCCCCAGGCAAGGTACCCACGATAGCCTCCCTGTCTCCCACATTAAACAGTTTGCAGAGAGAATATTTTGTGCTACAGAAAGGTGAGATCATGGGCACTGGTGGGGAGCAGCTTGTTTGAAACAGAGGGAGAGCAGAGGAATAAAGCTGTTTTTTCACCAGGGAGGAGGCACTGCTGGTAGCCCGAGTGGTGAACTGCAGGTCTGAGCTCACCCAGTGCCATGGGATGGCGGGTTCAGGTTTAGGGACAGGGTCACGGGGTGGAAGAAACAAAGGTGAATTTATTTAAAATGGGAAGCACAATGCTAACTTTTGTGCTGAGCCCAAGTAACTCCTGGTTTTATTTATTTTATTTATTTTTTGGGGGCTGCTGAGCAGCCTCAGCATTTTTTGACTAGGAAAGGAATAGGATTGACACTAGGGAAAATGGGCAAAAATGATCAGCTTGAAAATATTCAAGGAAAAAACAATTCTTTAACAGAAAAAAAAAAATACAGTGAAGGATCTTCCACTTCCAGGGTTACATAAATGCTTGTGAATATCCATGTGATCTCTTGCCTTAGGTTGTACTTAATGCAGTATATCTGATATCTTGCTGTTTTCATAACTCTGCCTAAGAAATAGCAAAGAATAGCAGGGGGCAGGGAGGGGGGACCCAGCCCCAAGAGTATGACATTTTATTTTAACATTAGACATGACATGGATTTATTTTTCCTTTCCAAGAAGCAAAATGCAGTATCATACATCGCTACTAAACTGGAGAGTGGTCTAATTGCTAATATTTGAAATATTTGTGCACTTCTAACCAAATAGCTGATTGATCAAGGGAGGGATGTTTGACTTTTTGGTGGAGGACATGGTAATTAAGTAGAAACAAAATACTTCACAAAAAATAAAACAATCTCAGGAACAGACCACATAATCATAGGTTCCAGCTCAGCCCAACACTATACAATTTCATACTTGATTTATTATGTTTTAGCCTGGGAGCTTCAAAAGTGTCTAAGAGCTTGATAGGCAAACCCCAATGAGATTCTCCTGGCTCCTTTGAAAATGGCAGGAATTTTCTATTTACAGCATCACTAGTGATCAATGGAATTTTTGGGACAGTTCAAGAAATGTTAAACAGGCTGAGTTTGCTCTTTATGAATTAGTCTGGTGTTTATTCAGCAGCTCATTTTTCATCAAAGCACAGTATTACAATTTCACTTGTTTGTTATAGGGTTGTCAGAATGAAATCTATTTCCAAAAATATACATTTCCATCTTTTTGTACCCTTTTTTTTTTTTGCTAAGGTTATGTCAACACTCCCAATGCAACCCCCTCATTTCAAAGATTAGTAATGCTGGCATCACTGGTCCAGACTCAAGCATAACAAAACTATAAAATAACATCTCTAGGAGCATGTTTTGAAATTGTTTTCAATTCCTTTTGTGTTAAGCATCCTTCTGGACAGAAAGCAGTTGCACTCAACCTCCATTGCAAGGTTACTGTTAGGAGAAGGAAAGTGTCTTTGCCTTCTTATTGTCATTACACCACTAAAGCACTTGCATCTCAGAAGTTTAAACTGACTGCCCTGCTATGATTTTGAAAAGCAGCCCCTGCTCCAGCTCAGTAACTTTTTCCATAGCATCATTTGCTGTGCATAACCATGGCAACATCACAAGGGTCCATGCCAGGGCTCTTGGATGGTGTGCTCTTCCCACTTGTTACCATCTTTTGGGTCCTCCTAGAACATATACATTTAAAACACGTATACAGCTGTATAGTTGCTTCATCTGGAAATGTTCTGGCATCTCCCATGGAAAAATAAGAGCCAAACCCTGGATAAGCATTCCTAAGCCTATGCTGCAGAGTTCATAATTCACTCCTCCTTCCCTATCTGCTTGGTTTCCAATCATCAAACTGGGCTGAGCTGTGGAACAAGATGGATAATTGGCATGAGCTGTGCTCCATTTCTGGTACCAGCTAAGTGCCTCAGAAAGAAGCTCTCAAAGCATTTCTAAGCTGCTGAAAGAATCATCTTCACAATGCACTGGCTGCACATTCAATTTTTAACATTTATTTAGTATTATTATTATTTTTTACAGGCTGGAGAGCTCAAGGCTGGGCTATCCAGCATGGCCTGGGATTGCCTCCTGTTAGGAGCTTCATAATGCAGCTCAGTTTAGTTTACATGCAAGATTGCATCTTAACTTCCATGCCCAGCAGTAAAGCAAAGTCCTTCCCTGCCTGCCAGTGCTGGCCTGTCCTTGGCCTATGGGCTGAAGGAGGTCTTCTACAGGCAGGGAGCTTGGTGCACCCATGAAGACAACTACTCAGCTGGATTTTGTGCAAAAATGGATTTAAAAAGGAAGGTGGAAGTAAATATAGCGTGGTGACAATGGTCAATGATTTCCAATGTTTCTGTTGCCTTAATCATCAATAATCCAGGATCATACCATTAGCACAAGAGCTGGGGTAAGGAACACCAGATACTGGTACAGACCTGCCTTGACAAGGCATCAGAGCCAACACAGCAGACTTTCATGGACCCCACAACCAGGTCCAGCACTAATGACAGGGCCACCAGGTCCTTCTCTTCATGGTCCCCAGCTGCCAGGTGATGGCAAAAGCATAAAATAAGAGAATAGGCTGGTTAAAGACTCTTTCACAAGCTGGTTTTAGAAGAAGAAGCAGGGGCAGAGTGGCCTCTGGTGCCATCAGCAAGGCTTGAAGAGGAGAGTGGTATGGAGAAAATGACACTTTGCATCAAAGGATGGCGAAGCCCGCCAAGCAATCCTGATCTTGAATACATCTAATCAGCAGTACTTGGAAAAATGATGGAATTTGCAGGTGAGCACTCTGAAATGCAAAACTTTCCTGGGGGTGAGGGAGCAGGAATGGATATTTCCAGGTGAAATGGGAATGTGTAATCATGTCACTCTAAAAACTAGTGCTCCAGGAAAATAAAACCCTGCTGAGGAACCAGAGGCTGAAAGAAAAAATGATCACAGTAGTTGGCAATTCTGGACCTGATTTGCTTGTATGGGGCCTTTGGTTTACATGAAATTCCCTTTTAGGTGGCTTGGCTCTCTAATCTGGCGAAGGACAGGGAGGGCAGAAGCAGCCACCTCTGAGATTTGCCACCCAGGAGCCAGGCAGGGTCGGACTTTGTGGTGATGTGGACCTGTCTCTACAGGCACTGGACTGAGCCTGTTAGCTCCTATGAGTGTGCTCCTGGACGCCAGTTTCAAAGCCAGACTGGTTTCCACCGTTCCAGTTTACTCTCCTTTCTTTCATTAGCATTGTTTTAAGTCGAGGGTGCCATTTCTAGACGTTCTTGCCTGGTGCACACCCAGTGTTCTGAACACCAGGCCTGGAGTCTCTGTGATTCTATTATTTTTTTTGCATGACAACAGGATTACATTTATACAATTAATTAACGTTTGCTTGACCACTTTTATCCAATTTCTTTCTCCAGCACATAAAAGAGAACCTGACATAAATTTCTCTTTCAAAACAATTGACTTAGCAACTGCTGACCTTCTGTTCTGTCATTCCGAGGATTGATTGGATATTGTTGGATTGTTTCATTCTGCAGTAATTAAACATAAAATTAATTATGCTAGTAACCTATTATTTCTTTGAACCAAGGACTAAGTCATTTGTTTTTGCTTGGTTACTCTGCGGGTTCTGACATCAGACAGCAAAACCTTGCTGTTACAAACAAACTGAGCAGTATAAAGGGAGCAATTTAATAACCAAAATATAATATAAAGACTTCTAATTTCCGTATGGCTGGCCTATTGCATTAGGTTAATATAATTTGATCTATAAATCTTTTAAACCTTATGATTTTGTAATTTAAACATTTCCTGGATGGCTAATCATGCAGGGAAAGAATAATAATAATAATAATAATAATAATAATAAACCCCCCCACCCCTCAACCTAAAACAAAACATGAGAGAAAAATATACCTTAAAAGTAGATTAAAAAGATGAGGTAGGAGGAGCATTTGTAGAAGGCTCGGTGAGGCTGAGCATGGCTGGATATTTCTGGAGCTTGCAGCCTGGACGAGTCTGTCTGCGCTCAGTCTGGTGCTGCTGCAGAATTTCCTTTGTTATGATGAAAGCGTCGTTGGATGTGTTTACATTGCTGGTATTTGGTGTAGAAAGGAACATTAGAATGACAAGTTGATATTATCAAAATGTATACGCCTGTGGACACCAAAATAGTATTTTGTGGTTTTCATTAGCATGGGCCATATTAATTTAATTAAGGTGATTGAAAGTTATATCATTCCATGAGGCAGATACCGAGCCCTGGCCTATTACTCACCCATGGGCTATAAAATGCTTCAGCTGACCAAAGGGGTGTGTGTTTGGATGTGTGTGTGTTCCTACTTACAAGTTCACCTATGTGCTCTGCCCCAGAGCTGATGGGGATGGTGTGATGGTGATCATGTAAAAGTCAGAATGGGGGGAAAAAGTAGAAACTGGCAACCAGCTGGCTCCAGCAGAAGGTGGGCTTTTCCCAGCGCCAGGTACCAAGGTCTCCATGGGTGGTGGTTGTACTCTTCCAAGGTCACCAGCCTCTTCCTAGGACTCTGCCTGCAGCACCAGCATCACTTGGAAGGTTTTTACACTCCAGGTTGGAGCACAGCAAACAGAAAACCTTTGATGTTTGTGGCTACTGATGTGAGTCCTGGAGGTGGCTTTGAAGGTTGGCACTTTACGTCCCTAACTCCAGTTGCCACCAGTGGGGCCGTTAGTCAGGTGTTGCTGCCATGCAGGGGGAAGGACACCTGGGGAGATGTTCCTGTGCCGTTGTGTCCCTGGTGTTTTGGGCAGCTACCTGCTTTGCTTGTACCCAGAGCCAGTTCTGACAGAACTCTGGTAACATGTCCAGGTTGCCCTGCGTTATGTGTCTCTTTTTCTTCTCCTTTTCCACCTCAGAGTGATTTTTGCTGGTAGCCATCTTTTCACAGTGCTCAGATCTCTCTGGTGTAGAGCTAAACCCTTCTGCTGTGACAAGGCATATGTCAAAGATGTGGGAATCTTGAACAGAAATGACTTTTTAATTGTATGATTCCACATGGCCCACTGCTGAAAGATGTGGTGGGTGAGAGAGAGCAATACTTTACAGACCAAAGGCAGAGACCAATATATGAGCCCTTTGTTCTCATTCCCTTGCCCTAAGGCAAGTAATACACTCAGGTCTGTGGACATCGAGCCTAATTTGATCTCACTTACCCCAGTGAAACTCTATTGACTGCAGTGGAGACACTGCTTTCCACGGATATAAATGAGAGCTAACTAGTTCTTCAGGCCAGTAGCTATTGCCACTCGGGTTAAGAGCAGCGTACAGCAGCGACTGCTGCCTGTTCGTCATCGGCTGAGAGGTGTCTGCTTTGTGGGTATGTCTTTCAAGGCTCGCTTTCTACCTTGACATGAAGGAATTTTGCCTAATGAGTTGTGTTTTGAGAGTCTTAGTGTTTCTGTGGGTTGTGGTTTGATTAAAGTCCTGCCATGAGCTCATAGTTCAAGTCTCATTGCCTGCAGGAGTGAAGTGAAAATATTCCTGAAGGATTCTGTTCCCTAATAACCTGGGTTTTTTTGTTTTTTTTCCTCAAGACTTTGACCTGTGCTTGCTCTGTGTGAAGTCATTCATCCCCATCCATACTAAAGAGTCTTTGGTCCTCCCTAAGCTCTGTTGGCTCCCATTCGTTCCAGTCCCTGAGCTCCTTCTGTGCAGATGCACCTTGCTCCCTGCTTTTTATCCTTCCAGCTTTATCTGTAGCCACCTCTTCAGGGCAGCCTCAGAGATGATGTTGCTCCATAACTCCTCATTTGTGATTTTTCTGTGGAAAAGGCTGTCCTGGGTACTTTCTGTCTGCCTGCAAAGTCACTGTTCTAATTTAATTCAATAAATCAGATTCTCAAGCTTTATCCTTACCAAGATTGAACTGCAAGGATCTTTTCTGGCATCCTTAGTGGACGTAGGTATCCACACTTTTTTCCTCAGTGGCTTTAAGTATTTTCTTTTTTAACTCTGTCTCCTACAAGTAGGAAAGCTGGAAGCCTCTCAAGACAGTTCAAGCAATGTTTTTTGGAGATGTGGAATATTTCCTCACCTGTCACACATCTTTTGCATCTCCAATCTCCAGACCTACCTCTTATGCCTCAAGCTTTGCAGCATGGGGCTGTGAAGGTCTACATGTTCTTTTCCCAAATACTATAGTCCAGATAGTGGTTTTCTGGACTTGGCATCTTGAAGGTAAGACCCTGATGATCCCTTCTGCTCTACCTCTAGCAGTCAACCCAACTGGAATATGGAAATGAATATTGTGTATCCTCGTGCCCTCCTGCCCTGCACACTCTGTTCCACACCAGTCTGTTCCAGCTGTGTGTAAACAGCTTCACAGTGAGTTATGCTTTCCAGCTGACTACTGCTGGTTATAAACCTTGAGTTATTTTTCATGGCCAGACCTTCTGAAGCTGCTCTTGGTGTCTTACTTGATGATGGGAGGAAGAAAATGTGTTACAAGCTCCCTCACAGGGAGTCAGTTGCTGCTCCTTATGGAGCCCTTATGGCTTTTAGGATAAAAGTCCTGACTCTGCTGCTGACCTGGCCCTCATTAGAGAGGCTACTCTGGGTCCTCTGGAGCTCTTCCAGGAAGCAAAGCTTGAACAAAGGCACACACATTGCTGAGGTCAGAAATGGAGGAGAACACAGACCACAAACTAATTTTTGGCAAATATAGATCAAAGTAGGAATAGGTAATAGCACATAGAGTTCAACTCATGGACCTCTGCAGACAAACCTCAGAAGAATTGACTGAATTCAGCAACAAGAAAAGGAATAAAGTCTACTAAAGTGACACTAAACTGTTTTCCCCATCTTCCTGACTTTTGTATGGTGAACTTCTGCATTTTTGATTGGCCAATGCCTTGAGGAGAGCTGTGTCTATATCTCATCTCCCGCAGAGAGGGTGGACTGGGAGAGGGCATGGGGAAAGTGTTGCCGCTGTCCTACACTTCTTTTCCCTGGCCAACCTTTTCTCTTCACTACTGGCCAGGCAGACCCTGATCTAACCCCCTCAGGGCTGTGTTTTACCACTGACTGAAGCTGGGACAGGACAATTAAAACTGGCACTGGCAATACAGTAGGAAACAAAAGTGGCAGGAGAGCAATCGTAATAGTAGGAAGAATGGTTGAAGAGCAAGTGAGTGGTAATTTCTATAACTTTTAGCATAAACTGGGACTCAGTTTTTGTTGTTGTTGGTTAAATGATAGCAGGAAGACACTGGCCATGATGAGAGCTGAGTTCTAGATAAGAATGTCTACAGATGTGCCTTATGGTCAAACCACCTGGTGTTTAGACTTCTTTATTGTGCCAGGTTGCAACAGTGCAATTCTCTTCAGATCAGGTGTTGGCTTTCCTGCTTTCTTCATTTCTAGACCCAGTTTGTTTGCTCGTACTGGTGGGAGTGTATGTTGCAGTTAACTTAAGGCTGCTGTCTCTTCTAGCCTGACCTCTTGAGATGACTCATGCAGTCAAAAACTTGGGCAAACAGCTGCTGCATCCCACCTGTGCATCCCACAGTTAAATATATTATTTTCTGACTTATCTAATCAAATGGTGAGAATTATTTGGCTTGCCTCAAGTTGTCTTTACCTAGCTTGGACATCTCTCAAAGGATCTGATTTTCAGGTGCTGCTATGATGTTTTTGAGCTTGTGTTCTCATGATGGAAAAGCTCACCTGATGTTTTACTGCCCATGTTTATGGAGATGAAAAACTATGCCAGTTCATTCTCTTCTTGCTTTGTATTTGGTTTCTTGTCTGGAATGAAAATGTAAGGAAGAAAAATGACTTGGACAGACCTGCTCTGAGAACAAAGCACCTGGGGTTTTCCTCTCATAATAGGCTGCTGCAGAACAAGTTAGCTCCAAATCAAACATCGATGTCAACGGTGCTCTATGGCGGACAAAGAGAGACCTCAGTGTTACCATGCCGTGTTGGTGTTTTCAGATTAAGATGGGGGGATTAAGGAATTTTACTCAGCAATTTGAGATGCTTTGTTAAGAATGGAGGAGATTTGAGCTGCTTTGTTCTCAAACCACATGTTAGTGAAAAAGCAAACAGGCACTTAATCCTGACAGACAGCAGAACTTGACATCAGTTTGTCCCTGGAGAGGTGACCAGGAGTTCCCTGTGCCTGGTTAAAATGGTTGTTCGTTCTTTTTCAGGAGTCCCATACCAATCCTCCAGCACAGGGCTGTGCACCTCCATCCACCATGCCTAACCCCCGTGGGTCTCTGCAGGGCTCCCCAACACGGGGTACCATTTAACACCATGCACAAGTGCCAAAATGCTTACTGAATAGGGCTGAAATATGTTCTAACTTAAGGTCATGCCTTTAAACAGGTCCATGCCAAAAAAAGAAAAAAATAAATAAAAAAAGCTGATAATGTTCCTGTTTGGGACTTTGGCTGGTTTCCTGTAACAATAAAATCTAGAGCAGTCGACATACAGACAGCTGAGTATATACATGCTTGTGTACTGCCCTCTGACACCAACATTAATGTCTTCTATAGATCTTGGAGGTTCTTTTAAACATCAAGTTGCATTTTAAGGTCGTGTCCTCAGAGGTCATCGATGTAAGTGTATTTGTAGAAAGAAACAAACAGCTCATTGAATTTGGTTTCCCGTTTTAACATACGTCAGTTAAATTAAATACGCAACGTTATGATGTCTGGCAACAAACCCATTTTCTGATGTATAAAATTTGACTTTTCCCCTCTGTGTTTATGTCATAGCTAATACACAAAGATAAAGTGCATATACTATACTCTGCATATTTACTGAACTTTGGCAAGTCACTAAGAGCCAGTACTCAAATCAAATTAGAACCACCTGATTTATAAAACACCCTTCTAAACTAATCTTATTATATTAAAAAGGAACTCGAGGCTGATACAAAGCCAATCAATAATTCATGCTTCCCACTGTGGAGTAAATATCAACTATCCCTTTCTAATCTTTGTGTTTTGACACCATTGCAAACCTGTTGTGGAAAGCTGCCCTGGTTTATTACTTAAATAAACAGTGTAAATGCACCCAAACAAGAGCAATCTTGGTGCGTGCTTATTTTCTCTGCAGGCGCTGAGTGTCAGGGGGGCCTTTGTTTTCTAAAGGGATCTACTCCAGGTAATGTGATTGATCTTCCCATTTGTTTATATTCCATTTGCAACAGGCATTAATTTTTTTGCCATGATTCTGCAGTTGCCTACTAACCCATAGGTCCCAGTTCTGGTGAAAGGATTACTGCTATGGGGAAAGCAGGGGTGGCCTTTGTTTAAATGTTGATTTTCTGAAGAGATCTCCCATTTTCCTTCTCAAACTGCCTTTGTTTGGGAACGGTCCTTAGCCTGTGGAGGGCTGATTAAATGCTTTTTGTTCTTAGAAGTTTCCAGAGAGCCAGAGGAAAAAAAAAATCAGGTAAGTTTTTGGAGCTGGGAGGCTCAAAGAAAAACTTGACCTCTCTGCCTTTTAAATTATTATATGGAAAATTAAGTTGGTAATATATAACTTCAAGCATCTCACTGATATCACCATTTATTCCTTGTAAACAGCATGGGAAACCTGGCAGTGGTGTAGTAGGTTCCAAATAAGAGAACAGCAATTTACTAATTCCCTTTTAAAGACTAAGAGAGAGCTCCCAAACACAGCTTTGGCACACTGCTTAATTCAGTTGCTCCATGTTTCTATGAAGCTTTATTGACTATATAAGGATCAAATAAGGAGTGAGCTGAAATCAGAAACACAGTCTTCATTCATTTAACTCTGCTATAGTAGAGCAAATTCAGGGTGACTCAAGGGACACAATGTCTTGTAAAACATATGTACTTAATATAAGGGTCATAAAACTTATTAAATTAAAAGCTAGGTTAAAAATAGGAAGAAAATTTATGCTGCTGTCTAAAATAGCAATAATTTCCCTTTGGCCTTTCCCTTTCCTACTAATATGGGTTATAGTTTGTTTTTTTTTTTAAACAAAGTCGTCAACTGGTAAAATCTTAATTCTTCACAAGTGAATGCAAGTCACTCTACCAGGTGAATTGTATGACTAATAATATAGCACAATAAATAGAGAAGGGGGGCTGCTGCCAGCTGGGAAGGATATATTGCATCATTGTTGACCACACATGAGAACCTGTAGGCATCCATTTACTATTTGGGAAGGAACAGTGGGTTGCTCTTGGCCAAGAGAGCACAATGGAAAGCCTTTTTGGCCATGAACTAAAGGCAAAAATTCCCTTTCAACACTCCACAAAGCCGCCCCATTGCTGGTGGGATGCCAACCAGGACTCGCTTTCCGTGGCGATTCAGTCGTGAGAGGGGTGTAAGACCCTCTCCTGTGAATGTTGAAGGGTTACTTGAGCGAGTGCTCCAGGAGCTGTGACCCACCAAGAATCCCCTCCTGTCCTTGACAGATGTATTGGCAAAACCCAAGTGCTCGACTGAAGTCAATGTAATTATCCTGCAGCCCTGCAGAATGACAGCAGAATTTAGCTCCTTCGATCAAGGCAACCATTTTCTATTAGAGATGGTTGGGGGGGTAGGGTAGAAGAAAAAGTGTTGTGACCTAAATCTTCCCCTCAAACCTCTAAGAAATCAAAGTGATTCTGGGCCATCCTTGACTCATGACACTATCCAGACCATTCCTAGCTGAGAGCCCCTGTAACATTTGCTCAATGGCATAAGTTGTTAAGGAGGCATATGAAAAGCTCGTGTGTGCTGGAATTTAATGGGTTTTTTTCAGTCCTTTCTGGTCTCTGAAACTACATCATGGTTTTTCTGTTGTTTTCTGAATGAAAAAGAAATAAATCCCAAAACACTGAAGTTGTTTACTTTTTGGCTGCTACATTTTCTGTCTTAGCCAAGGTGAGCTTGTTCCTCCCTCATGCCTGTCTGTTTTGTTGCACTTCCCCATCCTCTCTTGCCTTGTTGTTTGAGTGGGTACTCATTGGGACAAAGGCTGCCCTTTTGGGGCTGTTTTTGCACCACAGGACAACACAACCAGCCTTGATTCCCATCCCCTGTGTGCTATGAACATCTTTTTTTTTTTTGCATGCTGTTTAAACAGTTCTGCGCCCAAACCTGTCACCCGTGACCTCATTAAGTTGCATTTAATCACACGAGGATGCCCATCAGGCCTAACCCCATCATTTCCTGAGGAATTTTCCCCTGATTTACTTAATAGCTCTCAAGCTTTAAGCAGGAGACCTCCGGGTGCTGTTCCCTGTGCATGCTGGGTTACTGGCATTTATACTGTGTTTTAAATAAACAGTGTTTTGCAGGCACGCTTGTTTTGAAAAATAAACTTCTGGGCAGAAGGAGCTATTCACATCAGAGCCAGATTGGTAGCAATTTGGCTTTCCCCAGCAGATGGGAAGAGGTCAGGCTTTTTTTTTTTTTTTTTTTTGAGGGGGGAGGTGGAGGAGAAAGTCACCCTTCTCCAAATAAGAGCTAAGATTTCACACTCCCCAGGGAGAATAAAAACCTGAAACCAATGTGCTGATTCTTCACAGGGGTGCTTTGGAGAAGGAGAACGTGGTAACACACCTACAACATGATCCTAGGACACCTCAAAGGTTGTCCCATACTTATCACGTTCTCCAGCTCCAGGGAGTCACAGCTTTGTCTCTTCTTTTACACATCTTTTGTTGGCCCACCAGCTTCATTCACAGCTTTCAGAGTGATAAAGACACTGCTCCTTTCCTGCCCATCCTGCCACCTCGGTTCCCTACTCTGCTGCCCATGAAGAGGTTTAACTTCTGGGATGGGAACTATGAAAAGATGAGGCAGGTTTCTATCCTCTTGGGTGAGGGTCTTCTGTGTCATGCAATACTTTTTCCCCCCCTCCCTAAATTGAGGGTGTTTTTAGAGAGCCAAAGGTAAGAAGGTTAATCTTGGGTGTCCTCTGTTTCTTTCCAGGACTTCCTATGTGGTTATTGTCAATCATTAGAATCTGATGCTAACGAGGCCCCTCTGACTGCAAGCCCCATGATGAGCTAACCAAGGATGGACATGGGCAGTGGTGGCAGCTTGCTGGGACAAGCAATGGGACAGCCAACCTCAAGGTCACTGCAGTTTCCATCCTAATACTGGACTGGGTTGGGACTACCTGAAGCGGAGCTGCCCTTCCAGAAGGAAAGTGTGAGCAAGGCTGCAAAGCAGCACTTAAAGAATGTTTGTGTGAGAAATAAGAGCTGACAGACCCTTTGTGCTTGGTGTAATCAGCTGTGGCTTTGTGCACGTATATCACAATATACACATGTGTTTGTTGCCCGGTGGTTTGCTGCCATTTAGGGGAGGTGAAAGTGTGGAAGGTTCTTCTACTTTTAGGGTCACCAGTGTGTCCTAGTGCTGTATCCTCAGCTTTCCATTTGGTCTTCCATAGAAGACAGTAAGCTCAGCAGCAGAATGTGCAGCTAGTGAATGAATGCCGGGATGTTACGGAGGGAAACCTTCACCCCATGCACTGTCTTGCACATTATGCTGCCTTCCTCCACGAGAGCTCGGCTTCATCTCCAGCCTCCGAGCAGCACCTTGTCCTGACATTTGCAGGAGGCTGTATTTTAGAGCTGACCTTTCAGTCCTGCTGATAGCATCACAAGATGTTCACTGGCGTTGTGTAAGGTGCTGTTTCATTCTCTTTTCTCTTAGGGAGCTGTTGTCCATCACATGGCTGTCCTCTCTAAAACTATGGACACAATTTATTAGGTGAATGAGATGGAACAACATTGAGTTGTTTCATTCTCTTTGGTTGCTCTCAATAGCTGGCATTGTCCAATATTCCTCCTGGAGTCATGCCTGCCTTGCAGTACCTCAGGAGGAGGTTTTAATGGTGGTCCTGGTGAAGCCAGGTGGGTGGTGTGGGTGCTTTTGTGTTTATCGGATCAGAGGTGGCGTGTCAAAACAAGGTGTTCAGACTTCTGAAAAAGACAGTCCTCCGAGAGCCCTGGGGCTGGGCTACAACACAAATTGTTTGTCCGTGGGAAGGGTCACCAATTAATTAGCAATTTTATCTAAAAAAAAAAAAAAATTAAACCGACAGCCCTTCTGAAATTTAAGCACATTGTTCATGGTGTAATTATAGATGAAATATTAGAGAAGTGGACTAATTACATACAATGCACTTGAGCCCAATTAAAATAGCATCTGCAGTGAACGTAGGGGTATTCTCTTTCGCTAATAAGAAATACTTTCTTAACAACAGAAAATAAAATAGCTAAATTGGATATGCAGTTGAGATTATAAATATCCTATTAGCATATAAAATGAGGATTAACCTTATTTAATCACTGCTTGCTTGATCATCAAAAGTCATGTTTCACCTCTATAATGTAGCTGTATCCTCTCTGAAAAAAAAAAAAAAAACAGTGTATTAATAAATTTAGCTAATTAGGTGCTTTTTTCTCATCTGCTCAATGGAGCTGGTGGAGCAAACTGGCTGCCTCTAACCACTTGGCTGTTCCTCATCTTATGTCAAGTTTAAGCTTGTTTCCAGGAGAGACCTATGGTGAAGATGTAGGGCTTATTGTATAGATTTGTGTATGGTGTTCTGGCTCGTGTGGCGTGGTGTGAGCTATCACATCAAAGGGGACTTTGAGTTGTGAAGCTGATGGGGATGAGAAAAGAGGTGGGAAAGAAGAAAAGGACTTAAATTATGGATTTTATTCCCTGCAAAGTAAAGCTTTGCCTAAATATCACCATGTGAGACTCCGTTTTAATTTCAGCTCGGTGACTCTGGGGGTCAGAACGACTTGGTTCACCATGGGTCTCTCACTGCCGGCGTCCCCGAAAGCCAGCTGGTGCTCCGGGGATGCCACGCTCCCGGCACGGCGGGAGAGGTGCTACCTGCCAGCTGGCGACCTGGCTACGTGAAAGCTGGCCAAGGGTGCTGGAGCAGCGAATGAAACCGTCTGACCTCCAACCTTCTCCATAAATATTCAGCTGGCCTGGTATGCACAAAAGGAGAGCAGCTCGAAGGAAGAAGAGGCTTTGAATTGATTAGTTTGGAATATTTTTTGGTTGTGCCCTGTAGGAAATGAGCCCTGTGGTACAGTGCTTGCCCTACCCAAGGGTTGCTTGACAGGTTTCAGAGCTGGTCTTATTTCCAGAGCTGTTTTGCCTCTGGCTCCATCACTCTGCCTCTGCACCAGGTCTCTGCCTGGCACAAAATAAAGGCAAAGCAACGGTGGGGCAGGAGCAATGCAACGAAACAAGCACGTGGTTTGCTCTGAGCCTGCACAGCTCTGCTCCCTGGCCATGTCCTGCTTCCGTCAGTGTCCGTGTGAGTTCTGGTGAGGCCTGGAGGCTGATAGCTTGCAGAAGCTGAGTTTTAAATGTGCCTGTTGAAGTATTCCCAGAGGAAAGGCTTGAGCAATACCATCCTTGCTGGGCTGAAGCAGAGCCCTGCAGCACTAAGGGCACATGTTCAAGGGCTGGTGGCTGTAACGTGGGCTCTTGGTTCCTTGGCTTAAGGTGAACGTTACCACCCATGACTTGCCTCAGCATCACCCCAGCACAGGGACCACTTCAGCTTTGCTTTGACTGTGTGTGTTCAGCTTTGGTACAAGTGTGGACATGACTATCAAAAAAAACCAACCCCAAAACCCAACCCAAAGTGAGCCCAAGCCCAGTCTCTAAAAATACTTGATACTGCAATGCTTAAAATGAATAAAGAGGTTGTCTCAGCTGTAGCAGTTGTGCAAATGGGGATGGAGGCATACAAAGTCCCATATTTATTTGCAGCTCCTCTTTGGGGATTGTCCCCACTGAGCTACATGGAAGCATCAGCTGGCCTCTGTGCTGACCCAGGGCAGAAGTGCAAATTTTCCTCTCTCTTCCACAAAGGCCAGTCAAGTGCACCGAGGGATGGTGGGTTTATTTGTCGTATTCAAGGAGCCACAGTTGGATGTTTCACAACAAACTGGGCTCAGCCTGTGATTTACAGTAATGGGGAAGAGCGCTCTGCTGGCATGGCCCTGGTGTTGCCAAGTCTTGTGATGGTTGCAATGATTTTTCCTTACTGCCACAGCGCCTGCAGCAAAGTGTTCATAAGCGTTGCAGCTTTTGTTGTTGTTGTTGTTGGTAGTGGCAGTGGAAGGCTTTGTTTTCTTGTATTAAGAGCAGCTTTCCATCCCTTAGGGCAGAACAAAAGAGCTTGGAAGCATGTTCTCAGTGTCCCCACAAAGACTCCAAAGGCAGTAGGATTTTTTTGTTATATTTTATTATTTTTTTTTAAAGGAACCTCCGATTTGTTTTCCCACAATTGCTTTAAGACATTCTGGCACGAGTTCATTTCCTTTCTTGCCTGATTCATGGATGCTGGAGATGGGCAGGAGTAACAGAAGCAGCAGCAGCTACCTCTGTGTAGCTCCTGCTGAGCTCTGCAGGACAGGAGATGGGGAACGCTACCGAATGAGGTCTGCAGAGGGGTTTGGGCTGATGTGGTGGACACACACCTTTTGGTGCTGTTGTTCCCATCTGTAAATCTTATTTGCTACTTACAGTTTTAGGATTTAATATAAATTTTTCTCTTACCTAGTAGAACAAGCTTAAGGGAGTCAGAGTGTGAACGTAGCTTGAAATAGTAAAATCAAACTTGCGGTCCTATTTCAGTTCTCTTCAAAACTCTCACTTCCAGCCACTCCTGGTAGTGGCACAGGCCACCTTCTCATTTGTGGCCTGCCACTTTCCCCCTCCTCTGCTTTCAGTCCTAGAAATCACATTCAACTAAACCTTTCAGAGAAACACCAGGGGCAAATTAAAAGTGACTGTGAATAAAATAGACTTTGCCACGCGGAGGGGTTGGAGGTGTTGCACTGTCAGGGAGGGCGGTGGGTGAAGTGACTGAATCCAGAAACATGGAGAAAGGAAAGGTCTGTGGGTGATCATAACATCAAAAACATGAAATAAAGTCAGCTGCCCACGCTGGAAATGCAAGTTCAGGGACTCTGTTGCAAAGAAACGAAGGGAAATACAAAAGGGAATGTGAAACATTTCTCTGACTTCCATGGCTATTCACACCACAAGAAATCTCTCTTTGGGCTCCGGTTTTAGATTGTTTCTGGTTTATTTCACTGCTGCTATACCCTTAAATCATGGTAATATTCCTGAACATAGAAAAGATAACTTGGGGTCTCCAGTTTCAGTGGCAGGAGAGTTAAATGCTGCTTTCAGTGTAGCTGCAGCCAAAATCCTTCCTTTTTTCCCCCCCTATCCTGAGCATCGACACATTAGGCAAACTCAACGGTAATAACAGCTCCTTGCCTCGTCAAGTGGGCCAAAGAGTTAAACTAAAACGAAGCTGGCAGTTGAATTTTATTCACTTAAACCTATTAAAAGGGACTCTCAGCTCCTCATGAGTTGTTATTCCCTGCAAAGAGAGAAAGTTTGGAAAATAAAAAAAAATCCCCAAGTGCCACAAAATGTTAGGTTTGGGTTGGATCTCCCAACAAACGGCAGCTTCCCTTCAAAGAGGTTATTCATCTCGTGTCACACTTGGCCATCAAAAGTGAAGCTGCCAGATTTCCAGCAGTGCTTGGCAGCTGGCAGCTCCCTTCGAGATCCTGACTCCTGTGTGCTCAGACCCTGGAGCAAGAGGAGCTGCTGCCCTTTCTGTGCTTTAGGGGGGAAAAAAAAAACAAAAAACAAAAAACCCACTTCACTAAGATGCCTGAATCAAGCTTGGACTCGTTTGTGAGCCTGGCCCTGGCCACCGTGGTTGATGGTCACTTCTGATCATCCCTTCCAGTTCTTCCAGGGAGGTTTACAGTGATTCAGCTTCGCCTTGGAGTTGCTACATGATGGGTGAAAGGTCCTCTTGCAACATGAGGTCTTTTTTATGGGGGGAAAGCAGGAGCTGAGATGCTTTGGTGGTGGGGGGAGAAATAGGTCTTTCCAGAGAAGATCAAAGGAGTGAAGAGGAGGGGACTGACTTTTGGTGAGAGGAGACCAGGGCTCATCTTGCTGCCTCTACACTGTAATTCATGGCTTGTTTTCGAAAGGCTTCATAAGATTTCTTCCCTAATGGGGGGTAGGACTTGGTTAAATTGTAAATGAGTATGACTTCAAGTGCTCCAAGGAAATATGTTCTTTCCCCACAGAGCCCATACATTATCTCCATGTAGTTACAGGGCCTCGCATTTCCTGGAACTATCATCCAGACCTTAATTCTCCTCACACGACATCCCTTTAAAATGGTGAACCTCTCTTAATCAACCTTTGTATCAAGCAGCAAATTTGCAGTATGACCTAATTTGAAAGATGTCTCAAAGTGCTGACTCAAAGGGTTGGGGAATAAAGGCCAGGCATTGCTGCTGTGACACTAATGCGATGCAAAACAAAATCGAGTTGCATCAGCTGAACGTTAGTTTGCAAAAAATGTTGGTGATTGAGGGCGCTTGCTGGTCATCTTTTATTTATGCTGAGGAGATTTATACTTTTTGGGGTCTGAAACAGCTCTAAAACCAACTTCTGGAGGAGAGGCACGATGAGACTCTTTAATGGTGAAAAATCCCAGTCGGATCTATACATCTAAGCTGCATCATTTGCACTTCATAATCTCCTCTCTTTTATAGAGCAGGAGGCAGACACATTATTTTAGAACTTTTATTAAAATATTTATACAGCAACAGATGAAAATCCTCATCGTAATATGTCACTTTGCATTTTTCTCTTACGGTCCAAGTTTTTATCTTTTTTCCCTCTCTAATTGAAACGCAGCCGATACGCCTTCGTGCCCTGGATAAGGAACTGTCTAAAACTGACTAGCAATTCCTTTGGGACTTGAAGAAATAAAAAGGAAAGAAGGAATTTGAGCCAGAAAGTTTATGGGGAGAAAAAAGTCCTGTAAAAAAGAAGCCCCACCATAGAGTTTTATTTAACTTTAAAAAAAAAAAGAAAAAAATGAATATAAATTATTGAGTTTTTTGCTGGGATTTTACAGGGGCATTGTTTCAGTTCTTTTTTCTTTTTTTTTTTTCTTTAGCTTCTCTTTTCCATCCTTTCTTAAAGAAACTTTTTTCAGTTAGAACAACCTGGCTAGAGAGGAGCAGAGAGCATTTCTTAGTCGGTTTGTCAAATATTGGCTGCTAATTAACACTCAGAAGAGTTACTTAAGAATCAGGGGTCTAGGGATGAACCAACTCAGCAGGAACTATTTTTCCCTGTGCTTCTTTTTTTTAATTATTATTTTTAAATTGAAATGTCAATAATGCAAATTGTCTAATATGTGCTGATAAAACATCTATGACTTTGCACTGAAGTGGTTGGAAACCAGACACACACACACACACAGAGAGAGAACAAGGGAGACAGGCCATTAATTTAAAATTTAGAGGACCAATAAGTTTTTGATAGCAATGGGTTACTGTGCTAATGATTATTTAACTCGCTTCACGTTGGGTTAAGTATGTACAGCTACGTAAAGTGCTGTAACGCCTTCCCGAAGGGCGACAGGGAGACTTTTGCCTCTGAAATGTTATATCCAAAGCCGGGGGGGGAAGCAGGGAGGTTATAAAAAGCAGTTACTATTTGATAGAGCTTTTCAAGAAGTTGTGAAGCAGAAGCTGTTACAATTAAAGAAGTAAATTTTGCTACTACAGGAAAAAAAACCCAACAAAAATATATGCAAAAGCAAAATACTTCTACATTTCCCCTCTGTTCCTTCTCAGCCTGTTAGTTTAGCATAGCTGTATTTATTGGTGATTGCAAGCACAGAGAAGGGAGCATGGCTGTATGTTTTACACACTGGTTAGTCTCCTAATTCTTCTAATTTTTATTTATTTTATTATATTTATTTATTCTTGAGGTGTGTACTCCCATGATAAGCGACTGTGGGGATTGGAGTCTGTGCCTTTTGAGCTTGAAGGGACATCTGTACTTATTATTCAACAAAATACTGATCATCCTTTTTCAAGTAAAAGGCAACACCACTTCTAAATAAGCAGAGCAAGGAAAAAAAAAAGGTAAGAATAGCAATAAATGTTTGATTCCCTGTAAATGATTTGCAGACCTTTTTTTTTTTTAGTTCATCATTTTTCAAGTACAGTACTGGGGTTTTAAAAATGTATTTATTTCATCTTTCTAAAGGGACTGCACTTGCTAAACTCCCCATTTTGGGTTGTTAGTGCTTTATGTGGTGGATTCCGTAGCAGTAGCATGTAAGTGCTGCCATTTGTGAATATTTTGTGTCCTTCAGCCCTCCTAGAAGGTGTAGGTAGGAATGCTCTAAACCTTGTAATAGTTGCCTATGGAGAGAGGATGGCAAAGTAATGGCTAATGATCTGGAAGCTAGCTGGAATTCAGAGACAAATACTAAACATAATCAATATATATATATATTAAAAAAAGATATTTTTTTCTTCTTTTTTTTTCTAAAAAAGAAGCAAAAAAAAATGCAATGAAAATTTATGACCTTAACATTCCTTCAGGGTCAAGCAATTTATCAAATTCTCTCACTTTCTGGTTTCAATTACACAGCTATTGTGGAAGGAACTTATTTTAGCAGGTTCATTTGCCTCAGTAGGGAATACAGGACTTTGGCCTAATGCTTCACCTTTAGTGCAGGCCATTTGAGCCTTAGAACAAATACCAATCATCACTCTTTGGGAAAAAAAAAATAGAAAGAAATCTGCATCGGCGTGGCCTGTTGGAATGGGGTTTCTGTCAAGGTAAACGGTTGTCGGCAATGACTGTGGTAGAGTGGCGATAAATCCCATTTTATTGCTGAAAAATTCCAGCTTCTCTCCATGCCTGACAGCTCCCCACATTCTCGTACCCATTTGGGCAATTTCTGCACTATGTCCATCTGGTTCTTATTACCTCTCAACCTGCCAGTGTCTGATCCAGAAAAAGTGCAGGTCAAAAACAGGGGAAAGAAACCAAGGTGATGGACAAAACAGAAAGAGAGTGATTGAGAGGCTGAGCCACGCTGCCCGTTCCTCCCTCCCCAGCCCCCCAAAAATGTTTGGGGGTAATAAACAAATTTAAGAGAGGTTACTAGCTTAACTTAATAGCTTAAGTATCAACGTGCCAGCGATGTCCTTACAATGGAAAATTAAATGGGTAATAATCCACAGGCTCCAAACTTTGATAATGCTGCTGAATATTTGATATTTGCCCAGGACACCAGTGACACCTGCCTAAATAAAACCTTTCCAAAGTGGGAAAAGTCAAGACTCCAAACCCACAGTTATAGCAGTCCTGGTGTGCCCATTCCTTTGGCTTTCAGGAAGGTGAGATTTGCTTCCAAATAATCACTTTGGGTTGCAAATCATTGCAGGAGGTTGGTCAAAGTACAATTAAAACGTAATTTGGGGAGAAAAAAAAAAAGTTAGGCTAGCTTCATGTGACTGAAAGTGAACAGAAGGAAAAATCTTTATTTCCATGGAAGTTTTTTGCATGCTGCTGAATCCAGACCTCCTGTAGGAAGTCCAGTTTCTTCTCAAAAACCTTTTAAATTTAATTTTTAAATTTAAAAACCAAACAAATTATTGCAGGACAGCTGAACTGTTATTAAATCAAAACAACAAAAAAAAAGACACGTGAGTGCTTCTCTTTCCCTCTTTTCCCAGTAGAAACTGCATTGCAGGGTATTTGTCAAGGACCCACTAGTGCTATTGGGAGACAAGCCTTGATCCACCAACCAAACCTCCCCCTTCAAGGGAGCCCGATGTGTTGAATTGCAATTCCCATATTTATTCTACCCAAAACACCACGTATTCCACTTGAAATGCTGCTTGCTGTATCTTTTTCCCCAGCAGAAGACCACTGCCCTGAACCTGTGGTCTCCTCTTAGCATTACACAGCCTCTTCCCCCATTTTCTGAAGATGCAAGGGAAATGGAAACCAACTATTCAGAGCTGTTTCCTATCCCAAAGGGCTGACTGAATTCACAACAGCAGGAAATTTGGGGTGTGCTTTGGTGATCTTTGGTGAGCAGGACTCTTGAGCATCCCATGGTGGGCCTCTCATCTACGGCGGGACGTGCTGGTAGGTGTAATGACCTGATCCAGCACCAAAAGGCTGGAAATTGCGATGGTGATGGTGTTAGGAATTACTTCCCCATGGCTGGTAGGAACCTGTTGGCTTCCAGAAGCTCAAGCTGGGGCTCCAGCAGTGAAACAGCTAATGGGGGTATAGTTTCCCATGGAGTTGCAGGAACTTGTTGGCAATGAACAAAGAGATAGGACAGAAGAGCAGGAAGCAAAAGGTGGGGAGAGTTCAAGTTCTTACTCCAGAATGGGTCACCTAAAAATGCCCCGTGTAAAACATGATATCCACCTGTCCTCACTACTTCTCTCTGCTCTCTTGTTGTGTCCATTTGAAATAAGAATCTGGGGGCTTTTGCTTTGGTGGGAAGTCTTCCCCCCTGTTATCTTCTGGTGTCACTAACAGCACTGAGATATCTGACCGCCTATGGTTCGTATCTGTTTGTGTTTGTCACGCACTATAGAATTTGATTTTTTAAAATATTGTTTTCTGCACACCTTTTTCTTTATCCAGTTACTGGGGGGGACACTGTGGATTTATGTGTGGAGCTATCAGACACCTCGGGAAAGCCTCTGCTGGGTGAACGGCTCTCACCCACCCCCTCTGATTTACTTGCGAAGCCATGGAAAACAAAAGAGGCTGGCGACGAGGGAAGCCCCAACTTGGACAGGAAAAATATGTCAGCATGAAAATGGTTAATGGTGAGTATTACAGCTTCAAAAGAGCCCATTGGCTACCCCTAAAGGATGCCCTGAAATTGTTAAACTCATCAGATGCAACTGCCCCTCCTCAGCTAGCCCTTACGTTTGTCTGGCTAACAGTAAAAAAAACCACCTTAAACCTATAATAAATCGGGAACATATGTTGCCAGACAAGAATAAGTGATATAAATAAAGAGTCAAGAGACATAGCCCCTCAAGAACAATGTGTAAAGATTTAAACTTTCAATGTATTAGTTAAGCCAGGAACATTTTAGGAGTCAGTTGAAAGCGGTGTGCTGTTTGTTTATATCATTCCTCCTTTTTTTCTTTCTTTCTTTTTTTTTTTTCTTCTCTTCAGATTGCATTTTAAATCAAAATGTTCTCCATGACTGACTGCTTTGCAGCACTAGGGTAAGTCCCATTTTTCCACAGCTTAAACAAAAAATATGCCTGAGAAATCTGTGTCAGGAAGGCATTTTGTTGGGTTTTAGTTTAGGAAATAAACACGATAGTGTTGAGAAGACAGCCTGTGTTTTTGTTGTATTTTTTCTTCTTCCTTCTTTCTTTTTTTTTTTAAAATCCAAGTATATGAAATTGTACATTTGCAAACACTGCTACTATCAAGAAAGTCAGTTCTTCACGAAGGTGACAAGTCTCCAAACGTGTAATAAATTATCAGCAGCAGCAACGTTAAAAAAGAAAATATAAACAAAAAAATGCTTTGAGACTCAACAAGATATTTTATTTATCTTTTTCTTTTATTGAGACATTCTTTGAAAAATGGCATAAAATAAATAGTTTTACAAAGCAACAATATAATCAATCTCTAAACGAGAAGATAAATCAAGGATTTCATTAACTGCTGGTAGCCAGTTTAAATTGTAGTCTTGTCCATAATGTCTATCTATCTATGTATGTCCAAGTTATATTAAAAACCTTTAAATGGCTTTGTAATATCAGCTACATCTAGCTATTATAATAATTAATGATACTGTTTTATAAATCAATATATGTATTCTTGATAAATTCATATCCAGTTAATGGTGTAATTTAAATAAAAAATTAATGTAATAAAGGACATACTGGAATAGGCAGGAAATCTTTAAAGGTTAAGAGGCAAATTTGTCTAAATTCTTTTCTTTGTACCTATTTTTTGTGCAAGCCTGCACTGCAATTCAGCTGATAGCAGGCTGGCTCCTCGGCTCGCGCTCCGGCCATTAGTTCTGTGTTAACAGCGCTCGGTGAGTTTTCGCAGCCAAGGGGAAGGGGAAAGGAAAGCTCCTCCAGCGAAACCAACACTTTCCTCCCTGCTTTCTCCTCCTGCTGCAAACAAACAAACAAAAAAAATCACTCCAGTGTTTGGCCAGAAAGAGAAGCGGTAAAAACACCCTTTTTTTTTTTTTTAACCATTCCCTATAGATTCCATATTTGTATTATTACGAGGATATTTTGTTTATTCTACACAGTGTCATTAAAAAAGGTAAAATATGAACACTTTGTTCCAGGCACGACGTGCGTTCGGAGGAGCGTGGAAACCCTGCAGACTGTTCAGTGCAATAAAAAGCTGTTCTTTATCTCTTGTTTTAAATACAGTTAATCCCGTTTATTCAGCAAACACATCTAAGAACAACTTGGAAGAGGAAAAAAAAATAGAAAAAAGAAAAAGATAGAAATTGCCTTTTTATATTTGCAGTGGTGAGAAACTGTGGCTCTGTTCCTTTGCTTTTATTTATAGTCAGTAACCACAAAATGTATCTCTAACAATAACAGGGGATTTTAATAGGCAATATTAATTGTTCTTCTCCTAACTTTTGATCTTAAATGTTCCAAACAAAAGCCTGCTGCCTGTTTATACACCGAGTGTGTTTGAAGAATATCTTTTTGAAACGATGCAAAACACGGCGCTTTGTCATCCGTACTGCCAGGGAACAGAAATGCCATTTTAATCCTTCGAGGGGTTTGGGTTTTGTTGGGTTTGGGTTTTTTTGGAGGGATTTTCGGAAGGTTGCTCTGCCTTATTTAGAGCAGCCGCGATCTGCGCAGTTTCTTTTGACGCTGGTGGGTATTTTGAACCCCTCACGCCGAGGGGAGGGAGGGAGGGAGAAGAAGGAATTCGCTGCCAGTCACTGCGGCGATCCAGCTCCATCAGCCGTCGCCTGGTTGCTAAAAGTTTACGTTTCAAATGGGCTTGAAATGTAAAGGTGGGGTATCTGGATGTGGGGCTGCGTTTGGGGACAGAGGGAGAGAAGAGAAGGAGGGTGATTACGTTCATGTGCTAAAGTCTATGGGAGTATTGGCAATATAGGCATTTAAAAGGAATTTTGTGTTTCCACGCAGCTAGGAGCAGGAGATACACAGCCCTTCCAGGAGGCTTAATTCAGGTTTTATAGGAAAAACATCAAACAGCAGCTTACAGCAACACACATTACATTACACATTTTAAATATCTTCATTTGGCAGCATGTTGGGTTTTTTCTTTTTTTTTTTTTCTCTTTTTTTCTTTTTTTTTTCCCTTTTTTTCTTTTTTTTTTTCCCTTCTTCCCCCACCTCTTGGGATCATTAATGTGTCTCTCCCCAGACAAAGCAAGGACAAGCCCCATCCTTAAAAATTATCTGCCTTTCAGATCACATTCCCAGGCATGTTCCCCGCTTTTTATTACCGCGGATAACCTCTTAATGCTATCACAATTTTATACTTGTTAAGTGGACATCTTCCGTATATTTAACTGCAAACAAAGTGACTTCGTTTCGGGGGGTGGGAGGAAGGAGAAATGCTTCGGGATGATTAGAAACATAAGTTTCTATCTTCTGTCACACCAGCCTATCAATTATTCAAAACCCCACTAAATTTAGACGTCTGTTCCTAAAACGTTGTTTGCGCTCATTCCCCGGGAAGATGGAGGCAGCTGATAATTTGGGTAAATTATGCGCTGGAGCCCGATGGTTACAAATGAAAGACTCTTAATTCCGTAGATTTATTCGCCGCTGATGAAATTTCTTGCCGGTGCCGATCCGCTCCCCTTTGGGGAGCACAGGAAGGGGCGAGGCAGTGCCTGCATGTATTCACGTGGACCAAACCCCCTGCTCATAACATGATGCACTGGTGACACGGTGGGAGGTTTTGCCAATCAGATGGGGACCAGCTACGGGGGGCAAAGGTGCTTCGTACCCCCAGGTAGTCATTACCTGAGCGTAAAGACGGATAAAAGGGGAAATGACTGCTGGTATAAGATGAACTGCAAAGGATGTGGGGTGGATGGTTCTGGGCTGGGCAAGGTGTAACGTGCTCACCCCAAAACTGGGCTTCGAGCATCTCCAAAACACCGGGGCGGGCATGGCGTAGAATATCCCCTTTCTCAGCGGTGGCAGGGTGTGGTTGGCACCAAGTCTCCACCAAGCGTGGCCATCCTCCCCTGCACACCAGTGGCAGGACCCAAAGGAGGAGGTTTTTATAATGAATTAATTTATTTTTTAAATATATAGGCTCCAACAAATAATGCCCCCTCTTTGCAAAGCCTCCTCACCAGCCGTCCCTCATGGCAGCAAAGGAACCTCTGCTTGGTTTATCAGTGGCAGAACCTCCTTTCCTAGAGGAAATAGTATTTTGGGGGAAGATAATTCTGCTGATATCACAATAGCTCAGGGAGGGCAAAAAAAAAGCTGCAGAGACCTGAGTCCAGAAACCCTGTGCATGGGGTAGCACCCGCGGCTGCACCGGGAGGGCTGCCTGGTACTGGGCACAAGAGCAAGAGGAGCAGAGTTGAAAGAAATAGTGCTGATGAGAAATCAAAAAAAATAGAACACAATAGAATAAAGTAAAATAAAATAGAATCTACCCAATAGAAACACCACCCTTTCTCTTGGACTGACACTTGGTAATTGCAGAAACTCAGGCAGCCTTAGGGGGGGAAAAAATATTAAAAAAAATAATTTATATTTAGAAACCCAAACATTTTAGGCAAACAGAAAGCAAATTGCACAAGCAATTGTGTCACCATTCCCCACCACCGCCCTGTGCTGCCTCTGAAGTCACATTGCTAAGAAATGTATTCCCATTTTTACAACTCTGGCATAAAGGCAGGCAAGTGGGAATGGGGGGGGGGGGGGGGGAGGGAGAAAAAAAAAAAGAAAACCCAAAAAACCCAAAACAAAGGACGTGCGAGCGCTTTCATTTATTTTGATAATCCTCCTCCTGCTCCAGAGCATTTTGCTGTCTTTGTCAAAGTGAATGACAACAATTTGGCCAACTCTCTCTGAGCTGCACTCAACAGTGACAGGCAAATTATCAGAGGCCCTGCACTCCTTATTATCAGAGGAGAAGTCATCAGGAGGACGTGCGGAGGATCCCTCTCCCCTGTCACTATTTGTCAGTGGGACAAGGGCCACTGCTATGGGTAGCTGACAGGTAATTTCAACAATAACAATTACTCCTATTACTGGTGTCATAAACAATTCGCCCAAGGCATGACAATAGCAAAGCTTTATAATTCAATGCCATATAAATAAATGCCAGCAGGTAACAAGTAATTTAGCTCCAATCAGGCCTTGGCCCTGGCATTAATATTGTTATTGCAAGAAAATGGAAAATTGAAAAAATTCAATATGTTAATGAATTAAGAGAGGTTCAAAGGCTAAGGGCGGGGAGGAGTGATCTGCGGGGCGGGGTAGGAGAGAAACAAAAGCAAAAGAGACCCAAAAAAAATGATCACGCTTTCGGAACCAGCACACTCCTTGTGTTGGTCCAACCTTCTAACTAGTTTTTGGTATAAAACATGGTCTTGTTATGCTGCCTTTCAGGTCAGGGCAGCACACAGGCAGGAACCTGCGTCCCACCCCTCGCCTCCACGTACCGAGCTGCAAACAACGCGAGTGAAAAAAAAAACAAACTGAATTTAATGCCTTTCTTATAAACAGAATCGTATTTGAAATACTATGCAAGACATAGATTTAACAAAGGTTAAAGGTTTATTTGCAACTCCATTGCTTTATTGTCTGCTTCTTGCATTCCTTTAATCTTTTTTAAACAAGCCCTGTTAAATCACTGAGCCTTATTTATCAAGAAGAAAGATTTTCTTGTACTTTTTCTCTCCCCAAGTGCCCTTCATAGGCCACAAGACCCCCAGCCCTCCCGTGAAAACGATCACTGGCAGCAAACGAGCCAGACTCCGATATCTCCAAGCCCAACTTCTTGATCAACCCAATTTGCAATTTTACTATTTGTCCAGCAAGACAATGTGGCATCAGGCTGACAGCAGTAAAAGAATTTGAAAATCTCTAATTAGGAGAGCTGCGGAGCAATTAACGCATGTCAAATTTCACTTCATCAAGTGCCACTCTAATTTTCCCACTAAAAATTAATGGACTTTTTTTTTTCTTTCTTTCTTTTTTGTATGTGTGTGTCCCCTCAAGGCAATGTTGATTCAAATCTGCTCAAGATGCAGCGTTGCACAGCTAAGCATCTTCTTGATTACAACCCGCCACACTTCTAACTGCTTTCATTCTCACTGCCACAGATACTTTGTCAACAGTCAAATTACGCCATGCTGATAACAATGCATAATGGTCTTCCTCAAAGGAGGCTCCTGTCATGGAGCAGCCTTTCATAAAAACCCACCGCTTTCTTCTCTGGGAAATAGATCTGGCTGAAAAAAAAATGAAGTTTTTGTTGTTTCAAGCATTGGTTGCAATACAATTTTGTTGTTGTTGTTGTTGGGATTTTTTTTTCCCTCCTCTTCTTCTCCCCCTCTCTCTCTCCCTCGTGCTCTAATTTATTTATTTTCGAGCTCATTTGGAATTACGGCAGGGAACTGTTTGAAGAGCCATACAGAATGGAAAATATTTATAGTCACTGTTTGTACAGGCTTTGCTTAACCACTTTGCTCCAAGACATTTTCAAGAGCAACATCCTCCTTGCAATACCACTCATTTCTTTTTTTTCCTTTTTTTTTCTTTTTAAGTTTTTTTCCCCCCTCTCTTTCCAGAAGGTGCAGGGCAGCATCCTGCACCCCCTGCATAAGCACAAGCCCCGCTGACGTCAATGGGAGCTCTGCCGGCGCGAGGGCCGCGCGCCTTGGCCCGCTGCGATAAACACGTTGGGACTTTCTCTTTTAATGGATGGTATTTAGGTTCTGCACAGGGCTTGTTTAACATGCACATTTGCCAGAGTCCTCAAACATCGCGGGGCACGCAAGACAAATTGCCTTTTTTGTCGGAGCAGCAGGAAAAAAAAACCCTGAGCTTTGTACCTTCTGCTCCCCGCTCCCCTCTTTTTCTGGGGGTAGCTGAAGCTGGAGGGTGGCATGGAGCAGGACTTCCAACAAGTAGAAGTGGAATTAATAATGCACTTCAAAGATACTTTTTGCCTTTAAGTTGGAGAGTTTAAATGTGCTTCTCTGCTCACAACCATGGGGAGAAGCAGGGTCAGCCCGCACAGTGATTGCTCCTAACAGAGAAAACCCACCCCAACGGGAAGGGTAGGGCACACACACCTCAGCGTGCCTGCATCCCTGGGTGCTATCAAACAAAGCCAAAACCACACGTTGCCTTTTATCTGCCCCATCTTTCCATCCATGACTTCTTCCTGGCCACAGATAAGCGAGGGACCAGGCAAGGTGGGCCCTGCTCCAGCCGATGCTCTCCTACATCCGCCTTGTTTATGGCCACCCCCTCCCCTCCAGGCATTACCGCTTTGCAATTAACTCTCTCCAGCATATTTAGAATTACAAGATTTGGGGGATTTGGTTTGCTAAAGTCTGGGTGTTCCCCAATTTGTGTCCTCCAGCGAGTATGGAGACACCAGTCGTCCCCTAAGGACATGGCCCAGCACACACGTGGTCCTCAAGCATCCCCAGAGCGACGGCAGGCGCTGGGCCTGCTGGTCAATACACGTGTAAGTGCACTTTTTTAGTCTTTCATGTCCTTCCCTAAGATTTAAAAATTATTGTGCTGCTTTTAAACAAAGCAGAGATTATACACTTTACCTCAACACTCCTTTTTTTTTTTTTTCTTTTTTTTGGGGGGCCAGGGGGAGCACAAAAAAATACTGTCATAAAAATAATAGCCAGGGCTGTAAATTAAAGAAAGAAAGAGAAAAACGTGATTATATAACGCATCCTGCAGTAATCAATTTTACCTCCAATATCTGCTTTTGTTTTCAAAATGCTAAATAAACAATACATAATGCATCCCTCATCAGCCAAAACCATGAGGGCTCTGTGCTCAAATAACAGGAAACATATTCAATTTTCCTAACAGAAGACAGTTCATTAAGCTGTGCCACATCAAATAAAACTTTAATTTCTCCAGCATCAGAGTCGCAATGAAAGCAATTGAGGAAGATGAGCCATATGGTACTTCTATCAGCAAACACATATTGCTCATTCCCCCAAAGTTTTCTAATTCTGCTCCCCAGACCTGTGTAATATAGATAATGTGCTCTGAGCGCAGCAACCATGAGCTATCTGGTGTACACTTCTAATACTGTATTTAATGGGAAATAATGAATCATAAAAGCCTGCAGAAGACGGCTTTTGCTAACCTAAATCTCAGCTGTAATTTCATTGTTCTGTGCCTAAGATGCTGTTTGCCCTTTTCAAACAACAGCAGTTGAACATAATTACGCTGCTACCAACCTGGGCTGCAAAAAAGAAAGCCTTTCTCACAGAACCAAGTTTTTATTAACTCTTCCAATCCTGAGCTTGGGGTGAGTGCCGGAGAGCTGCCTCTCAGGTTTGAGGGTTCATTAAAGCACACGGACGCCTGCATCCCGATGGCCAGCGCGTAGCCCTCATCCTTCCCCCCCTCACCCCGAAATTAAATTGATGACTCTCTCATCAGGCCAAAAAAGCAACAGGAAAAGCCTCTGAAAAATTAGGAAATCTGCTTGACATCGGGAAATCCGACACTTGTCTGCTCTAACATCTGTAAGTGCCAAAGCCGTGTCACCCAGTAAGGGGGGGATTGTTGTTGTTGTTGTTGTTGTTTGTGGTTGTGTGTAAAAAAAGGTAAGTCTCTTTTTTTCTTCTTCTTATCAGATATAAAAATTGTGGTTAGTAAAGTTAGCCCTTGAGTAAAGAGCCCTCTAAACTTTATAGTGTTTATCCTCCGTTTATAAATCCGTAATGATCTATTTAATGATATCATAAGGTTAAAAGTTAAACAGCACTGTATTTTCTCTGCCTTTTTCTCCTCTGCCTCTTAAGACAGTAACCTGTGTATCTCTGAGAAAGGATCTGGGTTGTTTTCTGAAGAACCTATAGGTAAAGAGACATCCACACATTCACACGGGAGGATTCATAAAGGCAGGGATGAGAATATAAAGGTATTATTTTGACATGACAAACACTGCTTGGAAAATGTCTTTGACTCATTTGCAGTAAGTCTCTTTCTTCCCCCTCTCCAAAATAAGGGGCTAATTTAAAACATTGTCTAGATATGCTACTTATTACATATTGAAAACATATTTTAGTGGCTGTGTTTGTTTTGGCAATATATGAACCAAAAAAAACCCAATTAAATTAAAAAGAGCGACTTTTAAAAGTTAGAGATTGCCTTTTAAAAGCTTATTAAAATCAGCATGTTAGATGTCTGTCTCTGAATTAGCTCAGAGGCTTGATTGCTTTCATTAAAGCTGCCTGTTGGGGTGCTGCTTGGTGAACATTCAACTCTGGTTTTTTCCTCCCCTTCTCCCGCCCGCCCCGCGCTGCATCTCGCTGCTTGTCAACTTGAATTTTCCCTCCAAATTTTGAAAGCAAAACTCTGATAATTTTAGAGAAGCAACAGCTAACCACCCTCCCCCCCCCAAAAAAAACCTTCAAAAACATCACCACAAAATTCACCAGCAACAGAAGCCACAGAGAGACCAACAGGTAAAACAAACATTTTAAAAAGCTAAATAATAATAAAAAAAAGATCCTCCCAAAACACCCACCCTAACCAAACCAACCCCCCAAAAAACCCCACCCCAAGCCCCCCAAAAATCACAAGCCATCACGTTGCTCATAGCCCATGAATGCCTTAAAAACAAATGTTTAAACAGCTTTTTGTTGGTTTTGGTTTTTTTTTTTGAAGCGGCAGCAGAAAACCTCTGCATGCTCCGATGGGTTACAATAACAATGCTCTATTGCAATGTAAAACAAGCTGGAGGAGAAAAAGGTGCTTTTTGTTACCATTTTATCAAAGCTGTTCATCTTCTAGCTGCAGGCAGCATTTTGCTGGAATTGCAGATATTTCTCTGTCCGGGCTCCTTTGTTTGTGCATCTCATTTGCATATATTTATCTCCAGCTGAGGGTGCTTTCAGCTCATTAAGGCCTCCCCTCGCATTATTTCATAAGCCAGCTGCTAGGAGGGATTTCACCTGTGGTGACTGAGAAAAGAGGGGTGAAAACACCAAATTCTTCATTTAAAAAAAAAAAAAAAAAAAAAAAGGAAAGGAAAAAAAAAAAACCCCAACCCCAACAACCAAGGAAATCTTCTGACTCTCTTCCCCTATAAATGGGCACCATTTGTGTTAAACAGCCTCTTGTCATGATAGATGCCTCCTGGGGTCAGGGGGGAAAGTTGATTTGAAGGTCAGCAGTAAAACAACAGACAAACCAGACGCCAAACTGGTTCCTTAGCTGTCGGTGGGAGCAGCGGTACAACCAGGTCTTGAACCTTTTTCAACCTCTAATAAAACGGGAAGAATCTGAAGTGGAGCAACCAGGCCTCGGAGGAAAAAAAAAACCAACACAAAACAAAACCAAAAAACCCACAAATAATATCAATATCGAGCAGCAACGGGAAACAACGGGGCAGCTCTCGGCGTTACGGCCACGCTGCTATTGTTTCAAGAGCCGGGGAATTAATTCCATTTATTTATTTAAGGCGTGTCAACTCGCTGCCTAAACCTGTTTTGGTGTCAAGATGAATAAAACTTTTATGGCTCATAAAATAGAGCCATTCATCTCAATGGTCTTTGTGGTGCCTGGGTCGGTGTTGGGTTTTTTTTTTTTCCCCTTCCCCTTCTCCTCCTGGAGCTGGGCCGAAATCTCGGCGTCCCGGCGCTACCAGCGTGCTCGTAGGAGCAAAGACAATTTGGAGGAGGGCATTATAAGCTAAACTCCTGGGTTTGATTACAGTTGGTAAATGTTAATTCATCATAATCACGTGCAAAACCCCCCTCGCCTTTATCCCTATCCTAAAACCTACAATGAATTTACATCATCTATATGGAGCTTTGGACCAACAGGTAATAAAATACAATAAAGCGTGCTTTTTATCAGGAAAAAAAAGAAATCCCATTAATTATAGTTCATGACTACTCTAAACCAAATGTTCAAATAGTAGTTGGAAATGATGCATAAAATCTCAGCATGTTCTGATAGGTTATAGAGTCAGTGGTTTATTGCAATGTAAAACAAGCCACAGGAAGAGAGGGTGGTTTTGTTTACCATTTTCATCAAAGCTGTTCATCATGTTGATATACTTGTGCTATATCGTGACCCCTGCATACGTTGCGTTGCGTTTATTTATTTTGCAGGTTGTTGCCACTCTTTTGCTGCCTTCTCCTCGGAGAAGTCGAGCAATTCTCCGGCCTCTCTGAAATACGTCTCCTCTGCACCCAATTTCTGCCCACAAACCAACCCATAGATACAGACACAAGAAATATTTATTGTCGTCGAGTCAGGTTTTCTTTTTACTTAATCTGAGGCAATTAGTACCTGAATAAACACAGACTAAGTAATCTACCTCCTCAAAAGGTAATTAGACTTGAAAAGCACTGCTCGGCTCTACCCAAGGAAAGCACAGCTCTGATTAAAATGCTTTGGAGATTCGCTTTCATCCCCATTCCCTTTGGCCCCAGAAAACCTCTTATAAAATCCCTATAACTTTTCATTTCTCCTCATGCCAAGCCCAGGGGCCACTCTCGCCCGTCACCGCCCTGTTTCCCCCCCGCCAAAGCTTTAACCCCGCTTCTCATTTTTCTTTGCCTCTAATCTAATCGCTAATTCCTTGGCTGGGCCAAATAGTTAAAAATGTTAAGTGCTGCTCGCAATTCCTGCCGCCTCCCCCTCCTATCTGTCTCTGTTTATGGAACGGGCCCTGGTTTCCTCCTGCTCTCGTTCAGCTGTAGGTCTGCAGGTCAGGAGACTGTAAATACACACAGCGCTGCCCCAGCCCATCCATCTGAGCAAAGGGCAGCCTTATACATTCAGATAAGAGATGCAATGGGGGGGAGAAGAAAGGGGAAAAAAAAACCAAAAAAACATATATATATATATATATATATATATATATATATATATATAAATTATATATATATATACAAGAGAAGAGTCAGTGTCTGTGGCGACGGAGATGCTTTGCTGGGGACAAAGCCCGAGGTGCCAGCAGGGCTGGGAGGGACATGTCCATGTTACCTCATAGGGTGTGCCAACCAGAGATGACTCTGAAATGTTCCCCCTTTCTCCCACCCCTCCTTGTTTATGTATAAATCACTGCAAAATGCATTTTATTACCTTTGGGGCAACGAAATTAAACAAGAGATTTCGATGGCTTTCTCTCCTCCAGAGCTTTGTTGGGCTATTTTCTCTCCACCCTCCCCATTTTATTTCCAGCACCTCTGAAGCTTTCAAGGGAACAGTCCCCCCCCTTCTTGCCCCCAGCCCCGTTATTGCTTCTCAGTTCCAAGGTCTTAGAATAAATAACATTGTTATTACTCACTTCACCAATTTCCAAGAAGAAATATTGCTGCAGCAAATGCGAGCAGCACTAATATTTGCAAAGTGATAAATGGATTGTTACATACCTTCCCGGCTGTGTGGCCTCCAGCCATCCTCCGGCCGGCTACATCCCTCCTCGGGGCGGGAGGGAGGGTGCCTTTGAACTTAGCAGAGTCCAGACACTTAGTGCCTTGCACGACAGCCTGCCCCCAGCCCCCTCCCTCGCCCTCGGATGGAGAGATAATATTTAATGGCAAGATCAGGCTGGAGATGGTACCGGCACGGGGAGAGCAGGAGCCACGTCGCAGCGTCGAGGAGCCAAGTGAAGATGGTTTTGGTGCATTGATTTGGTGGGGTTTGTAGTGTTGGGTGCTGCAGGGAGAGGGGTGAGAGGCTCGGGATGTCCCCACCGTGTGACAGCTGCCCCACTGTCCTCCTCCCTGGCCCCTGATGGTGCTGGCACGGCCGTGTTGGTGCGGGGTGCCACATCCTCAGTGTCACAGCGAGAGCCACCTGCCCCTCCGTGGCTGCCAGCCATGTGAAAATGGACAAAAAGGGCTTGCAGAGGAGAAAAATTATTTTTCAAATTCCCCCTACTCTGCCCCCAAAATATCTGTAGTGCCCGAATGGGAACCTCAGTTGGATGCATGAGGTACCAGGTCTAATGATGCTTGGTGGGGTGAAAACTGGAAGGATGTCTTCCCTCCCTCACTATTCATTAAATCTCATTAATTCATATAAAATTCCTGGCAAACTCGTGCCCAGGCAGGGAGCAGTCTGTTGGCCTTCTCACCCCAAACCTGGTGGCTCGCCGAGTCATTTCTGAGCTTGAAAGGAGGTGGCAATTGGAAAATTTACATTGAATGACCAAAAAACAATAAAATTGTGGATTTCTTTTTTTTAAGCAGCAGTTTTATCTAGCTCCAAGATATAGTTTGGGCTCCTCAATTTTATTTAAAACAAAATCTCCAAATCAAATTATTCCTGGGGCGTAAGTCATATTGAAACACACTCTGAATGTGTGGTAAATAGAAACAAAGCAAAACGTTTTGCTTCAGACCCACAAAGAGTAACCTGTTGAGATTTCTTAGAGCAAGCCTGTTGCATCTCCAGACCATGGTCCACAAGATAGGAGCTGGGAGGTTTGGGGTGGTTGATTTGAAGTTCTTGGCTGGGAGGAGCACCTCCACCTTAGATGATCCAGGCACTAGAGGTGATGTAGAAGCTTGTTCTTCCTGCACAGAGCAAAACTGTGCTGCTCCCAGAGCATCATCCCCACTCTCTTAGCACTGGTGTGACTGGGGTACCACGGGGAGAAGAGGTGAAAGCATCCTTCACCACACTGCTCTCCCTGGTCCTTTCTCCACATATATCAACTTGTTAGGAGGCTTGTAGAACTGTAGAATCATTGAATGGCTTGGGTGGGAAGAGACCTTTCAAGGCTATGTAGTCCAGCCCCCTGCACATCTCCAACCAGACCAGGTTGCTCAGAGCCCTGTCCAACCTGACCTTGAATGTTTCCAGGGATGGGGCTTCTGCCACCTCTCTGGGCACCCTGGGCCAAGGTTTCACCACCCTCAGCCATTTCAGCAACCTGGGGTGAAGGTGTTGGCAGTGCAAGAACATGGGTAAGTCTGTGCCCAAGGGGATGGGGAAGGTGGTAGGACGAAAGGTTGGAGCTATATATTTGGTTGTTTTTTTCATAAGGGATATTTTGATCCATAAAAGAAAGAAGAGAACTCAAGGATCGCAGGAAGAAAATCACCCAGAAACTGTGGGCTGAGGTATGAAAGTCAGCAGAGGTGACAACAATATGAGTTTTTCCTCGTGGCCACAGTAAACACTGTCTTTTCTTTTTTTATAAGATGAGAAAAATGGCAAGGAAGGCCACAAGTTACAGCTAAGTCCTTTGGGATGGGCTCTTGTGCAAAATACATACAGTGCAATTGTATTAATAAAAAGTGATCGTTTGTATTGGTGTCTAATAAAAAAATTCATATACAAACCTTCCATAATCCTCTCTCACAAATGTGTATGTCTGGGTGTATGTTTCTACAGCTGTAAATAGGCATGTAATTATATGTACACATATGTGTGTGTCTATATATGCATACACATGTGTACATGCATGTGTACATGTATACACATGTGTGTGCATGTACACACATGTAGGTACAGCTGATGCCTATTTAGAGCTGTACAAATGTTCCCATGTCAATATGCACACGTGTACATGTGCATACACAAATGTGCACACGCATAGACACATGTACACGTTACACACACCCCCCCCTAAAAACCCAGCTCATCACAAATGAAAAATAACAAGGGCTGCAATATTATTTAAAGAAAAAAAGTGGTGGAAGCAGGTGAGAGCAGGGGCAGTGGTGTTGTGGAAACATCCACACTGGAAACAGCCAGAAATCTCCCTAAACAACTACCAGCAGCTTTCCCAACTCCAGGAGTGGGGCTGGGAGTGCCTCGAGACCACATTTTCTTGAGAGATTCCTGCCAGGCAGGAAATGCTGTGAGAGCAGCATTTCTTGTGCTGCTCTGCTTCCAGCCCCAGGAAACACACAGGTAAGAAGAAAAATCAAAATAATTGAATATATAGAAAACATCTACATTTGTATAAACAGAAAGCTTGGAAAGGGAAAAAAAAAACCAAAACAAAACCCAGGTCTTAGTTTTTTAATTATTTCTTTTCCTCAAATCTAAAAAAAATATAAAAAATTAAAAAGTTGAGGCAGTTCTTATTTTATCCAGACCAGTTCATAAATCCCAAGTCATAAATCCACATGATATCCCAGGCTGCTGGATTTTGCATTTGGAGCTCTGAAAGACTGATAGCTGAAAGATTTATAAAATCCCAGGTAGCCAGAGTGCTCCCTGTTGGCTCCACATCTGAGGGGTCCCTGTGTCCTGCTTAGCCCAGCCAGCTGGGTGTATGGGATATGCTGTGCTCAAGCAGCAAGCCCCTCCAGCTCCTATTTTTATCCATGACGAGGGCTAAAATTTGGTCTTTTGGGGTGGCCAGGCCTCATTTAGGGACTTTTCTGCTTAGACATGGGGACAGCCACAAGCTGGGGATGCCAGGAGCCTGCTGCTGCCTCCTGCAAAATTAAACCCTGAGTTGTGTCCTAGATGGATGATTTTGCTCGTGTGGGACCATAAACAGCAGAAGTTTTTCAGCTGCCTTGAATTACGTTGAATTTTGTTCCTTGCAACGTCACTAAACAGGAGTGACTGTTCAGTAAGATCAGTCTCAGTGCAAGGTCCTGCACCTGGGTCAGGGCAACCCCAAGCACAAACCCAGGCTGGGTGGAGAACGGATGGAGAGCAGCTCTGAAGAGGACTTGGGGTGCTGGGGGACAAGAAGCTCAACATGAGCCCTAACGTGCGCTGGCAGCACAGAGCAAATAACCGTGTCCTGGGCTGCACCCAGAGCAGCGTGGGCAGCAGGGCCAGGGAGGGGATTCTGCCCCTCTGCCCCGGTGAGACCCCACCTGCTGATGGCAGGGGGTTTGGAACTGAATGATCTTTAAGGTCCCTTCCAACCCAGAGCATTCTATGGTTCAATGAACACTGCTGGCGCCAGAAGATGATGACACTTAGAGGGGAACAGGACCACCCCTTAGCAAGAAAACGGGAGCCTTGGACAAAGCACACACTGCAAACAATTTAGCTGGCAAAGCAGCACGGTCGTGTTCCCCAAAGAGCGCTGAAGGATGCTGATGTATTGGGGTTTTTTTCAGTTTTTCATAGGTTCAGTGGATGTTGCACATGAGGCCATGGGTACTGGGTCAAAAGGCTCCCAAAACAGACCCTGTGAGGATGATGTGTACTATTTGTCTGCAACCATAAGATGTTGAAAATGTACTGAAAGCCTTCCCTCCATTACTTTCCTCTGTCCTTCATTGATGATCTTAGTCAAGCCTAGTATTTTTCTCCAGACTTGCCATGACAGACATTTTTAATATGCTTCTGTTGCATTAATAAAAAGATAGATATATATTAAAAACCCCCTCTTCTGCAGTTACGAGAGTTCTTTTATAGCTGTAAGGATATTAACTAACATCTTTGTTTCTGAGAAATGAAATTATTTGCTTTATATTTCAGATATTTATATTCATGGGTCTGAATCCATTGAAGTCCACGTGGAAAATCCTTCTGCACTCTCCTGGTGGAATCCATCTGAGCTCAGCTCTGCCTCTTTGGAGTTTTATTAGAAGCACATCATCCAGATAAATTTAGATGGTTTTTATGATTTTATTGTTGTTTGCTTGTATTAGTGGACACTAAAGCATTGCAAGGGTTTATGCTTCCTGCATGCTGTGAGCATCTCTGCCTCTGCCCAGCCACCTTAAGCACCGTGAGCAGCTTGGCTTGCACGCCACAGGTACAGCTGCCTGCCTCTGGCACACCTTCTCCCCATCACCATCCCCAGCTTCATTAGAAAGACTTACTCATTTAAGAGGTAAAACTAAACCAGACCGAAGCATTTACACGAGGACTATGTCAGGCTCACAGCAGGAGAGGGTTTTCCTGGTTATTCTCAAAATCCAGAGCTTTCCCAGGCTTGTTAGTGGCTCTCACCAGGTCTCTTTCCCCTTCCCAAGCAGGACCATATCTCTTTTTAAACCCCAAACTCCTGTGGACTACACTTATGCCATGTTTAATTTTTTCTTCCTGCTTCCTTACTCTTTATCCCTCTCTCAGCTGGGTTGGAGTCATCCTGAGCTGTTGAGTACAAGGCGGTGTGGTTGGGGATGGGGTTCAGAAGACCTGCCCGGACTGGCCGCTGCCCGACCCACCCAGGATCGGGGCTGCACCGTTATTTAAACCAGCCTGGCTCTGTGGGCTGGTTCAGACAGGCCAGGTAGCCCTGTCCTGCTGCAGGAGGGTGAACTGGCTATGCTTGGCCTCTGTGGCATTTCTAGAGTCTGGCATTTCTAGCATCTATGTTATTTCTGGTGTCTGTGGCATTTCTAGCATCATAGTTTTGGGAGCACCCAAACCCCCTGATTTCATGGGTGCCATTCACCTTGAAATGCTAAGGTGGACTTTGCTGGTTGCTCATCAAGGAGATTGGGCTGAAATTAATCCCCTGGTGCAGAAAAGCTACCAGACCAGTGTGAAGGGCAAAGGTTCACTCACATCCATTGATCAGCCCCTTCTACCTGTGTTTCCACTCACAGTGCCTTTGGAAGCAGGAGACTTCTTTCTCTTTCCAAACAGAGATTTGGGATGTAGAATCAGACTAAACATTACTTTTCTGCAATTTTAAGTGTGCAAGTCATCTTAAATTTTTCTTTTCTTAAAAGCATTCACAGAAGCTCTTTTCTTCCCCCTTTTCTTCTAATTCTGTTACCATTTCTCTAATTAAAAGTGCTGTACAAGGACGAGTATCGAGCTACAGAAATGAAAGGTCAATATATGAACAACACTTCATTTGTAAATAATACGGCTCTGTAATCAATTATCTCATTTTCACAGAAGACATATTAATCTAAAAGCAAAGGATGGAGACATTTAGAGGATGTACAGAGGGGATCTCTAAATGTTAAATGTTCTTTAGTATGTGCTAAATAAAGGGTTTGGCGGAGTGAAAATGTAGCGCACAGCACTGACACTCCAGGGAGAGTCTTTAGGTCAAGTGATTTGTACCTTCAAAATAGTTCTCCATAGCACTGTAAAGCCTCTCTGTTGGTAGCAGTGAGATGGGTTAGTGTTATTTAGGATGATAACTGTAGCAGGGAAAATACTGAAAAAAATAAATAAATAAAATAAGGTCATCTGGAAAACAAAAAGTGCCTATTTTAGTAGGTGAATCAGCCTCTCTGCACTGTTATTTGCTTTCCATGAGCAGCGGGAAGCCAGGTTTCCTACTGTTCCTTCTTCATAAGGACAAGTTTCTGGGCTGCAGGCTGGAGCTGAGACACGCTCGTGTGAGAAGCCGGGCGGCCGCGTGCCCTCGGTGCCCTGGGCACAGGCAGGGAAATGCCACTGCAGGTAATGCAGCACCACACCAGAACCCACCTCCAATTGCTTCCCCTTCCGTGGGTCACAGCGGGAATCCACACAAGGGTGTCAAATATAACGTTTGCTGGGTGCTGGAGAACCCGTGCGTGACTTATAAACGGCATTAGGGGAAATTATGAGAAAATACATTTCCCAACCAAAACCAGCTCAGGTTTTCATTGCACTCCCATCACATGGAAAGGAGCTGGGTTGCCTTGCACGCTTGTATATCAAGTTTGACAACACCAAGACAGTATAAAGGGGGTCGTAGAAGGTAATTTCACTTTCATTTTTGCCTGTTTGCACTGGATTTGCTGGACATCAGTCCCGCGCTCACCCCAGATTTCCAGCTTTAAAATTTCTATCATCGAACATATGTTGGGACTTAAGGGAAAAACCCAAACCCCACTCTCCCCACCCCCTGTTCTCACCACTCTGTTGATCTCATCCCATCCCCTGCGTTGCCCTCCTCTGTCCATCGCTGGGTGGGAGGAGGGAGGAGGGAGGCCGGAGGGGAGAGCCCCACCAATGCGAGCCTCGGCGCGAGGGGAGGGTCTCCTTCCCTCTGCCACAGTCCTCTCTCCCCTACTCCCAAATCCATTGCCTAGGCCAGCAGAAAGCTAAAAGAGAAAAAAATAATAATCCCAAAGGAAAAAAAAAAGAAAAAATAAAAAATGGGAATCGTTTTCAGCAGGTTTCACAAGCCAGATCAGCTCTCTGGGGGCTGGTGAGTGCCCACCCATTGGTGAGGTTTAAGGTTGGCTCTAACATTTTGCCTCACTCCCCCCTCTATGGTCTTATTTTTTCACAAAACAAAACCACACCCTTGGCACAGGATGCTTGAGCCAGGCACCATCCCAGCTCCCTCCCAGATCGGAGCAAAGAGCCAAGACCACCACCACCAGCGTGAAGGCGAGGAGGGAGAGGCAGAGTGTAGAGGGCTTGATGGCCCTCTCTCCACTCGCAGACACCATGGGTGAGTTGCCTGCGATGGTAAAATCCCCCCCAAGCCCTTCTTTGCCTGGTGTAGCAGGAGGGCGGCGATGGGGTTGGCATTGCCGGGGCAATGGCGGGCTGGCGAGGCGACGAGCCAGGAGCCCCGTCTGCATCCCAGCGGACGCTGCGGTGAAGCGTGAAGGTATCCACTTCTTCCTGAAAAACAAAACTTGGGTTAGAAGGAAAAAAAAGAAAAAAAAAATAAGGCTCCCGGCGTGATTCCCAAGGTAAACCTAAATATTTCCAGGTTTGCTCACCCCGCGGGGTCGGTGCGCGCTGTAGCTGCTCGACCCAGAGCAGCCTTTCAAAGCGCTCCGCCAGCCTCCCTGCCAAAACAAATGTTACTTTACCATCGAGGAAGTAGGCAGAAGAATGAAAGCTGTAAGATGTGTGAGTAAGAAAAAAAGAGCCCAAACAGGAAAACCCCCTTTCTTCTGATTTTAAAGTCCTGGATGATCAAGGCTGTTCTGCTCACTCTGATGTAATCCGTTTGCAGATACCCAAATACACGTCCAGCCATGGAAAGTGCTCTCCCTTTGATTCCTGCAAAATCCTTTCTAATTCTCTTTAAATGTTCCAGGGCTTTTTGAAATGATTGCTATCAATGCCAACCAAATGCTTTAGATGTCTCTTTTTTTTTGCCTGTCTTTAAATACTTGCCTTATTTTTATGCAGCCCAGTTACCGCTGTACATGGAAAAAGTATCTAGAAAAGAGATCTGGTTTGCTTTAGCCTTTATACCACATAGAGTCAGACACTTTAACCTTCTTTGTATTTGCTTGCTTGCTTTAATACCATGTCTGCAACCTCTAGACTTTCTTTTTTTCCATATAACTTAATAAATATTTATAATACAGTAGCCCATAGACATCACACAGGTCAGGCTTTTATTACACTAAGCTTGCCATAGCTATCTAGTAAATCATAAGTCACGTTCCCCCTAAAAGTTAAAAACCAGGATTGTTCAGGTGAGCTTGGACCAAGCTTGTGAGGGACTGGCTTAAAAAAAGCTAAGCTGGTTAAAACAACAGACTTGTTTAACTGGAAGATACTAGATCCCCAAAGGCAGCAGACCTGCAGTGTTTACCATGGGTGGGAAGTGCTGGATGGTCTGGTATTGTCTCTGTGCTCTTCAGTTGCTCTGGGGTGGGTACATGACCATCATTCAGAACATTTATCCATTGCTGTGATCCCTCTTCCAGCCCAGCTTTAAATAGGCCATGAGATGAGGTCTTCAAGTCTTCTCCAAATCCATTAGATTAAAGGAGAGCAAGATTTGGGGCAGCTTTTCAGGCTTTGGAGTATGCTATTCTGCTTTAGTTTTTCAATTTTTAGAATTTTTTTTTTTCCTGAACCAGTAGGGTTGGGACTCTTTTACATTTTCCTGGAAACTCTTCTCCTGCCCTTCTGGGAGCAGAATCTAGAAGAAAAAACATCAGCAGACATGTGACTCCTGAGATGGCTGCCATGTAGTGGATGTTTCCTCTTGCAGGTAGCCATAAAATTTTACAGGTAAGTAAAACATTGAGCAAGCAGATTTATTTTTTTTTCCCCAGCTTTTTTATTCGATGCCTTTTGGATCTCAGCAGCTTTCATTGCAAGCCAATTCTGCTTCTTCACGCTGTACACTGTTCAAACAAATGGTGTCCTAAAGAGGACTGAGGAGATGAAGACTCCTCCATAGCATGCCCCACCACCATGCCTGTGGACACAAGCAATATGACCCAGTGCAGAAGACAAGGGCTGTGGGTGCTGGTGACCCCACCTATGCCAAGGCACAGCCAAGAGATCCTGCAGCAGTGATGATGATGATGTTGCTGTTCCTTCCATGGCCAGGTCTCCATGTCCATCTCTTTGCAGGTCCATTCCTGTGCTCCGTTTCTCCCCACCATGAACCCCCACCCCTCACGGTGGCTCCAGTCCCCCATGCACCTCATCCTGGCATGATGTGGAATTAAAACCTCACCCCCCAACCAAGTCCATCTCACCTTGGTGGGGCTGCCTCAAGCGAAGGTGAGCTCTCCAGCACCTGAGCTCTTCTGTCCCTGGGCAGGTTTGCTCAGATGTGCGCTGGGTTCCCAGCTCTGGTGTCAAGATTAGAACGAAAAAACCTCTTCCAAGCTTCCTCCCCACCAGGATCATTTTTGCAGCTAACGTTCCTTCATGCATCATCTGTTCTGCCGTCATTAAAGCACAGCTTGCCAACAACTGGGGGAGAAATATGTTCCCCACACTGCGACACTTCCTCTGCCCGCCTTGGGAGCAGGAACCAGGCGGCTGGGGCTCAGGGTGGTTGCCTCTCACCCGCCTTCCTCCAGATCAACTTTCCCTGTAGAATGAAAAATGGTCCTTTGTGTTTCATCAGACCATAAAAACCCTGTTTGAAAACTTTTCAAGCCTTTTCCGAGTTGGAATTGCCTTGAAAGACTTCAGACCACACTGCCATATGGCTCGGTGGCGGATGGTTTGATGCACGCTAGGCTGCTGCTCCCCTGCCACGTCGGGACGAGCCATGCTGCAGGGATGTACCCGCTATGGGATGCTCCTCACCATCTCCTTGCACTTTCTCCAGCTCAGTGCTGCAGCTTTCTCCAGTCCTTGGCTGTGGTTGCCCTCCCAACCAGCTGATGGACACTGCCTGCACCTCTAAGTACAGGCAGCTCAGCACATGCACAAACAAGTGTCCTCTCCCCCACCCCAACACACACACTTGTTTTTTCCTCCTTGTCCAAAATCTTCCACAGGAAACATTTAAAAGCTGGAAAGTTTTGCTTCATTTCTTTGTTGTGAACCAAAACTTTTGGGATATTTTTTTTTTTCCCTCCTCTTCCTTCTCACTCTCAGCACCACTTGGAGTGCACTGGAACCAGCGTCATTCTGGGGGTTTTTTTTTACTTCTTTTATCTTTTAAGCTCCTGTTCCTTCCCTTCCCCATTCTCCATCCTTTCCCTGGCTCCCTTAATTTTACCCTGCCTTTCCCATTCTGGAAAAACCACGTATGAAACTCTATAATTGCCTCTCTGTGTGGTTGCAAAAATAAAACCAAGACTAATTGAAAAAGATGATGAAACACTATTTGGGAGGAAGGTGGGAGGAATTCTTTTTCCTTTTTCTCCCCTTGCAAATTCTCATTTGGGGTTGGGTTGAGTTTTGGGGGTTTTTTTTAGCTTCCCCAGTTAATTTTCAGAGTTAAGGCTGGTATTTAAAGATCTTGAGCTGTCTGTCCAAGGTGTGCCTGCTCCACTTTCATCATTCAAGCTGCAAAGCACTGGAGCTCCATGGCACTGATGTCCTCCAGCACCACGGCTGGCACAAAAGCCCATGTCATGATGAATCCTCTGTGGACCAGGCAACACAGAAGTGCCAGGATGCACAGACACAGAGAAACCACGTGGTAAATATCTCTGTCTGTCCTCAGTTTTTGCATTTCATCTGCTCCAGGTGTCCAAGCAGGGGTAAGTTTTGAAGCCAGGACATGATGTGGAATATCCCAGTGGCACAGCTAAATGCCAGTTTGGGTCTTCTAGGGTTACTAGCTTGCCTCCAGCTTCTTCTGCACCTGTAGACTGGCAAAACATGGGAAGTCCTTGATTTCCCAGCAACAACTAAAAACATCAGTATGTTATCAACATCCTTCTCATACCCAATCCCATACTGAATCCAAACCACAGCGATGTTCTAGCTACTAAGAGAAAAATCAGCTACATCCCAGCTGTGAAAAAGAATTAAGATTATGAGATAATAATAATAATAATAATAATAATAATAATAATAATAATAATAATAATAATAATAATAATAATAATAATAATAACCATCATCAGGAATTCTCAACAGGACATCAAAGTGAAATGACACCAGATGTGCAATCCCAGAGGAGAAGGGCTTGGGGTGCTGGGGGAGGAGAAGCTCAACATGAGCCAGCAATGTGCGCTGGCAGCACAGAGCCAATAACCATGTCCTGGGCTGCACCCAGAGCAGCGTGGGCAGCAGGGCCAGGGAGGGGATTCTGCCCCTCTGCTCCGCTCTCCTGAGACCCCCCCTGCAGTGCTGCCTCCAGTGCTGGGGCCACCAACAGCACAAGGACATGGAGCTCCTGGACAGGCTGAGAGAGTTGGGGCTGTTCAGCCTGGAGAAGAGAAGGCTCCAGGGAGACCTTCTAGTGGCCTCCCAGTACCTGAAGGGGCTCCAGGAAGGCTGGGGAGGGACTGTGGACAAGGGCAGGGAGTGACAGGACAAGGAGTGATGGCTTGAAACTGAAAGAGGGGAGATTGAGATGAGATGTGAGGAAGAAATTCTTTGGTGTGAGGGTGGTGAGACAGTGTCCCAGGTTGCCCAGAGAAGCTGTGGCTGCTCCTCCCTGGAAGTGTTCTTGGCCAGGTTGGATGAGGCTTTGAGCAACCTGGTCTAGTGGAAGGTGTCCCTTCTGCTGGCAGGGGGGTTGGGACTGGGTGAGCTTTAAGGTCCCTTCCAACCCAAACCATTCCATTATTCCACAGAAATCCCTATGGACTACCCTGTGTGACAGCAGAACTCCTTCCCACAGGCTTGTGGCCCTGTCAGATGTCCCAGGATTGAGTCCAACAGGAACTTCTAGACCATATTGTCCTTCAGCTTTTTGCTGCAGTAGGTCACCAGTGAGTTACCCCTCTGACAGGTAATGCACGGCGCTGCCCTGGAACCTGCCTGGAGCCCGGACTGCCAGGGCCTTAGGCACAAAGGGCAAACAGGTGCCCTCTGTTTCCAAAACCTCCAGAAGAGGCAGCTCCCAGGGGCTCCTGAATGTCTCTTTATTTTCCACATACCACTCTCCCCTCGCTTTCATGCTGCTAACGTTCTTTCCTCTTACACACCCCCACTAAAGCCAGGGTAATGAGAGAGGGGCTATCTGGGCAATGCATCACTCCTTTAACATTTATCAGATCTAAGGTTTAAAAAAAAAAAAAGCCTTTTTTTCCCTGCTAAAAGGGGATTTTTATATCCAAAGACACAAAGGTAATACTCACTGCGTTGTAGCTTCAATCTGTTTTGTTGGGGTTTTTTTCTAGCCCAACAATGGTGAAAAGATGTGATTTTTACAAGCGAATAGGAAGAAAAAGCCTGAACACACCCTGGGAACATGTTTAAGAACTTGATTTATGTTTCATGCTGAGCCTTACACCTGCAGTTCAAGCAAAACTCAACTTTGCCGCCCCACAGAGTCTAGTTTATTAGGTATCAAGGAGTCACAAGAAGCCATGTAATTAAAACTGTAATTAACTGGAAAAGGAAAGTGCCACCTGAGTTTTGAGAGGCTGTCAATTTTATTTCCATTACAGCTCTCCTTCTGTTTCTTTGTCTGTTGAGTGGGGTTTTTTCCCCCCCATCTTGATACAGAAAAACAAAGTTGTATTTTTTTCTCTTTATTAAGTAAAGAAGCCACCAAATTCTCTTAAGCCTTTCCTCTCTGGAAGAAACCAAGCCCCTTGGTTCTGAGCTCAGACGCAGGTTTCTCGCAGTGGCATTTGCAGCCGTGTTTGCCCAACAGGTGTCAAGTGTGGTCCAGGCAGAAAAACCCTCTGAAATGTCCTACTGGCAAAGGGTCAGCTGAGTTCAAAGCCCATTTTAACAAAACATAATCAGTGCCCTTTAAAAAGGGGACCTGTGCTGCCTTGTTAAAATGCATGACCCTGCTGCAGCGGGCGAGCCAAGCGCCGGGCGTCCCCGGATCCAGCACGTCCCTCCCAAGGCTGCTGGATCCTGCTGGAGACCACCGTGGTTCTGCGGGCAGGGCAAAGACAAAAACATCTCTGGGAGAAATACAAGGTGATGTGAAGAACCTTGTCAATCAGAAATTAAAAGCAAAAAAGGGGCCCAATCCCCTGGCCAAAAAAATAAACCTCCTGAAGGTTTGGGTGGGATGTTGTGCCAGCCCTGCCCTTCCTCAGCCTCCTGCATCCATGAGGAGCAAATTCCTGGGGATCAGCAAGATGTCCTGGAATAAAGAGACAATTATTTAAAGAAAGCAAAGACCTGGGTAAACTTGAGACAGGAAAAAAAGTCGTAGTAAAATATAGTTAAAGAGTAAAAGGGTAAAATGATGAGAACAAAGATAGGATTTATCTCAGAGGTCATTACAAGGGAGATTTATGAATATATACATTTTTGTAGCAGAGATGTTTGTCTTAGACCAGTGTATGAAAGGAGGGATTGACATTCTTCCTTCTCCATTTAACAGGTGACAAAATCCCACCAAGTGAAGCACCAGCCTTCAGAAGTGAAGTTACTATCGTAAAAAGCAATTTTCCTTTGGTGGTGCTCCAATATGCTTGGGGTTTTTCCCCCCAACCTTAATCATTTGTAGCCTCTCCCCTCCCAAAACAGCCCCAGCTTGTAAGGCAGAGGTCTTGGGACCCTCTGGGTTTGAAGGCAGATCTCGATCAGTGCTAATTTGGGGAAGTGAGCTGGAGGTACCCACAGCAGATGACACGCAGGGCTCAGCTTCTTATTCAGCTACAAGTCAGCAGGGGCACCCCCTGACCATCTGTGGTCTATAAATTACAGTAACACCGGCACACAGTGCTTGTAAATCACCAGTGAACAGGCTTTACCTTATGACACACTACATGAACCCTGTTGGATATTCCAATAAACTCCCATAAACCATCCGATAGAAATGCTGGATTATGTTTCTTTGGGGGGCAGGAGAAAAACTTGGACTTTTCTGCACTTGTATGAACATCTTATGGGTGAGGGGATGTGTCCTGAGCTGTGTTGTGTTTATCATCCACCATGTTTTCTTATGAAAGAGATTTTCCCCCCTTGCCATCATCATTACCATATACATTCCACCTTCCAAGAGTGCACCAGCCTTGAGGTAAACGGGGTCATTGTCTCCTGCAAAAACAAAGACACCACTCATTTGAAAAATACAATTTAACGTGAGCCTGCATGACCTGTCTTCCATCCTTGCCCCACCAAGCACAGGCTGGTAATGGGAGAGGCTCACCCATGTGCTTTGCTTATGGAGGAGCAAGAAGACCCAACCCATGACATCCATTCAGCCATACCCTATACAAAGGGAAAACAGGCCACTATTTCTCACCATCTCTGCATCCTGAGGGCTAGAGCTGAGGCTTGCTATCTCAAGGAGGGTAGACCATCCCATAAAATCTCCACACTCGCTTCTTTCTCTGTGAAGTGACTCTTTTACCCCAGTCTTGTAACAGGGTGGAAGGCTCTGTGATCTAATACACCACCAAACCCTTGTAGGAGATATACACTTCAGTCACCCAGCTTGGTTTGGATAGGTTTCACCTGCTGTGACGTCTCATGGGGGCTACGTCTGCAGGGACATACTATGAGCAAAAGCCTCAGCACATGCCCATGTGCTCCTCAGCATGTGGCTGGTTGGGGCCACAGATGTTGCTCAGCTGAGAAACCTGGCACTTGACTTCAGACTTTCTCCCAGGACCCATCAAGGGATCACTTTTGATAATTACAGTAGTAAGCCCTGTGTCTAGCTTGTCACCTGGGCAAAAAACCCCTCAAAAATATTCAGATTGTGCCAAGAAAACAATCTGATGGATGTTATTTGACCAGCTTTTTTGCTGAGCATGAGCAAATGTGGGCTGTTGCCTCCTTGGCAAATTCCTTAATCAAATCTGAAATCCTGACCCCTCTCAGGAGACAGTGAGAGCCTTGGTCATTGAGCTGCCTAAGGTAACATTATATTTATCTGGGTTTCTTCAGGCTATAGGGGCTATAGAGCTTCTCATCACGCTCTGCGTGGATGTGTGGGCACACACCTGCATCAACACTTGCTTTTAAACCCTTTGGGTGACTGCAGTCAGACTGGACAGATGTTCCTACCTCATGGAGATGGGGCACCAAGGCAACCACGGTTGCCTCCCGTGAGGACAATGGGATGAACTCAACTGTCGTAGACATCAGAGAATCCACATCTGCAAGAGCAATCCAAAGGAAAATGCCCTCCCCTGCTCCATCCAGTCATGAGCATCCAGTTAATTAATACTCATTAATACTGCTCTTTCATTACAACACAGCTTCCAGACTCCAGCCAAAACTGATGCTTCCTTGCCTGAGAGAAACACACCAGAAAATATCTAATCAGAAAAACCAGGAGACACCAGCACCACCAGCATTCCACGGTCCCAGTGCTACCCAGCAAGACTGCACCTGACTGAAACACTTTGGACAGTCTCTGGAGCAATTTTTAACTCGCTAGAAATGCACATTTGAAGCAGTTATTGGATCTAGTGAGTTTTGTTTCAGAAAAAAACAGTGAATAAAATAAAGTTGATTTTTTAAATCTATTTTAGTCAGGGGAAAAAAAAAAATCTACTTAAACGTTACTTCAAATTTTCCTGGGGTGGGGGGAAAGGATAGTTTAAAATTTAAATAGAACTAATCCAGGTCAGCTCAGACAGACACCCTGTGATTTCTGGCCAGGGAACTTCTGGTTTATAGACTTTTTAACCCAGAGTTAACACTCAAGGAGCATCTTTGCAGTGCTTTTCCACCCAGCAAGTGATGGAAAAAAGCCCCAAACTCCTCTTTACACAGCGAGGCAGTGGGAAGCCCCAGATCAGGTCTGGGTATCGCGACACCAAGGCTCTTGGGAGCTCACCCATGAAGATCTCCTCATCTCCCAGCTGTTCCCCCGCCTCCTGCACCTCCCCACGGTCCTCTCCAGCCGCCCCTCTCCGTGTGCGCCGACGAAAAGAGGCGATAGCGCTATTCCTGGTTTTTAACAAGGTTTGGAAAGCGTTCAAGTGCCTGACTAAGTGATTGGGAACAAGGAAGCAGAAGGATGTTTTGGCATCCCGCGATGTGTGCGTGAAGAGCACAGACACAAACACATTGAGCGCACATACTGTAAAACAAGATTACAAGGAGAGTACGAACTAATAAAAGCCGATTAAAACATCCTGGACACTGGTGCTGCTCGTGTGCATGCCTACGTACTAAACCAAGAGATATTCCACATGAACCTGCAGTTTGAACGTGACTGATCACAGATACAACCTGCAGCAACCTTTCCATCCTATAATTAACGTAGCCTATCCTGAAACTTGAGGGATTTATTGATACTGGCAGAAACATTTGCAAATAACTTGGGGAACTTCACAACTTACCTCCTATCTCAAGGGATTTCATTCTTTTTTTCCTTTTTTTTTTTCCAGCTACCATCAATAAATTCATTCAGAGCCCTGACCATCCAACGACAAATGCCGTTGGAAATCCTCAGCAGCAAGTGCCGCCGTGGAGAAAGAGCTTTGTTGTGTTTTTATTTGTTTTGTTCTCTTTCACTTACAGTGAAATATATAGAACCACATCTGAGGGGATTGCTTTTGAGGGCTGCAGCGGAAAAAAGCAAAAGCAGGCCACAGGCAAAGCAAGTTGCAAAAGGATTTTACTCAAATTCCTCAGGAAAAACCCATGGCCAACCCATTAGCTCCTGCCCAAGCACGAGCTGGGCTGCAGGCACTGAAATGTTACGTACCAATACAGACCAGCACACACGTATGGAGAAGCTACAACTTTTATAAGGCAAATTGATACAGCTGGGGGAAAACCAAATGTTTCAACACAGCCCTTTCCTGGAGGAATGAAGGTGCCAACACTCAGCTTGGGAAAGGTGCTGGTTTGTTGGGTGGCAGAAGAAGATTCCCAATGAATCCCAACATTGTGGTGCATGTTCCTCATGTTTCACTGCAATTCCAAAACTTGTCCGTGACCCCACAGACAGGGAGTTAAAATTTACACACTAAAAGACAAGAAATATCCCATCACTTTGCTAGGAGAGGGTTTCCATACCCAGGGTCTGCATGGTGCCAGCACACGGTCACAGCACCCGGAGCAGCAGATGGCAGGTCATTCTGCTGTCACCAAGCTGCATCTCAGTCGGTCAGTGGAGTGGCTTGGCACATATTCTCCCTGGCCTGATCTTCGTGTCCCTCCATGCTTTCTCAAAACATCATCAAGCATTTCTTGTCTGGGACTACTTCACCATCAGGAGGTATTTTTGCCTCTGAGGGTATATATTTGTACACACAGACATACATGGGATTAAAGGTGATAAGACAAAATAACATTTATTTTAGAAAATGGTTCATTTTTTTTTTTAAATCCTTTTTTTTTCTATCTTTCCAGGGCCTAACTTTGAGGTGTGGATCTCATATGACAAGTGATCAGCCATTTGTACAAAAAAAGGCCAAAAATACCCCCAAATGTGCTTCTGAGCTACTTGTTTCATTGCCTTGGATGTGTTGGCCATGTTGCAAGCAGCAAGGAGAACCAGGCCAGGGTACGAATGTCTGCACATAAAACACTGGGGGTGCCTCAGCCCTCCCCGTGGCTTCTCCATCCGTCCCTACCAGCTTCCCACTGCACTGCATCAAGCACCCCAGTGTTTCCTCATGTTTTACTCTCCTCCATCATCAAACATTTCCAATAAAGCAGCATCTCCAAGTCAGTCTCCACAAGCCCCCACTCCAGTAAACTAAGGCTTTATTTTTTGGGGAAAAAAAAGCCATTTTAGGTTTTGCCTGTAGGAGGAGAGAAGGTAGGCGCTGACAAAATTAAAAAGGCCACCTTTCTTCTCCAAGAGAGAGGAGAAAGAAATCATACATCAGGAAGGTAAGTGCTCCTCACTGACTCTTGTCTTGGGGTAGGGATGGGGTGACCCACCAAAATGGGCATCCCTCTTTTTGTCCCTGTGATTCATCCTGCCAGTAAGGAGTTCCCCCCCAAAAATGGACACAGGAAGCTGCCCAATCTCATCATGGCTGAGATTTTCCACCTCTCAAGGGAAAATCAGCTGAAATCAGTGAAAAATGGGGTTCAGCTTTTCACCTTCTACCCACTGTTTTTATCTGCTTTTATGTATTTCAGTGCATTCACTGATAATGGTGAAAAAACAATTATGGTGTAATAATCCACCGCTCGAGCTTGTTTAGGTGCCCACTTCAGGATGCTGCCTTCAGGTGACGTAGGGTGCCAGGGGTGTGAACTGAAGGTACCATCCGAGATGCCTGCAGAGGACCAACAGCCAGTGGGATCCATTGAATTAGTGTCCTCCCTTCCTACTGCTTTTACATGAAAGACCTTTTTTTCTGTCAGAGGCAAGGATACAACTGACGCTGCTGCAGGGAAGAGAATAAAAACCAGCCCTACAAACCCAGCAGTGGGCATGTCTGTTGCAGGAAAGCCCAACATCTTGTCTATTGGGAGTGGAGCTCCAGCCCAGCTTTCTTCCAGCCTTGGTTCCTGCAGTGCCCAGGAGAGCTGTGCCAGGACCCTGAAACCCCCAAGGAGCAACGTGAGGAGCCTGTCGTGCCGCCACCAAAGGACCGAAGCTGTCAGCTGCGAGGATGAAGAATTGAAGGTTGGCTGCTGGAGCGCTCCGAGCTCAGGAGGGGTTTGGAGGAATGCAAGCTGGGGTTACATAAAACACTGACTCATGCTGAGAAATCACGAGTTTTGAAAGATTCAGCTGAGGAACGCGCAAAACCTCAAGCTGCACGTCGCTTGCAAGTCAACAGGAACCAGGGGATGCTGGGGACCTCTGAAAAGCTCTGGCACGGGGATTTTTTGAAGTCCTGCCACTGCTCCCAGGAGGAATTAAGAGCCATGAACATCTGTCAGGGGAGAAAAATACAGCCCTTCGTTACTCCAAGGAAAGTCCATGTGGGCATTTTGGCTTTACCCATTGGAAAGAACTGCCTGAGATGGAGCAAAGAGAAGTTTGTTGGGGGTCCCCCCCCCTTTTATTCTGCATTGCTGTGTACGATATTGAAAAGTACATCATGCAGAATATTTACTTTTTGTTGGGTTATCTGAGCACACAAATGTTTGTGGTTTCATTTACCGGGCAAAACCAGTTGTGGATTTTGGCAGTCTATGGTTTCTGTTTAACGCCTGGATGCAGTCCTTCCTGGGGCTGTATGGGTTACTCAGATCATGCCCCATTATACAGGTCATTTGTGTGCCATGAAGATGGTGTGTGTGAGGGGTATGTGTGCAGCAGGAGTACAAGACCCAGGACTTCCCACCATGCATTAGAAACGCTGACCAAAACCATTTGCACTTTGATATTTAAATCAGTCTTCTCAAATCCATGCTCAGAGACATATGCAAGTAGTTGATTTTTGGATCCCTTACAATTTTCTCTCTCTCCTCTTATTTACAGTAGGTACTTAGCATCTCACACACACACACACACAAAACCAGTTAAATTACTCAAGTGCCTAAATAAAGATTTGTTTGCCTGCCTGTGTTTGCCCAAATTTGAGAAAATATTGCCTGCTTTAAAGTTTTATTTCTCTCTTTCCTCAATGACAGTCTCTCTCTCTCTCTCTCACAAACACACTGATGGAAAAATGAAGATGTACAGATGGGCTGTTCCTCTGCAGGCAGGTTGCTGTGTAAATACAGCATCAGGCAAAGAAGAGTGTTAGGAACACAGATGTAGGCAAGGCATCCCAACCATCACGTTGGGGCCGCCGCTGCACCACTCCAGCATGCATCATCCAGCCCGAGCAGAGCCGGATGAGGCCAGAGGGAAATGGAGCTCATGGAGAACAAACTATGGGTAAATTGCATGCCTTTCAACCCTGCACCACGGGATAAAATAAATATGGATTAGTGCCGGGGTCAAAGTTTTTACTGTGTGAAGTACTAGATGGGCAAGTACCTGAGTTTCTGACATTTAAAAAAATAAGTACTCACTGTAGAAATACACACATGCAGCTGCATATATATGTATATACATATAAAAATATTTACATATATATATATTTATTTGGGGTTTTTTTTGTTTTGCAAAGCTCCCTTCAACATGGTCCTGGCTAATTTCTCAGCCTCTGCCTTGCAATTGCTAACCATTTAATCACCTTATAAACTTCAGCGGTGACTAACGCCGCATCTATGCTTTTGGCACACCACGGTCAGAAGTTGTTTTAGCAACAGCGGGTATGTGAAGCAGACACACTATTTGTGAGGCTCAGAGCCCTTAAAAAAAAAACCCCATTCCTTTCTCTCTCGGCTATGGACATTCCTGAGCGCTCACGATGCAGCTGCCGAGCCGCTGGACAGCCCACATATGGCCGTGCGCTGAACAATAGCGACGCGCTGTTGTTCTCCTTCCATGCATCACCATATGTGTTTATTAGAAACAGCAATAAAATGATGACGGGGTTCTTCAGCTATCCCCGCTGCTTGGGGAACAGAAACACCAGGGAGTAAGCGGGAACGGAATCGCAGAGCTCTCCCCAGCTTTGGGGGAGCTGGATGGTGGGGCGGCGTGGTCCCGCCCTTTAGAGGCTGTTTATTTATTGGTAATATTGCCAAATTAATACTGCTCCTATAAATAGACACCGAGCCTAAATCTCCTCTCATGCCCTTTTATTAGGAAATTGCTGGAAACTTGGAAAAACTGAATCCTGAAAGTGTTGGCATCCAGAATGCTGTTCCACCAAGGCTCACCTGTGTGCAGCCACACAGGAGCAACCTCCCAATACTTCAAGGAGCCTTGGATAAGGACAACACTTGGCATGTAATTCCACCTCGAGCACAAAGAGAGAGCATGGCACTGCCTTCAGCACTGGGCTGCCTTGAAATAACTTCCAAATTGCCAAAATTTGGGCTGGGGACTCAGTGGTTTTTAGGTGGAGGGGTTGAAGTGGGCATCAGGAGCCCAAAAGAAAGACAGCAATAGCTTGAGTCTGTTTTGCCACCAGTCTAAAGAGACGGGAGAGACACGTCCCGGGGAAGGGTAAGAGGAGGGTGTTCAAAGTGAAAAGAGGAGACAAATTGAACAACTGAAACTACATGTGCTCCAAATTCTGCACCATTTCCCTCTGCTTCCAGTATTCACTATATTTTAAAGCAAAAAGAGGGGAAATGAACTTGGGTAGCAAAACCAGCAGAGTTAGGAATGCAATGTACCCAAATATGTAGCATAATGTAATTTTGACATCCTTGAGTGTTATAAGCTGTCTTCAAACACATGGAAATCAATGGGAGTGAGCACTTACATCCAAAAGCAGATGTGAGCCCCTGCATACATGATCCACATTTTTTCACGTTCAAATCTTGATTTTTCTTCATAATAAATAGAATTTCCATGTTGCTGTCTTTTTGTGACAAAAAGCCCCAACCAAACCTTAGCCACTGTAAAAAAAAAAATCCACAACCAAAATCTACTTTAAAAACGAGCTTGCAATGTTGAGATGTATTGGTTTTACTGTGACCTTCCAAGTGAGGTAAGAATGACATTTCCACTCACTTCACTTCTTTTTTACTTCCTACTCATAAAAGTAAACAATTCAAGATAATGTTTTACATCCTTGAAAAGATCCCAAAACAGGATTTTCCACTCAGGCTGCAGCTCCCTTGGCTTGCTTTTTCTTTTTTTCTTTTTCTCTTTTTTAAATTTTTTTTTTTTTTTTAGCACAAATCAGTGTAGTGACGATACTGACCGTGCTGAATTCTGTTATCTTTAATTACATTGCTAACAGAATAGATTGAGTAGCTACTTTAAAAAGTAAGCTGGTGTTTTTAGGGCATGGCCACTACCTCAGCAAAGTCCCTAGCTTATTCGCCCACCGGCACGTCAGCCACTTTTTACAGGCTATTGTTTTCTCCCCACAAAAATCCAAACTCTTTTTTTCCTTGAAGGAACCCATCCACTAGTTCTCCACTTATCAGCCTGGAAACGCTGCTGCATTGGTTTCACACAGTTTGATAACTTTGTCTTGAATGGATCTTTGTCTTGGCTTATTTTGTCAGAAGTTGTTGTTTTTCAACAAGCCCCTCTAATTCTAGTTCCTTTCAGTTATTGCCTCCTGAAATATCAACATGTGGGTTAAAAATAATCTGTTTACACCTTTAGAAGAGTAACAGTGAATCGGGCAATTCCCTGTACTCCTTATTTATTATCGGTGCTCCCTACCCCGCACTCACGAAAGACAATGGGGGCTTTGCCATTGAGTGAAATAAAAGCAGGATGAGCCCATATGGTTCTTGTTAAACGAGCCTCATCTTCCTATTGTTAATGCTTATCTCCAAAAGAAAGTATTTCTGCAGAAAGCCTATTCCCATAGCACGTTCTCTTTCCAATGACCAGCTGGTTGCCAGTTTGTTATTTGCACTGCAGTAGACCACTTTCATCTCTTTCTATTCCAGTCCAAGAACACCATTTGTACATTGTCCAACTTGGAAATGTTCAGCTGACACCATTGGTCACGGGCCTTTTAACTTCGAGTGGCAAACTTCCAGCTAGCTGCCAGTTGAGTATTTACACTGGAATCTCTCTTAGCCCAGAAATAAACTATTTGTTCGCCATAAACATCAGCAACACGCCAATAATTTCTGCAACACCCCTGTAGGAAGGTACAGCCCACCGCACTTTGCTGTTGGCTTCTCAATAACCTCTGAAGTAGCTCCTTGGGGAGATGCTGCCTGTCTTGAGCCAAGATAAATGCATCTATTCCCCACTCCGTGTGTGTACATAACTGTTATTTACATCCACGGGAGTCACACATCCGTACTGAAAGGCAAGAAGAAGGACCAAAATTAGGACAGTTGGGCAAGAGTCTGACAGCTTCTCCCGAGTCCCAGGAGTGCCCCTAAGGGCCAAAACACCAGGAAAACCCTAATGCAAAAGGACCCAGTGCTCTGGCTTTGTCTGCAGCTCCCTGTGCACGACGAGGAGCGCAGGGCTGGGGACAGAGGCCGGGACAGAGGCAACGCTGGATGGCCCTGAATGCAGCTTTCCAGAGAGCAGAGCGGCCCGAGTCCCACGGGATTGTGCTTAGGAGATTGCTATTACTTCCAGCCATACAAATTCTGCTTCCTGAAAGAATATTACACCTTGGGATTTTTCTCAATGAAATAAAAGACTGAGGGGGAAAAGAAAAAAAACCAAAAAAGGTTGTGCTGGGTTCTGTGATTTAACTTGAGGAATGTTATGCGGTGGCAAGGGTGTGCTTCATGTACTTTGTTCAACGCTGTTAAAATAAAACATTTCCTTTTTACATATTCCTGCGGTGACCTGCAGGATGGGAGAGGCCAAGGAAAGACTTGAGTGAGTTCAGAATGTAAACTCCAGGAACGGAAAGCCCCTCTTTTAAAGAAAAAAGAGTAACACAGTGACGCGCTGTTCAATTTCCTGGTCAGGCAGACAAGTACCCATCGCCTTTTTGTGTCACCTGGGTTGCTCTGAGTGGAAAAACAAACACACAAACAAACAAACAGCTAGGCTAGAGGAGAACTGACCCTACAGAAGTACTTGAGCAAAATCTCAGAGGACCATGTGGGATGTACCATTGACCTTATTTATGGACTCCTTAGGACCTACCTGTGCATTTAGTTCAGCATCTCACAACCACCTGGAAAAAGCCAGTCAAAAAGCAAATATTTGCCATCATGAAAAGGAGGATCCTGCAAATGCACATTGTACAAGGTCAGAGGAGGGGTGCATTCCACGTCAGGCTGGACACCAGCACTTGATGAATGCCCCAACCAAAGCAGGATGCTGTCCAGGCACAAACTGTAGGCAACGGCAGCTTGTAGCCACCTGCTCCTCTATGGAAAGTAATTCTTGAGCAAAGCTCAGCAGCTTCATGTGTAGGTTGAAACCCTCTGCCCTGGCTTTGCACTGGAAGAGAGCAGTGTTTGCATGGCCAGTGAGTGAGCACCTGAGTCTGGGTGGCCCTTGCTGACCTGTCTAGGCAATGAAGTGCCCAAACGGCAGCTGCACGTGCTCCCTCCACGCCTCCCAGACTCTCCTCCAGCATCCAACTCATAACAGAATATTTTCAGTGTTAGGGACATGACTTAAGGTGGTAGAAACCCCATCCCTGAATATATTCAAGGTCAGGTTGGATGAGGCAACCTGATCTATTGAAGCTGTCCCTGCTCACTGCAGAGGTGTTGGACTAGATGGCCTTGAAAGGTCCCTTCCAACCCAAACCACTCTGTGATTCCATGATTTGGGATCTTAAAGTCTCAGATGCTTTAAAAACCTCCCCTTTGCTTGTAGAAGCCATGTAAAGAAAGGTGCATTTCCTACCCACCTCCAGTGACTGACAGAAGGATGGTGAGACACTCGCTGTTGTTTGATACTCCAGTACCTTGGGCAAAAAGCAGCTGTTCTGTGGACCCCTCTCTCCAGCGCCGCAGCTCACGTGCTCCCTCAGACAATGCCATTTCTGCATAAGATGTAGCAATTTTAATTCTGACCTCTGCTAACTTCCCACTGCTTCCTTTTTTGTGTACCCTCAGCATTCCTTCAATTTGGGAGTATGAAATATATACAAACATGTAACCATCTACCATGCACCAAGATTTTGATAAACATAGATTTTTCTTACCTCACCTAAAGCTCCTCTTGCAATCGAGTGAAGGAGAACAAAATATTTTGACGTCTTGAAATACATTCCCTTTTCCAGGAGGGCAAATAAATAGACCTGACATAAAATAATGTCATAACAATCAGCAACTACAACTCGATTCTCACTGCTGTAACTTGAAACTCAGAGGAGAAGGTTAACGTAACCCAAGTCTGAATTCCTGGCCACTAAAAAAGCATCCACTCCTCTTGCCTGGGGATTTTCTGTATGGCTAATCCCATTTGGGGCAACCTCTGAGCTAGCTAAAATTGCAAAGTATTTCCCCAAAATGTTTAAGGAAATTTGACAATTGCAAATTGGCCTCGTTGACCACAGCCAAGCAAAAAGAAACCGGAGTAGGCAGAACTGCAGATCAAGGAAGGGCACTTGGGCTCCACGGGATGAAGAAAATCAAGCCCCTTTCAGAAGAAATCCAGTTACCAGGGAAAAAACTAGGAGGCTGCAAAAGGATAATGGGGCTGAGAAGAGGGATGGGGAGACTGTGGAGGAACCCCAGGCTGCCAGAGAAAAAAGTTGAGCTGTTGAAGAAAGACTTGGAAAATCTAAAAAGAGAGGCCTGGGGCAATCTTTCTGCCGGTTTATTTTTTTCCCCATGTTTGTTTATTTGCTACAAGTCAGATTTTGGAGCAATTAGTAAAATATCATGCAAATATTCCCTGTGTGACTGCACATGAATAACTTTAATTTCGCTAAACATTTGTCTTGTTGTTCCGAAATACATCTGCTGTTTGCGTTAAGATAATCTGCTAAAATATTGGGAAGTAAATTACAGTTTTTATAAGATATTTATGAAACAACTTCTTATTTGTATATCAAATATCTCTGACTATCACGGCCTGGTTTTTTGGCTGACGTCTGCCTTTCCCAGGAGCATCCATACCCTGTTTCAATTACAGCCTGGGCTGAGTACCATCATGTGGAAAAGCTCCAACTGGCTGGGAACGGCTCAGCGTACACTTGTAGCAGGCTGAGGGAATAGTACCAGAGCTGCCAGCAGCCTAGGACAAAAAAAACCCCCAAAACTCTCAAAGTAGGAGGCTGCACACGTGCACAATCGCGTGGTGTCTGCAGAAATCGTGGCAGGATGTTGCAGGCGCGTGAGATGCTCCGCTCGGACGGGGAGCTGCAATCAATGCCCTTATGGAGAGACAACCATAGGGCTTGGAGGCTGCTCCCAGTCCCTGCTTGGTGACCACACACCACACCAGTAAGTAAGGTAAAAGCATTTTTGCCTCTCTGTTTTGTCCTCCCAGGGTTGTCCCATTCTCTTTGCAGGCAGAGATGTCCTCAGAGGAAAGGTGCGTTGGTTGGTATTGCCGCAGCCCCGATGAGCTTGTGCGCAGCTCTGTTCTTATCTTTTCACAGGAGAAAACCAGGTCATTTGTCATCTTCCAGCACTGGTGTTGGGGACAGGACCTGTAACGATAACCCCATATCCCATCGGAGGGAGGTGGGGTTGGTGAGGAAGGTGGGGGGTGGAAAACAAACAGATCTATGTGCTGAAGGATGTTTCTGCTGTAGTGTGTCGGGGACTTATCTGCACTAGCTTCAAGCATGGGTAGATAGAGCTGTGGGAGCTCAGGGAGTGCAATGAAACCCTCCTGAGATGCAGGTAAATCCTGGATCACCACCATAGCTCCCTTGAGACAGGATCTGCATCGCTGGCAGCACCCAAACCACTTCAATCAAAGTCAGCTCACATGACACATCTGTAATATTAAAGGTTAGGGCTACTTCCCTCTTAAAACCCAGCCTAGAGCACCCAGGAGCTGCCGTGGCCCCACACAGACATGTAGCTGGGCTGCTTGGGGTCTATGAAGCCACCAGGGGGTTTATTGACCCTCCAGCTTTCTCCAACTATTTGAGACTCCGTGTCATTTCAGATTTCTTGTCTGGACATGCAGCGTATCTGGCTCGGAGGATTCTGAGGGTTCAGTTCAGAGATGCTGGCAGTGGAGTTTGGGTGTGGAAATCAGAGATTAGGTACTTCTGAGGTACCTCGCCCGGAATGCCACCATCATGATTAGCATCATCCTGCTTGACATTCCCTGCAAAGCTGCTCTGCCCCCAGTCCACAGGTTAAAAGTTGAATGCTCCTTGTAAAAGGAAGAAATTCTTTGGTGTGAGGGTGGTGAGACACTGGCCCAGGTTGCCCAGAGAAGCTGTGGCTGCTCCTCCCTGGAAGTGTTCTCGGCCAGGCTGGATGAGGCTTTGAGCAACCTGGTCTAGTGGAAGGTGTCCCTGCTGCTGGCAGGGGGGTTGGGACTGGAGATTTCCAAACTGTTCCATAGTTCTATGATTCTGTGAAAAGTGAATGGTGTGAAATGAGAAGAAGGAGAAGGAAGAAGAGGAAACCTAAGGCACCAGAGTGTGCATTGAGATGATTTAAATTCTGGATGAAGAAATCTGGGAAAGAGATGAGGAGACTGAAACACTTTAACACTGCTTAACATCTTAACCCACAGATCTCTTTCCAGTTTGGTATTAACACCACCTACATGGAGCACAGCTTAAAAAGTAATTAAAGGGTGGTATCAGCTGGCTTGTCCTCCTCTTGCTTGTGCCCTTACTGCTGCTTGCATGGCCACATGTCACAGCGGCCCCGAGACCCCCACAATGATGCAATGGGGTGAGGAAGCAAGTAGGGGAGGGTGTACTTTGGCATGGATCATTCCCCTGCTGCTCACAGCAAACTAACACCAGCCTGGGGCTGCGTGGCCGGGTTCAGGCTGCCTCGCCGAGGTCCATCGGTACCCAGAGGCCACCCCAGGCTTTGCCTTCTGTCCCAGCCCCACGGAGCCGGGGGCTCTGGCAGGGACCACACCGGCAATTGTGCAAACCCGGCTCGGCCGCAGATTTCCTCTGGCAGCGGCAGCACAATAGCGGGGCTGTTGGTAAACAGGAATTGTTTCCCCACCACAGCGGGGCTCGGGGTGAAATCATTCCCTGATACCAGGCAGCCTCGACGTGCCTCCTGCGCTCCCCGCCCCACTTTAGATGGTAGCGCCTTCCTGCTCCCCGCGGGCCTCGGGTCCCTCATAAAACGACAACACAATAAAACAAAATAATAATGGAAGCCATATAAGGCTTGATGTCTTCATCACTCCCTAGAAAAAGTGCCAAGGGAGCTTTGCTGGAATACAGGCAGCAGGTTCCCAGCACTGGATGGATTTTTTAAGAGGAAGAAAGGACATTTTTCAAGCTCAGGATGCCAGGATCCATCTCACCCATCCTCAGCTGTACACCTCCAGCAGAAAGCAATAGGCAGTTATGGGAGATGAATCCCCGTGTCTGGCAGAAACAGATGGAGCTCAGCTCACTGTGACACCCAGGAGCTGCCTGGGAAGGGACATGACACTGGTAGCCGCACTGGGGAGGCTTCAGCCTGCTCCTGGCATCCCCCTTCCTGGTGGCATCAAGGACCATCAGGCTCTTGCAGAACATTTTGTGGTCAGGGTAATTGCACTGTGTTGTCTTAAAGCTGCCGAGGCGTGGTCCTAAATAAAACCAGACCCAGGCCATGCTCCAAGCACGGCAGCCCCCAGCTCCCTGCGCACATGGTCTGACGCAGGGTCCTGTCCAGCCTGCCCCCCTGCACCGTTATTAATGAATCTGTGATTGCATGGGGGCAAAAAAGATAAACATATCATTCAGAACCTATATATATATATATATGTCATGAATATACACACACACACATTCACTCTCTCATACCCATATATATACTTTTTGGTCAATGGTGTTCCAGAACCCAAATGCACCATTTAATTATTTGTGCTGGGAGTGCCAGAGGAACCTACCATTTATTTATCCAGTCAAATCAGCTGCAGATGTGCTTTTTCCTTTGTCCTTTCTTTCCGTCAGTGTTGGCATTTCTGACATCTCTCTCTTTTCCCCCTCTCTCAAGGAGGGCATCTGAAAGGCGTTGGGAACCAGCCTGGTCCTGGCCACAGGGGTGGGCATCCCACATCACTCTCACATGCCTGTGCTTTCCTCCCACCCCGAAGCAAGGGCTTGACAAATTAAGACCTCGCACACCAGGGATTAAGGAGAAAAGGAAACTTTCTGTGCTGCACGGGCCCAGGAGAGCTCCACTGGTGAAGGAAACATCGCAGCTGAGACCCATCAGCTCGCTGCACCCGTGGGCATGCGCTGGAGGAGCCAAGTATCACAGGGAAGGAGCATCACACTGGTTCCTGAGAAGACCAGGATAAGATGAAGCATCTGAACACCAGCTTCCCCTTGCCATGCATTTGATCCTGTAAGACAAAAGAAGCAACCTCTGCTTTCCATTTTGGGGGGCAGGGAGCATATGGAGCTGGGCTCTGGGAAAACCTGCTGCCTCGGAGGGCTCTGCCCAGGCTGTCATGACTTGCCTGCATCAGCCTTGTTTGGTGGTTTGGGTTTATCCCCATGAAAACCAGGCTCAGTGTTAGCTTTCATCACCAGGCAGGTGACACAGCCAGAGACTCCATTTGCAGAAGCACTATCCATTTTCTCACTATTTTTTTTTTCTTTTTTTCACCCATTATGATGTTTCTTTTCTTGAATGCAATTCAGCGGAGCAGGGCACCAGCCGCTCCCAGCAGCATGCCAACGATGGCCAGCAGAAATCAGGACAAGTATTTCTCCACCCCTTCAGGCAGGAGGAGGCAATCTCTCTCTGCCTTACCTGGAAGACAGGCACCAAGGCTTAGCAGCCCCAGGAAGCAACTCAACGCCGCAGCCAGAAAATGCGCTTCAGATTCTTTTGGCAGGAGACTGCTGCTTCCTCATATCACCCTGGATGCTTAAATGGTGCGATAATAAGCGTGTAAGAAGCATTTAGGAGACAGAACTATTAGTAAATGCTGATTAATTTTTAAACTTCCAAACATACCTAAAGCTGATGCTGAAACCCCGCTCGCTGTCAGGCCGTGGGTGCATCCTTTCCACGCTGCATGCCCCTTCCACCCCACCGAGGCAGCCTGGGCACTCTTTAAAGCCAAGCCCATCACTCCAAGGATGTTTCCAGGCACCACTTGCAGTACTCCTCTTGGGGAAGCTGGTCATAGAATCACAGAATCATTTGGATGGAAAAGACCTTTGAGATCATCGAGCCTAACTGTACCTGTCCACTGCTAAACCAGATCTCTGAGCACCCCATCTACCCGGCTTTTAAACACCTCCAGGGATGGGGACTCCACCATCCCCCTGGGCAGCCAGTTCCAGTGCCTGATGACCCTTTCAGTGAATGAATTTTTCCTGATGTCCAGTCTGTACCTGCCTTGGTACAGGGAGGTATGCCGCCACTGAGGCAGCCTCTTTAAATTCACCCATATAGGAGGAGGAGAACTTTGTTGCTCTGATTTGCTTTGTTGCAATTATCCACTAGGAACATTATATAATCAGGTTCATCCTGTATTATCTGAAAAGCTACAAGACCTACAAAACTGTTTCATATATATATTTGTATATAAGCAAAGCCTCAAGATGTAAATATGTGTATTTACTATATTTTGTTATGTATCTACATTATACAGATTTTTATTTCTTTTCTATGTTTTATCTCATAAAAATTAATAGAAGCCTAAGCATACATGCATTGTATGTATGCATACATAAGTATAGCATGTATATTCAATAAGATTTAATATCTATAAATATATAGGTACACGTATATGCATGTATGTATATACAGATTTATACACACACACGTATGTGTATCTATCTGCCGATGTATAGGCACATGCTGGGTGCATCAAGACAACTACCAGAACGCAGTTCCAAGGCACATTGAGTCCCACCACAGACTACAAGGCTTCACAGAATCCCAGAATGGTGGGGGTTGGAAGGGACCTCTGGAGACCATCTAGTCCAACCCCCCAGCCAAAGCAGGTCCATCTTGAACACGGCCTTCTGGTGCATCAGCCACTCCTCCCAGTGCTGCATCATCACCAAACTGGCTGAGGGTGTTCTCTGTCCCTTCATCCAGGTCATTGGTGAGTATGTTGAACATCACTACCTCACCACAGCTCCCAAGCTAGACATGCAAGCAAGTCCACTTTGGCACAACAGCATTTTCCCTCTTACATGTTATGAGCTGCTTTCAGTAAAATCCAACACTTCTCCTTTTAAGTGGCTTTTCCTGCAGCCACTACTCACCAGCCTGGTTTCTTTCCTGCTCTCAGCAAAGCCATCCTCCTCTCTGCCTGGCTGCCGACCCCTCCCGGGCCAAGGGCAGCCTGACCAAACCAGATCTGGTTAGTTGGTCTGGAGCCCCCACTGTTGCCTTTATTACCACTAAGCTGGCACAACCAGAAGACCTGAAATACTCTCAAATTATCTCTAAGATGACTTGTTATGTCCTACTCTCTAGCAGGCACACTGCAAACAGCACACAGGTTCTCCAGCAGTTCACAGAGCCAACTAATACATATTTTGTGTGAGTTTTGAATGTATAAACCAACTTGTCTGGTAGCTGCTGACGGCCTGGCTCTGCAGTGCCGCGGCACCTCCCCGGCGCGGCTGCGCTGGCCGAAGGGCTGCGGTCCGGCTGCGCGCCTCGCCGCCGGGAAAAGCACCGGAGGCTGCCGGGGAAAGGGGCCCGGACCGCGGCGCTGCGAGGCACTGCAGTGCCATTTTGAATCACAATATTTACTCCTGACATTTTGAGAGAGGGGAAAGGAAAAATTAAAAAAAAAAATAAAAAAAAAAGGAAAAGCTGGCTGTAATTCAAAGTCTCTGCAAAGTCATTGGGAATCGTCCAAAAGGCTTCAGCAAAAGCAGGAGTAGGTTCTCCCATATACATAAAATTTGTTGTCCTTTGCATATCAAAGTGGTGAAGCCTCTGTTCTCTTCAGCTATTGCTTTTAAGTGTGCTATAAACAGAGCCTTATCTAGCCAGAAACAAAAAATAAAGCTCTGACAAGGAAGACTGGGTCAGATGCTGAGACAAACTTGGCCACGTTCCTGCAGCAAGAGCAACGCCAATAAAGACGTGGGCTGATCTCTAGATGCTGCCGATAACGAGATTTGGACGGTTGTTCGAAAACTCTCGCTAGGTCCCTGTTGTTGTTTACACCCATAAACCCTCCACTGTCCCCTCCCCTCCGCCCTCGCCCTCCCTCCCACACGTACAGGGACGTCGTACCGCAGCCCGGCTGCGGCGGGCTGAAACAGCTCTGTCTTTCTCCCAGCCACAGTAGCAGACACTAAAGAATCTACAAAAGCAAGAAAAATTAAGCAGGCAAAAGGAAAACTTCCCAAGCTGCAGCATTTGTTAAACTGGGCAGCTTCACTCAGCTCCACTTCTTCAAATTCCACCTTCACCTCCCTCCTATTCTCCTTTCTGCAGACCAGATACAGCTTTACCTACTACACAATTCCTGTGATTTTTTTTCAGCCCTACTCTCTTCTGGGGAGTTGCTCACTGATTCCTGCATATCCCATTAATACCTTAAATCTGCTGGAAATTTGGGCAATAATTAAAAGGATCTGAGTGCAGCCTGGTCACTCACTGCACCACGAGCTTCTCATGACCAGCAGGAGCAGAAATGATAAAAGCCAATGACCTCCATCCTCCAAATTCTCTTTTCTCAGCCATTTGAGCATACGTTGCTTCACATACATGCAAGGAACCCATATGCTGTGTCAGAAAAAGGCACTTTTATAAAGTGGGGGTTTAGGACCAAAGAGTCAGTGCTGGAGGGGGTGAGGCTGCAGAGGTCCCACTGGTCTGGCCACATCCAGGCTACGTGGTGGACATCAACAGCGGTGCAATCAGAGCAGATGATGCTTCCCAAAAAACATATCCATGAATGCACACACATATATAAAACCCCACTGTGAACCTACAAAAACCCTATGGATGCACACGAGCTGCTCTTCATCAGCACTTGGACAAAAAAAACCCGCTTCCTCGTCTTGTTTCTGGACACTGAAAAACATCAGTGCTTTTTCTGCAACTTCTTGAAATATTTTCAGCATGTGCTGGCCCAGCCTCCCTCTGTGCCCAAGGAATTATGGAAATACTGAAGACTGATGGAGCTACTGGAGAGAGCGGTGGCACGGTTACGCCCAGGCCAGCAAACAGAAGAGCATTTCCAGATACACTGAAAATTCAGATTCTGTCCAAGTCTTAGGAGAGCAGATGTCAATTATGAATCACATGATTACTCTGCCATATTTTTCCTGGTTATGCTCATTGACTTAGATAAGGTATCATTTTTCACCTACAAAATATGTTGCATTTACAATAAATAATATGCACAGTACCATAATAAATATTCAGTATATATGGTGTGTGCATTATAGTGGTCCTGGTAGAGTTATAGCAGAACAGTCAAGGCTGAATTGGCATTTTCATTATAAAGGCTGATAATTCAAGATCAGTAGCAAAAGACAATGAAATACCATCTGCTCGCACGCAAACAGCTTTTACAGAGGGGGTTTAAGGTCTTGATGCAAGCAGTTCTGCATAGAGGGCAAAAAAGAGAGAGCTCCTGAGACACTGCTTCGGAGCCCAAACTATTCACCTGACTTTGTTCCTGCTTAGATGGCTGCTGATGCTTGTCCTAAATCTCCAGCTTCTGAAGCCAGAAGATGCTGGGATCATCAGTGTTCACACTGGAGATATAAAGGGGCGTTTTCTAGACCTTCTGGCACAAGAGGAAAGCTTGTGCATGTGAACTCTGCAACTCAACAACCAGGATACAGACGGGGTAGCTGTAGTTTTAAATTAAAACTGGCCACGCTTGGACTTCTTAATGCCAAGGACAAGCAAAACACACTCAGCACTTGCTGAAGGTCAGGATGGTTTGTGCTGGGGCTGGTACCGACCTCTCCCAGTGGTCTGAAGCTCAGTAACTGGCATCAGGTCTCCATCTGCTCCCTTACAGCAGCCCCTGGGGCTAGATCAGGTGTGGCATCTCCCATACTTCCAAGGATGGAAGTACTTCCTCTTTATACCACAGATTATTGTCTCTCTAACCATGACAGCCTCTTCTACCTTCAATGCTATTTCTGGTGCAGCTTGTAAGTGATGGCTTGACCAGAATTCAACAGAATATATGACTGGCTTACACAAAGTGTTCACAGCACTTTTGGTAGCCTCAGGCCAACCTTTAGGTCCCTGCTCAGCTTCCTTTCGATGGCTGCAGCCCATCAGGTGGAGGTTTGCACAGGAACGGCCTCACCTCAGCAGGAGGTTTTTGGAGCATGGTCCAGTGGTGGTCAAAATAGGGCTGGCTAGACCCAGTGAGTTGCTGGTGGCTCGGAGGAGGTGGTGTTTTCCAGCAGACTGTGAAAGAACAAGCGGGAGGTCTGGTGGTAGGTGGCAACCTCTTCTTTCAGCACAGCTGCTTGCAGAGGGCATGTCTGTTTACACCTTGAACTAATCACAGTGACAACCAGCAGTGAAAACCTGGATGCAGGGAAATCCATGGGAATTTTGCCCAGACTTTTCCCTTGAGCTGCTACACTCATGGTTCAAGTGTGTATTTTCCAGCACGTGGCACCTTTCCCTCCACCAATGCATTAACACAGATTCTTTTAGCTCATACCCAGCAGGCACCGCAGCATCTTCCTGGTCAGAGCGCACCAGAAGGACAGGGATGCTGCAGGGTGTAAATAGTCCCACCTCTATGGTGGGAAGGACCCACCTCTGACCACGGAACACCTCGCTGCCCACCCTAACACGTCCCCCAGGTGAGTTTGCGGGGGTTTTCAATCCCCTCCTGCGCTGGCTGGCTCTGCACTGACCATAAGCGTTCTTCGCACATCATCGCAGCCTCACTTCGGCAGCTCTCCGAGCCTGCTTCCAAAAGGAGCTGTCACAGGCAATAAACACCAAAGTAACCCCACTTCCAATTTAATTGTTTTCTCAAAATATCACTAGCAATTAGGCTATATTAGCAACAGATTGTTTGCAGTAGCTCATTCTCCGAGTCAAAACTGGTTTCTTTCTCTTTTACAATCACACAAAACATCTGAAACTAGAAAGTACCTAGGGTTTGGTTTTTGGGTTGGTTTTTTTCAGAATCAGAATCAAGTAAACAACCAACATTACTTCTACAAAAGCCAAAGGGTCTGGAAAATGCAGGAGAAAAATATGGGACAGCTGGAATTTTTTTCATGTTTACAAATTTATTGCGAAAGTTTTAAGAAAATACAGTGACAGCATTGCCTGCAGTACAGTAGGGAATGACAGTCAATAAATAAACCTAAAGGACTGTGCAATAAATAAATACAAGACTAACAGAATATGTTTGTACCGGGCTGATCAGTTTTAAATCCTCTGCCTAAGGCTGAAGGTTACAATAAACAAACCACGCCTGTGCGCTTCTCTCTGGCGGCGCTGGGCGAGCCCGTTTGTTTATGGTTGGGTTCACCTTCTCCCCACACATGCACTTTTGCCCCATCTTTTTTTAAACAAAAAAGAAAGAAAAACCCCAGCAGAGCAGAACAGTGCCCAGAGGTGAGGTACACCTACTCTTTTCCTGCCTTGGCATCTAGGCTTTACCAAGCCTGGCTCAGCAGAGCCTGCGCTGACGGCAGCCAGTCCCTTCGTTATTTCACGCACTTGGCCCACATAAGCTGTGCTGTGCCGGTCAAAATGTGTCCCCAGGGATTTTTTTTCCGAGGCTGGCTTAGCCAAGTGACCACACATCTTTTTATTACCTTTGGTGGAAAACATTAGCCCTTTTTTTTAAGGGGTGCTGCACGGTCCAGGGGGCTCGGAGGGCTCCAGACAAGTGTCTGCAAAGCCATCCCTGGCTCAGTGGCTGCGACCACGGCCTGGGTAATTTGTTTGATTAGAGCATCCGTCCAAGACAAAGAAAGTGTAGTGGAGTGAGTCGGGCTCTGGTCTCATTTACAGGTCTGGAGATGCATGGAGGAGCTATTACAAGTGACCTGTGACCTGGCCCACCCTCAGGTGAAACGGCTTTGCCCAGTCACCTCCTGTTAGCCTCAGCCAAATGATAGGCTTGGGGGAGCCCGGGACGCGGCGACGCTTCATCACACAGACAATATCAGACCCGCGGGCCCGGCCCCGAGCTATGCAGATGCAAAAGCAGATGAATTTTTATTTATTTTTTTTTAAATAATGGGTTTTCAAACTTATTATGGCGATAGTGTTACTTACAACAAATCTGTCTGCAGTTTTGGGGCTGCAGAGATAAAAGCCCTCAGGAAAAATGTCAGTGGCTTGAGTTTATTTATATGTAAGGTAACCATGAAAAATGTCGGCGTACCACTAATTGTAGGGCATATTTATTCTGCACAAGTTGTTTTCCACATTAGCACAGTTGTTAAAATGCAGTTTTGCCTCAGGAATATTATAACTTTATCTTCTGTAATTATAAATGTGGATGTTGCTGGGGTACTATAGACACTGAAGAAGAAACGTAAGAAACGGGCATTGTAAAGAGGAAAACCAACATAATTAAAAGTGCAATGTAGTCATTATATGGAACACACTTGGGAGGTGGAGACTCACGGAGAAGCCAGCACAGCAGCGATGGCGTGTGAGATCCTGGTTTCAGACTTGTATGCCTTCTCACTCCAAATTCCTCCCATGGTTTTTCGCTCAAACCAACGGACAAGGACCAGTTGGCACGGCCAGGGGCCCTGGGCAGCAGCACGCTGCTTCGCGCCGCCCGGTCACTGTGGTGCACGAGCAGCTTCACTACGGGAAATTAAACCTGAAACCCGGAACGCACCAGCACGTTGTGGATATCACACAGCAAATGTGTAATGAACAACAGTATAAGAACATCTGATAGAGTAGGGAATATTTTTGAGCCGGCACCGTTCGCTGGCAGCACAGAGCCAATAACCGTGTCCTGGGCTGCACCCAGAGCAGCGTGGGCAGCAGGGCCAGGGAGGGGATTCTGCCCCTCTGCTCCACTCTCCTGAGACCCCCCCTGCAGTGCTGCCTCCAGTGCTGGGGCCACCAACAGCACAAGGACATGGAGCTACTGGAGCCAGTGCAGAGGAGGCCACGAGGATGATGCCAGGGCTGGAGCAGCTCTGCTGTGAGGACAGGCTGAGAGAGTTGGGGCTGTTCAGCCTGGAGAAGAGAAGGCTCCAGGGAGACCTTCCAGTGGCCTCCCAGTACCTGAAGGGGCTCCAGGAAGGCTGGGGAGGGACTTTTTATAAGGGTAGTTAGTGATAGAACAAGGGAAATGGCTCTAAACTGAAAGAGGGGAGGTTTAGATTGGATATCAGGAAGAAATTCTTTGGTGTGAGGGTGGTGAGACCCTGGCCCAGGTTGGCCAGAGAAGCTGTGGCTGCTCCTCCCTGGAAGTGTTCTTGGCCAGGTTGGATGAGGCTTTGAGCAACCTGGTCTAGTGGAAGGTGTCCCTGCTGCTGGCAGGGAGGTTGGGACTGGATGAGCTTTAAGGTCCCTTCCAACCCAGACCAGTCTGGGATTCTATTTTAATGAAATACCCAGTATCGTGCAAAATACTTAATGTCACTGATACAAAACTCTGTATGAGTGAAGCAGAGGACGCTAAGAGTCACTGACCTGCCCCAGGTCACAGGTAACACACAAGGTGCACAGACACCTATTTCCTTGACAAACACCTGGCAAATGAAATGTGATTTTTTCCTCATGGTGCTAAGAGGCAGAATTGGGACATGATTTGCTTATCTGGAGTAACTAAGGCCAGAACTGTGCTCAGGATTGGTATGACCAACCTCAGTCCAGCTGGTCTGGGAGTGAAGGTTTTCAGAAGGGAATGGCCATGAGCAGGATTGCAGTGGTGACCGGCGATGGCTTCCACTCTCCCCTCTGGGTTAGGTGCACCCCAGGCACGGTGTATGCACAGCACACAAACAGCACACACACACACATACACATATTCATATATTGGGACCAGGAATCTGCTTCTTTCCCTGGGGAAGGACCATTTAATGACACATGAGAGCACAGGGCACCATTTCAAGGTTTGCAGATTTTGTTTCATTGATTCTTTACTTTTACACCAAACCATGGACCACGCCATCCGGAGCTTAAAAGACAGAGAACACCAAATTTCAACTAGCATCTGGGCAGGGGCCAAGCAGAAATGTATTTATTATACCCCTACTATTCACTATGCTTACTAGCAAAGGCTCCATGACAGGGGCATTATTAGAAACCAGTCAGGTATAAACGAGCCTGAGAAGTTTGGTATGGTCTGGAGGTTCCTCAACCAAAATCCTGGAGCATTTCCTTCTGGGTCCTCCTTGAACAATCTGTCCCATCTCTCACCCACCTTTTTACTCTTTTTTTCCTCTTTTTTTTCCCCTCCAAGGAGACTTACTGCCCTCTAAAGGCACCTCACACTTCAGTGTCCTTTCTCCCTCCACAGCTTTTCCCCCATGCCCATCCCTTTTTACCTCTCCTCTAGGTTTTGGCAATCATCTCCTGTGCAGTTGAACACAGGAGATGAATGAAACACTGCAACCTCTCCCACTTTTTCAGTCAGGGATATCTGTGGCCAACGAGGAAGCCAGGCAGCGATGTACCCTAAGACTTCACCAGAAAAACAAGGAGAGGGCCCACTGAAAGACCTGGGACTCATTCTGCCCCATCTGCCTAAATTATTTATTTCTGAAATGAGACATGCTAGTTCTAATTTCCTCCAAACTCATTTATCCATCTTCTGAGCTCCAGTCCTGCTGCTGCTGCTCCCCAGAACTAACAACCTGGAGCCCCTATCCAAGAGGACAGCAACGGACACAACTCTCCAGTTGCTCCACATCGCAGACCTCCCCAAAGTGCTTCCCCCCCCAAAAGACATCCCCTCAAAGGGCTGGAGGGGATTTCCAGAGGTCACCAGTCCCTTCCCTGGCACCTGTGTCATTCCTGACAGATGCTTATCTCGGGGTTTACAAGGCCTTCAGGGCTGGAGACGCTGCCACCTCCCCAGGCAGTGTCCTGCAGTGCATGGCTGTCCTTATCACAAGAAGGTTTTAACCTGAATCTTTCTTACTGCAATTTAAGCCCATTACTTCTTCTCCTATCTGCAAGAGGCGTGGGGAACTGATTATTCCTTTCCTCTTTGCGGTAGCCTTTCACATTTTTGAGGACTGTTTTGTTGACACAGACCCATCTCTGCAGCAAAAGCTCTGTCTGAGAAGAGGTTTATCTCCCCATCGCTGAAACCAGCATACTTTCGGCTATAAGGTCCACTGGTGGCATTTCTACTGTAAATTCACTTTACAAAATGAACTGAAAACTGAAATGAAAGCTCATTGAAAAGCTCTTATTACACAAACATATATTCCCTTTTTACTGTCCCTTAAAATACAAACAAGACTATTTTTGCCTTATGTGTAATTGAAATAAAAATAAGCAGGCACAGATTTGCCAAGCGCTGTGCGGAACACTTGTCATTGAGGAACCCAGAAATTATCAGCTGGGCTTAAAAATAATGAAGTGTCAGTGATGCACATGAGGCTTGTCACGGTCACCATCTGGGCTAGGTTCTCTGAGAGCTTGAGTTGGGCTTCTACTCACCTCTGAGAGCTTGAGTTGGGCTTCTACTCACCTCAGTCAACTACTGATGTAGCAGAAAATGAGCTGTCTTGTCCATCTGCTGTGGGCTAACGGGTATGGGAAAGCTGACACATCTACTTCAGGTGGCATAAATGGCTCCCTGGAAACGTCCTTCTTTCTCTGAAGAGGGTGCCTAGGCATCAAAGGCTTCTGGAACAATAAATCATAATGGAGCAGGTTCTACTTTCATAATATAGCGAAGCAGCATCCTCTCTGTTGGTACACTTCCCTGACTGAGACAAACACCAAGATCCTCACATCACCTCACATCTCCAAGGCCTTTATTAAAGATGACAATGCCAAAATACCCATAACAAACTCACTGGCAGCCTAACAACTTCCACAGGAAGCTTGCATTTCTGACTGCTTTAGAGTAATTCAGACTAACAAAAGCCATGTTCACTTCAGTGGTGCTGTGACTACTTTGCAGACACCACTGACTCAGGGATATGTTCCTCTTGAGGAGCAACCTGACGGGAATCTTTCACCTTCTACAGGCACCTTCTTCTTACTGCAGAGATTTAGGAACTACAACTTTTCTAACCTGAAGCTGCCTTAATTTCAGAAGAGAACAGGCTGTACATCTCCTTGATTGATGCCCAACCTTTTGGTTGACTTCTGGGAGCAAGCCTGTCTTCCTGAAGTAGTGAGTTAGCACGTGCTGCCTGCTCCTAAGCTCAGCGCACATTTAAAGGTGTCTCTTTCAAAGGGCTGAGGACAGATAATTTTGAGGCCACAGGTTCAACCCAAGGTCCTTGCCTTGGGACAAAGGTAAAAAGCTGCATGGAGAAAAACAGACATATGGTTCCCACCTACCTCCATGGGTGGGAGTCAAGGAAATAATGAACTAAGCTCAATAATTATGACTCTGACAATGGTTGAGTACAGGAAACATCATACAGGAAAACCTTTCCCCTGGTTTTGGAAAACAGCAACCTACTAATTCTGAGGGTATAGTCAGGTGGCTGTATTTACTAATCACCAACGAGCCTGAACTTGTCTGCTTGTTTTTTGAGCCAATTTATATCCCATTTTCCAATGTGTACAATGTTGCTGGCCCCTTATGGAGCCCCATGAGTCCAATCCTAAGTGCCAAAGTGCCCAATTTTGACCAAAATGGCATTCAATGATCTTTAAACCTCTCCTTGCTTTCATCAGCTCAAGCAGTGTGGTGCACTTGTCCTCTTAATGAAGTTAAAATGACAAGAAGAGACTCCTACAGCGAAGTGACAGAGTGCTGGCAGTTGCTGTTAGTGAAGGGCTCTTAAAAGACATCCAGTCATTCCAAACTAAAACCACATTTGAGCTTAGCAATCTGCTCTTGGGCTTTCCACAATGGTAAAATCAGTCACATCAATTACATTTTTCTTCTCAACTGATTTCCTTGCTGAAAAGCTGGAAAAGTCTTCTTGTGCCATATTTATATATATTTATATAAAAATATATTTATTTGTGACCATATTTCTTTCACTGTGTTATCCAGACGCAGGATGGGACTGGATGATCTGAAGAGGTCTTTTCCAACCTTAGTGATTCTGTGATGAAAAAGTGAACATGAAATGGTTCAAAAAGCACTGCTCAGATTCAAGGTTTCCCTGTTTTATCAGGAAAAATCCTCTGGGGGAGCTGCTGGAGCAAGAGGATAAGGGGGGAACACCAGTTGTGCTAAGCTGTGGGTGTACAACCAGGCAAAAAATAGCTCCTTTGCTATGGGGTTGTTGAGGCAGGGCTGACAGTTTGCTACATCAAATAAGAATAAAATAACCAGCTCTGATTTTCTAGCCCAATGCATGCCTCTCACCCTTTGAAACCCAACCCAAACAAATGAAAAGCTTTGGATATATTGCCATTTAATAATTGCCTCCTGCTCACTGAGGAGCAAAGCTTTTTCTTCCCTTTCTTCCCTCTCCTCCACAACAAATTCTCACTAGGATTTTTTTTTTTTTCCACTACAGACAGCAAACATAATTACACAACAGATCAGAACAGCTTACATAATGCCCTTTATAGAAACCTGCCTTACCTCAGAGGCATATTAGCATTTCTTATGGGTTTAAGGGGTGAGGGATTAATTACAGATTTTCAAAATATGCCTAATTACATATTTACTGGCGGAATAAATAATTCAGGTTTCATAACTCGCCATGAAATGACTACTTTCCTTTGAAGATTAAAAACTCGAGGCTTGAGGAATGTTAAAGTTCAAACTCTGAATAAAGGCTCCTAATCCTTCCTAGGTCGGCACTTTACTCACATGAAGAACACAGCAGAAAGTCACTCTTCCACCTGAGTCACTCGTAGACCCCTTGACATTGCTCTCTTGGCAATCTATCAAATGAAACAAACAAAACAGTAAAAAATGAGATTTGTTCATTTATTTTGGCGCTTTGGGAGATCAGGTAGGACTGAGGGAAGCACCTAAATGACTCGAGAGCACGAGTTTCCCTCATTCTTGGCTTTTGCACAGGGCAGAGGTGGGACCAGCAGCATCTCTGTCCAGCACGGCGCAGGCAGCGGCTGGTGCCCTCCTTGCGGGGCCGGTGCGGGGGCTGCTGCGGTGGCAACCGGGGGCTCCCGACAGGCCTGCGAGCCTCTAACCGCCTCATGGCATCGGGTCACTTGGAGGCATAAATCAACGTGCCCCCTTCCTGACCTGCCCTGACATACAGCCAGTGGTTTCCTCTGTTGTATTTCATCTTAGCCAGAGTTAGCCAGAAGAGCATCCCTTCCGCATTTAGGGGGATACACAAATTATGACAGAAGAGCAAATAGCTGCCTCCAGAAAGGAATAACTGCTTCTGAGCATTCTATACAAAAAATCATTAAAAAAGCTGCCTTCAGCTACAGTAGGTGCCATGTTCAGGAGCTACAGATAGCACAGGAAAGAAAGAAGGCAAGGCAGAGCCCACGTGCCTGTGCAACTGGTCTTGGTTCAGGTTTTGGTGGCCTTCCAAAGGAGGAGTAGGTTGGAGAATCTGGCCCAATATTGCTTCTGTGCACATACACAATAGTCAAAACCTACCCACACCAGTCCTGGTGTGCTATGGAAAGTGGAGAGGGCAGAAGGATTGCTTAGATGAACAAAGCAGTAGGACATGGAGAGCAAGAGGCTTGGCTAAGTCGTCCCCTGGTCACCCCACCACAGGGCAGCTCCCTAAAGGACGTGCAGAAAACACCTTTCCTGCTCAGCCCACATACTCCCCTGTTCAGTTCTCCAACTTTGTGAAAATCCTTAATATAAAGCCAATATATCTTTTAAAAATAAAGACATAGAGGGAATATTCATAGCATATAGCAAGAGTCCACCTACAACTACCAAGATTCTTAGAGACCAGGAAATAAACACTGACTATAGCCTAGCCATACTTAGGATCAACTTGCAGACCCAAGTCCATGTGTTTTGGACAGATGTATGAAAATTGCAATCTGCTAATCAGCATTTTAGCTCTTCCCAAGCAGAGCCAGGTAGAAGAACAAAAACCAAACCAATGAACTCTTGGTGAGATGACAGTCCCAGTTCAGTCTTTTCCTTTTGTGTGCAAGTGGCTTAACCTTCCTATGCCATGCTTCCCTTAAAACACTTTCCACCTTATAAGCTAAAGTGATTGTATAGAGACTAGTTATTGATTTAATTGAAGGGACTGGAAAAGTGGAAACCCACTCTCATCATCAATTTGGGAAAATAAATGTTACTTTTCCTTTTGGAGCAAAGGGTCTACTTTTTCATATTCTTCACACATTTTTAAAGTCTAAATGTCTGTAAGAAAAAGCCTTACTTTCAGTCCTGCTTTCAATATTAATTTCCATAACAACGTGTATAGTTTAAAACAGGAGCAAACATTCCAGGGAAAGCACTGAGAAATTGGTTCAACCTACAGCAATGACTCCACTGTACAGTTTTGTCTGTCAAAATGCTCAGCTTTCACAGACAAAAGCTCACACTTTTGATCAACAGGCAGGCGGTTCTTTTATCAATAATTAGGTTTCAGCAGTATTTCAGTGCAAATACGTAATTTAAGCGCTAAAATAATTTGCAGCAGGTAAAATACTCTACAGTGATGGCATCATCAAACGGGAGAACGCAGGCAGTGGTGTGAGGTGGCAGATGAGGGGCAGCAGAGCATCCTTAGCCGTAACTACGAGCAGTGAACGCTGTAGGACAGATTTATAAATGTAGTGCAAGCCATTTGCAAAGTCTTCTCCCTCTCTCGCCCACACAATATTAATTACCTGCGCTGGCTTCTGCTAATTCATTTTCCTGGCACCTCAGGAAAGGAAGATGGTGTTTGAAATAAGTAGTGTCAAGACAGAGTGTAAAGAAGCTATGGCTACTCTGAAATTGCAGTTTTGGGGCAGGGAGGGAGAGGGGGGAGAGAAAGAATAACACCTATAAGTTATGCTTCCAACTCGGTGTAATTCACTGAGTCATGTAAATAAATACCCAGCCAGTTTGGTCCCCATCCCACAGCCCCAGCCCAACAACTCTCATTCCTCATCCACCAACAACGCAGACAAGGCATCGCTCAACGCCGCCTACGCCTCACGGCCACACGCTCTGCATCCTACCTGGACAAATATGAAAATGAAGATAATCTACTAGATTTTAAGGATAAAGTTATCTGCAAAGCCCAGTGACTCATGGGCCCTCTGAATGTAGGTAAAGTGCTTTAGTGAAAGCATTTCCTAAGGGCCTGATCCAGTCATGCCTCTCAAACCCTCCGCAGCTGTCTAGACTGGAACAGAAAGGTCATTCAGCCACTGAAGGCAAATCCATCACTCTCATTAAAAAAGAAAATACCTCAACTGCTCCAAAGGTTCCATTTGTGGATCTGATGGGGAGATACTGAAAGAACAGCCAAGGTCCCTCTTCCCCAGGGGGATCGGGGCCAGCACAAAGCCCATACCCCTCCTGGGGCTTGTTTTGAGGATCTGAGCAGGAAGCCAGAGGATCCCAGGAAAATTCCTCCCTCAAAGGACATCTCTTGTCTTCTTTTCAGCATGCCTGGCCAGTGCTGCAATGCAAGGAGCTGCTGTGCTCCTCCAGACAGGGAACATTTCTCTCTGCCAGCCCCTCCTCAGCACTGGGGAGCTCCTGTGTCCAAAATCCAGAGTTTGTGTAAGTCCCCTGATAGGAAAGTCAAGGCTTGTCCCAAAAGACTCCTCCTCAACCTGTAACTTAAGGATGGAGGACCCTCCTTTCTCCAGGCTACATGTGGCTCCTCCACTGCACTAAGCTCCCTGACACATCTGCCACAGCAGAGCCCCGTGGTGATACTGGAGATGTTGGCTGCTCTCTCCTCCATCAGATGGAAATGTGCAGGTTGCTGTTGGGCTGCAGGGAGATGCCCAGCCAGGGAAGCATCCATCCCTCTGTCACCCCTTTAGCATTGCTAAGTACCCCAGGCTGTAACACAGCCCTCTACCTGGGGATTCCCTGTGTGCTGCAGGCTCAGGGGTGACTGCAGCATCATTAAGCTCGGGCAGCCAGGGCCAAAGAAGCCTCTGCAGGGACCAGCTGGGAAAACCCAACAGGACATTGCCCAGCTGATGAGAATGGGGCATTTTTCCACCTCAGCTTGCCAAACTGCTATGGGTCAGCAGCAAAAGGGGCTGGATATCATCACCCCAGCAAGCACCCTCCCTCCTCAAAGTAGGGGAGAGCACAAAGAAGCCAGCGTGGGGACTGACAGCGCTGCTTGAAAAATGCATTCCAGCTGCTCTCCTTAAACTGCAAGCTATGGCCCAGTTGTTCAGGATCACAAACATTTTTAAAGAGGTATTTCTGGGGTCTGATAGGACCTGCCTCCTCCAGACACAGACGTTTTGGAAAAAAATAGGGAGGGAAGGAGAAAAGAAAAGGCGACCTCCTCGCGGATCTCATCTTTTCCATTCAGATTTCAACCACCAGAACCGTTACCAAATAAAATGTCAACTTTTTCCCCTTCTTCATTAACCTTTGATGCTTATTGTACAGCCAGCTTCAGTGCTCACGAGGGACTCGGGAGGCTCAAATCCCAGCATTCATTTTACTCAGGGCTTAGGCACAACTTGAACCGCAGTCCAGAAAGGAGGGAGGGGAAGGGAGGGAAAAGGCCATTAGCCCAATCCTGCCTCTTCAGCGGTTTACATCTTTAATAAAGACTGAATTTAGAGAGACGGGGAACCCCCAACTTAGTAATAATTCCCTTCACAAGTTCTGCTATAATTAAAAAATAGAAGTAAGGTCATGACGAGTGCTATTGAAAAGAACAGACAGACCTGTAATTACAGCCGGGCCAGCTAAACCAAGGGTTAAAGGTCTCTTAATACTCTGTCAGCATTTCCACTATAACCCCTCAGTTTCAGGGGTTTACAGCTCGCACATAAATATTTGCTGCAGGCCAAAAATGGCCCTTGGAGGGGTCAGCAAAAGGAGGTAAATTTTATTTACATATTTATAAAAAATGGCCTGGCTCCGCAGAAGCAGCACGTCCCCCACCAGCACCACCAGCGCAACTCATGGGGACGAGGAGGGAGAGCCAACAGTCCTGACGTTGTGTGACAGCACATGGGGTGGGTGAAGGAGCTGGAAATACATTTTACCCAGAGCAAGTGGCTCCAAATTCACAGAAACCCTGTACAGAGGCAACGATCTGCAAATACAGTATATATTGTAAAGCTGAATCCTTAAATAATAAGGCCGTATTCCTACCATGAATTACACAGATAATCACTCCCACTGTTCAGCCAAGCGTGCACATAAGTCTTTGGAAGATGAAAACCTAAGGCCTTGCTAGCATATTGGTTTAACTTAAATCAGTACTTTAATTGATTTATTTAAGCCAGCGCCAAACCCGGTGTGACTCCCTGGTTTCTGCCAAAGAGGAGCTTATTTCAGTTCAGTTTAAAAAAGCCTACCTCCGATTTTTTTTTCCCCAAAGCATTCCTTCCTCCCTTTTTTCCTATCTCTGTGTTTATGTGACCCTGAGTTGACATTAGTTCAGTGCTTGAGGATTAGAAGAGGTAAACTGGCTGCAACTTTTTCCAGGGCTCCTTTCCTTGAGGGACCAAGCTGCTGCCAGTGGTCCATGGCCAGAGCAACCACTTGCACTCCTTAAATACAGAGCTGCTCACAGGTTGGGGAACCTAAGCTGCTGCTGCCATCCCTGCAAATCCTATTTTTTTTCTTTAAAAGTCTTCTAAAAAGCTTCTGGTCCTCAGAGAAAAAAATAATTAAAACAAATTAAAAAAGAGCCGAGCCTCACAAACCCAAACTAACATCATCCAGAAAGCTCTGAAAACCACACCAGCAAACAAAGAGAGTCCTGAATGATGGAAAAAAACCACAACACAAACCCTTCTCTCCTACTGGCATGATATATCAGCCAGCCTCCTGACTTTGGGGAGGTTATCTCACCATGTGCCACTGCCTGCCATCAGCAATCAAAATACAGGCAGCGTGATTTGCAGCAAGAGTTCCTGGTTCGACCAGACCGCCCTACTCACGGCCACACATCGCCCCGGCTCTTCAGCTGTGGCTTCAGGCTCAGTTAAAGGCAATGGTGGCAGAAAAGTAAGAGTCCTAAATGATCTTGGATCTAGTGAAATTCATTTACTAGAGCTTTTTAACGGTGCAGAAATGAAGAGAGAAAAAAAACTCAGGTAAAATGATTAACCAGGCAAATCCTTCCAGAAACGATTACGTTCATCTGTAACTAAAAATGTCACAAAATAATACATTTCCTCACTAACTTCAGTGTGTTTTTCAATGTGATCCTAGAGGGGCTTAGGTTTTTTTTTTTTTCCAAAGTTAAATTATATTGAGGATATATAACTTTTTATTTTTAAGTTTCTAACAAAATATTTATTGTGCAAGACCCAGAAGATAAAAAAGATGCAACTGTTTTTCTTGGTTTGTTTTGAGGTTATTTACTTAGGACTAAGCACCTCATTTTTCTTGTGTACAAAAAGTAATTATGCAGTCAAAAGAATTATGGCCCACATACTTCAAAACATATGAAAAATGTAAAACTTTATTACATACATTAATTCCTAACAAAGGACGTCCCCAGCATCAGCGTCACTGGTGTGAGGCAGATAACTGATGGATGGTGTGTTTGCTGATGTTTCTCCCAAATGGGTTTTAGAAAGGCAAACAAACAAATAAACAATTTCTTTCGTTATGTCTCGCTCATATAAATTTCATCGGCCTGGTTCAGGGGACTGTAGGCTTAGGGGAGGGGGCTGGCCACAGATTGCTTTGATTTGATTTATTTATTTTTTAATTAAGCTAAAATATTCTGCTCAAGCAACCCGTTCACCACCCTTTCCTCTTCTTATCTCCCACCCCCTGCGTTTCTCAAACCAGGCACCCCCAGCTCCTGCCTGTACCACTGCCCAGGTCCACCCCGGCCCCCCACTCTGGGGTGAGGCTGCAGAGCCAGGATTGCTCCCCACATCCCAGCCAGGGAGTTCCCTACGTGCCTCTGCACAGGAGGGCACGGAGCACTGGTATTTTTCTCCCCCCCTTTCTCCCCCTCACCGTTTGAATTTCTGTGAGTGGGGCGCAAGCTCGTGCCTACTAAATCAGCTGGGCTGGGAGGCCAAGGCAGGAGTTGTAAAACTGAAGTTCACAGCATCCTTATCTTTAGCTGAGCCACTTTAACTTTCTAACTATACATCTGGGTACCATATCCAAGAGGAAAAGGATGGCCATTTAAAATGTCAAGAATAACTGCAATCAGTTCTCCTCAGTGCCTCTCTTGAAGAAACTAAACAAAACTGAAGTGTGAAAGATAGACTCAAGGTAGTCTTACAGTTCTGAGTGAATGAAAAAAAGTCAAACCTGACTTTTTAAATATTAAGACAACAATCTAATCAGAGACCTAATCTTCTTCTAATACATGTTTACTTGTTCCTGCTGCTTTCAATGCAATATTTAGACTCAAATATGTAAATTTATCATGGATAGGCAAAACCTCTGCTCCACTCTAAATGTGTCACAGCACTAGAAGTCCACAGGGAAAGGACTCAGGGCATTCAGCAAATAACACACACAAACAAACACTGGAAGGTTCTATTGAACCTTCTACATCCTGATTTAATCACAGTCCTCCTTCAGCACAGATGATTTCAGTATTTCATAGTGCTTTGTCAGGGTTTAAGGACTTTAAGGAGAAGCTTGGCAGCTTCTCTTGAAGAAGAGGGCTCTGCTCATGTCACACTTCTGGTTTGCTCTTGGCTTGTCTGGGCACTAAATGGGAAAGCTGCCAGGATGGTGTTGCTAGGGCTTATGATCCAACATGAATAATGATGAAGGAGTTCACTTGTGTCTCAGTCCAGTCCTCATTTATAGGGCCTGGGCTCAGCCAGGTGTAAGGAAGTCTTCAAAATCATACAAATCCCCAAATAAAGTTCTGGGTTTGACATCTCTCAATTTGGCAGAAGTTTGAACTTGGTGCAACCTTGAGGCCCATCTTTAATTAAAGTGGAATATTTTGGGAACTCAGGGGGATGGAAAAACCTATTTCAAGTTATACCTAACCCACGAGAATCAAAGTAACCCGGCTGGCTGACAGCTTCAGAGCCGGCGAGCCTCCCGCAGCCCCTCAGCTTCCATAGGCTACTTGTGACCTTCAAAACCTGAAGCCTCAACCTTCTGTTCTTTTGCACCTTCTTTAGTCCTCTCTCCCTCCTCCTCCTACCCATGAAAAAAGCTTTCAGTGTTTCAAATGTGCTCATCACAGGTATCACAGGAGAAGCAGACCGGTGCCAGCTCTCAATGGCTGGTTTGTTTGGGGGCTGAAATCTATCCACTTCCATTCCAGGCGTCCATCGGCTGAGCCACCGTTCGACATGCCTGGCCCCAGCAATCACAGGGGCTGGGCGGGTTAAAAATGCCAGGATCTCGTTTTATTGCAGGGATATTATTCATTCTTGGGAAGGTTCAAAAGTACATGCGTCAACTGATGTCATCAGGGTCAAACACAGTGGCATGTGGAATCATAGCCAGATTGCATCAGTGCAGGGGGCTGGAGGCAGAGACGAAGAGGAAGGAGGAAGAAAAATGGTTTTTAGGATGCACCCTGGATCACTTCATCCTTTGGCATGGGGAGAAGGGCAGGAGGTGAAGGATCCTCTCTGAGCACGTTGCCCTGAGCGGTGTGAGCTGCAATGGAGTTGTGTTGGGATTCTGTTAGGATTCCCAGCTCCTTGCCCGGTGACATGCCAGTGACATGCCTATGGGTAAGGCCATCACACAACAATGCCTCCTCAATCGCCAAAACGTGCCTCCAACATCCACCAGCCAGCCCACAAGTACACACAGCCCCGCACAATAATAGCATTAGATGCCATTAACAGGCTTTAGCCTTGTTTCTTTTCAGTGGAAAAACTATTTGACATCCCTCAAGCCCAGGCTCAGCACTGCTTGACCCTTTCCCTTCCCTGCCTACATTAAAAGAACAACTAAATAGCAGCACACAGAGCCAGGCAGCCCCTCCTCGCTCCAGGTGTCTGTATTTTACTTAGGGCCCCAAGCTTGATTCAGCTCATACAGTTTCTGACAAGCTTCAGCTGGCCCTCGTCACCAGACAGGCAGATCAATTAACAGAGGGATTTTTCTTCCCTAGCTCTCTTCCTGGACCTTTAACCCCTTGTGTGTCCTAATGCTCTATGAAAGAAGGGCAGAAAGCAAGCGCTAGGAAAAAAAAAAGAATTGCCATTTAAAGCTTTTCTTTTCCCTCCAACCCCCCTGGGCTTTTGCTTTTTCTACCCATTTCAGAACTCCACCTTTCTGTAAAGATGTTTCAGGTTGTTCGAAACTTCTCATTTTTTTCCATCAGAACTGCAATTTTGAAATTCCCTTTCCCTCCTTCTCCTTTATTTAAAAAAAAAAAATCTCTTTATATTTTGCTCCTGAAAGGGATGAAGTTTTAACATTTTCTTTAGGGTGGAGATTTCTTTTCCACTTGTTCATTTTTCTTTCTCTTTTTCCACTGCACCAATTTTTCCAGATTGCCACATGCAAAGGACAAATTCTGGCTAAAGAGGCACAGACCAAGTCAGTAGCTGATGCTCTGCAAGCTTTCTTGAAAAGTTATCAGAATACAAATGACATTTCATGGATGGAAAGAAATAGAAAAAAAAAAAGGGTAGAAGAGACCAAGGCAAAAAGTGTTTGTTCAACAGCTACAAAACAGAAAACAAATGAAATCATTTCAAACTGAAAAAAGCGTAGATAGCTACAAATTGCCCCTTGAAAGAGAAACAATGTCAACATTGTCAATTTTATTTTGCAGTTTAATTATACCTCCATTTGTCTTTGGTGAGAGCGTACAAAAGAGCATGTCAATGGCATGAGAAGTCCTTCAGCAACAGCAAAACACAATAAATAAATTTAATTGCTAGTGATAATAATTAGACATTTCTGTGAAAAACAGTTCCCAGAACTACTGAAAACTATTGAGAGAAATAAATGTTATGGCTACTACAGGAAAATCCATTTAAATGTGTTCAAAGTGATAAATAATTTAAAACTGGTGAGTGTTTTTTATTATTTTTACTTTTTGAGAAACAAAAAACCCACAAACCCTACAACTCCTTAGGACAAGCCTACACTGTTACTTGTAGAAATAGGTTCTGCCCATCCCTTTAGTACCAAGGTAGGACCACAGCAATAATGGCAATAATAATTAATGATAAATAATAGACCCTGCACACCCTGTCGATCTCGGAAGGCTGCAGCACCACCATACACACAACAAATCAACACGTGCAGAAGCAAACGCTGCTCTTCCCACACACACACACAGAGCCTTCACCTGCTGAAAGGCACCCCCACATCTGCACCCAGCATTCCATCAGGCACAGAGCAGTTTAAATAGTTTAAAACAGGAGCAAACATTCCAGGGAAAGCACTGATAAACTGGTTCAACCTACAGCAATGACTCCACTGTATAGTTTTGTCTGTCAAAATGCTCAGCTTTCACAGACAAAAGCTCACACTTTTGATCAACAGGCAGGCGGTTCTTTTATTCATAATTAGGTTTCAGCAGTATTTCAGTGTAAATACGTAATTTAAGCTCTAAAATAATTTGCAGCAGGTAAAATACTCTACAGTGATGGCATCATCAAACAGGAGAACGCAGTCAGTGGTGTGAGGGGGCAGATGAGGGGCAGCAGAGCATCCTTAGCCGTAACTACGAGCAGTGAACGCTGTAGGACAGATTTGGCAGGGTTTCCTGCCAATTTGTAGCTATCTATGCCTTTTTCAGTTTGAAATTATTTCATTTGTTTTCTGTTTTGTAGCTGTTGAACAAACACTTTTTGCCTTGGTCTCTTCTACCCTTTTTTTTTTCTATTTCTTTCCACAGAGAGAGTTAAAACTCTCCCTTGGTAGAGGCGATCGTTTCCCAGTAGCTCTTCTCTGAACCCAGGTACAGGGACTTTCTCAGGACAGCGCAGGAAGAAAAAGCAGGATGAAAAATCCCCCGCTGAAGGGGGGAGGACAGGTGGGAAGTGTCGGGCAGAGTGAAGGGAATCGCGTCTCCTCTGCGGTCTATAGCGCACCGCTTTCTTAGCAAGGGAGGAGGGGGGAGGCAGCTGGTGATACGGGGAATCCTGATCGAGGGTTTGGGAACAGAGTGGTATTTCTTGGATGGATGGATGGATGGATGGAGGGATGGATGGATAGAAGGATGGATGGATGGCGTTTAATGTTTTCATCGCTTGTTAGAAAACACGAAGTCGCTGCTGACACAGACTGGGAAGGTGGTCAATAGCGACGGCAGGTCACTGATGCACAAAGGAAACAATAAGCCAGAGGAAGTGTAAAAAGATATCTTTGGGTAAACAGACTGTAGGGAATACTTAACAGAAGGGGAAGGCTCCTTCCTGGAAAGAAATGGCTCCAGAAAGAAGATGGCAGGGTGGTGGATGCTCAGCTACACATTAGCTCCGTAGCTGGAAGCGTAACTTCAGTCCTTAGGATATGTAAACAGGGGGATATAGCCTAGAAGCCCAGGGTAATATTATCTTTTTCTGTGGCACTGGTGTGACCACTAATGGAATAGTGAACCCTGTCCTGGTGCCTATGTTTCAAGAGGTTGTTGATAAATTAGAGAGAAGAGCCAAGAGAATGGCTAAAGGACTAGAAAACACTGGGAGGATTAGAAAACAATTGTGAGAGGCTCAAGAAGCTCAGACTGTTTAGCTTAACAGAGAAAAGGTTAAGGAGTGACTTGCCCACAGTATACAAGAACCTTCACAGGAAACAGAAATTTGATGGAGAGCTCTTCACTTTAACAAAGACATACGTAAAACAAGATCTAACGCCTGGAGGTCGAAGCTAGATGAATTCATGCCAGAAATTAAGGGGATTTTTTTTAACCATGAGAGCGCTTAGCAATGGGAGCAGTTTACTGAACACTGTGGTGGCTTCAGCATTGTGATATTTTAATGTCAGCTTTGGAAGGTCTGCTGAAAGATACAGCATCATATAAAGGAAAACCTTCAAGGAGTCCAGTGGCCTTTACTAGGCAGAAAGGCAAACTGGATAATGGCATTGCTTCTTTCCATCCACAGCACCCAACAATTTCCAATCTATGCTTTATGTCTAAACATTCATAGCTGTCTTCACTGATGTGTAACAGTGTGCCTGTTAGTAACAATACTTTTTGCCTATTCCTGCTCTTAAACTGTTACTGGGGAATACAGAACACGACTCGTACAACAGACAGACGATGCTGAAAACTTTCTAACATGCTGATGTTTCTTTCAGCTCAAGCCTGGTTTGACAATGCTAAAACCAATCACCTTAATTTTTTAGTACTTTACAGTGTAAGCACAGAAGGCCAGTGACTCGTTCTGCCTCTCCCTTTTAGTCAGATGATGCCCAAATTTCAGGGTTTTGATCTGAGCACAGAGCTTGCCAGCAGGCAGTGATACTGCTGTCCCCAGACGGTCCCGGAGGGCAGCTCAGCGGGGATGAAACAACAGGGTGTTTGTACACACGCCACCACAAACCTAGACAGTGCACCCTCCAAAATGCAGAGCTGCATTATCACTGCTGACCTCCTCTCAGTCCTGCTCATCACAGAATTCATTAAATACAAGTCTAACAAGCAAAACGAATGCATTTTTCTACCAAGGCTTCAATAACGTCCCTGAGAGTGCCCCTCTCATTTTCACTTCTTCATCCACCCCTGCAACACTGCACGCACAGTCAGTTACTGTGGGTCGGTTTCTTGTTGAATCAGCGTGGTTTGAAGATAGCAGCCCTTTGAAAGTTAAAGCTAGGATGAGAAGTGCAAGGGGCTGATCAATCCTACAGTCCCAAACAGTCATCAAACAGGATTTAATGAAAGAGGAGTGTCCTTGCTAACATGCTAAATCCAGCCCGTAATCCCCAGTATAACAAGAAAACAAAGACGTTTCCATCCCCTCTTATATTGGGAATAGAGATAGGATGATGGAATGATGTGAACATAAAATAATTGTACACACAGAAGCTTATGCAAAAAGGCTTTGTTTGGAAGTGCTGGAAAGCCACTCACCCCGAAACAATGGGGCAAATTAGCATGCAGCCAGCCCAAGGGTGCAAGCAGCACACACACGCACTCCCGGTGACGGATGCTTAGCTCTTGCTGGGAGGTCACCACTACGAATCTTTCTTGAGAAGGCAGCATGTCAGATTTCAGACACTTTCCCTACAAATGGGCTTTTGCAGCTCAAAGGAGGAGGGGGGGGAGCTTTTCGATCCAGATAATAAAGTCCATTTACATGAAAAGATGCCGCTTTCAATGACATGATTAATTTCGGAAATACCTGGCATCTGAATGAAGCAAAGACTTCAAGAGATGACTGATGATGAGAAAAGATAATTAGGCAAATGTCAAGAGTCAGTGTTTTGATTGGTGACTGAGAGGCTGGTCTGACTAGGTTATCGTATACTCATTCCAGATGGAAATGAAAGGTCTTTGTAGGGAGAGCAGGGTGATCCCTTCATGGTTAAACACAAACTCTGTTTAAGCCTAGATTTCTCCTGGGTTTTCCTCCTGGGAAGCCCTCCTACCCCAGAAAGTGCTCTACCTGCATGGTACTGGACCAAGCTTGAGTCTTAAGATGTACTAAACACGAACAATTTATCTTTTACACTGGTCTTTGGCTTTCCAAAACATCCCAGGCTGCCTTCTCCCCAGCTCTCCAAAGCTAGAAGGTAATACAGACTCATTACAGAGAAAGCAAAAGACAGTCCCTTGCCCAAATGTGCCCCAATCTCTCTCCTCAGCTTCCCATCAAATCCCCGGGGTAGTGACTGCCATTGAATGCTGGTGCCCTCCACAGGACAGACACAAAACCAGAGAGGATGCCGGGGACCCTGGCGCGGTGGTGTCCTCTGACAGGATTGCCTTGTTGAGACTGACAGATCATCTCCCCTCCAGACCAGGGAGCATTCACAAGGCCCTCTCCCTAATCCATCACGGCGCCCAGGACCACCGCGTGCCCCTTCTCCCCACAGGCCGCTTTGATTCGAGGGAGACGCCGGCTTTGTGCAGGCGCGTTTAATCCTCAGCAGGAAAACCACCGGCACTCAGAGCCCTCACGGCCTTTCCAAACCGCTCTGCAGAGGAGCTCAAAGCCCCACTTGCTTCATTTCTCCATGGTTGTGGTGAACCAGGTGACGAACCAGGCTTGGTTCATCACCTACTGAAGCAGCTGCTGGCAAAGACCTCCTGTGCGAAGGCAGGCTCCAAAGAGCAGCCGACGCAGCCCCGCTCTGAGAAGTCATCCCTAATTTGGCCAGCCACCCCACCACCGAGGCTGCTATTAGTTAATCTGCAGATAATTTGCTAAAGCAGGCTCTGTGAAGTACTGGCAACAATTGCCTCCCTCCCCCCTCCGGAATCCCGCCCGGTGAGGGGGTGAATAAGGGAGCGTATGGCGCAGGCAGAGCCGGGGCAGGGTTTGCAGCCGTGCATTAGCCAGGGGTGGATAACCCATCTCTAGGGGCTTGATTGACTGGAAACATATTCTCAGCCTGCTTAAAACTGCTTAGAGTGTGTCACGGAGGTCCCCCAAAATAAAACGTTCAGTGTATTTAGTGAAACCCTACACCCTAAGTACATGTAAGGGCACTGTAAGATACTAATTAGGTTGTAACATAAAACACCGTAAAAAGCAAAGCATGACATACAAAAAAAAAAAAGAAAAAAGAAAAAAGAAAAGTTGAAGCTCTGGCCAGCTCTTTCATGTGAGAGAAATACATTAAAAATATATCCACAGCAAACAGACTGGGGCTTTGAATAAATCTGTTTCTCATAGTAGCCCGTAGCTGGAAAGGATAGATAATGCTCACTGCGGAGAAATTTCTATGTAAAATTGTCCTCAAATATTAGAAACTGTCCTTATTTACTTTTCCTTAAAAAAAAAATTTAAAAAAATCCACTAGCACTAAGACCAGCAAATGATCATTACGATGACACTGGTTAAAATATGCATGCCCAGCTATTATCTTTTTCCCAGGAAAGGTGAGGAGAAGGATGATACCAGAGTAAAATGATGATTCTCTGTAATGGCATATAAAACTTACATCATCATCATCATCATTTCAGAAGGGCAACACACCTCAGAATTTTTCCCCTGAAATTTAAAAGTACTGTTCCAACACCTTTCACTGAAACACTGGCAGAAAGTTAGTTTTTTAGGGTGAATGTCTTCAGTTTTATCTCACAAAGTCACTCACAAACTGTAAAAGCAATCTCTTTTTTTAGCATCTGCAAACTCCAAGATTCTTAGTATTTTGGTTTTTAAGCATTAGTTGTCAGTCAAAAGATTTTCTCCACACTTATGCATGTTTCTTCTGTTATCTAGTGTCACTCAGCTATACCACATTGTATAAATTAGAAACACCACCTCCTTAATAACACTGGAATTAGTGTAATTTTTAAACATTTTAGAATATAATTATTTACCTGCATCGTAAATATTAACTATTAACATAAAACATGTGTGATGTACTGAAAGAAGCAGAACTTGGGACTGTCAAGCATAAATTTAAATTTAACAAACAAAATCAAGTGTACATATCTAGTTTTTTATGTTGAAATCGTAGGTGGGATCGATCCCAATGCCTTATCCCCTTCTCTAATGGCACATACATGTATGTATGTATACAATTTGCACTGGACAAAAATAACTGTAGAGATTTCAATCTTATCATGCCACTCACCAAAAGCCACCTTGTGAAAGAGCCTTGCCATTGTTGCACATTATTGAAAGGAATGAAGTGCTAATTTAATAAATATGTTGCTCACTGGGTTCAAGCTGACCCCCACTAATGTGTGTTTGTGGTTGTAGGTGCGTGAGGCTACAGACAGCAAAACCCTTCCTAGGAAACGAGCTGCGCTTTGTCAATGAATTTATTCTTCTTGGGGTTTTATGGCTTTGCTTTCATGTGGACGCTCACTTTTCCTCCTTTCTTTGGAAAAGTACACTTTCTCTTTCTTCCCAGGTTTAACATTTCCCTGGAAGGTTTTTGTGATTAACAATATAATATTTTTATTGAGTTATTTCCCAGGCAAATGACTGGGCCCGAAGGGTATTCTAGGTTTACAAGATTTTACTAATAACTATGCTCCCCTTTGTATTAAAGCTGCTAATTAGTGCTTTTAAACAGCTCAACATTTAATTCTTTGAAGGCACCATATCAAGGGCTGATATAAAACTGTTTATGTAGAAGGATATATAAAATAAGAAGGTGTTAAACCCAACACAAATTGAGTGGCAGGGGGTTCCCTAAAGTGCTAATTTTATGTTTGTTTTCGTCTCATTTAAAGTTAAGATGTCTGCATTGTAACAGTGATGTGTAACACGCTTTACATACAGATTAAGCAAAATGTGTCAATTTATGAGCATTATTTGCCTGGAGAAGTAGCCACCAGTAGTTTCATCACTGATTTTATGCATGTGTGTGTGTGTGTGTATATATATATATATATATATATCTCATGTACATGTGTTTTCACACATGGTGATGCAGAAGTGTGTGTTGTGCATACATAGATGTGTGAGTGCCCCCACACACACAAACACACTTTTACATCCATATTAACTATCCTCTCTATGTCTCTGTATTCCAGCAATTATGGAAAACTTGTAACTAATTAATTATGTGAGACTGCTCATTTAAAAAATTTAAATATTTCATTTCATTTAAATATACTGTGAGATTTGAAAGCCACATTCTGTTTAATTGGTATTGCTAAGCTGAATGGATTTACACACACTGAGGATATTAGATGGCTGTAACTGAGAAATGAATGACTTGTGAGCTACATTTTATCCTGCTTTTCTCCACGTTAATTTTCAAAATGTCCCAAAAATTCATTAAAAACACGGGAATTTTAACTCAAAAGTGCCTAATGAGAACTAGAAAACTGCTTCTTAGGAAACTAAAAGTAAAAATTTCCATTTTTCCCCCAAGCCAGTTGTTCATACAAATACAATGTTGAACACTGCGTTCTACAAGATTATTATTTAAAAATAATCTCGTGGAGTGAATTTCCGAGTCTCATAAGGAACTGTGAATTGAGTGAAAGTCTCAACTGTCCATCTGCAGCTGACCCCATTTCCCTTCCTGTGAGCAGCCCTGCTGCACTCCCCTCTCTGAGACCACTCTGGGAGGGGTGGTCATTGTTTGCTGCTGCATCCCCATATGCACCCATAAGATGACACAAATTCTCGCAGGCACAAGAGCCCAGATCCTGGAAGTGGAAGAGCTCAGGGCAGAATCCTACCCAGGCTGAGTGGTCCTGGTGCAATTAATCAGTTTACAGGTCTTGAGCTAGTACAGGTGTACTCATTTCAGGGTTCACATGCAAAACTGATGAGGATTTATTTATGCAACCCAGTGGCTGTGCATAATTATGTACTAAATGTAATTTACATAATACCAAAAGTGTCTGATGCAAACATTAAGATGGGGAATGTCACTAAGGTAAAGCTGCAAGAGGGGTAAAAAAAAAAGAGAAAAAAAAAGAAAACTATCTACCAGGTAGATAACAACTACATCAATGGCATCTCTTTAGTGCTATATCTTATTGCAAAGAAAGGGAGGTTCAGAACTAAATATCCACCCTTTGCATTGAACAGTAAGCTTTTTTGAGAGTTCCATTCTTAAAGTACATTCAGCTCTGCCTTTCACTTTTGAGAGGCAAGTATGAGACATCAGCATCTGGCTATACTGGCCAATGTACAAAGAGGTGCTAAAAATAGACGTTCTCCATAGATAGCAGTCTAAGTAAACTGCCTGTTCATGGAAAGATGAGAATGTAAGAAGAATATAAGCACTAGCATCTTTTGTGAGGTTCTTACTTCAAGAACAGTGCTTCACCACTATGTTATGTTTATTTGGGCAAGCATTTGTCTCTTTTGTAGGATAAATCACTTATTTTGCAACCAATGCCACAAATGTCTCAGTCTGCTTATTTCACGCACACGTACGAAGGCAGTGGGCGGAAAGGGACTGGTTAAACTCACGATTTTCTTAGCATGATCTTGAGCAAAATCCAGTGTGGCTTTTTAAAAGTCTATTTCAAAAGGCCTGCTAAAGCTTTACCTCATTCTCAAAATATATGATCAGCTGTCATTGTCAAAGCAGAAGCAGTAACGCTGTCCCCACAGCTCCAGGAGCAAGCACTAGTATTTCCATCTGATTTATGCACCTCACCACATGCTCAAGTATCTAAAAGACATGTATATTGTTTTATGTTCAAAATTTAAGGTGAAATTACATACATGATGCTTTATAGTTGCCTCAGCATTAGAACCTAATCTCTCATGTTCATGGTCTTTGTTTCTCTATTCCTAAACTCAGCTTCCCCTGGAGAGCCTCTGGGAGCAAGAAAAATTGGAAAGTTGCCCTGACTCTCATTCTGCCCTGACACATGTGTTGGTATGCTTCAGAGCAGCCTAGAGGCAGCTTCGACAAATAACATCTGGCAGTTTGCCTCCAAGACTTGCATTTATCCTACTGAACTTTAGGTGCACACACTGAAGCATCTTTGGTGGGAGCCCATCACATCGTTTCCTCTCTGGGCAAGAAAGAGAAGCAGCCACATCCAGAATGGGCATCCCTGAGGCACAGGGGATTCGGTTTTCTTTATAAATTAGTCTCATAAAAGCAAAAAAAGAAAGACAGTTACGATGTGAACTCTGGATCAAGTAGAAATGGGAGAGCAGCTCTGCCATTTCTCCTTTTGATAACTTGGGAAGTAACTTAGCCATTAACCCACTGGCACTGGCATTTTCACAACAGTGATGGGTGCCACTGGCTTTTCCCGTACAGTGTTACAGAGTTGTCTGTAGCTGAGCGTTCAGAAAGTCAGAAGCAGTCTGTCTCTGTATGGTCTAAGTTATTTGTATGACCATGAGATGCACCAGCTCTGTCATCTGCTTCTGTGTGAACTTACTGTACTGAGGAGTTGCCTCGTACTACTGCATGACAGCCCAATTCCTAATAAATCCCACCTGACTGAAATGAATTAGGCCTGGGAATATGTGTTCCAGATTATTAACCAACACCTTTGCAAGTAACTTACCATCCACATTTATTAAAGATATTGGGTGATAATTTGTGCAGTGTTCTGGATCTCTCTCTGGTCTAAGAATGATGGTAATTAGTGCTCAGAGAGAGGATGGCACTCGTACGTTTCTCAGGGTGCAGAGGATAGCATATCATTACACTCCTTTTAGATTTGAGATGGATAACTCCAAGGCTATTCCTATTTTTTAACCTTGGCCAGCTGCACACAGATGGATGCTCTGAGCAGGTCAGAGGAGCTGCGCTCCATCTCCAGCTCTGCCAGCATGGGACAGTGCCCTTGCTTTGCCTTGGCCCCTCATTTCCAGTCCCATGAGAATAAAGATCTGGTAGGCTGGGTTTCAGTTTCAGCAGGCACTTACCCAAGAGGCAACACTGAGCTTGATGGAGTGCCTGGAATAAAAGGTACCTGCATCTTCGGTGCACGGTGCCAGGTGAGGATCTGCTGATAGTTCAGAGGGCTGCGAAGTGAGAGGCCACTCCAGGAGGAAGGAACAGTGAGGAGCTCTGCCTGAGGCTGACACAAGTAATGGTGCTGGTGCTGTAGAGGGACCACTCTAAAAAGCCTTTTCTGTCTTCTTAAAAAAAGATGCAGAAAGGGGCACAAGATAATAAACCACCATCTGCATTTGGAGCCATCAGAAAGCAGGTCTTCAAATTCTAGGAGATTATTTAAGAAAAAAGAAAATGATAAATATTATCATTAAATATAATATTAAATAATAAATATTAAATAATATGATATGTATTAAATAATATGATATGTATTAAATAATATGAAAATATTTAAGCTCCTCCAGGAGCCTAAATATTAAATTCAATTCTATAAATGGACTTTCACTTCCCAAAGTCCTCAGTGTGTCCACAGTGCTCCCAAGTAATCAGGCTGCCAGAATTACCCAAACCAAAGGGCCTACTGACAGCATTCACATCTCAAAGCTTCAAGAGACTTTGGCCATGTCCTTCACCTGAGTCACACCGATCCTGCAGTGTTATCTCAAAATCTCTGGCTGTTACGATTCCTCTGCTGGAACAAGATGCCTTCATACCACTTACTGGGAAAAAAAAGTAATCTACATTGCCACATCTTTATTTCTGTGTGCACTCATGCAAACACACAAAGGACTGTGATAACAGTAACGTCAACTCAGATTTCTTCACCCCTCCCTAAAACTTTTCCTTGGCTTGTTTCATAGCTAGTCATTAAACAATGGAGTAATTTCCATGGTGCTATTTTGGGGGATAAAAAAAACCCAAACAAACCCAACTTTTCCCTTCAACAACATATTCCTGCTTGACTTTCATCAAAGAGTTAAACAGCCAAGGGCTTTTAGCATCTCATTTCACTTACACACACAGGCCATTATAACCTGCATAAACATGGATGACAAGTTGAGATTAATGAAGGTCCCAAAGTGACAGAACAATTTAATTGTCAGAAATCATAGGAGGTGAACTTTGCCAGTGTATTTATATAAGACTGCCATAGTCTAAAAACTTCCCTAATTGATTATGACCAATAAGTAATAACACTGGAAGCAGGTTTCTGGTATACAAATAAGAAATGACCCAAACCAGTTAATAGTGGTATTAAGATGCATCATATAAGAATATTAGCTTGATAACATAAATGACCAATAACACTCTGTAAATAATTGTAGTGTTTACACTTAAAAGCAGAGCAGAGAAAACTGCAGCTCTGACCAAAGTCAAATGAAATGGTCTGGGTTTAGAAAACAACTTGCAACAATCGGGCAGGGAGCCTTGCAGTGATAGGGCTACGCAGAGGCAAGCAGGGTCCCTGTGGGTCTGAAGAGCAATCCTGTTTGTCCATCTCTCTCTCCTGCATCACTTTAAGAAAATTTAAAACTTTTTTTTTTTTTTAAAGAATCTTAAAATTATTGTGCCTTTTTGTTCAGGAGGAATAAACCCAGTGCTGTGTAAGCAAACACACAAATCTCTGATGCTAATTAAGTGAGGCAAGTAATGCAAAATCTCACTTCTAACCTTTGAAAGAGTCACCAGGCAATTAAAAGCTCAAAAATACAACCCATAGCTCTTTGTATTTTTGAATTCCACATGCTCATTCAGTTTTGCCTAAATATACTATTGCCTTTGGAGCTCACCACCTCAACTGGAAGCCTGTTCAACCTGTTCCCTTGCCTTTCTATCGTATCTCCTTATCTTCTTATTTTTCACTTCCACAAATCCTGTCTTACATTCCACTTAGATCTTCTAGTCAGGCTTCTCCAATGATCCCAAGCAAATCATCAAACTAATTTGAATGATAACTCTTAGAGAGCTGGAATAACCTCTCTTTCATTTTTTTTTTCTTCTTTTTTTCCAGAAGGTAAGTAACTAACTGTGCTGGCAGTACCCCTCCTTCTAAATATAAAGAATATCTCTTCATTCCAGTAATATTTTACTTAAATGGCTGCCAGGGATGGCTATATAATTGATCCTGCCTTCAAGCAGGAGAACAGAATATATGGCCTATGGAGTTTCCTTCCAGTCTTACATTTCAGTGATTCTCTAATGACAAAGGAAAAAGGCAGCACTTAATGCATTTCACTCCTGTCACCTCGTAACTGTCCCTCCACATGACTAAATCAGGCTCATTGCACCATCTTGCCCTCTTAGTTATCACAGCACGTGTGAACTTAGCTACTCCAAACTTCATCCAATACACAAACCAAACAGGATGCTGTAGACCAAGCTCTACCTCAATATACACGAGCTGTTCCCACGAGATCAAAGGGAAAGGTAAATATAGCTGAGGCAGAAATTGCCTCCATATGTCCGATGCAGCCTAACTGGTGTTTTATAAAATGATACTTACTGTCACCAGCAATCCATGAAAACACTCCCAATTTCCCAGGATCTTCCCCTTGCCATGCTTTTCAAATGCTTAGGAAAAGGGTAGATTTTTTCACAGGATTTTTTTGCAAGCAGAAAGTCTACACTTCCTTTTCAACAAGAGCTTGCAAACCTCAGTCCCAAATGCATGACATGCTTTTGGAGTTCAGAAAGAAAAGTGCCCACATTTCAATTTAGATTAGTTAGACCCATCTTGATAAAAGCTGAGGCCTGACCAACCTTCCTTAGTGCTGCTTTGAGCAGGGCACACACAGCATTAAGGCACACACAGCATTAAGGCACACACATCTTTCCTCTCAAGTTTAGCCTCTCCTTGATGAATACATTATCTGCAGGATTTTTTGCAGAGATTTCTTTGTTTTTGAAAATGGCCAGACAGATACTTGATGTAAACCTCTTTCAGACAGCAGATAACTCCTAGCTGCTGCCTGGCTGATGGCTTTTGAGAAACAAATATTTGAAATTCATGATGTCGTGGCTGGTCCCTGCTGTATTTTAATTCTTTGATCAGATAAATGTAATTGCTTAAAAAAAAAGTATGTGTCTTGAAGGACTGGGAAAATGAATTCAAAATGTCCTTTCATAACCAGTTGAAGTTATTTACAGAGAGGCTGGGCTTCTACAACCTTTCCCCCCCTACAATTTGTCATGTGTTTATTTACAGAACAGGAAAGAAAAGGAGCACAAATCTAACACCAAAGGGTTAACAAAATGTAGGTTTTAGGGGGAAAGCTCAGGTCACACTCCTCTTAGGCCAACATACACTTTCAAGACTTTTATCATCGTTAAAATCCTCACTGATAACAAAACCAGAGCTCCTTGCCCTCCTGACGTCACCTCCCATCGGAAGGTTGGGAGCCCGGATCGTAACGGGGTCGGGAAGGACAAGCTACAAACATCATGGCTTGGCTCTGGCCCTTTCACTTGGTAAGTCCAAAACAGTCCACTTTGACAGGCCCTTTATATGCAAGCTTGAAAAATAACCTATTTAGCATTCCCCAGCCCCAGCACATGATTTCACTGGGAAACTATGCAAAAGATACTTTGGAAATAAATATGCACAAGAAATTACAACTCTGTCTGAATGACCCCCTACCTTGGAATGTCTAGAACTGTGAGAATTATAAGGTCAGGAAATATGTACAGGCCTAGTGCCTCGAAAAGTTACTATTCCTTATTAGGAATCTGCACAGACATGGAAGCAGGAGTTGTATAAACTAAAAGGAAGATTTTTTCCTGTCGCGTACATGCCTAGTCCTTGACCTATCCCATTTATAGTTTCCTTTAAGATACTATGCATTGCAAGTTCATTTGTTTCCTAGTAGTCCTCCAGCAGTGATCTTCAGATCCAGCCAATCCTGCAGACAGAGCGAGGCTCTGTGGGCAGAAGCTTGAGATTTATATGCCTGTAAAATCACAGGTATTCATTTATATCACTCCTAACAATTCTGAGCTCTGACTCCACAATTTCCAGGTAAAAGGTATCCTCACTCTCCGTCTGAAAATCTCACATGCAGACATATAGAACTGTTTAGTCTGCTTGACTATAAATAGGAGGTAATATGTTATTTCAAACAAAAAGCATACCATAAACTACACACTTAATTTTGACAGATTGTGCTTTCCTATACACGGCGCGGTCCTGCTGTGCTTTCATGGATCAAACTCCCATTGACTTCAGCTGTGTCTCCTAACACTGCAATTCCAAACACTGCCTGTTGTTATATTTCACACCTTTGGGGTTTTTTCCTAATCCTTTTCTCTGCATAAACCTCCTGTATTCTGCAGTATCCAATTGTTGCCTCATGCAGGCGACACAAAAGCCTCTTCAGAGCCGAGAAGTGCTTGCAAGGAGAAACGATCTCAATTTCCCTTCCTCTTCACCCCCATTCAAATGATGCTATTAGACAATCAGTTCTCTAAATTAAGGAGAATATCACTGCTGCAGATCACCCCCAAAATCTGCAAAGGGAAAGTAACTGCTTTTACGTTGCAGATAAGCCTCCAGCGACCGTTCTCCTCTGCAGCCCCCGGTTCAGTTAAATTGCATGCTGTGTTTATTCTTCTAGTGAACAGGCCCATTATATGACTTAAAAGTGTTCGTGTACACAGCCCTGACATGTCCATTACATCCATACGCACTGAAACGTAGATTACAGAGAAGTTCAGGTTACCCAGTGAAGAATTTGAGCTGCATTTTGGACATGGAGAAGCAGGAGGGAGCTGTGGTTGGAGCATTTCAGTTTACAGGCTGATAAAGAAACCATCTGTTTGCAGAATATTGGTCCACCAGGTCCAAACAGCGGCCATCAGAAGGAGAGTGGGACTGAAGAGAAAGACCTGAGCCCAAATATAAATTCAAAATGCTGGCTCCTATTTTAGCCTCTGAGAACTGAAAAAAAATGGGATGAAAAAGAGGAGACGTGGCTTGTCCTCATGCCAGTGAGGAAGCATGGTCTGGAGGAGGGGTGTGGGTAAAACCCACTGCACAGGTCCTGGTCATGCCCAGGGCAACCTGCCTTGTCCCTGCATCCCACAGCCCCCTTACATCCTGCCTCCTTGCTTGCACCAGGACTCACACTTTAAGCCAAACAGTCCACTGAGCCATTGACACAAACATCAAGTTAAAATTAAAATCAGAACCCCAAACAAACCCTGCTGTACAGGCACTTGGCCCAGCCAGCACTTGCTTTCTCAGAGCTGGGGGGCTAAGGCAGATTTTGCCACATGAGCGTCTCTGATTTTTACCGTTGGTTATCAGAGATTGTCAGCTTTAATTAAAATAAACTAAAAATAGTGTGAGAGGTTTTCTAAGCCTTTAGTTAAGCTGAAAACCTAGGTATTATAACTGCCAAAGATGCCCAGTGACTTAGAACTGGAAGACTGGTCAAAAACAATCGCCGGCAGGGGGAAAAAAGGCTTTTGTGTTTGCTGTGGCGCTCGCAAGGGGCCTGAGCCACCAGGAGCAATGCTGTGGGCTGGCAATGCCACCCTGCAGGGGTGTGAGTGACTCACGGGCTGGGCACAGCAGCACACCTCCCTCGGCGCTCCCAGACCCCGGGAAGGCCTGCGCCAGGAATCACCACAGCTCACCAGGAGATCTCCCACCGGCTCCAGTGGGCACAGAACTGGACCTGAAGCAGCTGTCAGAGGAGGAGGCTGGCAAAGGCAGCTCCAGCCCTTCCCATTTCATTTAAAGATGTTGTTTCGTGCTTTGACAGTTCAGCCCTGCACAGTTAAACACTCGGTTACTGCAGCTCCAGTGAAAGTGATTCTCTCCAGCAATACAAATCTCTGGTTACCAAACATTTACTTTATGCTCTCAAAAAGATAACCTAACAACATTCAGAGTTTTCTGTTTCCAAATAAAATGAATTCACGATATCCTCTGGTGTTATTGTTACAGACTGAACAGCTAAATTTAACTCCTTTATCTCACGCTGATCTTTCAAATAAAGTTCATTATTGTATCAGGTATGTTCACGGTTAGCAATGATTGTTTAATATTAAACACCCTTTGCCAATAAAGCTCCATATATAATTGACTGTTACAATCTTGGTTACAGCTGTCCCAATAATAAAAGCTCTAATTAAAATCACATTCAGATTTTCAAGATAACCACTTTGGCCTGACTTATGCAGAAAGTAGTACCTTGTAACTGTCCCAAAGATCAGAGAGAGACCATTTCTCCAAGAAAGCCCCTGATCAGTGGAAGACTGCAGGAGCTCTTCCTCTCTTTCAATTCCTCTCTCCTTTGGGAAGAAGGGGGCCGAGATTTCGGTGCTTTCAGGTGTATTTCTAGCTGGTCTAATTCTTGAGTGGTAAGAAGTCCAGATGAACTTTTGAACAGTGAGACTTAGCTGAAAACCCATCTTTAACTTTTTACAATGTTTTTATAACAACAGTTTTCCTAATATTTTTCCTAGTAACCAATATAGTTAAGCTTCACATATTTGAATTACGAAACTTGCCCTATTCCCTCTGTATTCTTTCCTCTTTCTTTCCCATCTAACTCCAGCTCGAAAAAACTCTAGGAAAAATCTGTTCATATGTATTTGAGTTTGGAGTAGATGATGATATCCTTTCCCTGCCATAAAAGTAATAGAATCTTCTTTGCTTGTGACTGTACCAAAGTGCCTACCAAAGAGATCACCTTGCCTGGACGTAATGTGCCACAGTGAGGATGCCATGTGCTGTTACTAAAAGCATTGGGATTAGATGTTAAAAATTGCAGTGGCTTTAAAAAGCAGATCAGTGAATTTAGATGTTAACATGCATTTTTTTTTTTGCAGTTCATAAGAAGCAAATGAGAGCCTAAAGTGCAGATTGGCTTAATAGGATCAAGCAGAAAGACGTGCTTCCTTACCCATCAAAGCGTAGGTATCTCCTAAATAGCTGCTACCCAGAGGCAGGGAAGCATGGCTGAAACTTCAGCAGAAATCTGGACCTGTTGTCCCCAAAATCTGTAACCATATAATCCTGCATGCTAAGGGGCACACTCCCTCCCTTGAATGGGAAAAAAAGTTAATTCTTTTCTGAAAGAATAAATATTCTCACAGCTGATATAGGGACAACTCTGTACACTACTCTTTTATATGAAGTAGGTGATAAAATCTGTTTACTTTTAAGGAACTGTACAGTTATGTATTAACAACAGCTAAAACTACTACCACGTGGAAGAGACCAACAATCCCACCCTGAGCAGCCAGCCTGCCTTGTGGCAGATTAAGTGTAAGTAGTGATGCAGATAAGAGTGGACCTTGCTCTGATCTACCACCATCTCATCAAAATGTTCTCAGGTATATACCCAACAAAAGCAAATTCAACTTAACCATAAATAGCACAAAGAAATCATGGGTAGCATTCTGCTCCACCCCTCAACTTATCTCCCCCCTCCAAATATTCAGCTTAAAGAACTGAGAATGTGAATCCAGCAGGGACAGGCAACTATCACAGCACAAGCTAAGGGGTTCTTCCCCAGTCATCTAACCTTACAATAAACCACTCAACCACACTTTGGCAGAACCAGATGTATGGAGGAGCCTCTTGCCTTGACCCAGTCATCTTACTGGAGCATCGTCCCATTTTCTTAATGCTAACATTACAAAGGAGTAGTGGTTCAACTCCTCTTTCTTTAAATAAAGCAAGCACACAGGGAAACTAAACACACTACATGCTTAGAGGGATAGAAACAAACATAATTAAGTGAGAAAAGGAAATGAATCAAGTTCCTACCAGAAGACTAGCTCATTGTCACCAGGACTTCAGCTACAGGCCAAAATGTCCACCAGCGTTATTCCAGGCACTCCAACCACACCACTCTAGTTCACACCCTCCGAGGAACTCAGCCTCTGCAGATGAGCATACAATTATGGCTAGGCAGTCTTGACCACTGGAGGGTTTCTTCATTGCCAGATCATCCTGAAATACTCCAGGAAAAGATCTGTGGCAGCTGAGATGTTCTCTTTTCTCCTCCTTATCCAGTATCGGTCCCGCTGTGGGTGGCTGAAGCTTTCTTCTCTGCTCTTCCTTTACCTATTTAGCCCCTGCCTTGAGTGGTACTCAGCAGAAATGAGATGTTGCCAATTTCTGAGCAGACTCCTAACCCATCTGAATCACTCCACACCAGGAGCAGTGATTTAGGAAAGCCCTGCTGATGTGCAGAGCTATTTTGCAATTGTGTCCTTATACTCAACTGTGAACACTACTGTGAAAAACTTTGCTTCCTTGCATTTTAAATTTATAGTCAAAATCTCCATTGAGAAAGTGGTTTGGTGTTTCCATACAGAAACAAAACCAATTTGTTTTTATGTGGGTAATGTATCAGGGTAAATAAAAATAATCTTACATGGCATTTCAGAGTGAAAATGAATTTTGGGTAATTCAAACCAGTAACCTACAGAGGACTGGTAAACCCACCCTTCCCCTGCCCCCTGGTGCACTAGTTATGTAGGACAGTATTAGGTTTGGTAGCACCCTTCTCCTGGTGTCACTGCAAAGGGCTTTACCAAACAGCTCTGCTCTCATGTCAGGTTCAGCATTTCTGTTGTCATAGATCATTTTCTGAATATGCACAAGGAAAAGTATCTCTTGGACCTGGGACATCGAGAGGGAAACAAGTTTCACACCTGGTCACTCGGGTTTCCTGCACATGTCTGCGGTGAGATGTAAGTTCATCTGGTCAGCTCTCCGAGCCTGACAAAGCATCTTCACCCAGCAGCAGGTCTGAGCCTCTCACGTGCCCTAATAACTGACCCACTTCTCCCCCCAGCAAAGGATGAACACATATGATGTATGTTTTAAAGCAATACAGGGCTCCCCTCGTTGTGTCTCCTTCATTCAACAGCTTCTCCTATCTGGCACCAAAGCCTGATTAAATATTAACATGGGGTGGGTCCTATTATTTCCTGACTTCCAAGAATCCGTTGGTAAATTGAGATCTAGCTGCTAAAAATTTCTGACACAACATCATTTGTATTGAACCCCTTTTCCATGCCAGAGTGCCAGTGTTAATAAATCAGGCTGTTCACATTGAATAAATCTATTTAAATACTTATAAAATATTAAAGATGCATTTGGGAAAAGCCTCTAAGGTGACTGTTGCACCCATGCACCTCACAGTAACTAATTTATTAAAGAGTTTGCAAACCTGGGAAGGGAGGGAAAAGAAAAATGGTTTCATAAACCAAGAGCAGAAGCCAATTTTTCAGCTCAGATGATGAAAGGAAGCATGCATTTCTAATCAAAAAGACAGATACGCCTTCTCTCTCCCACCATTCCCTCAACAGCAAAGTGCCTTTTCATCATCAACAACACTCCATTCCTAATGTCTGCTGAGGCCTTTCTGCACCTTCTCCATGCACTAGTAATGTATACACAGCATCCCTTTGAAACAAGAGCCCATTAGCCGTGGCAGACTACCTTTTCACATGAAGCCCTTCCGTTGGTAGTCATCAGCAGAGTGCTAAATCATCCCAACTGGGCATGCTCACATCATGGCAGTGGGATAAACAGGTATTTACAGCTGCAGAATGAAAACTGCTTTTCTAACTTTCTTGAAGGTTTGTTTTGGTTTTTTTTATTTTTATTTTTAGGAAAGGTCATAAACTACACGGGGAACACCTAGCTCTCCTCTCTCACCCCCTTCCCTCCTCCTTTAAATACAGGGTTTTTAACAAATCCACTTTTGCTTACACCCAGGTCATCTGTAATTTTAGACCTTCAACCACCAGCCAGTCCCCTTTAAAGATTACACAGTAAATGTGACCATAAATTTGCCCCACAATAAGAAACGAGTTTGAGCATGCCCTGCGAGAGGGATTTATGTGATTGTTTTCCTTCCTACGTGGGCGTGGGGAAGGGATATAGAAACTGTCAGCAGGAGCAGTGAGCAGGGTGATACTTCACAATAGCTACCTGAGTAATGCAAGAGAGATTAAGCCTAAATTGAGGACTGCCATTTCAGAGGACAATTAATTTTCAGGCTGTCGTGAAAGCTCTGTTGACATTTCTCAGTTGAGATTTTGCTTTCTCGGTAAGGGTTTAAAGAGCTTTGTTCAAAACAGGCAGAGGTGCTGCTGCTGTTCTTTGGGCTAAGTCTAGGGGGAGGTTCCCCATAGAAAAGCTCTTTTCTCTGACAGGCAAGAAAGCTTCTGTGTATTTTATTAATGCTCACTTCTAGATCTTCAGCCCAGAGCCCGTCTCAGACCCAAGCCCTCAGACTCGCTGTTTCTCCATAAGCTCCTGCTTTGGCATCCTAGTGCAGCTGGGCAAACCACAAATAAAGCAACCAAACTATAAGCAGTTGCCTCTGACCACATTTGGGCAGGGGTTTGCTTGGGGGGACCCCTTCGCTAGTTCCCTTCTTCTCAACCCCAGCAAGCACCTAAGAGCACAACGGACCGTACCTGAGAATGGGAAACCTGTTGATCCCTGACTATGCCCTAGGTGGGCAAGATGCTTTTCTGCATGCTTGAGTCATCCTCCCTGTCAGTAATTTTGCCACAAGAGATGACAGATGATGGCTCCAGGTCCACAAAGAGAAATCCTGGCCCCTGCCTGATGATAATGCCAGAATTGCCTTTTGCTTTAGTGACAATAATGTCCCATTCAAGCTCACTGGGACAACAGACTGGCATCCCCTAAAACTACTGGGCCAGCGTGGCCTGGGGAGCATTCTTTCAGGAGAGTGTCTAGAAGGAGGTGCCTAAGTGAGGTACCAGGCACCTTCAGAGAACCCAGAGACAAGAAATGATCGAGCTAAACTTTGGAAAAGGTCTTCTGCTACAATGAGGCCACTACAAAACTCCAGGTAACCGGCTGTAAGCATCCCCGCTGGAAATGGCTGGCCCTGCCACCGGGTCCTATTTATCACCAGTGACAAATTGTCTGTCCAGAGGCAGCTGCTTTGCACCAACACACAAATGTTTGTGTACAGAGACCGAAGGACGAAAGGGTTAATTATCCAACAAACTCAGGCAGAAGGGAAAAAAAGTTCCAAGCTCAGGGAGGTTATCACTGCCTTTTGCGCAGGCTGGTTTTAATCACTTTCTTGTACCTCTCCCTGGCTTCATTTATCAAGCCTTCACATAAAAGTTGCAAAGTGAGGTTATTCAGCGGATACCTCCATTCATCTCGGATGATTGACCAGGGTGGTTTGCAGTGCAAGCCAACCTGGGTGATGGCATTCCTCTTGTTTTCATTGCACAGCCTGCTTTCATTTTATGCTGTAATTGTGTTTTCACAAAACCATAACCAAGCAGGCTGCAGATCCCAGGTTCCAGATTTATTTACAAACACCCCTGACCAGCCCCCTCTGCCTTCTCCTGTTATCTGCTTCATGCTGCTTTGGATCTTACCGCCAGGAGTCTGGGCTGGATTAGCACAAGATAGGAACTAGATCCAACCTAAGCAAGGGGACCTAATCAACCCGTGCTTCCACCTCTGCTCCTCCTCCTCCTCAGCATAAACCCAAGTCCTGCTTCCACACAAGCAGTTCATGGGAACTGGTATCTGATATTAAATACTTCTTTGTGACCTTGCAGGAGTGGTGTCAACCTCAGGCAGGTAACAGAAATGCTCATCTTATTTGACAGAAGCAGTAAACTGCTCCACCAGGCCATTCAGGAGAGGTAAGTGAAGAGGCCAGGTCTTCTGAGAGGCTGTTCAGGGACCTGAGGATCATCATCTCCACACCTCCACCACATGGGCCATTAAGGTGAATGAGGCAAGTTATAGATACTCTTACTACTCAAGGTGAGTACATATGGGTGGAGAGCAAGAAGACAGCAAATAGTTTAACCATCTTTGTACTAAAGCAAATAAGACCAAGTTGAAATTTCACCCACTGGTAAGGCTTCAGAGCTGATCACAAGGCAAAATGGGATAAAAACCTTCTTCCTGCCTTTTGTGGAAGCAAAACCACCGGATCCTGCTGATCACTGAACAGCTGACTCACATATAAGGTAAGGGGTTATTTTGCAGCTCAGGAACCTCAGTGGGCGTGAATCAGATACTGATGGCTCTGAGTCAGTTCACACCACTCCATTTCAAAACTCAATGCACATTTTTCCTTCGGGAAATGTACATTGAGTGAGAAAAGCCCAGCCAGTGATTACAAAGAGTTCCTGTTGGCACTGTTCATCTGCAGTCACTTTCTAGCTTTTTAGATAAAAGTAGCATTTCCATCCAAACAACCTGGACCAGTTTGGGTGGGGAAGGGGAAGGGCGACGGGGCAGAATAGCCGACCAAGTCTTTGTTCTATTTAAAGCATTCCAATAAGATTTCAACCACAGAATATGGCAACAGAACCGATCACAGGGGAAAATGCAATTAAAATACCTTCCTGCATTTTGCAGCCACAAAATCGTTGGCAAATCACTGTAATCTGGCTTTGCTGAAGTGGAGGGCATGAGTCAACGCACCAGGAAAGAGTTTCAGCTAAGTACTTTTCAAGTTAATAACCTTGCTCAGGGACAGTTCAGAGCCTTTTACACTTTCCCTCAGAGAAACTGGGATCCACAGGTGACTTTTCTTACCGTCCTTTGCTCCCACTGCAGTGCTGAAGCATTGAGGACACTCAGTTCAGTGACTGCGTGTGCCCGTCCGGGTGCAGCAGACAGAAAAACGGAAGCTTCAGGTTGACAGAGATTCTGTCGCTGCTTTTTTACCTTTAGGTTTTGTTTCTGTCTCTTAATAGGAGACTGGTTTTGTAGATTACAAATTAACTTTGAGCAAGGACAGCAAGGAAATCCATCAGGCCTGAAGCAAGAAGAGCCTTCCGGCAGGTGTTGGTAGGCTTCCTCTAGAAGAGCTCCCAGGACACACAAAGGGAGTTCATTAGCGGTGGTTTGGGTATCACTGCTGCTATCTTACTGACAGCGTGGTTGTCTCCAGTCTGAGTCCAATTCGAACTGGAATTCAGACAGAAATAATAACCAGAGAGGGATTCTCATTCATTTTTTCATCTCCTTACAGATTCCTTGCTTGCAAAGGCAGCTCTTAGATTGCACCTTTGACAAAACAAAAAGTCTTCTGCTATTGCTTGTGCCTGGACTGAGCTCAGTGTTCTGAGATTATTTATTCCTTCGTGTGTGTGCGTACTGAATTGAATATTAAGATTAAAAGGAACTCTTGGTTCTTTCTCATCAAAGAGCTGAACACTCCCTGACCCCTCAGTGACCTTTCAGGTGATGCTTTGGGGAGTCTAAAATCTTGGGAAAAGCAAAGGCTCAAGACCACGGATGTTATTAGCATTAGATGCTGAGAAAGCCTTTGATCGGGGGGAGTGGAGTTATTTGATAACAGTCTGAAGACAATACTGAATTGGAATCACTTCTGGAGGTAGATTTCTTTCTTGATGTGAGCTCTAGCAGACATCAGGATTAATGCAGACAAGTGCAAAGTTTTGTTCTTTTTTGGAAATATTTATAACACGGGCTTATTTTATCATACAGCTAATGAGCAGGTTTTTAGCAGGAAGATTACCAAGGTTCCCACCCTGCTGAGAAGATCAGACCTCGCTATTACAAATGTAAATTGAAACTCTGCCTTCCTGAAGAGATGAGAAAAAGGTTTTGCTGGGTAGAGTTTGAGACAATAAACTTTGGGCCATAACAGTAATGGAGAAATGAATGCATCAAATTAATACTTGGCAAAAAACCCAAGGTTTTTTTTTTCCCCCCTAAATTTTCAAAAGACACATTCTCCAGATGTAAGGAAATGAATTATTAGAGAGTAAACCTGGCATTATCCCTGTGCTGAACCAGGGGAATGAAGCAGGATTCATTCAGGGCTGTTTTTCCTTTGACAATGGCAAAGATCAGCTGATTTATGTGGGAAATTTTAAGAGAATTTTTTCCCCAAAGATTTCACGGATTCCCGTGTTTCAGGATAAAAATCAAGTGCTGTGGGCTTTTTGTTTGGTTCTCTTTTTTTCCAGCAAATGTCATTGCAAATCAAAACTTCTAGAAGATTTTTCAAAAATTCTTAACTCTTACTGTCAGAAGTTCATCATCATAACCAGTGTAACCTTGTTGTTGTTCCTTTCAGTGCACCAGCCTATTTTATATCCCCTGAAACCAGCAAGGGGTTTTTTTGAACTTTACCCTGTGATGTGATAGCTCTTTGTTTGTACTCCAAAATTTTATAGGCCTCCTTTGCTATTGTGCCTTATTGAAAACTCATGCCTTATTTGCTGTTCATTATTATCTTTCCAATATTTCTGCTTCTTAAGATTCTTCATCCTCTTCAACATTTGTTTCAAATGATTTTTTTCTGTGAAAGTATGCACTCGCATTTTTGAAGGGAACTGGCACAGTGCTATGATCTATCATTTTTTTCCAGTTCTCTAGGTTTCTGTCATGAGCTGTGTGTTGCCCAAGAGAGATGTTTGCAAAGTATATTAGTTAAGAGTCTGCAGATCTCAAATGTCTGGCCTGCAAGGATGATGCAAACAGGTTTAAAGACAGGAGAAGATAGTCTTGAACTTCTGCTTACTTATGAAACAGTAAAAATTAATCAATGGATGGGGAAGCCAGTCCACTGTAAACACATATGATACGCTGCTGAAGTCAAGCCTAAAACACAGTGCTGCTGAATTTTTAATACACTTGTGAAGTTTCATCTGCAAATTTCATTAATATATTCTTGTAGATCCAGGATGGCTTCTCCTCAGGAGTCTCTACTTTCTGGATCATAAAGTTGTCTTCACTCTAATTTAGGAACCTCTGTGATGATGCATGTTCAGCTGTATTTGTTACTCAGCAGATGTCTGGGTAGTTAAATTCCTCCATGAGCCTTTATCAGTACTTCTATTCTAGGATTCCCAACTGGTTCAAGATGTACCTCTCCTAGTCAGCAGCAGTCGGCTTGTTCAGCATGGGTCTAGAGTGGCTGGTTGCCCTCACCACCACCAGTCTCGCTGCTCAGGTTGACCGTGTAGGCCTGGAGTCAACCTCTTGTTGGTTCCTGCTTGAGGAAGACTGGGTTATAGGGGCAGCTGGGGATAGGTCCCACGTTCATAATTCTTGAGACCATCTGCTGCGGTAACTGTCGCGGCTCCTCCTGTGGGGCTGCTGCCTGGGCTTGCTGCTCCTCCATAAATTTCAACAACACCTGCTGCTCTCGCTATTCCTTCATATATTACATCCACAGCAGAAGCAGAGAACACACACTGCTCACACTTCATTTACACAGCCACCTTCCCGGCACAGCGCGCCGGCTCCAACGCCGCCCCTGGAGGAGGTTGGTTTTAATAAAGCAGCCGCGATAACGAGTTAACAACGCTGAGGGTGGACTTCTCTTCAGACCTACTCAGGGTTCTCCAGCCATCCCAGCTGGTCTTCCTACCCATCTCCTGCCTTTGAGAACCACTTGTGCTCGCCTTGGCCTCTGGTTTCAAGGAGCCAACAGGATGCATTTAACCTTCTGCCAGAAGGGTCAACACCCAAGAGCAGTGTGGGCAAGTTCCAGGCAAACGCTGCCAGCCCGCTCTGTCCCCCTTAGGCTACTTCTTTGCATGACATATTAAGAAGCTTTCCCTAGAGCTGGTCAAAGAGTAAAATAATAACCTGATTTCCAACTAGAAGTGCTGAATTTGGATCACCATGATTCACAGAGTCATAATATTAGTTCCTAATGAGTATTCAGCCTACTGCTGGGTATCCATAAAAATGCTCCCAAAGCCTCAGAGTTTAAGGAATTTTAGTCTGAATGATATTCACTCAGGAATTCACATGTTGTCATTCTTTTATCTAGAAATATTTTTAATTCAGAGACTAGAAAAATTCCCAGTCACTTTTTGGTTTTCTGAGCAACAAGAAATGAATAAACACAGTAAAAATTAATGGCTTAGTTTGAGTAAGCTGAAAAGCAATTGTTCTCCTTCTGCACTGGCTGTGCACCCCTAAGTATTACATTTACAGGTGTCATAATTGGTTTGCAAAATATTTCTTATTAAAAAGAGGAATATATTTCCTTCTCCCAGCAAAAGCAAAGCTAAACTCTGCTGTAATTTCAACCAGTCCTGTTCTGCACTGCACTGCAGCAACTGGTGGAGCTGCTCTTCTGCCACGGGAAATTCTGACTCCGTTACAGGTACCTTTCACTTTGTCTGAAGCCAAAGTGCTTCCTTCTCCCGGTGAAAAGGGGCAAGAAAGGAAGGAGGCGAGACAGTACCATTTGAATACCCCCCTCAGTTTGGGGATTTTTGCCCCTCTGCTAATTTTTCTTCCCAGTCACTGAGACCACGCTGATAAAAGGCGCGATTCGTTTCAGGACACTAACTACTTGCCATTTAAAAAGAAGATAAAGTGCAACCAAAAAGAATGGTTTCTTCCTTTTCAACAACCAAATTGAGCTCCTTTGCCTACATCCCTCACCAAGAACCGGACTCCTCCTGGCTAGCTAGCAAATACCACGTCAAACACCTGCCTACCAGACGCAGAGCTATGTGTCTGCCGCTGCCGATCCATCTGTGGAACATAAACATAACTTTCACCAGCTGCTTCTTTTAGCAGGGGCTGGTAATGGAAGCCATTATAGACCATATCAACAGCATACTTTCCTAATAAGCATGGGCCAGAGCATCACAGGGTGTAAACTGGCAGAGCCTCACGGAAGGTGATACTGATTTACACCATCAGGGGACCTCACCCTGCTGGGTTTGTTTTCTTCACACCCTTCTCCTTTTAGCACCCTTATTTTCCTTGTTCCTAGTTTGTTTGGGGTTTTTTTCCCCATTATATTATACTAATGAGGCAACATGTTGTGGAATAATTCCTGGGCCAGGCCCAAACAGTAATGGATAATTACCCTGGGTACCACACAGCCTCAATATTAATGACACTAAGAAAACCTCTGAAGATTCAGAGGTGTGATGCTGCAAAGACTCCAACTGGGTTTGGGCCAAATGCCCCAAACGTACAAACAGGCTCAGCTCTCTCAACTTCAGGAGAATGATGCCTGCTTTTGTTTGTTGCAAATGTGCTGTAGGTGATTCACAAAATCATGCCCAACCATGTCCGTGCTCTTTAGATTTAAGTTGAGCTTGAAATCTCACCGTGCCAACAGCAGATTCCTTTTTGTCTTGCATGAAGGCTAGTGCGTTGTGACTGTAATTAAATTGCTGATAGACCCCTTATGTCTCAGGATGCAGTAATGAAGCTTTGCTCTTGATGAGCACCAACATACCTCTTTCCCTGTGTCACATCAGTTAGGCAGGTCAGGATCTCAATGGTGACCCAAGACAATATTCGTCCTATGACCAGGCAGTTCATTTTCCTTTCAGTGTTAAGGGCAGAAAGGCCGTGGGACTTTCTGACTCCTCGTTTTCCAGTCAGGAGACAACCTGGAACTCACAAAAGAAATTACATTAGTACCTGAGGCTCTCAAATGGGAAAAACTTGTACAGCTTCAGAGATGTCAAAGTTGGGGAAGCCCATCCTGTTGAGTTCAGGCCAGAAACAGCAGAAGTCCCAGAGACTTACCCATTAGAATTCGCTTTCCTCTTAGTAATTTTGTAACATATGCTGAACACTGAACTGTGCTTCCCAGGACTTCTGCAACTGCAAAAATCAACGCTCACCTCTAATATATTCCGACTTAAAGTGTGCAACCTTGTTTAAAATGCACTGCTAAAGCATATATTTTCATGTATCGTTATGTCTAAATGCATGATAGCCAGGTTGAAAATCAAATTATCTGTGTTAAGGTGAATATTACAATGTGACTACTGCCTGCTGTGCCGCGAATGAATCTTGTAAACACAATCAAATCCCTCTCTTTCTCTCCCTCTCACACACAGGGAGAGACACATGCACGCCCTTGCACGAGAAAAGAGATTCTTCACCTTCTGCCATCGTATTGTCACAGCAGCTCATGTTTATTGTGAATGACATCTTCAGCTACAACTCAGCGTGAGCTCCAGTATGCTGGAGCTGAACATCCTACCAGGAAAATCAGCAGTGACATTAAAGTTGTTTCATGAATAATGAAAAAATAAATATGGCATTGACTGTAGGTACACAAAATGCTCTGTTCAACTCAAAGCGTTCGCAGAGAAATTCCAGGGCTCTGAGGGTAGATACTGGTTTATTAACTGTGGATAGAGAACTTATTTAGATGGAGCTGTTTTCATTATACTGGTAATTTTCTCAATTATACAAATGAGAGCACATGTGACCAGTACTATTAGTAGGATACAGACTTCTCTTTCACAAAACTCTCAACTCTCAGAAAATCCCAAAGCAGCAAACCCTCCATGCCTGCAGTCACGGAGTCTTTCAGCCGCTTACACCCTGTGTAAGGAGGTTTAAATATCTCTCCCAAGTCCAAAATCTGTGTAACAACAGTTTTAATCATTTATGGGGGCAAAAAGGCTTCAGAGACAGTAATGCAATTAAATAAGTGTATAACGTGAAAGAGAATCCAACTGTCCTGATGCCTGTACAAGGCGAGCTGATTACAGGATCCCAGCAAAAGACACCCCAAAGGCGACTGCGCTGCGTCCAGACTTTTGCTGGCAGTGTCAGTGCGTGCTCCTGCCAGCCATCAGAAGTTCATCATCACAGATTTCAGGGAGAAGAAACAAGCCTACTTTGAATTACAGGGTTACAGTGACCAGAGATTTATACAACAGTGATTTGTAGTGGAAATGCTAGATTTTGTCCTATTAAGGACTGAGCAGACACGCTTTTTACACAGCATTAACGTGTCAGGCAAAAGTGAAATCTTCCAATGATTCCAGGCTTTGTGCTAGAGTGCAAATTGTGGTTCTGAAGTGCAATGGCTTTTAATGAAACACAAATACACTTGCTGGATAAATGGAATACAGTCTCACAACTGTCCCTTCAAAAAAAAAGAGGGGGTTGCTGTTATTCAACATCCTTTGGAATGTTTCATCCATATTCATAGCAAGAACCCTGAGAAATGTTCCAAAGTGCCAAAAAGTAGGAAAACTAATACCAAATACCTTGTCAATATCCTACCAAATACTGCTTATCAACTTATCAGCATGGAAATAGTTATTCTCAGCAGAACTTCCTGCACAGCAATCATAAATAATCAGCTTCATCAATAGTGCAACTAGTAAGTACAGCCTTAATATTGGTGATTCAGAAGACCCACCTGCTCTCTCAAGGAAGGCAAACAGATTTGGTTCTCAGCTTTCACGGAGGCAGGCACAAAAACGGTGTCTTCTCCATAAACTTAGGTCTTCCATTTTTTTATAGAGTAGTTTACTTTATGACTCCTTTCTTGTCACTTCAAGTTGCCTGTATTTCCTATTCACAGAGAAATGCTCCTTTCCTGTTTAAAAACACACATGTATTTACTCTTATTCGTTTAAAAACTTTCTAAATAGCAGTGACAAGAGGAGCAGTAAACAGAAATAACCCACCTTATGGGCACCTGTACACAAAGCCTCTACTCCCTCTTATTCTTTGCCTTTAAACAAGACAGAAAATTAAGAGTATTTTTTTTTCTTTTTCACATGTGCCAATGCTTGCAGCAAAAAAACCAAGGAAACAAGTCTAAGGTATGTGATCTCTTTAGGCTTCCACTACTGCCAGGCAGGCTTAGGCAGGTGGTTTGGAGTTCCTCCTTACTAGCTGCAAAGCCAAATCAGGAATTGAGGGAGGGCCAGCGTTTAGATCTGACACGCAGGAGGAGGTGCATCAGGTACCCCTTGTCATGCAGTCACAAGAGTTAAAAGTAAGCAACTGCATGAGCAAGTGAAGCCACGTCCTAACGGGGAACGCGTCCGTCAATAGCAGTGCAAGCTGTGTGTCTGTCTGTTAGACAGGAAAGGTAAAGGCATTCTACTAGGTCACTTAGTTACTTCAACCAGATGGAATCCAAAATGTTCAGAAAATTAAAAATCCATTTATTCCTCCAAAGTTGCATTCCATCTGTTTTCAGACATTTATGGAATCTTTTTGCATACAGGATATGGCAACCACTGGTGCCTTAGAAATATTTCTTCCCTGTGCAGCTCACAGAAATCCAGGCTGGATATAGACAGCACTGGAGTAAGCTCTTTTTTTCAGGTGCTCTTATTTCTCTTCAAAATATGGGAAATTCTGGTCTTGTTTCAAATAGAGGAATCATAAAATCTAGTGTATTATTGTCTGCAAAAATGCAACAGGAACTTTTAATCTATTCCTTGCTCTTTCCACCTTGAAAATTTTAACTTTCCTGCCAGTCTGTTTCTCATTTTCAGCTTGTGGAGACAATAAGAATGATTCAGATGCTATGAAGGAATGCAGCCTGGCATGTAGAGATCTCCACCCTGAAGATAAAAGTGACAAAATTACCCCTGGAGTTATGAGCTCTAATCCTCATCAATCATTTTTCAAGAAATGATTTTCAACTGCATATTGTGCCTAGATCTAACTGGGGTATGGTCCCCTTCCTTCTATCCTTGTTCTCAGCATCTTCAGCTTCACCAGATGGAAGGATATCATCTGGCATGCAGGCCAGGTCGAGCTTTCTGTACAGGACACAAACACTCACATTTCCTCTGTTACCTTGGGACCTTCCTTCCCTCGCAGTCAGAGGCTCACACAGTTCAACACCAACAAGCATTATCCTGCTTGGTGCTGAGGTTTTATCCCCTGGTGAAGCTCACCCACAAGGTAAGCACAGGCTATATCTATATTGTCAGCTAAGTTATACTCACTTCTCTCCTGATTACCCATACCTCACGTTCAGTCACTCCCAGCTTCTGCGCTGGAAGGAGCCAACCGCGTCCCTTTGAGCTTAAAGACATTCAGCAGGTAACTCTGCCCCAGGACTGCTTCCTATAGGCCAAAACCACACCAGGTTTGGGGATCTTCCAGAGTCCCCCAATGCTACACCAGCAGTCCTTTGCACCATAAACACCCTTCAGGCCCTTATGCCAAGGCCCAGATTACCACAGGGTACGTGACTCGCGGGGACACACGTCTTCCATTATCTACATCTGCATGTTGTTCACCTCCCCAAATCACCTGGGTAACTGGCAGGCGACTGTCATGTGGAAAGACAAAGCACAAAAAACCCCAAGCCAGCACATCAAAAAGCAGAGAACTGGCTTTTAAGTGCAGGATTGCTTTAAAAAAATACTGAAAAGGAAAATCACAAATGGTGGATGATTTGTTTCGGTCTCTGCATTTTGTTTTGAATGTTGGGTCATGTCTTCAACATTTTCTTCTGCAATGCCAAGGGCAGGAAAAAAAAATAAAGGAAGTTAATATTTGTACTTAGTCCCATGCCATCCAAAGCTGACACTTAAAAAAAACCCCCAAACCCACACACAAATTCAGTGAGAGTATTGCAAGACTCTTACTGAAAACTGGTACGAGTGACATCAAGTTCTGCTACAACAAGCCTGTACTCTTCATCACTCCGGGTTTGAAATCCATCGGGTTTCACTTTGGGGTTGAGGAACACATGCTAAAAGACCATATTCAATCAAGAGCAGAACCAGAGGCTAGATTTCCTCCTTTTTTGGACAAATATTCTCCTTCAGTCATTGGGAAAGCTGACACTGAGACAGCCTCCTGCCCAAGATGGACAAAATGCAAGTGGCAAAACTAGAAAAAAGCCTAAGTGGTGCAAGAAGGGCTGCTGAGGAGCATCCCGAGAGCACATCCATCCACACCAGGCAGGCACACATCTCCCCAGGTCTCTTCTTCTCTCCACACAAATAGAATACCCCTCTCTCAAGACTTAAAACTAATTAAAGGTTTCCTTTGATTACACAGAGGCACTTGGACCCACACACCTCCTTATCAGCTGTAGCGCCTGCGCTGCTTCTCTTCAGCTTCCCCCATCCATCCCCTGCTAAGTTTAGAAGAAAAGGCAACAGCTGTGGCTACTGACAGAACAAGGTTGGCAGCTGCAAAACTGAGATGCCACATTTCAGTATATAATTTTCTTTCCACAGTGTCTTTCCCTAACTTTCCTCTTTAAGAGGCACTTAAAATCCATGTGTCTGACTCAATTATTGTTATTGTAGCTACGGAACAGAATGTGATGCTGATGAGGGCCTACCTGTCTAGTTAGCTTCCCTTTCTGGATGCTTTCTTTCTTTGATTCATCATTGCTTGTGACACATGTATTGTCTAAACTGTGTTCAAGAACAAGTCTCTAATACATTCAATGGGAGAAGGTGAAAAATCAGAAAGCGGCGTTATCGGGTGCACGCAGGAATCTGCGCGCTGACTTTAAACATCCCATTCTGAGAAATACCTGATGCAGAAAGCACGGGCTCACTGCAAATTAAGAATAACATTTGCAGCCAAATTAAGAATAAAATTTCTTTTGCTTCCTTTGATTAGGAGAGCACATAAATGCTCGTTCTTTATGAACTCATCTAGAGATTCTGCGTTCCTTCAGCATTCGGCACATTATCAAATCATATCCGAAGCACTATGAATTCAGGCCCCAGAGGGCATGAACCCAAATTTAAAGTCATCATCATTCTGTATATTTTCTGCTCAGCTGAAGGTTTTATGATACAGGCTGAATGTCTTTTCAGGACAATCCTAAAAATAAGCTAATGCAGTGGGGACTGAATTTATTGGACACGTACACTCACCTTCAGTTGATGCTCTCCCTAGGTCAGTTCGCATGTGATTGGCAAGGGATCGTGACAGCTTGTATCTTCCTATGAGAAACCTGTGTAGACACTGGTAATTAGAACTGCCACTCAGTCCTCCCTGACAACAGCTTCTGCAGTGGCTCTGGGCCTCTGAACTAGCTACTGCCTCTGGAAAATCCTGTTTCCCAGTGTCTTCTCCTCCGTAGGCACATACCTAATTGCATGTAAACATTCTGTAATTTATTACGTGACACAAAAACATTGGTACCTTCAAGCTGAAAATACAGCGGCTGATAAATACCAAAAACCTCCAATTCCAGAGTGTCACCTACAATGTAGCTCTCCAACTGCCTTTCCTGACTGGCTGCTGAACTAAGGACACTTCCTCGGTAATGGAAAAGCCGAGAAGGGTCTCAGTCTCTTGTCTTAGGAGCCTAATTCTTAATCAAAGCTATGAATGTTGAGGCTTGTAAATCAGTTCAGTTTTGGGGAAAAAAATACTCTGTTCAGTTGGGAAATATCAGTTTATTTTGCCTGTAGTATTCTACCTCAATGAGAATAAAAAAATGTTCAATTACCTGTTAGTATATTTTTACCCATAGCTGATTTATTCACAAACTGTTAATGACTGCCACCGACAAACAAAGAAAATAGAAGTAATGCAATAGGAAAATGAACATGAAGTAATTTCCAGTTCACAGCTGCATTTGCCAGAGACTAAGGATAAGGGAAGATGTTTGGAAATATTTCCTTGTACTAGGATATCTACAGAATGAAACTTGGATTCTATTCTCGGCTTTGCTGCAATTTGGAGGTATCATTTCAGATACAGCCTCCTTGTCTGTGAAATGGGGCTAACAATAGAGCTGGAGTTTCCATGCACAGTGCCCAGTTATTTAGATCTCACCATGTTAAATAGCATCTTTTTTCCCTGCAGTAGAGAAAAAAAGGAGCCAGAGCGAGGCGGTTAGGAACTGTTGAGCTCCAGGGTTGAAAAGGCGGTGAAATCTAATCTCCAGACCATGGAAATCAGTGGAAATTGACTTCAAAACACTGTTGATTTCAGTGGTTTTGGGATCAAGGCTTAGGAGAACAAACCTACCGCACGAAGACAAGTCTGTTTCCCAGAGCAATGCCTGACTCCTTGATAGGAGCAGCCTGCCAGACAGCAGCAGACTGGACCTTTGGGGCAAAGCTATGCTGAAGGGTTGTATGTAGTTGTAGGGTGTCCAGGAGCATCTCAGGGAAGGAGCTTCCCCTCTGCTCGGAAAATATCTGGCACCTGACCAGTTGTGTAGAGTCCTGAGGAGGAGCAAGGAAGCCTGGCTGTGTGGGAAGGAGCAGGCACAGGGACCTGCTTCTCCTTCCTACCCCCGCCCAGTCCCTCAGCATCAAGCCTGCCGGCTGTGGGAATTTCTGTGTCATGCAGAATCACATGCAGAGGAGCACTGAGCACACCAGAGCTGGAAGGCATCACAACCACTGCAATGCTGAGCTCGTTTTCCCAGGAACACTCCAGCCCAAGAAGAGCACAGCACAGCTTATTAAGCATCTTGATCAAGTTTTATGCAACTACTCTTTAAAAACCAACCCAGAAATGGCAGTGCTGTATTTTTAGACAGATATGACAAGGGTACTCCCATATCTGTGCTCCAAAATGAATGCAGCAGTGCCACCACGCAACGGGTCCGAAATTATTGAGTGAACAGTACCATTTCCTCCTTAGACATCTGTGTAACTGTGCTGTATCTGGGTAACACAGGGGAGTCAGTGTGGAGCTCTAATCTCTGTTCACTTCTTGTTGAAGTGTCACCCAGCACAGACACAACACACCCTTCACTTCCACCACTGTTAAACTACCCCTGTTCCCTGCACTGAAATCCAGCGCCAAGCCCGCCGGCTGCTACTCCATCGGCTGCACCCGGTTTCCCGAGGATGCAAAACCCAGCGTGTCAGTAGTGCCAAGCTCACCCAAGGCAGCTCATAACCCCCCGAGGGACAGTGGGGGACAACAATGTGAAGATGTAAGTAGCAAAGTACGTACTATTAATCTGTGGAAAAATGCATTTTAGACATGGTACAGAAAGCTCAGAACATGTTCCTGCAATCGAAGGCGACGCAGGCGAAGATGAAGTCGAAAGGAAATCACAACATCTGAAGCACTGAAGCACAGTTATGGCAGCCAAGTAATTAGAGCTCTGCCCTTTTAGACAGCACACAGCACCACTGCACTTAATTGCTCACGGTGTCCACAGTATTCCAATTCCAAAACAAATAAGCTCTTCCTTATTCCTCTCCCCCATCACTCTTCACTGCTGTGCAATAATCTCTATACTAGTTTTCCATGTGCTAGTAGGACAGGTACCTTCTGAGGAAAATATTCTGAATTAAAGATGGTTGCAGTTATTTCTTTTCATGTAACTGTTTAGCTATTAGCAGAGCCTGATTAACAGAAAAATCTCTTTTAGAGAATTTTGTGAAGTGCTCCTTTTCAGAGCTGTTTCTGGTCTGCCGCTCTCTCCAGTGACCACTCTGTCTCAGCTCCAGCCTTTCCTGCTCCTTGTTGATGTAGTAAAGGAACTGGAGTAAGGGTGTACCAAGCAGGTACTAGTAACCAGTCCCTAATTACATTTGAGCCCATTTCAGGTCAGGTTTGATTCTAGAAATCTTACTAACTTGGAGAAGTACCTCATTTCCACTGCTGCAGTCGTGAATATCAGTATCTCTTCTAACAGGAGAAGGTCAAAACTGTTCTGAAGGTCTCCAAGAGCACGAAGGACGATTCAGCTGCTACCCTGGGAATGTTCTTAGCTTACATAACATAGCAAGACAGCTAGAAAATCATTCTTGCCCAACCTGACTAAAAATATGTTTGCAACATCGTTAATGGATTCTATTTCCTGTAACTGAGAGGCAATTTGATAAATCACCCTTTGCCATAGTGCCACTAATTGCAATGAATTCTGAAAAAAAAAAATATCCAAAATTATTTATTTTTTTAGAAAAGCCACAAATCCTGAAGGTACACTGCTGGCAAGCCCTCAAGTGTTTATTTTACAAGCCAAGCAATTTAAATAATCCCCAAGTTCATTATGCTCAGCTAGATGCTCAGGAGAGGTCTTCTCTTCCACTGGTTTCCAAGAATACACCAATACAGAGTGTCTTATTTTTCACAACTGATAGGTTCTGTGTGGCTGGGACTAAATTACAGTAGCAGGATTTTAACAACTGCAGAAAAGACTGTAAAACTTTCTGCCCCTTATTAACTACAGGGTGACTATTAGGTTTATGGGCAATGTTAACATTGCAGCATAGGAACAAAAACACTGTAAACCGTCTCCAAAATGCTGGGAAGCAATTTTCCCCACGAGAGGCAGGGGGCCCTTCCAATCCCAGTAAGGTATGGAAAGGGTCATGTGGCACACGTGTAAAACTAGATTAAACTCTCTGTTGCTAAGTAATTACACCTAATTATAAACCTGGGCAAGTGCTAATTTTAAAACTGAGCTCCCTGTTCAGAGCTCCAAAATCTGTATCCAAAGTTCATGGAAAATGAAAACTGCCTCTTTAAAAGAAATCAGCTTGCAGCTCCCCAGAACGGAGCCCCTGGGCAAGTGGTTCAAAATATGATTTTTATAAACAAATCTGACATAGCAAACTTAATGCAAACCCCTATGCATATAACATCACTTATGTGTGCAACTCGTTTAAATGATAGCTGTAGAGAGAAGGAAATAAAACTGGCATATTAACCTTTGGCACAGCAGTGCTCACACACCAGCGATGCTCAGCAGCAGATGATATTATTGTGACTCCCACTAGTATTGTCACAGTGAAGGGTCTGTCAGAATTCATGTTCGAAACCTCGACAGTCAGAGTTTATTAATTCAGCCAGGAGCAGCCGTTCCAGACCTACCTTGGCATGTACAGTCTTAAGAGCAAAATCTTTTTTCTGCAACTTCCCTTTCTCCATCACCACTGTATTTAAAGTCACTGAATGCAAAAATACAGTAAAATAAAACAGAAATTAATGAAACACAGCATTTCCTCACCACCATGATACTGAATGCAAAAAGAAAATAAACCAGAAATTAATGAAATATCCCATTCCACAGCTTATTGCCATAAGCTCATTGAATGCCTTGTTTCTCAAATGTCCTTTTTAACAAATGGTCTGCTAACCCTTCCTTGAGAGAGAGGACCCTTTCCACTAGTTCAAAAGGACAAGCTAAATGCATAAGGAAAACAGACTTAAAAAACAACTTACAAATTAAATTTAAAACATTCTCCCATTTTTTGGTCAATGCTCCACATTATTGAATACATCCCTAAGTAACTAGCAAAAGCATCATGTAAAATGAGCCTCCTTGTTAAACAATGACATACTGTCAGTAGCTCTGACAATGTCACTCAGGCCTTGGTGTATGTTCTGGCCATGGATATATGCTCTGAAACATTTTGGTCCCAAGTTTCAGACACAGGACTCGCACAACAGCTTGGAGTGTCTGGGGATTTGGTTTCTTCACGCACCTTGAAAGTGAAAAATTGTTTGTCACATATGAAGGCCACGAGACTTACCTGTGCCATGATTGTACCTGTTGAACAATTAACCTGCAGAGAGATGGAAAATGGAGACAAAACCTAGCCCAGGTCCAAGTGAGAACATCTCCTGGCTCCTTATTTCAGAGCCTGGCTCACAAAAGGAAAGCATTAAGCCAAACATTTCAGAGCTAAACAAGTCTACAAAGTTGGCACTGAGTGCACCAGTCCTGAGAGACACACACATGACAGCAAGGCAAGTTTGGAATCCCACTGCATTTCCCTCACCTGTGGAATGGAAGTGAAACAAGTGCAGACCTGCTGCTGTGCTGGAGGATACAACGGTGGAAATTATCATCTGGTTATTGGCAAAACCATTAGATTTGAGAAAAGTTACTTTACCAAATATCACAGGGCCATAGCCAGACACACTTATATTATATATATTTAAATGATATCTAGACAGATTGATCTGAGCAATCCTCACTGTTTCTACTTTGTGGAATAATCCTGAGAGCCAGCTCTACTGCCCCATCTCCCTTCTGCCTGCAACCTCTGGGGCCAAGCCATGACATGGGCAGTGGTAAGCAAAGGAATGACTGATGTACTCTTAGTATTGTAGGATTAAGGATGTGATGTCTTTCCTACCCTTACTTCCTCTGACAAAACTGAACAAATGAGGACTGCAGGAGCTGCTATGTGAGCTGTACCCAGCACGGGGCCGAAGATCAGCGCACGTGAAGTAGAGGAGAAAAAACACAGATTTGGAGTACTAAAAATAAGCTGCGAAGAAACTTAATCCTCAAAGGTCAGATGCACATCTGAAAGGCCCAGGCCATGCCTTTGTATCAGAATGTTACAACATTAGCCCTAATGACTTAATAGTTTTGCCCTTGACTTGTGTCAACAGGAACCTATCTTATTACATGGTAAATTAGTTGCTTCCAGCCCAGTCCAGACTCCCGGGTGATGGGAAGACAGAGGCACTTCCAGCAAAATTAGAAATGTCTCCTAGTACCTAACCAGTGCTGCTTAGGAGCATTTAGTTGCATTTTAATTTCTGTACATGTCTTTGAGTAAAGGAAGGCTGGGCACAGCATGGGGAAGAAGTTGCCACGCTTGGCATTCAGGAGCCCAAATGAAAGGAAGGCGTCCCCTTGGCACGCTGTCGCGCGGTGTCATCAAAGGTCATCGTCTGCTGTCGCTATCGAGGGATAATGAGCTCGGGTCACCCCTAATGACGGGAGGCTCTAGGTAACAGAGGAGGCTTTCTTCAGCTCCTTCCCTTGTCTCGAAGTCTGCATCCTTTACAGACCTTCTGCACATCCACACAGACACAGCTCCCAAGCCTGGCACGGCACAAAGCCTCCAGGTGACAGAGGCGTGGTAGGCAGCATTAGCACCAAGCTATTCACAGCCTCTCCTTCCAGAAAACAAGGACAACCAGTAGCTTCTCAAAGAGTTACTGTTACCAGGCAATTGTCTCACTCCATTTAAACTGAGAAATTTGGTATTTTCTGATTTATCTGGAAGGCTTTGTTTCACATCTGTCCTGAAAACCTGTCTCCTGTCAGCTAGACAAAGGGTTCCTTTTCACAATAGACACACAGAGCAGAGAGACATGCTTCTACAGCCATGCAAGTCTCCTTTAAGGAGTTTTACAGGCAAGTAAGATGCAGCTCCAGACACTAGACTTTTAAATCATTTAAAGCTGACATAAGCTGATCCTAGGCATAGTTTATAATCATGTTTTTACTCCTCAGCTCTGACAATTACAAATTGTTTGTATTAGCTCCACAAGTATTCCTATTCAAGCAGTATTGTCAAAGTCCATTCATCCTGCCCTCCTACCAGCACACCAACCCTCTGCTTTACCAGCCTCCATCCATAAACTCCATCCATAAACTCCATCCAACTGTTACTGCCCATGTGGGAAGGGGCAGGAGGGATCTACAGCCTGCAAAGGAGCCCCCTCATCTGCAGGCTGTGGTAGCTGCACTTTCCTGTGTTTCAATGGGGTTTTCAGACCATCTCAGCTCGCCAGGAAGAAGCCTGGCATCCTCTAAGCATGTTGCACTTTTAACCTCTGAAGATGTTCAAAAGAAAAGGGGGGAAAAAATAATAAATGAAAGGTTTTAACCATTTTGCATAAAGTTGCATGAAAAGTCTTGGGGCCTAACTTGACTGGAACTGTTTTAAGTACTTCTCTACTACAGCAGCGGTGCGTCATATGGAAGGCTTTGTTTGGCATCTATCCACAGTTATAAATAAAAAACATATTTATCTTTGGTCATGCATATAATTCAAAAGTCGGACAGAAGAAACCTTTTTTCTCCTTTTAAATCTGTAGCAAGCCCAAGATAAATTCTTATAAATTATTTCTTTTAAAAGGAGGAAAAGAAAAAACACAATAACAAAACAGATTGGCTATTTGGAAATCTGGAAAACAGATTATTTCTTTGGATGGAACAAAGTGTGTGTATGTGTCATCATGACTTTAAACAGTTCCACAGTTCCCCATGGAAATACTTAATTGAAGCTAATAAGATGTGGAGTTATCAGTGGTTTGCCATGATAGATTTCATATGGTCTCTCCAAGATCTTTTACCTCCTTTAAAACCGACTGACCTAACACTGTGTTAACTGGTGATCTAAGCAGCAACCACCACAGATACTAAATCCGAGTGAAACCCTACTCACAGAGGGGAGAGGAGGTTGGGCAAATCCCTTGTAACTCCAATCTCTACACAGCACAAACACTTGAACTCCTGATTTGTAGCATGTGTGATGACCTCCCCTAGAAACCTTCAGACGAGACTTACTTGCCTCTTGCCACTTGCAGCAATTCTCATGCTTCATGAGGTGACCCTACAAGCTCACCCCTGACACTGCAGAGGGCCAGGCCCATCTTCTTCCATTCAGCAGACTAGCTGATCACAAGAACATTTTTTACTAGTTACAACAATTAAAAACCCCATGCCTTTGTTACACCTCAGGTTAGAAAAGTGAACCCCTGCCGTGTCTGAGGTGGATGTGCAGTGTGCGCAGACAGCGGTCCATCGCTAACCATGAGCACGTATCTACACAACCTAACAGCGAGCTGCTGAAACTTTCTGTATGTGCAGGAACAGGTTACCTGGCAGCTGCAAAGTGCAGGTGCTTTATAAGCATCTGTACATACCCATTTCTGGTAATATCTCAAAATAAATTTGGCTTGAATCAACGTCTCTGTGTCACTATATGTGATTAAACCGGTCTGAAGTTTATGGAGGAGGAAAGGTTTTTCCTATACTGACAGCAGCAGGGTTTATAAAGGACTTTGGGTAGAGGTAATCTGCATAACTTTGGCACTCATTTCACACCTACATTTTAGGTAATTAATTAAACTGTCTTCCTAAAATTGTCCAAAATCAAAGCAGCTCACCATTACTTCCCTTCAGGAAAAGAATTCTGTAGACTTTTCTGGCACAACCACCTTTTGCCTCCAGCAATTTTTTTTTTCCCTGAAAACTTATTCCCTATGCCTGCAAGTGCATCCACTGTGTATGTTTCTTTTTCATGTTAAAATTTTGACTATCCCATCCCCACTGACAAAGCCAAGTACCTGTCTATGGGCTGCAGGGTCAAGTTCAGTGTACCACCTATCATAACTACGTCCGTCAGCAGCAAGCACAGCGCATTCATTAACCTATATGCAACCTTGGTAATTAACTTACATTGACCAGTGTTACATTCAGTATTAAAGAAACTGCATGTAAATACCATGATATGGGAAATGCAAGAACACAATAAAGGCAATGGGCTAACACTGCATTTGGAAATAGTTGAAGTCAACATAAAGAGTGAATCATAAGATGGAACAACTCCTTTGCAGCTGCTTATGGACAGGGACAGCCTGGGGAACCGACACTCAGGATTAATACAACCTTCTTTAGGAGATGAACAAGGTGAAGAGGAGCCTTGTGTTTGTTTTGTAGCCGGTAAAGAGTAAAAGTCCCCTCCTGAAGGCAATTCCCATCTTAGGCATCCACACTCTGTGACACCTCTGACTCCTCATCCACTACACAGGGAAGCGAGGGCAACTGGGCTCCTAAATCCAGTGTCTCGTGTAGTCAGGAAGAAAAGAATCCAGGCTGAACTTTGGGGCATGTTTCTGCTACCAGTTTCCCTGTAAGACAGTCTATAACTTTACACGTGCTCCTTAAAATGCCAAAGTGCCTGAGATGTACCAGGGCAGCGATGTACGCTGCTGTAAGCGGCACGCAGACTCCGATGCTGCGGGGTTCTCTACCGCGGCAAGGTTTCATCCACCCCAGCATATGGACCAACGGAGCAGAGGAGAAGCAAGCCTGATTGTAATTACATCAAGCACTTTGGCAATAAGGACAAGTTTGTACTTGTACACAGATGGCTTTACGTTACAATGCTATAAATGTGCCAAGTTTCATGGCTTCGCCACATGATGCGGGGAAGGGGCTTGATCCAAAGTCTGTGCAAGCCTGCTGAAAGCTCTCACTGAGTTCACTGGGTTTCTGTCAGGGTAATGAGAAGTCCACTGGACACACCTGGCCAAAGTGAGCAAGAGCCTTTTGTACTAAAATGTAATTATTTTTAGACCACTTTTAGCCTGGTTTGCTTTTTTCTAGTCAAAGTCTTCATGCTTTGGTGACTCTGTTTCCCTTTAATGAAGAAACAATGAAGATCAGTTTGGGTTGATTAAAATGACTTTGACTGCCCACTGTAGCTCTCATCTAAGCTGGAAACTTAAACTTTGCAGACCTCATGAAAAATACCTGGGGGAAAAAACCCCTACATTCTTATTCTATGAGGCCTCCCAAGTCCTTCTGGTGTTTTTGATTCAAGTCTTGTTTTCTGTGACCCTCCCACCCCTACTTCATGAAGGTAAGAGATTTTTAAACTTACTTTGGAAGTCCTTAGTTTAGAAAAATAAACAAAAATTCTGTCAACCCATTCCCCAGTGTCTCACCATAACTTATTTTAGAGTAATAAATCTTCACGCTGACAGCTCTCTGATGATGCATTACATTAATACATCATAATGACAATACTTGTGATATATTATGGATATATTTTCTGAAAAGGATATCACCTATACATTCCATCTTCCCAGCACAGCAGAAGACTGTTTGGGAAAAGGGGGAGAAGGGGAGGTAAAGGATGTTCTTTACCCAGAAGGCAAAATCTCACAAGAGAATGTGGAATTAAGTTGATTGCTCTTGTTAAAATACCAAAGAGAACAAGAAATAAAATGCCTTCTGTGTACCAACAACTTCTATCAATAAGATGACCTGTTTGCTCCTCAAATACTGGAACAGAAAAAGGAAATTCTTTAGTATCCTTGTATCAGTCACACTAATACAGGAGAAACAGACTCTAGGAAGTCATCATGATGACTTGGATGGGGCTGAAAGACTGTGATAACGAGAGGTGCAATATTTAAAGGGTAACTAAGGCGGTCTACAGACAGAAATAACTGTCAGCCTTGGTGAGTAATCTGGTGAGAGTTGTGTACACTCCAAAGAGTCACCTGTGACTGACACAAACCAACATCTTTCCAGTGCCTGAGTACGGACAAGGCGCTGACAGGGCTTTTCAGTAGGAAATCAGGTTAATTTCTGACACAGATATGTGCCCTTCCACAACAGCACTGCATATAAGAACCAGACCACGGGCTGGTGTTTGCTGTGCTAGGCTCTGCACAAACAGAACAGAGACAACCCTGGCCTCTACCAATGTAAACCCAATTTCCAAGGTTTAGAATTCAAAATCAGCCTCTGGCTTAGAAGAGCTTGTTGCCTGGGAAGAAGGTAGTAGAAACTTTGCTCCAAAGGCCCATCTTGAAAATATGATGGTGTGGGCTGAACAGTATGAGACTGACAGAAACTTCTGACAATAACTGGTCCAAAGGGGCCCTGATGCACTTGGCTGGCACACAGGTAACTCTGACAACCACCTCAGCACCCCTGTTCTTGGCATGAAGATTGCAAGGGCAGTCAGAACCTGCCCTGAGCTTACCTACAGCCTTCTTTTTTCAGGAACATGGTCTTTCCACATGCTATCAGGGCACTGCACTCCTAGCATTCAGCTTAAGTACCGAGAAAAAAAAGTGCAACAATGGGCTTCTGGCTTCTTAGGGGTTCTGATAGAGATCCAATGTTTTGGTGAAAAACTTGACTTTTGCAAAACATGGACAGTGGACTCCCTTCAACTGAATTGCTGTCAGCCACCCACAATCCACAAGTACCTGAAGCCCATTTGGACCATGTTGTCAAGATTCCTGAGGTCTTATACTGTGTGAGATTGGCAGAACTGCCTGAGATTAACCTCCTTCAGTGACCTCTCCTCTCACAGACTTACCCACAGGTACCCACTCTGCCACTGAAATGGAGTCTGCTGACAAATGTCCTGGCCTGGAAAACACTCACCTGCATCTCTGCACAGGGCTAATGTGAAGGAGAGCACACAAAGCACCTTCTGTTTCTGTTTGGTCTTACTGCACCAGAGAGGTGCTGAAACAGCTTGGAGACCTGATGTACTCCTTTATTAGCTAGAAGAATTAGTAAACAAAATTCCCGTGAGACGCTAAATGGGACAAAAAGACGTCATGATTAAGATTCACAGAAAAGGATTAAAGTATTACAATAAGAGTGAAACCCAAAGAAATAGGTATCTGAGTATCTATTTCAGCAGGCAATCAACCCAGCTGACAAACACAATGAGTTTGAATGTAGTGGCACTAATATTAGCTTCAGAATAAAGTTCTGCATAAAGACAGGCCTTGGACATTGCTGGTTTGACCTTGCTAGAAACACCTGAGAGAAGAGTCCCAGATTCCTGATAGGGAATAGCAATTCTCTCTCTGTCTCAGAAATGTTGAAGATGGAAACATCAAGAGTGCAAGCAAAACAACGGGAGAGTCACTTATTGACCTCTGCATCTTCAATCTGCAAAGAGATCTAAATTATAATGACTACAGGAAGCCACTATGTGATACTCATGGTGCCTTGCTAACCAGCCTATCTCCAGAAGGTCCATTACAGGCCAAAAGAAAAAGGTTCTAATAGAAATCAGCTGATACAATCAACCCTACTAAATCCGCTGTCACTTTTCTATGACCACTTGCAAGAGCCTATTGTAATGTTATTTTGCATGGCAAGCATTTGTCCTTTCGTTGTTGAAGGGAAACAACCAGCTCATCTTGTAGACGAGCCATCAGTTTCTGGATACTGCTGCTCTGAGTCAAGCAAACTGCATTACCAGGTCCCATCAGTGCTAGATTTCTTGGGTGTGCCAGATGTCCTCTCACTTACAGAAGGGAAAAAAAAATATATATATATCAGTGTCCTCAAAAGCACCAAGAAAAACACTAACTGATGTGCACTGGGGCCAAATATATACTTAGGAGTTATAAAAAACCCCCTTCTTACTGCCTTTACAGCAGGGATAGCACTCCACTTTTTGTCAGCAATGCAAAAATGCTATTTTCTGTCCCAGCCCAGCCTAGCCTGCTGTCCCACCCTAGGGTGAGCTGGGGAAGGTAATAGTGCAAAAGCTCTCCAAAGACACTCCACGTGAACAAAGCAGAGCTCTCTCTATATTTTTCTCTGATGTCTTCTCTTCTTAGAACCAGCTTTTGCTCTTTTCATCAAACACAGCTCTGGATAAGATGCTGTAATTTTAGTTGCTGATAGAGTCTAAAGTGATTTTCCTGCGTTTACTTGTTCCTGGCACTGAATATCCATGGCACAGTTCTGTTCATTTTCACCCTCTGTTGTCCAGTGTTGTTGTGAAAACTGAAGAAGCATCACAACTGCATTGCCCCTCATGTAGGAACGCACTGACTTTCAGGTTCACTTTTCAACCCAGTGATATGGGTTTAAAAGAAACTATTAGAAAACCTGAAACAGAGCATCTCTACTGCTAAGGCTAGCTGACTCAAATGATTTTATTAGAATGTTCTTTGTTATTTTTCTGTGTATTTTATGAGAGAAGCACATACAGAAAGTCTTGTTAACTGCCACATAATCCAAAGATTCATATTACTGTGAAAAAAATTGCTCAGCTAAAGTTCACACAAAACAAAAGTGAAATTACCCCAAAGGAATCTCTGTGTTTCAAGACAATTTTCTTGCTGAGTTTCAAATACTAAAACTCTCCCAGTTGTTAAATAAAGAGTGATGAGAAAATGCATGCAATTTTAATTTCCACTGGGATTATGCCTGGTGTGAGACAATCATGTTGTTAGATATTTTTCTAAAGACTAAAATAATGTTATAGCATCTGTGAAAGATGTTATGAAGAACACAGGATTGAAATAAAAACATTTTTATCCCAGACTGGCTACTTGTTATGCTTTTTGCTGAAATTGCTTGAATCAGAATTTATGCAAAGCTTTATTACCCAAGACACTTAAACTCAACTTGGTTTAACTGGTCCATCTATTAGCTTATCTGTCTTGTAGTTAGTGAAGGCTTGATACATCAGCTAATGAGAATCCCTGCAAGTCCAGAGGATATTTATAAAGAATGACACAATGTTCACTTGTTTACCCCTCCAGCAGTGCCAGAGCAACAGCACATTTTAAAATCAAAGCTGATGTTCACCACGCTCCCTGCAAAGCCCCTGCTTAGAGGAACAGTCGGGTATTCCCAACACCTGGGCACCTGCTTGTGTCCTCTGGGGTCTGCTGGGATTTCAGGTGCCCTTCAAAGATACTTGTAGGAAGATGGAAAAATGGGGAATGACAAAGAGGACCTTTAAAAAACAAATTATAGTCTTAAATATAACTGGTTCATAATCCTTAGCTCATCATCAGGCGCTGAGAAACAGATATACCAGGTATGAAGTATCACACTGTAACTGTCAGGAGGAATTTGCCTGGGAGACAACTTTGGCTCTGGCTGGGAAAGAATTTAAAGGGTTTTACTAAACAGTTCCATTGTCAGAAAACAAAAAATGTCAGCAGTGCCTATGGAAGCATACTGCTAGAAAGGCAAACATTACCTTCTTTGATTTGTTTATTATTTTGTTTGTCAGATCTGTAACTTCCTAAAAGGCTTCAACTTGGAGGAAGGAAATAACACTGATGAAAATATTTATTACCTGCAAAACATTTCAGTTTTGTAACTGAGGATACATATGACAATATTGTCAAAGCTGACAATAAATATTGACAATAATGTATGCTTTAGTGCCTGCACTTTGTTAAATGTGGCAAAGTAAAAAGACATGGGACCTGCCTCCTTCAGACTCATTTCCCTGCTCCCACAAGGGCCCATCTTCAACAACTTGCAGGAATCTACAAACCCTTTTTATCCTCTTTTATTAGTAGTATTACTCAGTAATGAGGATGGGGAACTAATTTTCATCTCACTCCTTTTTCAGACAGTTTTCACAAAGGAAACTGCCCTCCAGGCAATGTGTTATCCACTCAAAGTTTAGGTGAGACCAAATTTTCCCAAATCCCCTTATTTTGATTGTCCAGGTGCAGGAGTTTTCCAAGGAAGATGTTCCAGAGGAATTTCCTAGGTTAGAGGGCAGTTTGTTTGCTCAGTGTTGTTTCCTGTTAAATTGCAAACTTCTTTGTGGAATGAGCAAAAACTGTGCAAGCAAATCACTTGTGTGGATCTTGGGCCAACACTTGTCTGAATGCAAGGAATGGGTAGTGGCAGGAATTCTACCATGTATTCCTTGACAGGCAGCTACAGAGTTGGAAAGAGCCTAGAGAATGACAGGGAGTTTATGTATCCTGGAGATGTGGAGAAAAACAAAGGGAAATAGGAAAGAAGGGAAAATAGGCAGCAAAATCAGCAGTTGCTCTAGTGGAACTATACAGCTAGTTCATTTTTTTTGGACTGGATTTAGAAAGAAAAATAATATGTACATTTTTTCAGATTTATTGTGTTTGGAGGTAGTATATTTAAGCAGAATAGACAGAGTGGGTGATATGAGTGAGAATCTAATGATAATACTAATTAAGGGGAATTTCAAGGCCAACCAAGAGCAAAGGAGACAAACTCTCTGCCTCCTGCATTATTGACAAAGTGGTGCCTCTTCCATTTCTGGACATTTCCAAAGACAAAGTGGGACAAAACAGTACAAGAAAAGACAAAACAAGACCAAAATCAGGATCTAGGCAACAACTCCAGCAAAAGCTGTCCCAAAGCCAAGTCAACAATGGCAGCAAAGCCAAAGCAGAAATAGGAGCTCTAGGAGGCACTGCACCTTCTTCCTTTCTTCTGGCCTGTAATCACAGCCATCTGCAGGGTGTTAGTTCACTTGGAGGCTGACAGGAAAGATCCTTCCATTTACATTCATACCCATCCAGCAATGAATAGCTTTCCCTGGATCAGTCCTACACAGTTCATGCTCATGAGGTAGAGAGCACACAAAGCCATCCCTACAGCCTGCAACCCTGGTGGTCTCCACATGGGTTTCTACAGGGCTGGCCTGTGGTGCATTAGCCCTGTGCTCCATCCCTAAGGTTTCTCTAAAGCCAACACCAGCCCTTGACAGCTTTTGTAAATGACATGAGAATTTATCTAGGGCTGCCAGAAAACCTGCACCAGTTCCAACAGCAGAGCTCAGACCTGTGTGGGGGCATCACCACATACCAGGGAACCCATTTTTCCACCAAGTTGCACCAGCTTGCTAACAGGCAGCAAAGGGGGTCAACATCTGACTTATTACTCCTAAATGGCCAACAAGAGGTTTTAAAAACCGTAGGCTCAGAAAATCTCTCTCTCCACTGTGCTTCAGAAACACAATGCCACTTGATTTTGCTCTTGATTTACCTCTACTATAACTGAAGCCCTCAAAATAACACTCCCCAAAAACATGTAGGACAGTTTTGCATGTGCAAGGCCAGCAATGTAAAAAAAATTAAGAGAAGATCACTGGGAACAGAAGAGTTCACAGTGTACTGTGTGACACTGCAGCTGTCAAAAATGTAAACCATAGAAAAAGAAGCTGAAATTAGAGACAAAAAGCAAATCTAAACATCTTCCATGACTTCTGCACAATAAGGAGGGCTGCAGAGCTCATGCTGGTGGAAACAGGAAGGGAAGAAGCAGCCAGTCTCTGAAATTGGGAATAGGTCTCAGGAAAAGTCAGGTCCATTCCCCATGATGGGCACATTTAAACTCAAGCCTCAAACACAGGGAAGGATTGATTAACACTCTCTACTTCTGTCCTGCCTAATGAGACTGTAAGATCTCTCATTACTTGTTTGTCCCAGCAGTAGCACAGCTGAGATCACACCTCCTTTGGGGCCTCTCTACTTTGTGACACAATTAATGCACATAACCCGATGCCATTTACAGTGCTCGATGTGCAACGTGTGCCGGGGTGACGGCTTTTTGTGCTCAGCAGTGTCCCACTGCCAGCAGGTCTCCTTTCACTTTGTACCTTTTGCATCTACCTGCTCTTCTGTGTTACAACCTCTGTATGCTCCTGAGTGCTGGAGCTGATCAAAAGCAAGAGCATCCTGGTATAGGAGGCCAGAGTAAAGCAGAGATGAGCTGGGTGACTCCTCACAGACACCCAACGGGGCCACTCTCCCCTGTTTTACTGCCAAAGGAAGGTTAAGTGGAAAGAATGGTAAAACTCCAACTGACCTCAACCAGGCCAGGAACTCTCACCCTAATGTAAGTGACATTATTTGTCAGGGCAAGGAGGGTTTTGCTCAGATTTCTGTTCCACCTCACCTTTTCCAAAGCCCTTCCTATTTCTCCACTGAAGACATTTCCAAGCACAACTGCTTCAGCATTAGATAAATTGCTTCTTTGTGCCAGAAAGATTTCATTCCATGCATTTGTTTACTTAATCTGTGTACTCCCATGAACTGACATCTTCTTTGCATTTAATAGGCAGTAGCAGGGTATGCAAAATCAAGGCTAGGTTCTGCTGAAACTGCAAGATGAAACACAAGAGCACTTCTAACTTCAGGGAGTTTTGACAAGAGAAAATAGGAAGTGAAACAACTTTTAAAAATGCACACTTTTGTAATGCATTAAAGCCTTCATTGCTTTTGCCAAAACTTCACTTTTAAGAAGAACCAGCTGTGGATTTGATTTCTATGTTTCTCAGCCATAAGTCAATAGAGGATTCAATTTTAAAGCACAAGACCTATAACATACAGTGTGAATCATCTCTTGTCTGCATATAAGATAGCACAGATAGATAACGTGCTTAGTGAAAGCTTTATCACCAAGGAAACACATTCATGAGCATTGAATCTAGCACCTCAGCATTTACAACTCACTTTAAAAAAAAAATGCCAGCTGTAAATAAGTCCATACTCATAACTAGAAATATGCAGCATCTATCACTCATGCCTGGTTTAAGAATCACTCATTGCCCAAGCATGGCAACGGGCTAAGCCAACCTGCAAAAGAACAGAGCTTTTGGAGATTTGGACTCTGATCTTCCAGAAGTTAATTGTTTCAGAGAGATAATAATTTTTTGGTAATTATGTCCAACCAATCCATAAGTAACCCCTCACAGAACAGGTTTTATCTAGTGCCACTTGCTATTTCCTAAAGGTCATGGAATCTCTTTCCCTCACCTCTAACGGCTCACCTTTCCTGGGTGCACTATAGGGAAGCATAATTCCAGCAGAGTGGAAATTCAGTCAGCAAATGAGGCAGTGACATAAATATTCATGGGGGAAAAAAACTTCTGAAAAAACGTTGAGAAAAGAGAGGAGGTAAATCATGGCATCCTCGGGAGACCACTAAGATATGCACTGACAATTTACATGGATTTGCTTAAAATTTTGTCTGTAATTTAAGAAATGTTATCATACTTACTGACTTAGCACCTTCTTGCCAGAATTTGGGCATCTCTTGAGCATTGGACACTTGATGGAGGACAGAAGAGTCGCCCAGGTGGCATGCAGCACCCATTTGTCACATCCTTGATTTACAGCCTGGGAATTAGCCAGGGAAATTATCCTGGATTACTCAGGGACTTGCTCATGCCCCAGTCAATACACAGCAGTTGCTGAGTTTTTACAAAGTGAATGTGACTCCCTATCTAGGCTTCTCTCCCCACTTTGCCAACCAAGGGCCTGATAGGAAGGCAAGCCATGGGAGAAGCACATGAATTCACAGGGACCATCTGCACGGACAAGGTTAAGGTTCTGCACAAGAGTCTGAAGACACACTGGGCATTATCTCAGCCTAGAGACCCCGAGGAGTTCAGCACAACTTAATACGGTGATGGTTTAGTTGCAAGAGAAAAAACTGCAGGAAGAATTTTGAGAATGCTTGATTATGACTTGTTCTGCTTGTGGCTGTGGTGACTGAAAACACTTTTATTGACCCTGGTAGGGAGAGAGGGAAGCTGATGCTATGTACCTTTAGAAAGCCAACTCTGAAAACACACAATATACTTATTTTTTTTTACTTCTTGCAGTTAATCCTAGAAAGAGACACATTCATGGAGATCTCTCTTTAACTGAGAATCCTCTGAACTCAATTCATGTCTGGCTCCTGTCTGGCTCCATGAGGCTAAACAGATACAAATAAATAGAGTCATTTGCCAATTCAGAACTCAAATCACCAGCAGTCATCATGAAATCCAGTGAACACAAGAGTCTGAGATGTAAAATACCCGGCTCCAGCACCCAAATTTGACTGTTCAGTGAAGAATAAGACAGAAAGGACTACTTTAAAGCCACTGGCCATGAAGAAAAGAACACTGACTGGTGGGCAATGACTCAATCTTGAACTTTCACACTATGTCTCAGTAAATATTACTGCACTGTAATTGAGTTCATCGGGTTCCATGAGCAGGCCCATACTTTCTGCTCCATTTCTGGATGATTTCCACTGGTGTTATGCAAAGGACACTCGTGTCTACTGGGAGCTTGTCTGTGCTAGCCCGAAGCACATTCTTTTCAATTGTTTATTTCACCCTTGTTTGTAGCTTTTCAGCTCTCAGATCCTTCCTAATGAGGACAGTGACCAGAGGGCTAGAACATATGTACCTTTTATAAGACAAAATGAGGGGCAATGCTAAGGTTTCCTCCTTTTTTCCCTTTTTCTCTTTTCTAAGGAAAACCTTTTATTCAACCCTTGTGCCATAAAAGAAGGTGATGTCATAATTTATGATATTAAACTGGTTACTAAAATGTCATTACACAAGTGATGTTCTAATTGATGATGTTAAACTGGTTAGCAGGAAAGTGTCAAGTGTCACTTTCATGACATAAACTGCCAGTTATGATTATATAATATCAATTATTCTTTGGAAAACTGCATTAGATCAGTTAGTTCTGAACCAATGTAGTTGGGGTAGGTTCATATTTTTTTAAACACTGTTCATCCAGTTCTCATTATTAGGAGTAAAATATACTTTGGATGCAGTTTCGACTTTTATAACTCTCCCTCTGAAACATAACACATACCTTTCTCATTTGCCCTTTCAGCTGCCATCAGATCTACAGCAAGCTAAAAAGAAAGCAGGCAGATAAATTTTATAGCCTTAACTGAGCTTGCCTTGTTCTGCACTCTTACAGAAAGCAAGCTTTTGAGCTGAAGGTAGACAAAAATAACAAAACATAATTTTAATAGTAGGTTAAATATAGACCATTAGGATTTGCTGACAGGATGTTGGTTACTACGAGCCCTGCTTTGACGCTGGATCTCCCAAAGCTTTAGCATCCAGCTGCTCTCCAAATTCCTCCAGACCTTATTCAGGCACAGAACCAAAAGAACATATTAATATCTGAAATGCGTGTAGCCAGATCTTAAAAATGTAATCCCTTCTAGGGGTAGTTACAAGTAAAAGCAGCAAGTTTAGCTCGTGTACAGTCCCTGGGTCCAACAGGAGGAGGCTGATTCACCGCCGATGCTGATCCGATCCAGCAGGTTTCCAACGTCTCCCTGCGTCAAAGCTGCATTCGTTCCCTGCTGCCAGTGACACATCTCTGCTCAGGGGCAAAGCCCTTAGAGATGCCCTGCTAACACGTGGGATGCAACACCACAGGAGGAGACTTTTAATGGGAATTTCCCAGCTGAAATCTTCTCTAGTTTCTAGAACAGGTACATTCACATTAACGAGGGAGAAAGCAACAGGCAGGACGATCTCTTGGTCAAGACTGCTGGATTTGTCTGAGTTTAAATAAGGGATTGCTTCCCCAGATCAGTGCTGGTAACTACTGTAAAAACAGCAGAAAATCCCAGCACAAGGATAAATGCTGTACATCCATGCACAGCACACTGACCTGAGAAACAGCCAGGCCCCAAAGCCAACAACAGCTGGCTGCTAAGTAAGTCACACTGTTACCTTCCTGAAAAGCTCTGTGCTCAGACCAGTGTTGTTTCATAATGAAAGCTGGATGTGGGGATGACTAAAAGGGCCACACTCTTCTTCACCCCGTTACCCACACTAATTCTGACCTGATCAGAAGCCACACTTCATGGGAGAGGTCTCGGAGGTTTGACCAAAGGAGCTGGGGAAGGTCCTAGGGAGGAGCACGCTAAGACATCCTCAGAAACACATGCACATCATTTCCATCAGGCTTAATGGAGATGGGGGAAATTAATCTGCAAGGGCAAGGCTTTGAGAACTTACCTCATGATTTCATCCACACAAGAAGAATCTGTTGTCTCCTTTTATACTTTTACATCTCTTGTTCTCTACATGGTTTTGTAAGTAATGGGTTTTGGTATTATCCTACTTCCTCCATCTTTCAAAAAATCTTAATGATGATTACTGACCTGAGTTCACCAAGAGAGAAAAAAAAATAATTAAAAAAAGAAAAAGTAAAAGAAATAAAGAAAAGAAGAAAAAAGGAAAGAGAAAGGTTAAGTATTGACTATTCTTGTGTACCAGGTGGTTTATTACCCACATATCTCTAGGTAGCATTCTACCTTTCAGATTTTGGGGACATAAAAACCAATATCAGATCTTTAATGCAGATGGACAAATAATGCCAGAATTTTGACAGTTCATCCCCTTAACCTGCTAACATGTCTTTTTCTTTTCCCAGGGATGTTCTCACTGAAGCCAGTGACTATTTACTCTTTTTCCTGATTGGTTATAATTTTTGAACATATTCTTTCAAGGCAAAGAAAGCTTGCATGGGGCAGACAAGCAATGCATCACATCAGCCTAATTTACATAACAAGTCAGATAAAATCTAAGCACTAAGGTGTGCACACTTGTTGACATGACAGAAGGTGGAAATCCTGCAAGACAGATGCCTCTTACAAGAAAGATGAGAATAAAAACTATTTCAAATCCTTGGTAGGTTGAACCTTCCCATCGGTGTAGCTGCTGCACTGTGGAAACAGCCGTCACACGCGGTCGTGCTGATCAATCTGCACCAGGGCTCCAGCTGACGAGAGCAAAATTCCTTCTAACATTTCAGTGTCACTGAAAGAAGGCATCCAGACACTGGTGGGTTTTTTAAAAGTTATATCATAATTTATAATTGGTTGTTAATTAATGTCAGATCACAGTGGAATTCCTACGGAATTACAGAGTGGAGCCTCTTTAATTACCAGTTTATAATTATAAATCTCATTGGAATGAAAAACACAGGAACTGTAATAAATGGCGATGATCCTGGAAGAGGATTTTGACTAATAAAATCTTAATGGGTGCATCTTAAGGACTTTGAGAACAGTAGTCTCCATTTGGGGCAGAAAATGTTTTCTGTGATGCAGCATTCCCTTTCTTGCATTATGCAAAAACAAAGGGAAAAAAATCCTACACGTTATTTCACCGCTAGAGCAATTACACCTTGTGGAACGAAAAACATATCTCAGATCTCCCAGCACTGCATCTTGTAACCCGTGTCCACCGTGGATCACTGAGGTAAGACCTTCCCACTCTGCTCTGCAGCTCTGTCCTTCTCTGCCGATTTCCCCGCAGCAGGCAGGGTGAGATGATGAGGACTGTGCATGCTCGCTGCTCATTAAGTGTACCCACAGGAGTGTGTCCGATGTCCTGCTGCACACACTTGTTGTACCTCCCTCAGCACCCATGGGTGGAGAATCACAGCTGTCCCAGCCTTACACCAGCACCCCACGATCAAACGCTGACGCAGCACGCGTGTTGTTATCAATCCTTCCCTCCTGTCACTGTAGCTCTGGGTTGGCTGAAATGAAACAGAAGTTGGGGTGCCTGCCACGTGGAAGCAGCCCTGTAAGAAGAGTTCCCAGTGCAGGAACTCATCTCTGCAAGACAGAGGAGGAGGAAGAGGCAGCTGTCTCCCTGTCTCCTCAGTGCCATCCCAGCATGGGACCCCAGCACAGACCTGCACACACACAACCCCTGCTCTTGGCCAAAGCCATCTAAAAGGAGCCCTCGGACCTTATCTCCAGAGCTTGGCTGGGATGAAGAGGAAGATACTGATTTGAATTCAATAACTGGTTTCATAACTGGCTTTACTTTGTTGGTGAGAAGCAGGTCCTGAGTCCCACCAGCTTGTTTATGTACCTTCCAACAAGCCCAGTCACTTTCTCTCGTTCTCCAGACTGCTGGTTACTGCTTTCAGCCCTCCTCTTAACACTTGTTTTTCCTCCACAAGGACAGAAGTAATTAATATGTTGAGCCTCTCCTCCCCTGCTTCCAACAACATCGTTTTTCTCTGTTCCTCGCCTTTTATCCCACTCGTCTCACTGTCCTGTTTCTCCGTGCCTTTGAGGCTGCAGCCCCGCGCTTCTCCCCCTGCCCCACGAGCAGCTCTGGGAATCTGTAAACCTGCCAACGTGCACTTTGTCAAAGCTTGCTGCAGATCTGATGGGTTTCATGTGGCGAGCCAAGAAACCCGGGCTTACAACATAATTGATACTAACAAACAGAGAGGAACTATGGCCCCCACCTAAAATAAAAGACAATCACAGCGAATTAAAGGCCGTGCTATGAAGAACTGAGCAGAGGAACACTGGGAAATAAGGACAAATGTAATCCAGGCTACAGCAGAGTTAAACCAGAGATGAATTTGGCTAAATAAAACATAAGAAACCTATTTCCTCTACTAATTACTCTGCTTCTTAGAGAAGTGTAATGTTGGCATCAGCCTTCATACTAAATTGCACCACAAAACCCCAACGCTTAACAGTGTTTCAGCAGACACATTAGGCAGGCATTTACCACTCCTTATTTTGCCTAGCTGTTGTTTATTTGCTGACAAATTTTCATTGCAGGTTTTATCAAGTGGAGAGATGCTCCTTGAATAGCAGAACTGCTCTTCAAGGGCTTTGAGCAGTAACCACACAATATTATCTGATTATGCATTTGCTTTTCATCCCACTTGCCAAAAGTGTCCCTTTAGTAAATGCAGACTGGCAGTGTCAGCAGGGCAACTTCCCCACACACAGCGCTTCCCACGGGGGACGTGGTTACAGTCACTAACACAGGACAGCTCGCTCCTTCTCGTTCAGTTTGTCGGCAGGAGAACAAAAACGACGGCACATCAGCAAGAGACTTTCATACGGACAGTGGGATTAATCAGACCCAGGTTTGCCTTCCCTTAAATCACAGGGGCAGGAGAAGGTGGGGAGAAGAACTGCAGTTGTGTCTTTGTGGGACTGCATTCCTCATTCTGCCCGGGATGACGGAGCCCCAGCACCTCGGATTGCTGATTATGACAATCACCAGCAGGCACACACATCCATATTCAGGGAAAGTGTTCGAACTCTCACATTTGTATTCATTTTACTTTGACTTGACTGGAATCATAAAAGGAATGCGCAAACGAGGAGAGCCTGTTGCTGAAATGAAGTTGAATTTTTTTCCCCACAGAAACTTGGGTTCATGACAGCTTTTTGTTGGGCAGGACATTAGCCTTTTGTAATTTATTGCTTTTAGATTAAATCTGGGGAAACTCAATATTGCAGTTGAATGATTAGAGCAATACCCCTTGGAGTAATAAATTTTCTTTGGTGCTGTGCATCTCCCGATCATGTTTCCTTTCTAATTACATTTACATAAATGATATTCTGCAAAATTAAATTAACATTCAAACCGTTACGCTGGCAAGGAGAGACAAAAATTAGTTACAAACTTACATCCCTAAAAAACCGAAATGACATCTCGTTCTTTCCACACAGCGAGTCTCAGCTATCCCCCAAGTGTCTCACACACAACCGACTGTTCCAGCCGGATAATCACCGGCCCAGACGTCCTGCTCCCCCTTTCGGAAGTTTATAGCCTAAGGTCCTGCTTTCCACTGGGTCTCATTAAGTAGAAGCCATTGGTGACAATCCAAATTTGGTCAGCAAAATGCTCTATTCAGACCTAGATTTGATTTCTACAGTTTTGGCCACTGCCATTCCTCAGGGCTTCCCTGCCTTGGCTCCTGCACACCATTCCTCTAGTAGGGAGCCAGAAGGTGCTTGGCGGGGCTCCCTGTGCACTGAGACTCGGTGCTGCACCAGCACCTCCTGACCAGGCTGAAGAAAGATGTCCTTGCTCTTTGCACCCCGCTCCGCCACGCCGGCTGGCCGGCAGCGCCACGCTTTCCTGGGCTGCTCTCCAACCGACGCGCGGACACAGGGTCGCACCGAGCGAGCTTTCAGCTGCCAGGAGGAGGTACCACCAGCCTGGTGAGAAAAGCAGAGTGCCAGCCCACCGCTGGCTCAGGACACCAGTCTTCAAACAGCCCTTCCGAGATCTGAAGTTTAAATGGATTGTGTAGTGTTGATTTGCCTGAAGTCACGAGTCTCCTGACTACTCAATCTGTTTTCCCAGCACTGGGTGAGGAACACCAGCTCTAGCAGAGAAAAATTGTTTCCTAAGACCTGCTTGGAAAGGCATTATTTTTGGTGTCCAGTAGATGATTTGCCTTTCAGATACCCACCCACTGTACAGACAAAGTACATCCAGCTCCTCTCTACTCTCTTCTGCCTTTTGATGCCATGAACAAACCAAAACACATAAGCAGAGAACACATCTTATTCTGTGTGAGGCAATACTTGATTTTATTCGTTGCCCGTGTGCCCACCGCACTGAAGATCACAATATTTTCATTCAGGAATTTGATTACTGAACCTTGTCCTGCCCTCCCTTATCATAAAGAGCACATACCACCATATCTCCAGTGGTATCAGTTCTTAAGGAAGTATACTCAAACAATTTTGAGGCATTAGTCATGAAAAGGGAAAAAAAAATCATCAGTATTTATTAGAAGATGCATACATACACAGTCACCTCTGTAACTGGATCTGTCAGCTCTACTGCAAGTGCATCTACTTGAGTGTGAGTATCCCGTGTGTAAACTGGGCACATTTCAATAGGGGAAAATACAATATCTAGAGAAAAGAATTAATATAAAAATGCTGATTAAATAAAGACTGTGTGTCTATGATCCTACTTTTCACTTTGAAACCTGGATGATTTCAACGTTTCAATTTTTGAAAACAAAGTTTGCACTTAGCAATTGAATTGCCTTGCTGAAACACATCAGCATTGGCATTTTAGCATATTTTAGTTCACTTGGCAAAGAGATTGCTGCTTTTTTCAAAAACAAAAAAAAAGAAAAAAGAACACTGGGCAGCCTGGCATTTGTTTGAAAACCTAATTTAATTTCCCCTAAACTTCATAGTTTCTGTATTTCTATAGGTCCTGTAATAAATACAGTTAATTAGTTGTAGACAAAACATTTAGAGAGCGTATTTTCTCAGAGTGTTTGACTGCAGTGAGTCATCTGCATGGCAGCCCTCTTCCCAGGACTGCATTGCACTCCTGCTCATCTCACCCTGGTAAGCATCATGTGCCACACACTCCAGAATTCTGTTAAATAAACTCATCTCACAGCTTTACGGCCCAGGCCCGTTCAGAGCCGTAAGTGAATTATTTGGCACACAAATCACTTGGGAAGAGCGGGCTGATTTCTAAGTTTAGGGCCATATGACAAACATCTGCTCCACTGCGAGGAAGCTGGGGCACAACCACAGGTACCGAGCGCAAATCACGCAGGAAATCTTGGTGCAGGCTCACTAACCACAACTGTGGAAGGGAGAGGGGACCTGAGTTTCCATCTCATGGAACAGACTCTCACTCCATGAGGAACTTTCTGAGATATCCATGAGCCAATGAAAACTCGGAGCAGCCCAGGAGATGGGGAGCACAACAGCACCAGAGCAGCAGGTACGTTTGCAACAACCTTGTTATACCACAAGATCCAATAAACCCTTCCTTCTGCAAGGACTCCAGACTGTAGCTCTAGAGGACACAATACTGCAACTAAAACGTCATAACTAACTTCCACTGCTAGCATTAAGCTTTAATTTATTTTATTCCATCAGTCTTTTATATTATTCTCCTTATCATTGCCGTGGTCTTTTCCCTGTATTCAAGACACATACCAGCGAAGCACAACAAATGTACGTCTGAGAGAGCGCTCAGTGAGTGACAGGACAGTTCTTCTGAGTAAGAAAAGCAGTGAAGACAGGATGTGAGGCTTCAGCAACATTACAAAGAATTCATGACTGCACACAGGTGTGATTCAGATGGCTGAGGCTATCGGACTCGAGGCGCATTGGGCAGTGCCTGTCAATAAGCCAAGACCATCTGCCATCCACAGAGAGAAAAAATACATCTATCTAGAAGCAGGGCTCTTTGTGAGCTTTCTGGAAAAGCTCCAAGGTGGGCTCCAAGCATTTTGAAAGGTTGTGTAATGCACAGCTCCTTTACTTAGCTCCTGATCCAAGAGATACCATAGCTCTGAGGGACAGAGAAGGGAGAAGAAATACAGATTTGTCAAAAGGTATCTCAGTGACAAATGCAAAGAACACTTGAAGGGATGGCTGATACTTCCTGTTCTTCAGGACAGTTGGGAAATTGTGATTGTATTTTATCTCTCAGGAGTACCACAAGGAAGAGGAGACTTAACATTGTATTTGTAGACTATCAAGAGCAACCAGAATGATTAGGAGCTAATTTTACCATAAAGGTCAGGCTAATCTCTGCATATCAGAGATTATATAAAGACACTTGACCACATCAGTACCTCTCTCATTCACCACCCTCTGGCACCTGCTTTGAGCAAGAACACAACTGCCCAGGGAACGGGATGGGTGGGGAGCAGCTGTATTTTGGGCTGCTCTTCTCAGATCACAGGGTTTGTTCCCTCTCCTGGCACAATCCTGAGGACTCCTGCGAGGCGAGCACCACTGCGTGCACAAGGCATGGCAGCAATGAAGAGGAGCTGAAGCTCGCTCCCACAGTGCCCATGTTTCTCCACTTGTGCATTTTGAACTGCCTGCTTTTTGTTGTTGTTGATGGTGTTTGAAGATTAAATGTTATGTGCAGCAACAGATGTTAGTGACCTCATTCAGAGCTGAATACCTTTTTACACATGGTTTGGTTGCGCACCAGGGGCCAAGAACTTTGGCTGTAGATAAGCAAAATCAAGTTCTGCTTTAACTGGCATATTGAGTCTGTTGTCTATAAACATTCACATTACAAGAATGAGATCAAATCTGCCAAGGGACATTATTATGATGTGAAATATATTTGCCCATCACAAAAGACTGACTGGAATAGAGCGGAAAAGTGATTATTGAGCTATGTACCAGTGGTGTCAATTGGCTCAAAAGCTCCACTAATTGCAAGCAAACATGATCTTGGGGAATAGAGAGAGAGAGTCACAAACATATGTATAAAAACATCCAAGAAAGAGGAGGAGAGGACATTCTTTGAGGAATAAAGCAAGGAAACGTTAGAGCTTGGCAGCTTCTGCCCTGCTTTGATTGGATGGGTGGCAGCCATTAAATGGCAGTGCCAAAAAGACCAGTGCTAGGCTGGATGGGGTTTTCCTAGGAATATGAAAAACAACAGGCCAGGAAACAAGAAAAAAGTCCAAATGCTACTGGAGTGCTGCATTATTGATCTGTTTTTTTCAAGCAGTCACATATGCTTAATGTAAATACCTGCAGATTATATCAGAAGGGAATCACCACAAAGATGTCACAGGATCTGCTCTTAGAACTAACATATTTAAGATTTATATTGCTATTGCCAGTAACATGGGAGCTGTGTCCTCTTTGGAGGAGTGAAGGAAACACTGGGAGAAGGAAATGTAGGGTTTCAAGGCATGAAGGTGCAACTTTTGCATCAAACTGCTTTTGATGGTTTAAAAACCTCAATTAATTGCTAAGAAAAGGGCACCAAGTACCTGACTTAGGGGAAATCCTCGGGAATCTCACACACCTTTGCAAACTGTATTCAGGCTGAAAGACAAAGACATTTCCCAAAGAAGCAAGAATCCAGGTGGTATTAAGCAATATCACAGAAAAAAAACCAAAACAAAAACAGCCAAGGGAAAAGCATACAACAGTCTTGGGCTTTCAGAATCATCTCATGCACTCAGAGCCTTTTCCTACAGATTTGCCAGCCTTAACTCACGTCTACGGGTGCGTTTCTCCCCTTCCATTGCTCCACTCACTTTTAGACAACATGAGAGCTCTGCTAATGAGTGAAGAAAGCAGAGAATCACTATCATCAGGCATAGTTTGAGGTATCTTTATGTATTTAGCAGTAAGTCATAGTAGTGGCCTAGAGGCTCCACCAGTTGCCTAACGATGTCAGTGAGCTAACAAAAAATGCATCCAAAGCAAATCCACGACTCTTCTAACAAGACAAGAGAAAGATCACACCCTCTTCTCCCCAAAATCAAACACAAAAGCCACCCAAATCCTAAACCTACTTTTCTATTCACTAAAAGAAGGGGATTTCCTTCCAGCCCCCTGTCCCAAAGCGAACAGTGAAGGAAGCAGTTCAAGAAGGAAATGTAGATGTAGATGCAACTTTTGCATCAAACTGGTTTTGACAGTTTAAAAACTTGAATCAATTATTAAGAATTAATTGAATCAATTGATAAGGGTTGCCTCAAAGGGGCAGGGGCTCTGCTGAGTCCATGAGGTAGAACACAGACAGCAGCAGTGTCTCCACAAATGCCCCAGCTACCTGCTCAGCCTCAGATGTTCACCAGCACAAACCGACTGCAAAGCAGGGGTGGGGGGGGGAAAAGTTTTAACCAGAGATCTATTGCCAGGGACCTGGGAGATATGAGCAGGTATCATGGAGAGAGTCCCATGGGGATAAGGTTCATTAAACACAGTCACCACTGTCAGAACCGAGCCCTTCTGATCGAGGCGAAGGAGGTTGAATAGCACAGTGCTGGAGAAGCGCTTTTGTATCTCTCTGGCACGGAGTACGGTGTTCTGCTCAGAATCAGGAACCTCTTCTTTGGCTAGAACAAAAACATTTGACTGTGCTTTGCTGTGAAAACATTGTGATTTGCTTTACTGTCCATTATGAATGTTAGTCTTTCAAAAAATTGTTTCCTTTTGTGTTGTGTAAATACAGCTTCTCCCCAGTGGTGTTGAAATACTGTCACGGCAAAGGAGAGGCTGCTGATGCTTTCCAATCTTCAGCAAGCACCACAGACATTTCTGGAACATGAAATCAAAATACAACCAAGTAGCATTAAAATGTTCTTTGAGCTAATTTCTCTAACCAGAAGATGATAGTGTATGTGATCAGTGTTCAAAGCAAAATAAGAATAATCCTGAAACTGCGTCTTTATTTCTCTGGAATGGAGTCAGAGTGCTGGAATAGAGTCAAAGTAAAAGCTTCTTTGTATGACAACTGAATTTGAGTATTGGATTTCTTATTTGATGTGACATCTCATCACAAGATCTTCCAGGCACTGTGCATGGACCACCTCTAAAATATAAACAACCTAATATTCTACTACTTCTGTTTGTGGTAGTAATAATTCATTTGCACACCAACTTCTTGAAAGGAAAAGCCAGAAGTGTCCCAAACTTTTGATACCACACAGATGTCTTAAAGGCAAACATGATGACTCTCTCCCTCCCATCAGTACCCACATCACACTGCACTGGCAACAACACTGCTGCTGACTTTCACAGAGGGGGTTCTGAACGAAGCCTGGGGAAGGGGACAGTTCTTCAGGCAGAGGGAGGCTGTGTGACTGTGCTGACTCCTGGCAAATTTTGCCAGTCATATCATCAGCTGATGATACATTTCTGACTGGTGACCTCCTCTGAACACAATATAATAGCCAAATCAATGCATGAAAAATTCTCAAGATCAGCTAAATGTCAGCAGAACTTCAGGTCTATGGATCACAGCTTGGAAACACAGCTTGGATCTAATTCATCTTCCATGATGATGACTAACAACTGATCACACCTCATCCCTAAGTGGCCTGGTGAACTACGTTTGGGCAACGTGAGAGGTGAGTAGGATCGAGATCTTACTGTTTACTGAATAGCAACGTGATATACATGACTTAGACAACATCAAAAGAGAGTCTCATTTCCAGGAGATCAAAAGGTGCAGTGCATTCCAGACAAGGAAAATGGCTGCACCAAAATAACAGGAGGCACCCTCAAGTTTCTGTTTGTTACTGGCCTGAAGCTGCTGACTAAACATGAAGATATTTCCACATTCATGTTTATTTTTAACAGGAGGTTAAAGCTGAGGTGCCCACACAGTCTTGTTTCCTGTAGAAATGTGACAACTTAGGGATATATGAGTTATACACATCCAGGCACCAAGAGGCTGAAATTCAAGCTGTCATTCCACAAAGACCTTGTTCCATACCAGCACAAGTCAACCATATTCTCCTGACCACCCAGGGCCTTCCCAGACCCAATTACTACGTCTCTGATTCTCTCTGCCCTCTCCAATACACCACTACTAACGCACAAACTATTTGTCCCAACTTTCTGTTCCTTCTTTGCTGCACCCTACCTAGGAAAATATGTTCTGACCTGATCTCCCAGGTGTCTATTCTGTCATGTCTTCCAATCCCCAGCAAGATTATTTTTTAAAAGATTGTGAATTCTTTGAAACGGAAAACATCTGCATGATCCAATGAAGAAGAAAGGCAAAAGTCAGTGGACTCCTCGCAGCAGACCTCCTTGACTTTTCAGAAACTCTTGCCATGAAGAATATAACCTGACTGCTTTCCTGTTTCACATCTCCCAGCAGCGAGTTGCTGCTTAAGGCAGAGAACACAGTACTGTAACTAACCTGGCATGAAAGAAAACATTTAACCTACAGTCCCTCATATTCAGAACAAATAACTGTCTCCTTGTCCCTTGCACATGTTTGATGGAGTCAGAAACAGGTTATTAATGAAGAATAACTCCATAAAAATGAACATGCTCCAATCAGTCTTCTGGCACTACAACATCAAGGGGAGATGCCAGTCAAGCAGCTAATATTAAACCTGTAAATCTTTACCTATTTAGGATGCTTTAATCATTTCCTATGAATTAATACCATAAAATGTGATTTACAGCTTAAGGAGGAAGATCCTTATAACCATTAATACACAAATCCAATCAACAGACATTTGGAAATTACAGATTCTCTGGAGCTGTGTGTTGCTCAACAGAAAAACCAATCCTGCCCCCTTCTCTGCAGAGAAAGTAGGGCTTCAGATGTTGCTGTAGGTGCAGTTTCATCAACGCTGTGTTCCAGGAAACCTCCTTGCACAGGCTCTCTTCAACAGATGGTCTTCTTAATTTGGTATAAGGTACAAGATTTATAGACAACCCTCAGCAACATGGGAAGTGCTTAAGGTGTCAGATGAAGCAATAAACAAATGGGAGAGCAATGGTCTCAGCAAACAAATTCTCTGCCCTTTCAAGGATTGCTATGACCCTGATGCTCTTACCTACGTATCTGGGAGAAAATACTAAATTATCAGGGGCAGGGTTTTTTAACATGGAAAAGTTATTCTAATTTTTGTCCAGTTTTGCTGCACATTATTAATGGCAGTCACCAAGGCCATTTAAGCCCAGATATGTTGAGCTTATCAGAAACAGATCTGCATGCAGTGTGTCTACCACAGTCCCCAGTACACCTAGAGGTGGCCAGCTGTTTCCTCCTACGCAATCCTACCCCAGCCTCTGACGTCTTCTTGTGACTGTCCTGTCACCACTGTGTACCAAACATAGCTAAAACCTGGGACATTTGTTTCACACATCCTCCTCTGCCTCACCACAGGTGACTCTGCCAAGTGACCATCACTTGGTCTCATCTACTCCTGGCTATCATTTGTTTTTGTCTTTCCTTTGCCCCACATGTACAGGCTCATTCATCTGCTGGTCCCTCCTCTGTGTCACCGGTTCTAATGACCTGTTTTCTCTCTGGTACCCCTTAAGTATATACAAAGGACCAATTTAACCCTTTTCAAATTTAACCATTTGCTTGAGATGCCAAAAATAGAAAATGAGTTGCCTTTTGCTTCCTTTATCACCCATGAGGACAGGGTTTTAACTGAGCACAGTTGCTCTTTGTAGACACCTCCTGGTTTCTCCTGACAAGAGAAAGCTCAGTGTTACTGGCTTTCTAATGCATCACTAACGTGTTTACGGGGATGGATCCAGGACAAAATATAGACATTTTTCCAATCCCTGATTTGCAATTCTTCCTCTCTCAACCTCTTGTTTCTTTTTCCAGCATTCAAGTTGCTTTGCCTTGTCTGGTTTATGTGGATAATTTTATTTTAAGGAAGCTTGAGCCACCAGTTCAAGAAGAGTTTTTGTAGCACAGCTCTCCACTGTGGAAAGAAGGCAGGTGACACACTCTTTATATATTATTATAAAGTTTCCCAAACAACATTTTAACCTTTGGCTGTTCCAAAAGCCAAACTACCCTACTAGTACAGACTGAAATTTATGATTTTATGGAGAGAAGGAAAAAAAAAAAATAGAAATTGGAAGTGTGGGTACTCATTCAGTAGCTGAGACCAAGAGGCTTTCAGAGAGCTAGAAAGCTCTGTAGTGGACAGCTTAAGCTTTTGCCTCAGGGCATTTAAAACTTCATTTTCTCCTGCTCCATCTTTTCCCTTCTTCCCTGCTCCTTCCTCCAGCATATGTCTGCTAAAGACCTCGGCCTGAGGAACAGAACTGGGAGGAAGCCAATCTCCAACTCATCTTGGGATCTTAGAGCCTGATTTAATTTTCCATACGGCCCGACTGCTTCTTCAGCAATGACGCACATCCTGGCCAGCCTGACAGAGGCAGCGCTGCTTCTCCTGTAGAGCACCAGCGTGATGGAGTTTCATAGGGAACCTGATACACTTGCTACTGGTCCAGCTGCAGCATCCAGCCTTGTCATAGGCAGAGAAATTGCCAAAACATCCATTAATTTCAGTGGTACCAGATTAGGCCCATGGAAACAAGATGGAAAGGATAAAAGTCAGGGAATGTGATAGGAGGGGGAAGACAGAGCAGACTGCACGCTCTGAGAGAGGATGGAGAAGGAGAAACACACAATAAGGAAGGGTAGGTGCAGAGAAAGGACAGTTATTACAGGAAGGGCAACAGACACCATCTTGAAATGAATACAAAGCAATTTTATAGTTAGGGTTCCAAAGTATCTTCTCCTTACTGGAAGGGTTATGATTGATGATTCATTTTTTAAAATGAAACATTTAGCTCAGAGTGGTTTTGGAGGGTTTGAAAGGAAAGAACAGCTGTCTATGGCAGGAGGAGCTGGTGGGATGGCTCAGACTGCAAGTTCAGCTGCTTTTGTTCCCAACACCTACAAAAACTTTTAAACAAGAACCTTTCTGACACAGAGATGTAGAAGAGGAGAAAATTGCATACAAAGAAACGGAAAAAAGGAAATATATAACAAGGTCTTTGGCTGTTCTCTTCATTTAATGTCATGGGATTATGAAATTTTCCTCGTTGTCCCTGAATGAGGTCTCCAACTATGTATCCTTGGCAGCTGACACAGCGGCAATAGCTCCAGTTTGATCACTGTGACCATTGTATTGGCTGCACTTTCAAATCACCTCAGCACCCAGCAGCTACCCGTTTTCTTGCCAAAATAGTAGACATGCTCACAGTAACACTTTCCCACCTGTATCTTAGTAACAGAGATTATACTGGAAAATCCCATCAAAACAAGAATGTTTTTAGTTGGCAGAAACAAGATAAACTCATGTTTGTTGAGCACATCTCACCTTAAGTCTGAGTTGGTCAAACTATAACGAAGGTCTAATTTGTACAGGCTGTAGAGCACTTGAATGAGTCAGTCATTTAAATGCAGCACTGCAGTTCAAATACCTTTTTACTGAACATTTTAATAATTTAGAAGTGCACAAGGACTTGAGAACTGCTGGTAGGGCAGTGATTTCTGGAAAAAAAAGTATCTGTCAGTCAGGTAAATATTCTTCTCAATCTAGATTAAAACCAGCAGAACCTGCACTATTGAACTCCACCTTCCACGCTGCCACCCTCGACACACACATTTATACACCTTTGTTCTGTACTCCTCAGAAGTGGACAAGCACAATTTACTGTAGGAAATGGAAAACGTAAGCTCTTGGCTAATGTCAGCAACACAAAACAAAACAATTTGCTTGCCCATCAGAAATAGAGCATTGCATTTAACAGAGACCACACAGTTGTAGTGAGGAACAAACTATATCCACTTAAGATCCAGTTCATTACATATTCCCTATATTCTTGGTATAAGAAAGAGCAGACCACATGTGTGGGGGAGCATAATTTCCTGGAGGCAACATTTTATCTTTGATTTCCATTAGGTCTTTCATGAACACACCACTCGATCCCCTCTGCCTAACTGCCCCTGCTGTGCCAGTGATCACACAGTATGTAAAGCCAAGCCTGCCTTTGTCAGGACTGGTATCAATTAGAAGGCCCAATATTCAGATGACACGCTCGACTCCCAAAGTGTTGTCGCAGTTATTCCTCGAGAACAACAGAAGGACGTTGAACTGTTCCACTGCACAGGGTTTTCAGACTGCATTTTGCATTATGTCCTCACACTAACCCAAAGCAAATTTGCACCTACAGTTTTGCATGCTCAGGAGGGCTCCAGGCAGGAGCACCACAGGCCTGGGTTCACCCGACCTCGCCGGTGGCATCTCGGTGAGGGGATGACTCAGCCAGGCTCCATAATTAACAATGGGCTGCACCCTCTTGAGGAGATGACTCATCCCATAGGTGGGCTGAAAAGCAGCCTCAATATGCTAATTTCTCCCTGGTAACTGTAAAAAAAATTGTCTTTGTTGACTGGGCTATTAATTTCGTGAGGTGGGATTAACCTGGGACACAATTACAGGTTGTGCAGGGAGAGGCACAAAGAACCAGCGTGTGGAAATCCCACCGTGGGAGCAGCCGCCGGTTCAGCGATGCCCCCAAAACCGGGCTCAGAAAATAAATAAATAAATGAAGGAATGAGGGGCACAAAGTTCACAAGCTGCTCCTGAAATCTCCAGCCTCAAGGAAGAAGACAGTAAAAGTTTGTGAATATAAACAGGGGCTTTACGGGAACTTGACAAAACCCATACTTTTATAGTTATTTGCACATAATTGCCCGTCACATAATTCACTGCAGAAGAGAGATTCCCTTTGATTCCAGCCAGAACTGGCATGAGCCCAGGCATTTCTGCACGGGGAAGGAACCAGACCCAGAGCCACCCTAATCTGGTCTGGGGAGCGAAGGGAAGTCCTACAACTCCACCGCACTGCGACTCGGATTTAACCAGCTCCTTGTAACTCTTCTTTAGCTCTGATTTGTAATGGAGACTGACTTCATTCCTATTTGTTCCCTCCAACAAATAAGCTTTCCGTTCATGTCTCTTCACCAGCTCCTTCTCTCTGACATTAAACTAGTCTCCTGATTAACGAGATATGGAAAGCTTTAGGAATAGGGCCAAACTGGGGGGATATTTTTCTTTTTTGGCTCTTTTCAACTTGCATCAGGCTGCATTATAGAAGGCTGTCTTGCTAGTCAGAGCAAGAAACCCTCGCAAACATTACTGCAGAGTTTCACCAAAACTAAAAGACTGTGCAGAGTTCTTTTGTCGACTTGAAAATATGCGTCAGTAACCCCAATTCATTCACCCTGAACAAAATAGCTACAAACATTCATTTTGCCAATATACCGGCCTTAAGAAATGTGTAATTTCACAGCACCAACAGAACATTTATATTGCAGCCGTTAACCCAGCTCCTAAGCTCCTGTAGGAAGCTAAAACTGTTTAGTGAGAAGGGCTTTCTGAGCTGAGAATCAAGCTGTGAGAAAGAATAAAAAAAGAGCATTCATTTAAACATCTTCAGAAGCCCCTAAAAATGCCGTTTTCACACAGTAAATCCGCTGCACTTGAATGTCTGCTGGCTTTCTGAAAGGAATGCTCTTCACTGGGATGCAGCCTGCTGTGGTCAAGTATGATGGAAATAAAAGTGTTGCTAATGGTGATTGAAAAGGATTCCCACTGCTGCTGGCCACTGTTGGTTTTAGATGGGCCAACTCTGTTGAACAGAGAGCAATGGGAGACAGTAAACTTGCTCTAAGGCTCTCTAAACTTTGAGTCACCTCTGCTTCCTTCTCTTTTAACACTAGCCTGGCCTGTTGTTTCTCCACAGAGCTTTATATTAACTCAGTCTGGACCAGACTATCACTGGAAATGTAAAGATGCAGATTTTCACACCAATGAAGCGACACAATGAAAGAATGGAAGCATGGGAATGAGCATTAGCATAGCAGCAAGTCAACAAGCTCAAAACACTTCCACATTGTGGGTTAGCCCAAGAAACAAAGTCATGACTGAAGGGCAAATACCCAGCCAACCACTTTCGCTGTGAACCTTCATACTGACGGCAACGATCGGGAGCAGGGCTCGGTCGTGCCAGGCACCTTGCCTCCCTAAGGAAAATCAGCTTTGCCCAGGCACACAGACACTCTGCTCAGACAGCAAGTGGCAACCCTAGGGCAGGCAGCAAGGCTGAGGCAATGAGAATTCAGCTTCTGTCTCCTGGATGCCCGTTCGAGGCATTAGGCACGAGGCAAACCTCTCCTCCCCAGCAGGACCTGACTCCTGTTAATGGCTGTTCTGTCTCGCATCCTGCGGGATCAGCACCGCTCCACTGCAAATCTCCAGGAGTGGCTGATAGTTCAGCTGGGCTACATCTCTCCTTATAGCTGACTAATTACAATGCCTCGAGACTCCAGAGGTATCCTGTACCTTCAGGCTCTGAGGGAACTTGGTAATCCAAGCCCTTAGTCACACTGAGAGAAAATCAATTAAGGACATTAAGGAGGAGAAAAACCAGCCAGAATTAAGGAAAACCTGTCTTTCCTGCGAGTGGACTCCAGCTGCCCAAGCACTAAAAGAGCAGGTATCTCCTGGGCTTTGCAATTGTGATGATGCTGAGGACGTGCAGGGTCCTCCTGTGGTTTTACTTGGATGTACAGGTGTCCCTCCAGACCTTATGGGTCTCTTCTCCCTGACTGCAACCAGAGAGCTTGCACGGCCACGTGGCTGAGGATCCTGAGCCAGCTGAAAACCAACCCAATAAAACACAATGATGGGTTACTTGGGCTGGGGCAATGGTTGCCTCAGCCAAGGTGGTTGTCCAACAGCACAAATTTTGGTGTTTAAATAAGTGTATCAGCCTAGAGCCTCCGAGGAGGGAAAAGGAAGGTGTAAAGTGGGGGGCAGTGGTAGGTTCCACACCTTGTCCCAGATGCTGCAGCTGAACAGCAAGGCTGACACGCTTTGTTTGATCCAGGCTCTCAACTGATCCACCTCAGCACAAACCACGGACCCTACCAGCATCTGCTGATAGACATCATCTCTTTTATGCTGTTTACTCACTCCATATGCCTCAACAGGGAGCACAAAGGAGAAGATGAACGAGAACTTAAACATACTTTGAAAGTAGACTTTGACTGCTGCAAAATACTTTCAATTCAATATATACAATCCCAGCAAAAAACCTAGCCCTTCTTAGGCTATTTTCAGTCTATTAAGAGTTTATCGAGGTCTAGGAGACAATCTCACATGGCACACTGCAAGTAGTAATTGGTCCCTCTTCACACTGCTCTTTTTTGATCAGTCTAGCTTAGCCTTCTTCAGCAAAATGCCAAGATGTGGATCAAAGACTCCAAAGAGCACTCACTTTCAGGCCCCCAAATACACACAGATCTGCAGCAATTCTTGATGGTTTTTTTTTTTTTTTCTCCTCCCTCACAGGTATCTATTGCAAGTGGTCATCATTTTGTGCTGCCCTTTAACATACACTTATGTTACATCAGTGACTGAAAAGTACAAGCCTTGCAGCTCATGGACATTCATCCACCTAATCCCAAACCCTGGTAAACTCCATTGCACAGCTGAGGGGCTCACCAGATCTCAGTCATTCTGTGCTAGCCATGAGTCCACCCTACCTGTGGAGGCTGTCTGGGCCACCAGGAAGTTCAATGTGCCAACAACTGGTTTGCCAAGAAAGATGTAAACTGGCTGGAAGACAGAAGCCTAGAAACTATGGTGAAACTCTCATTCTGCACGCAGAAGTGTCAGTGTGCAGGCACTGTGCAAGGAAAGCACACAGGTTGGAGTAAAGTTTTTTGCTCTTGATCTAAAAGCAATCAGGTTTGCAGCCCTCCCTTTTGTCTCCAGTCACTGACACACTTCCCAACCTGCTCATGGGAATCCTGCCACGAAGCAGAGAGCCTCACAGATCAAATCACTACCGCGGGGATGCACTGGCTGTGCACCCACTGAACAGCGAGAGCAGCCCTCAGCCTGGCTCCCAGGGAGGATCCCAGGTCAGAGAGCCAACAGGCCTGTGGGCACAGGCTGAGGTGTGGCTGCAACACACCCTCCCAAATATGCTCAAATGTCAACTGTGAGCGCTGCAGAAACTATCACAGAAGGGCAAACAATGCGGCTCTCCCGGTCAGGGCAGCGCCCGCCGCGCCCAGAGCTCCCTGCTCCCAGCAGAGCGTGCGAGCTGCGATCGTGCACGCACGAGCACTCCGGGTGACCCCGATGGCCACTGATTCTGAGTGGCCACAGACCACTGGACAAGGTGCTGTTCTTTTCTCCCCCTCTGTAAATCACAGGGTGAGGAAATGAAACAAAGAAGGAAGAGCAGCGGGGAAGAGCACGTAAGAAGCAGTGGCATCAAAAGCCCTGGCTTTTCTGTCTTGCTACATCTTCTCCTGACTCTTTAATCTATTAATTACATTTACCAGACTGCAGCCCTACCTTCACCCTGTAGATCTCACTGAGCAACCAGGACCTACCTCAGAACTACCGAGCTGAAGTGTCTAAGAGAAGTCTGTGCATCTCCTACATATTCTGCTCCTACCTCTCAGCAGAGTCATTCTGCGCCGATCGCCTTTTTCAGGTCCATGTCGCACTCATTTTAGACCTTTGCAACAGTGAATTATCTGGATACTGGTGTCTGCAACCAGTCCCCCATGTACAACTGTCTTTACAAGAAACCAAACATGCAAATAAAAGCCCACTATGCCTTGTTTCTTGGGCTAAGCAGAGTTTTATTTAAGACCCAGTTTCCTGATTAACTAATTTATTTTTTTTTTTAAATTAAGGCATTGACTAGAGCTTAGCTTGGTGGTCATAGCAACCTGCTTATGGCTTTTTCCCCAGTAAAAATGGGGTTACTGAACTACTCAGAAAGAGCTGCAAGTGGAAACATTTAGGTGAAGGAAAGACATTTTTCTGTTAGGAAACTTCTCAGTATATAACACAACCTCATCACGCTTTTCAGACACTGAAGGGGAGCAGCAGGGTCCTACTGGAGGTACCAGCAAGCATCAAGTCACACAGAAGAAATAGCTGAAGATGGGGAGCTACCAAGTAAGGACTACGCTATCCCTTATCTCCTTTGGAGGCGGGTAAAGGGCTTTCCAGACTCCTGCTGTGAATTTGTCTCAGTGTTTTTTAAGGCCCCTTAAAAATGTCATTTGTCACAGAGTAAATCCTGGATGTCTGGTTACTTTCTGCAGGGAATGCTCTTTGCTGGGCTGCAGCTTGCCAGGGGTCAAATATGACAGAAATGAAGTGTTGCTAATAATGATTGAAAAGGATTCCTACTGTTTGTGGCCGGCGCTGGTTATTAGAGAGGCTAAATTTGTGGGACAGAAAGCAGCAGGAGACAGTAAACTTTCCCTAAGACTTACTAAACTTTGAGTCACCTCTGCTACCAGTGCCATTCTGTCAGAGCTATTGGGAGAAAACTGATATTATAATTACTAATCTCAGCGAGGGCTTGGTGTGCAACCTGAGGCACTCCTCTGCCGGCCGCGGAATGACGGATGGGCCGGGGAGGTGGGCTGGGGAGGTGGCAGGAGCCGCCTCTGCCCCTGGCCCTCACGCACACAGCCCCGGGTTACCGCTCTCTCCAGGCTGCCGAGGACGAGGTGAGGGAGCAGCAACGCCGCTGCCCTGCAATGAGAGAAAATTATCATTGCCAAAAGCACCTGCCCGCTAGGAAAGGCTGGGGTGTCACCTCCCCGCTAGGAAAGGCTGGAGTGTCACCTCCCAGGAGCTCCTTCTCTGCCCCTGAAGTGGTGGCGTCGAAAGGGCTGTCTGAGGCAGGAGTCATCCCCCTCGAAGGCAGCCAATATTGATGGCTGAGAACATTTTTGTTTCGCTTTGTTATTTCCTGCACCTCTTCCCCACCCTACTGTTTCTGCACCTGCTGGATTAAACTTTCACATAAAATCAGTTCTGGCTGTATATAATTTAACTTTATCCTCTACGGTCTCTTTTATACATTGTAAACACATTCCTCTAAACCCCAGGCACAGCTTATTATTAACAAGTTCAGTGCTCAGAATGTTTGTCCACCAAAAGGAGATAAACCACCGATTTTACAAAGAGAAACGGGGCCTTATTCGAGTTGACTGGAACGAGGAAGGCGCAGTAGAAAAGCAGCAACATCAAAAGGGAGCGCAGACCGAGGCCCTGGCGCCGTGAACCCCCCGTACGAGCTGATGCGAAGGCAGCGAGCGGTCCCCCCGCGAAGGGCGGTATATCCCCGCCCGGAATGAAGTGTGGACAGAAACACTGTGCAGGATCAGGCCTGGAGGACCAGACCCGCCACAGATTGATCACCTCTGCGGGGTGCTGAGCAGGCTGCTGCCCTATTGATTTCTTATAGCAATAGAGGGGGCTTAGCACCTCGGAGCATCAAATTTCCAAGCCTGGAAAAGACCTGGGCTCTGGAATGGATTAAAGTCACATGGGATGTATTTGGAAAGGCCTCGGTTCAGTCTCAGCGCTCAGTAACAGCAACCACCATTTATTCTGGTTACTACAATTCATTTGGACAGTGTTTACAATATCGTCCCCTTCCTCCATTATTAGACAAACAACTTTGATAGGCAGCCTTTTATTTTTTACAGCATTTCAGAGCAGAATAAACGCACAGCCCGTGTTATTTATGGAGTGAGCTTTCTGGATGAGGTGCCTTTGCCAAGGAAGTGTGAATTCACATAGTGCACACGCTGTGTAGGTTCAAGCAGACAACAGTGACCCGGCAGTCAGTGGGGAAGGGAAAAACAAATGCAAGACACCATCTTTCACATGCCATGTCATCAGAAAACCCTCCCCATAAACTTTAGGGAACTATGTGCCAAATGTCATTTGACTGACCCAGAAAAGCGGTCAGAACTGGCATATAGGGCTGCTTCTGCTGGGCAGGGCAGTGAGAGAAACCCCTGAGGCTTCATTTCCCTGTGTGCGCTCATTCCTTAGGGAACGCCGTGTCGGTTGTTTGGGACGGCGTGGCTGGCATTCGGTGGCCATGAGTACTGGAGACAGCTACAGAAAGGCAGCCTCACTTGAAAGGCTTTTTCTAAAAAGTTAGGATGAAGATTTTTTTTTAATTAAAGGAGTAGAGATTCAGAGGAGAGGAGAAAGAACAAGATAAACAGGTTTTATTTCACATTATTTTGACATCTGCTACTGCATAAAAACTTTTCTGCAGGCAGGCTAGCAGCAGGCTTTGTTCAAAATTAACAAACTGAGCAATTCTGATTTCCTGTTACACCCAGCAGCCAATTGCAGGCTCCATCACTTTGTGTTTGTTTCATTTCTGATCCTTCGTCCCACCAACAATGTGGGATTATGCAGCAAAGCTGCGTGGACATCACTGAAGGAGCACTGGGTCATGGACCCAGAAGCTTATGGAAAAAGTTTAATATCATGTATATTTATAATAATTAACCATGGACTTGCTGTATTTCTTGAGTCCAATTAAAACACACACAAAAATGACTGTACAAACAGCTCTTGCTGCCTCATCTACTAATTACACCTTCCAGTTGCAAACGCTGGGGCCATACCACAGCTGAAAAATCCACACAGCACACCTCTAACCCCTACATACACAATAATGAATTAACTCAGCAGGTCAATAAATCAAAGAGGCTAAACAGCTTGTCAGGAAGGAAACAACAACAACAAAGTCAAATAAACAGCTTCGCCTGCAAGCTCATATGCGTTTGCCTTTTGGAACGAACACAGTTCAAGTTTTTGGTGTATGTTCAAGACAGAAAGTTGATTTGAGGTCAGAAAAGTGAAGAAAACCTCAAAGGCTGTTCTGTGACAAAGATGTTCTGCAGCATACCATTGTCCTGCTCCAAGGACAGGTCTCTCAATGTGACTAGGAAGTTCTGAAAACACTTCTTCTGGCTACCATAAAAAAAAATTGCTCCTTAAACACAGAGGAAGCAAAAGCTGCTCTCTGCATTACTGAAGAGCAGCCAGTCCTCCCATTTCTTGCAAAGCACTTTTGGAAAGCATCCCCTCCATCTAGACAAGATCAAAACCAATGCTGCTTGTTGCCTGTGATAGCAATGTAAAGTTAAATAATAATGCTAATTTCACATGTCATGTTACAGGAATGATTGATATAAATAAATCTGGGGTTGTTTGATAAGAAATATACAAACACGTCCCTTGTCTTTCAGAAGAGTTCATACGAGCCAAAGCCAAGCCTCTCATGTGTTTTATCAGATCATTCCTCATTTTGAATATTTTCCCACGACTTAGTGCATTTTTTAATAAAAAGATAAAGTCTTTTTATAGGATAGACTTTTCCTTGCACAGTTTATACTGAAGCAATCTCAGGTCTTCTTTCAAAATATTTGAAGCCAGACTTGCTGCATTGACAAATACAAAATAGAGCAACAGTAAAAGATTAACTCGTGTCAGCTCCCAATGTCTCTGCTCTTAAATTATCCTCATTTATAGCACAGCAGCACCTAAGAGCCTCCCACACGACCCCTTGTGCTAGGCTCTCCCTGTAGAACTGCACTGGAAGACTTCAGACTCAGAAACTGATCTTCCAGTGACCTGGACGCTGAGACCCTGTGTCTCCAGCTCCATGAGGAAGAGGCCCTTCAGCTCAGAGATGAAGACAACTGTCAGGAATCACTGTCTGTTTATCTGGATATCAAACCTGCCTGGAGCAGCAAGGCTCCAAAAAAAACCCCAAAAAAACCTGTTTTAAGCTTCCTGCCAGCTTTCCTCCACCATGCCAAGAGCCAACAGGCTGGGAGAGGACACCCTTCACAACCTGCCTTCCACACCTCATCTGTGCGCCTACAAGCTTTGTCCTTGTGACCTGGGCAGCTGAGTCTCCTGATCCGACATGGAGAGGGAGGGACTTGTTTACAGAGGGAATTATTTCCTTCTTTACTGAGATGAGTTGCCTCAGTGCTGACTTGTTTTATTACTTTTAAATTACAATCAAGTACACCATAATTTGGCCAAGCTTGACATCTGCTTTCACTAGCTCTCGATATTTGCAAAAGCTCTTCAAGAAATGCGAGGGAACCACACTGGAAAAGCGAAGCATTCACACCTCAGCAGACATAACTAGAATGCAAAAGGTTTCACTCTATTTTTTAGGTTTTTTGCCCTGTTCAAGCTTTCACTCCAGGTCTCTTAACACAAATACAGCAGTAAGTTAGCTCTATGGAGCAGTGCATCCCTCTAGCATCACACAAAGGTACATGTGCTGCTGTGGCAATCCAGGCCACTGTCTCAAACACACCATCACAGCCCAGTCTCACACATCAGCCAAGATCTTTTTTTATAGCTTTTAAATAATCTCTCTGGGGAAAAGACTGCAATACAGTACACTTTCCTTCTTAAAATGCAAAGCTGTTGTCTAAGTAAGCCTGTTTTTCTGCTTTTTTCCTAATGCAGGAAGATGCTATTCCCCTAAAAGAAGGGAAAATGAACACCTACTATTCCTTTCCCCTACTCCTAGAAGAGAGTAACAAAAAGAGGTTAACTATTGACCCAACTGCCACACCTCAGGCAAAACAAACCAGCAGGACCCAGTAGCCATGCTGATTTACACGTGGCAGAGCGTGGTCATTCACCCCTCGCTGCGCTGGGGATTCTGAAGGACCATATTTTCTTTTGGTTTGAGTTTGTTGGGGGTTTTTTTCTGTCAATATACACGCTGCTATGTGCTCATGGAAAAATTAATGCTGTAGCAACACTGTCCCTTCTGAATGTACAATCAGAACAGTGCAAGAAATTCATGGAAATAACAGGATCCAATCCTTGGAGTATTTCCGAATCAATCGTCCCTTTATTTATATTGTAGCTGCATTCCAATTTATCACTTACAAATATCCTCCATAATAAATAAGGGAAGGAAATGGAAATACTACAATGAAATTGTAATAATTCAATCCTAGCTCTGCATATAATAAAGTTGCAGAGGGAATCTCTGCTTTTTTTGGTTGCCACTAAGCATCAGCAACAACTGATGGTCTTAAGTTAACAAGCTAATATTTCATCCATGGATACCAGAGTGATAATGGCTAAATATGCCAGTCGAGGGAACGAGCACATGTGCAGCTATTTGCCTGACACAACTTCTGCTGTCATGGCCTATTAAAACCAGTTTACATGTGCATGTCGAATTTGATGAATATGTATGTGACCTCTTTCATAGCTATCACTCATTGGACTGTAGCCCTCATGGCAGAAAAAAACAGCACCTCTCATTAAACACAGCTTGAGTTACAGGCATGTTATGTTAATATTCCTTCAGAACTTTAGGGGGTTTTCTTCTCCTTTTAATAAATCTTCAGAATAAAATAATTTAAAAGTATAATTTAAAAAAAAAAAGCCCACTTTCCTATTTCTCTCCTCTTTCACTTGGTGAATGTGTTTAGAAATTTTCCTTATCTAGTAGAAGAGACAGCAAATGAGTTTATCGATAACATATTCAACTGATAACAGCCAAATATGGCTCCTCTTATATAGGGTCTTGAACAGAATTAGGTATTTTAAAACAAGATAAAACAAAAACCTCACCCAGAACAGAATAGGTTGTTTTAGGCAAAAATGAGACTGCCTGTCTTGAGCATCACACTTGACCCAGATCTAAACGGTACGACGCGTTCAGAGGCTGAACACACGCAGCGAATGTTCCCTGTTACCTCCTGCTATCCCACTTCTTCTGCACCCAGACAGAAGGAGAACTGAAAGTAGGAGCTATATTCCCACAGAAAAGTGCTTTCACCAAACTTCTTACAGAAACTGTAAAGCCTCAAGAGGCAGAGGAAAGCATCCAAGCTTTTGGTGCTTATGAGAACCCAAATGAACCTCTGAATCTTTGGAGGCTTCTTCATTGCTGTTTAAAAAGCACAAATTGTGGAGCAGAAGCAGGGATGCAGCCAGATTGTGCAGTCCATATACGGCAAATATTTACTCACATGAGCATTTCCACTCCATCTGCTCTGCAGATACAGTAAATATTTCACAAACTGACACTTAATTTGGTAATACCAAACCAGAAAAGGCACATCCACGTAGGCACTGGTACTTCCTACCATCTACAAAGAAATCTTCTCCCAGTTATATGGATTTGAGGCATCAGCAACTGGAAGTAACAAGCAGGTTTGCACCAATATACAAAAAAACCAGGAATTAATGCACTAATTTTTACAGGCAACGTTGCTGTATCCTAGAGCACCACCAGCTCACGGTGCTGGGATCAACCAGACCTTGGATGCTTCATTCCAGTGAGTCCCACCTCAGCACCGGAACCAAGGAGTGCACGTAGCCAGCAGGGTCATTTCTCTTTCATTTGCAATAAGGCATCATTTCTTGTGACTTACTGGGTCCCTGACATCCAGGTAGCTTGGGATTCTTGATTTAGCCACTAAATAAATGGCCAAAATCTGTTTGCTTGACCGCTAAAACCCAAGCCTTGACCTTAGCAGGGGAATGTCGTAAGGAGAGAAGAATTCAGCAAGTGACTGAAGCTAGCATTAAATGATGCATTGGCATTACATTCTGAACTAGTGCATGAAAGGAAAACAGATTTCCATCAGAACATTCCACTTTGGGAAAACAAAACAAGAAAAAAAATTCCACTATGGTAATTCCAACAATGTTTTTAAATTTTCTGAAGTAAAGCTTCACAAAAAAGGTCTAATTCTAATTACACCACTAATGCCAAAATACTTATTTTTCCAAAATAAAACACTTTTCATTAAGGAAAAAAAATTTCACTTTCATTATCAGTTTCTTTAACTTAACTTTGATTTTATATTTATTTTATTTAAATTGTATTAATATGATTTTGTTTTATTTCACAACGTTTCAAGAAAAATGAAATTTGTAAATGTTCCTTTATCAACTGCTAGGGATTCTTTTTGATTTGCATTCTGGAGTATATTTGAAATGATTACTCTTCTTTTTAAGTCAGTCTGAAAACAAAACTTTGAACTCTTAGAATTTCCACTACCTATTTATGCAGAAAACTATTTTCTGCAACATAAAAGTTCCCAAAGACAACAGAATTGAAAGAAAATAAAAAGAAAATTTACAAGAAAAATAAAACCAGGAAAAAATCCAAGTCACCTCAATGTTCAAGTTAGATTAGATACTGAGACATAATCTGGCCCATGAGGGACATTTATATTAGCTGAAATTCCTGCCCAAAAACCTGAATGAAGAACAGGAAACTAATCACTTACACTTAGCAAAGCTGACAATGGAAAGAGGTGGAGGTTCTCACAAAGGTAGTATTGTTGGTAGAGTTTCAAGATATAGATACAATGGGGTTTTTATAAAACTTGATTATTTTTTTTTCTTCTTACAGTTTTTTTTTTTAAGTGGATTTTTCTCCAAGGAAAGAGCCAGCAGCTCTCTGGCAATAGAGACACATTCATTGCCAGCCTCTTCATTATGCAACAGCAATGCAGACGCTGAGAAGGACATGATGAGTTTGAACACCCAGCTCGTCCAATTTTGTGCTTGATCCCGGCATGTTCCTTCCCCTGCCATGAATGAGGCAGTTCTTGTGCTGGGGACACCGACCTGCTGGCTGATTCCTGCACAGAATTCCCCATGGATACCTGCCTTGCTCTCCTACCCTCCCATCCCTGCTGGTGCCTGCTCCAGGCTACCAGGATCCGACCCCATCAGCCTGACCCACGTGGCCTGAGGACCGCAGGGCATCCTCCTCCAGGCTCAGCATAAGGATGGTACAGATGAAGCCCAAATTTCCTGTGTTTTATTTGATGGGTTTGGTTTGCTTTTAAATAAAGCAAGCTGTGGTGTTCCTACACCACATGTGCCGCACACAGATCCCACTGCATCCTTTCCATGACAGGCTTTCCTTACGCGTTTCTTCCTGGCACATCCCAGTTGTCACTCCCTGCAACACAAGCACGTCTTTGCCTTGTCTACCTGACCTAGAAAAACACAATAAAGACTAAAACTGAACAAAAAACCCCCAGTACTGTTAAAATGGAGGTTTTATACCATATAATCCCATGGCTTTTAATTTTCCTAAGGTTTTGGGAAGTGCTCCTATTGCAGAGAACTTCAGGCACGGTTTGTGCGAAAGCTCCTTCCCAAACCACTGGCCCTGACTCGCTGCACGCTCAGTTTCTGGAGGGAAACCATGAATAATGCAGAAGTTAAAGCAGGCAGTCAGTTGTGCTTTACCACCCAACCAAAATAGCCTCTGCACCACTCCGTCCAAAGCAGACCTCAGAACGCTCCTCCGTGCGCGATCCCACAAGGCTCCTTCCGGAGTGTCTGCCATGAGATCACTCACAGGCTTCCAGCTCCATCAGTGGGCACAGAGCCGGGGCTGGAGGTATGGGCTATGCAAAATCAGCTCCTAAATCCCATTTGTTGCAGGTGCTAAGCATGCAAAAATGACACACAAATTCTTCTAGAAATACAAATGCCAGCAATACAAGTGCCATTGGATAACAGCTAATGAAAAAAAACCCCCAACCTCGACTGATTCGAAGGAAGAACAGGAATAGATATGACATAACTTATGGATTTGATAAGGAAAAATACTGCCAGGACACCAGGAATAGATGACAAACTCAGAAAGCATCCGCTCCAGCTCACCCCAGGAACTGATACACACAGAGAGCTTTCCACAGGCTGCTTCGGAGGTTAGGAAATGTCCGCATCACATTACAGGGCACTGCTCACTTTCCCTATCAGCTCTTACTTAATTAAAGTAATATTGAAATAAAATGTTCCTGTCATATTCCCTCGTGGCCAAAGAGAAGTACAGAAGTATCTGTTCTGAGTCTCTGAAATCAGATACACATTTTCCTTTAAATGGGCACTTTCTGGGTACATATTGAGATAATTTAAATAAAACTAAATTTAATTCAATAAAAATCTTATCATTCTCACGTGGAATAAAACAAGAGAAGTGTTTAAAGGATCCCCAGGGTAATCTCCTGGTACCCACAGTTATAGCCAAACATGCAATCTCTGCTAATAACTCTTATTTACATATATATTAAACACGTATGCCATTAGGAGATAGGTACGTATTGATGGAGTCATGGACACGTATTTCTAAGGTAAGTACCTTACTCAGAGTTTAATAGAAATTCTGGTTAAGGTAGAGATTATGAACTAGATACATATTTCTAGGGGTTCCTGGGAAGTTAAGCCTTTGAAAAAATAGGAAGTTGATAGAGATGGGTATGGGAGAAAAAAAATAAAAATCAACTATTCAAGGGGTAGGAAAGATTTGGTGGTTCAAAGCAAAAATGCACTCGCTCACTCACCCATTAAGAAAAGCTAATCAAGAAAAAACCCCAAACTTCCAAATATTGTTATACCTTTTCTACCTCTCAAGAAAAAAAATTGAAAAATCTTTATCTGGCCTCAGCCTCTTCCCCATCATTTGACATGAAATATGAAAAATCATTGAACTGAATTTCATAAACCCGAGCTTTACATTGAAATTGATATTAAGTTAACAAAGAAAGGAGAAGCAAAATGAGAATTTTAGAATTAAATGTGGTCCCTGAGCTAAGACTTGGGCCTGACAAACACAATTAAATTAACTGAAAAAGACAAAGTGAAATAGCCTAGATACAAGAAAGTACTTCTGAAAAAACAAATGCCTATATATTCTTCTTTAAACTTTCCTTTGGTAGTGCAGATTTCGAAAGGCACTGCTTTCTGCAGGGTCTACTATGTGCTTTTGGGAATGCAGCCTTAAACAAAGCCATCTGGTATTACAAAACCTTTCCTCACAACCAAAGGACTCGCTGGCATCACCAAACGCCCTCTAAACCGCTCAGTCCCGCACCGTGCAGGGCACGGCCACGGGTGATGAACCACTGTTTGTGAAACCAGGCCTGGAGCCTGGCCGTGCTCCTGGGACATCCTCCTGATCTTCTGTGCCCGCCACCCAGCCCTGGCTGGGACCTCACACAGGAGCAGGGTAGGAGCTGGGACACCACCCTCCCTCCTCCACAGGCATGGGCTGGGGTCCTCAAGCCGCCCGCACCTCTGTGTGGCCCAGCACCACTGCTGGGATAATCCCAGCTGGCCAGCACGTGCTGAGCAGGGGCAGTAGTGTAGAGAGGTGGGGTGGGTCTGTTCAACCAAGGAACAAGGGACAGGACAAGAGGAAATGGCCTCAGGTTGCACCAAGGGCAGTTGAGATGGGATGTGAGGAAGAATTTCTTTGCTGAAAGGGTTCTGAGGCATTGGAAGGGGTTGCCCAGGGCAGTGGTGGAGTCCCCATCCCTGGAGGGATTGAAGAGTCGTGCAGACACAGTGCTGAGGGACATGGGTCAGTGGGGACTGGGCAGTGTTGGGTTCATGGTTGGACTCCATGAGCTTAAAGCTCTTTTCCAATTGAGGCCATTCTGGGATCGGCCACCACGTCTCTCCAGCTGGCCCCACTGCGCCGCAGGCCCCTGCTGCACGGCCACATCTCGATGCCGGAGGCTCCCAGTGACTCATTTTCAATGAAAGCAAATTGCTACTTTCAGTCTCGGGAAACGGCGGCCAACTCGCCACGTTGGAGAGCCCGGCGCGACCGGAGAGCCCGGCGCGACCGGCCCTGCCTTCTCCTCCTGCTAATTCCCAACGCGCTCCCCAGCCTGCACCAGCGGCCGCGGCATCGCTGGGCAGCCCTCCACCCACGTTTTGAGAGCGTAATGTGCATTTGTGCTCTCTCTTTTTAACTTTATTTTCTTTTCATTGGGACAGGACTCTTCCCTTCTGCCCGCGTTTCTCCCTGCACCACTTCAAATGAGACTCAGTTTAGGCAAAGAGGGGAGTCCGTGCTTGTGGCAGGACCATTGTGCATTAAGTGAGTTTATTTTGGTAGCACTGGGTTCTGTCTCTAGTCACTGTCTTTTTACACATAATCAAAACATGAAGATTTATTATAGGGAATACTAAAAATATGGCTTGAAAAGAACAAAAATAAAACCACAAACTTGCTTTACAGCTGTGGCCTTAGGAATGCGACTGGATTCAGTCTGCAATGGGGAGTGGCAACGCTGTCAGGTTTCAAATGTGACTTATCTGCTCAGGCTCTCAGCAGCAAGCTCTGCGGCTCCCGGCACAGCCCTTGGGAAAAGGAAAGACTTACAGGGTGTTTCACAGCAACGTGGTCTGTAGGCCACCACATCTACAGGTTGGTCCCTAGCAGTAGGTCACTCTGTGTTGCCAGAGTTTTCATTACAAGACTCCAGGTTCCACGTGTATTTCTTGAAAATCCAACATCTAGAACCAAGAAACTGTAGAAGAAAACCCTTCCAAAGACCCCTAAGGTTCCTTTTGTTGTTTCTTCATTTTAAACATATTTATAGCTCTAATGGTTGCGAGAAAAACACTGTATCTTGCAAAAGGATAGCCCCTAGCCAGATCACACATGAAAAGCCAAGCTAGGAAAAAAATGCTACGTGAATTATTCCTCCACACTAACAAACGAATGCCCCCGAAGCCCCTCTCAGGGTATTCTGAGCAACTGAAACCAGGCAGCACGACTGGGGCCCATCATCACTGCACTTGGTACCACAGACAATAAATCGCCCTCTACCTCTGAGACTGTGGGCTCTCGGTTGGTTTTTTTAGTGGATAGCTACAAATCTGCTATTCAAAAGTCTGAAAAACACTTTTCAAAATCAACTTGGTCAAAGACAACTAGCTGCCTGTCAACCACACAACTTGTGCACAAAGATCCTGGAAAAATATTTCCCCAAGCAGTAATGTGGTCTGTGAGGAGCACTCCAGGCTGCCAGCGAGGGCATCCTCTGCATTCAAGCCTCAGCCATGACATACAAACTGGGAATGCACCCCTTGTTGCTTCCCCTGTCCTGGCACACCTGAGCTCCTTGCTGATCACAGAACCAGAGAATGGGTTGGAACTGGATGATCTTTAAGGTCCCTTCCCTGCCAGCAGCAGGGACACCTTCCACTAGACCAGGTTGCTCAAAGCCTCAGCCAACCTGGCCGAGAACACTTCCAGGGAGGAGCAGCCACAGCTTCTCTGGGCAATCTGGGCCAGGGTCTCACCACCCTCACACCAAAGAATTTCTTCCTCAGATCTCATCTCCATCTCCCCTCTTCCAGTTTCAAGCCATCACCCCTTGTTCTGTCACCATGTGCCCTTGTCCAAAGTCCCTCCCCAGCAGGTTTTATCCCCTGCTTTTTCATCTTATGCTCTGCAACTGTGCCAAACCATTACACCCTAAAAACTTCCCAATAAGACAGAAGTTGAAACCAAAGGGCAGCAAGGTTCAGAGGTATTTGGAGCTTTTATTCACAGATGAGCCTGCCTTGTTTCAGTACACTTGTTCCCTCTGATAGAATGTACGTGCTCAAAGAGGCACTTTAGTTTTCAGATATGTCCAACATACATTTCCATTTTTAAATAACTTTTTCAGAACTTTCAGGAAATGTTGGTCTGGATTTTTATGGATTCTTCCCAAAGAAGACAGTAAAATGTTCATGAATTTGGCAGAGGGTATTCCAAGTGTCTATAAGTTCTGCTCGACATACATAATACCAACACCATCTTTCCTATCTTTAAACTCTGGAGGGAGACATAGGCTCCACAAAACACAGGAGAAAATCCAGACTGGTTTGGATTGTAGGTTTCAGTCCTAATTTGCTTCTTTGATTCGTCATGGCCAGCACAAATATACGCAATTCATTAAATACACTGGTCTTCCACATCTAGGCAGCACTGCTGGCTTCCTTCAGGAGTAGTTTAAACTTGCACAGAAGTTATTTGAACTGTGTGTACCCCTGGCCTCTCTCCTTCAAGCTCAGATGGGTCTTTAGGTACAGCCTTAAGCAGGCAGGGAAGCAGCACCTGGCTCCTGTGGGCACGTGTGCCGAGGGAGGTGGCTGAAGGCTCCACACTGGGAGCGAAGGCACCTCCGTTGCTTTACTCGCTGACCTTTCCCCAGGCTGGCTGGGCTGCTCAGCATAACAGCATGCAAAAATCCCATATATACTGTAATTTCCCTCTCTCCCTCACCAGACACGCTGCAGCAGTGGCCTCAGTGTAGTCCCACACTTCTCAAAGCTTACAACTGACACAGGCTATGTCAGAAATTGATCCCAGAACAATCTGAAGGGGTAAGAAATCCTTCTTTTAAATCTGGAGGCCTGGGGTTTGCACACAGTGGTAACGTATCAATGCCTATTTTTAATGTAAAGAGCTAACACCCATGCAAGTCCCACTCCATCTCCTGTAACTGTATATCCCCATTTTCACAGAGAATGAAGGGAGGTACAAGCAAGGTCCTGGGCATCCAGCCCAAAGGATGCACAGTAAATACTTCACCAGTTTTATGCTCCACTTGAGACTGCTGAGCTGCCCTAACTACAGGAGTAAAATGGAAACAGACTTCTCAGATACTTTTGTTGTTGTTGTTAATAATAAAAAAGACAATACTGCCCCAAAGAACAAGCTAATCCTTATAACGAATTTCCACTGAACTCGGTCATTGCTGGGGGGAAGAACCTGTTCACGTTAACATAAGGCAGGTCTGGACACGATCTCGTCCACACTGCACCGGCTCAAAGCAGGCAGGCTGCTCAGGACCATGCACAGCCAGGTTTTGAAAAGCTCCACGGATGGAGATGCTACCACCTCAGGGGGGCAAAAAAAAAAAGGCAAAAATAAAGCTTTTCCTAATTTCCTAACATTTTAAGAGAATTTTCTGTGTTTCAGTTTGTGCCCATTGCCTCTTATCCCATCACTGGGCAGCACTGAGAAGAGCCTGGCTCTGGTTTCTTAGCTGATCCAGATAAGTAAGATCCTCCCTGAGCCTCCTCTAGGTTGAACAATCCCAGCCCTCTCAGCCCCTCCCTCATACGAGAGATGCTCCAGTCCCCTCAGACACCCTCATGGCCCTTCTCTGGACTCACCCCAGTATATCCATGTTTTCCTCATACAGGGGAGCCCAAAACTGGCTCACTACTTTGAAAAGCTCCTGAGTTGGTGTCCTGCTGCCCCTAAAGGCTGGCTTTCCAGCTTTATGGAATACGCGTGCACGAAACTGTTTAAAGGCAGAATAAACAGAACAGAAGGTGGACCTGGAGAAGCAGAAATTCACTGGCACTTTGTAAAGTATCTCCTTGTTCTTCCAATCCATTCCTGAAATACAAGAGGATTTTTGGCCAGTTTTATTGGCTTAAATCACTCTTTGCTCTTTATTTATTTATTCATGTTTTTTTAAAATAATAAGGTTGGACTTCGTTCTTTTTACCCCCCCAATGTGTTGTCCTGGAGGTTGTTATTGCTATGGAAGATTGTGGGGTTTTAATTCAAATGTACATTTCCGCTGCCATATATTGGTGCAGTGGCTTTTCCCCCACTCAACTGCTGCAGAAACATAGTTCAGTCCTTACAAAACCAAAGTTGAAAGGAGTAATGAATCCTGGCTTTATTATTGAATAAATCTTGGCTATTTTGGCAGTGTTGTTTTAAATTATTTTTTCTCTTTAATGCTTAAGATTCCTGAGTATATTTAGCTTCTTTTCATTAACTGTTATTTAAATTGCAAGTATTTCTGACAAAACTTAGGAGGTGAGCTTATGAAGCTGACATGCATTAGCTTTCTCTATCCATGATATATGCTATGAAAATTATAAACTCTCCACTGTAACCTCAAAATACTCTGTGCTTAAGTACCTTGCTTGATGAAATCTTGGCCACAGTGTTAATTAAAAAAATTAATAACATCAATGGAACTTTTCTCCCACAAGAGAAATGAAGAAATACCCAGATTAGTGTGTTCTGCTTCCTACCCTCCGTATTTCTTTTTAAATCTAGTTTGAATATTTTTGCAACAGATTTGCAGGTAATTTTCCAGTCTAATAATGAGAGATTCCATTTCTAGAGTTTAAGATTCATGCAGAGAGAAAAAAAAAAGAGTTTCCTACAAACTGTGTCTGAAGTATTCTGCTATCAGGAGAGTTGACTACATTTTATTTCACTATCTTTGAAGCACTATATTGCAGTTCTAGGTTCCTCACAATGCCAGTTCTATTTTTTCCACTCTCATCCATGCTTCTACTGAATAGTTATATGGTGGAATCCATAACAATCATGAGATCATTAAAACAAATAAAACTTACTGTCTTTTCCCTCCTAAGAAGAGCAGTTTTCTATGAAACACAAGCCTGCTGCTTTAATGCCATGTCCCGAGCCATGACACCCAGTTCCAGTTTCCTCTGACTTCTCATTCGATTGCTTTCCCCCAGCCTTTCCACATCCTCCCTATGGGTCAGAGCTGTTAATACCGAACACCCACACCATCAGGACTGCAATGTTTGAGCATTAATACCACAGATTTGGCCAATTTTCAACTAAATATGAATGCTTTGTTTTCAGTAAAACCATACAGTATCACAGACTGGTTTGGGTGGGAAGGGACCTTTCCAGGCCATCCAGTCCAACCCCTGCAGTGCACAGGGACATCTTCAACCACATCAGGTTGCTCAGAGCCCTGTCCAGTTTGACTTTGAATGTTTCCAGGGATGGGGCTTCTACCACCTCTCTGGGCAACCTGGGCCAGTGTCTCACCACCCTCACACCAAAGAATTTCTTCCTTATATCTCGTCTGAATCTCTGCTCTTTCAGTTTCAAGCCATCACCCCTTGTTCTGTCACTCCCTGCCCTTCTCAAAAGTCCCTCTCCAGCCTTCCTGGAGCCCCTTCAGATACTGGGAGGCCACAGAAGGTCTCCCTGGAGCCTTCTCTTCTCCAGGCTGAACAGCCCCAACTCTCTCAGCCTGTCCTCACAGCAGAGCTACTCCATCCCTTGGATCATCCTCATGGCCTCCTCTGGACTCGCTCCAACAGGTCCACGTCTTTCTTGTACTGAGGACCCCAGCACTGGAGGCAGCACTGCAGGGGGGGTCTCAGGAGAGCGGAGCAGAGGGGCAGAATCCCCTCCCTGGACCTACTGCCCACGCTGCTCTGGGTGCAGCCCCAGACACAATTGCTGTCCAGCCATCACTGCAAATTTTTTTCCATTCTCCTCACCAGGGAATGGGACAACTGGAGGGCTTGTCATGAGCTTGCTCAATTGTCTGGAGCGTTGAGATCAGGAGCCTCGATCAGAAGCACAATCTGAGCACAATTTAACAATTCACTGTTACTTTTCACGCCACTACATCCAAAATGGCAAATTCAGACCCTCCTCCTATCTTGTTTGTTACACCTTGGGACTGATCCCAGTCTAGGTTTTTCCAGCTGTACAATTCTCCCAGACCAACAAACAGATCTCCCTTTGCAGACCTGTTCAGAGACCAAACACCCAGTCATACGGGCCTCAGAAACAACAACACACGATTCAGAGCTTGTCTGCTTGGTAATCTCTCTGCCTTGCTGAGCACACAACACACATTTCAACCTGATAAAATGTCAGGTCATACAGCCAGAAACAAAACTGAACTGATGCAAAATATTCTGTCCTTGTAATTGGCACTTAGAAGTCACTGTGAATAATCATTCGTGGTCGACTTTGCTGGAAAAATTTGCTAAAGGGATCTGCTGCTAAACAAACACATGAAGTGTAAGAAAGCGTAGAGGAAAGCAATGCAACTGCTTCCTGGATGATGGGCCTATTGCACAGACACTCTTGGTGCTTGTACTTTGGAAGGATGTTGAAAAATTGGAGAGAATTCAGTCACATGAATGAATAAAAAAATGGAAAATATGCCTTGAAGTGAGAGACTCCTGGTGCTCAATCTATTAGCTTAATGAAGGAAAGGTTAAAGGATAATTTATTAGTCTATAAGTGTCTATTATCAAAGGGAATGAAAATTGATAATTGATGACTCTTCAATCTAGCTGACAAAGGCTTAACAAGATTCAATGGCTTGAAGTTCAAATTAGACAAATTAAGGTCCAGAATATGGGGCACTTCTTACTTTTTTTTTTCTTTACAGGGAAGACAACCGATTAAGGGTTGCAATAGATGCTCCCTCATCAGAAACTTTTAAATCAAAGTCATGTCAACAAAGTCATAAAAGGTGTCTGAAAGTAAGACTCAACTGCTGGACCTCAAGAAAGCTTTTGGGGAAGCTGCCTGAGCAATGTTACACAGGCCATTAACTCGCAAAGGTCCCTCTGTTTGTAAAATCCTGGTAATTGTTCTGTTGCATCAGAATTCCATAGGCCACATCTTTTCCTCTCTGAACATATAAGCCTGTAGCAGAGTGCAATAAACATCTCAAGACCTTTCACCACCTGCCAAAAGAACAGTGGAGGAACAAAAGCGAGGGGCTGTATTTACCAGACCGGCAACATGCAAGTTGAAGAGTGGGATACAGGTCACTAGAGCTGCTGAACATCTTTACTGAATAGTTATGAAGCAGAATAAATTAGAAGGCAAAATTTAGGCTCTTCTTTAGAATAAGTAGCTGGTAAAACCCTTCTGACACTAGATTACAGTCTCTGCTTTGGCTTAAGAGTTAAATAGTCATTACATTTCCCTACAGCCTACCTTCACATGGAAATCACATTCTCTGTGCGTTGCAGGCTTCAACAATGGGATTAAGTATTACTGGCAGACAGTGCCACTTAAAACGTTAGCTGCATCAACCTCCAGGATGAATGGAAGAGCTGTGAGCTGCTCCTCGATAGGGGGAAAAAATACTCAGCAGGCAATATACCTCATCTAGATAGAAAATGTAAAAGTGGCTTTTCAGTGAAAAATGGCTACAACAGGATTATTTACATTCTTTAGTCATTAGGGATAAAGAGGATGCTTACTGACCCATCTTTCTAAACAACAAATTGAAAATCCTCTGTGATAAAATCGCTCTGCATTGTGATTTCCAGTTCTGTCAGATACCCCAGAAAAATAGCGTTCACTTAGCATGTCTATCTACTCAGTGACTGATTTGTGGTCTTTGCAATTTAGATACTCAGCCTCTCTTTCAACTCCACACATCTATTACATTTGCTACAAATTGTATTAAGGGAGCGCGTGCTCGGGGAGAGCGGGACCGCAGCCGGGAGAGCCGGGCAGTGCAGGGAGTCTGCGTTTCTCCACCCAAACCTTCCAAACCAAGGCTGCCTGAGTCCAACTTGGAACTGCTCAGCCTGGGATCTGCTGCTGCTGAGCTTCACTGCTGCTGCTGTACGAGGCTCTGAAGTCAAGCTGGCCTCATTTACTCCATGTTACAGGGGTGCAGGAGAGGTGGAGATGTTGCTCCATTGACTCTGGCTGTAAATTGTAGAGTTCTTAGGTTCACAGAGTGCAATTCTGCCACAGCACTTCAGAAGGGGAGACCAAATGTTTTTGAGACTCTGTTACTGTAGAAATAACATAAAACCTCTGTTTTGATGCAGAAGGATAAGAGCAAGGAGGGTTTGGGTACCTGCACAGAGTTAACTTACGAAGCACAAGCCTGAGCCTATCTTACACCATTTACCCTGATTGCCACAGATAATAAATACACCCTATGTCATATGCTGCATTCTGCCAGAGCCTCTGCCTGAAAATTCCTGCCCCTTGTTTTCCCTTTTACAGCACAAGCTTGTTTCTCAGAGTAAACACCTTAGAAAGACAAAGCCATGAATCAAATCTGTACATCTAGGAAGTACAGTTCTTCTGACCAATGCTTATGTTATTATGTCATCCTATTCAGCAATAACCTAATTGTAGATAATGTGAAGCAGATCAACTTCTGTAATCTTCTCTAAGGAAGAAAAAAAAAAGGAAAGGAAGAGGTTACTACAGTCTGAATTTATCCTGAAGAATTTAGGAAGCTGTAACATAGAAGAATAAAATCAGCCTACATGCTGCCAACATTTATATAGACTCAGAGGTCACTTAGGATATGTGATGATTAAAGCACATGTGCTACCAGGTATCAGCTGACCAACCTGTGAGAATAAATACTGTGAAAAATATCAGTGCAAAGGAGGGGGGAAGAAGAGGGTCATTAGTGCAAGATGCTTGAAACATCAAGATGCCATGAGCAGGACAGGGCTGCTGATGAGAACACTCAGGGGATGCAGTATGAAGATCTCTGGACTGAGCAAAGTGTCGTGGTCAGGGAAGGATAATAAAAAGACTGGAACATACACCATCTGGTATAACAGAAGGGAGGATGGGAAACATCAACAGGGAGTTATATTTGTTAGGGAAAGCCAGACGGTGAAAGCATTGATTAAGATTATTTTGTTGATTAGGTGGCACTCTCTGATTGATGTGCTGCTGGAGGAGCAGCACGGTCTGTAAAGGCTGTGCCGCCCAGGCAGCTGAAGTGGGATCGCACCTGGGGGGCTTTAGCAGTTCCCTCCTGGAACTGAAAGGAAGGGTTACGTGGAAGGAGGGCTCACTTGTGGATTTGGGAGGTGGCACATTCCAGTGTGCAGAGAAGGAGCTGTGAGGATTTGTGACAGTGATGTGATTCACCTCTTCGTGAAGTAGGGAAGTGGCACGTAGAGGGAGACCGAGGCATTGGAGGGAGAGAGCTACAACAAGAGAAATCATTTGGAAAATAACTGGTTGAGTAAAATATGTATATATTTGTAGCTCCATATATATTTTTATACATATGTATACATATACATATATTCATATCCATCCAGGGACAAATCAACAAAGGATGTAAAGCTGTTGAGCTACGTTGACACCAAATGACACAAATTTCCTTCACCCAGAGACCTGAGCTGTTCCTGGGACAGAAGGGGTTAGAAACGCGCAGCGAGGGTATAGATCAATGACTCAGATTACAATTGCTCCTGGCTTCAAAAGTCCTCAATGACAAAGCACAGCAGGGGCAGAGCAAAGGGTATGCAACAGCATAGCCAATCAGATAAATTCAGTACCCACCTCAGTGAAAGGTGGCACCCTGTGTGGACAGGAAGCCGAGAAATAAGCCAAGGATTTAAGGCAGAGGGCTTGCACAGCACAGTGATATTGGTATCAATCGATCAGCAGGTAAGATGGGAACAACGTGACATCAGCAGCAGTGCACAGCCAGTGAATCAGCAGAGGGAAAAGGGCAGCAGGTGAGCAGCAGCAGCGAAAAACATTTGGGCTGCCTGGAGTAAGTCGCCGAGAGCGTTTTTGTAACACTGACTCGAAAGGGATGAGCAGTACAGCAGGATTTGCAAAACCCCAGTGGCACAGCACCGCTCATTTCCCTCACTGAAACCACAGAAAAAGACCCTGGAATGTCTGAATGCCAGCAAACCCTGGAGAAAAAGCAAACAAACATTTACTTGTTGTTGAAGTAAAAAGAAAAAAAATCCCAAACAAAACACTTTTCATGCCAAGCTCAGAGGGGCTTTTTCCCCGCCTCAAGACATGGGACATGTTTTATACTACACCAGAAAAACATTTCAGGAAAATCCTTTTTCTTCCTGCAGGTGAAGTGTCACAAAGTGAAAAATGGCAAATTCCCACAGATTTATCCACCAATAAACACACACACACACACACACACACACACTCCTTCACAGCTCACAGATCTCATCAGCAAACGCTGACCAACCCGCAGTCACTCCAGACACGCTGCGCACAGGTTCAGTCAGGCACAGGTAGGGTACACGAGTGCAGGAGGGAGGCACATCCACTCCTGCAGCAGCCTGGCCAGGTATAAATTCACTTCCCGCTCCCTTTGAACTGTCTGAATGGGAACAGCCCTAAATATTACAAGTATTACATTTCACTATTCAATAAAGTTGTGCTGAATAGAATTATCACCTTGAAATTACAGGGTAAAACTCCCTATACAAAAACAGATTAAAGACAAATTAGACTGTGGGCCAGGTCACTATGATTGTTAATTAGTGATAATGGAAATACAATTAGCATAATGAGTTCCAATTACTGTATATGGAGAAATATGAGCATACTGCTTTCATAAATCTTGGTTCCAGGAAAAATAAAATGCATCTGGTTTAACAAAGCATGCCCTTCTCCTTTGCAAAAAAGCTTCCTGGTAAATATATTTTTATAAAGCTAAACCTTTCTTTTGATGAGTTGTGATTTAGGAAAAAAAAACCAAAGCAAGCGACAGAATGGATTTACCCTGTGTGATAGCTGAACAGTTTTGTATTAGCTTGGCTTCTGGTTTAAGCTTCCTAGAAAATCTTACCATCTGTTTCTTCAATCCTGGGTTAAACAACAAAAGACAAAATCATAGACCATTACATCAAATGCACTTATTGTCTTTGAAATATCTAGGGCTTTCCCCAACTTCTCTTTTTCTCCTTCTGATAAACTGTGAAATTGGAAAGTCAATTATATTCAGATATTTACACAATTCAGAATGGCTTTTCAAAACCTCGTGTAAAAACAAGCTGATGAAAGACAACAGCTTCACAAATAGCAACAGCAGCATGTCTGATGGTTACTTCATGAAGGATTCTTTCATTCATTTCCACAGCAGCTCGACACCTTTGCTAGAGTAGGAACAGTCAGGCTGGATTTGGCATATCACTCACTGGTAAGTAAAAAAAAAGGGGGGGATTAAAATTATGAATTTACAGATGTTGTGGATTGGAGCACTAATGGAAATAAAGTCTTGGTAAAGCCCTACAGACCTGCAAAGCTTGACTCCATGCCTCTCTCCAAACAAGCTGGTGTTAGCTATACCGTTAGACAGCCAATTATGAAGCTACTCACTGTTTCCATGTGATAAAGTGGATTCTGGGGTCATATGGGCAAAGATTCAAGAACAGGAAAAATTCCAGCCACACACGAGGCCTAGGTGTTAGTGAGGTTAGGTCCTCTTCCTTTGAACAGGTCCTCCAGCCTTCTTATTAGAGGGGAAATGGACAAAAAACTGGGTAAGACCCAAAAGTCATGGGCAGATAAAGCAGATGGGACATGAATTGTGCAGCTCGTCACTGAACCTCCGAGTTACCGGGGAGCATTCGTTAAGGAAAACTAGAAGGACATGATAATGGGAATGGAGAGTGGGAGGAAAAGGGGGACTGCTTAACAACAACAGGTCCCCTTCACACCTGCTAAGCTGCAGACAGAGCAGACTGCTGACATTTTCATGATGCCAACAACGTGATAATTATGTGTAGGTGCAGATGAACTCTCCTCTCTCACAACAGCCATGACACTCTGCAGCTACAGGGCAGAGATATCCACACAGCCAGCCTCATGTGAAAGCACCCTGGTATGTAACTTCAGCATAGTCTCAGTCCCTGAAAGGTTAATGAAACATGTTTTGGCAGAGCACGGAAGGAAGAAGAGAGAGTAGGCAAGGACCTGCCCTGGACACTTACTGAGACTGCCTCAGCTCTGCAGAGCACGCAGGCTTGTCCTGGCGATGGGATCGCTACCTGACGAGAACCGATTTGCTTCACAGACTGACTGTGCTCTGTACAGATAGCTCTAAGTAAGGCTCAACTTTTCTGATTTCTCTAAAAATAACCCCCAAACACTTCAGAATGCCATCAGCCTGGCCCTGAACTTCCCAAGGATACTGATGGCTCACAGGAATGTCAGCACCCTAACATTTCTGCGCTTTCAGGCTGCTATTTTAAAGACTTAGGAAAATGCAGGGAGCAAGTGAGTTAAAAGAACAGGCTGACAGCTAAGGGAAGGGGCCTGAGGAGGAAATAATGAGTGAACACGTCACTAAAGATTGTATCTTGACACATATGCACAAGAAGGCTGGATTCAGTGTGTACAGACAATCACATTACCTCACTCTGCAGCCTTAGCAAAGGCCTTTAAGGGTTGTTGTGTGCTTGGTTATATTCATCTGTGAAATGAAGATATCTCAAACAAGATCATTCCGATAGGCACAGTATCTCTGCACAATAAAAGGCATTCTCAGTGATAACAGAGCTTACAAGATAAGTGGATGAGTCAGACCAATGGAGAAAGAAAGAGGGAGACAGAGGCACCAAGACAAAAAAATACCTTTCCTGTACGTGACCTGACCACGAGCCTGGCCCACTGGCACCCAACACAACTAAGGTGATAAAAAAAGCTTTATCGGGAGAACCTGAAGGCAACCTTGCTGATTAAAGCAGCCACTATCCTGCACCTTCTCCTGGCAGTGCTAACCCTTTGGTGGAAGGGAAAGGTTCAGAGGGACAACTGACCCTGTGCCAGTTGGAGCTGTCAGGAGGACACCAGCAGAGCCCACTCACGCCCATCTAAACCCAATGCATCTCCACGTTCTTTTGAATTTACGGCATCATCCCTCAGAGAGCAGGCAAGTATTTCCACAAATGAATGATCCCAATCAGAAAACCAGTCCTGTGGCAGGGGATACATATGGCCATCACTCCCAAGAACAGCTGTCAAGCACTAGCCCTGCCCACTTCCCACTGTGTAACGTCCGTGGCTGCTCAGTCAAGCGAATGACCTTATAAGCCCACACAGGTCCAATCTCAACTGAAAATTATTAGCAAAAACTTGTTTTCCTTAAGATTTTGCAGTCTAACAGGGAGAAATAATACACTTGGACTGCAAGCGAGTCTAAACAGCTTTTGTTACAGTTCTTTTGAGTATAAAAATCTCTCTACACAGAAATAAAAAAGCTCATTGGAAAGATGAGTGCTAGACCTCCAGTCTCTCTATCCAAAGCATGCTGTTCAATTCAGCATGTGCTTCACTGAATAAATAACACTCCCAGCCACGATGCTCTCCCTCCAACATGCTTAAGTTTTGATAGATGGCATTGCTTTGTACTAAGGCTGTCTGGAACTTGTGACATTTGCCCAGCGATTTGGTAAATGAACTTGGAATATTTGACCCATGCAGCCGAGATTACGCTTCATTCAGACTGAATGGAGAAGATCCTTTGTTGTACCCAAAAAACCTGACAGATAGGGCTAACCTTTTCAGCCAGCTCCTTGGGGTGTTTAGCTCCGAGGAAAGCGACACTCCGTGATGATCACTGAATCTCAAATCTCTTCCGCACATACACATATAACCAAGTACTCCGAGAGCAGCCACCACGCAGGCAAGGTGGCAACTGAGGGACCTTCTCCCAGGCTTTCTGATTTAGGTGGACTTGCCACAGAGTGGCTGATACAAGTGAAATAAATCTGTTCAGGACTTAAAAGACATGAAACTTGACAGACATTCAAAGTCAGATTCAGCTATTTCATGTTTTATCTTTTCCTGCGCTGTATCTCTAAAATGTCTTTAGCTAACATGGTCAGGTGCAGCAGGAGGGGTAAGTGGGCACAGGGTTTGGACACAGTCTCCTAGGAGGGGTCTCCTACCCCCCACCTCCCATTCTCTGCTCCAGCAATACGTTTTTCACTATGCTTTGATCTTGGCTGACATTTTTAACTCGGTAACATTCTCCAAGACAATCTCAAGGCTGTAAAATTACATTACTCAATGCAAGAAATACCTCTTAGCAACTGTCCTGCTTTGGGCTTTTGAGATACATTTCTGTATCTCAATAGGGCAATAGTGATGTTATTTCTCAAGCTCAAATGGAAGCCAAGACATCGATGCCTCACTGCATCTTACCCACTACCTGAAGGTAGGGAGTTTGCTGGAAAAATATTTTAAATATACTCACTAAACATTTGAGGGATCTCCCCCACTTACAGGGGGTGCCCAGTCAGTATCAGTGAGACAGCTGCAGAAAAATTCTGGAGCAAGTCTCCAGGCCTTACACAATTTTCCAGTAACCCAATTTTTTTTCTCTCTCCCATGATCTCCCCAGTGATACATGCATCATCCTCCCAAACCTATCATGACCCAAGCTAAAAATCAGAAACACCCCGTGTTTTGTGACTCAGAGTACTAAAAGAGATCTATTGCTTTCTCCCACTGAGAAGTTTGTGATACCCAGTCTTTTCTAGTAAAGATTATACTTAAAGGCTCGGAATTAGTCATCTCTCTTGCATGTTTAACTAAGTTAACATCTCCTTGGTTTCTGAGCTGGCAGCACTGGATCCTCCCAGTGTATGCTACACACAAGGGCTGGCGGAGGTGAAGAGGCAGCCAGAAGAGCAGTGTGACAGCAGGCTACAGCAGTACAGTCCTCAGCTACGGAGTGTCAAGGTCTCTATCACATCATTAACTTGAGTACAGCAATCATCAGCAATATCTTCCATTTGTAATAATCCATCTGGGCCATAAATGGTCCATAATGTGGCTGAATTAGCATCACATTCAGAAACCCACTTCCCAGCTTTAGTACGTTATATCTCACCATTAATACTGCCTCCTGACTTGGTGGGGATTTCGTATTCAACAGATCTTGTTGGTACCAGGAATGATTAAAGTGCTATAGATATTAGTTACCGCTCCCAGTAAGTTGGTTGGTGTAGTAAAATATCACAACTGAAGTCCAAGTGGACTTATACATCCCGTAGTTACATGGGAGATGATGTCAAAGGAAAAGGTATTCTCATATTTTACTGGTTTAACAGACTTTGTCCTTGTTGCCCATGAATTAGAAATCCACTGAGTGGAATAATATCTCCCAAAATGAAACAGGGAGTGTGATTAGTTCATCTTCCTATTCTTTCAAATGCTATTTCATGTAAAAACATCAAAAATTCTTCCCACAGGCTTGTTCAGCATTGTGTTTAGCAGTATATCGCTATGCTGCTGCAGCACCTATGTATATATCTCTGTGTACACTCAATATACCCTGCTATGAAGTTCCCTTATGAATTATCTGCCAACAAAAGGACAGTAGAAAAGATACTCTCGAGAACTAGTGGTCTTGAATAGAATTCTAGCCCCACAGAACCACCCACAGGTACTACAAGGATGCTGGGATGAACACATTTGCAAGAGCAAAGTAATCTCTTAAGAAGTCCCTGCGACAAAATAAAGTTTCCCTTTCTCCTATCTCTGCCCTTTTTTCAAGCTTTGTTCTCTCTCTTCTTTCCTCAGAAAGGGACAGAAATGGAAGGAAAAGTCAGCTGCAGCAGCAAGAGTAACAACACATCTACCTCCTACCCAGGGCAAGCTCCCCTTGGGGCGAGGCCAGCGCTGCTTTCCCCAGGGAACTGTAATTCTCTCTCCAAGCATCAGAATCTTGCCCCGTAACTCCTAGATTTGGCTGCAGCTGCCTTTTTTTAATAATAGAGCATATTTTTTACATCACAACTATTGTTTATGTCTGTGGAACAGTCTCTTTATGTTCTGTCTCTCTGATGCTGTGGATGTACATCAAACATCACAATGAAAGAAGCCATCCATGAGGTGCTCGATTATGTAAATATTTGTAATGATCTACCAAGCAAATAACAAATTTAAGAGAAATACAATTATCTTTAAATCCTGCGCCTTGTAAATGTTTGCTTTTAATCCTTTACGTAACCTGATTAAAAATTCCAAGATGGATACATTCTGCCACTGAATCTGACAAACATCTGGTTTACAATAGAGTCATGTGATAAAATTCCATCCAGAATCACATTTGCTCCTCAGTGTGTTTTCTCCCACCATCACTCATACCAGAACTTCTGTGTTTTGTCTGGGATATAAGACAGTACAACGGTATGTTTTTATTAGGAATAATGCACTGTCCTCTCCCTTGCAGAATTTAAATCTGCTATCTATGGGCAGGTATAGTCAAATATATTGATAGTCTCCCTCGTGGGTTCTGCTGACACTTGGGTTTAATTGTAGTGAACTTTGAATTCCTATCTTAAGGTCAGTTATTAACTATTGATGGATTCTCCTTTTCTCCATTTAATGCTAAAGTATTCATACTAACCAAGATAGATGGGAATGCTGAAGAAATTTTTCAAAGCCATGGCTGTGCAAGATACCCTTGTACTCTTCCTGCGTGACAAACGCAGAGCCCTTGGCTAGAGGTGGCGATCACTCACGTCCAGCTTGAACAGGAAAACACAACACAACACCGCGCTGCTGACCCCTCGCCACTCCTCTGCCTCCCGGTACTATCATCCTAGAAACAAAAGGTCCTACATGCTGCTGTTAGGAGAAAAGAAAATACAATTTCCTCAGGGACAACCTTGGACACCAACCTTGAAACCAAATGGGGTCAGAATGCAAAGGAGCAACCACGGCACCGCACACCACCCAGCCGGGCTGACAAACAACTCTGCTCCTTTGGGCTTCCCAGAAGGAAAAAAGAGTGCCCCTCAGAGATTTATAAACACATACATAATAAATGGGAGGCTGAAGTTTAAACTGTTATGAAGCATTCTCTACTCCGCTTCCGAAGTCCGCCGTGATTTAAAGAGCTGACATTTACTGTGTGCAGGCCTATTATTCAGAATGACTGTTTGTGTATAGACAATATTTTAAAATGGCTTGCTGTAGATGAAAAATTCTTATTAAGTCAGAAAAAACAGTTTAAGTAGGTAACACTCTCCCAGTTTAGGCTGCTATAAGTCTCGCTGACCCGCTGTAGGGAGGCACGGTGGTGGGCGAGCCTGTCGATGCCATCTGCCCCGTTAGCGTGTGCGGGGATCGTGGCACCAGCCGAGGCTGCGGTCACCTTCCCATCTCCCATCAAGAGGACACAAAGAGGTTCGGTGCCACTTAAACTTTTGTGCATTTAAACTTTTCTCTATCACATAAGCTTTGACAAGTGCTGGAGCTATGAAATGTTTGCCACCCCTAAGGCCAGTGGCACCACTCACACTGATGTTCTCCGTGGTCCTTAAAAGCACCTGGGTAACCAACGCTTGGCACCAGCCAGGCAAGCAAAGCTCTGAGACTCACCAGCCTGGACAAACTCTTTTCTCTCTGTCCATCCGTAGGTTTTCCACACTCAGCCTTCTCCAACCTGCTGCCTTGTGCCACAGTCCTGGTGGCAACCAAGCAGAACATACTCCTGAGGTACCCTCCCTGCACTGCTGCGAGGACCAGAAACCTGCCAGGAACCACTAGACATTCCTCTAGCAAAACAGATGACTACCCAGAACCAAAGCATACCCATGAGGTTTTGATTTTCCACTGTAGTAATTATAAAACACTCCTAGCAGACTTCATACCTTGTCTTTGTCCAACCTACCAGTGGATCTCAACGTACCCTTCAAAGCACATTCACGCAGTAGTGCTTTTCTCCAGGCAGCTCACCACTCACACACCATCCAGACCCGACAGGACCCTATTTTATTTGGGATGTACCTTTTGCAGATATTTTTTACAATGGAAAAATTCACATATAACTGAAAACCAAAAAAACCCAGTGATATCTGACCGTACCACTACTGACAAGACTGCCTACCTCTCTCCAGCATGTAAATTATTCTGCACAAAAGACCCTATTGCACATTATTTTACTGTCATTATATTTGATGATAATGCCCACTTCAGAGAGTATTTCATATGTAATATATGGATCTGGCTAAATACAGCTGGGCTCAGATTTTTCAGGGTGGTATATATTGATCTGGTAGAAAAAAATCATCCTCCTTGAAGTTTGTGCACTAAAATAGATTCTTTAATCTTGATGCCTTCTGTGTGATGCCAGTACAGATTTAAATAGGGGTTATAAACAGCGGACTTTGACTCTCAACTTCACATTCAGACTTCTACAATGAGATTTTTAGAGGCAGCCAGTACTGCCATGGTCCACTGACACCAACTAAAAGAAAAAGCTATCACACTGCTGAAAAATCAGTGCATGAGGGCACAAAATGGGCACAGTGAACACAGAACCAAGTTCTGGAAGTAGAAAAATCCAGTTCTGAACCTTCATTTGGCAGCAAGAGCGATACAGACGTGCAGCGAGCACCAAGGCACTTGCCTGCTTCACAAGTAGCAGCTCCACCACCTGCACTTCTCAGTCACCAGCCCCATCCCTTGCATGTTTTGGCCCAACCTGTCCACCATTCCCTTGGCCAACTCCCTGGCAAGGATCAGGTATTTCATAGATCAGGGACCATTCCCAACAGGCAGCAGCCATGCAACCATCTGAATTTTGAAGGTAAAAGTGTACAACAATATGCAAGTGGGCAGCTTTGTGCCCAAGAGCCTCAGCCCCACAGAAGGGTTCCTGACATGTTTAATTTCCTAACACACAGATACAAACAGAGCTGCAGAGGCTGGTACTCCTTGGATACAACAGGAAGACCTATGGGAGAAGTAACATTATAATAAAAAGGCTTCTGCCAACCAGTTTCATCCTCTCTTTTCTTGAATTTCTTGTAGTGCAGAACAAAAGTCCAAATGAAAACCTCAAGCTACCATTTTATAAAGCAACCACAGAAAAATTCTTAACAATTAAACCAGGAAAAAAATTACAGCCAAGCTGTGACTCCTCTAATATACTTTTCTGTGAATGGGCTGAAATGACTAATCATCAGCAGCTGATCAAGAAGCAATTTAATCTTAGCTAAGGCCTGTGAAAAATCAGCAAAGACAAAAAGAAAAGAAAAGCAGACAAATGTTACAAGATTTATCCTTCTGTCCAAGAACTTCAAATTAGAAATGGAAAAATATTTGCTTTCTCTCCTTTATAAATCACACCCTTTGATATGCACTATTTTTAAACACTGTCTATGAAATATTAGTACTTCAAAACAGATTTAGTAGGTTTTAGAGGTTTCTACTGAATAGATAATTTATGAGAACTTTTGGCTTCTTTAGTTTTATTAAAAGTGTGGAATATAATACTATTTGTGCATCAAGAAACAGTGCATTACCCAAGTGTTGGCAGCCATTCCTACAAAACACACAGCTCTTCATCATCTGGTTCAGGCATTTTTCCTATTTGCAAAGTCTGCATCTTTTTTTTTTTTCCACCCTAGTTAAGGCACTTTTATTTAAAGCATAATACTGCACATGTAATTTGGATTTTCTTATTGATCTCTTTGAAGGTGATGGTTTTTGGAAGAGGAAGAATGCACATAATGCACAGTCCTTCAAGGGACTGTAAAAACACTTTTCACTGAGAACCAAGATGCTGAAGAACAGCCAGCGAGCAAGAACCTCTCTGTCTCTGCACGTGCCACGTACGAGGTGTGAGCTGCTGCACAAACCCACTCTGTGATGGGTGGCTATGGCCAATTCAGGCCATTGTGTTCCCTACACATGGATTAATTTCATAGCAGGCTGTTTGCAACCTTCTTCCCATCCCAGGCCTGGTCTGTTCCAACACGTGGGCCTGCAGCACACAACAAGGCCAAGTGACTCACTGAAGTCTTGGTGCAACTCATCTTCGTGCAGGGAAAGAGTTTTCTGGGAGCACTTTACATGTTTGGCTTGTTAATTATTCAATTTAATTGGTTTTTGTTTTATCTTCCCACAAAAGCATCTGAGATACGACAGAAAAATTTTGCTTTTACGCTAAATATTGAAAAAAACCCCTCAAAACAAAACCAAAAAACCCAACCCCAAACTAATATTCTCTTAGCTTTTTTCTAGGATTGAGGGGGTCATACAAAAATCCAATGAAGCCAATGGAAATGCAGGGAAATCAGGATCAGGCCTCAGCTTTCTGCAGCGGTGAAGTGAACAGCAAAGCTCCTAATGACTTCATCGGGGCTTGGATTTAGCCCTGGCAGGAAATACAGCCATAAAATCATAAATTCAGTAAGATGGAATTCCAAGTGAGTATATTTGGTTGAAGGAGGTGAGGAATGGAAATGTGCAGAAAGAAAAAAGTCCAAACCCAACTGTCTACAGCTGTTAAAAAATGAGCCAGTGTCATGTTGGTAACCCTTTAAAATAATGGTCTAATCATTATTAATTCCTTCGATATTTAATGTAGTACCATTAATCACGATGAACTCATTTGGTATTAATGTGAATGTCAGACGTACCTCTCCACATACATGCACATCATTTTGGGATTAGCTCTTTGCTATATAATTCTTTCTGTATCCTGCAGGAAGTGCTGAGGACAGTTGTTCTGGGACTTTGACACAGCTCCATCACAAGCACTACTTGTGTCCCACCGTGCTTTGTGTTTCCACGCGCGCTGGAGAGCGTCTCTGAGTGCCTGGTCTTTCAGGGTAAGCAATCACAGCACCTAGAGTTGTGAGGCAGAGTGTGGAAGAGAAGCCCCTGGTACAGGTTGCATGAAGCCTCGGGATGTTTTTGCTCTTTGCTGCCATTTTCTACGTGCTCCAGGTTCTGATGACTGTTCTGACCCAGACCTGCTGCTGATGTGAGCTGACATCGTAATGCCAAAGCTGACTGACAGTAACTGAGGATCTGGACAATCAACAACTTCTCTTGGTCAAGGGTGACCACCATCACTGCAGCTTGGTGGTTTGTAATAATCAGAGAAAGCAAGCTGGAAGGCCTCATCCAGATGATGCTTCCAGAGAAGGAACTTTCTAGGCTGCCTGCTGGCAGTGCCTGAGATCTACGAAATGGCATCAGATTCCCACTCTCCTGGCAGACAGAGTAAGACAATGATAACAAATAACACGGTGTGGAAGAGGTGGCTGTCCTGTGGAAGCTAACTGCAGCAAAACAGGAGGTACCTAAAATCCACGGCATCAAGGAAACGTCATCAAACCCCTGTCATTGCTAATTAACACATATTTTCAATTGCATTGCATTTTCTGGGGGTTTATGTCAGTGTAACTCGTACAAACGCCTCGTTACAGCCTTCCCGTCCACTCCCAACAAACACATCCATTTACTGCCTGTGGCTCGTTTCTGAGCAGCCTGGCATGCTGTTAGTTAAAATTCATTCTTTTAAAGCACAATATCCACTTAGCTTCCATCCTCTGAACTTTCTTCATTCATTATTAACACTGAAAGCCAAAGTGCAGGAGAGGAGTTCAGTCCTGTCGGCGTTTCGGATGAAAGCAATGTCTCGGTGTATTAGCGGGACACAGCACCGCCGTACAGAAACGCTGCCCAGTCCTCCCACAAAGCAGCCATATCCCAGAGCCTAATAGGATCACTTCCTTCAAATGGGACACCACCTTCTTTGAAATATTTGTTTAGATTTCATAAACATATGAAGGTTCTCAAACTCAAACAAAACCTCCAGCCTCCAGCCCCAGCTCTCATTCTAAAGAGCTTTCTGTTCAATAAATCACAGCCTGAATCCAGGATTTTTTTTTCCCCTCTAGCTTGCCTTTTTTTTTTTTCCTGGATAAAAATAAATGTCATCTGGTTTTGACTGCAGATAATGAATCATATTAAGAATTTAAAAAGCACTATTCTCTTTTTTGAGACCTAATTTCAGACCTATTAACACTTTAATATGAAACAGAAGCCCATCATTTCATTAGAAAAAGAATAAGGCCCCTCTTGTACCATATGTTGTTTCTTCCTTTATAAAAAACCCTTTTGAAATCCTAGATTGGGCAGCATCAGCGCAGAACGTCGCTCTGGCACAGAGACAACGCATAGGTGAGCAGACCCTGCACCAGGGACATTAACTACTTCAAACAAAATTACAGGTTTCTGGCAAGCCCTCCCTCGCATTCCTTACGATAATAAATGATCCGGCTGAAAAACAGAAAATGAACGATTGCAACACAAAAAAAACTCCTGCTGGGGGCGACCCAAAACATGTGAAACGCCAGCATGTCACCACCACAGACTCGCCTGTGATTACACCAAGGACAAACAGCTGCTCTTACAAGTGCTTTTTGGCACCTCAGATATTTATTAAATAAGGGAAAGAAAATTATAGCTGTCCCTCTTCAATATTTACATTTTAAAAATGAGAATGCCTTTAAAACACACAGAACATGAATGCAAGAGCTGGTGTGATAGCAGAGAACCTTATTGCACGTAATTAACAGACACATAATGTCTGGTTACTAGTAATTTCCTTCTAGCTGAGTAAGGAAATAATTTAATCATGTTGATCAAATGAATCCCATGAGCCCAGCGTAACATTATGCTTTTTTTTTCCCCTCTCTAAATCTGCATTAACTGATAAGAGTCTACTTCGTGAAATCACAGAACCCAACCTTGTTTAGGTATCCTTAATAATATCTAAAATATGGGCATGATTTTAGTAATTGGTTTAATCAAGCATTTCAGTAAAATCTTTTCTAATTCCTGGTGCTGACTGCAAAGGAAAAAAGCAGGGAGAAGGAAGAAATAAGTAACTTAGCGCGTTCTTTATCTGGAATAGAAGTAAAATATTTTATAAAACTGCACATTCCACATTACTCTGTTACAGTGAGGAAGATATTTCTATAAAGACATGGGAAAAAAAAAATTAAGCCCCTTACATACTTGAGTGTTAAGCAGCTAACTGTAAATTACCATTATTCTCCTCCCCTCACCCCCAAAATATCTCCAGGTGCAACTTAGAAATATGTAGACGAAGAATTTTCTTCTTTTTTCCTCTAAACTCTCATTTTATTTGGCAATACATCACTCGCCTTGTCATGCCAGGGTTTCCTAGTAAAACCTTTTGTGGGATTCCACTATTGTTCTCTCTGAACTACTTAGGAAAAGCACTGAGCTACCTTCTGTGCTATCTCAGGTAGTTTCCTGTAACGAGGTGATATAATTTAACACTTACCATAATACATTTTATCCATCTATTGTTTGCTAAATAATTCCTGCAATAACACTTTTATTCTTTCCATAATTCTTTAGGGTAATGCTGGAGGAATAATATTTTTACTGTGGTGATTGATGTCAGATTCTCCAGCGTGAACAGACCCCATGAACACAGGTTATTGATAAGCATTAAAAAAAAAAAGTATAAAAAGAATATCAGGGATCAAAGGGTTAATATCATTTTATGAGGTTGTAAAAATCTACCTCAAGAATCTCGTGTTAGCAATATTCTTTGTGTAAGATGTATGTTATTAAAACAAGTAGCAGCATCTGAATTAAGGTGACAGCATGATGGATGACTAGTGAAGTGGAATCAGAGTCGTTTGCAGCGTTTTGGGCTGGATGAGGGAATTCTGCCTCAGAGGCAGGGCGCTCGGCAGACGCATCGATTCCAGGCTGAGGCGCGTTCAGAAATATGCCCCTGGAGAGGTGTGGCCTAGCAGAACTTACAAAATTATGTTCATGAATTATTTAACATTTATTTATGGATGCTATATTTAAACTGCATTTGCAAAAGCGAATGGACCACGGCACACAGAGTGATCTTTAGATAATGCAAATTCTGCACAAGACGGAGCCGGTTTGCACACTTCCCGGAGAGGCCAAGCCTAGCAGAACGGGGGAAGTGATATGTCAGTGCTGGGGCTTTATACATCACAGCCTGCTGCGCCCCAGAGACACTGACAGCTCCAGGAAACACCTGACAAGTTGGCAGGGACGACCTCTGCGAAAGCCACCTCCTCAGACAGAGATACCACAGCGCTGGTGGAGACTCCTCCCTTAACCAACAGACTCCAAACCTGCTCCTGCAGCCACCACGGCCGAGAGCCTGCCCAGTGAACAAGCTGGTGTCCACTGCTCTATGACCCCCACTGATCCTGATATCAAACCACACTGATCCCGATATCAAACCACACGGTTCTCGATATCAAAACGCTTGATATCATTACTGCAACACCAGAGGTGTGAACTTAAGCGCTAGTAAGCCTGCAACACAGAAGTTAGGCTGCACAGGAAAATCCCAGCCTCTTCCATCGTGCACATATGTAACTTACAACCCTTTATTATGTGATCAAGTTCTCTCTCATTAATACCACAGATTTTTCTCTGCTGGATACACACAAACTGCTCAACACACTTGGAAAGCACAAGATGGATCCATACTGCACACAGTGACAAAGCTATAGCAAAAACTAAAGAGGAAATGTCATGAAATGAAACAGAATCTCAAGGTAAAGCAGTGTATCTCACTCTGGAAGGGACGACCCTTGAAGGAAAGGAAATCCTCCATTGAGCACTGCACTGCTAGTTTACTGTTTACCCTCTATTTACAGTCTGTTAAACTCTTCCATTGTGTCATTTCTTCATCTTCAAAAGACATAATTTTACATTTACTGTCACTGTAGGGGATATGAACAACACTGCCATGTGGAAACCCTGGGGTTTTTTTGGTTTTTCTTTCTTGCTAACCCAAAGTGGTTGGTTTACAACACTAGATTCCTGCAGAGAGCAAGGAGAGGTACCCACAAGAGCTATGAGCTGGAGATGTACCAGGCTGTAAACAGTCCCTCCTGTTCCAGAGAGGTATTTCTTAGGAGATGGTGTGTATCCAAGATGAGTGTACTGGCCCTTGTACACCCTTTTTCTCTCCTTGCTGCTCCAGCAAGTAAGCAGCCTCACATGCTTTCATCCTCCAGCCACAAAGACCAAAAAGCTCAGGGCAGGTGGAAGGGAAAGTTCTTTATTGCTACAACCACTTGTGCCAGTGCAGCTGCACACTGACACCACTTGAGCTCCAGGCAGCTGTAGGCACTTTAATGTCCCTCTAAGAGGCCTGGTAATGGGGTGATTTCTTTGGAAAGCTTTCTTCACTGGCATTTTCCTGAAATAAAGTCCCCAGGAATGCAGTTTTTTCATTACTTAACTCAGGAACTTAAGGCCTTAGGAAGGTCATACTATCCATGGGATGCTCTGAAGAGGGACTGTCTTTATCCAACCATTCAATATAAGTTCTCAGAGCCTGCAATTCCTCAGCCTCCTGAGTCCTCAATAGTCCATACTGTCAGGATGTGCTCCCCATTATCTAACAATCTCATTTCCTGCAGTCTAATCCCATTACTTTTTCTTCTATGTCAAGGGGACACAGAGCAAAAACTATTCCCTTTCTCTGTGCAACCTCCCTTTATGTATTTGATGCATGTGATTATGTCCCCTCAGCCTTTTTTTACTCTAAAAAAGTAAAAGTCTGTCCTCAAAGACCACACCTGGCAAACCTCCAAGCAGCCTCCGTGCTCCCTTTGCAACCTCTCCCACGGGGACACATTTTTCTCCTTAGGGCACCCAAAAGTGAGCTCAACACCACAGCCAAAATCTCACCAATGCTTCACAAAGGAGATGAATGCTCTTCACCATCTCACTATGGATACCATCTTCCCTGCCCTCAACATGGTGGTTTTGTCCCCCAAAGCAGGTTTGTGTTCAGCTGCTGATCTGCTAAAGTCCTGTCCAATCCCTTCTGGTAAAACAGGCGTTCCCTGCCTTGTGTTTGTCAGAGTATTCATTTCCACCTACGCTCACAGCTTGGCATTCGGTCTCACCAAATGCACTTTATCTTCTTCAAGCCATTCTCCCATTTGTCAAGATAATTTTGAATTCTAATCCTGCCCAACAACCTGCCTGCAGACCCTCCCAGCTTGATGTCATTTGCAAATTTAATAAATTTAATATCCATTTCATTATCCAAATCATAAATGCAAATGTGGAAAGGGTCCTAGGCAGAACTTATCCAGGACATCCTTCCAGGCTGACAACGAGCCACTGTTGTGGCTAGCCTGAGTGGTTGTTTTTCTAACTTGCTTTGCACCCACATGAAAGTGGCTTCCCCCAAACTAGATTGCTTACGGGAACAGTTCACAATAATGTTTTTTAAATCTGTCTCTTAAATTTCAGGATAAAGGCTGACCGAAAATTGGATTTGCTGAGCTAATGGGTGTCCAACACATTTTTTCCCAGAAGAAATGGAAGAGGAAGAGAAAACAAAATGTAAGAAAATCAGCACCATATTCAGCACAATTATACCTGCTAGCTTTTGTTTCACATCCAGTCTAGATGAAATCCATGTGCTTCAGATCTACAGCTTCAAGAGATAGGCTGCCCTTTGAAACTATGAAACTTTGGGTTTCTCTGCAGAACGAGGTTCCCTTCACCCTTCTCTCACCACTAGCATCACCTTTTGCTCAAGCCCAGTGGAAGCAAAGTAACACACCTCACGGGCACTGTTCAGTTGTCCCTCTCAAACACCGAGTCCCCTCCAGAGGCACAGCCGCATCGCCACCACACGCTGTCACCACACGCTGCCTCCACGGGTGTGGGTCACAAACAGCAACAAAACCCCCATGAGAAGGCTCCCACACACCCTCTGCCTGCCCCTAAGCCATGGCTTTTCAGCAGGAGGACGTGGCCTCACCTGTTGTGGCTCCAAACAGGATGAATGGCTTGACTGACTGTCCATCCAAAACCTTGCAAACCTGACACGACATAGGGAAACATTTCTCCCCTGGAAGGCGCGCTCCAGACAGCGCTGTTCTCTCTGCTGCGTAAGAAACATGTGTTTCTGATGAGGATTACACCACAATTTTCTCCAATTACCTTACTTTGGGAATTGATTTATCAAATGTGAACAACGTTCCCACCAGAGACCTTGGACACCGTACAGATTTTCACTCTGTTCCATTAAGCTTTTATTTTAATCCTGTGTAACTTTCCAGCTGCCAGAGGTGGTGTTAAAGCAAAAACACCACGAAGCAAACAGTGCTTTGCATTTAACTGTCCTGTGTCAACACAAAGGACTCATCAGCCACAGTCTTGCTACTTGTACTAATTGTGCCCTATCAAATGGCACTTCTGGCAGCAAGCACAAGCTTGAAATTTCTGTTGAGTTTTAGGTTTTCAAATTTTGGTTAAAGTTCATTAATTTATGATTTCATCGTTTTAAACAAACAAAACTGCTGGCTCTGTGCTCTGCATCAATTTCTTTAATTAAGTATAATATTCTCCAGTTCTCTGATGATCCTGTTCTAACAGGCAACTTTCCCAAAGTTTAGGGATGTCTCAATGTGGCCAACCCAAGCTTGGAACACTATCCAGAAGTTATTAGAGGCAATCCATTTTGATTTTCCAGCATATTTTTCCTCTGCTGCATCCCCTTTTCATCTGGAAGCAACTCCTGTCTCTTTTCTAATTGATGAGGTGAACTGGTATGAGTGAGCTTATGATTTCTGCTCTTTGCTTGAGTGGCAGAGAGTAAATGGAAAAATTGTCTCAAAAGCTTAAATGAAGGATTTGGCTTTCGCAATAGTGAAATTACTTGTGGATTTCTCTTAAGCACTGCATGCCAAAGAAATAAACCATGAATGACTGCAGTAGTAGGATCTTTGTTATCAGATAAATCACCATTTACTCAGGTTCTCTGACTTTCCTTCCTTTGCAGGGTTTGGATTTTTCTTCTTTTCATTTTAAGTTTACTGACAACAAGAAACATCTCTGAGCTGGAATACCCAGACCTGACTTGAAAGTAGCATTTCAAATACTTCTCTCTTTCATTAAAACCCTTCTGCAAGGGTTGGGGTGCTTCCTTCAGTTTCTAGGTAATTAGCCCATCAATTGTGGTCTCTTTGATGGACTAGAAACACTTCAAGGAATTCAGAGAAATTCTCTTACTTTTTAAACTGCATGCTTTAGAAGTAAATATTAAAACTTGAAACTTTGATTTTCAATTCTTTTTACAAGTTGCTGGTATGTTCCTGTACAATTAACGTTTGTACTTTTGAAAGGAGGAGGCTGATTTCCAATCAAATAAACTCAACAGAATTAGAGCAGGAAGCTGCTCACGTTTAACTACTGCAGGGAATAAAAAAGGAAGTCCTCTTACATGCTGGTGATGGGTGGACTTGTGACAACTTACACTGGGAAGTACTAGGAGCTCAAGAATATAAAAATATTAATTATTAATATAAGCCCTGACATCTCAACCCAAAAGGTATTAAGTGCTTTGTAAACTATCAGCCAAATCTGTATTTCCTACTAGTCTCCCCTGCTCCTTTGCAGACAGCAGAGTGAAAACATTTTACAAGTCCCTGGTGCAGCTTTGGCCCTACGTAACTTTTGCTCTTTCCTGATCTAAGTCTGGGCTTTTGAAAGAGTAAAGACACTGAGCCAAACTGCTCCCTTTATTGGAAGCCCATGGAAAATGCAATGTGTCTGGCAAAGCAAAGTGGGCTTCATCTGTAGGACACTCCAAATCAGTGCTCAAATTCAGCACTGACAACGCAACAGCTGCTGAGGACACTGAAGACTGTAGGCACACACATGCACTGAAACATTCTCAGTCCTTTTTCACATGAAATTTGTAGTAAAATGGTTGGTACCAGCTTCATTTGTATCACAGAGGAGCTTAACAAACACAAAAGAAATTGTGTCACAAAGAAACTGGGTTGCAAAGATAACTGCATTTGAAGTTCTGAAGCCTCTGGGGAGAAACAGCAAGAGAAGGAAAAGCCATTCTTCTCTGTAATTTCACTTTTTTCCTTTCCACCCCAGAAAGACTGGGCCACTGCATGTTGCAGCTCAGGGCTGCTGGGAGCTACAGCGTGCATTAGAGCTACAAACTAAAGCTCATTATAAGTGGCACAGGAGCACCACAGGTAATAGAAACATCCTGGTTGAATTCCAGGGATTTTGAACCAGGTGTTATGGAAGAAATCCCAGCCCCAGTGCAGTCAGTGGCAAAACACCTTTCAATGTCATAAAAACCATGAACTCACCCAATATGTGTTATTTTTTCACTTTTCCGTCTCTCTGCCTGCTTCATTTATCACTTTATTTATTCTATTGGATTTATTGTCCTCTGACCCTCCGCTGTACTTGGAGTCACAGTTTCTCCTAAACAGAATCCAAACTCAGTAATGGTCAAGACTGAGGTGAACTTTTGAACTCACAAAGGTCAAATAGGTTCAAAATTAAACAGGAACAAGAAAACAATTCAGTTCAGGTTATTATCTTCCTACGTTCACCTCTTCTGATTTTATTCTCTAGGCAATTACACGTGCAGATTTAACCATGTGCAAAAACATTTACCAGGATGGGACTGAAGCCATAATCTGTAAACATATATGTAATTGCCATTGACATCTAGTTTGCACTGAAAGGCCTTTCAACAAGTTTGATGAAAAAAAAAAAACCCAACACAAACCCCACCCCACCAAACTTCAGTATTTGGGCCTCTGGCAACAAACCCAGGCTGCTACTGTAGAGCCACTAAATACTTCCTGTAGTAAAACAAGCACAGTTCCAGCAGAGAGAGGTGAATCTGACACTGTGGCATGTTTTTGGATTTCATCACTGCTCATGAACATTTCAGATATCATTAAAAAGAAATTATGTTTCTTGTCTTGTCGCTAGAGAGAAGAGACGGCAAACAGCGCGCCAGCGCTCGGTGCTGGAGCCGGGCTCCCGCTGGCAGGAGCTGCCCACCGCCTCCTCTCCCAGTGGTCTGCTCTGAGACAGGAGAGGCCACTGGTGCTGGAGCAGGGACGAGACCAGTGTAGGGACTGAGAAAGGCCCTGCTAAGGGGTGGGAAAGAGAATTCCCAATTCTGCAGACAGTCTCATGGGAGGGGCTGCCAGGGTTTGTTCCATCTGCTACATCCTGACCATCCCCACGCTGCAGACACCGTGCGATGTATTTGGGGACAGAGGAGTCAGTCTTAATGAAGTATATATTGTGGAAGACTGTCTGCTTTAGCTTTTTCTCTCTCCCCAAGACCCTTCAGGTGGGGTTCTGCTGCCCCTGCATGCCCAGAGAGAGGCAAACCCACCGTGCCCTGGCTCCTTCCAGCCCCCTGGTGCAGGCAGGCTGCGTGAGGGCTACAGGGGCCTCGAAACAGCCCAGCTAAGAAACTGCAGACAGGACAACTCCTCCCAAGGTGAGAAAGGGCCTTCCCAAACAACATGCCCCAGAAATCCCAACAGACAAATCCTCCCGGCAGAGCTGGCAACAGGAGCTTCCAGAGGACGTGGGAGACGGGAAGAGGCAAGAGGCGCTAGCAGGGATGGAGGGTTTGCAGAACCCCCAGGCAAAGAACGAGGCCTCTCTTGGTGGATTATTGCACCTGAGAGCAGCCTGGGGCCCAGCCATCCCCACACAACTTAACAGTGCTGACAGCGAGCTGGAGAAGGGTCAGTCGTGGAGTAAGGAAGATCCACAGGGAGAAGAACAGACATTCAGTGTTTGCAGAGACACCAGGTGGCAGGTCACCCCTGCCACCTGGGGTGAGACCCAGCTCCTGCTGAGGATTTTAGGTGCCCCCTTGGTTATCAATGCTGATTCAAGTCCAGTTAAAATGGGTATCACTCCCTCTGCTTGTGAATTTCCTAACCTGCACTGCTCGTGGAAGCCAAGCTCTGTGGACTGCCTGGGAGACACAGGACCTTCCTTCTTCAGGATGAACCAGTCTTCATCCTTGAAAATGCACTAAAACTTTGCATTAGGGATATCAGAAACACCCTTCTGTTATCCCCCAACACCTCAGATCTTTGTCAATCTTGATTTACCATTTCTCTCATGCCTCTGACATTTACAGTGATGCTCAGTGATGAATTTGTCCCAGCTTCTCTCACAATGATAATTAATTTTTAAGCTCACCTTATTGGCTCACGCTGACAATAACATCACTCCAACTTTTTTCTCTGACTTCACCAGTTAAAATGTACAGGAGGAGCGTCCTTCTTTTGCTTAAAAACGTAAAAAGGAATTTCAGTTGTTCTGCCAGTTTAAAGAAACGGCACAGAGGCGTTATCAGTGAGGCTGGCAGGATGAAGGCAGCAAAGGCACAAGAACGGGATGGCTGTGCAGGCAAACAGGGGCACTGCAACTGTGCAGCTGAAGCCTCCCGTGTCCTCACCTGAAGTGCAAACTTTGCTGTCACCTATAAATCAAGCAGTTTATGAGGCTGCAATATTTACACTCTAATTAAAAAATCATAAAGCCAGACCCCTTCAGTTTGTAAAAAGAAGAACTCAGGATCTGCTACTGAAACATGGCGTTAATCAGTAACTCCTAATGATCTGCTCCACAGCCCTAGAGGTTATATGCTTATTCAGCTACACACAGCAAACAAGATAATGAGAGAAAGTGGGAGAAGTGAAGGGAACACGTTACAGCAAACACAGGGCTTTGCTACCACCAGGACCTGCTCCTGACCCTCCGACCCTCACGTCACATTTTGTTTTCTCATTTCCAAAAGACAACAGATCTATAACGTAAAGCTTTGATACCACATTGTATACAGAATGATCCCGAGATGTTTTCCATGTGTGTAACCCCTGCAGAAACCAAATATAGCCCTGGAGAAACACCTGCTTTTACCTTTATATGGTCACAACTCCAGTCTCCTCCACATTAATGAAAAATGAGCCTTAAGAGTCAGTGTTTCCATGTGAGTTTCTCTGAATTCATTAGGGAAACAGCTGATTTCTGAATCTGCCATTTTCTGCTTATGCAGTCAAAAAAGAGCTCTCTAGCAAAGGCTGGAGGAATCCAAGCACTGTGTAACGCTGGAAATAAAAATTATGAAACAGTATTTCAGCCATAACTAGTGCTCCTAATTCTACACTTAAAATAGCATTCATCATTTAAAGCTCCTCAGGAACAAAATCAGACAGGGCTTGGTGCTCACCCCTTCAGGCTGAACCAGCCCCTCTCCCTGCCACGTGCAAAACTGCACACTGAGTCCCACAGAGCTTCTCTCCTCTCTAAAACCAACAGGCAGGAGACACCAGCGGGGACAGGCAGGAGACACCAGCGGGGACAGGCAGGAGACACCAGCGGGGACAGGCAGGAGACACCAGCGGGGACAGGCAGGAGACACCAGCGGGGACAGGCAGCCCCCAAAGACCTGCTCTTCCCGGGCTTTTGCACAACATGCCCACTCCACACCAAGGCCTCACCCAAACTTCTCATCTTGCATCCACAGTTTTGGAGCTCTCACTGGTCCGGGGTGATAAAGACAGAAGGCAGAGATTTTACTCCCTGGTACGGGCTGGGAAAAAAGCAACATCTGCAATATATCGGTCACACCAAGATTTTAATTCTTTTCTTTCCTTTTTTCCCTCCCCCCCCCCCTTTAAGTTGACTATGGGTACAAAACTGCAGGTGAAAAATTACAGACTTTATTTTTTTAAATCCCTCCTTCTTATTCTTCTCCTCTAGTCTTTTGACAGTCTAAAAAGAATCAAGGAATAGTTGTTTTAGGTGAATATGAGTTGGCTTATTTCTGTCACCAGTTCTATGATGCTATCCAGAATGTATCGTTAAAAAGACTCAACCAAATTACAGTTTTGACTCAGGCATTCCCAGCTCATATATTTTTGTCACTATTTCAGACCGATAAGAATTAATGAGAGTCACAAGTACACATTTATGTGGCCACAGACACTTAAAACCAGTAATGATTTATCCTGGTTAATAGTGCAAATTAACAAAAAAGCATGCAAAAAATAGAACCGCTTCAGATTTTTTTTTTTTTCCCTTTTCAAGCAGCTCCTGCAGAGGGAATATGGTGCTGTAGCAAGAAATGTAACAGCACACAGCAGCCAGGCCTAACTCCAACAGACTCGGTCTTTACAACTGGAGAAGAAAAGTCTTTTAACAAGAACCTCGGAGGTACAGTGGGCCGGATCACAGCGACACCCACAAAAGATGGGATGTAAAAGAAGAGAGGGGAGAAGATAACCACAGTGGAAGCAGGTGTGGGGTGACCTCGTGGGCCCTTCATGTGTCCTAGGGAAGGGCCCAGCAGCTTTCTGCCCTGGCCCCTACGAGGCTGCCCGGCTCTCCTGCCCCTGTACAGGAGGAGGACGCACGGGGTGAGGACAGCAGCTCAGTCCCTCCCCACCATCTCTGCCAGGGTTGCAGTCATCCTGGCAACAACCACCCCAAATAATATCAAAGACAAAGCTTGATCTGCTTTGGCGAGCACAAAAATATCACTTGGGAAGGCTGCAAAAGCTCCATCAGCAAATCCATCCCTACATAAACTAACGTGCCTTCCTAAGAAGCTTCCCACCTCCCAAAAGAAATGAATGATGGAGGGAGAAAAGCACCAGATATTCAGCCACAGTATGTGGAGATCAACTCCCTTTTGGAGGCACCAGTACACCAGCACACAGGTGACACTTCCTAGACAAGCATCACCATGCTGTGCAGATTTTCTCCACGCGCGCACTTCCCAATCACTGTCCTTCCTGGGCTTTACCAAGTAAGCATGAAAGCTATTGTTCCAAGCCATTTCCAAAGAAAGCAGTTGAATGACATACCATAAAACATATGGGTCTCATTAACTTAAAATATTGCCTGTTTTAAACAGCCTCTTAGCAAATAACCATACTTAAAAATTTAATTCCATTTCGCAGCTCGTGCTTTCACCGTTCGGGCTCCGGTTTATCCTAACGATCGCATCGCCCTCGCTCGCGCTTTGTTCCGATGGCCAGGCTGCTGCTGCCAAATCCCTGCGACCTCCTGAAGGAGACTTCGTACTTCCAGATTCAGCCTGGCTCAGGAGAGCATCGCTGCAAATAACTGACAAAGTTGGCTTTTTAGGTTGGGTTTTTTTGTTGTTTTTTTTTTTTCATAGGTCCATTTTCATTCAGGGCCAAACACAGCTCCTTGGCAACACAATGTAATCAAAGTAACTTGCTTCAAAGTTTAGGCGTTTTCTGTCATAGCGCTGTCTAATGGGCTTCAAACACTGCTTTAAAAAATAAAACAAAAAAAAACCCCACCACACAAAAACCTACACATAACACAAGTCTGTGTAAGTTTCTGCTGGAGTTTCTCAAAGCCAAGGCAGTCCTTTCTTGCTTTTAATGAAATTCCTTTCTATTTCTTCAGGTATGACTCCCCTTGGACATGGAGGGCATATTTTCTCCTTGAGTTAGGACAGCTTATGACAAATAATGATGAGGAATCAATAGACAGGAGGGAAATATTGGGCGAGAGGCTGAATGAATCTCAGAGATAAATTATTGACCACGGGCATGGCCCTCTCTCCTTTCTCTTATATGTTCGTATTCCATCTCACTAACAACCTGAAAGAAAATCAAATATTTTGTTTGGGGGCTTCACTAATATCAGCAACTTTTACTATCTTAATGGCATTTTTATTGATCTCAGCTTTAATGGGAGCTGTATATATTTGATGTTGGTCATTTAAAGTAGATGTGAGTAATAGACTTTCCCAGTGAGGATCATAAAGCAGCCCCTTGTCTGGCAAGCACAGGAAGCAAATAGAAGACAGCATTTAATCTACTGTTCTGCTGCAGTTATCGGGGCTGAGAGGGGAAAAAAAATAAAACGTAAAGATTGGCTGCGTGCCCCCCCCGGCTCGCCCTCCCCGCACGCCGGCTCTCGGGCACAGTGGTCATCAGCAAACTAACAACAAAAGGCCATTGGCGCAGTGACCTTGGCTGTGGCATCACGCACTGGAGGAAAGAAATGAAGCCATTAGACTGAGGCGGGAGAACAGGTTATAAATCAAGCCATTTCCAATAAGCTGCTGTAATGGTCATCCATCATTGCCAACCACAGCGCACAGCAGACCATGGAGACATTGGAGCTGCTAAAGCTGAGACATAAACAATAATAATCCGGGCTTGATGTTTCAGCCCTTCAGGAAATTTAGGAACATTTGCTTTTCTTTTGTTTGTCAGAGGTGATATTTAAAGCGTAAGATGTAATAAATAGAGGACAGTTGACACATCAGTACAGTTTACAAGCACTGCATTCTGGGTGTGATTAAAGACAGGGAGGGGGGTGGGAGAAGTCGAATGCCAAAAATATCCAGAGCTTCTGTGATCTGCAGTTCGCTTCCCAGCATGATAAATTTAACCTTTTGGGTGCATTACACCTCATTTCTTTTCTTTTCTTTGAAAGCACAGGTGAATTTCCTCACACATTTTTCACACCGCCGAGCGGGTTTTCAGGGGTGGAGGCAAAGCGATTAAAACCCGTAATTAGGTAACATGTGGGTAAGTGGAATTAGATATGCATGGACTGTACATTTTAATAACGTTTTATTGATCATTTCTACTGGCAGAACATTACAGCAGCTGAACTATTTATGGTGAACATTTTGAGGATTAAAAAAAATCATATCTGTGTGCAAATAATTTTTTAAAAAACAAACATGCTTCTAAATTTACACCGGGACAAATAATATAGCATAAAAATTATGTATATGACGCTAAATCTTTCACTACAAACAGAAGAAGCAGTTTTTGAGCCTCAGCACATGCAATAAACATCAAGTTTATTCTACCAGGAATTGTCACAATTTACTCTCACGCTATAGAATAAGGCAAGTTTGCATTGTGCACCTTGCAAATCCCTACTTATGCCAAGATGCTTTATTTCCTTGCCGTGAGGATGGCTGCTGTTTTATTAGCAGACTGAAACGTGTGTATCAACGTATCTCACACCCTACTGCAGTGTCAGGAAACACTGTGCTGATGGTCGACGGCATTTTGGGGTGAGAAGCTGAACTGCAGAGCCGTGCCAAGAGGCCAACAATACCCACAGCAGTCCTTTGCCTTCCAAAATACAGGGAGACCCTTTTGTGGCCGCAGGGGACACGTATGGCACGTTCAGTTACTCTGGGAACCGTGCAGTCTAGTGAGTGCTATAGGGCCGTGACAGCAGCCAGCGACCCACGCACTCACAGTTTGCACACACGTGTAGGCTTAAAGCCTGGATTCATAACGCTCCCTCAGACTTCCACTGCCCTTTCACTTCAGTGAAGGCAGATTCCTGCCACAGACTCCCCAACAAGCAACTCATATGACCTTGTATGGAGGCCTGCTATATCAAACAGGATCACAGCAAACAGAAATATATTCCTGTGTAAGAAACACAAGAGAGAATTCCACCAAGGGACTCCCACCAAATTGCTGAAGGTGCTACTTCATGTTCCCTGTGAAAACACCTGGACTTGGCACGAAGACATGGGGTTCATCCCCCTATCCCCAGCACAAGCTGGGAGGCTCTCAACTCAGACCAGAGCCATCAATGGCAAGAGGCACACATCTCCAGTGACAAACGCGCCCTGCCTACGCATCCGGGTGCGTCGCGTGGGATGACTTGTCCCACAGGGACACCCATCTCTCTCCACTGACTGCCACACAAGTTGAGATGACTCATGAGCAAAATCTTCAGCAACTGAGAGAAGGTAGGAGGAGCTGGTTTAAGGTGACTGAGAACGCACAGCATCTTCAGCAAGGAATTTGGTTGCCTCTTCTCTACCACGGGGCAGTGAACGCGAGGCACAGAACATAGTGCAGGTTTCTCCAGCCCTCTGACAGGTGTAGGGCAACATGGCAAAAGACAGGGTGCAACCAACACGCTGTTTCTGTCCCAAAACCAAACTCCTTCACAAGATCAAGTTCTTCATTGTGGGCAGGGACCACCTAAAATACTCCCCAGAAACTGACACGTTTCTCCTGGCCTACTGGCAAAGCCTAAGCCCAGTGAGCACCATGTCACCCAGTCCATACATGAGCAGGGTGGGAAAGACACTTTCCTCTGCCCTTTTCTTCCCCCAGTGCACTGTATGAGGCAGGCCACAATTTTTTATCCTTCTACTGTAAACTCTAATACCTGGTTTAAAATTATATTACAAGCCATTAATACAAACGGAGGGTTTGGGAGGATTTTATAACCCGCAAGAGATGACACTCATAGGTTATGATGTCATTCAAACCACTTGATAATATACTGTACTAGCTTGCAATATTCCAAAAGCAGCTATTAAACTAAATATAGATGAGGAACATGTTGCTGCAACAACACAAAATATTATGACCAGCAGTTCTCAGAAATATATGGCTGCAAATCTGATTTTTATTTATTTGTTTAGTCACTTTTTTTTCACATGGGGTAAGAACAACTGCTCCGGTCCTCTGAAGGTGCTTACACCAGGGACTGAATTTAAAATCACCACAGTGAAAAAAAGGACAATCAAATACTGAGGTAATCATAGGAAAAAAAAAACAAACAACAAACCAAAACAACATATATTTGATGTATGTAAACTACAACACTGCTAGACGGAAATAAATCAGTCATGGCCATTTAAGGTAATTCAGCTGCATTACCTTTCTTTTCATACCAAACTTAAGAGCAATAAAAAGAGAAAATGTAAATACCAGTTCCTACACTTCTGTAAGTCACTATTATCAAAACAGAGTGCTTTAATTATATTTCGAGACTAGGGTATGGGCTGGGTGACAAGATTTACTGGAGGTCAATGGGAGCCATAACCATTTTTCTTCCCAATGAAAAATAATACCATCAACGGGAGTTGTTAAGAACTATTAAAATTGCTGAATTTAAGTGCTTCTGTAGGATACTTCATCAGAGACGTTTGGTCATTCTGGTTCGAGGTAGAGATATAAAACAGTTACCAGAGCCATGATGACCATTTTTATTTTTTTATATTATTATTTTATATTATTATTTATACCTAAACCTGCCCTGTTTTCAGCCCTGTACTAAGGGGTGAGATCACAAACAAATCCTTCTCCTAAAGGGTGCAGTGTTCCAGGGACACAGCCCGAGGAGGTTGTGCCTCCGTGCTTTCCTACAACGGCGGCACAGAAAAGCAGAACAAAACCACTTCAAGTGGAGTGCCACACGGAAGGCAGGACCCCTACCAAGCAGCAGGTGACCCCAGTGGAGTCACACCTCTGATTTACTGGGTCAGTAAAATGAGGGTCCCTTCAGGGCCAGATATAAAGCCCATCCATGGCTGGAGTCAGGAGGACAAATCCCATTTGCAGCACTGGCTTTTCAGAAGGTACAGAACCTCGTCTTTCCAACCCAGCAAACTCCTCCGCAGCCACACGAGGCACACAGGGGACTTCAGGAGCAGCATCTGACCCCATCTCGGACAGGAGTGCTGCCCAAGACAAGGGCACAGAGTATTTAGCTGTTCCCTAAATCACCAGGGTTTGGTTTCTCTGATTCAGTGTGGAACATAACAAAACCCACCCTCTCAGCTGAGCGTGGCAGCCTGACATGAACTGGCCAAAGCAGAGCACTGTGATGCATTTTGTACAGTTCAGCTGAATATTCTCACTTATAATTAAACTTTTGAACATGTTTTAATACAAATGTAATAGATCGTTTTCTCATGAGCTGCTGTTTAAAGCCCTGTTTATAATAAATATTTATAAGTATTTATAAATAAAATATTAATTGCTTAAAATGACATTTTAATGTGGTGCCACATGTCCAAGGAACACTGGCTTACACGATGTGATCTCAGTTTGGGATTTGTGAACTGGAGGCAGTAACTGCAAGCAGTGAGAGTGCTGTGAATAATCCCCGTGTCAAGACCCTTCAGTGTGAGTTAGGTCAAAGCAGTAAGGACAGAGGCTACACCAAGGGACACGATTCCCCCATCTGTAAAGCTACAGAAATTGGATGGAGAACCGTCCTTAGATTCATGGCTTTATAGGCCTATGGCTGGCAGAATCACAAGTCGGGGTTCTGGTGACCACAAGAGAAGAAAAACACCATTTAATCCAAGAGACTAGCTAACACACTTCGTTTTCTGCACCATTTAATCCAAGAGATTAGCTAACACACTTCGTTTTCTGCTCACAATGGTGCATCCACATCTTGAACCGCTCAAGAATTAGAATCTGAGCACAAGGGGCCCAGCAGTGTGCACTACTGCCTTCCCATCAAGCCTGTCCTCAATTTTGCCATGCCAGAGTGGCAGGCATGTCCCAAGCCCAAAGCAGCTGCACAGTTTGAGCAGGGTCTGAGCGAACACTCGGTGTGTTCCTTGAGAGCAAAAGGAAACTCCAAGTGCTATTACCACTTTGCTTAAACGTGTAGATCATCAGTAGCGTTCTTCAGAAGCACCCACCGTTTGGCTAAATCAGCTTCCAGTGTCACCAGAGCAGACAGCCGGTGTTTCAAATGCAGTTATTAATTGAACCCTATAAAACACACTTCTCTCTGTAGGCAAAAGCTCCATGTGCAGACAAGCACATCATATCTCAATAGCACTAGTTTTCATCAACAAAATATTCTGCAGGCCCTCACCTTGCTATTTCACCTCTGGGCTGCTCAAAAGAATTAACCCTCTGTACACTGTCTGCCAGAATGAAACCAAAACCACATTTTCATTTCTTTTGTTCCATCTTAGTTGTAAGTGTTCAGCACAGGCTGTACGCTGGGTCTGAAAGAATTACGGCCACACGATGCTCATGACAGCTGGAGGAAAGCTCTGTGTTTGGATACAAATGACAAGTGTGTAAGGTCCACAACACACCTTCAAAGGGTGCCAGTGTCAATTACCTCCGAGCCTCTCCAACAGCCTCTGACAGGGCAGTGAGAAAGGACCATATTTAATCTGCTTAGAGCTAGACCAGACAAAGCGCTAGAGAACGTACTGTATGGGGAAAGAGATCTGTGTCGGCAAGGGCAGGGACGAGATGATCTAATGCAGAAGAACTTTTCTGTCTCTGATTTTCATGATTCTCTGATTCACTCACACAAATGATGAGTCTGGGGAACAAGTGAACACCACACCAATAGCATCACTCGCGATGAAGTTCATCGCACAGAAGGGGAACGTGCAAACTGAAATAAGGAGACAACAATTAAAACAAACAAATAACTGTACTGCTCCTGATGGAGAATCTGGGGCACAGGGATTTCTGGAAAGGTTCTTCGTCTTGAATTAATCATAGAATCATCATAGAATGTTGTAAGTTCGAAGGGACCCACAAGGATGATCCAGTCCAACTCCTGTCCCTGCACAGAACAAGCCCAACATTCACACCATGGCCCTGAGGGCCTTGGCCAAATACTGCTGGAATCTTGTCAGCCTTGGTGCCATCAGCACCTCTCTGGGGAGCCTGTGCCAGTGCTCCACCACCCTCTGCCTCAAGAACCTTTTCCTCATGGCCAACCTCACCCTCCCCTGCCACATCTTCCTGCCATGTCCTCTGCTCCTGGCGTTGGTGGCCAGAGAGAAGAGCTCAGCGCCTGCCCCTCCTCTTCCCCTGGGGAGGAAGTTCCAGACCGCCAGGAGATCTCCTCTCAGTCTCCTCTTCTCCAGGCTGAACAACCCAAGTGACTTCAGCCTCTCCCCACACCCTTCCCCTCTAAACCCTTCCCCAATGTTGTGTCCCTCCTCTGGACACTCTCCAGCAGCTTTAGATCCTTTTTCTCCCGTGGTGCCCAAGCTGCCCCCAGTGCTGGAGGTGAGGCCGCCCCAGTGCCCAGCAGAGTGGGATGATCCCCTCCCTGGCCTGGCTCGCAGTGCAGTGCTGGGTGCCCCCAGGACACGGGGGTCCCTCTTGGCTGCCAGGACACACTGTTGGCTCATGTTCAACTTGCCATGGACCAGAACCCCCACGTCTCTCTCTGCAGGGTTGCTCTCCAGCCTCTCCTTCCCCAGGCAGGCTGTGTCCAGGGCTGCCGTGTCCTAGGTGCAAGATCTGGCACTTGCCCTTGTTAAAATTCATACAGTTGGTGACTGCCCACCTCTCTAATTTATCCAGATCTCTCTGCAGGGCCTCTCTGCCCTCAAGAGCGTCCACAGGACCTCCCAATTTGGTTTCATCACAGTTAGCAGTCCTTAAAGTCCTATATCCAAGTCACCAATGAAGACACTAAAGAGCATCGGCCCCAGGATGGATCCTGTAGGACTCCAGTAGTGTCTGGTCACTCCATTGACCAGAACCCTTTGAGCCTGACCAATTAATGCCTTTACACAGGACATTCTCAGTGGAATAAAATAGGAAAGAACCACACAGATGCCAATATTTGGGGGTCATAATTTGGGGTCAAACTTTCCAAACTGGCAGCCAAAACACAATCCATCCCCATGACCCATTTGCCTTTGATCAACACCTGAAACCACAGACAGGCCTTCTCTACGGTCTGTTGGAGCGAAAGGGCCAACCCAGTGGGGCAGCTTCTGGGACACTGGTGAAGGATGTGAGTCACCACATTGAAGCCAGAGCAACGACTCACAGCTTTCTAAGCTGGCCATAAATCTAAGCAGCCTGTTGAAATGGTGGCTGTGTATGGGGGCATGGGCTTTGTCAAAGCAAATGACAAAGTTCATGAGATGATTTTGAGAACCTTACCTTTTGGTCTACTTTGCTTCAGAGTGCAAGCAAGCCATTGACTCCAGTGGCCCTTACATCTGAAATGAACGTGGCCTGACAGCAGCCAAAAGTTTTACTAAAGACTTCTTGAAGTCTACTGTGTTGCTGGAAGGTGTGGCCATATATACAAGCTAGCAATTAGCTTTTGAGGTAACTAGGTCAGTTAAATGCCACTTACTGAGTAGTGAGATCTTGCACCACATAGTGCTGCCTCACAAAGCTATTACTAGTGACAAGAAACCACATCGTTACATGTGGTCATCTGCAAACCTCAAGGAGGATGGCTGGGAGGAGGAAGCTGCTGTGGAAAGAACTATCAACGAGCTCATTGACAGCACATGCTGCATAATTTTACTCCTTTTATGTACATCATGCCTGCTTCCTGTGGTCAGGAATTCTCTCACTTCTTTACAGGATGCAAAAGGAGTTGGTAACTGCCCTGTGTTTGCTGAAGGGGTGAGATTAGCACACAAGCAGTTGATATTTAGAGGCATTTTTAATCAAACTGGGAAAATAAACCACAGCAAGACACACTGAACTCCCCAACATCACCACCCTTTCAGATATCTCTTAACTCTAAGGTTTGCATGCTGGAAGCAGATGGGGCTCCTACTCCAGGGATGGAGGGGAGGACATTGGCTGCCCTCACCCTCCCACCTCTTCTCCATCATTTTCAAGGCAGCATGCGCTGTGGGAGACCGAGTACCAGACGTGACTGAAACACTCGCCATCCTCTGCTCAGCATCACCATGAACATAAGTCAGGTACAAGAAACCAAAATGTGATGAGTGGAAATATATTACTAAACTAAGATGAAACTTGAAAAGCCTATTAGGGAACCCTTTCCAATTACTTTGTGAAGTGAAGGAGTACTGGGATTGCCAGAATTGTTGCTGAAAATATTTTAAAATCAAAACAATAATTGACACACACACAAAAGAAAACTTCAATTTTGTGCCCTTCCTGACTCCTTCTTCCTTCTTAAGTATTAAATTTAGCTTTGAGATGATTCAACACATGCAGAAAAAAAATCCACTAGTTCTAATCCTCAATTACCTGATTTTATATAATGCTCTTTTAATGTCATGATAACTTTGTCAAGCTATAGAGAATGTGCTTCAAGAACTGACCTGTTTAGAAATTTCACAGAGAATTTTCCTTTGCTGTCTCCACTTGATATATATTGTCTTTGTGATACTTCCCCTGAAAGCCAGACTAGCTAAAGCAAACTGACTCTGACAGAGGGATTTTTGAAGCTGTTATTTTAATCTGAAGGTTTACATACCTGTCAGAGCAGAGCACGTTCATAGCCTTTACTATTGTTCACAGATTCTTTTTTCCAAAGTCTACACATAGGTCTCAAGGGTTCCTGCTCCTCAAGGCAAATTACCTCTGAGTGTTTAGGTTCACCTGCTGCCCCACATTTTTTTACTTTTCATAAGCCTCTTTTTTTGTGCTTTTCTTCCTCTCTTTTCCTTATTTTCAACTCCTGACCAGGACTCTTAAAGGAAAGAAGAAAGACACTTAGATACCATGGTGATGGGTGACCTTATAAAACCACAGATAAACAGGCAGGGGTATTGAAATGTTTCCTTCACACTGTTTGACTGTGCTACAGCTGGGTGAAAACATTTGTTCTACAAATAAAAGAAAACCTTTCAAACATTACTTTGGCCCCAGCCTCGTTCCCAGTGATGTAGCTGAGGATAGGACCTGTGTCCTTATGGGCTCTTCACCCAGTCAAGGACTGAAGACAAACGAGTTAATGGAGAGGTGTCAGTACAGCTGATTGATTCTTCCATACTATAGATGATAGGGTGCAAAATTAGGAGCTTTGGTTTAAGCAAATTATTTTGGGGTTTCAAAATTATAACCTCACTCTTTACTCTCTCCAGACCTACAATATATCCATTTTTTTTACCATCATTACAAAGCATTTCAAGGAATTTTTAGTACTTTAGTTGGGACTGTTTTGTGACAGCAAAAAGAAGAGTTTTCAGAAAACAAAGGAAAAAACAATAAAAGTTTGTTTAATAGAGGAAAAAACTATGTTTAAGTTTTATATGATGTTTAACCTGTGTTTAAAAGCTTACTGGTTTAAACTGCATTGAGCAAAGATGTTTAAGTTCAACACCAACTGTAATGATATAAGTTTCTTCTGAATTGAGCCCATAATAAAGTAAAAGGACCTTAAAGATGATTTAAAAACCCATGGGTCACTTCTCTCAATTCTGCCAAGAGGCCTTTAAAAAAACTTCCATATACAAATAACAACTTTCTGTTCATGCAAATGAAGATGATTATGAGCAGGCAATGTCCCTCTTGATTCTTTTAAAGACCTCATACAAATTAGCAAAACCTGTACAAGCCATTATTTTTCTGGGGCCAAGAACAAGATCCTGCAGCTCCTGTTCTTTGGAAAACAATTCAGCTGCATTGCCCAGGCAGAAGGCATCGGAGCAGCCAGAGCAGGGCACCAAGAGGCACAGTTTGTGACAGCCTGGAGAAGGCAAATAGGAGGGGGGCGAGGGGGAAGATAAAAGAAAAAAAAAAAAGAAAAAAGAACAAGACAGAGAAGAAGCAGAAGCTGAAGGAAAGGGCTGAGTCTGTTTTCTCTGAGAAAAATCCGGGCAGTCCAATGCAGAGGGAATGCAGCAGGGCTACTCTGCAACGTCTGGAGGGAAGGAGAGGAGCCAAGGAACAGCCTCGTGAAGCACAACTAGAAATCCAGCCAGAGACAGCATTGATTTTTTCCCCCTCCTCCCTCTATCCCCCAGCACAGAAGAAGATATATGTGTTTAGATCAACCCATGCCCTTATTGAGTCTTGAGCAGAGAAGGGTCTGACTCAAGCACTTTTCATGCAGTCTGCAGGATTCCTGGGCGCGCTCTGGGCAGATTACTGGGATAAATTAAGACCCAGCCTCTGCCCTTAACCTATAAGACAATTCACCCCCATTGTATTAAGTGGTTTTTGTTGGGTTTTTTGTTGTTTTTAAAAAAAGGATCCAACAGACTTGCAACAAATCTTTCTAAACACTAGGTTAACACTGCGTGTGATGTTTGTATGACAGATCAGGACAGGAGGTGACAGACTTTCAGACCTTGGCTGAGAAGTAAGATCAGCTGGAGGTAGATGATTTCTGTCAATAGGTGAGCTTCACGCAGCCAAAAGAGTGATGACCTGAAGCTATGGAGGGATTTTTATTTTCTTCTGCTATATTTCTGTGTGTAAGCGTTCAGGTTTTATTTTTAATCCACAAAGTAGCACAAATAGCAGTTTAAAAATGTGAATTACAAATGCCTTCAATTTGCTGGAGGAGATGGAAAAATTGATAATGTGGAATTTGGACAGTGAAAAAGACAAGTGCCCAAGGTACAATGTTCCTCCTGACCTAGCCCTGTCCTCATCTTTCATCTCACACACACACTACATCGACTCCTGCCTCTGCTCCACGCACGCTGCCAGTCTCCACTGCCCATTTGTCAAACCTTCCAACAAGCACCCTCTGTGTCATGCCAGCCCCTAGGCACTGCAGGAGCTCCCTGTAAAAATCCACAAGGTCAGTGGCTGTATTATCCTGCTTTACATCCCTCCTCCAAATCAACCCATGATGTGACCCTTGGGCAGCACGGGACATTGGCAGAGCAGCTGCTGAGTTAAGGTGGCTGCTGAGGACAGCGGCTGAGCTCTGCTGCCATCCCACACTTGCTCCATGTTCACCAGCACTCACCTTTGAGCCCATACATCATGGACAGCCCAGGCTGGGTGTACACTAGCTTTGGGGATGTTCCTCAACAGGGAACTCCTGATTTACACACTAGTGCGGAAGCAGAGAGAGACTCGGGGCTGTCACACCACACCACCAGCACCCTTGCTATCATGCCAGGGTGGGATTTTCCTCTGGAGTCGGCTCCTCCTCTTCTTTTAGGCTGTCACAACCCTCCTTTTCTCATCACACCTTCTCAGTTCAACAACACCATTTCCATTCAACAAGTAGAGCGCAGAAGGAGAGCAGCCAATGCATAATGTTCATTATAGGCAACAATGAGCTTGCCCCTACAAATCCAGCATATAGTGAATGACTCTTCTGGAAGGCTTGGGCTCAACTGATGACATATAAAGATTAAACTGTATTAAGGTTAATGAACTTCAGGCTGATGACTTACACTGAAGAGAACGTAACACTTTATAGCAGCTGAGACAACACTCGCTCCTTTTCATTACTTTCCTGAGGACAACCTGCATAAAAAAACCCCAAAAATCTGACACAAAGAGCTGTTGACAAGCATACAAAATGGAACATAAACACTGCCTCCTATCCATAGCTACACCCAGGAGACGTCCCTGAGTGTGTGAATATCCCCTGCTCTTTATGGGCTGCAATAAGTGCAAAGCACTCTCTTCAGTGCAACTGAACTTGTGGGAAGACACCCTTTGTGCATCTGCTGCCCAAGCCAGAATGCCAGCTTCCTCCACGCCTTAACCATGCATCACTGATGCTGCTGAACTGTCCAGACATACTGCTAAAACTTTAAAAAAAAAAGTGAGAAAAAGTGAGGGTTTAAAAGTCTCCCTATAGATGCAACACGTTCCAAGAGCTAATTAACTGCTGCTGCTGCTTACCGAAGGAAAGAGCCAAGAGCCATGTGTCAGTGCTATTCATATTTCTGATAGAAACGTTTGAGTTTGTTGTTGTTGATGAGAAAATGCTTAGGAAAGGGCATGAGAGCACTCCTCAGCCTGGCTGACAATATGGCTCCCTCTCTGTTTGCTCTTTTACCTGCTACCTGCTGGAACCCAGCACACGTTCTGCACGGAGCTGCGCGAGCCCTGCCTGCCTGTGCAGCAAACACCCTTCTTCAACGTCCTGTTTCTGACTGTGTCTCATCACTCCCTTCTGTGTGTGTGAGAGAGGAGCATTGAAACAAGTATGTTTTCTGTGGGGAATATTTCTGCAAACACTGGATTGAAGACTGCCCAAAAAACCCCCAAGCCCCAGCCCACACAGATTTTACACGTGTAAGAAATAAGCAGAACCAAAACACATGCCGCCAGGCATTCGTGTCACACGCACCACAGTCACAGTCCCCAAAAGCCACTTCTGATCTGCTGCCGCCCTCTTCCCACATTACAACAGTCTCCTTTTTCCTGGTCAGTGTTCAAGAACTGCAGCACTAATTCCTCCTGCTTGCAGTGCCAATGACTGCACTGGAACCAGTCCATGGAATGAAGTGAATCCCATCTATTTTTTTTTTGTCTTTTTCTAAGGCATCAAAATCCTAACATTGATCTTTCAAAATATCAGCCTGGGTTTCCAGAAGATGAATAGCTGTCTTCAGGCAGTGTTGGTCCAGCAGAGTCTCTCTGACCTTTGGACTCGCTTCCCCCACAATAGGGAAAACCAAGGGCAAACACTGAGGGCTACAGCCAATGATTCGGGATGTCCTCTAGCAGTGATCTCGCACTCTGTAAACAAATGACATTATTAACATGCCCAGTAGAGGCTTGGTTTTGGCTCGTTCTCTTTCTTATTTGAATTAATTTCCAAATAAGACCATTTATGACCTTTATCTGAAGCAGCATTATGCAAGCCAATACTTGTACAGGCCAGCGTCTGTATTCCAGGGCAGAAGACACCAGAAGCTAAAAGGAAGAAAGTAGGTTTCTGCTCCAAAACAAAGTGAAACCAGGAAATGCCTTTAAACAAATAAATCACAATTTCAAGTCAACTGCAATAAGGGAATGGAAGAGTTTCCATGGCAGAGGAAGAGGTTCTCCATGGAGCCAGAAAAACTTTAGATCTGGCTTACCCAGAGCAGGGTTCTGCCACTGCTTTTTCTGGCGACACTGAGATGCAAATAAAACCACAGTTGTAACACAGGCTGGAAAGACTCTGAAGAGCTTACTCCAAACAGCAAGTGACTGTCACAAAAGTGACTGTCAGCTTAGTCAGACTTACAGCTTGTTTGGCTTCTTTGCATTGCTGTGATTTCTGTTTCCTCTTGTACAACAGTGAGCCACCACAGACATCCAATGCCCTGCTTACTCTAAACTTATATAAAACATTGAATTTAATGATAAAAGCAAAGAAACTGCATCACTAGGTAAGGGCAACAGCCCATGCAAGCCAGTCTCGTGGCCAGAGCCAGGCTTCAAAATGCAGCACTGGTACCTGTAGTTCCTGGTTGTTTGTCGCTCTCACCCCAAACACCCGGTGACTGCGGGGCTGCACGCGCTGCATTTCTAACGACCTTGCCATTGCTCTTCCTGCTGCAGCATGGACTACTGCTATAAATTTGGTTATCTCTCTCTACAATTTGATTTGTTCTCAGTTGAACAGAAGCACAGAATTTCCCAGCTGAGTTACACATTACGGGAAAAAGTGTTCCCTTTTGGGTTTTTCAGCCTGCCATATTTCAGTTCACTTGACTCTCCACTCCCTGTTTTGTGCTGCCTTCACATCCCTTCTTACTTGCTCCATTCTAAGGAAAAAACATTTCATCCTTTTCCATCTGCCATTAATTATTCTCCCTGCTCTAACCAGAATCTACTGTAACTCTCCAGCAACCTTAAGGAGCTGGAGTGCTCTCTGTTACCTAGAGCAATGCAATCCGTGGGTCTGTGAAACTCTGATTTATGTATTTCTGTGTAACTTATTTCTTCCCCACTCCACAGAGTCTCGGTGAGTCATACACAGCATTACACAGTTCCTTTGCTCATCCCAATATTTAGATGCTCAACTGGATTCTAATTGAAAAGGCATGATTTTCACAGGAAAAATCCTCTTTGCTGTGTAAAAGGCCTCAGCAGTAGGCACTGCTCAGACAGCCTGTTGACTAGCTCTCTCTAAACAGAAACATTACAGTATTTCAAAAGCATTTCTGGATGCCTGAGCTTCCAAACGCTGTTGAGTACGTCCATAGGTGTTTGACTGGAAGAGACACAGGATCTGACAGGATCAAGCTCCAAACATAGAAGGAATAGAAGCCCACAGAAGGAATCACAGAACATTATAAAACTTCAACTGAAAAATGTCTTTTCTATGAGGACTATTTTATTTTTAAATATGAGAAAATAATGACCCAGAAAACAGACCTCTAGTAAGAAATGATAAAAGTTAAGTTTTCCCTGCTTGATGCTAGCATTATCTGGTTCTTTGCTGATAGAGAGTTGTGCTCCACAAGAGAACAAAGGAATGCCTAAAAAAATATTAAAAAATTATCAGCAATACACTAAGGCAGCAAAAGGAAATACTTAAATCACAGCCTAGGTGTGATACTTTCTGGCCACCTGCTTCACTGAACACAGTCTAACATGGCACAGTCTAACAGCACTCAAGCAACCACAGACGCCCGTACACAGTGAATTGAACAGTAGGCAGAATAAAATAAATGCATTGGGGTAGGACATAAACCATGGGAGGTTCAGTGGGAGTTAAGCAGGTCTGTCCCCACGGCCAACAGGAGCAGCACAGCTCTGAAAGCCTCTCTTTGGGGTGATGGGTCCATGCAATGCCCTGGGTTTTCCTCAGAGCACCTGCAGACCTTGTTGGTCTGGCAGGATGGTGCTCGGAGTTTCCCAAACGCAGGCCAGAGGTGTTCACATGTGAACCCTCCATCAGTGAATCAGCTTTGTAATGTTATTTTAACCAAAATAACATGGAAGGGTGAGGTATGTGCTTGTGGGAGGGGAAAGTGGGGGGTATGTGGGGGAAGAGAGAGAGGGAAAAAAAAACAAAACCCCTTTTAACTAGAAACCCTGTCTGTACCTTGTCACTTACTGACTTAAATACACAGATGACTATAGCAGAGGGATATTAAATGTGAATCCTGCACAGTACATTTTTAGGAGATATAAAAATCCAATGTACTGTAAAATTTATAGCTTCCTCTCCCTCCCCCAAAAAAAGAAAAGAAAAAAAATCTACTGGTAGAACATATAAATTTTGCTGAGGCTCTAAAAGGTGCCATAAAACCTCCCTGCCACAGATACAGTTGGTGTTACACGAGGTATTTCTCTAACATAGATTTGTAATAATCTGGGTTTGTACACTGGGTGGTAATACTGCGGTGCTTTAGGCAATACACCTATAATGTCCAACACAACAGAATGCCTGTTGGGTCTCATTTCATGTATATAAATTATATATAATCTGAACAAACACGAATGGTGGGACCCATATATAAACAGTCTTAATATTTCAACACCTACGTTTCTTTATGAACCTGGGTGGTTAGAAAGGTGGTTGCAAATGATTATTTCTTTACCAAGTTCACATGGAGTAGTTTGCTCAGTTTAATAATAGTCTATCTTGTTCAGCCTGAACAAACTGGTCCCTGTGGGGGAAAAAAAGAGGGGGGGGGAGTAATAAATCAATAGCCCAGATGTAATCTTAGGTGTCTAGAATGCAGAGAGGGATTTTGGAGCATAATGGCACTGGTTGTCTATTGTCATTCAGACATGAGCTGCATCAGAAAAGGGCTTGTGGGAACCTGATAAGAGTTGGTCAAAAGTGGGCCATAAATCAAATGCAGGCAGTATTCTGCTGATTTCACACACACGCTCACTGGGAGGGAAAGAAAAAAAAAAGATAGAAAAGAAAAGGTGATAGATCTGCAATTTACTGCTTATCACATCTGCTAGAACTTTCATAACACAAAAGCCTGACCTTCAATGAATAAACACCCTAGTTGACTACCTGTTTCTGCCTAGAAAAATACGGCACTCGACTCTCCTAGAGCGCAGAAATGCGGCCACAGAAATGATGTGACATCTCCAGGTTTAACAAGCTTCGTTTTGTTGCCAGCAGTTGAGCTGCTGTCACTTTAGTTACTCGTAGCCACTTTAACTTCACATGCACAGTGTTTACTGAAAGGAACTAGATACTTATTCAAAGACACTAATAGCCTATGGGGAAAAAATAGTTCATAGCAGAAGGATTATGGAAAGAGCAATGTGCATGGCTCTTTACTTACATTTACATTCTGCTTCTGCCTACAGAGAAAATAAAAACTAGCAGAGGCAACACATTGATTAGAGAGAGGGGCCCGTGCAGCAATACAGGTACCGCCGGGATTCCAGCCACAACAACACCCACAGGTGACTTTGAGTGTTGCATATTCATTATTTCAAGACCAAACACTACTATTTTTTCTGATTTTCACATAGGTTGCTAGATCAATGCAATTTTATCCGATGTTTAATCTGTTTTCAGTTATCCCTTCCTCAGGACTTACTGCAGCCAATATCTATCACTCAAGTTAAGGTCCTGTATTTTGAACAAATTGGGAGGGACTGAATTCCTGTATTACAGGAAAGATCCTATCCATGTGAAGTGGCAAGCTATCCCTTAGCAACTCCACAAGCCTCACTAATTTTAGCTCGTAGAAGACAAATCCATTCTCCACCCCAGTATCACACAAAAGGAAAAAGGGTATGAGATTAAAACAAAGCCCCCAGATTAACAGCAGCCTTTCCCAAAGTGTGCACACCTCATCTTGCGAGCTCCAGCAAGCTGACTGGTCTGTCAGATTCCCAGTCCCTTCGAGTGAAAGTTGTCTTGGCTTGAGACATTTTCTGCAGTGCAGAAATCACTGCCTGAGGATAACAAACTGAGCACTGAAAAGATGGTGCAAAGCAGTTTCTTGCCCAGATTCTGTTATGGCAACTTTACTGTTCTCTGGAAGAAATGTGCCCTTGCAGGTTGAGGGTCTAACCAGTCAGTGCACAGGGAAACACAGACAGAGGGAAACAGTGGGACATTTGGTAGGTCACTCCGGTGGGGACCCTGTGCAAGTTAAACTACCCATGGGATATGACCAGCACAGGGTGGGCACAAGATGGTCCCAGCACAGGGTGGGCACAAGATGGTCCCAGCAGAGCAATTCTTCCCTGGGCAGAAGGGACTTGGCTTCCCTCAGATACTCCACAGAAACAAGCTTTATTTTCCCTGCTCAGCAGCGGTGACTTTGGTATATTATCATGTCTAACAGCAGCTGTTAGCAGGAAGACAAGAAGGGTACCAGCCTATTTAGAAACCATTCCTCGCAACCTGGAAGTAGAATTGATGAAAACATCTCGGATTTTGATCCTAGTGCAAGTTCTCTGCATGCTTGCTGGTCTACTTGCCACTGCTGTGCAGGCTTCGCTGTCAGAGAGGACAACGGTTATCAATCACGTCAGAGCACTTTAACAAGGCAAGCAAGCTACAAGCACCTCGCAGAATTTATGTCAGTGGGGAAGAGTCATTAATTTGGATTTCCAGCTTCCTGCTCAGGCAAAATTAAAAAACAAAATATTGAATATAGAGTAGTTTGATTTAACGCACACAAATAGGTAATTGAGTATATATCTACTGACCTTCCCTAAGAGGAAGGGCATAAATATCCTGGCTTGGTTTTACCAACCAACCAAACTCTTATAATAAGAGAAAAGCAATTTAATTATTTTATATATATGTTTGTTCACCTTGGTTTGCTAGGAGAGAGATTGATTCCTTTGTTAAAAATTATGTTTGGAAGGGGGAAAGGACTTTAATTTGTATAAAGTGCATTCCGGGAATTAACATTCTCCCTGTTGAAGGAGAAAAACTGTGCCATTAGATTGCATTGGTACTAAAAGAAAAAGGTTGTAGGGTTATTCTGGATTGAGGTGGGTTTTTCTGGGGGGAGGGGGTGTTAATCATGCTTGCTCAGAGGGAGGGGGAGTCAGATTTTGCAGTCCTTTATCATGCATGTGTGCATCCTTGTTTGTCTTTGTGTTCTCTGTGTATGTGGACGCACATGAACAGCTCCCCAGCTTTATTCCCATAGCCTAGCAGGAGCAAGAGCAGCCCTCTGCTAGTGTCACTCTAACGCTCCTAATTGAACATTAAAATTAGCAAATTGAGTCACAGAATCACAGAATGGTCTGGGTTGGAAGGGTCCTTAAAGATCACCTAGTTCCAACCCCCTAAGTCATTCTGTTTCATGCAGACTAATTCCTACCCCTCCCAAATGTAAAATACCGACTGCCAAACGTCTGAAGTCCTTTATTATTCCAAACACAGACCTTCCCCAGCAGCTTCTTCTCCTGTCTGCTGCCATTCCCACCCCTTCTCCCTCTCATCAAGCTGTAGGATCTCAGCTGAATACTCTCAGGGCAACACCACAGGCCTGTTCCTTTGTCCTTCTGAACCATCTTCAGCAAGGTTTGGTCCAGCTTCCTCCTTCTTCTTCTCCTCCAAACCCTGCCTTCAGAAAGCTACCCAGAGAGCTGCAGGGCCTCCCATACAGGACTATTCAAGGACTTCACCCATTTTCAAGCCTTAGGAGTCAGAGGGACTGGCTGAAAAATTCCTTTCCCAAACCAACCAGGATATGCTTCTCTTGGCAATGCCCTGGCAGCTTCAGCTGGGGTCCCTTTTTTCGCTAGAATAAGATCTTGACTGCATTTTCCTACTCAGCAGCTTGCACTGAATTAGAAGAAAATAAAAATCCACAAACCATATGGAGGAACCACGGACTAATCGGTGTAGGAAGCTCACGTTATGCGTACGTGCTTATTAGAAAAAGGCTGCATTAGAAACACTGCTTAGCTGAACCAGCTGACTCATGTTGTTACACACTGAATCGAGGCAAGAGTACTTTGGGGCTAATGGAAATATGGCATTCTCCCAGTCCTAAGCCAAGAAATATTTATGTATTATCACAAGCTTTGTGTCCTGCATGAAACCTCAGCTGAAAGTTAATTGCTCTGAATCTCTCCAAGGCTTTAGGTTGGCCTGGAGATCCTACCTTATAGAAATTCAACAGATGTCCCCCTACAGAGCTGGCTGGGCTCGTGCTATGCCCTTACATTCAAGAGTCCACTTGGAGGCAAAATGAGGAGAAAGAGTATCAAGAGGTGGAATGAGTGTGAAACACAGAGCAGCTCACAAAAGGGAGCTTAGAGAGAGCTCTTCCCAGGAGGAAGGAGAGGATAATTAGAGTTTAGTGAGAGACATTCGCTTCCCTTTCAACACAACTCATAAGGGATATGTGTTGATTATCAAATAAAAGAGGATAATGCATTGCTGAGAGACTGCACTGTGCAAATATTCATTTGAAAATGTTTACACTACAAATTTAGCTCATTTCCTGCATATCTATGCACAGATGGTAATTTCCTCAGATTCAAAACTGGTTGAGAAGAGGGGGGAAAATGCTCACAGAAATGCTAGCAAATTCAGAGGGATCTCTACCAAGAAGCAGCCCAGCCCAAACATTTTGTTTTCCAAATCCCCTTCCCTCATTTTTCTCCAGCTTTCATTCTGTAAAACTATAATAGTTTTTTGCACACTTCAATGTTTATAATAGCCATGCAAAAATACAAGCAATTGCAAAATATTTTTTGGCAAAAGGTTCTAAAGCAAATTTGACACGTTAAGAAGCTATGTAAAATAGAACACTTTTGTCTTAACCCTAAAAATTAAAATCTGCTGCTAATTACACATTATTTCAATTAGTTACAAATTCCATCCTAACCCCAGCAGTCTCAGTTACACCTAGTATTTTCCCCTGCCCCATCTTAAGCTCCAAGTCAGTGGTGAGATGTGCATGGGAAATATAAACTGTCGGATACTGTTCCTGGCACAGTCAGTCATATACCGTAAACAGTTACTCTTACCCAATTACTAATGTAAGATTAATTTGTTTATGTTTTAATTCTTCCGTAATTTGTTCTTCCTGTAAAACAAATATGATCTGATCATGTAGTTAACAGCTATAGATGCATACAAAAATGATGGAGAGGTCACACTTGCTCCCCCAACCCCAAGCACTATCCTCCCCTTCTCGGTCCAAATTACTAAATGAACAAAAATAAAAATTATTCTAACGTTTACCTTAAATAATAGCTGTTTTCTGCTTCCTGAGAGTGCAGGTGCAGGACATACTTTCAAGCTCTTTGTCATGAGAGTAAGACTTTTGCAGAGAGTACTGAAGGTTATAGCTACACAAAAGGAACAGGACTCCAGAGGATGAGAATTGAGAGCTCACATCAGTGGAGTTGTCAACAACGTTGACAGTAAAGCTTAGTTCTGATATGTTTTAACTTCAATCACCCCAACTTCTTCCACGTCCCTTAATAACAAGTGAAGTGTACTGCAGAGAGCAGGGTAAGGAAGAGTATCAGTGCCATGGACAAAGCCCAGGCACAGTCAGAAAGGGCCTTTTCCCAGCACAGGGACTAGTTTGCACTCTCTGATTATCCCGTGCTCACTGCAGGTCCTCCAGTGAAAGCACATGGAAGTGAAAAACATTACTGCTGAGTTAGGACAACCAGCCTTGCCAGCAGGACAGGGTGCTTGGCAGGTCTGCACCGGAACGCTCTGGAAGTCCTCTTGAAGACTTCAAGGAATAAAATCCATGCAGAAAGACTTTACTTGAGCAGCAGCCCTCATTTCCACCGTGTAAAACATCTCACAGCTTGTCTCATTATAGCATTTGTAAAAACACTGTCTGAGAGCAGTGGTGCATAAATGAATTATTTAAGTTTTGCAGCAAATCACCCTGATCTTGTGTGCAGCTTCTTAATGCACTCTAAGTGAGCCCTAGGAGGCAAATCATAGCAGACAAGGGGTGTAATGTAAACCAAGTTTTATTAGCCACGAAAAGCCAAACTACAACATTTATTAAGTATCAAAGACAGTGCATTTGAGTAAGTTTGATTTGGTAAATAATAGCCAACATTGTGTCTATCTTCCCTAGTTCCAAAGGCTTTTCTTTTTTTCTTTAAAAAAAACCCCACAACATCAAAACCAAAACTGGCTGTTTATTTTCTTGTCAGTTCTGCTAATATAACAGGTCCTCCCTATTTTGCAAATAGTCATTTTCAACAAATTACCATGTGTCACAAACACTCTGCAGCTTTCCAGCCTTCCTGCTTCACAGAGGAGTAGAAGTGCATTAGTATGTTACCATCCCCTCCTCATGCACAGGCCCCCAACATCCTCCTCACACTCTCCTGTCTTAGGCAGCTGCCTTGTGCACTGCTAGCACGTGCAGACCTTCAGAGCCAGAGCTATTCCTGCCATGTTCATGTAGCTCCATGCTCAATATCCTACAGAATTTACAAGGCAGCTCAGCAAAGCCTCCCTCTGTACCTCTGCCCTCTCCTTACCCCAGTAATCGAATCTCAAGAAAAACCTAAGCACTACCTCACACACCACAGGTTTATGGCACAAATCATCTCCTATCGTTGGCCAAGGAGATAAGTCCAAGACCAGACAGACAATAACAATAAAAAAAATTAAATATACCTAAGTACACAATGGGCAGACACTCACTGATAAATATTTAATGCTCTGATAGTGCAACTTGGATATTTGTGACATGCAGCTGGTTTTCCTTTGCGCAAGCATCTCCCTTGCTCTCTGCACCTTTGGTTTGCTATAAGAAAAAAAAAAACCTAAAAAATTGGTAACTTCTCCATGTGCCCTGAATGCTGAGCTAAGAGGTGCTTAAAACTACCCACCTGAAGCCACCTAGGTTTGTAGCAACAAAGTCCAAGTCCACCATCCTTCCCATCACAGGAGGGAGCATAATTAGCACACCAGGAGCGCATCAGGACTCCTCTGCTGTGTGGGGTATGATGGTGGTACAAAACAACCCAACAAACAAGCCACCCAAACAAGCACAGATTTGTCTCTGGCACTCTGAAAAGTCACAGGAGCTCCCTACTACTACTCACTCGCCAGACTACTGAATCCCAGTTCCCCTTCTCAGAAATCACTCTTATTTTCTTCCCCAGTGCTGAGAAAGCAGCCACCTGAAGACCTGGTGCCTGGGGAAGGAAGGATAAACTAGCCATTTTAGGTACAGGGCCCTGATTAGCCCAGTCAGGTGGTGACTCACTGAATCTCATCAATCTTCTCGATGGTGGGACACAGAGCCCCCTCTGGGTGTGCAGAAACGCCTCTGTGCACATGAAAAGCTTGCTTTCTCTCACTGGCTTACTTGAGCATCTCTAAGTTCTGAGCTCCAGACATGACTAATATTTCTCATCTCAGCTCTGTCTGCTCTCACCAGGGTCTACCAGCAGGAACAACCACACTAGGTCTTCGAACAAAAGTGACAGAATTTAGCCTGAAATTCTGGGGGGTTTTTTGGTTTGGTTTTTTTTTTTTTCTTTTTCCTTCTTCATCTTACTAGAAAAATCCATTACATTACTCTCATTTTTTTATGAGGGCCTTTCTACAAGTGGCTGCATAAAAAGGATAACCAGATTGTTACATTCAAACTGAAGAAAGCAACAATTTTATCACTGGCAACTTCCTACTATTTTTCTCCTTAGGTATTTACATTTTCTAAGGCAAGAGGGAAAAAACCTTTACTCTTTTTTCATTGACTTTTTTTTTTCCATCTTGCCCTTTTTCTTTTTTAAATGACCCCGCTGTGAAACAGGGCAAGCCTTTTTGCAGAAAATATTAACTATTTCCATGTGATTTTTAATGGACTGTATCTGGAATGGGGGCTGCTAGACAAAGGTTTAACACAACGGCGCAGCACGCAGCAGAAGCAGCAGATAAGTAGGTCTTCTCTGCAGCAGGACGCAACAGATGTTTCAGAGGAATGAGCAAGTTTCACTTACAGTCCAGATGTGTAATATACACAGAGAGAGCAATGGGAACCCAAAGGAAAAATGATGCCACTTATAGCTGTCCATGAAGAGATTATTTTCCTATAGAAAGGACCAATCAAACAGTTGTCCAACTACTTAAAACCAGAGATGTTCATCTTTCAGCCATCCACATTAGAAGAGTTGCTGCTGAAGCTGGCCTGGGAACCCAAGAGCTTTACAAGGCATATTTGGCCAGAGCAGAATTTGCTTTCCAGTATAAAACAAGCTCTGCTTTCCATACCTCACCACCACCAGAAAAACCAACCCAACCCAACCCCAGCACTGCTGACGCATGGACACAGCCACAGAAAATGCCGTTCTCCCCTCTGGGTTTTCTATTCTCCTGCAGTTACATTCTTACCCCCTGCATTAAGAACTATTCCTTTCAAATACAAGGGCCACAGTATTTAATGCTCAAATGTTACATATTTCAAAGTTCTTTCTTCAAAGAAGAAAAGTTCATTACCAAAGGAAAGTATAAACAAGGAGATGATAAAACGGTCATCGTAAAATATGGTAATAATCCCTTCAATGGCATATCTTGCTGTTGTAATTAACTAGTAATACATTCCTCCCATGTTTCATAGAGACTTTTACTGCCTGAATATATAACTGGAGCTCTTTAGCAGAATCAGCATAACTCAATCATCATTTTCCTTCTCCATCTAGTATGACCAAGATTCATACCTACGCAGAAGTATTTTTAGTTCCTATCTTATGAATCCATCAAGCTTTGATGAGTTATCTAAAGAATATCCAAATTACACCACCCTGGTCAAGATTTAGCTGCTGTGTCATTTATTGTGTGTGTTTCCTGATCCCCAGCCTCAGTGGTGCACTGAGTCAACAGATATATTTAGGTTTGATAGTTAAGTCTGTGTTATATCTCCTAAGCCACTATTAGACCGCGCCGAAGCTGTGCCTTATAACCAATTTTACAGACCTCTCCCTTTCTCCACTGTTGTTGTTTGTAGAAAATCTGATAACTGGTATTGATTGACAGGGGTTTTTTTTTAAGTGAGCATGAGTAATCATGTCAGATTGAGTTACACTTTCTAAGTGTTCCTAAAAATATTCTATTATCCTGATTATTGAGCGTGTTTGGTTTATAAATTTAAGTTTCAGGAAGGCCCACCATTAGCAACTTTCACAGCCCCTGGACAAGGACACCTTGAATATTCTTATTTTGTTTTTCCCCTGGAAGAAAATACATGTTACTTAACTCTTTAGACAAATTTCATTTCTTTAAGGGCCAACTAGTGAAACAATTCTCAGGGAGAAAGAAAAGTCGGGTCTGGAAAGCTAAACTGCTCCAAGTCGTGTTCTTAGTGATTTTAGTGGCCTTGATATTCCAGTGCTCAGCTGGAAGGTGTCTCAGAAGGCCAGTTAGCAGTCACTCCACTGAGCTTTTGAAAATCAGTTCCTTTAAGGCGTTTTCATCTAAACTCCTAAAACTCAGAAGAGCAAAAATAAATTAACTAGTCACAAGGGAAAATTACAGGGGCAAATCCTGAAAACTTGCTTAATTTTAGCACAAATTCTGCTGAGTAACTGTTGGTAAGAACTTTGATGTTGATCTGAACTTTGCCTCAGAAGTGGCTGCACTTTATAAATACCCAAGCCCCAAAATACGTGAACTATTGGGATGTTGGCCTTGCACAACAGGACTTGCTAGTGAGGAACTTCATCTCTGAGTTTTCCCAAACTAAATCAGTCTGACCCTGCACACACACAGTGATCCATTCTCCTGTGGTCTTACACGCATGCCAAAGCCAGGATTTTAGCTGCCTGCTGTTTCTGCAGCACAGGAAACACCCACAGCACCTATCAACCGACCTTCTCCATCTTAAAACACTGCCTTTGGACAACTACAGGCACTTGGAGGGAAAGTCTCCAAATTGGGGTTTTGTTTTACATTTGGATTTGGGGGACCTGGGGTTTTGACTTTGCAGGTTGTTGGTTTTATTTGTATTCAGAAAAATATTGAGGTGGAAGCTGGGAAGCACCATGTGAACTGGCAAGATCACCATGCCGAGTAAAAATCTGGGAGAAAAGGGGCTACAGATATCTCCAAATAAATGCACAGCTCTTCACATCACTCTGCTTTCCCCATGCTTAAAAATATTCTTCCAACCACTTCACTGTTTCATGCTTTGAAATAAAAGCTTGAAATTTGTCAGCAGCTGCTCTGGCATTAGATAAATGCCTTTTGGTACTTCATAAAAAGTTACCTAGAGTTGGTCAACCTATAAGCCTTTAGGGAAAAATAATAAAATCAGTTCACACCTAATCAGAAAATATTTCTTTGACTTCAGCAGCTAAATTCTCTCCTGCCTGCATCTCCACTAGGTCGGCTTCTGTCGACTTTCTTCTCCAAGTGCCAGGCAGGGGAGTGAGAAAAGGAAAGCGTCTCCACGATCTCAAGGGCACCCTCCTCACCGCTCCCATCGTGCCAGCTACACACACAGTGAACAAGAGTCCCATAAATAACAGTCACTTTCTCTACATAATCCTGATTTATTCCCAGAGAGTCTATGTTGTAGCCTGAATCCAGCAAGTATGGAGGAAATATTATGACTCTAAGAGAGGATTACAGAGCAGACATGCTAGAAAGGCTAAATTAACTTCTCCATATTGGCAAAGGTACCACATTTGATAGAATTTTTGGCATCTAGCTTAGGAACACTTTAAGATAGTGTAAAGTGGCTATGTAACTGTGTAATTGCACATCTTTAAGAATATTCAATGAACTTCATTAGACAGCACCATTTTTTTTTCTTTAAAAAAAAAAAATCATTCCCCTGTATTTGACATTCCACTTCCAAAGTCCTCCCTAGCTAAACTCTGCTCTTCTTTCAGTATTTAAAATTCCCACTGATTCTGGGGGAAAGGACTTGTGTCAGTGATGCACATTCTGAAAATCCCACTGGCAACACAGTGAAGGGGTGCAGTGCTAGAAGTATTACAAACAGAATGTCTGACTAACATTGGTAGTGCCACTACAATCTACTTCAGCTTATATTGCCATAAATATAGTGTGGGATAATGAAAACTGCCCGCTACAGGAAAATGCTCTTATCAATCTATTTTTGTCACTAGTTTGCCCAAAGTAAACAAGAAGATGCTCAGCCTTGCTTAGGGCTTCATGAATCACTGTGCTAATGTGAAAAAAAAAAAACAAACAACCAAGCCAACTATGAAAATCCGGTACTACAAACATTTCTGAGTGCACAGGTCCTCAAATGAATTTTTTGAAATAATTTTTATCTTCATTAAAATAAATTAAAATATTTAAGTATTTAAAATAAATGTAATATTAAATACTAAAATGTTTACATTTTATTATTAGCATAAGGATATAAAATCCAAGGGTAGACTAATAAGGTCATACATCTCCATTTTATATCCATCAATGTATGAGAAATTGTACAGACAAAAACTTTTCAGAACAGACCCAAGAGCATTTATACCTCAGTGGCTGTTGTAGTGCAATGCAGAAAGTGTTAAGGTACAAATGCCCTCAGGATTATTCACGTTCCTAAAAACCTGACCGACAGGGCTCTTGTTCTTTTGCAAAGCAGAAATAAATCTTTCTGTTAAAAACCAACCAAAACCAAACCAACAACTTGTCAATGAGTTCACCACACCAGAAAAATCTCATCTTATGATTCCAAGGCCTTTTACAGAACCAGCATTTGGAGAGATGAGTCAGTATCTTGGGAAACAATTTCATGCATGGCCTTCCTAAAAACAGAAGAGCGCTCGCTTCCCCAGTCACACAGCTCCTGCCGCTCCCATGCTCTGCTCGTTCCTTACATGCTGGGTTCTGCCCCTCACTTTTTTATACAAGCAATATTTCAGAGAGGAGTTGGGACAAGTATTGGGCTGGTTTACCTCATACTGTTAGAATACTGTGTTCCCTGGCCTTTTGGAGCCACACTGAAAATAGAAGAACGATTGACTATTGCTGATGATTTGGGGCTTGTTTGGGTTTTTTAAAGCCTACAAGGAGAGGATGTATGGGAAGGCTGGAGTTGGTTTTTTCAGTCTGGTTTGGTTTATTCCACTTCTGTGAAGCTTTGTTCATTAATATGATTCTTCCTACAAAAGCCTCAAGTTACTTTTGCACAGTGCTGACTGGGGAGAAAGGAGGGAGGAAGAGAAGATCTGAAATGAAAACACTTAAGAACTAATACAGAAAATTATTGTCAAACAGACTTGGAAAAACACTCTCAGCAATTTTCATAATGGTTTCAGTGTAACTTTTCATGTATCTAAAAATATTATTTTTACTCAAAGAAAAGGGAAAGAGGATTTTCTTTTATGTGTATTTTTTCTAGTAATACATTGTTAGGCAAGAATGATTAAACCTGCTGTCGCTGCTCTAAGTACTTCGATATCTCTATACCCCACATGCGAATTGTGACTAAATTGCAGGTGCAAAAAAGAAACTATTAATCACTTTTTTGGTGTGGATTCACCTGGAATGAAGACAAAGCTGTCTCTGGACCAAGAAGCAAGGGTGACCTCACTATTTCCTGGTGCTGGGAACTGCTCGCCAGCCTCCACCATCAGCCACGCCTATGTCAACTCCTGCAATTCAAATTAAGCCAATGGAGTTATTCCAGATTGACATTACTTTAACCAAAAGGAGAAGATGGCCTTTCAATGACTTCTACAGGCTTCGTTGGGACTTGGATTTGTCATGTTTACAGGAAATCTGATGTTTTCACAGCTAAAGAACAGGAATAACAAGGAACAAAAGGTGAATATGGGTAGTCATATTTATGCTTCAAAATGTTTTGGGTTTATCTTTTTATTGAAGTCTGGATATAGTTCCATGAGGTTGAGGATTAAAATAATGCTAGCTCCAACTATTCTCATGGTATTCAAGTTCTGGGCCAGCAGGAAAATAGTGGAAAGTCCAAATACTGCCTTGAAAAATCCTCCAAGATAGGAAACCCACAAGACACAGATGCATGCTGTCAATTTAAATGACCCTCAGGAAGACAATGCTAATAGTTCCCGGGCACATAAATGTATTTTTGTTAGTCAGGTTGCAAAAGATTGGGGTTGATAAAAGTGATCCATCTTCTCCTTAAAGAAGCTTTAAGTTTCTTTGAGAAAAAATGAACTTCAGATTTGAACATCTACTGGAGAGCATGTAATTCTGAAGGTCTGAGAATGAGTGATTTAGCGTCACACGTTACAAGTCTGTAACCTCTGTAACTCTTAAAAAAAAAAAGGAGGAAAAAAAAAATTCCCAAGAGTGATTATCTCTCAAAATTACGTGTCTGGTAGCTCCTGCTTGTAATTAGACTGGAACCCAGGCAAGAAGTGACATGCAAAAGTGACAAAGCAAAAATGAACACACTCACAAACAAACTTTTAGAAGAAAAGTTTCTCAAGGGAAGTTTTCCCTGTAGATTAAATTCAACACTTCGAGAAGCTTCAGCCTGTATTTTAACTAGAAGTATTCTCAACCTTCATTTGCCTTGCTTGCCATTTGGGAGAGCAGAATCTATCCTTACAAGAAGGAACAGACCAGGAGACAGGTCATGCTTACAATTAGCTTGCTAAGAATCAATGTTACCTTGTCCAGAAGACCTGCACAATATACTATTTAAGTCCTTTGGCTGGAGGTGAATTCCATCCCTAGCAAGTTTATTCCCTGTACTGAATACTGGAGCCATATCAAATACAATTAGCTTCAGTGTAACTCAGTGGAACTCATTACGACCAGATATCACTGCGGCCAAGGCCTTGGCTGGAATCAAAGACTAACGGGGGATTTATATGGTTCTGGAGACCTTCTATAGTTACATTAGACAGGATTAAAAAACCCACACACATTTTAAAGAACATAAATCTCTAGGTTTTATGGCATAAGCCAACTTTTCTCTGCAAAGTTGAGAAGAAAGTTTCCTTCTAGGCAGGTTATTCTGCAGCAGTGGTGGGGAGAGAGGATCTTCCCCATCTTTAACCATGGAAAAGCACCTCATCTAAGCAACTCTGATCATACAGGCTCTGAAGAGAAATGGACATCTCCAAACAGCTGAATTGCCCAGCAGAGGCACTTCTTTCTCTTACTGCTACAGGATGGACTCTAGAAAATGAGGTTTTACTTCACCTAGAAGCAGGCAAGCTAAATCCCACCACTCTGTACTTTTTGGCTTCCTAAACCTGAAGCATCTGCTGTTTAACACTGCTGCCTCCTTGCACATTAGGGCAATTTCTCTCTTATCTCAACCAGACCTACACAACTTCAGGGGTTCAAACAGCTCTCTTTCTACACAAGTAGTAAAAAACAAATGAAGCAATCACAGTAATAATTTGGGTCAGTGTTGATATTGCAAACAAATAAAAGTTACCCTTTTAGTTTGAAGCTGAATCTAGGCAAATTCAAAACCAAACATGGAGTTAATTGTAAATGATCAGGATAAATAAAAACTTCTGAAAAGTGTGGCAGGTCCTCAAAAATGGCATTCCCATGCCTGTTCTTATGACTGAAACCTCAGCTCAGTGCAAGTTGCTGGGCATGCCAAATAAATGACTGGCTGAGACTCTTACACCCTGTGCTGGGCAGTGGGGCAAACTAGATGGTGATAATGGCACCTTCAGGCCTCACCATCTCCAAGCTACCAGTTCTCCAAATGCTTGAAGAGGCTGAAATCCTCAACTGCTGTCCCTCCTTCTTGCTGCCTCTTACAGACTTTCACCCCAAAGGGATGTAAGCATGAGCAGAGGATGGGGCGAAAGGGAGAGGAGAAAGAGGGTAAGAAGAGGGGGCTACATACCCAGGTGACCCTCTGGTGTGCTGTGCAATGGGTGGATGCACAGTCAGAGAAGGGTGGGGATGAAAAAAGGGAGGAGAGGGACTCCACCAGGTCTCATTGGGTAAATCCATGCCTGACTTTCACCACAGCAACTGTAGGGAGAGCATGGCCTAATTATTTCCACAGTCAGTATGTGTGCAGGTGTGCTAAGGCAAGAGATTTGTGCTGCAGGACACCAGTGACACAACCAGGAGAAAAAAAAGAAAAAAAAAGAAAAAAAGGAGAGGAAAAATCAATAATAGCTGGACATTCATTTAAACAAATGCATCATCCCATAAACAGTGCAGCAGCTTTCAAATGTAAACAAGAAAAGGTGAACTTTGTTCGCATTATGTCTCCAGCTGTTTTGTGTTTCAAGACTGTGCGCCACAGCTGGGCTGATGAGCTCTGAATCCTGGGAAAAGGGGAAATATTTAACCTAACTTAAACAGAAAGAAGCAAGCCTCAATGGTGAGAGATAACAGGTGGGAGTCGTGCTCTGCTGCTGTGCCTGGAGGGTAAAATCTGGCATGCAGAGGTAGCTTCAGAACAAAAGTCGTCACAGCTGCTGTTTGCTGTTCTCCTCAAGTCCTTCCCTATTTATTCAGCATCACTGGCAGCACCCTAGCAACATTCGTTTAAGTCACCGTCAGTTGTCATAAAATTAGCCCATGGTCCTGAAGCCAGGGCAAGATGTGGGTGACACGAGCTGCACGTCTGTGCTCCTGTGTGTCCCTGCAGAGAATGCACAGTTAAAATGCGCGTGCAAGCCCAGCCACCGCGCTAAAACACCCCGATGGCTGCTGTGAAACACAGGTTGGTTTTTTCCCAGTCCCCAAACCTAAAAGCCACTCACAGAACAAAAAAGGAAAAAAAAAAGAAAATAAGAAGTTTAAGAGCAATTCCCATTCATATTTGTGGGGCAATAGTGTTAACATGAATAATCTTAATTATCTTAGCACAGGGGGGAAAAAAAAAAATCTGATGTAGAGCCTCTGCCTCTCAGCTCTGTTGCAGCTTTCTCTATCTGCAGCTTGCTTTAATGTCAGGCTTTTAAGACTGTGATAGTCCTCTGGGTCTCGAGCTTCCTTCTCAGGCACTGAAGTCAAACCCAACATCAGCAGAGTTACAACGTACATTAGAATTTGGTGCTCAGGCCCTGCCTCACCCAGGTCCAGCAGCCCCCATCTCCTGTATCATCACCAGACAACACACAACGTGCAAAACCTCAACCCACCGCAACTGCAAGATGTTTGCTGTTATGGATTTGCAACTACCAAATAGGAGTATGACAACTACCTGAAAAAGCAAAATACGCTTAAACCATCACAGCCCCAAACCTGTTACCGTGCACCTCTCCTTTTCTATTTTTCATCATCGCTAAAAAACCTTAATAAATTTCAGACACATTCGCTTGACTGAGAAAGAAAATGCAAGAGTCCAAATCCAGCCTCCTTCCAAGCCACTGGCAAGAATCCAAATGGTTAAAAAAAAAAAAGAAAAGAAAAAAAAGAAAACGTGGGCAGCAATGTGTGGGCTCTGTTCAGTATGCACCATTCAGCAGGATTTATCTCCTTTCCTGGGGCCCTGTCAGGACCACCAGTATGGATGCAGATGCCAGTTATTCAGCAACAAAGAGGGATGAACAAGTAAGAAAATGAGGAAGATGGCAGCTCGAGTGGCATATTAGAACTGCCTAGTACATCATTCCCATTGCACAGCAGATTCAAAAGACTCACAGCAGTGCATGTATAAATCACACTGTAAGGAGGGGGCTTTGAAAAGCAGGTCTGCAGGGGCAGGTCCATACCCCCAGCACTACCAGAGACTGCAGGAGCGGATGTAGCTACAGCCTGGACCAGAAATTAGCACAAAACCCCTCTCACACTGACCCTTACAGGGGCCACAAGCAGCACGCGGGTACTTCCCAGCAGAAAGGAACAGATTTCTAAAGAAACAAGGCACAAAATCACCTGTGAAACCTTGTGCTAGAACATTTTGGTCAGCTCAGACCAGTCAGTGCAGAGAGGTGAGCCTACAGCCCCACTCCCCCCCAAATACTCGCGAGCACAGTGATCTGAGTGCTCCTTTTCTCTGCGTGCCGCAGAGCCGCCAGCGCCTCGCACACAGCCATTCCTCCTCCGGTCAGATGGGAACAGAGCAGCGCCTGCGGAACGCGGGCACTCCTTAATCTCCTTCATAAAGGTCTTCCCCTCAGAAATGCTGCTCAAGCTGCTGCTGAAAACCCCAGCTGGGATACGAGCTTTGCTGGACAAGATATTCATTGTTCAATTTATGGCTTGACTGTACTTGTAGAAATGTATTTCACTTCGGCATCAGATGAGCTGGATGAAGGGCAGCAAGGGAGGAGCTCATCAGAGGGTTTCTTTCTTTATTTGATTTGTTTGCTGAATCACTGCAATGAAGATGTTTGTCTAGCTCAGTGATGGGTAAACATCTTTGATTTTCCCTGCATGTCATTTTTTCACTGGTAGGATTTACAAATTCTAACAGTTGCATTTCTGAAGGAGATACAGAGCACACGCAGAGACAAGAAAAAGGGAGCAAAGTTTTCTATCTGCCAGAAGCTAAAATCTGCTCAGAGTCGCACTCGTGTAAGTCTGCAGTAACCCCAGCACCATCCATCGAGGCACTGGTGAAAACCAACACAAAATTCAATTTCATTCAGAAAAATAAAACAAATAAAAAGGATTTATAGCCTGAAATTCCAGGAGCAGAAGAAAACCTTCAGTTACATTCGCTGTAACAGCAGGTCTCTGTGACGGAGCTGGTTTGTCGGAGAGACGTATGGCAAACACCACCCCATAATGCAGGACAACACAGCAGTGTGATCCCAACGTGTTTTATTTCACTGCCGAGTACCAGGACTGTCATGAAACCAGGAGAGGGAGGCTCTGCCTGGATGATGGACGTCTCTAATGAGGCTTGGTCACTCAGTGTGAAATAGTCAACCTTGTCAACCCACGACACGCTGCCAGCGCACAATCTCATGTGTTATCATTCAGCTTATAATGCAGCTCCACTCCCATCAGTGTGCTTGGGAGCACATTTTAAAAGCAAAACAGAATTTACCATAGAGATGTAAAGCAGTTACCATAAAGGAGATACTTCTGAGGCTTTCTAAAGTATGTTCAAAGTAACCAGTCCCCCATATAATACCGAATCAAAGAGTGAAAACCTGCCAGAAAGGATATTAAGACTCTCTTGATTGTGAAGGCTCATAAAATAAATGTGTTGGTTGTTATGGATTAAAGTGTGTACCAAAAAGATGAAGGAACACCTAGCATCTGGAGTCTATATTGTAGTCTCTAAAATTCCTAATAGATCTGTGTCAAAAAAAGATATACTGAGATTAACAGGCTAAAATGAAAACATATCCCTTCAAGATGAACAGAAAAATGTTTAGCCAGAAGTAATACAATCCCCAGGATTTATGCACTTCCAAAACTCACAAGACTGACATTCCTCTATGCATTTCATCAATTTCTGACCTTGAGATTTATCTAAAGGTGAACAATCCTTTAACTTCCATTTCACTGCAAATTCTGGATTATAGGAAATGAAAAATAAAATAAAACCAATGTGCTGTTTGTTTTCCTCGGCACTCACGACCTCCACAAGAACTGGCTGTGTTAGTGTTTAAATGCAAATCTGCATGCTCTCCATAGATAATTTAGGAGGAGATCAGTATTAGTAATTCAGTAGGTGAGTTTTTCCAAATTGACCTAAAACCTCCTTAAAGGTTTCACTGTATCTGTTAAAAGAGTTGGGTTATTAGCATAAATTAGCTCCTGTGACCAAAATTGCAAGTGTCTCCCCAAGCAGTCTTCCTACTGCTTTTGAAGGAAAATAAGATATTCTGTGTTTCATGGTGGGTCACATCACCAAACACAACTTCATAGCTGTGGCCCATCACCAATAAATTCTGTGAACAGCCAGTTACTTAATTTTATCACTGTGCAGAGCCTGAGAGTCTTTGGCACTTCAGGCTGTTCATACAACTCTGACAGGATAGCAGGATCGTAAGGGAGGCATCAAAATCCTTTAGGGACAAATTTAAACACACCTGGGATCCCACCTGTGCAAAGGGCCTTAGCCAGAATCAGTATCTCCGTGTCCCTTTCACATGGATCTTCCCACAGAAACACAAAGCAACGATACGATGACTGCTCTCCAAATCGCAGTTGGCAGCCAGTCAGCAATCTCTGTTGACAGGGACTAACAGATTTGGGCACTGTCCATCCGAATTGCCACAGAGGGGCCCAGGAAACATTCACTGCCTCCTCTCTGCTGCTCAACAGGAGCTGGAAAGTCTTCTCCCACACTTGTGCCACCTCAAGAAGCACCTCACAAGCAGCAAAACAAATAAAGCTCTCCCAGGCTAGATGTGAACCTGTCTGTCCTGCCCAGAGAACTTCCACACCCCAAATACAAGGCCAGCAGCCCCCCAGAAGGACCACAGGGGCAAGGCACCTTCCCTCTAACACAGAGAGGCAGAAAGAGAAGAGCTGAGGCTTACCTGGCTCCTGAGGAAGCAATTCAGAGAGGGGATTCAAGCACGGGAAAAGGAGGTGGGTGCAGAGAGCTGTGGTAGATACACACCTGACTTCTATCAACATCTCCAGCCTTGAGCCAACCAGGGGTTTGATTAGAAGATGAGCCACACCTGGCTCCTGGTGAATTCTGAATGCCAGCTCCACTTTTTACATGGTTGTTGCTTCTTTTTCAAACAAATTTTACTTGTTACAGCCAAGGGTTGTGTACTTTCTCTCCTCAAGATTGCCCCTCACAGCCATTGCTTTAAGCACGGGGAAGGAACTCTGGCTGTACATGTTCTGGTCAAGGGCTGTGGCATAAGAAATTTTAGTTTTGTTTTTAATAACTATAGATTGTATTTAATTACCAGCTTGCAATTTCATTTTATTAGGTTTCTCTTCAAAATTCATTAGCAGTCATGAAGTGTAACAATATTTCTGTCCTTCCATCTACTACAAAGACAATATCTGCCAGAAACTGGATGTAATGACTGTAGTGCTGTTTAAACCATTTACAAAATGAGTTTTTCCTACTTTCAAAATAGCTCAAAGGCAACTATGAGTGCAATTAATTGGTCCCTTATGATACTGGTACACACAGATTGATAAACTCCACGAGGATAATTTCGGCAGGAATGACTGAATGGTTCAGAATTTCAAGTACTTTACATCTCTTTAGGTTTCCTCACAAAGCTCTCTTAATTTTGAAAATCTTATTTCTCCTCTCGCACTCAGACACTGTTTCTTCCCCTATTCTCTCTTCCTGTGGTAAAATTTTTGTAAAATAGCTGCTTAATTCCAAAGAGGGCTCTACTCCCAACAGAAAGTGCTACAAACTTGCTTCTATTTCTTTTCAAGTCCACCTCAAACGTGCCAGTGAGATGCAGAAGCAGTACATCTGGAGGATGTGCTATAAAGACAATATCTGCTACAAAGACAATTCCATAGCAGTGCAGATCGTCCATTTAACCCCAACTTGACTACAATTAAGTTTGAGTGAGAGGAAAAAGTGGGGATGAACTTTTGACATCTCTTCTACTGCAGTGGCACCCTCCAGTAAAAGTGTCTGCAGTACTGAGGTGGAGCTGGAATTTCTTTAGCTGCACAAAAAGCAGAATTTAGAACAACAGACTGCCCTCTGTGTACAGCATCAACAGTACCTGGGGGTGAGGGGAGGCACAGCTTCAAGTACACAAGTACTATCAAAATTCTTCTTCTCTCAGATGTGTCTTCCATTTGTGCATTTGTCTTTTGCTTAGTTCTTACCTTTCTGTTTTCACCAGGCATCTTGTTCGCAGTGGATGCCTCATGTTTAAGGGTGTATAAGTCATCAGTCTTGGAGAACTCAGATTCTCAAGAGGATTTGAAGCTAGATAAAACAATTCACTTTATTGTTTTAAAAGATACAGCCAATTTCCTCATTATATATTAAAAACAAATGCACCCAAAAAGTAACCTAGCAAACAAAGAGTCAGGGGCACTTGAAAAGAAATGTTTTGGAAAGTCCTGAGAAATTCTGATTTCTCCCTTCCTGAAAACAACTCACCACGTCTCCAGTTCCTGACCACTGGAGGATGAACTTGCATGTCTGACCAAGTCACCTGCACTACTCCTAACTCAGCAACTGCTCCCTTGAAACTTCTGAAACCCGGTGACGTTGTCACCGAGCTTTACCAAAGATCACGAAAACGAGGCTGCCATTTTGTATTGGGACTGATCACGAAGGGGCCTGCATTATCCATACAGCTGCTGATACCCGCTCTAAAGGATAATTTTGCTGTATTAACTCCATAAATTTGATAGAGCCAGCAAGGCTTCCACTGCATAATAGCTTAATTTTTCATTCTAATAATAACTGGCTGCCAGTTGAAATGAATGGGAGCAAAAACAAACATTTCTGTTCCATGACATGATCCATGACAGATGTACAGTTTAGGAGGCCCTAGGGCAGGGTATTCCAAGCCTCTCCTCCCTTCACCCAACGGCGGTAAAAGCATTAACACCAAGAAAAGAGACTGAACTGTAAAGGAACTCCTAGGAAAATGACCCAGCTATCCTCTACTTAATCCACAGTTGGCAGTGTGCCTGATTTAAGACTATGCTAAGCATCCAGGGTTTTCTAAAGTGCTTGCAGACGGTGTGTACAGTGTAACATACGCCTGTAAACTACAGAGTATGAAACATCCCTGCCTCAGTCACACACAAATGTCCAGTGGGGTTCTTTGCTCTGACTTCTACTTCTCTATTTATGTGGAGAGAGCCCTTTTCCCTCGGAACATACGGAGAGGACTAATAACTTGATTATCACAGGTCACTCTTGGTATCAATTTCATGTAATGTAACATGAAAACATGTATCACCTTTTAAAAAATAAAAAAGCCCACATGCTTGAAGCTTGACAAATCTCAGTGAAAATGGGGCTGCATAGTTCAGTGCCAACAAGTTACTCAGGCTTTATGTGAGTATTGATTTATCTGCTAAATGAAAATGAATAGCCACCATATCTACTGCATTGTTTTGCTGCCTCTGCAAGACAGAGCACCTTCTTAAAGAAACCTTAAGTAGTTTTAAAAGGTGAGTTGACAATGCTATCTTTGCTATCTTTGAGTGGGAAAAATCCACTTTCAGGGCCAGGTATTTGTATTACTTTTGAACAAATGCTGTCAAGGGCAGAAGTGGGCTTTGTGCACATTTAGGGTAGATTTTTAGTGCAGGTTTTTTTGTTTAAGTGACAACATTAATAATCCTTCTGAGAAAAGTGTAAAAGCAGGAATTCAGGCATAAGCCAGGAAAGTATCCGATTGCTGTGTGCGTGAGGACAGGACAGTGATGAGATTCATGAGGGTGGGGGATTCCCCTCACAAAATGTTTAGCATTTGGGGCCTCTCAAAGGGTCATTCCTTTGTATTTTGTCAGACTGCAAAATTCCCTAATGACTGGAAGTGAAGTGGCCATTATAGGCCAGTAATTATGGCAGTGTCTGAGAGGCTATCTAATCTGATATAAACGAAAACAACCTATCCAAAACCTTGGGAGCTCAACAAAAGATGGTAAGAGAACTAGCAATGACCCCATGAAAGACACACTCAGGATCAAAAGCTGCACATGATGAATGAAAACAGAAGCTGCTGTTTACCAAACAGAAGTTGTTGCAACACAGACAAGAGAGGGCAGGCCACGCCTGCCCAGTGCTCATCTTCAGTTTTGACTCATCATCTGGGAGCATCTGGGTTCTACCAAGGGATCTCGAGTCCCCATGTGCCAGCCATCTGTACCAGGCTTCCTGCTCACATCCAAACCCAAGGAGAAGAAGAAAAGCTTCCTACTGCCTGAATATCAGAGATCCCTTCCTTGGTAGGCATGGATGAGCTCTCCATGGCGTACATAGATACGTCTTCAGCCTACAAAACCCCTCCTCCTACTTAAAGTCTTAGATTCTGGCTTGTCAGAAGGACTGTGGAGAACAACCTGTCCCTAACCAGGAACTGAAGGATAGTGCTGAATAGATGTGAAGGTTGGTGGATGCTGTTAAGATCTGATCAACCAGTGAAAAGCCCCAAAGTGAACTGGAATTCACAAAGTGAGAAACAAAAAGAAAGACAATCAGAAATACGAGATTGCTGGTCCTCTGGAAAACTAGAGAAGGCTTCAGTTCTTCCTGAAAGACCCTCTTATAGCTGGAAGTAAAAGGATTATTTATCTCCTCAGTGTTGTAAAAGCAGAGACAAAAGTTAATGTGATAACAGCTTGAGCCTCTGACTTCCACTGTAAGAATTCAAAACATCTTCTTGATGGAAGATGCAAAACAAAGCATATTTTATATGAAGAAGATCCTTGTGCCTCCTCTTTCTGTGGTTACAAACACTCAGTGGTTAAGTGGTTTACCACTAGAAGTACGGCCATGTTAAAGCACACCTTAAAGGAGCTGAGTAAGGTAACACAGAAGTGAAACGTGGCTTTGCAAAGAAAAACCATCTTTCACATCTCATCAGCTGGCCATGGTTAAATATATGGTTAGAAGAAAGCTTACCCCAGCCCAGCTGACATGAAGTCAAACAGCTCTGCAATGACTGCTAAGTCGACTTTAGCAGTCAGACAGCTCGTCCCAAGGTACGGGCCGTGTGGAGGGAGCCTGCCCTTCCAGTGAGGTCACACACCCGCAGTGAACGTGCCACTGTAAGCCACAGCAAGAGGCTCTGTGGAAACATGGAGAGACATGCTATGATTTGTGCTGCTGAAGTGGGATTTTTACTTAATGGATCCTACTAATATCCACAGTGACATTCCCTTGCTGCAAGGGAAAAGACAGGATAGAGGGCAAACTGGAAATCCCACCTTGCTTTTCCTATTGGATTTCTGAGCACAGTATCTCAGCTCTTTTTTTTTTTTACTGTGACTAGAATCAGAGATTGCTGCTGACCATGTCAAATTTGGATTAAAACAGAACCCCTGAATCAAAATCCTACTCAAAGGGTGATTTAGTGTTCAAAGGAAAGGCATGAGTTCTAACATCCCTCTCTTAACACTTGTCTTTGATTCCTCTGAAACAGACAAGCATGTTTGTTTCTGCATGAAAAGTCAAGTAAAAAACTACTGGCCCCAAAGCCAGTCTTTGGGTGGGGTTTTTTCTTTTTTTTTTTTTCCTTTTTTTTTAAATCCCCCCCTACCTGCACCCTCTACACAAAGACTTTAGTTTGTCATCTGTTCCAAAAAACCCAACTATGACACTAATATCACATATTCCCACTGGATATGTTATGCAGGACGACAGCAGCTTATTGAAGGGAAAATTCCACTTCTTTTTTTGTTATTTCTGCCGAAGAACATGTGAAGTGTTAATTGTGGAACATTAACAGCATTAACCTCAGAATGGTCCTCATGTCTTTGTCTTGCAAAAAAAGAAGCCTTTTCCTATTTTAATTTTATGCATAAGTGCATGAATGCTGAAGTAATATTCACATGCTGCCAGGCAGCCCCATATGCCAGCTCTCCCCTTTCTGCATGTACACCAGTCTCAGGTAGCAAATGCTGTGAAGCCAAATTGCACAGTGCCCACATTTGCACACGTGTGTGTTTTTCCCCAAAACCAGTCAGCCAGTCAGTCAGTCCTCCCTGTGTGTCAGCTAGAGCTGCAGAAGGAGAAACAAAATCCACAGTTGTGTAAACCTCTTTGAAAACAATAGTAGTAATAAATTAAGCATAACCACAGGGCTTCATCCAGATCCCACCAGCTCTGGTGGTCCTTTATCTCACTACCACAGTAATGCTAAAAAAGCTGACTCCTCAATCATGTTGGTCACTCCCTCAATGCTTTATCATCCTGTTCCTAACCACACAGTGGCAGCAAATGGGGGGTGTTCTCCAGGTTCCTATTAGGAACCTCATTACTCCTCCTCGCTCTCTTTCTTGAATTAAAAATGTTTAAATTAGTTCAATATGTCTCGAACCTCTTCAGCACGCTGCTGTCCATCTGACTCACTTCCAAATTGAAGTGCATATATAAAAAAAATTGAATCAGTTCAATGATTTTAAATCACTCTTCAATGTGCAAAGTAATTTAAAATTACTGGAGTGCTTCCAATTTTTATTAGTCCTTGAATTTGGAAGTGATCAGGGTTCTTCTGGGCATGTGCAGTGCAATGTGACTTAAAATTATTATGCCCATACTTACTTTTTTAAAAAACCAAACAAACAAAAGACAAAAAAACCCCAAACAGATTTCACTTCCCTGCAGAAACAGCTGAGGGGTACCATGGAACAATTTTAAAGAACAAAATGGAGGTTGCACAATTCCAGAAGGCAAAGAATCTGGAAAAGCTCTTTCAGTTTTTAAGGAAATCAAGAAACACCATAAAATGTTTGAACTGTTCTACATGCACCTTGGACTCCAATTTAATTGCTACAGCACTTTTACATTTAATTACTTTCAATGTATCTAATTGCTCTAAATTTAGCAATTTCCCCAAAATCAATATGAGGACAGAGTCAAAAAGGGCTGACTTTCTCCTTAAATCTTTCAGATGCTTAGTGACATGATTAATCTTTATGCACAAGACTAGTCTTAATGAACTTAATACGCCTCCTCACCTGTGTGAGTAGTCTCTGTAAATGAATGCTACTCCCCTCCTCAGATGGGTAGATTTACTGGAGTCCTGGAGGAGATGAAAGAACTGCTTACAGAGTAACTATTAGCAGTTCCAGTGAAGTGTAGGATTTGGTACTGAGCTTATCTCACATTTGACAAAACTAACCACACTACTGCTTCTCAACAGGCCTGTTTCACGCCCTCAGTCTCCCTTTTCTGGAGGTACAGCAGTTAAAGAAGGAATCCTTTAAGCTGAAGGTCTTCCCGTTCTCCACCATAATTGCAGAGTGAAGAATAAATGAAGAAAACCATGATGATGGGTCAATATGAGCCCCATATGCCCAGTAAATTTATTTGACTGCCTTGAAGTGGGTATTTTTATACATCTGGGAAAACCTTCCGGTTTCCTCATCTACACAGCTTCACAGAAGCTGAATCATGGACATGTGAAATAAGACCTCCACCCTCACTGTCTTTTGCATAATATTCACAAAAAAAACCCCCACAAAACTTCATACATTCCCCACAAATATCACAGAGCATAAACACAACCCGAGCTCACGGGGAAGGGGGCTGGCTCTGTGGGGAAGAGGACTGCAATCCCAAACAGGCCTGTTTGCTACACAACTTCGGCACAGGGAGACGGAGTGCTTTAGGATCAATTACCTGCAACCAGGTGCTGAGCAGATGGGAAACATGATTCATCTGGTACGCACTCTCTTCTTGCACATCTCACCTGCCTCTCCCTGTCTCTGTGGCAGCTGCTGCACCCTGCACAAAACACCAACAGGCCACTGGATCTGGCACCTCGGCCTTCTCCCGCGTCGCCCCGTCACGCTGCTGCCACAATGGGGCGAAGAGGAAGGACCCCTCAGTCCTTTTGCTCCTCTCGCTGTAACCATGCAGCTTGACAAAGCAATTCAGTATCAGCAGGGAGAGAAAAATGTGGGGGCTCTGCAACTCCCTGAGGTGAGGTACAGGGAGCACTCGCTAGGGATGAAGAGTTCAGGGAGGCCCTTCATCACAGAGCTCTACAGGTAACCAATTTACTGTTCCCAAAACCAAACCCTGGAGCAGGACTTCAGCCCAGCAGAGACATCCCTTGGCTGTGTTGCAGTGCACACTGAAGCACGCTTCCCAGTGCCTGCAGGCAGCCAGCTTTGGAGGCAAAAGGCAGCCAGGCCGTGCCCCATTCCTCACCAGGCTCCTGGGATCCTGCTCTCCCAACTAAACATCTGCCCACGAGCTGGCCAGAAGGTAGCTCAGAAGCTGCTTTTAAGAGTAAACAACTCTGTGTCAAAGCTCTTAGCATCAGCACTCTGTGAAGGAAACGCAGGATTTACTGTGTCATATGAATTTAATATTTGATACATCCATCCACATATACCTGACTATATCCTGCCCGTGTAATGGGGATGGGCTCGATGATCTAATAGATCTTCTCCATTTCTAGCTACTATTATCCTATTATTAAAAGTAATGAGCCTCTAATCTAACAACTGAAGTAATCAATAAGAAACTGAGTTTGTTTTTCAAAATTGCTTTAATTTTAAAAATACAGCATGTCCCTTCCCTGCTTCCTGCTTTTGACTGTGATAATAAAACTTTCAGTATGGCTAATGTAGTTTAGCTAAACAAATTAGACAACTGCCCCATTTAGGGGGAAGAGAAAGTTTCCATTAGCCAGTCAGACGTTCTTTGCCTGGTCAGCTAACAATTTTTGCAAACCAGACATCAGAAGATATGTGATTTTAAACTCAATATAATGCTGGAATACAATGCTCTGCTATAAACCTACAAATAGTGTAAACGTGATCACCATTTGTTGCTTTATGTTAAATAAAGGGTGGGGTTTTTTGTTTTCCAATTGCCAAACATAGTTAGATGTCACAAGTCCACCAAAAATAAACTCGCCAGTGTCTTGGGCCAGGCACTGGAATGATTTGCAAGGTACCTGGGTACAGATGTTAGTTCTACCTTATACTTTCTGTATAATTTTGGACAAATCACTTTAACTGTCTCCCAGGAAAGTGAGGATATAAAACCCCTCCCTTCCATGCTTTTCACTCTACTGCACTGAGGGAGACTGTAAGGTCTTTCAAGTAGCTCTTGCCCAAATTACTACGTCTTCACAGTGCCAAGCCCAGCAGTTTCATGACGTTAGTAGGGATATTACAGTACTAACAGAAGTAGAATTTGGTATATAAGTATGATCTACTGCTGATTAATAATAATATAATAAAAATAATTATCAATTACCACAGAAAATATGCCAGTTTAGACAACCATCTTAGATTAGATGGCCTACATTAGCAAGAAGTTTGGTGTGAAAAGAACAGATCAACAGACTAGATCTGCAGAGGTCCCTTGCAATCCCTACCACTCTGAGATTATTCTCAGGCTACTGCAGCGAGTGCTGCATCTACAGACTATGCACTTCTGGGGGAGTTACTCTGAACCAGGTTTTATCTGCTTCCTTTGAGCAAATTCCCCTGTCACTTACTTAGTTTTAAGTTGACTGAAGACCAGTCATTATTTTGGACTCTTCCTTCCCTACGAGGGGCTGGAGCATGGTTGGTGAGTACCCGGAGCTCAGCTGCTGGTTCCTTTCCCATCAGAAGGAATCTAGTTTTGCCCCACACCAAAACCACCATGAACTGAACCAAGGTGTGGTAAGTGGGGAAAACTAGAGCATTTGCTTCTGCTCTAGACCAAAACTCCAATTCAAGGCAGTCACAGATGAGAAAATACAGGGAGATCAGTTTGATCCCTTGGTAGATTTTTGTCTCCTTGTTATCATGCTACCAATAATTCTCCTGTCTTCCAAGGCTGGGAAGGGGTTGCTTGACATGCTGCTTTGAAGAACAGTCACTGAAAAGTCATCTCACAGCAGATGGGAAGGCAAAAAGGAAGACGTAAGGAGGAAGACACTCTAGAGCAAGGCACTCTAGATGCCCCAGTCACTGCCTTCAGATTTATTGGCTCCCACTGCCAAGTTATCAATGCTAACCAAGTGCCTTCTCCAAGCAATGGGTGACGGTCACGGTAGCACTACTGACTTTCTCACAACTCCCAGTACAACGGATTTTACTGCATTGCACTGCGATTTCATCATGGTAGCGCAATGACACAGCTCCAGACAACTGCAAATTACTGCTTCTTTTCTTTTTAATCATCTTCTCAGTAATATCCCACTGTTCTCATTAAAGTCTTCTGTATCTGCATATCTTTATTTTGATGTTGTAAGAGCAGAAGACTCCTCTGCCTATGACATTTGCCAATGCCAAGATTTATATTTCCTCTCCACCAAATGTAACTACAACATAATGACTGTAAGAAGAAAATATCTGAGCTTGACATATAACCACTTCAAACTAAAGTAATACTACTGAAGCACATTAAGAAACCAGCCAAAACAGCGGTCTCTCAGGCATGAAAGACTGTCAACGTACTGGAAAGTCTTAGAGCTCAGAGGAAGCCTTCACTATCTGTGGCCAATTAGGTAACAGAAGACAGACAGCATGTACAAAACACATTAATCTTGCTAGAATTTTTTGTGAAGTGCTTGAGGAAATTATCAATTCTTTTCCCACTGTTGCAAACAGTGAAATTTAAAAACTTTATTTATAACATATAAAACTTTCTAGTTTTCTATGTAATTTCACTGTTTAAGAAAAGTATAATCATTTCTAGAACTTTACATCCTTACCTACTTAGATTACTCTGGAAAATAAGTATATACTGTTTTCTAAACAACTCCAAATAAAATGCACTGCTGAAAAAATAAGGGGAAGGGAGACAATTTCACACTGCTGTTTTGAGCGCGTTCTTCTGGGTAGTGTAGGAGCACATAAGCTCTTCTTCAATCAGTTAACATTTAGGACTGCTAAAATACAAATGCAATGCATGAGTACTTATGGTAAGAGCCAGGTGAGCTGTTCAGGCTTGCCCCTTTCATAAACATAAGATTCATAGCTTAATTGGAAAAAGACCTAAAGTGAAGTAACAAAGACCACTGAAACAATGCAGACAATTGCAATGGCTTGACCCACTGGTTTGAAAACCCAAAGAGAAATGTAAATGTTGTCAGCTGCAGAACTTCCAGGAATACTCTTAATTAAGCCATACGTACCGAGAAGGGTTAATACTGTTTGAAAGTAAAAGCTCTCGTTCCAATAACAAGACCTCTCTCTGTGCACTGCTGGGTCAGCACGGTAATTAAGAAAATTGCCTTTAGTGTGCTTGTTTGGTAATGCTATTATCATCTTTTTTCATCTTTTAACAAGAGTAAACTACTTGAAGATGTCCCCATTTACTCTTCTTGCTTCTAGTAACCCATGAACCCATCAAGTCCATCCTATGCTAGCATTTAATGGCCTAAATGAGTTACTTTATCATCTGGTTCACCCTGAAGTCTTTTACATATTTTTCTTGACCTTTAACCTTCTGACTATTATTTTGACAGCTATCATTAATGCTGTGTCCTGGGCAACCACACATTGACTAAGATGGATGGCAAAATGGCTAAGGAGTTGAAAGTAACACACACCCACTTTCATCTTCCTCTTGATTAAATCAAAACCATACAAAACCAAATCACACGACGGGTCCCATGGAAGCAGTGGAGAATATGAGCCACAGTTCTAGTAAGCAAAGCTGAACAGAGAGAACAAAATGGGGCTGGGGTGGGGGGGAGCACCCTTATTGTAAAACAAATAAGCTGTATAAATTGGACACCTAGAACTCTATAAATCTCCTACGTTATGACTATTGAGCTATGAACTTAGATGAATCAATAGGTGGTTAGAATGAAAATACTTTATGCTAGTCGGTTAAAAGATAGGTTTGGCAGTAAATTTCACTCAAAAAACCCCCCAAACCACAACACAAAGAACGTGCTTATGTGGAAAGGACACGGTTAATTGGAAAGAAAGTTTGATACAACTTACTATTTTTCTAATAAGCTACCCCACTTCAAAGGCGAGCATGGCCCCTTCTGATCACTTGCATGGAACACCACGGACTGTGGTCCTGCACAATTGTAAGGTCACTACAAATCATGCACCTTGAACAATTAAACTATTCCCCTCGGAGAAGCTGGATGATTTCATTTAAGAAAATGGAATCTAGATAAAAGGGGCAAAAGGAACTTCAAATAGTTCCACGTGCTTAAAATGAGATTAAAAAATGGAAGGAGATGTTAGTGTCAGATAAGATGGTAGGCAAAGAGTCGTTCTAACTGCATTTCAGACAGTTGCTGTAATCAGGCAGTAGGTTAATGGAAAGGGAGGCAATATATTGCCAAGCAGCAGAAAAAAATGGTGATTTAAGAGGCCACTAAAGTATTATCCAGAGACTAGTTTTTAAAAAAACAAGCTAAACTATCAGGAAAAAGCTAGGGACAACATGAGAAAGAAAGGCAACCAGAATAATGTCACAAAGAAAATTCTCAGCCTCTTTGTCTTCAAAAGTGAATGACCCTCAGTGATGGAAAACTGAAACACTACAGCTCACTGATGGACCTGACACTTGACCCCTCTTACTAATTAGGGATGGAATCTGGAAACTACAGCACTTATTTGCTTTAAGCAGCATTCTTTAGGGCCATAACAATTTTTCTGATTGCTTTATGAGCAGAATTTCTACTATGCATGGACCAGATGAAAATAAAGCTGGCAAAATGACTACAGGCAGCTCTTGGGCAGAAGAAAGCTAAACTTCAGATGACCTTGGTCTTACTCTGGTTTGCACATGCCTCACGGTTTCACAACAGATGTTGTCCAAAAGGAAGACAAACTCCAAAACTCTTCCTTGGGCTTCCTTTCAGATCTGATCCTCAAAAGTTGCACGTGCCCCACAAAGCCCGAAGCAGGCCTGGGAAAGGGGAGCAGGCAGATCAGCCCCTGAGAGCTGGGGACACACTCTTGATCAGAACAACCAAGCTGCTGTATCTGGATCTCTCCAATCTCAGTACAACTGTCCTTTTACAGAATTAGGGAATGGCCCACTACACATTACTCGTCTGTGGTTTATGTCTGGTATTTTTAGTTGCAAATATTTCCAATTAAAACAATGCTTCTGAGGGCATGAGTGTTATTCAAGACACCAAATCAGCTTTCAAATTACAAGAAAGCAATAATAATAAAACATTTCCAGAACAAATACTAACCCATGCACTCAGTATCACACTGGCAAAAGCCTTTTAGAAGACCATAATGATGCATTAATTAGTACTGAGTGATGATATTACTAATATGCCATGGCTTACTAACTGAGAAACTCACATTAACAAGGCACATGTGCTCGGTGCTCCCTTCACACATCACGCAGCACGACCGAGCTCACAGCCGTTTGCATTGTTTCTGTCTCTCTCTCTCATCTCAGGTAAGCCAGCAGGTCAAAAGAGAATCAAAACAAGAAGCCTGGTACTGCACATTTTCACTCATTCAAGCAAATACAAACTTTCTTCAATGTAACTGCATGTGCAATACAATAAAACAGCTTGTGTGCTCGGTAACTTGCAGGGGTAGTTTTAAAGAATAACTGATTTCAGGAAGATGATTTTAAATTGAGATCATTCTCCAGCTCCAGGCTCTCACCTAGATCTTAACAACTTCCCTTTAAACCAGGTTTTGCCCTACCGATTTCCAGCGAGATCACAGCAACTCTGCGTCAGTGCTTCAAACGGCGGGGCCGGCGCTGCGCCGTCCATGTGTCAAACAGGTGCTCACGGGACCGTTTTATTGCAGGGTCCAGTGATCAGAACAATCTACAGGGGAAATGGGGACGTGTTGCCCCAGGAATTACACACAGTTTTTTCATGACAAAAGTGTGATGTATGGGCTAGATCCAAAGAAAGAAAAAGGAAAAAAAAATATATTTAACAATAGCCCTGCATTCAAAAACAAATCAGTGCAGCTATAAAAACTAGCCAATTTTTTACTGGTGACAAATATCCTTCTCCTAAAGCACATTTACAAAGCCAAACAGAGCCAAAGGACATGATGGTGTGGTTTTATAGACTGCCATGGATTAAATTAGGCAATTCTTAATTACCTTACAACACATTCAAGTCATGTTGTACCAGAGGTTGTTCACTTTTTTCCCCTCAGTTCTCCTGGACATTTCTTTCCTTTGTTTATCTCTGATTAATAATAATGTAGGTGCATACATGAAAAAGTGAGAACTTTAAGAAGTCCAGCATGTATAGCCATCCATTTCAACTAGAAACTCTGATCATTCTGCTAATACTATTCATGATATTGAACAACTGTAAAAGCTTTATTACAGCTTACATATCATCGCAAGAGTGCAGGCCTAATGCAGTCGTGCTTCAGGAGAAGTTGCTGTGTGCATTAATCAATGTGCTGCTGTACCCTTATCTATGATTCTTCATTAAAATCACTGTCTCATTTGATGAGCGACTGTTGTTTGCTAAAAGATAACGGTTTTTACAGCTACCACAGCTTTATGTGCCTATGCTGTCCAAACTAAGTGCTGCAGTTACTTCATTGTATAGGATTTTCTTTATATCTCTGTATTTTCTTGGGAAAAATGAAACACCAAGCCCACCTCTGAATTAGCATCCCAACTCCCTATTTACCACAGATGTCACCAGACAGGAAAATAGGATATTCCAATGGCTTTTTAATTCATACTGCCTAAGTGGCAATGTGGTAGCAAGACAAAACGAGCAATGCCAGCAAGTGATGGTGAGCAGTGAGTTTAATAAAAAGGCACCACTGACCAGAGGGATGGGTTAATTCACAGACTCACAGAATGGTTTGGGTTGGAAAGGACCTTAAAGCCCATCCAGTCCCAACCCCCTGCCAGCAGCAGGGACACCTTCCACCAGATCAGGTTGCTCAAAGCCTCATCCAACCTGGCCGAGAACATCTCCAGGGAGGAGCAGCCACAACTTCAAACTACCACTAACAGAAAAATTCCCAGAGTGTGTAAACAGACCACAGCTTTGAGCTGGTGCTTCCCAGGTTAACAAAGCAACAGTTACATGCTGTGACTTGGGGGGTCTTGGTCTTTTTCACATTAAATTTGGGGGCTTTCTGCAAAGGGTAAAGAGGCAAGGGCAAGGAGACGAGCGTACCGAGTGCTGATCACACTGATGTGATTTACACTCAGACTTTCTTACACTTCATTTCCATCTCCTTTGGATAGAACCTTCCTGGGCCAACCTCCCAAAGGCTCACTGCCTTCCTCAGGCCCCAGCTAGTGCTCTACTGACACTGATATTTTGCCTGCAGATCACAGCTGAAGAATTTCAGAAATAAACAAATGTATTGATAACTTATTTCTTGGATGCGTTCCAGATGCACAACACAAACATGAGACAGAACACTCCTGAAAACTGTATTTTTTCCCCCTCCTTACTTAAAAAAGTATTTTAAGTATCAACATTTGCAATCACATTTCATTGGTGCGAAAATGAATGGATTTTTCAGTAGCTATATAACAGTATTTAATCTAACGTGTACTCAAACATACGTCTAAGCAGGCATGTGAGTTAATACACCTTATGCTGTAAGGGCGTTTCCCTGGTAATTTACTTCCTGATGGGTGAGAGAAGCTGAGAGGTTCAGCTCCATCAAACTGTCACTGTCTGACCCACTCACCTGAGCAGTGTCTGCCTGCAGCCTGGCCGTGGGGCTGCACCACCGCTGGCTGTCACCAACACAAAGTACCATGGTGGTTGCCTTGCTGGGAACTGCATGGACATAAAAACACTGGATTTTGGCCAGCTGGAAGTACCAAATGGCCTGGCCTGCACTGATTTTGCCCTGTTGGCCATAATCTGCTAGACAAAGTGATGGTGGGTATTTTATTTGTTAACAGTGGGCCATTACATCTAATCAGAGAAAGTAATGCAATCAGGATGAATATTTGTGCAATAACACTGCACACGACATTCAGATACTGGGGTTTGGGAACCCAGGAAACAGCTCAGTTAAAATCTGTAGAACTCAGATGACCGTTTGACTGTGTTCAAAGGGGAAAGATACTGAAGTCTGAAATAAAATTTATTTAAATCAAGAGTAATAGTAATTCATATTGCAGAAACATTTGCCCTTCCTGACCAAATAATACTCAAACAAAAAGCTGGCTATAATCAACCACTGACAAATAGCAGCTCTTTTAATTTATTAATCTAATTAATGCACTCCCTTTATTTATTAAACTAATTGCATTGCTTCCTCAAGGGGAATTACATCCCCCCCATTTCTCCTTAACGTGTATCCCAGGCAGAATCTTCAGTATTTTATTTCAGTAATTGAAAAAATATTTCTGGTATATTCTTACCCTATAACAAACTGCCACCATAAACAAGGCGTTGTGATTCCTAAGCCATAAAAACCCAGCAGGTGAATAGAAAGGGGATGTGAGAACTCTGACAATAAAGTTTGCACTGCTGCCCCAAAAGCCCCGAGTATTGGCAGCTCCTGCCAGACCTTACAAGTGAATTTCCTACTGGATCAGCACATCGTGAAATGCTTTATAGAAACAGAAAGGAGAATGTTTAAGGTAAGCAAGACTTGAAGAAAATGTTTTGGAAATAAAGGAGGCCCCGAACACAAATGTAATTCAGTAAATAACACATCAATGTCAGTGACACAGTAACAGGCCAAACGGAGCACGCCGAGCGTGCACAGCGGTGAGAGAGTGGAAGAGAAAGCACACACAAGTTTTTGGTATGGGATTTCTAAAATGATTTGATTCAATGTCTGTTACAGAGCAGCTGAACAGACCACTTGCAGGCATCACAGTGTCATGGACCTGATTTTATCTGTGCTTCCAGCGCCAGTGAGAAGCGATCCGCAGTAAATCAGAGGACACACATGAGATTTCTGGTGAATGTTAAGCCTTGTTCCAACCTGCATTACATGCAGGTAAATTGTACATTCAAAGTCTCCATTATCTCAGTTAAATAAGTAAAATAATGTATTAGCCTTTGTTTTAAACAGGCAAGGTTTGAACAGCTTCCAAACACAAATTCTGAAGTTCAAAAATTCAAAGTTGTTTGAAAAATAAAAAATATCAGCATTGGAATAAACTTGTATCAAATTCTACCTGAGGAGACATCAGAAAAAGCTGAAGGGAAAATGGTAAGTTTTAAAATCTCCCACAGAAGAGGAGATAGATAGCTAAACCCTCTGCAGCAGAGAGAGAATAACATCTCTGGCATTACAACCAAAGAAACCACAGAAAGAGAGAAGCCCTGGACCTCCAACACAGCAAAAGCAGTGTCTGTAGGTATCTTCCAGGGGAAGCTCTGGCAAGCACAGTGTAATCCCTTAATGCTCAAACATGTTTTCAGACCTGAACAGTGAAATACATTCCCTTCAGCTGTGGGACTGAGGACTGTCCAAACCCTGACTTTCACTGTGTAGCCCACGTAGCTGTAGTTCGGTTCCTCCAGAAATAACTGATGTCACAGCGAGAGACAAAGATGGATTGAAGAAAAAAATGTGAGCAGAGAATTGCTAAACTGACCCAAAACACAAACAGGAGTAATGGGATGAAATTAAACAGGGGAAAGTAGAGCAGGAAGAGGAACAGTGAAATATACTGGAGCGGGAGATTTGCTAGCAAGAAAGATGATGATGTTCTCTCTGACTGCTTCCTTTACACCTGGCCAAAGCATCGGGAAAGGTACCAGAAGGGACAGGCAGGAGGACGCGTTCTGCCGTTACAGTGCTTGAGAACTGTCTGAATTGAGGGGGATTACATCATGAAATGAGATATCCACTCTTTGGGTGACCTGTTACACTCATTCTCTCTCAGAGGAGTACAGTGCTCTGCAGGTGACACTCTATGCACTGAATATTACAGTATTTCAAAACATATTTGTATGAGCTTGTTCCCCAAATAAGGCTCCTCTTCAGACAGAATGGGACACAAAAATCAAAAAGTAACTTTAAAGTTAATAATTTACCCCCATTCTTTGGACAGCTGTCCCCTGCAAGGCAATTACCTCTAGTGGAACCTCTGGCTGAAGCCAACACCTTCCTGTGCAACTTCTCTAAGTCAAGTGCACAACTTCTGAAAACAAAACAACACTTGCACATTATCATTATCATTCTTACAGGGCTGACGGCTGCAAACAACAGTGGCAACACAAACATCCAAAACATCGGGAGTTAACAGCAATCACCAGCACAACAGAGAATTCTGAATACCCCAAGTCCATCAAGAAGCTGAGCTTGTAGCCATAGCATTTGTGATTTCCCAGACTCCCACCACAGCAGAGTCTCTCTAGCGTAGAAATCATTGCAGCAAGAGCTCACCCTTCCATTCCCCAGCACCAACTCTTCCTCCCAACTCCTCAGGATCTCCTCTTCCACAAGGAGTGAAGCAGCTCCCCAGTTCACAGCTGCACACTTCTGACTCTATCACACCATGCACAAGTGTGGCCTGGCTTGGCCAATGCTGACCAGCAGTGACACCAGCCCCTTCCAGACCATCCATCTCACCTCTCATTTACCCTGGTGCAGACATGTGGAGAATCAGGTAGGTTGTCTCTCCCTCCTCTGCTGAAATAGTGATGGCAAAGATCCAGCAGACTCTGTGGAGTCCTTCTATGCTTCACAAGCTCTCTACTCCCAGTGCTAACTACACAAATAAGCTGGAAAATCATCCATGGAAGAAATAGGAGATAAACTAGGAGGAACATTAATCTTGAACTGTGCTGGACGCATCCCTATCAATTACTCTTCTTTCTCAACTCCTTCCTCCTTATCTACGGTTTCTTTGGTAACACCACCTCTTCCAAAGGGAAATCCTTCTCTGGTTACAATGCCTCCTTATGGAGAAGGAAAGAGAGCTGCTGCTGCTGCTCTAAGCACTCTTGTACAGGGCGATTTAGGACTGCTTTCCTCTTCTTGACTAATATTCTTATAAGAGACACTGCAAATACCTGCACAAATATTGCTATGGTCAATAAAGAAGAAAAAAACCCCATCATTTTGGTGATGGATGCTTCCTCCAGAAGAAGCCAGCTGGCACTTCTAGGTGTTTGGAACAACTAGCTGGCTGCACTTGGCTCTTTTTCTCTTAGTGTCAGTAGTGCTTTGACAAGCCTGAATTTTGCTTTAATGTTGGTTATTTTTGGCTCATTTCTCTGCCTGTCACTTGGGAACTGTTGGTATTTCATTTTTTGCATCAGCTGTTTCTTGGTGGTCCATGGTGGTAGCACCAAGCTCCACCTGTACTACTCTTTCCTTTACTTCACTGTTTTATCAACATCATCTTCTTCACCTAATTGTCATCATAGACCTCCTGTCTCTTTCTGACAGGAGCCTCAGATTCTTTCTTCCATCTCTCCCCAGAGGAAATAAGAAGAGATCCTTTCACGTCCCTGCTCCTCTCATTCTTTCTTTCCCATCCCACTACCCTCAAAGGCCAGCAGGCCTTCTGGGCAAGGCAAAACAACTTGGAGACTTCCTCTGTAAACTACTGCCAGGGATGCCGAGTTGCTGAAGTGCCTGTGAGTCAAAGAAAGGGTCTGCACTCATCCCTAAGGACAAAGCCATCTTTCCTCACAGCAGCAGGGGATTAACACTAAAGCACCTCAGCCATTACTTTCTACCTAGCAGTACACAGCATTAACTCAAATGACTTGGCTGACCAGTATCTTCCTTGCTGGATGCATTATCCTCCCTTACATTTTTCTTTATGGAGCCTTTGAGTTAACAGGATAAAAAAATGGTACTGTCAGAAATTCTGAGGTAAAATAGGTGAGCCATTCTGAAAGAGGACTTCATGGGACTGTCCGACATCATTCTTCAGCTCCTGCCGAAGGGGCCATCTTCAGCTGCAAAAAACAATAGTGCCAATAACTCCACGTGCAAAAGCAGCCCACTGAATCATTTCTGGCATTTCCTGTGTGTTACAAGTGGTCAGAGGCTTCTGTAACGGGGACAGAGGTGGGCACAAGAAGAGCTAACTTTTGGAGAAGTGATCAATTTAAATGCACCTATCTGGGTAAGTAATGCTGTTCCCACAGTGTAAGTATAGTGTACCTGAGGAAAGCAAATTGTCTTCTTCATTCACAGAGAGCAAGGTGAATCTCTTGAAGACTGCACAAACTTCATTCACATTTAAGACCACAGAACCACCACAAAGGGTATTCTCCAACTTTTGGAGCTACCACAGCTTCAGTTGACTCCACTTAGATTTGTAAGGTCCTCTGAAAAGTCACAGTCTTGTTGCTTCAGTGAAAAATATTTGTCACTCCATAAGTAAAAATATTGGCAAAGATTTCTTGTCTTTTCTAAAAAAACGTTGTGTTTATTTCAACTAAAATCAATGTATCAAATTATTTTGTCTATCTCAGATGAGTAAACTGATCAGTACAAAGTGGGTAGCGTCCTCATTAAGGTCAGTCATGAGTTAACACAGCTGAAAATAGATCATCTCTCACTCTAACCACTAGACTAGTCTTTTCTCACTATTTACCCTCTCCATGTTCTCTTTCTTACAGCTCCACGTTTAAAATGAAAATGGGAAAGGCAGCTGAAAGATGTGGGACTCCAAAGGAAAGTAATTTATTTTACAAAACAATCTTGAAAAGGCTGGCCAAATGTTCTCACGCTTTATTTAAATACCAGAACGTGTTGCATCCCTTTGCAATCTCCTAGACCTAGATAAAGCACAAAAAAATAATGGAGAATGTAAAAAATCAGTGGGTGGCAACAAACCCGCCAAACCAACAGCCCGGCAAGTTATCTTCATCAAGCGCTAGCGGGGCAACAGAGCAGAGCTCTGATTTGTGACTCATGTCCCAAACTGCACTCTGACAGTTCTGTTGAGAACTCCTTTTTCCACTGACAAGTTCTTGTTTTCACAACTGGAAGAAAGGGGTGACCAGAAGTTCAAAATTCAATGGTCTCAAATGCATGACTGAAAACGCTTCAAAGGGCAGCAGCGAAGAATGTTCGGAAATGAAAAGCCAGGTTCCTCCAGCCCTGATGCCTCCCCAGTTCCCAGTGCCCCTGCTTCCCCCTGCCCGCCGCACGCCCCCAGACCTGCCCTTTCAGCTGTTACACCCTCTGGCCTTGAATTCAGATCTAAGGCACGCATGGATAAAAATATTCAGACCTTGCAAAGATGGGAGGGAACAAATCCTGCCTAGATCCATGACTTTACCTACAAAAATGGCCCATTTGCACTTGGGTGAAGTATTACCAACAGGCATAAAGACTACGGGCTACATCTCTTACCCTTCCTCATCTATTCCCATTCAGCAAAATACTGAGGATTGCCGAGGGAAGAAAGGCAGTTTCAGCAAAGTAATCTTGATTCCTCCCTCCCAACTCCAGGCTCTTAATTTAGCCATGACAGGTGATGCAAAGCCCCTCCTAGCTGTTCCTCTCAGTTCACTATAGAGACATCCTACAGTATCTCTGTTCAGAACAGAAGAGGAACATTCAAGCAGAAGAAATTTGGACTTAACTCCTCCATAGAGTACTAATTTCACTTTAAAGTTAAAGAGTTAGGCACAATACTTAACTGGACTACAATACATTTACTCTACTATACCTATGACCCCAAATAAGTGTAGTTTCACTGACCACTGATTTAGCAGTGCAAAGTAAAAAATTCACTACTGTTTGTGTACTAATATGTAATTATAGAAAACAACACAGGGAGACCCAGTACAGGGTAATATTGTAGAAAAGTTATTCTTGTCCCCCCCCACCTCTTCTTGGAATGGGAAATTGTTGAGACACCACTGCCCTTGGTAAACATCCAGATTTCAGTATTATTCAGTGCACAGAAAAGTCACAAAGGCACCCTGCTTTACTCTTCCCAGAGCCTGTGCACACACACCGACAGATTCCACCACGAAGGAGCTTTCTCCTGTGCAATGTGTCTGTTCCCAAGGAGGAAATCTTCACTACTGATCAGCTGCACACATTAACCAAGGCAACATCTCCTCTGCAGGCTGCACACTAGGTATGCTTTTTTGGCCCTTTTATACATAACACACCACGCAGCAGCGGTGAGCTGTGCAAAGGGATGCTCTAGGTTGTCTTGTGCTCCCACTTTCCACCTAACACTTAAAACAAACAAAAAGACACTGCTACTTGAACAAGGTCAGCGAGGTCTTCAGATGGTCTATTTCCTCAGCTTGCCTCTGGCTCCACACTGCTTTGCAAATCAGATGCTAGATATATTTTGATTAGTTTGTACTTTAATGGATCATGTACAAAGAGTCCACCCTTCACATCATAGCCATTAATTTTTCTGGAGCCTGATGGAAAAAACAGGTAGAGGGTTGTGTGTGTGTGTGCGTGCGCGCCAGCGTGTGCATGTGTGCTGATTGAAAAGTGATGGATTATTTTCATGTGGTAAGAAACACAATGTTTTCTTTAGCACAGCAGGATATTCTGTTTGCAAGGTCTAACAGTGAAATATTATGCATATCTGCAGCTGGCCCACTGCCAAAAACCAAACAGCAGAAATCAGAAGAGATTTTGAATCTGAATCTTAAGAAACCAGTACAGCCCTACAAAGCAACTAATGAGCCATTCAAGACAGAAAAGCATTTGTACTAATGTATGATTGCTGTCATACATGTCAGCATCTAACAAAATAGTAAATAATTATTCATTTAAATGTTACCTTGGACTTCAATTTAAAATATAAATATATTTTCAATGTCTCCTACCTCTGTGCTGATATGGGTTAATTTACTTTAGGTCATGATAAATAAAGTGAAATATTCCCTAAGCTTAAAGAAGCAATCACTTAAGCAGCAGGTACAACTAAAAAACCAAACAGCATAACCTCAAAGCATTAAGTGTGTGAGAGCTGTAGCACACCAGCCAAGAAAGCTGAACACCAAAATGTTTTAATGTGCTTCACTCAGCTCCTAGGAGAGAAGATGGGGCTGTGTGTGACACTCAACCAAGGGGAGCTGTGCTGGGCTCCAGTCAGTCACTGCTGGAACTAACTGGAGTTCTGCCATTCACTTCACTGGTGGACAACCCAAGCATTCCCCTTTAGAAATCAGACTTTGAGGCCTTTTTTTAGTGCTAAGGTCCAATTAAATAGGATGGGAGAAATACCACAGTAGAGTCAAAACTCTGATCCTTACACCTGTAATTCCTACAAAAAGAAGCTCACATGAGGAGGGCAGACTGGGATCTGCACAATTACATCTGGCTGGGGTCTTACAGCTTGTATTGTAAAATGGCAAAGTTTTGCTTAATTCCAGGCAATTTTCTTCCAGCATGGGATCTGGTAAAGCCCAACAGTCTCGTCTGGCTGTAAGACAGAAGACTATTACCAGATACTTCTCTTTAATTTGTCATAGGGTAGAAGATTGATTATCATCATTTTGGCAGCCACTGTAAGGAAAAACAACTCTCCCCTTGTTAAAATCTTCATATAATTGTGTGCACTCCTTCCCTGGTTAATTAATTGCACTTGAGTAATTGTTAGATAGCACCGGATTGCGTGTGTAAACGAACATACATGTCTGCATGCGTATGCAAACACGTGGCGACGTTATTTACCTATTAGCAGGCCCTTCTGGTCAATCTCACTCAGGCCACGAGCTTGCGTGGTGCATCTTTATTTCCAGCACATCTCTCTTATCGCTCCATCTTCACCCTGGGCTTCAGAACATGCTTACAGTACCAGACAGTTTATTAAAAACAGGCTAGCGGTTTTATCAACGTGGTTAATATTCCAAGAGCAAAAGATTCAGTGTCAGGACACAATCACTGTCAGGACTGTTGATGTGGAGACAGTGGCGTTTTGCAAAAGGAAAACCTGGGAACTCAGGACCATTTTATAAACTTCTAACATAAATCATGTCTGCTGTTATAATTTGATTTTTTTTAACAAGCAAGAGCAAAGCCTGATCGAAATTTGGAAACCATACTGGTAAGGCACACATATTTCTGAGTACTTCTGAATACAGAGCTTGTCATTTGCCCCGTGGCATTTCTTTTGACATGTTACCTCAGGACCCTTATTTTGAAATCATTAGAAACTGATTCGAAATAACAACCACTCCTGCCCAAAATAAGGGTTCCACCAAATGACGACTTGCCATTTTTCTCCAGCAGGATACATTACGAGCAGGAATTTTCTGCCTAAGTTTCCACTGAGGATTTTCATTGTCATATTTTGATATGCAGAAGTTGACTGGCACATCTTTTCAAAACCTTTCTCGTTTTTTCCAAACATAACTAGCATATAAAAAGCACCATAATATGTATTATGGGAAAGCAGCACAGTGATATAAAAGACTTCCATGCTAAGAGCAGACGGAAAATGGTAGTTATTATTAATTTAGAAAAACAAAAGAGCTACCCACCATTTCAGTAATGTGGCAAGTTGTGTGCTATTGAGGGAAAGAGGATTTTATAATTGGATTTTAGAGTAATTTAGGAGACGAGATAAGCTGTAATGGTTGCATATTAGAGGTTAAAACTACAGCAGAAACTCATAACGTAAGGGTTCATTGCACTGAGGAAAACAGAACAAAGGAAAGCAACGCAGGAGCAGCCTGGTGTAGGTGGCAACAAGGTGAGGATGGGCTATAGGAAGCTGAGAGGCTTTTATATTAACATCCACTTAAGCAGGTATCAAGCAGCATTCTTTCCCTTCAAGAGTGACTTATTGAAAAAAAAAAAAGGAGATATGTTATATATATATTTTATATTATATACATAGACACAAAAGGGTAGGGATGTTACTTCCTAAACTGTGCAGCCAGGAACGCCCTGGGTTCAGGAGAGGAATGACAGTAAGCATCTTCATCTCCCTCAATAATAATGGGTAACAAAAAAAAGTCATAATGCCACCAAGCACAGACAGGGCACCAAACTTCAAACTTTTGCACAAGGAATCAGTGAAATGTCAGGGCACAGCAGGTCTGGAGAGTCGGGGGGCCTTTCCCTACCAACTCTCCCTGGAGCAAAGGGGAGCTCTGCAGGAGGCAGAGGCCTCTCCCTGGGGGCCTCACGCTCCCAGCAGACCCTGCAGCTCCCACCAGCTCTGCTGCTGCTTCCTCCACCTTCTCCCAAGGCTGAAACTCTTCCCCCGACTCCAGCTGTCAAGTCAAAGCTTGAAGCCGCCCAATCTCCAGAGCCGCAGGAGCTCTGGCCGCGGCGGGAGCACATAAGCGATGCAGGCAGCGCTTTGCCAGCAGCGAGGAGGGAGACAAGGAGCAGAGGCCAGAAACAAAGCCTGGGCCATCACAGTCACGCAGAGCAGGGGCCGAGACAAGCGTCGAGGATCTGTGGCGCGGCCACAACGTCTAATAATTCATTATCAGGCACATCCTGCGACACTGCTGCAATGCCAACACAAGGAGAGGCCCACCAGTTGTGGCATCCAGACAGATCAAAAACTGATGTCTTCCCAGTCCTCTTTAGGAACATTAAGAAGCCATTCAAGCTCTCTGAACCCCACAGAAATAAAGAAAATCCCACACTAATAATCCTTTCTGGGGCTCCCGACTGCCTCCTTGCCGTCCATGAGGAGAAAGCCTGGTTCATACAGTGCCCTGCAAGACAGACTCCTGATCTGAGCCGGTGTGCCTGGGTGTGAGGCAAGTGAAGGGCAGCTGGTTTTTAAATATGAGCAGCTACATCCCTGCAATCTGCAGCATGTCAGCACAGCAGCCACGTCCCATTATTTTGTCAGGGAAGGAGAGAAAGGGAGAAATATTCTCCAGTATTTTCCAGGCAAGGAAAGGTAGCACAATACACACTTCCAGGTTCTGTCCACGCACATATTCAGCTGTGGGGCAGAGCAGTGTGACCAAGTTCACAGCAGTGGAAAGTGAGCTGAGGCTCAAGATTAGTTGCTTTATATTAAACAAAGGCCAGGCCTTGGAGTTTTCAAAACCAGGTGTCTATTTTTTTTTTTTTTGTGGGACTTTGCCACCATTGAGATATTTTATGTTTGCCAGCTGCCAGTCTGTGTTTGGAAAGCATAGCTTCCTCACTTAGCGATGCAACTCCATAGGCATAGCAAATTATGTACACGTTTGGCAAGCAGCTTTGGGGTGGGGGGGAATGGACTGTGTGCCAAGAAATGTGAATACTTCCAAAACTCAGAGAATCGTAGGATGGTTTGGGATGGAAGGGACCTGAAAGCTCGTCCAGTTCCAACCCCCCTGCCAGCAGCAGGGACACCTTCCACTAGACCAGGTTGCTCAAAGCCTCATCCAACCTGGCCGAGAACACTTCCAGGGAGGAGCAGCCACAGCTTCTCTGGCCAACCTGGGCCAGGGTCTCACCACCCTCACAGCAAAGAATTTCTTCCTCACATCTAATCTAAACCTCCCCGCAGCAGTTTATCAGAAGAGAACAATTTCCCCTCTTGTTTGCTTCCCAAGGATTTAGCTGGGGAGTGTTTACCTGAGTGACTGAAAATCTCAACCTACAGTTAAAAGAAAAAAACCCCAAATAAATAATTTTAGAAGGGCATTACCCTGCACCACCTCTCTGTAACAGGGGCACAGCCCCAGCCTTCACGCAGCGGCGGGTGTGCGCTGGCTCCGCTGTCCCCCCCGCAGGACACCCGGCGCTCAGCCCGACGCGGTTCCCGGCGCTCGGCTTCCCCCTGCTGGGCTCCGCACCGCGGGCCGGCCCGGGCCAGGGACAGCACCTGCGTCACCGCCCCACACCCCGCAACACCCCCGGGAGAAGCTGCCTCACTTAAACTGGGCTCTGAGCCTTTGCTCCGGCTCAGCAGGGGCAGTGACACCCAGCCTGGTTCGGCTGAGACCTAAGGCACGGCTGGTTACGCCCCGCACCTCTCTGGTTTCATACAATGCACGGATTTCTCATAGATTTCCTGGAATTCTAAACTAGCACAAACCACTGGAAGAAGCAGTGATACAGCGAGACACCAACAGAGTCATCATCGAACGCTGGGAGCTGGGAGGGACCCACCAGGATGATGGAGTCCAACTCCTGTCCCTGCACAGGACAATCCCAACATTCACACCATGTCCCTCAGGGCCTTGGCCAAATGCTGCTGGAATCTTGTCAGCCTTGGGGCCATCAGCACCTCCCTGGGGAGCCTGTGCCAGTGCTCCACCACCTCTGCCTCAAGAACCTTTTCCTCATGGCCAACCTCCCCCTCCCCTGCCACATCTTCCTGCCATGGCCTCTGCTCCTGGCATTGGTGGCCAGAGAGAAGAGCTCAGTGCCTGCCTCTCCTCTTCCCCTGGGGAGGAAGTTCCAGACCGCCATGAGATCTCCTCTCAGTCTCCTCTTCTCCAGGCTGAACAACCCAAGTGACTTCAGCCTCTCCTCATACCCTTCCCCTCTAAACCCTTCACCAACAGCCACACTCAAGAAGCAAACAAGCCCCCACACCTGAACATCCCAGAACCCAAATGTTTTCCCAAGAAGTACAGACCTCTGAGGTGGTGAATTTCATTTCTAGCTCTATAGCGATGGAGCAAGCACATCTGAACACTTTGCTCAGAGTCTGCTTTAAAAAGCATTCCTCAAATAGAGTTCTGAACAGAAGTTCCTGTATGAAACCCTTACTTTGTATTCTGTGGATACGTTAAAGCAGGAAAGCGTGCTGCAAGATGTGTTCAAACAACTAATAGTTCCTGTAAACTAAAAATATATTAAAAAAACCCCTAAGTGAAAAGAAAAAGATGAGTTGTTCTCAGCTATAACACAGCTGTATGCAACAAAAGCCAGAAACATGTAAAATTAAATTGGATTTTTGGGGCGGGGGGGAGTGTGCAATGGGGTTTAAGTTTACTAGTAATTCAAATCCTTTTTTCCAAGTTGCAAAATGTTGTTACTGACACTTTTTTTTTTTTCATTCTGTTTCTTTTTGCAGACAAGGCAGAAAATAAATTGACATTTGAACTATATAAACAAGAGGCTGCAGATGCCGGCTTAGGGCTCTTGCTTAGCCAGTTACCGCTCCTACGTAGCACAAAAAAAAGTCAAATATCCCTTCAAACATTTATTAGCTGCACATAAATAGTCCAATTCTACGTACCAACAGATTACTAAAAGGCTGAATCAGTCTGTAACCTCTTTGATTTTTAAATGCTGGTAAGACACTGCCAGCCCTTGTTCCTTTCTCTCAGTACAGCGTGTGTAGCAAACAAACATTTCCCTTGTGGTAGCGCAGGAAAAGGGAAGAAGTTTTCATTAAACAGAGTTGTAAAGGGATCGTGTTACTGGGCTGGAGTCACATCTCCTCTCAACTTTTGTCCTTTCTGTCCTCTGCAAGGGGAGGAGTGGCAGCAGCAGACTTTGGGGAGGGAGAGGGGAGGACAGGACACCGTGCCTGTCTGGCAGTCAGCAGGGGCCGTCAGCTACAGGGGACAGGTCAGAATCCGTGCTCCTCTGCATCCAGACAACTCATCTCTTCTTTTCTCTATATTTAGTCTCTGGTTTGCTCTCAGGACACATAACCATTGCAAAGTTTCACTCCTGAAAGGACCAAAGTGCAAAAAAAATATAGCATTTCAAAGCTACAGGCCAAGAAGGAAGAGAGGGAGCCGATCCTTTGGCTTCACTAGTGACAGAAGGTCTTTGCTTCACTCCAGACGGCGCTGCCTCTGCTGTGGCCCTGCTCACCGCTCATTCCAAAGCAGGAGGCACTTATCTAAGAACAGGCCCAGAACCTTTCACTCACCTGACAAGGTTTCCACACAGCCCCAGCCCAAGCTCTGTCTCTGCCGTTTAGCACTGGCCATACACTGCTGGAAAACAGACGGGGCCTGGGAATCCTTCAGCAAGGAACTAACAGTGGTGTCGGGTGTGAAAGTGGATGGGAGAAGAACACATCTGATCCCCCCAGGCTGGGGACCAGGGAAGGAAGGAACGGACAACCCCACTCTCTCCCGTCCTGCAGCCCTGGCTCCCAAGTGGGCAGACCTGGAGGAAAATCCTGTGTATCCAGGGGTGCCACCACACTTCATCAGTGGGCTTTGCTTCAGTGTTCCCTGATATCATCCCAGCAGAAAGCCAGAGAAGACTGGGATGCACACCCAGAGCTCAAAGCTAAGAAACACTCACAACTCTCATAGTTTATCTTATATAGCCCTTAGTACTGCATCCAGCCTTGGGTTTGACTGTAGGCCCTGGGCTTCTTCATGTCAGCTCATCTTCACCTCTGCATTCTTCTTCCAGCTCTTCCAACAAGCTACCTCTCCTAGTCCAGGTCTTCTCCCCCAGCTCTTTTTTCCCTGGTGGTTTTTCCTGGCTTTCTGTCCTGACTTTTAATGGCTCAATCCTGGGTTTCCAAGACTCCACATGCAGCTAACTATCATTTTCTTACAGACTCAAACTGCACAGATCTTTCCCAAAGCTACAAAAACTCTAACTAACATCATCTCTAACCTTAGGTACCCCTCTGCTAGTCTACTAGTAGAGTTTCTCCTCAGCTTCTGTCTTGGCTCCTGTGCAGACATCTTTTTCTGGAAGGTGCTGAAGTCTCTGATCTGTCAGGTGTTTCACAGCCGTGCCACTCACACACACAGCCACCCAGATTCCCCCATGAACTCTCATGACTGCTTTGTAGAGTGTGGCTGCGTTTAAACCCGCAAGGTGCATTTTCTCGCTGCCCTCCTTGTGATATGCAAAGAATACAACAATTAGGTGATCTGTGAGAAAAGGAAGAATTCCCAGTACTGGGAATTATTACTCCTGCACACAGGAGTAATTTTCAGCAACAGATATAAACAGAGGAAGAATAAAAAGATGTGCAGAATATACCGGATACAAGGAAAGAGCAAGCGAAAGGAACTAACACACAAACCAGGTACTTTGGACAAGGCAGGAGTCTCAAATACTAGAGATCCAGAAGATTGCAGTTCAAACCCTGAACCATTCAGGCTGGAGTATCAGTAAACCAGCAAGGATAGCAGAACAGATCTCTAAACACAAAGAATATGTTCCAAGGGAAGCCGCTGCTTTTCCCCTACTCCCACTAGTGCGTCCCGCTGCGACTCGTGATAGGCATCACCAGAGTTCCCAGCAAATCACTGACCGCGGTGACATGATTCATTTCTGGTTCTCACATCTGGCTGGAATTTTACGCATACGAAGTCTGTGATTTGTACAAACAATTACTTTAGAGGAACAAAAATCTTTGCAATTCACCATGTCATAACCAAACCATCTGTCCAGCAAGCCACGGCGGGATCATGCGGATGGAACAGAAGGCGGCCCATTGTGTCCACTGTCTTTGGTTCAAGATATCTGCTTTGGTCTTGTATCATCAAAAATGGAAGTCTATTGACATTACATTGTAACTTCAAGAGAGACCAAAGTTTTTCTGCTGCCAACTGATTTATATCCATACCTTAACAGTCAAAACTGGAAGCAAAATAGCGTAGCCATTGAAACTCTGCCTACTCTTCAAAACAAAGAAAATGATGACACCTGAATACAAGAATTGGTATTTTGCATGTAAACCTGCATGCACAAGTGTCACTAATAACATTCCCTAATTTCTCAGAAAACTAGAAGTGTTGGAGATATCAAATTACTACAATTCTTTTAGCCACAGAGAAGGCAAATCCCAGAATATGTATGTTCAAGTCAAACCAAAAGCCTTTAGATCCTATCACAAGTTCAGTTCCTTATATGAATGTGAGGAACTCGGTGTACTTACAGCAGTCTTGTCAGAGCAAATTAATGTTGAAAGCTGAGACATGAGAGACACCTTCCTTAGCCAAATTGTGACTACCCTTGCCTACAGCATACAGCACGTGGAATTTACAAGGGCCCGTCCTGCAGTGAGCTTTGCTGGATTGTGTCATGTTCCTGGAGAAAACAAGAAGATGAATGGGCAGCAACACAAACATAGCCCCTGCTGAGGAGAAGGCCTTTTAGATAACATGCACTATGTCATGCTGGTACCCTTCATTTAGCAAAACACAGGCTTAAAATATATTCTGTTAAGAGTTTGTCCTCAGATGGTTTTAGCATAAATCAAATAAGCACAGAAAACAGGGTGACCTTAATTAAAAGGTCATTTACATTATATCTCTTGTCCTTAAAGCAGGACGAGCTGCACCGTGTTATTTCTGACAGGTATTTGTATAAGCTGCTCCTCAAAATCTCCAGGATAGATTGGGCAGTTCACCCAGACAATTTGTTACACCACAGAACTGTATCTGCACTCCGTGGAGCATCCCGTGTTGGCTATGGAAAAATTCAAAAAGGCTTAGGGGCTAGTGTAACAGGGAGAGGAGGAAAGGTCAGATAAAGACTGTGTCCTAGTTGGGCAAAATAAGAGTATTCATTATTTAATAATTATGTTATGAAAGCAAGCGAAGCCCCTGGGGTCAGCTCTGCACTCCACTGTACAAAGCTCTGCCCAGTCCCAGCGTTTCAGGTAAGCAGCACACCCAAGTGAGGAGACATTTACCTGAGGTGATACAAAAGGAACCTCTCTCATATCACCACACACTCTTCAACACCCACAGCGAAGCCTATGAACAATCTATATAAGAACAACCCACATCTGCACTTCACTGACCAACCAACCGCGCTTCTGCGCAGAAAGCAGAGGTTCCTATGCATGCAGGCAGCACCAGAGCAGAGGAGCAGCCTGAGCTGCCCAGGTTTTAGCTTGGACAGCAGTAAATCTCAGAGCAACTTCCACAGAGTGACAGAATTCAGTGAAAAATGAGGGATTTTGTTTTTAACTTCATATAGATTGGGAAATTTAAGATATCTAGGCCATTGTGGTGGTTTCACTGGGCTGGCAGCCAGACACAGCTGCTCACTCACTCCCTCCCCCAGGGGACAGGGGAGAGGGACCTGGGGAGGCAAAGCTAAGGAGACTCATAGGGCGAGATAAGAACAATTTAATAATTAAAATAAAACTTTAAATAATGATGGTAATAATAGTAATAAAATATGCAAATGAACGATACCCAGTGCCACTGCTCACCACCCACTGACCCAGCCTGGCCTGTTCCCAGAGAACGATCCCGGAGCAGCGACAATCCCGACCCGAAACCGCAATCCCGGGAGAGCGAGAGCCCGAGAGAGAGCCAGAGAGGAAAAGCCCCTCACGGATCTCCTGCCCATGGGGGACAGGAGATGGAACAGCCCCTTGGCAGAGCCCAATGCCCATGGAGCTGATTCATTCAGCTAAAAACCAGGACAGCAGTTTTAGCATTTTTTCACAAATTAAGGAGCTATAAGATCTCAAGGATTCTTCTTCAGAGATGTTGGTAATACTGAGCCAGAAAGAGGTGCTTTATCTTCACAGCCATGGTGACACCACACTCACCAGAAGAGCAACTTATGTCGCATGTGAAAATCAGGAATTCCTCTTTTTTCTTTACCACCTACTCGTACACTGGCTGGCACATGAGCAAACCCGCCAAGAGCAATGTGGTGTCCAGTGTCATTTCCATCTTCCAAAATGACTTAGTCTGACTTTTCGTGCCACTCACAATTTATCTCATGATGTGCACAAAGGTTTCCAGGAGCAGCACCCCTCTCCAGGCACTGCAGCTCACACTGACAAAGGCTCCGATGCGCCCAAGTACGGAGGCCTGGCTGCAGAGCGCGCGTACCGTGTTGTGAGATGGCATTTCCAAAGGGTGGTCCTTCGGGAAGCTGGGGGATGTTGTGTGGGCAATAACACCAGCAAGCAGAGCAGGCAAGGTTACTAACTGGATAGCTCTTTTTTTATACCAGCGTGCACAGCCTGAAAAAATCTTTTCTTCTGCTCTTTTTTCTCATTTTTTAAACTTAGACCCCTGCAACCCCTCATGAAAGCTCTTCTGTTGACATAGTAACAGAAGAGTACACTTTAACTTACACTTTTTCTGTAAAGCAGATGTCTTTTCTTGTGAGAATTGGTATATTTTTACCCTTAGAATGATCTCTGCTTTTATATGCCTAATTAAATTTTAGCGGTCCCTTGCTTAAATAAAGATTTATTAGCTGTTAAAACTGTAGCATAATTCTTCTGCCACCTACACGCTATCTTTTAACATATTTACAAGCACACTGGCTTATCCACTATAAAAAAAAGGTGGATGATTTAATGTTGTTATGTTATTGGTGTCAATTACTAAACTTCAGCCCCACAACAGAGCTTTCTGAAGATACTACTACTTAACTCTGGAACTGTCAAAACACTCCAAGAAAGAGGAGCTGTGAGTCTTAGAGATCAAGTACTTGAAACAGTCCAACTAAGAGAGGCAGTCAGTAGACTTCAGCCCCATGTCTGGACTCTTCCACAGCCAGGATATGGTCTAACACATCATCAGAGGGAGAAACAATCCAGGCAATTATTTAAAGGAGCTGAAATTTGCATCATCAGAAGCACCTACATATACACTGCTTCTCACTTCACTTTGTGCATGAGAAAGACTAAGCACGTGTACATTCATATGCACTGACAGAAAGCCAACAGTAACACAGTGCAGTGTTTGCCAAACTACTGGCAATAACGCCTCTATGGTCCTGGGCTTTGGGCTTTGGTTTTTGAAAAAGCTGTTATTTATTTACCAGGATTAGAAGATGAGTGTTTTGTTGGTCTTTCATTAGTTTTACTTCATTCAAGCCCTGCTTGCTCACATATTTCCATCGCAGAGGATATCCTTTTCACCGAGCTGTAAGCCCTCGCCTCTCCACCCCGTACACTGACATCTTTGCACCTTGTAAACACCACTGCTACAAGGAATTGTGTGCCACGTGTTTGTCAGACTGCATCAGAAGCACTGAATTTCATCTTCCTGCTATAGTTTTAATACTGCACATATAAAACCAAAGCTTTTTGGTAACTTCAAATATACTTTAAGTGCAAGAGATTACTCACTCCTTTAATTCCACCCTTCTAGGTCAGGATCTCTTTAAAAAATAGTCACCAAAAGCAGGTCACTCAAAAAATATGCACTATATTAATGTCATACAGTTGGCCTCACAAATAAACCAGCATACAAAATCACCTCTTACTGAAATTTGTCACAGTAAACATCAGAAGCTGGAAAGTGAAACTAATAAGAAACTGTCTTTTTGTGTAATTTGCACGCATGTGTGCACAGACACACGCACTCACACACGCACACACCCACTCCATCGCTCGCTTTGTGCTGCTCCAGGTATGTGCTAGGCAGAGAAAACTGCTCCAGCCAAGATGCCACCAAAGAGAATGATAAATCTGGAACAGACGTGAGTGGAAAAGCCTGGAAAACCTCAGGTTTTTATTAATTTTTTGTTCCTTTGCCTTGCACTCTTGATTATGGCCATGAGCTGCTGATCCTCTGTTTTTCATGCCTATATTTCAAGGTCTATATAAAATATTAAATGCAAATACAAGATACCACGTGCACATACAGAGAGACACCTGAAGCCCCCTGCAATGAACAGCGACACCAGAAGGGCAGCTGTGATCACAGCTGGGTACAGGGGACACACACCCTCTACATCCAGCGCTGCTCTGCGGACAGCCCAGGGACAACGGACAGACCCGTCCTGCATGCTCGGATGTGGGAAGCCTTACCTGACTTAGAGGGCAGCCCACACCCACACTCAAGGCCAGGATTTATCTTTGGAAGCCAAGTTGGCCACATCCACTGGGATGTCAGTTCATGACCTGACACCATGTCTGGACTCTCTCTGGCACTAGCTCCGAGAGGAAGGCTCCAGGGGCAGGGAAATCTCGTCAACACTATTACCAACAATCCTGAATGAGTTCCTGTTTGGCTAGTTTGGAGAATGCAAAATTCCCAGCTGAGGAAGTGTGGTACAGATCTGAGGAAATTTAGGTATTTAAAGTGTTAAGACTTACAAAGAGCCCTAGAAAACATCAGATGGAGCAACTCTTGGAAATCAGTCAATTGAGGGGGGCTAAGAAGTCTCCAATTCTGGTTTATTTTTTTTTCTTTCTTTCTTTTTGAGGTACAGGTAATGGTCTTTACTCAAGATGCATACAAATGTAGCATGCAGATAAGTTATCTCCTTATATCATCATCTACAAAACCACAATGGCATGTTTGTCCAAAAGAATCCTCTGAAATAATTGCTTCTGTAAAGAATTATCCTTCTGTATGATCATGGCTGTCAGGCAGAAAAATATCCACGTATTTCCAAGCATGGACAAAAATGTAATTGTATCTCCCTAACAACAGTTTCATCTTTAAATATCACTGCATATATTTCATCACTTAAGTGTGATGTTTCAGATGCCAAGAACACAGGAACAGCAACAGTATGAAGGTAAAACAGCAAAAGTTTCTATCATTCGCCCCTGCAGAACGCCACTGTAACGGGAGACCTCTGCTGCTCAGTGACCAGGCTGGGGTTTTCACAGGAGTCCTCCAGTTGCTAAGCAATATTATAGGAATTATCACTGAAGTCCTTTTAACTGCTTCTGAAAATCCCAAGCAGTCTCTTCAGTAAGGGGAACGGTGACAATTTCTCATGGCAGCTCCCAGCTTTTCAATGTGTGTCCCACTCATACACCATACCTGCGCCACCCCGGAGCACGCGTCACCGCAGCGCTGGCTGTCACACGGACACGCCAGCTGTGGGCATCCTGTCACCTCAGACTGCATGTAATCCTCTTCAGCTCGCTAGACATACCACTGCTGCTTGCAATGGTCACCTAAGCATCAGGGGCCAGAGAATGGTGAGGGTCATCCTCGGGGAAAAACAAACCAACAAAACAACCGACCAAAGCACACCACCATCACCCACCCAACACCCTCCATCACCCACCACCAAAACATCCACACCCAGCAAGTCTCAGCCTTGAAAACGGAACCAAGTGCAAACTGAAGATGCCTTCTTTTCCCACATCTGCAGCTGGCCTGGCTGGGTGTCTCTGGGAAGTGTTAAATCCTCCCTCCAGTAATCTGAGCAGACAGTAACCCTCAAGTGGGACAGGGTCACACCACGGTGACATTAAACATATCACTTCAGCAGATAGGAGAAGGACTGGGTATTCATGGAACTCACATGGGACTGGGGGAATGACACAGGGAAGGACTGACAAGAGAGAGGAAGGAGGGGACCGGAGGGCACAGATCGCAGCAGTCCTTAACCACTGCACTCAGTGCTGTTCCAAACTCATGGACCTCAGCACTGAGCACACAGCGGAACAGAGAGATGTGGGTACATACACACAGTCCACGCTTCACCTCCCTGGGGAAAACCAACATTTTCCTCCCAACCTTCTCCCAACAGTGGTGCTAGGGAGTAAGAGGCCAACTGAACAGCTTCACCAATCAACCCTAACTAAAAATACACTTTTACTGCTGCTGAAGTAAGTCAGACCACAGAGGACCCAGTTAAAAGGGTAAAAAGATGCACCACAGCACCTACCCTTTTTCTGTCCACCCATAAAATCTCGCTGCCTGTAACCCCTCTGCCTGCTTTACGAATACAACAACAGGAATAACGATTGTGTTATTCACAGATTCTGTCCAGAGGAGTGAAATCCCTAAACCTTAACGTCATTCCACCCAAAACACTCCCCCATTCGTGGTGCAGTGTCTCGTTCAATGCACCACAGAATGAGTCTAAAACCAACCCTACAAACACAGGAAAAGTCTCATGTGGCATCCTGGGGACTCTCCCATTAGCTTGTAAAATGTCATTGAATGACTTTTTGAAGAAGTGAAGAAGAAGAAGAAGGAGCTGCTGCTGGGACATTAAGTCTATCAAAACACAAATAATTAATGGTTGAAAATACTTTTTGTTTAATAATTGCTGTTCTTCATTAGTGTGAACCAAGGGCACAGACTATCTGAGACAATAACATCTGCACCCCATATTTCATTATCACCAAACTTCACATTTCACACAAAAGCATAGCTAGCAAAGCCTTACAGCTTTAATTAGTTTCTGCCATAGCTGTGAAGGTCAGCCAATTATTGTGTGTGAAATTTCAATATGAAGCGGCTGAATTGAAGACAGCACTGCAACATTGTGAAACTCTGCAACGCTGTAAATCTACCATGAGAGAACCTTTTTTTTAAAAAAAACAAACCACAAAATAACATAAATTAATCATCAGGTATGCACAGCTTCAAGGCTTATTGGCTAATTTAACATGTGTTAGAGGGGGGAAAAAAGGAGGTAATTTCTGATAGCATCTTACGCTTTGCAGGGTTTTTTCTTATCAGTGTCACCAACCATGACAAAGTACTTAGCTGTGTCCTCATTTCTACAAGGAAAACACAGGTTTTCTGTGGGATTCAGAGTCTTTCTGTCAAAAGAAAACAATAGCATTAAGCAGATGAACTTCAGATGTCTAGAATGAGGGGCATGGTATGTACAGCATGTCCTGAAAAAAATCAAGTCTTTCAAAAGATGCTTCAAATTAGGCTCCAAACTCATGGTTGGCTTTTGAAAATCTTCAGCCAAGTGCCTTTTGCACATGTGGGTGTTTGTGTGTGAAAAGATATATATATATATGTATATATATGACTTTGGATTTAACTGATACACAAATAATCAATACCCCAGCTGGCACTGAGGAAGTAGCAAAGGATGCAAAATGATGCACCTAGCTCCTACTCCAGATACAACCTCTTTGCACATACTGCTCTTGCTAAACAGAAATAATTCATGCAGTGTGCTGTGCACTGAGATTACAGGTGTGCAGAGGGTCTAACCCGAACCTTGAATGCACTCAAGACCAGCCTCACTCTGAAGTCTGGCCAGGGGCTGTTCATTAAACAGGTATTTGTTTGCCCATTTCGGCTTTTTTTCATAGATTAAAATTGTTTGAGTAAATTTTATCGCTTTACATAGCAAACAGCAACATCTTCAAAGCAGCACTTCAATCTCATCCTTTTATTTGGATACTGCAAGATGACACAGTGAAGTCAAATAACAAGGATCCAATGGTTCTGTACCTCTAGCTCCAGTGAGCTAACAAGACCTGCTCCTGATTATAGATGTACAGGTGCGATTCACTGGGTTGCAATGGGAGAAACAAGGCAAGGAGTGAAGCTTAGGGGATGGATTTATTTGTGTGTTGTTCCTGTGTTCAAGCCCTGTTTTTCTAAATGAAATGGTCCTGACAGAAAACATATGCAAACTCATTTCTGATCTAGCCTGGGACAGCACACGCAGCTCTAGTAGCACCAAGGCTTCCTTCCTGTGGAAATACCTGCGTGTTCGGATGGACCTGGGCACACCCCAGCCCACTGCCCTTCCTGTGCCCCATTTCTCCTGCCACTGGGAGGCCCAGGTAAGCGGTTACGCAGAGCCTCTGCAGACAGCACAGAACCAGCGAGGCTGTTTCCCTGCTCAGATTCTCTCCTCGTTTCCATCTTTGCTGGCACAAAACACATTCACAACTATAATGTGACTCACACCAGTTATTGCCAGAGCTTCTTTTTTTTCCCCCTTTGTTAAAATGCAAAGCTAGCATTAGATGCTGAAGAATGTTTGCAGGCTCCTACATCAATGTTTGTATTTCCAGAGTTACCAAAATCTCCAGTTTCTGGTTACTTCAGCCAGAGCATGGCTGCTGGTCTTCCTCCAAATCAGCAAGCCCCGACATGTGGCTGTAGATAAACTGAAATAAATACCCATACATATCATAGATTACTTTGAATTTAAACCATCACCATGATAAAGATATTTTTTCCTGCCTCTATTAATAATCCCTTTAACTAAACCCAACTGAAAGAGAGATTGTGAAATAGCTGGCTGTTTGTTTTCTGCTGCACCTTTTCCAACACCTCCAAATACAACCATGTGTGAAGAAAAAACAAAAGCACGAATTTTGTTTAGTTTGGATTGACAGAACAAGACTGATGCCTTCTAACCAACAAAGGCTCAGCTGGCTAGAGCAGTTAAAAACTAAAATGTCATGGGGATCCAGGGCAACCCTATAGCTAAAAAAAAAGTGAACACAGTCTTAGGCTTAAGAGCCAGATCTTTGATGCAGCACCCTGAAATACTCTGCTCCAACCTCAGCATCTCAGCAGTGCTTCAAGGTGTCTGGGAGTCTGAATTCCACTTCAGCCACTGCCTAGAGCTCTCTGCCACAGGGCTCAGCATCTTACCTAAGGTGACACATACTCCAGGGCCCTGCACAGGTACATCTGTCTCTCTCTGTACTGCTAAACAAAAGCCTAAAATCAGCTGTAAATAGGTAGATCCATGTTCCCTGGTTTCCTTTCCTATCTAATTAGGAGCATATTAACTTCTTCCTGTGCAGGTAACTTGCAAAACATACCAGGAAGGTATTTTCTTTTACTATTCATAGATACAGTGGCTAGCAAAATAAAATCTAAGTTTGAATTTCTAGGCACTGCTTTTGTACTTACAAAACACAAAGGCAGTTTATTTTACTAGAAGTAAAATCATTTGTAAGTCCCAGACATGTACCACCCACAGTAATAAAAAACATTCACTGAAAGGTAAAGTGGCAAGAAATGGAGAGGGGAAGCAAAGTAATTAACAATAGCACCAAGAATGCTAAAGAAAATGTGTATTAGCTAACACAGTATTATTCATTTTAAGATATATCCTCTCTTAAAAGGAATCAGCAAAAGGAAATAATTAAAATATATTGTTACTGATGAGTGGCCCAAAGCAGAATAAAACAGGACCATCTGAGTAAGAATCAACTCCAGAACAGAAGTCAAAAAAGAGAAAAACAGCCAGACTGTGTACCCCAAAATGCACGCACACAGAGGAAAACCAAACTATCATTAGTGAAACAGACTAAAACATGTCTTAGGCATCCGCCCAAGGGAGCAGCAAAAATTAGTAGCCTGGCTGAGGGCATCTTTTACCAAAGGTCAGACAACACTGCAGGAGAAACCTCAGGGATCCCTTAAAGTGGCTCCCTAAGACAGGGGATGCCTAACAGAGGTGGAGAGCTGTGCAGGTTTCGTTGTGTTTATTAGATACACACTAAAATATTAAACATGATAACAGCGGCTAAACTAAATCAAACATACTTTAAGTGCAATACAAATCATCGTTAGACAATGTAAACAAACACTCCACACACACAAAGTCACACAAAGCTTTACTGCAAATCCCAGCAATGAGATCTGTCCCCAGAGAGATGCCAGCACCTCCAGGAGCCCACAGCCCTGGCACTGGAGCCCTGCTTGGTGAGGGACACCGGAGCCGGGCGGGCTCCGTGTCAGCCCGCTGAAGGAAGCTGCTCTTGCTAAGAGTGTCCCACGCTCACCAGCTCTGCTCTGGCCCTGCTCCAGCAGCAGCACTTCCCTGCAACAGGGTCTCCACTCGCCCAAACCACTGGGGACAAGATCTCTTCCAGCCAGGCTTGCCAGTAGCAGCTGCTCCCAACCAAAGAGTCTCTCTCTGGAGAAAACGCTCTCTCAAAGCCAGCCACACCGTAAGAACAGTGGCTCCTGACATAAACGATCTTCTTTCACGGAGAAACACAGGGAAAGCCCTCACAGCCAGCCTCTTTCCAAAGGGAGCAGCTCACACATTAATCCAATGAATAATTCCAGGCTGGGAGATAAAATATTAAAGCGGAAAAGGCAAAAGATCTTCAGAGTTTTCAAGCCAGCCTTCAAAGCTCACAAGCTCACTATCTTTTGCCAAGCAGGATCAACATGAAGAGCACCATTATAAGAAGCATGAAAAAATGCACCACAAATCAGAAGGGATTTCACAATTTAGCAAGTATAGGAGGCACTGGAGCTGCTGAAATGCCAAGTTCAGTAACCACAAGCAGAAGTCCACCATGGTGCCATGATCTAATGTATGGTTCAACTGACAGTCATGATACCACACAAGGAAATGACAAAGGAACTGTCATACTGGATCAGACTCATCTAGCAGGGATCCTCCTATGGTAGCCAGTGCAAAAGTCTTCAGTGGTTAAGCAAAGGAAATTCTCCAGCAAGCAGCCAGGGTCTAGCTGCCGTACTTGGGAAGCTTCCTCCTTATCCCACTATTCAGAGCATGGTTTATGTTCCAAAGGTCTCTTTGCCCTCAGGGTTGTTTTTATCTCCATCTAACATGAATGCACAAGCCTTCATTCTACACAGAGATGTCTAAACCTGACCTAGAAATGAAGCCTGTGAGGATTCATACCACCAATTTCCACCAGGTTACTTATGCATTGCCCACCAAGTATCTCTTTTAACCCATTTCAGTCTGTTCTCCTTTACTTTCTGAAATAACTCCTGGTTCTCATTTCTGTGGAACAGTAAACAGGAATGCTTAACTCATCTTTTTATACCATCCTACAAAAACAAGCACAGTTACACTATTTCTGAGAAAGAGCATACAGGTAATTCAGAGTTCCTCACATTGCTGCAGGCTAAGGGCATGTACACAGGCAATTGCTGTTGGATCAGCTGATGTTCAATAACTTGTTATCACTCACACTGCTGAGCTTCTCACTTTCAGAAAAGCCCATTACAAAACTTGCAGTAAATCTTCTTGCTGGTCAAAGATTTTCTGAAACCCAAATAACTTGTCAAGTGGATCTTTTCTAACCATATTAAGTCAGCAGAGACTGTGCCAACTGGAGCTAACATTGTGCCTGTCTATATTTTTTTAAAACATGGTCTTTAATGTTAGTTCAACCAGTTTCTCAGGTGACAAAACAATGCTTACTAACATGAAATCCCCTGAATCTACACCAAAGCCTACTGAAATTACAGATGAATATGTGTTACTCTTTGTCTTCTGCTGCAACAGCTCAGCACAGATGGCACTTTTCCCCCAGTGGTTCAGCCATTCTCTTCTAAGATTCTTCACAATTCTCAGGTATGTATTTTCTGATTATCTTCTGCTCTTTGATTTATCAGCTTATTTATCAATCAATGAATGGCTCGTCTTTACTGGCTGAAAAGTAGGTATTTGAAGACAGAAGCTGCAAAATCATTTGACTTCTCTGCAAGGTCTTCATAATTGTCTGGCATGCCTTCTCTTTGGCAGATACTTTGAATCCGTTGTTGTTTCTACTCATCTAATCAGATTTCTTACCATTTCTTTCTTGCAGTAAAGTCTGGTTTCTATAAGGCTAGTTCCATTTTCTGAAGGACAGTTGTCTGCTTCAAGTCTCTTCTTTAGCCTTGATTCTTAAGCAGGCATGCAAGATTTCATACAGCATGCTTTGAAATAGCAGAAGTTTCACTAAGCTTTCCAAACTCCCCCCCAAGATGTCAGTTACAGCAGCTTTAGCAAATGTTGAAAGTATCATCATGCCTTGCTGGCCTCTTCCACCCTTCACCTCCTGCTCACCCCCATGAGCCTACATCTAGTGGCAAAGCTACACGGCGCAGTCTGGGCAGGCAAGGCGTATGTGTATGGCCAGAGCTCCTCATGTTACATCATTCCCATTGGAAAAAAAAAACACAAAGAAAGAAAGAAAAGAAAAGGAAATCATGTTTCTGATCCTTGTTTTTGTGAAGATACAATCAGAAATGTGATCCCAGAGTGCTGACTGAATGCTGTCTGCTCAAGCCTTGAAATGTCTGGCAGAATAAGTTGTCACATGATTTTTACTCATTTTTATAGCAAATCTTTCTGCTTTGATCTAGTAACAATAGACACTGGGATACATCAAGTGTGTTTCAAGTTCATTCCAGGCTCTCAATCATAATGCAACAAGGATTTTGATTTTAATTCTTTTTAACAAGTTCTTCATCTGTGGTACACTGTCAACACCCTGTCCACCTAATCTGGACTTTTTTGGGTGGCTGTACTGGCAACGTGGGAAGGTGTTTTCCCTACCCTACTACAAGTCTCTGGCCATGCCACTGTATTTTATCTGGGCCACACTCTAAAAGCTAGACTTCAGCCTAAAATCCCTGGGCAAACATGCTGCGCACGCTTCAGCGTTCTGCTGAGCACCCCAGCTCCGCAAAGCAGTGTACCAATGTCTCGGTGGCAGTTCTACAGAAGTCCACAAGGAAAGCTGTGTCTGAGAAGAGAATAGCCCCAATAGAATGACCTTTACTGAGACTTGACACCTGCTACCTTGTAAGCTTCTTACACACACAGCTTAATCCACCTGGAGGCTTTTTTGCTTGATGGAAGGTGATAAAAAAGCTGTTAGACTGTAAGCTCTGCCTTAGATTCAAAGCATGTAGGCTCCTTGATATTCTGAAGCTTAGGGCACACAGAGGGGAAAAATATTTCTCAGTTCAGGTGCAATTCTCAAGTTGCTTATTAGGGATGAACCCTGGTCTAAGAGTCACTTTATTGGTATGAAAGTATAGAAAAGGCTTCCTGATAGGAAGAAGGGTCCCAGTTCTGCAGCACTACAGACGAGATAATGTAATAGTGATCATAAAGCTTTCCTCAGCAGACAAGAAGAACAAAGAAGCCCAACTCTAGAAATTTACAATCCACAGAGGATGAAGCAGATTGTATTCTGGATACCTTAAAGGTGAATGCTCTAAAACATGCATCAATCCACAGCGATGAAAACCTGGTCCCCTCCGATTATAAATAATTCCCTCTTTCTTTGAGACAACAAGGGTCTAAATCAAAAAGTTTTACCAGTGTGATTTTTAGCATGACAGAAAAGGGGAAAAAGCAGAGTAAAAGACAGGCACTACTGCAGCACTGCCCTGCACAGCTGTTGGGAGAAGCCGGTACACGAAGACTGAAACAGCCTCAGAATTAGAAAACAAGAGGAATTATCATCATTTACGAGTTAGCTTTCTTTAGAGCTTAAAGGAAAACAACAAAAAACCAACCCACAACACAAACCAACAAACAAAACACTCCCCAAAGCCACCCTTCTAAACAGCTGATACACCTGAAGAGAAACACCCTATCACTGACCGCTCAGGCTGCGGCGGAAGCGCACGTGAGAGCAGTGCACCAAGAACGCGGGGGTGGCTGGGAGCTGAGCTCATGCTCCTCGGGTCACCACTCCTCGCCCTCTTCTCCCACTGTGCCAAACACCATCTCCCTCAGGGCAGCAAATCCCTGGAGCTCTTCTTCCCTCCTGCCTGAGCCACGGTGCAACAAGCCCCCGCCTCACAGGGCCTGGAAAAGGAAGCTGTGCAAGCCCTTTATGCCGCACCATGAGGGGAAGCTCCAGTGAACTCTCTTCAGCTGAAAGCTTTTCCACGCAGAACCTCCCATTTCACGCTCCCCTCAGCATCGTTTCTACAACTATTTTTTTTCTCTGAAGACTAACGTTGACAATCTCCCATCACCATGGAGTCTTCAAGCACTTTGTCCTCTGCAGCTGGCCCAGGTGACTAACTTACTATTTTAAAAGGTCGGATGCAAGAAGTTCAGAATGGAAAAATTTATACAGAGATTGCCGCTTAAGAAACACTGTGAAACAGTCAGAAGCCCTTTATTTATTTATGTTAAGGTGGTTGGCACCTGTCTTGATGACTTTAGTCACTGAGATGTAAGGACACTTGCAAGCACTTGTAAGATGGGGGTTTGTGTTTGAAACAGTCCACTCGTATCATTTATATGAGGCTCCAACCATAGCAGTATCAGACCTTGATCTGGCTTTTAGGATATAGGCCATTTATATGAAGTGAGTGGAACATTGATCCTCCTGTTTGAGTTTCCTGAGATTATTCAGTATTAGTATTGCTGTGATTAGTCACACCGTGGCTGCTGTTCCTGTAGATTGTTTGATACAGTATATTTCCCACTATACACAAGGCAGCACTGTAAGAAAACCCAGTTCAATCAATTTGAGCAGCCCTTCTTGTGCTACACCGGTATATTATGTATTGGACAGATAAAGTTGTGATCCTATCTAATATATTCTTTGCCTGGTTTGACTGATGTACTGAATGAATGGAGATACCTAATGCTCTCCAATCCTGCTGCCGAAAGATAATGGCATCGTTATTCGAAGACAGAGCAAAAGGGGAGAGTGGGGAGGGAAGGATTTAACCACTGCTTCCACCTCTGCAGTGAACATGGACACTGCAAGGTGTGAAGGAAGAAAATCAGGCAAAGGAGACTTCTGATAGCAAGCTAAAGAGAAGTGGAAAGTCAGAACAAGGAAGAGCTTGAAATATGGATGGGATGCCAACTGCTGCACAAATCGGGGTGTCTCAGCCTCATTTTCAAGAGGTGCTCTGCAAACTGCAAGGCACTTTTACACAAGGAAGCTATCCCAGCCCAAGGCTGTTGTCTTCTTTTCCCCATTTTTATAATTCTTTGTTGTGATGGCAGAAGCACCTGCACCCCTGAGAGAGAGGCTACCACATCCCTGCAGCTGTACAGACCAACTGGCCCAGGAGAGCACTTGTGGCTTCCCTTGTAGCCACTCTCTAGTGACAGTGCTCCATGACTCCAGGCCTGAAGGTTAATAATAATAACAATAATAATAATCATCATCATCAACATCATTTTTTTAAAAGTTTCTGCCAGGTGATCTGCTGATCTAAGGCCTTAAAGAGGTAATTAAGGTTTCCAGGGTTCAGGCTGACTTTTTAACACTGGGGCTGCACAGAACGTTCAAGAACACGTCAGCTTTTACCTAAAACACCTTGGAGCCAGTCCAGGAAGGGAGCCATGAAATACTCTCCTATGTTATATTATAACAAAGAAATGCAACAAGTAGGTCATGAGAATGATTATAAAAAAGGGACAGACATGACAGGTAATGGAAACACAGCATCTCTGACAACAATTGATGTAAGGCACAGTCTGTATTGTAAAATAAATGTAAGAATCCGAGACATGGAAGGCAGTGTCAGGAGACACCAGAATACTGGTGCCATCAGGGGTACGTTTTGTTAAGGCTTGTACATAAACTCCCTCAACTCCTCCAGTCTCTGACCAGCTCTGTTTGTTGCTCCTGACGGGTAAGGCAGCACTCCATTTACTGATGACCTACCTTAGTGAGGCAGCAGCACCATTTCTTGCAGCTGAACTCTAGGCATGGTACAGCTTTACTCAATTTATTATCAACGTGGACAGCTTTGTTAGTAACCTGCTGCAGCCACTGAGGACTATGTGGGTGTTGGTGTTTTGAAGCACTAGTTTAAATATCACTAATTGGTTAGTTTCCAATACCAAAATACTCATATTCAGTGGAAATCAATAAGAGCTCATCTGAGGAACATGTGTTGTGTGTGTGGAAGGAACCACTACACTGTGGTGGCACAAGTTTTCCCTCTGCATAGCAGTATGATCCCAAAGAGCTCAGATTAGCCAGATCCTGCTGCAGCTGGGACTGCAGATACACTGAGGAAGAACTTAAGCAGCATAGGTGGGTATTTAGTTAATTTTAATTACCCTCCCCCAGGCTTTTTACATGTTTTTTTTTTTCCTTGTTTTTAAATGCTAATTTTTTAAATTTACTTTTTTGACAATTTAATTAGAACTACCTTTCCCTTGCGATTCTATTTACTTTTACACTCTGTTGCTGTGCTGATTTTGATCCATTTAATTAGTTTTAACTATGTCCCACATTGCTCACCTTCAGAAGTATGCCTTATTACATCAACTCCACTGTTTTTCTTATATAAGTTGCCTGAATATAGAGGAACTTTAAGGAAAAAACATTTGGTTTTATTTCCTAATCATACCATGATGCTATTTATCAAGTTCTATGGATGACACATCATAGTCACAACCAATTTTGGCTTTTTTTTTGGTTTTGTCTGCCCCAACTTGTGCTAGGACCTAACCTTTAGTGACTAAAAGCCAAACTATGCACTAGGAGCCATCGTCAGCTGTTGCCTGTGAAGATGAATTTTAAAATTTCATCATGGATCTCTTACCACTGAAAAACACTTGGGCCTCAGAGGCAGCTCTTTGCCTACAGGACATTTTCCAGCCGCTGTGTCTGGCTCTTCCTCAGTAAACCATTGCCTTCATTGACTTTCACGCAGACACTGAGGATAAAGCCATGCAATAACCCAAGGCTGAGGCACACGCTCAGCCACGGGGCAGGGTGGCAAAGTGCATCTCTTGTGGAATCTCCAGCCCTGCAGATGCTCAGAGCTTTCTTGTACAAAACCCAGAGCAGCCTGATCCCAGCTGGCCGTGCTTTGAGCAGAGGGGGAGACAATCAGATGACCCCCAGCATCCCTTTCCAACCTAAATTATTGGTTCTGACCTAAATATTATGTTTCTATTAACCTGATGAAAAATCTCATTGGAGCTTTGTTGAATCAGGGCATTCCTCTCCACTGCTTTCATTTCGCCAACAAAGACACCGAGTTAGGAAGTTTTCAGCCCGGAGATTCACCTCACTTAAGCTCAGACACTTAACTGAGATGGCTAAATTCAGAACCTGTTGTTCCACGTGTCATTCCCTGTCTGAAAAGACAAGGTGATACCATGACCCATGTACAGCCCAAACCTAGTCAATAAGGAGAGAGGGATAATTACCATGTAACTCAGCTGAGTGCTTAAAGCAGCTGGGGTGGACTTGGGATCCAGGAGCTCACCATGGAGAGCCCACAATGAAGAGTTACGAGCATTTGCTGCAGTTCTGCCACCACGGCATACTCACTTCTTCTGACAAATTGAAAACTTCTTTTTTATGTCCATCATCAACACCAATGCCTCAAGAATTAATGTGACAATGACATTTGAAGCGGTTCCTGTAGCATTACAAACTGAGTTACTACATTTCTAGATTGTTACCTGATGTCCATAAACTCAGAAGAATATTTTAAACAGCATGTTTTGGGGTTTTTTTCTTTCTTGTGGAAAATTGCATATCTGATTCTGATTATTTCCCAGGTGTCAAATCCTTCAGTAGATGAACCTGCAGCTGAAAGTTCTGGGAACAGTAACACAATAACCTGACATCTGCTGTTACCCACAAGGACTGGGGAAAATGCTACCACTAACATTGTCTTTTAAGCAGATTCTCAAAATAAATCTGAAAAATTTGGTCAATCATTTTCCCTCCCCGTAACAAACAAAGGGACTGGACTGTAACATCCACCCTCTTTCTGAGAAATATAACAAGAGGGTGTAAACTGATCACTGTGCCCAGCCAATAGGACAGGTGATAAGGGTTTCTACCTTGAGTAACACCAGGGAAATTGTTCTGCTTTTTGATTTATATCAAGCACTTGATGTACAGCCATGAAACAGCATGAGCTGACCCTGTGCCTGTCAGACACAGATTTCTGTTTACCTTAAGGAGGAAGAGGAGTATGTGCTAAAAGACAGGCTTGCTGTCAGCTGGACTGACCACTGCAGCTTTACTGGGAGAGCCCTAGCCACAACAGGCATGAACTCAAATTCAATCCCCAGGAGCCTTTTCACAGCAAACTGGACAATTTTTTATGAAATTTGTGCTTTTTTAGTAACAAAACCAAACAAACTTCCACCCAAGATGAATTTAACTTGCGAGAATTTCTCTAGGCTAGGCAATTTCAGTTTTAAAGATCTTCTGAAGCCTGAAGACAGCCCCCATCAGAACCAAAGGGAAATCAGAGGGCTCTGCCACACCACCACAGTGGGTACATTTTTCAGAGGCTCCTCACTCTCACTCTGTGAGGAACAGGTCACTTTTACCTGTGTAATAGGAAAGACATTCAGATTAACCATGGGCTTTTTTCCCCAGCCACTGTACAGGAGCTTTCTAGCTAAACTCCTTAAATGTTCTAAGAACTGTGGCACGCTGACAACAGATTTTTCCATCCACGTCTTTGATTTGCCTCCTCCACTGCCTGGAAGAAAGCTAATGAATACTGGAAAGTATTTTTAAAAGCGTAAGTAGGATGATTCAGATAACACTAGGATGAACAGCCTGACATCAGCCCTATGAAATGTCATTAAAAAGCTGATATTGGATGAGATAAGCACAAAAATAAGGAAGATTATAATTAATGCTAATTAATACTAATTACTTCATTAGTTTACGATGGGAAAAGAGACAGGTTTTATCAACCAAACAATCACTAATAAAATTACTGGTTTGGTTAAAGGCAATTACGTTGACCTGACACACTTCTGTGAGGCGTCTGAGTTATCCAAAAGAGGGTTAGGAGTCTGATTATTATATCACACGAGGAAGAGTTATCCACTTCTGAATATGAAAGAAAGATATCAGTGTATTCATCTCTAAATCAGCAGGAAATGTGTGTAACATGATGAAATAGTTGGTAGCCACAAAGATGAAATTAATAACTAGCAAAGGGAACACTTTAAGCAAGGAAAAGATGGCAGATTCTTCACCATTTTAAATCTTTTAGAAAGAAACCTTCTCAGTGTAAGCATCTGCTACACTTACATAATAGACAGCAGCAGCTTAATGCAAAATTAAAAGATAAGGCTCTCTGGTTTATATACAAAGCGACAATCATAACTGTCCTTTCAGGCCTTCTAATGACTCCGTTAGCATGGTTCCAACGTGCAGCACAGGGGGTTCCTCAGCACGATCTCAAAGGCACTTCTTTGATCCAGCTCTCTTGGACACCCTCGGAATCATTAATCCCAACGTGGTGGGGTCTGTCTCTTGCTATTTCTTCTTGTAATATCCTTTTCATTCCTTCTGCAGCAAGACTTCTGGGGTGCCTCTCCTGAGCAGAGTATGAGCTTTCCTAGAGACCTCCCTGGTGCACCATCCAACTGCTCCTCTGCGCCGTTAGGCCGGTTTCCATGAGGATCAGCCGACTGCCCGGATCACCCACCTGGGTTACACTATGTGCTGTAACTCCTTTATTATCAAAACCCTTTTGGACTCTGGTAACATCTTCTGCAGCTTGCTGAAGTCGTGCTGTAGCATTACACCTGAGAGTATACACCTTATCTTGGGCCATGTCACCTGCAGGGTGACACCACCACGCAGTGCCTATGTCTGGTGTCGAGCACCCTCCTCTCCAGTTGTTCTCTCACGGCCAGAACAGATCTCCATCCCACCACGCTGTATTGCCTGGGTGCCCAAAGTGAAGATGTGATGCACTTCAGCTGAAACCCGCCTTGAGCTCGCTGCTTGTCAGGGGAATTTGTCACCTCCAAAGTATAGCAGCTCCCCCACCAGCTTGGGCCAGCCTCTGGAAATATCTCTCTCTGCTACAATGCCATCACCAAACCTAAGGCAAATAGGATCCTAACTCAGATGAGCAGTTATGGTCTGAAAGCCAGGCAGAATGAATATAATCCTGTATGTTACCTTGCCAGGTCCAAGAGAAGTGATACCAAATCAGATTAGTATTTTCATCCTTTTCCAAATCACCTTTTTCTTTATGCAGCTTCCTGTTTAGGAAATTTCTGTAGCAACCTTAATGCGTATTTTGACCCAATGTACCTTGTGATAAATACCATAATCATCCATTTGGAGGCTGTCCCATGTTCTCAAGACCACAGATTTTTTGGATCATAGCCTTTTATTTAATTTTCATTTGGCTTCTGTTCCTAAGCACTTTGCTTATTATCAAGCCCTTTTGTTGTGTGTACTCCAGTTCACAGAATCACAGAGTGGTGGAGGTTGGAAGGCACCTCTGAAGGCCACATCTAGTCCAACCCTCCTGCTCAAGCAGGGACTCCTAGAGCACATGAACCAGGATTTTGTTCAGATGGTTTTTGAGTATCTCCAGGGAGGGAGATTCCACACCCTCTCTGGGCAGCCTGTCCCAGTGCTCTGGCATCTTCACAGTGAAGAAGTTCTTCCTTATGTTCAGGTGGAACTTCCTGTGCTGCAGTTCATGCCCATTGCCTCTCACCCTATTGTTGGGTGCCAGTGAGAAGACTCTGGCCCCATTCTCTAGACACTCTCCCTTTAGATATTGATAAACATTGATCACATCCCCTCTGAGTCGTTTTTTCTCCAGGCTGAACAGGCCCAGCTCCCTCAGCCTTTCCTCACATGAAAGATGCTCCAGCCCTTTCATCATCTCAGTCTCCCTTTGCTGGACACGCTCCAGTGGTTCCATGTCCTTCCTGCACTGGGGAGCCCAGAACTGGACACAACACTCCAGGTGGGGCCTCACCAGGGCTGAGTAGAAGGGGAGGATCACCTCTCTTGACCTGCTAGCAACACTCTTCCTAATACATCCCAGGACACCGTTGGCCTTCCTGGCCATCAGAGCACACTGCTGGCTCATATTTAACTTGCTGACCACCAGGACTCCCAGGTTCTTCTCTGCAGGGCTGCTTTCCAGGAGGTCAGCCCCCAGCGTGTACTGGTGCCTGGGGTTATTCCTTCCTGTATGCAGGACCCTGCACTTTCCCTTGTTGAACCTCAGGAGGTTCCTCTCTTCCCACCTCTCCAGCCCATCGAGGTCCCTCTGAAGGGCAGCGCAGCCATCTGGCGTATCCAACACTCTTCCCAGTTTAGAGTCATCCGCAAATTTGCTGAGGGTACACTCTGTTATAGCACAAGATATAGTCAGAGTCTAAAACAGTCAAGACTTTCCATTGTGTCCTCTAGGAAGGGGTAGCCAGAGTTTTCTTCTGGACAGGTTTGTGATGTTGTGCAATACTGGGAGAAAGGGGAAATTCGCTTTAAATGCCTAAGAAGTATCATTTGCTCTAGTCATCAAGGCTCTCTACAACACCAGTGAAACCTCCACCCTAAGCCAAGCACCTGGCCACGCTCTAGAAATCCATTTCATTTGGTTTAAGCAACAAAATAAGAATCCACTCAAAAACCAAAACATTGCTGAAGATTTCCATACAGATGTTGTTACCCAGAACAAAACCATGATGTACAGGTGCCAGGACTCATGGTGGGGAAAAAAAAAGAGAATTAACTGTGGGCAGTGAGTTAAGAAGTGGCTTAGTGAAAATAATTAGAACAGGAAATACAGTCAGCTAAGTAGAAGCTACTTTAGCACTTCATTTGCTATTTTTATTTGCACTGGTTAATACATTCTTACATCCAGAGATAACTAGGCTAGCTTGTCTGAGGCAACGCAGAAACAAGGTGCTAATTTCATCTCTGCCTCACAATTCACCAGTGTCAGCACTTCCGAAACTGGAATTAGGCATCCTGTCCTGTTTGATGATGGCGCATAGCCAGTTCTATACATTGTCACTTTTTGCTGTTAAATTAAGTAGAACAGTCAGGTTTTGACAAAACCTGGTGGACTAATGGTAGTCACTCACTGACTCAGTAGCCTCCCAGCGCCGCGTTTCCCACCTCTCCCTCGCTAACATCCCGTCCTGTCTGAAAGTTGCTGCTTTCATGAAGGATCCAAAACTTGCCATTGCCCTTTAGTTATTACTGTTCTTGGAGTAACTGATTAGTGTATAGACTTTAATTACATATAGGTAATAACAGAAAAAGATCTTACTTGTGATTGTCTAAGCCTGGCAAGCACAATCAGCTTTTTACAAATCTCTTCTATGGAAAATTACCTCAGAAAGCACAAAACCAAACTGGTCACTTTTCAGTTCAGGGTGAAACTCCTTAAAGACTCTGCAGTATCTTCCTGACAAGCCACCGACTGCCTCTGAGCACATAAATTGTACTAACATACTAATACCGAAATTCCAGAGCAACTGTTTGTCATCAGATTAGAATGCTGATGATTTAAAATAAAGATCAGGAAAGATGGATACTAAATTTATAGTTTCAGCTTAGGAAAAAAAACAAAACCAAACAAACAGAAAAACAAAACCCCAAACTGTGTTAATTTCTTTCCAGAGCAGGTATGTCTGATTGCCAAGTTCCTATATTTTTTGCACGTTTAAGTCTCACTGAATCTACTCTCTGGAGTGCAGACCCACCCAGCCAAATCAAGAAGTGAAAAATCAACACAATTTAACACAGAGACATTTATATTAATGAGATAACAGGACTATTTTAATGATATTTTTCTTATTAAATGAGACCAAAATTATTATAGGATATTTTTCTTTATGTTCATAAGTATTGCTTTATTTGGAGTTGCCTTATGAAAAACTTGACTTTAATGAAAAGGCCTGCCTCCCAAATAGCCAGGAACTCACGTGCTGTTAAAACAGATCATTTCTGGGAACAATACTGAAGCCTAGAACAATCAGAGCCTACTAGAAAACACCTATTCCTTTTCTCCATTTTCCCTTTACTCATACAATATGCAGCTACACATAAAAATATTCAGGATAAACATGACTTCGGATGCAAAGTTAAACAACAAAAAAAACCCAACTAAAACCTTATGACCAATCTATCATGTAAGTACAACTGCAGTGCTGATCCATCCCTTCCAATCCAGTTTGAAACTGGAACCAAACAGAACCCAAGGGGCTATTTCATTTTCACGTCAGACAGGTCTCCATATCTGATTCTGGGTCAGTGACATTTCTTCACCCCCAATCTGCACATAACAGCATTATCCATACAATATTCTTCGTGTGAAGACAGAGGCTGCCCCATGTATTTTATTATTTAATGCTTCAAGTGCAAAACACTGCAATAATTTGCCGGAACAAGAGAGGACAAAAATCATTTGTTAATGATTTCAGGAAAAAATAACTTATTTAGAAATAATGTTTTGGAGGCATTTTTCTCCCCTGTAAGCCAGCACTGGCTATTTGGTATGCAAGGAGCACCCCTACACCCTGCACAGCCTCTTTGGCTGTACAACACTGGTATTGTGACCTGACAGTAAAACAGAAACCAGGATGGTGTTCACTTCTCACCTCTCCTTTGTGCTGGAAAAAAACCACCACATACACACAACTATCTAAGACCAAAGAGACTTGCAAAATGTTCTTGTCTATTAATTTGTATAGTCAAATTGCCTTTCTACACATACATACCCAGTTTGCCTCTACACTGTTTGTTTAAATGCAGCTCATTCATAATGCTAACATAACACAGATCGCTAACAACAAACACAGAGAGGCAATTTTTTCCTTTCAAAGCACTAGAGTCTCCACAGGATAAAATTTAACCTTTCCTATTGAGCAGAGTGAAAAAAATTACATCTCAAAAGTACACTGTAATGTGCTCCCTAAAAACAAAACCAGGGCTGAAGTCCTTATTCACATTTAACTGAGGTGTACAAACTTCTCCCATATAATTCCAGGCACTTACATGAGGTGTCTGTGGAGGAGCCTAGCTGTCCTACACTCCCTCTCCACTTGCAACAGAGACAGAAATAAATATCTTGAAGTGTGATAATTCCTGTCCTCCCCCACCACCCCTAAACAAAACCCTTCCTTCCCCTCAACCTGAACCACTTCAACGAGATTGAGAGGTAGGCATGCAATTGCTCTCACCATTCTTGATTTATTATCTACACGGAGACAAATTATGGTTGCTTTATAAGAACACAGGACTGGAAGCAAAGCCCTGGGCTATCCCATCAAGACTCTTGTTCTCCTCAGCTCCCTGTGTTTACCTCCCCTGAAGTATTTGCAGAGAGCAGTCACAGCCCTCCTCAGCCCTCATTTTGCTAGTCCAAACAAGCTGTGGTCCTTTGTTCTCCCCTTGTAAGACAGCTCTGCATTTTCCCGATCACCCTAGTAGCCCTTTCTCGGTGCTTGTTCCGGATTGAATTAATCTTTCTCGATGACGTTGGCCCGAAATGCACACACTGCTGCAGACACTGCTTCATTCCAGTCTTACATAACAGCAGTAACGATCCCAGGTTCACTGGGAACACTAGGTCTCACACTTCTTTGGGTCCTGGTTGCATTTTTCATAGTGGTATCACACTGGTGATTCACAAATGTCCTAAGTTAGACAAACAGACATCAATCTGTCTTCTTCCTTCATGTTTCCATGGAGGAGCTTCCAGCTAGTCATGCCTGCCCCTGGGCTACAACAGTTTTAATGAGTTAAATGAAACAGGCAAACATTTTTGTCCTGACTTCACTAGCTGAGATATTAAACACATATTAAGGTCATTATTTCAGAGCTGTTTTCTCAGGGGCTGTTTCCAAGCCTTCCCCAGGATTGGGCAGCCCCCTTCAGAAGCCCGTAACCCTCAGCAGCACATGGCTGTAAGGAGAACCTGGCTCTTCCCACCAAGAGTAGCAAGAGGCTGCCAGAAGTTTGTGCTGTCTCTTGCTTTTTCTTTTGTTTCTGAAATATTTTATTCAGCTCGCCAGAATGACTGAAACCAAGAAATCCAAACAGTTTAATGATACAAAATGGTTCAAATTAGTGTCTGTCTTGTTTTTCTCTGTAGTTTAAGGGATCAATATTAATGAAGAGAGAAGCTATAAACATCACTAATGAGGATGAAGCAGAATATCCCCCACCAGAGCCGTGTGTGCTTGAGCTTCACCAAATGAAGATGACATCCACTATTAAAGGCTGCATTTTAATCCAGCCACAATAATAACAGTGAAGTTAGTGCTATTGGTAAATTTTAATAGATGATGTCTTACAAAAGCGCCCTACTTGAAATTCAGCCCAAAGACTAAATTAAAGTCAAAGCCCTAGTCAGTTAACTGGGCTATAACATGTGAAGAATTGATTTTCTTATTTTCAGCTGTCAGACCTGCTACAAAGAATGAGTTTTAATTCTGGGGATGTTATTAAACTCCTTGCTTAACTGGCAGAAAAATGGAACCGCCAGCCAGGCGATAGTGGTGCGGCTGTCGCAGTGAATGACACCTGTCAGAGTATGATGAATGACCCTCTCTGCCCCACAATCCCCCGCTCTGTCACTCAGGTGAGGGCCATTAATCTTCATCCAGGGCCTGTCAGGCCGGGCAGCCACGACGACAAAACGCCTTCTCGCATTTGCTGCCGCCACGCACGTAACAATGCGATGTTCCTATTGTCACAGCGACGCCGAATTAGCATAATTTATTATGACTTTCCTCCCCCCGAGCCCCCCTCCCCACCCAAAACCCAAGTAGGGGAGAGATGCGATTAGACAGATGGAGGGTAGGCCCAGCCTGCCAGCCCCAGAGCCCCCCGCAGTGCTTGATGAGGAGTGGAGCATCTCTACAAACCAATCAAAAAGCTGGCAGTTCAATTACAGAGTAATAAAGGGACATTCATCATTCAATTAGGCACCTGTCATGGTTTCACAAAAGGGAAAACTTCTAACCTGAGACTCCAGGGAGAGGATGCTACAACCAGGAGGCAGAGAAATAAATGAAAAAAGGACAAAGTCAATTACTGGCCAAAGCAGACAAAAGGAAATATGTTAAAATAAGGGAAAAGTTATCCCTAGGCAAAAATCAGAAAAGTTACATGACCTTACAAAGATTATAAAGGGCCAGCATTAAAAGAGCTGTGCCATGCTACTCTGCAACACGCATGCTACCACATTCCCCCCCTTGCAAGCCTCAATGAAACCTGAAAAAGCTGAATGTCATCACGAAGAAAGCTTTAGGAAATAGGATTGTGGTTTGAAAGCCCCAGTATCGCTACTGCAAGAGCATACAACGCACACCATCTTCAGAAGAGACATCTCTTCATCTCAGCTCACTGCCGTGCCTTGTTTGAAATGCTATAAACACCTGGGGTGATTCTTCCTGGCATGTTAGAAACATTATCAATTCTGTTAACCACCAACAAAACTAGGTGAACTCTTTCCAAATAATTTAAAAAACCCCAAACAACCCCCCACCCCCCAAAAAAAACCCCCAAAACCAAAACACCACTAACACGCCACATAAATGCTTAACACTTGAGCATGTAAACCAGCAGAGAAACTAAGCAGGCACGCTTCATTCAAAGTTATTCTGTTCAGTTTACGTGCTTCATAGTCTGCCGAACCCTGAGCTTGAAAGTTATCAAAAATTAGAACATGGCAGGGATGAGATTGTTTGTCAGGCGCAGACTGGAACTAATGTGGATTTATCCTGTTCTGCAGCTGCAAATAACAGGTAAAAAAAAATAATAATATTAGATTGCTGAACAGCTGCTTGTGCAATAAACTCCGTTAAGTTGATTACCTGCCTGCTAAGAAGGTTTATAGTAAATTGCGACTCAAACATTAAATTACTAGAGCAGCAAAGGTAGGATTTGGTTGGAAAGATGCAAGACTAATCCAAAAACATTCTTTAGAGGTGATGAATGAAATCCTGTATGACCCACTAGAATGGTTAGAGAACTCTGGAGTGTCTTGGTGATTTGAATCTAAGGCTCATTTTCAGGGGGGCTGTCCGAGTTCTGGTGCCTGCTTACAGAGCTCCTCCACTGATCACTGTGGGAGCGTAACACTGCACGTCCACTCGTCCCCTGCCCCGTCACAGCCAGCCCCGGAGCACGCCACGCTAACGCTGCTCTCGTGTTTCCAGCAGACAGGCCAGTTCCTGCGTGGGGCTGCAGCTGGACGTGTGCATGTGTCACCACACTCAGTCCTGGGTCAGGCTCCAGTTCTGAATGTCATCATCAGAGCACGGGATTTACACCTCCAAATCATGCTAATGGTTTTCCAAACCCTGCCTAAATGAGTTCATATAACAATTAGGGAACTCTTTGGGAATATTTTGTCAATTAATAAGAAGGAAATATTGTCAGATAAGTTTGCTTGGGTTTAGCTTATGACTAACTCCAAACACCAGCAATTATTTACAGCAGCAGTCAGAGCTGGTCTTGCTGGGAAGGGAGAGGGAATCATCATTACACAGTGTTTTCTTTACAAGAGGATCTAAATCTTCAACAGGGTGCCAAATAACGTAAGCAATTGATTTGTGTGCTGAATACTTCCTCCCATGCCTTTTGTATTTGCATCCCAGGGCCTAATGAAGTTCTAATATAAGCTAACAAAGAGGCTAACAATGCCTACATACCTCGCTCTCAGGGGGTGCTTCAGAGCCCAATCTGTTAAGGTTTTTAAACTGGCTTGGAGATGAAAAGTGCCACATAGCATAAATGCCAGCTCTATCTTTGTGCACTGTCTTCATTACATTACTTTGAAAGTCGTCACAGACTATTGTATCAGCCATCCAGTAATGTCAGGCAGGGGATTTTTTTTGTTTGTTTTCCCCTTTCAGTATAAATATATTCTAAATACAAGCTTGCAAAATCCACAAGGTGGAAGGAAGAAAGAATTACTGAACCACAGAATGTATAACTCCTTCCCCTATTCTTTCCCCTAGAAAATACAGTTTATCAATATAGTGGTTGCCTTTGAGATTAGTTGCAGTGTCAAGGTTTTCAACAGCCCAGAGGCAGGGACAGTGTGTGCAGCCCCAAGGTGTTTGATGGTGTCAGTCCTTGAGGTCTTGTGCGTACAGTTCCACCACTGCTGCGCAATGCTTCAGAAAAATCGAAAGCCAAGTGTCCAGGGAATAGGTTACAAAATTAGTAATCTGCTGTTCCTGCTTTGATGTCAAACAGAAAACAAACAGGAATAATACCCCTTTCAGGAAGTCTAAAAATAACTAAATAAACCAAACAGAGCTAAAAATACTACAATTGGTTTCAGATGCAGAGCCGCAATTATCAAGCTCCAAAACATCCAATTTGCCTTCTCTCCTGCACAAGCATCCATTATAAACAGCTCCAGGAACCCAGAGCCTAACGCAGGGAATCTCACAAGTTTTGTATCAGAGAAAAATTGGGGAGGGGAGAAGGGAAGAGCACTCTTATGTATTCATAGTAGGTCAGTACTAGCTGAAATTCTGTTTTGCCACACAGACTTCTATACAGATAATGAGCCACAATAACTTACTAAACACCACAAATTAATTAAGAAATGCATAGATGATTCTGAGTTTCCAATATGGTAGCCTTTAACACATCAGGTTATTCAGGGCTGTCATATTAGTGATCTGGTTTATCAAGTCTTAATGCACCCAGCACACTTATCCAAATACCTCAAAGAGCACAATTTACCCTTCCTGTTCCCGTGGATACTGTGTGGTTGCCTTGAGAAATACAATTTCCCTGGGAGGAAGTGCTACCAGGGGTACATGTCAGCAAATCCACAAAAGGAAAATGAGGGTAGAGGGAATAAAAAAGGTAATCACGTTGAGACGAAAAGGGAAGACAGTAAAGTACCAGGACAATCGCAGGATGAATAATTGATGAGCTGGTGGTTTACGAGTGAGTTTCATTAATATTATCCTGCAGGTTCATTAAGCACTGTCCCAGGCTCATCCTCGAAGGTTCCTCCCGAGTTTTGATTAGGTGCTGCAAGTCTTTCGCTTAGACATCAGAACTTCAGGTCTTTGGTGGTGACAACCGCTTCCCAAGCTCCAGCCCCTTCAGCCAAGCACCTTTCGGAGCTGTTTTCTATTCCCCTCCCACTAATCACAAGTCTCTAACCATGACAGCAAGTCTTAGTAAATAATATATCAAGATAAATGATAATTGTTCTGTTTTAAGTGTCTCCTAATGAGCATCATAAATTAAAAATTAATATTGCAAAGACTGTATGAATAGCATCAACGCTATAAACAGAGCAGCAGGGATCAAGAATGCAAATGAAAGTGAAACCCTCCCTTATCCACCCCCCTGTATGAAAAAATTCTGGAGCCAGCAGACTGTTAGGCATTACAAAGCTAATAAATGACTTTAATGAAGTTCTGTAAGAGGCAATTTCTTCTTAATCTACCCTTTACCTTCCAATATTTGGCTCTTCTAGATTGTGAGATTATCTTTTGTTAATTTTTTTTCCTCTCTAAACCATCTCTCAAGAACTGTTTGTTTCTTGTTAGGTGCAACAGTAATCTCAAATTAAAGTATGCTGCTGCAGCAAAACCGAGGGAATGGGCTGGTTAAGAGATTGCTGGTCCTGAGGATCATGCAGACAGGCTGAAGCGATTTGGCAGTAGCCATTCTGTTGGGTGACGTTGCCATTATCACCGTGCCCTCTATTCAGAGAGTGCATTCAAATGGTGTCTTTTTCTGGGTGACTGAGTAAGGTACACTTAGCTATGCCCTTGTACCTCCAAGTTTCAGCCAGAGAGAAAGGAGGCAGCTGGAATTCTTCCCCTTCCTTCTTCCAGAGCCTTCGTTTGTTCCATTGAGATGTAGCAGAAGTATTTGCACAAGCGATGTTTGCCTCCTTTTTTAATGGCTGGAATAATCTGTAGCTGAACCCCACCTACTTCAGTCCTGTAAATACCGAATGGATCCTTTTGAAGCAAACGTCTTTGGATGATGTATTTGCATCATCACATTGCTAATTATCTCTAGCCAGTAGTTAATGTCAAACTTAGAGAAGCAAACAGCATACAATTCACTAAGTTATTCACAACACAAGGTACAAACTCACGAAGGAATCTGACACTCAGGCTAGGATTAGAGCACTTGGAAAACTGACTTTTTTTTTTTTCAGACACCTAGCAAGTCTTCTAGTCCTTGTCAATAATCAGCAACCAAGCAAGGGACCACAGAAAATAAGATTAGATCATCGGGGACATCGGACTCAATCACCTAAAATGCCATTTCCCCACCCATTCTGTAATTCCAGCCCTTTCTACTTTTTTCTTGCACGCCTTGTCATCCCCTTATCTAGCAGCTCTGAGGTAAGGAATAGCAACATCCAGTGAGCTAGTCTTCTCCTTAAATTATACAAGACATGGGAATAGTGAGTTTAAAGAAAGAGAGCACAAGTTATACATTATGAAGAAAAGCAATTACTGAGAAGAGGCTACTCGTCCGTCTCCATCATTTTCAAGCCTAAAGCAATGCAAGTGCTAGTCACCGCTCTGTAATTAAGGCTGAAGTCTGCATTTCAAAGAAGTTCAACTTCTTTCCATGATGCACCCCTCTCCAAACAGAGCATTTGCTCTTTAAAGCACAGAATGACTTTTGAGAATTTATAAATATTTTACTTCAAGCTCATTTTTATGACAAAATTAGACACCCTGTGCTTTTTTTATTGTCCCTGTTGAAATCACGACTAGAATAACTCAGATTTGAAATACTGCAGCAAAATTTCAGCATAATAGAAATTATTTTTATCTAGAACAAATGGTTCACTTATTTTCCTCTTGGATACTGTCAGACAAGACAGAGGCTCCTCTTAAACCAGGCTTCAGTGATATCAGAGATAACAAAACTACTCTTCAACTGTAAGAAGTTTTTCCTAACTAAGTGTTAGGAGACACATTTATGCCCCCCAGTGTCAGGAGCTCCCTCAGTGGAAGACTTCACCCCTACCATCACTACAGCTCAAGGGTTCAGAATTGCTTGCTTAGCTTTGTTGCCCTGGAAGTTTAGAAAGAAGCACAAGCAAAGCCGTTAAAAGCACAAAGTCATTAAAAGTTGGAGACTAATGTATCTTTGAAATCCAATTTCATCTCCTTTGGGACAACGAACAGTAAAATGCATTAACTATAATTGTATGGTTATCTTGGGGCATCACTAGATGGAAGAAGCAATGTTATTCCAAATTTCAACAAACTTGGATTTATTTAAATGTGATCTTAATTCTAAGGTACTCGGATTTATAATTTCTGTCTTTAGTTAATTAAACTATTCCTGCACCATCCACAGCCTTTAGCTTACTAATACAGTACATCCACAGTGAACTGTATTTTTATGCTGGAAATGGTTTTTGTTTGGAGATTTACATTTGTCTGGGGATCCTCAGCTGGTGATAATCACTGCAGCTACACTTAATGGATCCATGCCAAATCTACGCCAGCTGAGGATCTAGACATGTATATTTGCTCTCTTGCCTTTTTTTTTTTAAGTTCATACAAACTCTGAGCATTAGACCCAAGTGCGATTCCTCTTTTCTTACCCACAATGGGTTTTGCACTGCTGCCCTCAAGTTTGATCTGTGCTGAAGACACCTGCTCTCAAGGAAATGAGCTGGGACCACCAACTCATTTCATAAAGGGCCACTGAGCAGCTGTCACATGGCAGCAACTCCCAGGCAGTGGTGACCTGTAACAAATCTGAACCACTGACCTAGAGGTGAAAGGCTCTATATCCAATTACCAGTCCCCTGAGTGAGCCACTACTAAGTTTTGCCTTGAAAACACAGATAAAAATGCACGAAAGAATAAACAGAATGAAGTTAACACAGAAGTTGCATCGTTGTTAATATTCTGCTATACTCCAAATCCTGGAAATCAAATATATCATTGCCACCAGCAAATGATGTAGGTTCTGTGCCTGTGAAAAAAAGCCTATTAAGAGGGACAGACTGAAGCAATATTCCCCTGTCTTTCCTCTTACATCACTAATAAAAACCAAGAATATCCACACAAAATTGCCATAAGGAAAGAAAAGAGAATGGTTGATTTCATGTTCCCCCTCCTTGAATTCATCTATGTAAATACCATTTTTCCCTGCAAATAGCTAAATGGTAAGCATAAAAATATCCTTATTCTGTGAAGTAAGCCATTTCCTCTGCCTGCAAGTTCAAGAAAAAAAGACCACTCCATGATTGAGAGCCTGATAAAATGAGCTATAATGCTACCCAGTTAGGGCTTCGGGAAAAACACACTTTGCTCTGCTTTGGTTCTATTTCACTCACATTATTCTTGACAGTGTCAGTAAGCAGTGGCAGAAGAGCACAATCTTCCTTTATTTTTAGCAATACTGAAGCTCTTTTCTTCTCTCCCAAATATTTTTTTTTTTTTTTAAGAAAAAGGACATCTAACAAGCAAGAATAACACAAAAACTTGGCTTAATTATTACATCTTGATAATTTACTGCAATTACTACATAATTAATCACAGAATGTCAGAGATTGGAAGGGACCTCAAAAGATCATCCAGTCCAACCCCCCTGCCAGAGCAGGATCACCTACACGAGGTCACACAGGAACGTGTCCAGGTGGGTTTGGAATCTCTCTGCAGAAGGAGACTCCACACCCTCTCTGGGCAGCCTGTCCCAGTGTCCTGTCACTCTCACAGTGAAAAAGTTTTTCCAGGTTGTTGATTAATATATTGGATAGTACTGGTCCCAGTACTGACCCCTGAGGGACACTGTTAGGCACAGTTCTCTTTTAGGCTCTACATCAATGCATCTTTATAATACAAGCTTTAACTAAGGTACCTTTTGACAAAGGTAAGGAAAAGAGTTATTAGGAATGAGTCACTGGAAGTTCACTTCCTCTTTTAGGCTCCAGATCATGCCACTCTCAGCCCTCTGGGTGTAGGTAGATGTGGACTGCAAGCTCCAGGCTGAGTGGCAGCTTGCCATCCATCTGCCCATCTTGCCAGCATCTTCCTCTGTCCCACCCAAGAGAACAGGAGGTTGGTAGAAAATATGCTGACAGGATAGCAAATGAAGAAAAAGCGGTGCAAGTCCTAATTTCAAACAGATCTTGTTTTAAAACCTCACAAAACACAACCTTTTGTTACAGCTTCCAACAACTTCTACTGCAATGGCTGTAGCAGTGAATGTGTGACAGTGGAGCCATTTTGCTGAATGGGATGGTTTTGGTCTGCTCAGGGGAGGTCTGACAGAGCTATTGCACCAGAGTCCATCAATGTCCTCACCTTCACGGGCCGGGAGAGCCCTGAAAGCAGCAGAGCCAGTGCACAGAGGCAGGAGTGCCCCAGGGGTTAGAACAGGGCTGGGATCTCCATCCCAGTCCTGAGTCTGCCACTGCCCTGCTGCAGAGCTGCAGCCAAGTCTCTTCTCCGCTTCCCCCTTATTAAGAAAGCACGAGGGCACGAGTACCCTGTGCAAGCTATGTTTTGGATTCTATGGCTATAAAAGCTGCCAACGCTATTACTTAAAGGAAGAGGCACTCTGCATGCACTGGAGAACCTCCCTGTCCTTAAGCAGCAGAAGTGAAAGGCACAGAGGAACTCTCTTCAGTGACTTTTCTGTTGCACCCCAATGTACTTTGCCCACTGCTCCTCTGGAAATGAATGCAACCCGCAGCCAGAGGAGCAGAGCAGGAATGCTCAGAAGTCTCAAGGGAAGGAATTCTTTCTTACCAACCCCTGCGGATTAACCTGAGTCTAACTTGGCTCTTCAGGCTCCATGCTGGGACCAGCATTTGCCCCTCTGAGTGAGGGCTGACCATGACGTGGCAATTTAGCTTTTCAACAAACACCATGTAATCTCTCTCCTGCATTTGGACATTTGGAGAGCTGTCAGGAGGGGGCTGCAAGGAAACCCAATGCAATGGTGCACCAAACAGCCCAATGCTCCCTATACTGCCACACCAAAACCAAACCCAAAATCATGGGCACATGTTTACTCCCCTCAGGTGAAGGCACAACAGAGGACATTCAATAACAGCTACACTAGAGATGCTTGCTAAGAAATGAAGGTGTTCCAGAAACGTCAAATCTGAGTCACACTGAGATTCATTTGCACTTCAAAATGTTTCTGCATCACTGACATCACATGACAGTTCAAGGATTGGCAGCAGACTCTCCTTTAGTGTTTGTATACCTTGGAGTTTACATGTGCAAAGTTGACTTTTGCATTAAAATTGCTGAAGTCAGTCATCGACAGACTGTCTTCAAACATCATGTTTAAAGACCTGAAGCTAGATTTTCCTCTTTTGCCATTTTTAAAGTTCTGATAATAGTCAATAGTCTCTTTGGTACCTTATCCCTCCCAGAGGGGTGGCAAACTTTCTGGAAAGAAATTTATCTTCCTTGGTATCAATTGCCAAGATTCAAGCATCCAACCCTTCCTCTCCAGTCTGTAGACAGTAGTTTGGATTTATCTCAGCTAAAGGAAGATGGGATGTCACATAAGCAACATTTACTGACTACACAATGAGAACAGATACCAGAAAACCAGTCTTTAACAAGATTCCTACCTTTGAAGCAGCTAAAGCTTCATGTGCAGTATTCGGATCTGTTTCTGCACAGTCTCACACCATGTCAGTCACAGAAAGTACAACCCAGTATTCATCAAGAAAATCAATGACAGTTGGATCAGTCCCTTAAAAGACAGAGGGATTCACTTATTTTAAAGGAAATATATTAGGGAGAATCATGAGGGGAGGGGGAAGAAGAAATCTTTCAGCTTGCCTCCTCTATAAATCAAACAGATTTTTCCCCAAATAAATAGATAAGTGAATGACCATTTTAGGACTGACGTGAATCAGTCCAGAAGGAATAATTTTTAAGAAAGTTGTTAGTGAACGGAAACAGGTGGCTATAATTTGAGTTAAACTGCAACCTTAACTGTAGTGTTTGCTATCATGAACACTATAACAACAGATGTACAGTTGCACCTTGGGATGAATTCATTATGGCCCGAGAAACATAATAATGCCATTCAGACCATATTTTGTCCATATGCTCATGTGGTTTACACCCCTGGTTTATTGGCATTGTACTTGGTTATATAGCAGGAGCCTCCCAGAATCATAATTTGCACTTATTGTTACTGTTCAGGAGAATCCCTTTGTAGCACGGGCTTCCTGTCAAGCCAAAGACTCCCTTTTGGAGCAGGGAGGGAAGATCTGGGTCACAGCCCCGTGGACACTGTGGAAACTTAACGTCACTTGGGAGCTTTCCATGCAAAAGGCACCGCATACCTCACCTAAACAGAAAAAGTGAACCTCCAGAGTACAGGGGGCTACCACACAGGACATTTTACATTTATAAAATGGAGATTATATTGCTATCTTATCTTGTAATTTATGGGATGAATATTGTAATTCATTGAATGTCATGACTTATCTTTTATTCATATAGTTACTATTCCATTACCAGAGAGGGAGGTTTGTCAAAGGTTAATTATTTTAAATTGCTCAGGCAAATTTATTTTGATTTGTACAATTTTTTTTTGAATAATCAAAGGGCTATATATTCATACTGCCTTACAAGGCTTCATTTATTTTTTTTTAATAATACTCCTTGATGATAAAGTTAGATTAAACAAATGCTTTCATAAGGACCAAAAATGGATTCTTTTAACCCTAAATGTAAAGAAACTAAAAAAAAAATAATAATGTGGCAATGGTTCTTTCTCTCCCTTCAGGTTTTCTGTAAAGAAAATCCCTAGCAGTCTTACACTGCTGAATTATCCTTCCCTCTAGCAATCTATTCACAAGTAAAGAGCATCTCGCCACAGTCTCAAGACCTGTGTCCCTAGGGCAAGGACTATTCATTTTAATTGCTTCCAAAGCACCTATCACAACAGGCTCTTGATTTGTGTTTCAGCCATGATAAAAAATAAGTAGTACCACAGTACTGAAGTACTTATCACTCAGAAGTTGCCCACTCCTCATACCTCTTGGTTCCTAGAGATGCTCAGTTGTTATCAATTCAGGCAGCTATTTGCCATTCAGATTCAAGCACCTAAGGTAACAGCACATGTTCTGGAAGCCATCAGTAGATCCACCCAAAAATGACAGAGAAGATGGTCCTCAAGGTCCAAGGGATCTTCATCTGGACCCTTTTTTGCACTTTATCTCAGTTTCTAACTGTAGTAACTGCTGGTGTTGAGACAGAAATGCTTCTTGGGAGGGTAGAGTGCCATAGCAAGGGAGACAGAGCTGCTATGTCAGCTCAGCTGTGGACTGGAAGTCACACTGCAGGCCAGGAGCAAAGTACAAGGTACAGTGTGATCAGACTCTTCTGGAGAAGGCTCCACTTTCAGATGCTCTTATAACCAAGAGGCTACAGCAAACAGTCAGTGCCCCCAAGGGCAGATTCAGAACTGGGTGAGATGGAACAAAACACCACAACACCCCTGCTAGGCTCCATCTAGCCCAGCCAGGCAGCACAGGGTGCCACGCCGGCTAATTCAACCTCCTTCCACACCATGCTGCAGGCAACGGGGCATGGAGAGGGGTGGCTGGGGCAAGAGGGAAGGAAGCAGACCCTGCCACCTGCCTTCCCTTTACCACAGCTGCACTATGCTCCTCGAGATCTGTAGCTCCCCCATCTGTGAGGCTCCCTGTGGGGGAAGCACACAAGTTGTGGGTCTCGGCCACACGGTACCATCAGGACTTCAAAGCCGGCTTTGGCTGGCTCCTTCCCAACTCCACATCACCTCCCCCACTACAGGCAAGGCTGCATTTGCATTCTGCCTGTCCTCAGACAATATTGTGCCTTATGGGCCCTCTGCCAGCATCTGCTGTGGCTTTAGCCAGAGAAGACAACAGCCTAAAATCTACCTCGAGTTACCTTGAAGTCTGGTAGCCAGAAAATAAAGCACTGGCCTATTGTTCTACATTCCCCCAACCCTTCACGTTTTCATAAAGCTCTTGGACAATATTGGGGGTGGGGGGAGAAAAAAAAACCTCCAGGGAAACAGCTGATTAGATTCTGGCAAGGCGGACCAAACATCTGCTTCAAACAAAAGACATCTGCATATTTCACATTTATTTTTCATAATTTACAGAAGCAACCTGCCAAAATTTAGCAAGGGAGAATAAACCAGCACATAATTAGCTAAAGTTTGCTTGCTTTAGAAGTTATTAGCATGAAGCCCAGTAGCTCACCTGGGAGGACATCAAGGAATGTAGATAACTACAGTTTGATTTTGTAAATTCAATTTTCGATCTGGCGTGCCAGGCCAAAAAACAACGTTGCCATGCCAATTAAAGCCAGCCAGCAAGTGTCCTGATGTCCCCATGTCATACTCAGTACAGCTGTCTCAGAGGCATTGATAACACTGTTTATTAAATAAGGATCGATTAGACAGACGTTTTTTGCTCCAGTTTACATGGTACAGCAGGCTGTGGGCTGGAGAGCAGAACAATACTTTAAAACAAAAATAAATCAGGAGGTTCACTATGTGCTGTGTGTACAGATGGTAGAAAGAGTGCTGGGAAGTGGGCATGTGAATTTTTCAAGGCAGCCAAAGAGTCTTTGTTAAAAATGCAGAGAAAAGATCCAAGAATGTATATGCCCTCAGTGAGCTACACTCCCTCAATTTAGTTTGTGTCATCTACGGAGTCATTAGTACATCTGATAGCTAATATGCTTCCAATTTTAATAGAGTTAAGGGGAATAGCATGAAATCCTGAGGTTTTGAAATTCAGCTTTGAAATCAATAACTGTTTCACTAAGTACACTTACTAACTCAGTATTTGGCCCATAAGGGCAATAAACAGAAACAGGCCAAACTTCAGGGTGGGAAATCCTGCCCTTGCTGCAAATGAGAGTGGAAAAACTCCCGTTAACTCTGACACAGGCAGGGTTATACCCTGGAGTTGAAACAGGAGTTGAAGAAATAGGAAAAGGCTTTCTTACAAACCCCAAATTAAACCCAGGTTCATAAAAGCATCTGCAAATCTTTTGGATGAACCAAGGTGGAAGTTTGCCCTTCTCTCTCTTGAGGAAGGATTTATTGTTTCAGACAGAAACCATGGGAAATTCACTCACTTGGACTGAATTCTGCTCCACATTTCAGATTTATTAGAACCTGAATCTCAAAGCAAAACTCAGGAGTGAAAACTTGACTGCCAAAAAAATTCTGTCAACCCCAAAGGAAGATAAATTGCCAAATACAGCACAGCTCTAAAAGACACTTCAAGCCCCTTAATCTGGGCTTTATGGCTTGCACCTCTCCATTGTAAGATGAATCCAAGACTCAATCTGAACACCATCAACTCCGTGGGAGTTGGGGGGTAAGCGTAGGAGGAGTGAAATAATACCACCTAGACCTGAGAGGGTTTGGGTCTAAGGTTTTGCATCTGAATGCTGAAGGATTTGGGCAAGAGTGGTCACAGGAAGACAGGAGTAGAAGCCTATTTTCCTACCAGATTGAAACATTCTCACCTCAACAGAGGCTCAGAGCTCCGAGTGATGCCCATCACTACCTTGCCACACTTTCTTTTTCCCCACGCAGACTTACTGCAGTTGAGTCACTGAACCAAACCCACCTCATTTCACTCTATAAATGACAACCTCTAACATAAGAATCTCCATAACACTGAGTCATTCAGATGCAGCATTTGAAGTGGTACTAAAGCCAACTCCTGTGTAATCACAATGGCCATCTCATACGCTGAGCCTCCCTCTCCCTTGCTACCAACACATTTCAGTATCAGCATTTCCTTTACAAGTGAGGAAAACTGAGGCATATAAGTAACAATATGAACTTCCCAGACAAAAACTTCCTTCTTGGCAGAGGCCAGGACAGCACAGAGATCCCACCACAGTGCCAGCAGCAATTATGGCCCTTTTAAAATTCTTTTGCATTTTAAAAAATTCAAATTAAGAATGGTACAGTGGAACTGAGAGACTAAAAGCCGGTGTTGACCTATAATTAGTGCAGGATGCTCCCAATTAGTGATATATCAAGTAAATATTCACTCATTTTTAACATGCACTTAGTTTCTGTGTGAAGAAATTCCTAATCTTGTTTGTCTGAGTGAATCAAGACCACTGTAGTTGTTCTGCATGTATTAAAAGAGGATTTCTACAAAACTGAATGGCTTCTCCCTAAGCTACTCCTTTTAATGGAACATTTTTAAACAAAATATAATTTCAAACAGTTAGAAGCACTTTACTAAGGATATCAAACTGGTACTTGAAATCTTGAGACTTTTCATTTTGCAGCCAGAACACCCCAATACTGATTTGTCAGCCAGTCTAACCAAGCTTGCATTTACGTATTTTAGATCCCCCAAAAGTTTCACATTAAAAGTTTTATCCAGATAAGGCCATTCTGAACAAGCCTCCTCCAGCTTGAAATGGCAGCCCCTGTATCAGCCCTCCTGAACTTTGCTAGAAAGGATCTCTTACTTCAAACTTGATTTACCTACTTGCTGTATATTTAAAGTGTTTGTCAGCCACTCCATCTACCTGCATTTAACCACTGCCAATTTGGTCAATACAGAGTTCAAACAGCCACACGATGAGCTCCTGTTGCTTGTTCAGACTGGACAGGCTATTCTGCACTCCTGCCTGCAGGAAAGCACTGAAGCACTTGCTGAACACACAGGCAGGGCTTTTGTCCTCAGCAGAACCAGGATTTAGTTACCCTGCCAAAACCACCACTTTGCACAAAGAGTGAAGATTTTTATGGCATGGTCACTAGCAAGTGAACTGAGAACAGCTATTTCTCTTCTACAGACTCCTTATTTCTCAGAAAGCCATTCCTTCCAGCCCCTACCACTGAGGCTGCCCCACTGCCAACTCCTTACAGCCACTGCCTGCAGCTCTGTCATGATTATAACCTGTAGAAATGCTGATACACAGCAGTACCATGTTCTCCACTGCTGTGGACAGAGTACAAGATGAGCAGCAACAGATGAGGACAGCAGTAAGCAGACAACATTAAGCAGTAGTAAACACACTCATGATCACAGGATGGATCTGTTGCAGTTTTAGTTGTGGTCTGCAGTACCTTGAAAAGTGAAACTGTGTGCTTATGCGGGTCCCTTCTTAACATTACATCTCATCTCACATGTAATTTCATTCTCCTGCTTTATCATTATTCAACTTGTTCATTCCTTTTAATTACACATACAGTAATTTATCATACACATTTTCTAAAGATTTAATTGAACTTATATTAATACAGTTTAATGATCTTGCCAGTCACCAAAATTCTCCTGGGGATTAAACAGAAAAGGAGGCATTGAACATAAATTTGTACAGTAAATAAACAAAACACAGACCACCTTGTAAAGCAGGAAGAAAAACAAGGCCTACATGGCCAATCTATTTCAAGAATGTTACAAATGGGAAGCATTTGCTGTTTTAAAAACATTAATCATATACTCACTTCATTTATTTACTTATCTGCCTTCTTCATGTAAATCTTTCTTGAAAGTGCATAAACTCTTTAGAATTATAAACAAAAAAGTGAAGTCACATTTGCTATCTCACCTGTTTACACTGTAATTACTCACCTCTGCTGAAAGCTGATGAATTAGATGTTTTTCATTTCTATCTGCACCTCTGAGCTGTCACATTTCAGTACACATGGACAGGAGATACCCCTAGACAAGGTAAGCTGCACATCTGCCTGTATGTATGCTGTGCCTCATGGATATTGCCATAGGCTGCCCCACACTGACACAGGAGAACTGGCACTACACAGGAGTAGGTATCCAGCTATACAGAGCTATGCACAGGAGTATCAAATTACTTGGCAGGCTAATCAATTAACATTCTAATACACCTATGATAAGCTTTTGACCACACAGAATGACGACACAAGGTTGAGGGTTTATGTTTTATTTGTCTTGGAAGAAGATTATGGGTATGTAGAAAGCCAGAGAAGAGCTACCATTGCTCAGCACAATGTAAGTAGGAACTAAGTAGGTTCTGCAATGCCTTGGCTACATGCCTTCTATTTATCTTCTTCTGGAAGCTGATTTTAGCTTACTTTTTCATTTGAGACATGCTGCACAGCCCAGCAGTCTGCTGCTTTTCCTTAGTTTCATGATGAAGTGGTTTAATAATTTGTTTTTGCACCTTCACAAGACTGGACAGGCCCTGACAAAAGCAGAGACCCTTTAATGGTAGCCAGAAAACACCTCTTGCAGTCTCAGCCGTCTCACCCCACTTCTCCCAGGGCTGTACCTGGGCCAGTCTCAAACCACTACCCCTTCTCCTCTTCCATCCCAGAAAAGCAGGACCCAGAAAGAATCTGCATTGTATTTTGCTTGGTACATGTGATGAGCATTCTCAGCTGTGAAAGGAAACAGTTACCAGTGTGCACTCTGCTTGCACACTACTCATCTCTCAGTCATGCCACATCTCTGTCCTTCTCCAAGTCCTTTTTTTATTCTCCACTTGAAAGCAGAGAAGCAATTAATAAGAAAATTGTTTCCCCACTGTGAGGGAAAACACTTTTATGAGCAATTAATGTTTGCTGCACTTACACAGATTTAAAAAGAAACCCCCACACAACTCCAGCATTGTTTATTTTGTCCCCTCCCTGGAATTCTGATCAAAGCAGAGGCCAGTTTTCAGCTCATGGAAGAAAAAAACCGAAGCAGTACATAGCTGCAGCATGCTCAGAGTGCCCTTTCTGGCTCTCAGCAGTGCCACAAAGCCAGGTGAATAGCAGTGGTTACCCTACAGCCCTTCTCACTTCTAGGCAGCAACAAAAGGGGACAGACAAGTGCAGCAGTTCCATTTGCTGATGACTGAGTATCTTTCCAGACATAATCCACAAAGGTAAGCATGGCTGAGCCAAGCACACTGAAAAGCTGTATGTGGTACATCTGTGAGGTCTTGTATCCCTGGCAATTTGTAACTTCATGAATTATGCAGAGGATCAGATTTTATACACCAATATACACTTTTTTTATTTTATATACTTAAAGCCTAGCAGTCAAGTATATAATGACATTCTGACTTGCCACACACATGAACCTCTCCCAAACACCTTTGGCCAGACAGAGCCCAGCAATGTACTCAGCCTACGTTCAAGTGCTTACCGTAAGGCCTGTGAAGATCCCCCGCAGCATCTCGTCATCTTGCATAGCAGAATTTATTCTTTGCTTCTCCACTGCATCCACAGAGCCATTGCCAGGCTAAGGATATGTTGAACATACCAAAAAAAGTAAACATACCTTTCCAGAGTTAGCACTGGTCATCTTGGAGCAGGGTCCTAGGCTGTCTTGCTAGCAGCACCAACTGGAAAATTCAAAAAGTAAAGCCAGGAAGACTGTAGTTTTCAAACTTCTCTTTTCCAGCAAGGGCATTTAAGATCTAAAGGAGAGAAAAAAATTCTATTAATGATAACAAGATCCATGCTGATCATTTCTTGTGCTACACTAAAGACCACTGTTTGCACTTTCTCTCTGAAAGCACTGGGCTAAATTGCCAAGATTATTGCAAAGGGCAGCCAGCTCTGGTTTGCAACACAGCAGCTGTCTCTGCTGAGAGGCGTTCCTCTCAACACCACTCCAGCTGAAGCTGGAAGGTCAGCTCCAGTGTAAAAGGAGGATGTAGGTACTATGCTGTGTTCTTTGGGAAATGCAGTGACCAAGGCTCAGACCTTCTGAAATCCTAACTCCTCCTGACTGGAGGATATGAGCCTTAAATGCATCTACATCTCACTCTATAAAAACAGCACCTCGAAGAGCAAAAGGCCCTCTCACGTGCCAATCTGGTTCTGGTAAGGGTGTCATCTGTTCATAAATATTCCTCAGAGATTTGCTGTATAGCCACAGATCTGAACCAAAGCTGTTTGGACTACAGAATTTTCATCACAATATTCCAAGCGGGTGTTGCAATATCCATAGAGCCGAAACCTCGAGGATTTATTACTCTCTCAAAAGATCTCTTTTGGCCAAACTTGAATAAAAGCATCCCGTATTGATACCTCTGTAAGATCAGAAACACAAATGAACACCAGCTGAAGACAACAACAACGGCAATGCCAGATGACAAACCAGCATAGTCATCATATTCATCACCACCACCAGCAGCCGGTCACTTCCTCCCCTCTGCGGATCAGCCACGGAGGGTTGTTTTAATGACAGCAGGGATGTGTTAAAAGCATGAGCTCAGTGGCAGTTCAGAGGCAGAAACTCAGAAGCCCACATCTGATGAGATGGTTAAAAAAATAAATAAATACTTGATAGGAAGGACTAAAAAAGAGGTGAAAAAACCCCAAATATAACTGTGTGGTAGGGGAAAAAGTAGACTAAAGACTAAAAAGCAAGAACAAGTTTGAGGCTAAAAACATACTGCATTATTCAGACTTGTGGAAGAGTGTGTGAACAGAAGTGATGACAAAAGCTACAAAACTCAATATGATCACTTGAAGGGTGGGAGTTTTTGAAAGCAAACACACTACTTAGCAGCAAAGGAGAGTCTCCAAACATTGGAAATAAACACTGAAATTTTACACATCGAGTTACAAGCTTGTTTATAGGCTTCACGTGGTTTTGTTTCTTTGTAAGCCCGGGAAGTCAGACAGCTGCATTGTACACATGGCATTTTCAAGTGACAGTGGCATTTTCAAAGGAGGAATCTGTTCCATAATTTGGTACTTAGGTCTCTGTTTTGAGACAAAAGCACCCATATTGATCTCAGTTGGAGAGGGAAAAAAACATACCTAAGGCTTTAAAGACAAAGGCACTGAAACAAGGAATGCTTATTTACTTTTGGTTTTAAATTACCACAAGTTGACTGATTTATCTTTATCAATTATTCTAAGAAGTTGCTTATATAATGCAAATTTAAGATATATACAAGACAAAAAAAAGCTGTTTGTTCATCCAAGCATCCAAACAAGGTACAGTCAAAAATAAAAGAACAGGTGAAATAACTTCAATTCATTAAAAAGCTGTAATTTCCATGTTTGAGGGTTTGAGTTTCTCTTTTAAAATCATCAGTTTGACTTCTCCCAGTTTCAAGCAACTTCTCCAGTAAAAGTACCACACCAGCCACGCAACAGATCCTCTTGCTCCCAGTCACCCACCGTCCCAGGAAGCACGCAGCACGTCTCGGGGGGCACAGGGAGGGGGTTAGGAAGCAGCAGAAGAGGTCACAGACACTCCCCACACTTGGGTTTTCCCTGCTGTGTTTCCTTCACAGCTGCTCCTACCATGAAAGTGGGGAGCAAAACCACATCCTCTGTGGGAATGGACTAATGCAGCTTCCTCTTGCACAAGCCCCCCAAAAGTCAGCCCTGGAGCACTCAGTGCATCTGTGCTCCCTCACCCTGTATCCCCCAAAAATTAAGAAACCTAGGGCCTGACCCAAAGCCCCCTGGAAGGGCTCATCAACTGCAACAGGCTCCAGACCAACTTGAAAAAACAAAATGCTTTTATTCAGACTGAGAAGCATATTGATGTTTTCCTACATTTTTTTCATGCTTCATTAAAGCCCCAGGTGTGGGGAAAACTGTTACTAAAGCAGTAATAAAAATATGAAAGACTACTTCACCTATGGATGGAGCTTTTTGTTTGCCTTTTTTTAACCTAAATATTTGTTTTGGAAGCACTAGAAATACAGGGAAAGACAAGAAAAGAAGGATTACCTCTTTACTGTCATGATCTCATTTTTTATCAGAGACACTTAGTCTTCCACAAGGCTTAGGGGCACTCAGAAGACTGAAATAAGCAGGTAAAAAGCAAGATACAAATGAATTATCTGTGGCTTGCACCACTTCTTCCAAAGTTCATTTCATGTTGGGGCCTCAAATAAGGCTGCTCTTCATTTGCAACAGGAACTGCTGAATGAGGTCCAAACACAAGTCTGTCAGGCTCACCTGTGAGAGATTTTGTTCTGCTGCAGTTCTTTCGACCTTAAGCCACCAACCTCTCCCCTGTGGTGACCCCTCAGTTTTCACCCCAATCTGGTCCAGCTCCGAAATACCCAGCGTGCTGTTGAGAACTCGTGGCAGCAAGGTGTGTGTTCTTCCAAAACCACAGAGGAGATTTCTCAGGCAAAGCCCTCTCCTTCTGACCTACACCTGGGTTTTGTGCTCTCCATTGGGCAAACTTGACCAAGATGATCTTGTGCGTTACACTAGAGGGGCACTACTCTTCACTAGGAACAGCAGCCAGACACTCTGGGTAGCAGCAAAGGGTTTCAGAAAGGAGGGTTGAGAAGTTGAAAAAAAATGTCAACTTTATTTCCCTTGCAGGTGATGGAAATAAAGTGCTTTCTTTGGCCTGGCTTAATTTCATGTCAGTCATGCAAATCTCTCAATCACAGAAGCCAAAACAAATTTTCTAAGGGGACTAATCAAGGTTCATACAAAGACTGACTTCAGCAGGCTTTGGACCAGGCCATAGATAAATGCAGAAATTGAAGGGGAAAAAAAAAAGGACAAACTTTAGTGCAGGCCAGACCTATTTAGAGAAACTTCTAAACCCCAATACTGTGCAAGATTTCTTCCTGTGACTCTTTCAGGACTACGCACTTCTCTTAGGGAAGAGCATCTTCATACAGCACCCTATTGTGGAAGCAAGTGGTTCTACAGTCACCTGAAACGCTCCTCTGCACCACAGGGAAAAGGAAACAAAGGTCCAGTCTCTCACACAGCAGAACAAGCTGCCAGAAGAACAAGAAGAAAAAGGTATTCACTGAAACAGGGTTAGACTGGAACTATTACAACTGTCACTGTTCTCTGTCCTCTACCTGATCCTCCAGCTCCCTTTGACCAAGTTACATTACCACAGCCTTGCAATGAAGTGGGGCAGAGCAAATACATAATAAAACAAAAAGGTGAAAGTTACCAGTTTGGATAATTTCTCCAAGACTTATTTAAATTTATCTGGACCTTTAGAGTCACCTTTACCATTCCTCTCTCAAAGCCTTACGCCTGTGTTCTGCCTTAGCAGAGGTTTGCACTATCAGCCTGTGCTCAAGACTGATCAGGGAAGAAGGTTTTAAGATGATTGCATACTCTAACTTGACATTTTATTTCTTCACTAATATTAATGTGGTGCCCTAAGTCCATTTTGTTTTCCTTACACAGTGACTAGGCAGACAGTGGAGCTGTTTACAGATAGATTTGTGAGGTCTTTTTGTGCAATACATCTCCCATCACACAGCCTGGAACGGCAGTGCACCGCAGTGTTTAGGGAAAGCCTCCTGTAGTGCTTCAGGGCCAGATTCCCACCATTATTTTAGCACCTAAGTACTTTTGCAATGTATGACCCAAAGTGGTTAATAATGGAAAAAAATTCATCCTCAGCATGCATCCCAGAACAGCGAGGCAGATTCTGCCAGCTCCTAACAGAATGAACTTCTGCAGTCAAACAAGAAGGTTTTTACATTATTTTGATCTCTAAATACACTGCTAGAAAACAAGTATTTTCAATCAAAAACTAATTTTTCTACTTCTGATTTTTAGCAGAGTCTCTCATACCCCTGAATACATATCCATATGTGAACATACTACAAGCTCAATCATGAAAAACTTAAACATCTCTACTTATATTGGCTGAGGGAAGGTGTAACTTCATGACCATTTTTGATCCCACTGCAACCAGTAAGGTTTTGCTATTAGTTTCAGTCGGAGGGGGAACTCTCCCCTTCAGCAGAAGTCTCTGATCCTGCCCCTGCCCCTAAGGCAATATTCACCTACTGGCACACTGCAAACGCACTTCTGCATTTATAACAAAAATGTAAGTTACTCAAGGCAATAGCAGGATCTTGTGTGTTCTGGCAAACCCTGGACTCTCATTAGGGAGCCAGTTTTGGCTCCAGTCTAGCATACAGCCCATTCTTCTGCACTGGGGGTTTGCAACATGGCTGTGAAAACGCAAACCTGGGACACCTGCCTAGAAAGGCCCAAGAAACATTTCCCTTCCCAGTAACAGCGGAGGCCCACTGAGCTATTTCCCCTAAAGGGCAGGTATTCATCTAATCACATCTGGAATCCCTTCCAACCTGGTTCCTGCAGCTAATGCTACTCTGTCATGATCTGATGGTTTAATCCCAGTTATTAAACTGCTTATTCTAGTTAATAATAAAAAAAATGTGGACAAATGCCTGCCTGTCAGTGCACCAACCTCAGAGCAAACACTGTGAAGTGGGCCCCCTGCTTTCTCTAAGCAAACAGGCCACACTCTTTGGAATTCAAAGTTTCAAAGAAAAGCTGCCAGACTGAATGAAAATATTGGCAAATTTACCAGGGTGGGTTTTTTTAATCTCTAGACAACACTAAAAAAAAATCCAAACAAAATCACAACAACAAACCCCAGCCTTTGCAAATCTAGTTTTGCCTACTATGTACAAAGATGTTGTTTTCTGTGGTCTCAGCAGACAAAACATAACACATATATAACGTATGAGCCAGCTGCGATATTCTTTCACTCAAACTGTTTTTAACAAAAACCAATTTGTTAACAGATGCATCAAGTTCTTCATGACTTTACAGGGGAAAAAAAAACCCACCACAATTCCAAGTCTTCATTTCCCAATGTTTCATTAAAACCAAATATTTTTAGATCCAAATGATAGAGCTTTGCCAGCAGCCTCTGCTGACTCATACGCCATTTTCTGTTGAAAACACAATATTGATGTGAAAATCACCAACCAGCTTTTTTTTTTAAAAAAAAAAAAGTATTTATATAGCTATAAATAAAACAGACATACCAGATAGACAACACACCACATGTGAAAACAAACTGAACTCAGTCTAGCAAGGGGTTTCCATTTCCATCAGTGCAAACTTGAACCTTGTCCACACATTCCACAGCATGGGACTGGATGGATTTGTCAAAATCCAACTGCAGGGCCCAGGAGTAATCAATCCAGAACACGATTCATTCCCTGCCCAGACACACATATCTGTGCTAGTTTGGTCACACAAGATAACCTTCAAAATCACCAACTTCAAACAAAGTCTGAAATGTTAATTGCAGAGTTCAGACTTCCTCTTTCGGGCACAACACAGACTTCTTATTTCAGATTTCGAGGCCGAGGCCATCACTTCATTACTCACTGTCCAGTTTCAAATGCATTTCCCCTCACAGCTTGTTCCTCCAATTCCTCCATCACAAACAGAAAAGACTTTTTAGAAGGAGGAGAACTTTCACTAATGCTTGGAGGCTCCACTCCAGACATTCTGACAATAGCTCAGGTCTCAACTCCCTCATCATGCCAACCACTTCAGGCTCAAGGTGTGGAAACCACCAAGTCAGAGCATGTTGTGAAAAAATAAGCAGGTTTCTATCCAATGAAAGATACTTTCTTCTCAGCAAAAACTGCTAATTTTCCACCTGTGCCACTATGAACTATTGTTAATGTAGGCAGATGTCAGATAAGAACAGCAACATTATTCTTCCTGCTGCAGAGGGTTCATTTACAGATTTTAGATAAGTACATCCTGGAGTTCACTTTACTGAGGGGTTTTGGTTTTACCAACTCTAAAGTAGTACTACTGGATTTTAACTGACAATAACTCCTGTCAAGATGATTGTCAGAGGTTTTCTACTGATAGATGAGACTCTTCCCCTTCCTCTCAACACATCAAATTGCACCTCCCACACTGAAAGACATCTCGGAGACCAGGAGTCTCCTCCTAGAAAAGGGTCATTACACACTTTTGGCCATTTCCCTCAGTAACTCAAGTGCCTTCCTGCAAGAGGGAAGCATCCTCACTCCCACCTCAGCAGCATGCTGGCTGAGCCTTTGGCCCCTGGTCAGTCAGCAGAGTTAGAAGCCTCAGCAGTGTCAGGAGCACAACACTGCACGTCCGTGCTGCCGCTGTTAAAAGGACTGAGGAAAGTCACAGCAGTAACAGGATTTGATAATTCTGACCCTCAGTTAAAGGACAGAAGAAGGATACCAAGGATGACAGTCACAGCTGAGTGTTCCCACCCTACAGGGCAACTCTCTTTCTGCCATCATTTCTGGTCCCCACCTTCGTCCCAGCCGCAGGGCTCAGGTGGCCTTGGCTCCGTTTGTTTTGCTGGGGTTGTTTCCTGCCATTTTAGCACAGGCACCCAAGCTGAAGCAAGAGAAACAGCAAGAACACAGGGCTAGGAAGTATCAGCAGGCTATTAGATCAGCTCATCCATCTTGTGGTACCTCATCTGTAACTGCCTAAATTAGAAATACAGTCTGCTTAGTCCCATACATAATCAAGAGAGAAAGACTCAGAGTGTGATTCAAAACGCCTAGGGTTAGTCCCTTCACAGTAGGTTTCAGAGTGGAAGCCTCAGCCTTCCCCACAAGAAGCCTGCAGAGATTAACCTCTAAATTTAGGAGTGTAGATCAAGACAGAATGATTAGTCCCCAAAGAAAACAGTTCTTGAGCTGAATCATCCACTGCTACTGAGATTTACCTAAAGCAGGCAAAACAAAATCAATGGCTAAAAAAACCACATGAGGGGACCTCGGGGCAGGAATGACAAAGGCATCCATAAGCTTCACAGGGGGTAGCGACACCCTGGCAGCCATCTGGCAAGAGAGGACTCAGTCCCCCAGACCTGCTAATACCTGTTTCCAGCAGCATTCACTCACTCACAGAGGCAGCCACTGCTCATTTGGCTCCTGGGGCTTCATGGATTGTCTCACCTCCAATGGGACCAGGAAGCCAGAATCTGAATTCAAAGCACATTTTCAGGTAGCACATCAGATCACCTGCTGTCAGAGTAACATACAAAAGGGAAAGGCATGGATTAGTGTGAGACACACCCAGACATCACTGCCAGGCATCCACACTCCAGCTACATTAGTTCTCCTTTCTTTCTTGCTGTTAACAACGAACGTGAAGGGTGAGTTATATCTGACCACCTCTGAAGGACGTGGCACTGGATTGGAGGAATTCCACACACTGATCCAGAAGCTACAAGAAGGTAGATACTAATTTTCTGGGTTTTGGTTACTTTTTTTTTTCCATGCTCATCTCAGCAATCTGTGTGCAGATCATAACAAAATAGCCAGATCTGAAAACACCACATTACAGCTAAATCCAACATCCAAAGTCCTCAACCTCAGTCCAAGCCTCAGCCATTTGTGTCCATGGTAAGACTCCAGCTGGGGTCAGTGCTCCATGCTAACAACCCCCAGTCCTTTTTGGCAATCACTGCCCAAGCGCACTGCTCAAATCAGAAGAGGACCAATTGCTGCCATGTGGTCTGAGCCACACTTTGAGACACAGGACACATCACCACAAATTGTGTTTTATTTCCTTTTCTAGGAAGAAATGCAGAGTTAGGGTGTGGTGGAGGTGTTTGCTGGCAAGCTTGAGGCAAGCATCTCATGAATGGCTCAGCTTCTGCTGAGTAATACCGACAGCACGCAAAATGACTTACTGTAAAAACCTTCACACTACATCATACTACTGCTTCAAAACCAGTGGCAGCTATTTGACAGATGCTCAGAATTTCAAAAACAGACCTAAAAAAGGCAGATTAATGAGTAGATGATGGTGAGGTAGTAAAGTTGCACAATAAATGAAACTTAGCAGATGGCTCTGCAACTATAAAAATCTTCCTGGATTAGACAGACAGAGAGGACACTTCTTTATTTCCTTGAATTATTTCTGCCTTTTCCTTATGACTTTGGCATTACTGCTGCTATCTTCTTTTTAAGTAGTGCAACTTTACAAATGTATTTTCCCTTCTGTTTTAAGCAGAATGGATCTCACTGGACAAACTTGCTACTCTCTCAACAGGAAGGAAAACACGAGGGCGCGCATTCGGAGCTGCATAGGCACAGTCCCACGTTTCCTAGGAAACAAGCAATTGCTCATCTCTGTGCCAAAATCAATGTGATGCATCAGTTTTGGCTTCCTACAAACGTTAGTATTTTGATTCAGGACAGAATCCCAAACACCCCCAGCACACTATCAGTTGTGATCATCATAGTTGTGCTGCTGCTGCTGCTGCGGAGCGTCAGAGAAGCTCGCAAGGCCGCGCCGCTGGTTGGAGCTCAAACTGATGACGCGGTGGCTGTGTGGCCCTGAGGACAGGCAACCCGAGCCACCATCCCTGCTCTCTGCCCAGGGAGCCAGCAGAGCCATATGCATCCCTGGGTGCTCGTGTGCAGCCATCTGGGGAGGAAGGAAGTCAGTGCCTCCCACCGCAGCACCTTCTGTTGGCTGCGCAGAGACAAACCCGAGTCTGAAATCAGGAATTGTGGCTTTGGATTAGCACTGACTGACCAACTCCAAGTTGAAATAGAGTCATTCTGACACAAACTGATGCTCCCTCAGGGATTTCCACGTTGGTACAAAAGAGTCTGCATTTCTCTCTTCCTCTTTTATTCCCTCCAGGAGTTTCCTCCCTTAAACTTTATTTACTTTCATGTTTTTATGGGATTATTTTTTTCTTAAAACCATATTACAAAGTTGACACTGATTTCTAAATAATATTTTACCTCAGATGTAACACTGCATTCCTGGAATCCAACTCTTAATAGCAGAGTTACTGCAACACTAAGCTAAACACTTGTGACAGTCTGACCCACGCCACCAACAGCACAGTAAATAGAACTCTGGCTGATTCCTCAGGAAGGGCTGCTAAGGAATATACAGGCACATTGCAGATGTCCTGCAATTTCAGTCTGCCAGTAGCACGTACATTAGGAACTCAGCTATCAAAATCTGAATTTTCTGAAAACTCCCTGTCATCTGAAAGATGGTCATGTCCCCTGACATCTATTAATTGCACTGAAAATTTCCTCATTATTCAGAATGTCGATTATATGAACTTATTCAATGTCTCCCCTGACATTTGGATAATCGAGGTTGTACTGCATATGGGCCATTCTTGCAAATCTTTGAAGACAATTGACTACCCTCATGAGTAAAGGTTTGCAAGATCAAGTCATATAACACGTATGAACAACATCCATCAAAAATAACTCCAAAATAATTTGTTGTATATGATCAAGTGTTAGTATCAATAAATGGACATCATGGTAATAAGGCCTGGGTGTATAGCCCAGGTCTTTGCTAATATAGCATTACTAATACTTGATATTGATCAGCCAGCCAGTCTGAAACCTCTTAAGCAACTTAACTGCTTCTTCTTGCGAGAACGGTAGTGTAAGTATCACAAAAGGCCACTTTGCAGAAATATGATAGTTTAAAATTTTCTATTACTTCTTTTTCCCATTAACTTTTTTGCATGAGCTGCTCCAGTTCATCATTGTAAAGACTTCAAAATCCAGGTAAAGGCAGGCTCATTAAAATAAAGGAAACGAGGGGAAAAAAACAAAAACCAAAACAGTATTAATTTCCAGGACAAAAATGAAGCAACATTTGGAAGTTCAAGAGACTAATGTAATTTTGCTGCCAAGTGAAGTAAGCTACTTCACCCCTTCTGTCATGGGATACCAAATTTGGGGGGGCAGGGAGGAGCAAGAAAGGGAAAGAAATGCTTGCATGCAATGTCAGCAAAAGAAATAGAACTTCTGCTCAACTCTGAATGCCAGCATTGCTTCTTTCAAAAGCAGTTTTCTGTGGAGGAATAAGTACTTAATTCTGCTGCAACCTGGACCTAAGCCAGCTTCTATCCAAATTCTACTTATGGTAACTATATAGATGGGGAACAACAGCACAAACTTCTTTCTCATCCTTTCTCCTAACAGTTAAAGATGTTTCAGATTATTATTTTTTCCTTTACACAGTGATGATTATATACTCTGCCTCAGAGCACCGAGGAACACCATCAATACACTTCACAGAAACTTTAACATCTTCTGTGTCTCTAAGGAAAGAAATAAACTATTACTTTGCAAGACTTCCAATTTCTTCTTTCTTCATTTGGGCAAAAGAAGACAGTCCTGAACCCACAAATTCTGTCCTCCACAACTAACAATTCCTACAGCATCAGCAACAAAGCTGTCAATGCTGTCAGCCTTTGCTCTGCAACAGTCCCTCCAGCTTAGCTTCCCAGCTTCACTTCTTGTGCTGTGCAGCACAAGTCCTGCCACCTAAGTCTATGGAGAAAAAAAGGTGCTTTTACTCACGACCTACAATTTCTGTAGGCTTGGGTCTATCCCCCTTGGATCTCACACCACATTTTGGTCTGGCAGAAATTTCTGGCAGGAAGTTAACTTCACACAGGAGGTTGTAAATACAACTTGAGAACACCTTATGTTTACACTGGATATTGTACATGGACCTACAGGTATTGTATCAGGCACATAAATACATGTGCTAGCATTCTAGTCTTTTACTCTATAAATGGATATTAGGGACAGAGACATTTTATTTTTCTCTTGGATTTTTTCACCCCATGGGTGCTGCATATTAGGCTCTGTTAGAAAATTTAACAGGCCCATATGGCTAAATGGCAGCATCGTACAACCTACAAAAGCCATGCTGAAGGATGCAGAGAGGCAAGCATCACTGGGCTTCATCTTGAAAAAACAATATATTAGAAGTCCTCAAATGCTGTTATTTTCCATCTGTTGCAAACCCATAAAATTTGCAAGAGGCATCTTTTCAACTTAATAATATTATTTGCTAAATGCACATTACTGGTGATGCCCATCTAGGGACAAGTCCAACCCACGGCACTCCGGCACAATAATTTATTCCAGCAGCAAAGAAAAAAGCAAAAACTGCACTCTGTTCCCTAAGCACTATAGACTTTGCTTTAGGGCATGAGCCATTCACTCAGCTCCCCAGCAGGGGCTGTGCTGTGCCTTACTCCAGAGAATTAGCAGGGTAGTATCCTGCCCTCTGCTATGGGGATTCAGATCCCACGCTGGAGGGGGGTGAGGCTAGGGGGGACAGTGGGAGGAAATCAAGATTCAAAGCCCAAATACCTCTGTAACTGACAGGGGGGGATTCAGAGCCTGCAGTCCTACACCTCTCAAGTCACTGCATCCCTAAGGTGCCTCCCCTGACTACGGTAAGGGCAGAAATCACACCAAGGAGAGATGGCTCATCTATCAGTGCACAAGACATGAACGTTCTCCACTCGTCTCTCCGGTGTGCCTTGGCCCCACATGACTTGCACAGGCATAGGAGGCCTCCTCCTCAAACCACTCTCCAGGCAACACAGCCTGTCCCCACTAGAACGAAGCCACTGTGGTTTTACTACATGCCACCCAACAGAGCTGGAGATTTTTGTTTGGCTGGCTGATTTTTTTCCCCAACAAGCTTCACTTAAACTGTGTAACATACAGAACAGCCTGTGTTTCCCATGTAATCAGGGGTGGCAGGCGTTCTTTTGTTTCCTAACCAGGTGTCAGGAGGGAAATGAGAAATCCTATTCCCACTACACTCTTTTCTGCTAAAAAAAAAAAGCATAGCTAGATTGTACAGGTCAGAGGAAAACATCTGATTACTGCAGTCAGTATTAGCACCTTCTCAAGGTTCAAGGAGGGAACTCTACACAACTGCACCCGCTTCGCTTTCTCCGTTAATCATTACCTCACTTTCCAGCCAGAAGAAGCACCAGAGGTGCACAGCAGCCCGATCTCTCTCATGTATCCTGACAGTGGTACATCTAAATGCCGCTTGTCAGCGCTTGAAAGGAGACAACACTTGCTTTGCACGCTAGGAACAGGTGACTAACTCAGGCTACGATGCAAAGCAAGTATTTACACAGCCAGTATTTGAGTCAGCCAGAAATACAGAGCAAGTCAAGTCAATGAGAACAAGCCCTCGCTGAGAACACAGCTACCAGCATCCCGTACTAAACCCGCTCCCTATCTGCCGCGTCAAAACTCGCAGCCTGCACGCTTACCCAAGATCAGATGAACTCTAACTACCAGAAGACAATTAATAAATGAGACAAGATCTCCCTTTGGGAAGAACACTAGATTGCTCCATTAAGATTATTGCAGCTGCATCACGTTAATAAAGGCACATCACTTTGCTAATGGGACCATCACTTCCAGAAGATTCTCTCACCCATGTGCAAACTTTCTATCGCTGCAGCCACTAGGTTGGCTCACTGGATCATACAGCAGGACACATCTCACTGCAAAGCCTCTGCTGCCTCCACACCCCTAATTGCATTTTTACTTCTGCCCACCTAACCAATTTTACTTCTAACCACCAGTTAAGGATTCTTAACTGCTACACGAACAGCCTTTCCTGCCTAAATTGATCTATTCCTTTATATTTTGGGAATTTCTCAAACAAGTCTGATTCTGAATGAATTTCTCCAGGAAGGAGAACTGCATTTTGTTGAGTTTTCAGACAGGCTGGTTCCCACCATCCCCCAAACCTTCCCTCCCCCTATTCCTCCTGCCCTTAATGCAATTTAGGTCACTTGAATACAGACATCTCCAAGTCATGGGTGCAACTAGGCTATTGCATGTAAGTGACCAATAAAGAGGTCTGGTGGGGACTGAGCTGAAAATCTGAATCTTCAGGGATTTAAAGAAACATTATCTAATAAACATCATCCTTTATTCTGACTCCAACATGATCACATTAAAAGAAGCCAAAGTGCACAGCTTCTTGGCTGCATGCAAAGCTGTTGCTTTATTAATTTATGACTGCACAATAGCTGGATGGTAAATAACATGTAAAAGTAACATGCAGTCAAAGAGAAAAGGATCTTCCTCAGCTATAGAAAGGAGGTTCAAATAGACAGAAGGAGCCTGGGTTATCACCAATATATTCTTCAGGTGCAGAAGCTTAACAGAACCCAGAAACACCCAACTGTATAAATTCCAGGTTTACAGGCAGATCTCAGAGGAGCCTGGAGTAGAGCAAGACTCATCCCATGGAAATCTGCTGACAGAGAGTGGAGCTGCAGCCTGGCCTCCTGCCACACATCCATCCCGCAGGCACCAGGCTAAGTGACTGCTCATTGCTCCTCACCTCTGTGCTGGGGCTCAACACCTAATGCATGTCTCTGTGGAGATTAACAACTGCACATCATCCCACCCTTAAACCTCCTATACACACACACATATATATATTTATCTATAAGCTTCTAAAACAACTGGTATGAACCCTGCACACTACCATTTCTTCAGGAAGGAGAGGTTCAATTGAAGCATCTTCTGCTAAACACAGAAAGAGAAACCCAGGCATCAGAGGTTAGGGCTGAAGTGAGCCACTGGAAAATAAGGCTGCATGGATGGGACTGTAATGGGAGCATCCCTGCAGTATCCTGAAGGAGGATGGGTTTGCTTTGAAAGCAAAAGATGCTTTTACATCACTGCGTAAGACACAGTGGTCAAGACAGTGAAACTAGAGAACTACTGGGCACCTAGAAACACAGGAAACATTGTAAGGACTGAAACTGAAGAGAGCAATGAATTTGCAAAAAAAACCCAAACAGATGCATTGCATGAAAGAGTCTTTAGCATTTCTGAAGTTGTTACATCAAAGAGCCCTGCTGTCCTTATTGGAGCCACTTACTGCACAATTCAGATCCCAAAAACGTATGACTAAGTGTTAGTCATGCACAACAAAATCATTCTGAAACCTTTAAAAAATAAAACCACAACAATTTAATTTAAGATAATAGCATACAGGATGTAGAAAGGACCCAAGTCACTACATCTACCACCCAACCACCACAGCTTGAATTGCAGAACTCAGGCAAGACAACATCCACCTCCAACAAGCAGGCTGGTAGCACAGCTCTTGACCCTGTTCTCCCAAGTGCTATCCTTTGCTTGCCAACAAGTATTTGAGAACCCCTGAGGGAGCAGAGCCCCATTACACACTCACCCACGGAAAGTGCTCTTTCCTCTCCTGCACTTCGGATTTGAGTTGACCCTGAGGTAGGCTACAGAGACCAGTCCCTGCCCAGACAAGATCTCAGACACCTGGCAGTCCCTCCCCAGGTTTTGTAGCTTACCCTGATGCCGGATTGGATCCTAGGGCCCCACCCTCCAGGCGAAGCAGCCCCACAGGTGAGCCCTGATTGCTCTCCTGGCTAGCTGAAAGGACTCTTCTTGGCTTTAGCATGAGGTCTCCTCTTTTTGCACAGAGCATACAGCGTGTCCCCTTACAGGGGCAAAGCACTGCTACTCCACTTGTTCTACACTCTGCACCAACTGCCTTCAGCCGAGCAGATGAGACCTGGTAGTTTTCAAGTGCTTAATCAGGAGAACCCAACCCAGGTCTCATTTTGCTATGCATGATTTTCCTAGGTCTGAACTATATTTACCTTGCAAGCTGGATTCCTCTGGCTCAGCCTTAGCTGCCAACCTGAGGTGCTTCTTTTCTAAACCTCAAAATCAGTGATGAGGAACAGACACCTGCAGAGTATGGCTGAACACACCTGCTGGCACAGCTGCCCTCAGGAGGAAGGGTCTCTCTTATCATTGACAGAAGAGGCTGCCAAGAGCAAGCGGGGTCCTGGCTTAAGCACCTCAGCTGAGTGCTTAATTTTGATGCAAGATAAAGCCAGCCCATTGCTACCAGACACTTTTTAGGAAGTCTGACCTTCTCCCAAAAACTGGCAAGCAACTAACCTCTGGCTGTGATGCCCAGTAGAAAGCAGAACTTTTTTCACTAGAGAAACAAGCCCTACCCCTCCATACTCTGCCAAATGAAATTTCTGACAATTTGTTTCTCCCCTTAAACAAGGCTGTTTTTTCACTCAGTAGCTGTCAGACCCTCGGGCTCTCTGATATAGTGATATTTTTTCCCACTGTAATCAGGAATGAGCAGCTTGGTGAGGTAGAAGTCTGTACAACATTATAAAGTAATTACAACACAAAATAATTTAAATAATTTCTTTCTTACTTTTTACCCTACACATGAGCAATCAGGTTTTCTTTAGCAACACTAGCTTTTGCCACAACCCTAGGGGCAGGAACCTAAACCATATGTACATAAAAAAGGTAACCTCAAGTTTCCTCTTCATAGCTCTGATGTGGAATACCACAGGCACATTTAGTCAATTGTCCTTCAAACGTCTTCTGCACATTTGGCTTTTTTCCCCTTTATGCTTGAGAAGACCTCAGAGGCCCAGCTTCAGGGAATGTAGTAGAGTTAGACTCTTGTTCATTTCCATTAGCTGAATTTATGTTGTAGGCTTCTGTTGGGAAATGTCATATTGTTTCATGACCGTAGCTGCATGTGCAGTGGAAGTACTCGCACTAGCTCTTGCCTTCCTGGGAAACCACATTTATTTGGATGGCTATCACCTAAAATACCTGGCAGTAAATCCAGAGAACTAGGTAAATTGCAAAGCTAATTATGAATGGAGTGGTGATGATGTTTTCATCCTCCTCTTCGTCATACTGTTTTCTGTGGCAAGAAGTTCTGCATTGACAGTATGCACTGGGAAGAAATCAGTCCCCATCAGAGGAGTGACCCCAGAGATGTGAGAATCCCACACCAAGCCACTTCATACACATAATGCTGGAAGGTTTTCTCCTTGAGCTGAAAGCACAGCATCTAGAGAGACTCTCTGCTGCTCTAGGAGATGTACCAAGAGAAACATACCATAAAAGCATGTTGCTGAGGTGAGTAGGTGTTAGTCCAAGCCTTGTAAGTTAAAAGCAACATCTCATAATCTCTGCTAAATGTAATGGGTAGTCGAAGTAATGAAGCTAACCCAGGCGTAATGATTAATCTTAGTGTGAGTCGTGACCCTGGCAGCTGCATTCTGAACCAGCTGCAATCTCTATAATGCATTCCCAGGAAGGGCAGACAACAAGGAGCTGTATTAGCACAGTGCGGTGCAGATGGTATGAGCGCGTGTACCAGCAGACTCCAGCCTAGCCAAGGAGAGCAAAGGTCTTCGTTTACTAATATTCTTAAAAGGATAGCAATTTGTCTGAGATATTTATTATGCTTATCATAATCAAAGAGCTTGATTTCTAGAATTAATCCTTTTATTGCTAACAAAAAATATTACCATGAAAAAAGGTTGCTAGAGTGGATGCAGTCTCTGAGCAATGCATAGGATTAGCCATCAGCCATACATTTTCTCCTCCTCCTCCTCCCCCTACACAGTGTCAGGGTCAAGTAAAGTCAAAACACTAAATACAGGACATCAGTGGAGAGCAAAGCAAGCTTAGCTGGCCACGAGGAAAACGCGACATAGGGCCCCTTGCAAGGTAAACCCATCAAAACAGCATGATTAGGCTAAAACAACAACAAGGGGCTTGTTAAATCAGCAGAAAGTATTTGTGCCCTAACTCTGCTCTGTATATATGAGATTCAGTCTGGAGATCTGAACAGGCTATTGCAGGAAGGGAAACCAGGGCAGACAAATGAGGAGCGCTTGTAGTGTCCTTTGGGGAAGATCCATAGGTCTGAAAGCATTTCATGGGTGGATTTTCACTCAGGAAAGGCAATGCACCATCCAAAGCTAGGAAACAAAAGTGTTTACCTAAATGGGAGCTGTCTGGACTGAAAAGCCTCATAATGTCTCCTGGAAAGTGCAGGAGAGATGGAACCAGCCTCTTCAGCCTGGGAAAGATCTCCTTTCTCCTGGAGACCTCTGCCATCGCTCAGCTGCTGAGTGGAAGAAATTCCATCTGTCACACACCTTGAACAGAGCCACTGCTATAGGCTTTTCCTGTCTACACCAGTTTCTTTTTCCCTTCAGAGCTGTCAGTTCAAAAGGAAAAGAGCCTGGCAATAAGCTGGACTTCTCAAGGCTTATCCTCTATTTTTGGTCATGCTCTGATTCACCTTCCAACATCCTACTCAGAAGAGGCAGCTAGTACCCGTGTGGTAAGCTGTGCAGTGCTCAGTACCTGGAGTTCATGCTGCAGGAATGGTGACATGGCTGATGGGATGTAAAGCTCTTAAGAACTTCAGTGGCAAAGTGGCTGAAGAAGTAGAAACAGGATTACAGCACTTTGGTGTTCAGCTGGCTTGTTGACAGCGCAGAGCAGCAGTGTAACACGCTAGTACATGCCTGTAAACTGAACAGAGCAGTCTAATGGTTAGGTCTGATGGTTGCTGACAACGAGTTCCTTTTGGTCCCATCTTTTGCTTCACTTTAAAATATAGTTTGAAAGGTACTTGACATACAGTTTCAAATCAAAACCCAACTCCAGATTTCTAACCTATTCTACCATTTCCTCCTAAGTTGCCTCTCACTGCAGCAGCTGAATACCAGCCACCCTCATATTGAGAAGTCCAGGTCTGCTTCTGACCTGCACTGCCATTCAGAATCTGCATGGCAAGTGAGACCAACTTGAATGGTGCCATAAAATTTCAATTGGTGAAGAGGTTTTTCTCTAAATTAAAAAAGTTAGAACTAAGCTTATTCATAGGAACATGGTGAATTTTTTAAAACTCCACTTCTATGGATCTAAGCTCTTCTCCTGTTGCTTGAAAAACTTATACCTCTATGTTAAGGCCTGTCCTAACACACAGTAGCTCTTCAGTGATGCTGCAGTGAGCAGCAGTCAGTGTAGGTTACCTAGATATTCTAAATAAAATGAAAGCATCTTCAACAGTCAACCAGTACAGAGACTGGAGATACTGGTGTGGCTGAACTTGCATGAGAAAACAAGGAAACATCTTTATTCCTGCAAGCTGGTTTTGGCCCAGCTGGGGACAGCACTTTTCCTGCATTGGGCAACTGTGCAGGTAATAAGCCTGGTGCTTTCCCACTTACTCGTGGGAGAAAAAAAACAGTACAGTCAGTAACCATGAAAAGAGAAATAACGTAAGTTTTTTACACTGAATATTCCCCACATTATTCTAGGCAACATTCTGGAGTCTCTCCATCCTTTCCCACTGGAGAACAAATACCAGCATGACTTCATCCTCTCTATGTTCCCGGGCACTTGCTAGAGGAATAACATGAATTCCTGTATCAGTCTCTCCTGGCTGATGAATACTGGCTGCACCCCACTGTCTCCCAGGAATGGCTGTCCCAGCAACTCCTGGACCCAAACGTGGGGCACAGAGCAAAAGGGGAGGGATGTGGAGAAGTGAGTATGGTCTGAGCCATACTAGTGTAAATCTTTCACATTCACACAGTTTCTGGGGAGTAAATGGGTCAGGGGCTCACCAAGCTACAGACTCCCAGCTCACAGGAAGCTCGTCACTGGGAAGCCTGGTCTCCTCCACAGAGCAGATAGCTGCAAACAGACAGGCTCCTCTCCTCCCGCGTCTCCTGCAGGTTTTAATGACTTACAGGGGTCCTTGATCTTGGTTCTGGGCTCCACCACATCAGAAACACTGACAAAGGCAGCTCCTAGAAGAGATGGCACAAATGAAGGCGCAGTATAAACCAGCACACACCTAAACGAGCTCAGTGTTGTTCATTTGTAGTGTGCTCACCCCCCCGCCCCCATAACAGCAGATTATTATTCACCTACAGTAACATCTGTTCCTTTACCACAGTCTCACCGGTGTCAGAGCTGTGCTGGAGCAGCTCCTATATCCCCTTCCAGGAAAATCTCCAGTGAGGCACAGTATTATAATGCCCTGACCACTGAGAGTTGTACACACCAGATGGATACTACCAACCTGAGCACTTTAAGCACATACACCCTACAAATTAAAGCAATCAGTCAGCCTCAAAGAGGAATAAGAAATATCAGCAGATTTCTTCTTTTCTGCCAAAATTTCAGCTTCACAATAAACGCTTCAATGCCACACTTTCAAAAGGTAAAACTGTTTAATTCTGTTAAGATCAGTAATTCTCATCTTTTCTTGCTTTGCTTTTATATTACAGCATGCTAAAATACCTGATATTATCTATTTACTATTTTAAAATACCAGAGGCCTATCTTTAAATATTTTATTGAAATAAACTAACTGTAAGATTCCAGAGTTATTTTTTTTTCTGAATTTATTTTCCTCTTGCAATTCCCTGCCACTCTCCCGCACCCCAAAGCTTCAGATTCTGCCCCAGAAAAGGAGTGGTGTTTCCTGAGCACCTTTGTGCAGCGTATGTACAGACACTGGTCTAACCTGTGGCACCTGAGTCACCCTCTTCAGCACTTACCAGGGGTTAATGCACCCTTGGTAGAGCTGAGCAGGTGTTAAGGTCCCTTGGGAATTACTCCCCATCACTGAGAGGTGCTGAATTGTCTGCCTGGAGGCCCTCAGCCAGGGACGTGTTCCCTCTCAGGGCAAAAGAGGGCAATCTGGAAAGGGTAAGGGAAGCAAAGGCACAACTAATGTAGTCTTTATCCCAGGGGCTGGCCTGGAAAATGAGCTCTCAAACAGCTAGACCCCTCCACAAGTGAGAGTGCTACACCTGCCTGCCTGCCATTCAGGGTCCCTTCTGATACAATTCAAGGTGGTGCAAGTCATTTGGTGGAGACCACAGCAATGCATGCCAAATTTGTTTCACCCTTATATCACTCTTCCATCAGACTGGGGTGCCAAAGGTGAGACAGCAGCAGTCTACCCAGTATGCCCCTCAGTTTCTTCCTTCCTAGCTTTCAGCATCTCATCTGACAGCAAGCTGCCAGAGTTTAAACAATCTCAGAGGCACTCACAAACCATATCCTTTTTTGTTGTTCATTTTACAAAATTAAAAACATTAAACATTAATGTCTCTTGAGTTTCCTCTCCCCCTCAACCCCTCCCACCTCCCAAAGTAAAATATGTTTCTGTGATTCCACATCAGAAGGAAACAATACTCTGTTGTGCCCAGTACTTTGTGGGTGTGGGTGTTTTCAGGAACCACTTCTGAGAAGAAATCCCAGAGGTTACTGTAATCATTCCTTTCACTCCTGGGTACTCAAGCACAGGATTGCCTGCAATCAATTTGCTCTCGCATCCAAGTATTAAACTCCCTGTGTACAAAAGTATCACAAGCACTTTCTATATTAATCTATGTAGTAATGTTCTAAAGGGCTTTTTATTATGCTGCAAAAAAATTACAAGGCAGAGCAAAAGCCACCAAAGCCTACTTGAGCATCACCACCAAATACCAAAGTTGGGTCGGATCCTCAACACACTCCAGCCAGCACAACGGAGCAGTCTTGACTGCATTCACCAGCTCTTCTTGGGGCAAATTCAGGTACCTGCCTCTGTAGCACAGCCCCATAAGCCTACCTTAATCTTACAATAAGGAGGATTACAAAGCTACAAAAAACATGACAGGAAATTAGAACAAATTTAATGTAGAGCATATGAGCTGAGGTCCTGATCGCTTTGAAGCTCTTTTTTTTTTCACTTTTATATCAAAGATTTGGATCAACAGACAAAGACACTGGCACTACAGGCTGCTCTACAACTAGCCCAGCAAATGAGTTTAATCCTTGAGCTCTAATCCTTGGAGTATTCCATCTGAAACTACCCCAGCACTTGGTACTCAGCATTAAATGTACTATTTAGTACTAGTGTCTGGGGGAAAGGACTGCTTAACACAAGGAACTTGAGACTACCTTTTCAGCTGCAAATTAGCTTTGAGGAACCCACACCACTTTCCCACACCACCCAGCCTCCTCAGGCCCAGAGAGAAGGCTTCTCAGGCACTCTGAGCTACTCAGTTCCCAGCTACTCACAGGAGTTCTCACCTCTCCAGCCAGCGCTGCTGGGTATAAGAGGACAGTGCACAGGCAATGATCTTACACGTGCCTTTGTGGATTTTCACTCTGGTTAGCTTTTCCACAGAGAACCTCTAAGCAGGATGTGATGCCTCAACTATCATCTTTTCAACAATATTCAAAAAGGTTGGGAATGAAGTAGTTCAGTTCCACAAATGGATCACAAACAAATTCTCTATTTGTGTGCTGACTGCTAGGACAAAAGCCCTGGGGCATCGTTTCCCCTTCCTGGCTGGACATGCAGACAGACATTTGTACTTCATACATTAACTTCTTGTTCAAACTTCAGCTCCAAGTGCCTTTTCCCTGAATGCACAGGCACCAGTTGTAAAATGCACTTCGATGCGCGTGCTGAAATAAAATAACTGTAGTGCTTCAGCCCCAAAACCTTACCAATCTGACTGCAATAAAACCATTCCAAGATTTAAGTGACTATACACAAAAATCCCCCAAACAAACACAAATGTACATTCTCCCTGCTCACTACAACTTGTGGTAACTTGTGCAGGCTGGATTTGATCCAAATATCTTGCAGGGAGATTCCTTAGCTCTGCATTAATCCTTCACATCAACCCTAATCCTCTAAGTAAACTGTTTGCATTTTGCAAGTTTTCATCGTAAATGACAAGGAATTTTAGGTTAGAGATAACACAAAACACAACAATGTAAGAAAGGAATAAATAAAGAAAAGCTATTCAGGGTCTGACAGCACTGGATAAGTAAGCAATATGACCCATAGGGCAAAAATAAGAACAAGAATGAACACGGAGATATATGTTGCAGGTTTGTAAAAGGTAATACAGGTTTGGAAGAGCCGTAAAAGCAAGCCCCACAGTAAGTAAATGCAGCTGTAACTGGAGTTTTATGAGAGTGATGGATTTCCAGAGTAGAAAAAGAAGCAACTCTAAACAGGAACATGTAAAAAACACAGGACAGTTCAGCCCTGCTGTAGGACATTGGAGAGGACCGAAATGGCAACTGCTTTCCAGCCCCTGTGGATGAGAGCTCAGGGCGACACACAGATAACAATGTCTATAAAAATGGGTAAAACCCTGCAGCTCTGACAGTGGCAGCTCTCACAAATGATCACAGCAAGTGCTCAGCACACCTACCTACAGGTACAACCCAGCTCCAGGGACTCTTCTCACACGTCCTACAGCTTCCTTTCTAAGGTTAGCTCATCATATTTATTTCTGGTATTTTATTTTTAGTCATTCTTTCTGACTAACCTATTTATGATAAAAATCCTGCACCATAACAGACTTAGGAATACTTGTAAGACTTCAAAAGAAAACATGTCTTTTATCTGATAGCCTTTCAGTGCTATACTATTTTGGTATAATGACAACCTTTATCATGAAAATTTTATTGACACGTGATCAGAGGAAAGTGAAGTTCTTCAAACAGGCCATTTTTCAAGGTATTATAAGATAATTTATGCATAGTTTTAGGCTAAAACTACGCACAAATCAGTATCACAATGATGTTTATTAAATGTTTCACTGAGAGCAAATCTTCTGAATTTGCAAATTTAAAAAGAACATGAATAAGAGAAAAACAGTTTCAACACCATAATACAGTTTTTCACCTCCATTTCAGGTTCTGGCTGTTTTAACTTTCTGCAGAGCACAGAAAGAAGATCAGCACATCTCAAATGTTGATGTTTATGCACCTGCAGCTTAGAAAAGTTATGAATACAAGAGGGATTCTCCTGTTACCCTTTTTACTTTCATCATTCACGCATTTGCAAACACAAGACCTTTCAAAACTCCAGCAGCAATGACAGTGCTTCCAGCTGCACAGGATCTACCAGTTCTGTGAAGGCCACCAGGACAGACAGAAAGGTCAGCCGGGGAGTCTCCCTAACAGCCACAGAAGCCCCTGACCTTAGGGCTCAGCTCTGTATGCTCTTAAGCTGCTGACTTTGGGCTCACAGAGCCAAGCCCTTAAGCACTGTATCAACCAGGAGTAAGCAGGGGCACCAGCACAGAGAACAGCAATCTGAAAGGGCCCTGTGCACAAATACCCACTTCTGGAGGTTCACAAACGCCATGGGTGCACAGCAGATGGTCTGGGAGCGTGTGGCACTCCCTGCTTAGCCTGCTTGGACAACTGCCTGCAGGTGACGTGAGGAAAAGGGACCAGCCTCCAGCACGCCCCTGTCCACTTCGGCCTTTAGCTGCTGTACTGCACTCTGCTCGTGATCTTTGACATCCAGCAGCACCCACCAGCACTTTAAACCAGTACCCCTTGTGCTGCTCATTCATAGCAGAGCTACCAATACCCATCTCAAGCTGATGGAGGTATCTTCTGAGTAAAGTCTATGGATTCTGGAAAGCACTTAAGACTTCTGACTATCTTATCCTCTTGCTAGCTCCTTTGATGGCATAATGCTTCTGCAGGACTCTTCAGGTCTCCAGCATAGGGCTCTGTGTGAGGAGGAAGGTGCTGCAGCACCTTCTCCTTTCACTGGATCTGCCTCTATCCTGATCCCTGTCTCCACTACCCTGATGAGCTCAGGATTCAGTTCAAGAACGAGGACAGCATCACTTCATCCCTTTTCCTTTCCTCTCATACACACTCCTAACTGAAATACAGCAGGGTCAGGACTGCCTACCACACCTAGCATCCATCTGGTGCTTTAGAATAGCAAAGTACAGGCCTGGTGCCCTGTAACAAAAGGATAGGTTTCCACACAAGACACCACGTCACGGGACGCACACAGGGCCACAGCATGCTGGTACACCAGGAGACTTCCTTCAGAGGGGTTCAAAGCTTGATGTGAGAAGAGACTGGCTAAGGCAGATTCCACACGAACTAACACCAGGCCCTCAGCGTTATTTGAACGCGGGGGTTTCGTGTGTGGTTTTATACATCTCTACTTTGTAAACTGAGTGCTTTTCAAAGGGAGCTCCAGAATCCTACAGAGCTGTCTTCAGGGGGGCTTTGATCTCTCCAGAGCACCTATCTTGTGTGTCTGTAATTGTTCTAGTTTAACAAGGCTCCACAGCACTTCAAGAAAGAAAAAAAAAAATTAAGAAACCCTTTTATTGAGGCTGTAAACCTAAGTGACCGCAGTGCCGGAATGTGCTGCTGTGGGTACCCTGTAAATCCCCCAGAAAAAAAAAACAAACCAAAAAAAACCCCAAAAGCAGAATCTCCACAATGAAATGAAATGAAATATTTATTAAACATGTTGCCAATGTCCCAGGTGGAATGAAGAAGCCCTGTGGTATGCTGAAAGGCTTGATCTTTCTAAGTATTATGAATGCTGATTTAAATGATCGGGTGAAAGCTGAGGAAGTTATGGCTGAAATTTTGGCTAAAGATGACAGCTCTGGGTTTCAAGTTGCACAAAGCAGTCTGAGGGATTAAGCCAACAAAACCCACTCAAAGATATCCAGTTTCTAAAAGGGTAATCTTCGTATCCCTGATTCACACTCAGACAATGGTGAGGATTCCTCATTACTTTGACTTTGCCATATTAATCTTACTTTACAAATACATGCAGTGATTTATATCATGTTTAATTAACTGATTGAGGGCTCCTGTGGTAAAATGGCATCACATTAAGCTCTGTCCTTATGGCAAATGCGAATCACATCTTTAGCCTTGCAAGAACAAAATATCATGGGATTCACTGATGACAGGATGTAGGAATCGAAATAAGGTCCCTCCTGTTGTTTGAGAATCCAGTGAGGGTGGTTGCCATATGCTCATCATTTCCAAGGGAAAAAAATGACAGGATAGAAGAAAGAACTGCTCTAGTTCTTCCAATATGTTCAAATCTCAGATGAAAATGATTGTACAGCAGCTCTGTACTGAGGCCAAGTTTTACATGAAAGTGCATAGCAAACTTTCAGAAAGCTTATAATGAGAGATCTTTTTAACGCCATTTTTTTGTATTTAAATAAACTGCTGGGTGAAATGATTCCTTTTTTTAGGAAAAAAAAAACACCAGAAAAAAGAGATGAACTAAAAAAACCCCAAACAAAACAGGCTGCTTTGCCAGCAACATAAGACAATGCAAAATTAACTTTAGCTTTTGCTATGAAGAGTTACTCCCCTCTAGCACTCACAACCTGTTTTGAAGATAAAAACTACAACTGCTATAATCTGATAAAATTAGATGGTGTATATAATTTGCTGTTACTACTGCCAAGATTAAAAGCCTTGTTTATGTTATTACAAAGTTTCTTAAAATTCAGAAAGCGTTGTATTTTTAAAAGCTGTCTTATTAAAAGACCACATTTATTTTTTTTTACTTACAATGAACCTCACATCCAGTAAATTCTCTAGCAACTGACAAACTGTATTACACGAGTCACAGTTTGCTCCCAGGAATCCACTGGATTTCTGTGATTTGTCTCTATGGCAAAGAAGACAGCAGTGGGATGGGAGAAGCAGGTTTCACATTTTGCAAAGCTTTTATGAGATTTTAGAAATGTTCCCATTCCTCCCTGGGACTAAGAGGTTTGGAATTTTATAGATGAGAATGAGAGACAGACAGACAGGCTTGAAAAGCTGGGTGGGCAGAGCACCCAGTGCTGCCTGCTTTGCCGCCCTCTCCCACTTTCCATGAGCCACCGGGTCTCAGGCTAGCCTGGCACATGACAGCTCAAGATGTCCTGCTAGCACGGCTCCACTTGGCACAAAGAGTTAAATGCACAGCAAGCAAACAACTCCACAGCCTGGTGTTCAGGGCACTCGCTCTGTAAATCTCACGTCCAAGTCCCTAGGCCCAAACCTTGATTTTCCACATTCCAGGTGAGTGCCGCGACCGTGCGCTACCTGATACTCCAACCCTGCCATCTCCTTCTGGGCTCGACCAGAAATCCCATCCCATGGCTGACAAATCTCTGCTGATGAAAGTTGCTTTGAAATTGATACCTGCCTGCAAAAAAAGCTTCAGTTTCCTCAAACCAGCCTTTTCAATCAAAGAAAGAGAAAATTCCCAGCCCCTCTGACCATTTCAGTGATGGGTACAATCGAGGCACTCGACTGCCCGGCTGGGCAGCGCTCACCTCGGCTGGCACGTCTGACAGCAGGGCTGGAATCAAGGGGTGACATTACTGCCCACAAACACCTGGGCAAGCCACCATTCCCACACCATGTGCTGGAGAGACGTAGCGCCGCGCTCCCGTGCCCCCTCTGCGTCCTTCCTCAGCAGTCAGCGTGCCTGGCTGCTGCTAGAACCATTAGCATGGTTTTGTGATCAGAAAGGCTGTGTGCTCTGCAGCCAGCCCCTCCACCCTGCCCCTGCTCAGAGCCCTTAAACCTGAGCAGAACCAGGGTAACCGCCTGCCCTTCGCGACGCACACGAACCCCGGCTCTCATCATCCAGCTTCTGCACCATCTCCCTGTGAAACAACCCCCTCCCTCCTCGCTGCCCCCATTACAGCACTGGGTGTTTTAGAAAGTTTTGAAATTATGCTCCAAATGTGGAGCACTACCAGGGTATCACAACCAGCCTGGTTTGTATTTACTGACGAGGTTAACTGCTATCACGGTAACTGCAGTAAATGTGTGCCTTAGCAAACCTGGCAGCAATTTCGAACCTCGCAGGGATTTTACACCTGTGCCGTTAGTCCACGGTAATTTGTGATAATTCCCAAAGTTCTGAAATGCATTTTTAAATTTAAAACATCATTTTTAAGGAATATTTATATTAAGGAATTCAACACAATTCCTAATGGCTTCCTGTTAGATACAAAGCACATGTCTAAATATTCTAGTAATTCTAGCACAATGCTAGGAGCAACTCAAAACTGACTGCATGCAGAAGAGCATTTTGATTCTGAACAAACAGATTTCAAGTAGCAGATATATCCATTTTAATATTCTGAGATTACTTTCACATTCTATACAAAATTAACTACCAGTAAAATTATTTTTAATTTTGCTGCTTTAAAAGGCATTTTGAAAGTTTAAGAAATATATATATATGTAACATAAAATATCCTGAGCAATGTAGGATTAACTATTTTTGGCTCTTTTTTTCTTAAAAGTTACTATTAACTAAGATTAACTGTTTTAGGAGCTAAACTGCATTTGTCTCCAAAAATAGTTTCCATTTGAATTTTTTAATATTTAGAGTAGAGCTTTCAGCTGTGTAAAAGTACCTTAAAATATGTGAAGGTCAAAGTAAACCTTCATTTTTAATATTTCAAATTGTTATAGTTATTGCTTTGAGATAATATGACATTTACAGTAATTGCTGAAATTCCAATTACTTTCAGTAAAAGCTGCTCCTTTTGCGAGTTGTTAAAAAATACAAAGGTGCACTGGATATTGCATTGCTGGAGACAGAGTCTGTAAGGAAGGGCAATTAAATGGGAGTTTGATGATACACAATGTACTGGACCAACATTAAAAAGACTTTTCCGTGTCTGACTGTTTACTAGTTTTGTCTTTAAATAATAGTCTTCTTTTGGCATGTAATGTATATCTGCGTGCACTAAACATAATTTATGAATATTTTAACACATGTGTACTCAGTGGGGTGTATTATCATACTGATATAAATAGAATTAATGAGCAGTCAACCTGCCACATGTCATGACATATGACAGGGCAGCCAGAGCATGGGAATAATTCTTTCTGTTTCATATTAAAGCTTCTTTTCCCAGTTGAATTTTTGTTCCCAGATGCCAACAGACCTAATTTTCTAAGGACCATTTACAAAAATAGTAAGAAATGACAAACCTGGACTAATTTATCTTGGGTCACTTCAAAGAATGTTTATTTTTGTGCCATTTCAAATGCATAAATAAACAAATTAAAGGAAGTGGCTTTTTCAGTTAAATTTTAGGGGTTTCACAACGAGGGCTTTGATATCTGCCTCAACTTTCATTCCTAGCAGGCAGACATTTTATTTGTTGTTGATTTTGAATTTGTTTCAATGTCACATTATCTGTTTCTTCTGTTAAGGGACTAGAATATATCAACCATCTAACCACAAAGATGACAAGTACCAGGTAAACTTATTCCAATGCAGAAAGAAACACAGATGCAGATTGGTAATATCCTTTAAACCGACTACTCATTCCAGTCTCAAAGGCCAGGTAACAGCCTGCTAATCATGTTTAGTAAGATTTTTTTTCATAAAGATACAGTGTAAGTTGACAGAACATGCAGAATACATGGCTAGGCCATATTCCCTGTTTGGCATTTTATTTCAAAAGATAAAGATAGAAATTCTGCTTACAAAAGGCTGCTTGGTCAGCTAAAGGCCAAGGGTCATAATAAAATTAACAAATTAACAAGGGTCATAATACAATTAACAAATTAATATCAATCAGATTGCCCAGCTGACATCTAATAAAAAAGATCCTTTATGTGAAAAGTTTTCTTTTCAGCAAAGAACACCGGCAATGTTTTTTGATGCAGCAGCATCAGGGAGGGAGATACACACCCTGCTTTTTCTCCTTTTTGGTTTGAAATAACTTTTAAAAACATTATTTCACTGCTCATGACTCTTTGAAGTCAGGACTCACTCTCCATCCTTAAGAAGACAGTCTCCTAAAGATGGATCTAGTTCAGGTTTGAAGACGTGGAAGAAGTAGAAGAGACTTATCTTGGGCTCCTAATTATACTAAGGGACAAGGAGACTCTACAGTAAATTTTTGTGCCTGATGATCTTCACGGCAGGGCAGTAGCACCTCTCTTGGGAAATCCAGCTCTGCCACACTCAAAGAAAAGGGGCACCATCTAGTGCTTTTTTGGAGGAAAAGCTGCTAATACTAGTAGGGGTGTACTGGGGGGAGGAACACACGAGGGGGAGGGAGAAGAAATGACACTCCATTTTTTTCAAAAGACAAAGAAAACCTGTTGGCCTGTTTCATCTTCCATTTTGAGGCACTGCAGTATTTAGCTCCAGGCTGTTAAGTAGAAATTGTCAGCTTTCACAAGGTGAAAGGAAGGAGTCCCAACAGCTAAAATAATATATACAATTTAAAATGGACGGGGGGCTGGTATACAGACATTACTCTGCTTAATAGGTATTTCCTCTGCCTATTAATACACTTAAAAATTTCCCTATCAGCCCTTTTCATTATACATTCTCTCTTTTATTAATCTAAAGGAAAGCCTTTTAAAGTCATTTTCATTTCACTGGAGACTACACTGTGCTGTTAATGTTCCTGGAAATGTTCTTACAAATACTCTGTCCAGAGTTCACCCAACATAACAAAGAGATTCTATGAAAAATGATTTGTAGCACAAAATCCTTTACAGTGCAATAAGATCAAGTTAACCACTGATGCTGCTAGGAAAAGGCTTGGGAAGTTTTATCTGATTGGCAAAATAGGTTCATATCCGAGTCCAGGGAAAGAGTGCCCTTTGATAAAATTTCACAGCACTAAAGTCTAATTATCTGAATGATTTCTGAAACCTCTTTGAAAACAACGTGGGGAGGCGGGGGGAATATTCCTTTCTGCTGGAACTCGGGAAATAGATTATTTTCTAAGGATTGTGAAAGAGCAGCTCAATATTGTTTAACCTACTGATACTATGAATTGACAGAGATTGTGTTAGTCAAACTAATAAGTGCTCACTCAAAATAACCACTGTTTCCAAGGTACATCTGCTCCTTGGAGCCCCAGGATGGGGATGTTTGTTGTGACCTGCGGGGGCTGCTGCCTTTCAGACACCCACAACAACCATAGCTCGACACAGTGTCAGAGCTCGGGACGTGCTGAAAAACCAAGCTGGCTGGTGCCCTGACCAGAGCCCCAAAACACACACAGTTAAGATCAGTGCTCATTTTTTAACTTCTCTGCCATCATCTTGGCTTCCCTGGGCACTCCAAGCTCTCAGTCGGCTTTGTTGTGGTAGCAAGGGAATGTCAGACCCCTGTGTAAGACTAAATAAACAAGAAATATTTCTACTAGAATAGTGCTGAGCAAAGCAAATACGCGGCTTGATGACTAATTCTCGGAGGGAATCCCAGGAAACAAAACCAAAATTGTATTTTATGTCCCAATAGAGACTCTTATGAACTCCATCATGATTGTAGGACCTTCACCCAAAGAAAAAGCAAGTGTAGAGTTAAGGGACCTGACTAAGAGTAGGTAAGTTGGGAGCAAAAATCAGTGAAAGGCAAGATTCCCAAATTCTAAACAGGCCTACATGCAACATGCAGGTCCTGGCAATCATTCAGGAGGACTCTGGTCTAGTGGGGTGACCATCAGCTGGGGAACCATACTTGGGACACACTTGGTCTGCAGCCCTCCAGTTTCAGGATGCCAATTCAGGGCCTGGCCCGGGGATACAGAGTCACAGCATTCCAGACTGGTTTGGGCTGGAAGGGAGCTTAAAGCTCCTCCAGTCCCAACCCCCCTGCCAGCAGCAGGGACACCTTCCACTAGACCAGGTTGCTCAAAGCCTTGAACACTTCCAGGGAGGAGCAGCCACAGCTTCTCTGGCCAACCTGGGCCAGTGTCTCACCACCCTCACACCAAAGAATTTCTTCCTCACATCTCAATCTCCCGTCTTCCAGTTTCAAGCCATCACCCCTTGTCCTGTCACTCCCTGCCCTTGGCCAAAGTCCCGCCCCAGCTTTGTTTTCTGGTAAAATGAGGGGTTTAGGATTTCTGCTGTTTGGACCATGGGTTTGAGTTGCCTCATTTTAGGCACCTGTATCTTCAAATGTCACTATTTAACCCCTCTGTGCCTCAGTTTCCACATCTGTAAAACTCGATAGCTATGCTTACCTTGCATGGGTGTCAGGAAGATTATTTCAAGTCTCTGAAAAACTTTGAAAAGGAGAACCAAAACAAACTGAATTTATGTATTATTTGTCATTTTTTATCCCATAGAACGGAAGTCAGATGCAGCCCAGACTGTGAACTATAACAAAATGTTCACCTCAGCCTTCCCTAACAGTCAGTGACTTCAGCATGGCTTTGCAGGCAGACAGCTTCCCCACCTGCTGACCTGGCAACACCCAGGGTAAGTGGTAAGTTAACAACTTAAATAACCACAACCTTTACTAGCTGATTATTCTAGCCATTTCCATTATATTCTTAACTGAACTATCCACGTGGTTTACTGTGTATTTCTGATGATTAAAAAAATCCCTCTTTAACAGCAGAATCCCTGAGAGGGAGCTTACTCTATTGGGAAGCAAAAAAATATAAAATAAATATAGTAAGAAAAAGCTCTCTTTGGGGTTTTCCTGGGCGCAGAACATACCTCAGTAGATTTCAGGCAGACACAATCTTGCCTTGACAGGTTTCTGATCTTCTAGAATTGATTAGACAAGCCCATTAGAAAAGTCTACACCAGTTTCTTTCTAAATTTGTATTTGAAGAATAACAAGAAAATTTACCTATCACATCCCTTTTTAACAAAGCAGCCACTTGCTTCCTATCCTGGGTATCTTTACAAACTCCTAATCTATCTCCAAATTTCTTGTCTGAAGCTTTCTTTCCCCTGCTCTAAGTGTGCCATTTTTCTCTGGTGTTTGCAGTCTCACTTTCCTGAATGCTATAGCTCAGTGAAACCCTCTGGTAATGACAGCACTGGAGTGATAATGTACTTTCCCTATTTCCCGTTAATAGTAGCACTTGATCCAGCAACGAGTGCCAGCTCAGTGGCAGAAGGATGCTTTAATATTTTCTAGAGGTAAGAGGACCAGTTCAATTTACAGCCTTGGCTAACTCAGCAGTTTCGCTCTGTCTTGGCACAGAAATGAATGTTTCAGTTAAAACAAAGCAAAAAAAAAAAATCCCCCTTAGTTTGCTCAGTTTCATGCCAAAGCAACAAAGTACAATTGCTTTTTTATTCCTGGAGGGAATGTGTGAAAACTGCAAAATGCAATGAAGGAGTTAACATAAGGGAGGGGAAGGAGGGAAAAGAGAACAGCAGCATTAAAAAGGAAAGCAGTTTGTTTTCCTGTTTTAATGAGAGGCACATAATCACAGAGCACCCAACAATACGTGTACCCTTGCCGAAGAGCTGCTGATATTCTGCATTAACCTTTGATAGCGAGAAGTGTATTACCCTACTGTTTTCCACAATAAATTATGTTCTATCTGGCATCCAAAGCGCTAGGAAGTGTTCAGCCAGCTGGAAGCACCAGATTGGCCCAACATCCCTAACGCTCAGATTATAAATAAAGGGTACCTCATACAGCTAGTGTAACAACAACAAGCAGCGCGGAGGAAGGGCAACTTCCCCCCTGCCCACAGAGGCAAAGGGCGCCAGTTGGGGAATGGCAGAACAGGAATTCAAGAGGGCAGGGTTTCTGCAGCAAGATGCAGTCCCCAGCACACCAAACCTCAGGCAAACGCAGGGCTTCAGGCAGAGAAATGAGACTGCGCTTGCACGTAAAAAATGCCAAGGGGAAATATATCTGGCTCTGCTCTTCCCAGATGGTATAACCACACAAACACACGCTCACACACACACATATCTTCCCACTCTTCAGGCAGCATTGCCTGTTCTCTTCCAGCCCTGAAAATAATGAGCTCAGACCCACCCTCAGCTCCAGAGGATGTGGTCAAATGTGCCATGGTGCCCCCTTCTCCCACGCTCTCTAACCAAAGGACATGATGGCCCTGAGTACATAACGGCACTGTGATAAAGGCTGAGGAAAACCCTGCCTGTTACCATCTGCAAGGTGAAGATATCAAATAGGAAGAGAACAAAAGATGGTCCCAAAACTTCAAAACCCAATGACTGAAAATGGCTATAAATGGGCTTTTTGGAAAGTTTGCAGCGGGTCCAACTGTTCTCAAGGAAACCACTTCATTAGCCTGAGTGGAGGCACAACTGAACCAGTGCTGAGAGCTGCTAAAGCAACTCTCCTGCTGGAAAAATTTAACCTCATCTATTTTTTTTTTAAGGGCTAGACTATGGTGGTCCCTGGTGAGGATGTAATGGGAAGTGGGATACAAGGAGCTGTTCTCCTCACTCTCCCTTTTCAGCAGGGGTTGGCCACAGCTGCAGTCCCTGTGCTCTCCTGAGGGCAAGAATTAGCCCCAAATTGGTATATTCCATCTTCATTACTCCAGCTATTATATAAACATGGCTATATGCTTGCTTACTTAAGCTGAAAAATGGAAAAGGGGAACTAAAATTAAGGTTAATAGAGCTGGACAGAGTATTCCCCATTTACCTTGCCCTCACCATAGCTGCTTCCCCGTTCTGCCTTGAGTAGATGCTTTCCCCCACAACAGCACTGTTTTTCTCTTTTCCTCTCCTCTTCCTTCCCTCCTATTTTCCTTTCCCTCCCATTGTTACCACTGTTGTGGCTGTTTAAATTTGTCTATTCGACATGCAGCTGGAGATTTCTGAAAGAAGAGACTAAGGCAGGGTCTTGCTCTCTCTGGTCTCTAACACCGTGGGTAAGGGCCCTGAAGAATTGTACTAACAATAAAATGTATGAAATTTTCAGTGTCTTGTCATGGATCTCATGACTGAAAGGAGCTTGAAACTGGGCAAAGAAATAATGCATGGCTGGCAAGACATCTTCCAATGTCCACCCATCTATCTCTCTACAGTTGGCCTGTGCCACTTTCTGAAAATTTTCATTTAATTCCCCTTTAGGCAACTGAGGTGCTGCCTGGAAAGCTCTGATCTGCTGGTTTTTGCAGGCCTGAAAGGGTTGCTGAGGTGAAACATATGCCACAGAGTAACTCAGATGCCCTGATTTATGTCAGGAACAGGGAAGTATTTGTGCTCCTCAGGGGGGCCAAGGCAGGCTAGTCTGAACACAGGAATCACACGTTTGCTACTGCCTGTACAACCCAGATTTAGACTCTTCTTTCTTCTTGTAGGAGCTGGTGCTTCCTACTCAAAAGGTGGTTTGCTCAGATCCAGTTGCTGGCTCTCAAAAGATTGTTTGGGTTTGTTAAAGACTTGGTGCTCCAACCCAAAGAAATACCACAGATTCAGTGTTCCTCTCTAAGACTTGTTATACCAGTGTAAGATTTTTGGAATAAAAGAAAGACCCAGAGAGAAGGCTTGAGGAAGAAGAGGCAGATCTGCAGCACTGCTTCCATGTGTTCTTTTCACTGTCAGGGACAACACACTACACAGCTTGTTTAAGGATTCTGGATAGTGTAGTCCCAGCAGACATTTCCTGTACTAAGCTGTATTCTCATTAGAGTTACCAAAAGGGAGTATTCAAAACATTACTTATCTGCACATAATCACTATATCACGCCATGTACCCTTTCCTTTAATTCCTACTTGCTTGCTAATTACCCACCACACTGAAGGTCTCACAACTGCTCTCCTTTCAGCAGCTTTGTTTGCAAAGTGTCTGGCAATAATCTCCCAGCAGTGCATTATCATGCCCTTTTCATCACACTGTTTAAGCAGCAGGGTAATGACCTCATAGAAGCCAGTTCCAGGACCTAGCCACGCCATGCTAAACAAATGAAACCCAACAAACCTGTGGGCTACACGCATCCTGCTTTACGAACCAGGACGTGAACCATTTCTGCATGGAAACCCATTATAACACATAGAAATTGCAAATTCTTCACATCTCTTGCCAGAAAAAAAAAAAGTAAAAATTCTACAGTACTGTGGGGAAATGGCTGGTTTCTTTAAACAGACATAATTGGAAAACATGTGTGTTCTTGGTCAAGCGTTCATAGGAAGATTTATCCTGATAACACTGGGAACAACCCTTCCCCCAGTACATCACGTCACCACTCAGCGGACCGAATGGTGACCATCACCGCTAATGGGGTGAAATCACATGCAGCACACTTCCACAACACAGGCTGGAACCAACCTTCTTTTGAAAAGGATTTCTGTTCTAGGGAGCAGAAGGAAAGCAGCTTCTCTCCATTTCCTGAGCTGTAAACTTACAAAGTGTGGCTCGCTTTGATTCTGCATCCCACGGCTGGATTAGACTCTGTCTCATAAAGTGCACGTGAGATGTGTTTAGTAATGTGTGAACTCTGGAGCATGTGTAGCATCGCCCTAGTGCGGAGATCCCCTTGTCCAGAGGAATGGGGATGATAAGCTGGGTCTGTCTGCTCTTCCTAACCACTGCTTTTTGTAATACTAGTAGGAATTTAATTTCAGAAAGACTTTTTTTGGTCAAATTTTGTTTTAACTGGACAACAGAAAGAGAGGAACACAACTGACTAGCTGGCACACAGAATGACTCTGTATCTCCTGTAGTCTTGGGAAAACCAAGGCAAAATATCCACAACAGCACAGAAGTTTCACCCCATGCAACCTCTGACAGAATGGCTAGGACAGAAAATAAGCTGTCCTCATGACACCAGCACAGCTAGGAAAGGGTAGTTCAGAGGCAACTGAAAAGAGGACAAGCATGCCCTAGGAAGAGCATCAACCCTGCAATATTGTGTTATAACCATGGCAGTATCAGCACACACCACTTTTACAAGAACTGAGACACCCCCCTCCCAGAAACAGTGTGAAAGAAAAATCATAGTTGTCTATCCTGTTTTATCCCAAATATTAACTGAAGGCAACCTATTTCTACCAACATACCTTGAGACAAAATTTTACTAGAAATTTTTTGCTCCATTAATGCCACTTACTTTTGGCACTTCCCTTTGAGGTGTGTTATGGAAATGACAGTGTGCCAGTCATCCAAGCTGTCAGCACCAGCTAAAATCTGTTCTGAGGCAGAGTAATTTACACTGGGATGAACACCTCCCAAGAAGTAATCACTTAAATACCTTCACGTTGAGATGCAACTCATTGCTGGTTAGGTAACTCCTATAATGAGCCACTGCAGAACTACTCCCTTTACTTCTGATGCACTGGCAGGAATAGCAGGGAACAGCAAAAACCGAAGGAATTTATAAAACTAGGAAAAGAGAAGAAAGAAAAGTCCAGACATCTTCTCTCCAACTGAGGCAAACTAACCTCCAGCAGTGAGTGGTCACACTAGACATTAACTGCTTCCCTGATATTTATTAGGACACTCAGAATTAGTTAGTGTGAAATATCATTGTCAGGTAAAGCCATCTTGCCTTTGCAGTGCAATCTGTCCTTGGATTACCCATGAAGAAGGACACGTCATTGAGTTATTTCTCTAACCCGTCTTTTCAGAAAATAAATGATTCCTATAATTGGTGACATTGCAGTGTACCATTGGTCAGGTACAAGAAATCCTTGGGCATCTTGTCAAAGGATCCACTTCTACAATGGCAGCACATCCCTCCAACAGATGAACAGGGGTGGCTGGAAAGCAATAGGAGACTTCATCCTTTGGGGTGCTACTCAAAATCTAGCAGAAGGATTAAGCTGGACAGGATGGCAATGACTTGCCTTTAGAGTTCACCAGGTAGCTTAGCATATTGATACCTAAATGAACTCTCTGGCAAGAGTATCTCTTGTCTGTCAGGTAGAGTTTCAGGCTTCTGAGGAGTTTCCTTGTTCAGGAAAATACCTCTGTGTACATTTTCTCCTAGCGCTTTTGTTCTGCAAGCTGGAGGCTTGTAAGCCTCTGTCCTTGTAAGCTGGAGGCAGAAATCTTTATTCCAGAGCATCCTCCTCATGCAATAATATTACATTAAAAAAAAATCAAAACAACAACAACTTGGTTTTCATCTCTTACCACATAGGCAGTACAAGGTCATAGCTTTCCCTTCAGCCTTGTAAGCCTCCCTGCAATCAGAGGGCAACAGGGCACGATGGTCTCTCTGTTTACTTCTGGACATCTCTCTTTTACAGAGAAAAAGGAATGAGGAAGAAGAACCAAAAACATGGTAGCTTTTCCGCAGATACTAAAAAAAACCTTTTACAACACACGAGTTTGGAAAGAGAAATGCACAATCTATTTATGAAACTTTTCACTTTAAGTCCTAAAAAAAAAAATAAAGAAACCTCACTACCTCACCCTCCACTGTGAAGATTCCAGGACTGAACCCTCCACATGGGCAGGCATGGTGAGACTTCTCAAGGTCTTCTAAGAGATGGTTCTAAGTCATCCAGAGACCTACTGCTGACCGAGCAGGGAGTGCAGGAGCACCTCAGAGAAAAGCCCACCTGATACAGATGGGGTGGAAACAAACAAAGAAACCTAAGACATCAGAGCCTCAGATTTTGCACAATTTGGATATGTGTCAATATTAAAGTGGAAAAAGTAGGAATTTGATAAAAAGATCTGATAGAAAAGCAAGAGAGGCACATAAGTGATAACTAACTTGATAAAGAACTAAAAGGGATAATTTAATTAAAGCTGATCCACATGGGTTTCTGGAAAGCAGATCTTGTCAAGCTAACTTGATATCGTTTTCTGATGTGATTACAAATGGGACTGCTAAAGGCAACCATCTTGATGGACGCCTGTACCACACCACAGTTTGACTGAAAAGCTAAAAAGCCTAAGAGATGGGATTCATCCACAGTAATCATAGCTGTCTAAAAGTTTGGCATCCTGTCTCAACTTCTCTGTGTTCCCATTATAGTCAATGAAAAGGAAAAGGTACTGTTGAAAAGTGATTTATGACTTTTCAGATAAGTCCTCTACATCTTTCTGTGAAGGTCTCCCTCTCTCTCCATTGCCTATTAAGAGCTTAGAAAACTATCAACCATTAGAAGCTACTTTTTGGATGGCTAGAATTAGATGTGATGAATCAGAATGACATCTTAAACTACTTAAAAACTACACAGCAGATACATCTAAGCCATCACTACACAACTGGGGAACAAGGCACTGGTATTGGAATTGGTTATTGCCTCCTAGGCTATCTTTCATTTTTGTTAAGAAAAATATCATTTTCACAATACTGGAAGATGACTAGAAAATGGAGAATAATGAAGAAGACAGTTAGGTTAGGTGAGTGCAACCAGACATGATGTACTTCACTACAGCCAACAGCAAGGCCCTGGATCAAGGCACAAGTATAATGAGACAAGACTTAACGAGGGAGGACTCTACTCTGGGAAAAAGAGATCCTAAAGAGGAGGCAAGGATTTGGGGACAGAGGCCATGAGGAGTAACCAGATTACTATGAATTTCTAGAGCAGTGCAGTAACAAAAAGCTCTCGTGCTCACCAGATGTACAAACAATAACAAACAGGAGTAGGGAGGCTATGTTATCTTATCTGGCACTCACACATCACTGATGAGTGAAAGGACTAGGGGTTTCACTGGGTTCATGGTGGTGTTTTAAGAAAGACTGAAAAATCCCATGGATTTTGAGGAAGCTAGGGAACAATTACAGCATGAGGAAACATGTCTTACTGCAAGAGACTCAAGGCGCTCAATCAATTAACTTATCAAAGAGAAAGTTAAAGAATGATTGGATCACAGTCTACAAGTGCTTACCACAGGGAACAAAAATTTGATCATAGAGGGCTCTTCAATCTAGCAGGCAAAGGCAGAACAACGTCCAAGGGCTAGAAGTGACAGCAAGACTAATTCAGTCTAAAAATAAGGTGCAAATTTTAAACAATCAGGGAATAACTTGCCAAGAACTGTGATTTATTTTCCACCACTAGAAAATAAGTTTTAATCAACACTTGGCCTTGTTAAAACTTCAAACCTCTATTTCTAAGCTTATTAATACATTCATTCTGAGAATCTCAGAACGTTATTGTGGAGAAAAAGAATAAATGTTGTAAGCTGGGAAGCGTTCACTGCAGTATTCACACACAGCCAAGGGATTTCATTTCCATTTGATCACCAAGTCCCAGACCCTCTGCTGTGAAGCTTGCCTAACTGAAACACCTTCGTACTGCTCCACACTATGCAAACCTTTCTGATTAATGAGCACTAACTCAAAGTAGATTGCACTAAAATTAGGAAGCAGGAAGAAATCATAATTTGCAATTATCCCTCGCAGAAATACCTCAATACAATACTTTAGAGTCATTTTAAGCGTACCATTGTTTTCCAAATGTAAAGGTAAAACACAAATCACAATATGGTAGAGATCTCTCAGTAGGCAATTAAAAATTAATCAGCTAATTAGATCAAATGAACAAGAAAATAAGGCTCAGGAAGACATCCATTCTAATTAACATAATATTAACTTACAAAAGACTTGTTCAGATAAAAAAAAATAATCTTTATTTCAAATATCAAACCAATCAATAAAAGGAAACAAACAGTTATTTCTTACCTTGTTATCCCCATGACCAAAGCCAAAAGGAAATGACAGTAATAGTGAGTCAACTGCCTGTGCAACTGTATTCATTTCTGATTATTTCTAATCTTGTTAACTGTTTGAATCCCCAGTTTAAACTAAGTTGTATTAAACTTGTGGAGATTCTACCTGTATTGTGCCTACCCTATACTTGCTGTGTCTCTTAAAAATAAAGCTAATGAGGTCCAAAGTCTCACCTAGGTTTCTCCTCAGCTAGGTGACTCCTAACTAAAGCACAGAGCTTTGCTGTGGAGACAGGGGATGTTAAAATAAGAGAAAAGTGGAGGGATTCTTAAGTCTGTGTCGGGGATGATAACATATACTCTCAAGGAAGGAAATAACATTATAGGACACCTGATTGAATAAACCTGACTGGTTAAGCGGAAAGGCTCAGGCAATCAGACAAGGAATTGGGCATGGTTGAACCTAATTGGATAGATTGCATAGATTAGAAATATCTGTAATTATAGGACAGTTCCTAAAATATTTTTTCAAATGTCAGATGACTCCAGCGATGACCAACCACCCCGACCTTCCAGCTGGAGCCACAGGACCCAGGCCACAGACTTCTGAGTGCTCCCAGCGATCCGGCAGCTGGGAGACAGCCGTAACTCCCAGCACTCCAGTGCAGCAACGATGGGGACGGCTCCCAGCACAACCCACAAGTACCACATTCTGTATCCCCCTCACAGATCTCCTCAGTGTTACCCAGATTCATGTTACCCAGTGACCCCTTTGCCAGCCCAACATAGCTTCCCTGCCCGCCTCGTGACACGGGCCTGGTGTGGGAGCAATCCCTGAACTTCCTGAGAGCTGCATGGGGCTCAGTGCCACAGGCCCAGCTGGACACAACCACATTGTTTACGTGTGCAGGGGAAAAAGAGAAATCTAGGAGTGTGTAAGGGTTTAGAAGCAGGCTTTGCAAACCAATTCCACAATGAATGTATTTCACTTTGATCACTCCTTCCAGCCCATAACAGAATTGAGGCAGTATTTTGTTTTGCAGAAATTAGTACCTTCCAAGACCGGCAGTGGATTTATTATTTCTGCTAGGGCTTGCACTTCCTTTCTGATCCCCTGCTGTAAAATCCAGAGGGACAGAACAGCACAGAAAATTACTGCGAAGATGTAGTGTGACATAGGAAGAGTCAGACGCATTATGTGTGAACAATACGACAAAAGGAAAAGCCATCTGAGAAATAAATGAAAATATTAATAATCAAAAGGGTGTCTAATTCTTATCTGGGCACTTGTTTGCTCACTCTGTGAATTAGGATCATCAGGCCATGGTGCATAAAGCTGGAAGGGACCCTGGGCCCAGCACTCAGTCCTGCTTGAGGAAGGTGCCAGAACCTTCTTGGGGAAAGAAACGGTGCCACCAGAAAATGAGTGAGGCATCATAATTTTTCTCTTTCTTTACTCCTGAAACTAGAGCTCCATGACCTGGGCCCAAATCTCCATATCCACTCCAAGCTTGGCTTTGTCACTGAAACAACCAATGGCAGTTAGGTCACACAGGGCAGCGGTCCTTTAATGTGGCCATGAGCTGCTGGTCAGAGACTTCAAATCATTGTGCAGAGATGACAAAAGTGCTGTTAGGAGAGAGTAACCTCCAGTCACCCCAACATTAAAACCAGCAGCAGTATATGCTGCATAACAAGAGTCACATATGCACATGGAACAGAAGAGCCTTCATTGTTATGCATTTCCATGTAAACTGTGGCTTACAGTTAATGGGATACAGGCTCAAAGGATAATGTTTAGAATTTACAAAACAAAAACCTCAAAAAAAAAGCACTTTTGTAACAGAAATTGTTTTTTCAACTGCAAGCTATGAACATTTGACATAAAAATAGTCTATCCAGAAATCACTGAGAATGTTGGAGAAAAATGGAGAATGACTGCACTTGGAGAATTTCCTACTAGTTTGATCACTGATTCTTCAGTAAGCTATTTAGGACCGCAGGCTAAACACTCTCCTGGAACAGATGCATCCATCAAATGCTAAGCCTACTTTAAATAAACAAGGATTGCCTATTTTCTTCTTGATGAAAAAGTTGTCCTCTCTAGCCATCCACTGCTTTGTGGCTGGTAGCTGACAAAATACTTCACTGATTTACACTGTAGCATGTGAGAGTTTTAGCAAGTCGAGGTCTCAAATACAGGTCAGTTTTTGTCACTGATGAAAGGAAATAATCTACCGGATATAGAGTAGATTAATATTTGTCAGGCTTTCCAAACAAGCCAGAAACCTATTATTTCCTGTTCTTTAAAGAACCCTCTAACTTGTTTTCTTATAAGGGATTAAAAAAAATTCCAGAAACTAAGAGAGCAGAACAGAAAACCTATTTCTCACTCCCTGATAGCCTGGAGCTGTAATACAGCACGATCAACAGATTTAAGGAAAAAAAAAGAAAAGAAAAAGGAAACCTTGCTGCTGTAATTTCTATGAACAGTTTTTGATCCTGCCCTTATTTATATCTTATCTTCATGTATAAATAATAAGGTAGCAGAGGGTGCAGCTCAGCTGGGAAGATCACCCAAGTTGTATGTCCTCCTTGGTACAGCAAATGACAACAGTGAGGACACGAGTGAAAAGCAGTGACAAGCTCTGAAAGCTCCTTGGCAGCAGGGCCAGATGCTGCAATTAAGTGAGTGGATGGAGGATGACTGCCTCAGGACTCCTCCTGGTCATTCTGCGGTGCAAGCCAGTGTGAGCCAGCACAACACAGAGATGCCCAGGTCACTGTACCGGCTCCAGAAGAAGCAGCTCTTCAGCGGTCTCCAGGCAGCGTGGCGCTGAGGATAACTGGCCCAGCTACGATTTAAGGCAGAAGTTCTACAAACAGCAGTCCCTGCAGTCTTGCACCACTGTGATTCATCTCCTCGATGCAGTTCACCCTCAGCACTGGAGAACAGCTGTGGAGTTAAGCCCACGTTATAACAAATACTTCACAGAAGGCCCTGCCAGTGGCTATCTCCAGCTTTCTGTAGGGGCCTGAACCTCCCAGGCTCCCTGCAGACCTCTGTGACTTGTAGCGTGTTCACTGCCTGACCTAATTCTCCTAAATGGCTCACCCATTTTGGCTGACAATTTCCTCTAGATGCCCAGACACCAAGCAATGGAAAATTTCCTTTAAATGCCAGTTAATGAGCAATGGAAAATGTCATCACGATGAAGTTATGCAGGTACTTAAGTGCTCTGCTGGATCGGGCCTTTTGTGAGCTACATTAGAGCCTCACATTTGAGGAGATTTTCTGTGTGTGACAAATAAAATAAGATGAACCTCTACAATAAAGGAAAAAAATATATATATGTAAAATATTTTTAAAGCTTCTGTGGTTCTCAGATGGCATGGTGGAGAGAAAGAGGGAAGGAGGATGCAAAAGCATAAACTAGGCTACACTTGTGTAAATTACTCTGACATTTAATAACTCTCTACTAAAAATTCTCAAGCAAGGCTACTTCAGATATTTTTAAGGTCATGTATCATTTACTGTCTAGGTCAATTTATGCTTCAGCAAAAATTGCTGCAAACCCTTCTGGACAGCACTTTAAAAATAAAGGTGTATGTAACTGTTTTGGCCATATTTTCCTCAGCAGTTTCTGCTCTGCACACATTTCACCTTGGAAAATTAAAGTAACATTCTGTAATAAGTGAAGTCAGTATGATATTTCAAGGCAAGCCAAGGACAAGCTTTATAACTGTGCTATCAAAATGCTATTAATAAAAGCAAAAATACACACACGATGCCTGTGTTCCCCTCAGGACGGAAAAAATTATTGTCCATTAAGTTAACATTTCAGATACCCTCTCAGTTTTTCCTAAGGTCCCAAAGAAGGCAACCAAACACATATCTCTTGCTGTTAACTTGTATAAACTATCTGCTATCATGTAGTGCTCTGTTTTAGTAAACACTCCAAGGCTTCTGAAGAGAATATATGGATGAGTAGGATTTCTGGGAGGAAAAGAGGCAGAAAAATGTTCTACTTCCATCGTTAAGTTTTATACGGGTGTCTGAGCTTATTTTGTTTGAGTCCCCAGGGTTGTATTTATCAATGCACCTTACATTAAGCATCTAAATTCATTCCTCTGTTTGTATGGTCCCCCTCACTGCGGCACTCACTGGGCCGTGGCTATCCCCAGGACAGCCCACGCTGCAGTGAGTGCCATCTCCTCTGGCAGAAGGATGCAGAGACACCAGGGCCTGCCGATGAGGCAGCACGCCACACACACCCCCACGCTGGCTCTGAAGGGGCAAAGCTGCCTAGAAGGTACCAGGCACCTGCGTTACCTCCCTCCATGCCCCTCTGCACTCCCTGCCAGGACACTAACTGCAGAAGCACAGGGACTGTGACTGGTCTGTCGCATTTCCTCAGGTACACAGTACAGGTGGCTGCCCAGCTACACACACTCTCTATCTAGCTGCTCCTTCCCTAGGAGAAAACACATTCGTGTTTAAAATATCATACAATCATACTGAGTTGCAGAGTTCCTACCCACACCATTTTTAAAAACAAATTATCCAAGGAACATGTGGCTTGGAAAATTTGCCTTTTCACCTGGTCTCAGGCGATCAAAATGCACAGGCACGTGTTTCCACTGGAGAGAAATTATGAACGCGTGTGTGTGTTCTGTTGACTTCTTTTACAGTGCTTAAAAAGAATTCCATTTTGAAATAAAAATGTAGTTTGGGAAAAAAAAAGCCCAACACAGCTCACTTTGAAAATATCATAGAGCATTTAAAAACAATCTGGAAAAAGGCAGTATTTATCAAGTTAATTTCATTATTTATAACAACTTCCACCCTCTCACAAATCTTGATATTTTCACTGAAATCACTATTATTGATTTTTTTATTTCCAGCCCTAACAAGAATGAAAGATGAACTATAACATGAAGTCACTTCTGTTAGTTACATTGATGAGGTATGTTAGATATTTTGAAAAACCTCACTAATGATACATACTCTTTCCAAGATAAAAGTGCTCACTTTAAAGCTCTGTGCTCAAAGGACTTTAAAAAGGAGCTTTTTTTCACTCTTATTTTCAATGCTCTCATCACACCGATGGGAAATTCTTAGGAAACTTGTCAGATCTTCCACATCTATTTCATTTCACTTTAGATCCTTGTCTCATAAAATACAGTGAAAAGTTCTCAGGCAGTTTATAGTACTATTAAAAACTAAACTAAGTTTATTATTCATTCAATCTCCTCCATTATTTATCCCTCTTGATTTGAAAGTAGGGCTCGCAAGCGCAGCACGAGGAGTTTGCAGCGAGTGCCTGGAACGCAGCCTCACCACAATTAGCCATTGATCCAGCTGCTCATACCACGACAAGGGAACGCAAACCCCCTCCTCCTTGAGGCTACAGCTCCACAGAGAAACCCTTCAACATCGCACACTGCTACCGCGGCACTTCTGAACTTCATAAACAGCATCGGCTCGCAGCTAAGTTCTCAAGCTGCAATCAAATGCACACACTTTTATTCATTGGGAAAGTGGGCTTTTGTTTTGGTTTGGGTTTTTTTTCAGCATGAACCTGTTCAGCTTTTCTGTACATGCAGATTTTTTAATTTTTTTTTGCCAACTTTTGGTAACACAACTTTGCATACGCCTAAACTGATGGAACAGGATCGCTCGTGCAGAACTAGATACATGTTAAATATGTTTGGGTTTTTAAAAAATGCTTTTACTGTATAAGTAAAACCTCACTAATGCGTGAAAGACGTGGCAAATATTCACGTTTTATGAATGAGGTTAGGGAACAATGAGCTCAGAGAAAGGATGAAATCAAAGGCGGCACTGCAAAATTCATAACACTCGGTAAATATGACAGATGTCACTTAATTTTAATTATTGATGACAGTATTTCATACTATGCTTGTTAACACAGAGGAGTATGAAAGCAGGCCACTTTACAGTACCCAGCTGCTAAGAGGTCACTTGGAAGTGGTAGGAGACATCAAGATTTTAGTAGCACTTTCTAGTAAGTGTGTTGATTTCAATGTTTCGTTATCCCTCAAGTTGTATTTACCACAGAGTTTCTTCCCAGCACCCATTTGAACTGGAAGCAATGAGCAGGTAATCTCCATTGTGCCTATGGCATAAGGATCCAGGTATGCCATTTCTGTACCTGCCTGATGCATTACAGCTTTTAATTACTCTATAGCAAACCAGCAGTCAAAGATGCCACGCATACCTTCACCATACATTGTACTAATGCAAACATCTACAAGGCAGTAGCCATGTTCAGATGTCTGTGGTGGACTCTGGATTCTAATTTTTGACCCATTTTTTCAGTCTTGTCTCCAATTTTTACTTGATAGGTATGACAAAGAAGTTGATCATTCAACCACAACTTTCTGCGATCAACTGTGACACTGTAACCATGTATATAACACAGTTACTCTGTTTAATACATAACACTTAATTTTTTCCTTGTTAAAAAGTCTTCTATTGGCTTTAATTACACTCATGAGAACAAAGAAGTGAAAAAACATATTGTTTGCCTGAGGCCTCGGGTGGAAAGTGTCACAGCTCTCTGGCTCTTTGGAGCCTTTAAAACTTCTCATACTCCTGATCCTAGGCTGAAATCCACTGCTCACCTCTTATAAATGAAGTGTGATCCCAAAGCACTCCAGATTGATTAAATGAAAACCAGGCAGGCAACCAATATACAAGTAGTTCACTCCTTCAGCCTATATGCTTGGTGGGTATGTTTATACATTTACATCTAGTGGCTCGGGGAGGAAATATTCACCTTATGATGTAATACATACATGTGTTTGCATTTATATTGTTTTAAATAATGATGTAATATCACAGTCCCTCAGGAACTTCATATTAATTTCTTACCTACCAAATTTGGCTTCTGTAAGTCTCTCTTTCCCAGCCCCAATTTCCCTCACAGGGCTGAAACGGTTTCTGCCTGTCTGGGTTTGTTTTCTCTTTACGGACACTCACCGCACACCCCTCATCATGGCTCCGAGAACCTCAGCGGAGACCTGGACCGACACAGGGCTGGCGGGCTGGCAGCAGCCAGCGTGGCCTGGGAGCCACCGGCGAATCGAGGGCTTGAGGCCGCCTCAGCGACGAAGCCGCCTCAGTGACGAAGCGCTTCATGGGCACGAGGCCCCCCTCAGGGCAGGCCGATGGCCGGGGCCCGCCGCAGGGCACAGCCAGCCCCTCTGGCGAGGGCAGATGTCGCTTTTCCCTCACGGAACTGCCGAAATAAGGGCTCCGAGCGCGTCGCCCCGGGGCCGCCGGCGGTGCGAGAACCGCCCGCCACAGCGCCAGGGCGGGCGCGTGGCTGAGGGAGGGAAGGCGCCTCACGGGGCGTGAGGGGGCGGCGCGAGGAGGCGGCGCGAGGGGGCGGCGCGAAAGACGCGAGCTCCCTCAGCTCCCTGCCCGCTGCAGTTCCCTGCCGCGTCCGTTATCCCGCCCCCCCAGCCGCGCGGAGCCAATAGCCGCTCGAGGTGACGCGACGGTGGCCAATCGGCAGCGGTGCAGTGGGCTCCCGGGCAAAATGGCGGCGCCGGCAGCAGCGGGGAGGATGCGGCGCCGCCGCCGCAGCGCGCGCTATGCCCGGTAGCCGGCGGAAGGGGCTCTGCCTCAGGCCCGCCGCCCTGAGGAGGCGGAGCGGCGGTGGCGGCGAGGAGCAGCTCACCCGGCGGCGGCCGGCGGAGCCTCCCGCGGAAGAGGAGGAGGCGGCCGGCGGAGCGCAAGGCGGCGCGGGCCCAGGCCCAGGCCCAGGCCTAGGCCTGCCCGTGGGGGAAGCGCCGCGCGCGCCCCGGCCGTCACCGTCGCGGGAGGCGACGGTGCGCGGCGCTGCAGGTACGGCGGGAGCGGCCCTGGGGGCCCCGGCCCGGCCCTGCACCCCCGGAGCCGCGGGGGCGGCGCGAGCCGGCTGTGAGGAGCGGGCCGGAGCGGAGCGATCCCCGCTCTGCCCCTCCCGCTGCGGCTCCTCTGGTCCAGGAGGGCTGAAGAGTATCTTCCCGCGCAGACACTCAGAACTGAGCGGGGAGGGGATAAAGCCTGGACCCGCACAACATCTCCTGCGATGCTTCTGCCGTAGTCGCTGCAGCATCTTGTATAAAACTATGTCTGGAGGCTTTCACATCCGCAGCGCCATTTCTGACGGGCAGGGGAGACGAGCAGAGCTTCCCAGAGCACGTTCAGTTCACTTACTGCTGTGAGACAGAGTTTCAGTAGCTCTATTCCTGCTTTTAACAGTCCCAGCTGAAACGGCCCAGTGGAGGGAAGTACAGGCACAGATAGGTTGTGACCCAGAACAGTTTGGGGACTCCCTAAAAGTTGTGACCCAAATCAGAGTCTGGGTGAACAAAACAGAGCAAGCCAGAATACAAAATAATCTCCCATACAAGTATACATAGTTTTTCTCTTACCACAAGTTGAAGTTAGTATTCCCTCGAGTAGGAGGGCTGATAGTTCTCATCCCTGCCATCAGATGCTGAGCATGGAGCTGTCAGTGTCACCTAATGCTCTGTTATCTCTGTGGTGATATAACTGATAGTCCTATTCTGCATTAAATGTATAGTTGTGAACAATATTCCTGTTGTAAGTAATGAAATGTTGATGAGTGTGAACTTTATTTTTATTCTTAAAGTTCCCAAAACATCTTCTTTATACTTTGTCTTGTTGTATGTCTTAAGTTACTCTGCCTTTTATTTGTTGTTGGTGTTTTGTTTTTTTTAATAAGGATCATCTTTCTGTTTGCACAGAGTCATGTTTACATAAAACACCAAAGAGATCGCTGAGCAGGAAATCCCGAATCCCTACTTTCAGCTCTCCTGTGAATGACACCGATATACAGCAAGAAATCTTCTGGGATCCTCATTCACCAATTGCACACAGACTAGGTAACACTAATGAAATCCAGACTTCAGGGTGCCCAGTTGAGGCACGCAGTGGGAGTGTACTAAAAGTTATAAAATTTCTTGAAAAAAGGCCCCTTTCTGTTATCATGTTAGGTGGCTTGGTTTTATTTTTTATTAAAAACCCATAAATTCTCAATATGGTGCTGAATCAAGTTCTGGTTTTGGCACATATATCTGAATGATTTGAGACACACTACACTTTATAAATGGAACCATTTTGCAGATTTTAAGAAGGCTTTTTGTTTGTTTTCATAGGCAATGGAAAAACCCAACAGTCGACCAACAGATGCGCAGTAGAAATTTCAGACATAGTTAATCGCATCGCTCCTCAGGTAATTGTTGCTTTCTGTGGTCCATGTATGCAGTAATCAAACAGAACAGTGCTACAGTATCCTGTTTGAGTCAAGGCTGAATTCTAGTCCCAATAGTCTCTTTAACTTGGTAAGAACTGGGTGTGCAGAAAACGAGTACCATGTTCTTAAGACTGGATTGAATTAAAATCACGAGCATAGCGTTTGACTGGTTGCTCTCATGAGCCAAAGATGCTGTAAAAAAGGATGTATTATAAAAAAGGTGGACTTGCAGCAGCTCCATTTTAGAAAGTTTTACTTTCAGAATACAAGTTCTTGTCCCTGGTCTTAGGAATACTGATGGGTTTATTTAACCATAATAATTCATCTGTTAAAAAGTAAGAGTTTCTTCACATCCTGGATTTACTTGGCAGATGTTTTTAAGCATCCTGAATGACTGCTGAAGTACAAGAACAAGACTGAGATGAGAGAGAGGCTCCACAGTACTATAAGCACAGTAACTTTGCTTCCTTCTTGTAAATAATTTGGCTTTCTACCCTAAGATCTGTGCTCTTGGTGTATCTCTCTCGCAGTAAACCTGATGCCCACAGCCTGGAAAGTGAAAATAAGATAGTGTTGTCTTATTGTTTCCCTTTTAGTAACTGCAAGAGGAGAACCTGTTAGTGTTTAGAAGAGAACTCCTAAAACAGTTCTGTAGTATTTAGCTTGCAAAACATGCCTGCTTATTTGACAAGGCCATGTAAAAAGTATTCACTATGTCATATTGTGAAAATTATACTTAAGAATTGTAAAGTTATCTATGAGGGATGCCACTTTCTTCCTTTCAAATGATTACAGCCCTGTCAAATGTAAATAATATCAGACTGGATTTGCAACTATCTGTTACTTGTGTTCTTTTTTCTTAAAAAAAAGAAAAAAGAAAACCTACCCCAAACCACCCTGTTAGTAAAGTTCAGATTACTTCTGCTGGCTTCTATACAGTAACATCTTGCATCCAGCATTTGTCTCTGGCCCTCTACACACTTTACCACTGCGGTACTGTATCTCTCAGATTTCAGAATTCAAATCCAAACCTCGACTTTGAAGCTCTGAAGCTCATTTAGTTTCTAAACTTCACTTATTTCTGCTTAGAGGCTCCTTATATAAATGAGTTGTAATGGAAGAAGTCAGAACTTTTTCCTGGAAGCATACAGAATGTGATTTCTTTCACATTCTCTGGTCTGTTAACGCTGCTTTAAGTGGATAAAGGCAGCGCCTCTCAGCTAGCTCCTCAGCAGCATACTAAACTAGATTGTAACATGAATATTGCAGATTATTTGTAAACCTGAAGTCAACAGGGTATTAAATTTGAGCACCAAAGTAAAATTCAGTTATTTTAATTGAACTTCTTGTTTTAAATTGATATAATTAAAGTAATACAACTACCTGTAGACAATGTTGCCGTAATCTCACTTAGTTTGTATTGGTTTAGCACCTGTCTGTGGCTTTCAACAGATTTAATCCAGTTTAATTGGTTTAGCAACTTTTAACTAATGCAAGGTGTGTGTCTAGTCCAATCTTTATCTGAAATCAAACTGCTAAGCATTATAAATCTAATCATTCAGGATGAAAAAGCAGCCTGTAACGAAGGCTCCCTTTTAGGGACGTGGATTGGTGAGGATGCAATTCCCTGCACCCCTGGAGTAGTAAAAGCACGAGCCAGGACAAAGTTAAGTTGTACAAGGTAAGTTACAGTTTTGTCTTGCCCATAACAGCTGGGCTGGCAAGAAAAAGGGCATGTGGTGTTCCTTTATGTGCAGTAACTGTACATTAGCATACAGAATGCTTTTGACTTTGGGCTTGTTATCTCTTCTCCATGGGGTATTTCTTGGGAATTACCAAAAAGATTGCATGCTGGCCGCACATGGAAAGCGCTGGGAGTCAGTCACATTCTCTGTACTCGTTAAACTAGAGAATGAACAGCTCATACAGTCATGTTACTGAGCTTGGCTAAACTCTCTCAGTAGGTCTGACTTTCTTTTCTGGTTTTTGTTTGTTTTTTTTTAATCTAGAGATCTTAAAATAAAAAATCCTGAAGAAGAACTCATGAAATTGGCCAAGGAATTTGATAAAAATCTAGTAGAGCTAGATGCTGCTCAGGAACAAGAGAAGCTTGATCATTACTTCATCCAGACCACCTCACAGTCTTTAAATAATTCTAAAAATGAAATAAATATGAAGAACCTGAACTCACTCCTTGGTGAAGTTTCTGAAGCAGATACTGCTCTGTCCCTGAAACCAGTTGGGCAGAGCACTGGCATCCCTGCTGCAGAGCCCTGCCAGTCTAGCAGTCAGAAGCCTGTAGACCTTGAGGCTGAAATAGCCCTTCGTGCTCTTTTTGACTGCTCTACCCAGAAGTGTAGTGGACAGTTGAGCCAAGGACTCTCAGTTATTTCTTTAAATAATAGTTTCCATGAAAATAAAAGCACCTTGGAAGAGGAACATCTTCCTGAGCAAATTACAGACATGCAACATGGTAATTCAGAGGCATATCGAAAAGATACTCTGTGTGTGCTAGGAAGTGTGAACCAGACTTCTCCAAAACGTGATACTCACGCAGTGACAAAAAAAAATCATTGTTCTTTGAAGGCACCATTGGTTGTCTCCAGTAAGCTTGCTGGAGTAGGTAATGATGATTTTGATGACTGGGATACTGATTTTTTGGCAGATGACTCTTTTGTGATGCAAATAACCCAAAATCCTGAACTGATAAGTACTGAAGAAGCACCACCTATTCCCACAGACCCATCTGTGCACAGTTTCAGTGATGCTAGCACAACAAAGGAAAGGAGTAGTTGCAAGTCAGTAACTTGTTTGGGTAATGTACACAAATCTAATAGCTTGCAGTTTTCACCTTTGAAACATTCCAGTAAAAACACACAAAATGTTGCAAAATCTCTTTCTTTACAGAAGCCATGTAATAAGACAGAAAACTCAAAGACAGAGACCATAGCCTTTCATGGCAAATGTGATGTTAAGCCAGACAAAATAAATGCTGTTTGGAAAACTGCCCAAAACAGTGATGTGAACTACATTCCTGTTTCAACACAACCTCGAGTTAAGAATGGAAATGAAACTATTCATCCTAAAAATGATCCTCTTTTTCCTTCAAGATCTAATCCTCACAGACAACGGACTGAAAAACCTGGGAATAAAACACACAGTGTTTCCTGTCCATCATCCAGTGTTTCTACCAAGACAAAACCTAATGATCTAAGTAAAGCGGTTAACCAAGCTAATACAGGTCACTTAAATCAAGTTGAAATGGCAAAGAAGTGTCCTCTGTCATTTGATGACTGGAATGAACCAAAATTCTCTGATGAGATATTAGATATGTTTTGTGAATCCGACAGTCTTTGGGATACAAACTACGAGGACGATGAATTGCTGTATCAGGTGTGTGATGATATAGAAAAGCAGACTCAGAGCCAGGATGTTAAACAAGGAAATGAAAGAGCCAAAGTTACACAAGGAGCCAGTGTTAATGCCAGATCAAACGCTGGTAACAGCCTCACATCTTCTAAACAAGGACTGCCTGATCGCCTCTCGGCACAGAAACCAAGTGCAAACCAGGACAGTCTCTCACTAAACAATTCCTGTAGGAATTCCTCAAAGGTGACACACGGGCTGGCCACAATGGGTCACACAGTGAACTGTAAGAACGCCCCAAGTCCCCCAGCTGTGACCTCGGGTCCTTCTGGGCAGTGTAGATACGCACTGTCTAGAAGCTGTCAGCAGGCTGCTTCCGAAGGCACCACAAAGGCTGCTTCAGGAAAATGGTACAGGTCACATTCGGTGCCGGCAGGAGAGGCTGGTTCTGAAGTGAGTCCTGTTAATGCAGTAAACATTCTTAATAGCAAAGCATTGGACAGCCCAGATCTTTTGTGTAATATGGGAAGGATGCCAAATAACAGTTCTGGTAACAAAACATCACTCGTGCCTTCAAAGTTTAAGTTCCGAAAGACCAACAATTCTCAGGGCGCTCTTCATGCAGGGCCTGAAAATCCAGGGAGTCATTCTGGCACTGGAGTTACTCTGCAGGGTTTGGAAGGAAGCAAGAATCAAGTAAATGTGACTTTGCACAGCAAGCTGGACAGTAAGAAACCACCTTTCAAGAGGCACCTTTCAGAGTCCTTTGCACTGCCTACATCAGGTATTTTGTCTTCACTGTTTCACTGTTAGACTGCTTGTTTTCTTACTGAATCAGAATGTCAGAGAAATCTGTACTGTATTCCAGCTTAAAATAGGCTTCAATAGTCATCCTTTCAGTTTAGGCATTCAGTTATTTTCTCCAAAATAAAACTGTCCTGACACATCTCTTGCATTCCTGTAGTTAAGGACTTCTGTTTCCCATTTTCATTCCACTTCTCTGAATACTTCACACTCTCTCCCCATAGACACAGAATCACTGGGATCAAGCGTAGGCTGATGGCAGCACCCAGCATACCACATTCTTAAATTGGTACTGAAAAATCCTGCTATTCTGAAATGTAGTAAATACTGTGGTGTGAATCTGTGCTTTCATTTACAGTTCATTTTGAAATTACTTATCTCAGCCATGATTCAAAAAACCCCAACTAATGGTGGGGCAGGGAAAGAAGGCAGCAGGTGATAAGGACTGCCAGTACTGATTATTGTACATCTGGAAACTGGAACCTCACATCAGTCGACGCTTCCGACACCTCAGCCTGTATTGTTGCTGACTCTGTGGCTAAAATGGCTAGTGAAATATCCTTGTGTTATCAGTCTAAACACTAACACTGCCTTTCATCTAGAGGGGAGCTCAGTCACTTCTCCATCATCACACAAGAGTCTGTAATTTTCCATGCACTGGTGTTACTTGCTAGGGAAATGCAGAGCCAGTGAAGTGCCAGTCAGTCTTGTTTTCACTTGATCTTATGGCTTGGTGAAGTTCTAATCAATATTGATTTTGATGAAGTGTGCCTTTAGAGCATACAGTATCAACCTCAATTTTCAGGAAGCACTGTTACAAAAACAACAAAAAATTAATTCCCACAAACTATCAGCTGGCATTATTTGAAGAACCAGTATTTTATCTGTGTTTCTTCCCCAGCAAAGAAGCAGATAAATGGAAAGCAGCAATTTCAGCAATGTTAAGGGGGAGTAGAGGAGAGATAACTAGTCATTCTGCAGAATGTTCTAGAAAATAAAGGGATGAAGAAGAATAGCATGGATTTTCCTTACAGATAAACAACAACTATCCTAATCTTAAATTTCTGGTGACAGGACACTGCTGTAATAAAAAGATGGACATTAAGCGATCTTTTAAAAAACTGCTATGTCATTTTTCATGGACACCTTTTTTTCAAGAAGCAAAGCGACCCTTTGTTTTATTTATCCAGTTTGAAAGAGTACTTATTAAACATACATTAATTGGAAATTAGTGTATAAACCCCATAAAATTCCTGACATGTCCAGGGGCTGCTCCTGTCGCTTCTGGTGAGGTCAGGATTTTACTGTGTGGGAATTTATCGTTCTGGAACACAACAGATAAAATATTACGCGTAGCTATCATGTTCTTGTCCCCTTTGCCAATTTTTATTGCTACTTTTGACCTTTTTTTCAACCTTTCTGGTTTTATTTGTGTGACACTTGGACTGTACCTGACCCCTGTGTCTGTGCCATCCCCATGCCCATATCTCTGCCTAACTCACTGAATTGGAGAGCCCTTTTCACTCTGATCGCCTTAATTTTCTTAACCCATCGCCATCTCCTCTGCTGACTCCTGATGTCACAAGGTTCACTTGAAGGGCAGACAAGTAAAATTTCCTTGAAGCAAATGTCTGCATCCCCAGGATTTTCCTTGGGAGGCAGTAATCAGTAGCACTACAAAGGTCATGCATCTTATCCCCTTCCTGCCTTGGGGACAGGATAGATGAGCCATTTGTAACGGGGGTGCCTGGTATGTCAGCATAGTGTGCTCCTGCCATAGATCTTCAAGCACTGAAAACAGGTAAGTTAAAATACATATTGAACAAACTTGAAGGCTCCTAATATGTGTTTTTTTATTTACAGTGTCTGTGGTGGAACACAAAAATAGAAAATGTTCTCAAGAAGAGATTGAAAGAAAAAAACAAGAAGCTCTTGCACGAAGGAAATCCAGAATGCAGGCATTCTTTAAAGATGCTTGAATTTGGAGTTTATTTTGTCTGTGGAGTAAGTTTTGGGGAAGGAAATATTATTATTGTAATGCTGGAAGACACATTTTAAACTCTGTTCACAGCTACTGACAGCAAACTATTTCTATTTCTCAATTTAAAAAAATCTTGACCTGAACCATAACTAATACTCTGGTGGTATTTAAGTCTCAATTAAAAAACTACCAGTTGTAAATGTGTAGTCCCAAACTATCTTCAGCACACAATGAAGATTGTATTAAGTTCACTACTCTTATGTGTTGAAATTGTGTAGTCTGAAAATCATCACAGCATGAAAGTGTGTGTATACACACGTTAAGTAGATGATGTCGAAAACAGACTATGTGTTTTGGCTTTGTTTCTCCTATTGCAAGTATTTGAATCTGTAAGAAGACTCTTGAGTACACCCAGACTAAAATATACTAATATTTGCTCTCAGGTAGAAGAAAGTTTCTAAGTTTTGGTTTAAAGAAAGTACAATCTAGAAAACATCCAACATTGGAAAACTAATGAAAATGCACAGGATTTGGAAAGCGTGTTCAGTCTGTCTCCGTTACTTTAGGTAAGAACTGTACATAGAGAAGGAAGAATTTAATATAAAAGTTTCATAAAGTGATAAAGCATCCTGGAAAGGACTTTTTGTTTGTTTGTTTGTTTTTGTTTTAAATTCCCTTCATGGAGAGCTGGAAATACCCCAGCTAACAAAAATGGACCACCTTTTTCTAAACATGCATCACTGAGCTAATTAAAAAAGGTAGCCTCTGTCATTTTACAAACCCACGAGCAATATAAAATACACCAGGTGAAATTTCAACAACTGTGCATCAGTTTAGCCATATGGGTTGTACATATTTTTCAAACTAAAGGCTGTTAAAACATAAAAATGCAATGTCATGTCAGCTTAACAGGGGCTGATAGAATTTCTGATGTGATAGATGGGTGCAGAGCTCAAACTGCAAAAACTGCCTGTGGGTAAGCTGCAAGATATTTTTCAACTGAGAAATGCTTATATGTAAACATGTGACACTATGAAAAGTGACTGTAATTTTTCTTTGTAAATAAATAACTTTGAAATGTACCAAAGGTTACAGGAAGCTTTTGGTTTCTGTAGTATGTGCCATTTTTGTAACTCCTAAAAATGTAAGTATTGTATATTTGTAAATCCTCATTAAACTTTTTTACAATTTTCTAGTCTGTTCTGGAAAATACTATACTACAGAAACTGATACCAGGGAGTGAAATGGGAATTCCATATGGACTTTACCTGAATGGTTCTCTCTTGGTTATTTACCCACTTATTCCACGCCTTAATTTGCTACCTAGAGTGGTGACACAGTGCTTCCTTTGATCCATTTAAACTAGAAATCCTTGGTGGAGGATCTGGTTCTACACACAGCTGTCTGCAGTGGTGTCCTGAAGCACTTAGTTATCTGTGCTGGCTTTCAAATCAGTGCATTTGCTTCTGTATTAACCACGGTTCCTGGTGCTAGCTACTTGATGATGAAATCAAATCCCCAAGTCCACCAAAGACCGTGCTGGTGCCCAGTCAGTGTTACTCAGTCTGTGGCTGCAGCTCCCTGTCCTTCTGCCAGCTCCAGCCGTTGTGCAACATGATGAGTTGGATCAGCTTACTGATCTGACTGAAAATTAACCCAGAAAAAATGTTTTCAGCTTCTCAAAGAACTCCATCATCATAATACCCTTAACAGATAATATAACATGAGCTAGCAAAGACTCTCTGTTGTGTTGTCAAGCCTCTGCTGGCAGTGTTCAAACAGTTTATAGGACAGAAGATTTGCATGTCCATATGACAAATAAACGTAAACCCCAAATAGTGGCTGTTGCAAAAGCTGCATTTATCCTGAGAGTGTAGTTTGATCGGTGTATCTGAGGGATGTGCTTGTCTTTGTGGTGTTCTAGGAAAATCTCAACTCTTGGGTGACTTGCCAGATGCACTGTTAGCCAAGAAAGTGGCAATGAAAAAAGACTTCTACTACCAATATTAAATATGAGAGTTCTAAAACTGGCTTTTAAGGTACTGATACACAAGCATGTCAAATCTTACTGAGAAAGAGAAAAGTTAGGCTTTTGCTTGGACAGTGTTCAACTTATCAACCCTTCCCTCCCCAGGATATTTCTCTAGAAATAATTCTGCAAAGGAACCAGGATAATTTTGTTTTCAAGGATAATATGATTAATTATACTTCTTATTTGAGAAGATGAGATAACTGGAAAGGAAGGAGCTGTTGTGGGAGCTAGAGAGTATTTTATAGGCAGGTTTAATTCTCTGATGGGAAAGGACTAATTTTTAATCAGGTTTAAAATTGGTATAAATAGTAGGTACATAACATGAAATACAGGCTCAGCACATGATGGCTACCCAAGCTCAGCATATAAAACAATAACATCCTGAATGCTTGCCACCATGTGTCCTTGAGCACACCCAGTTTAAAACCAGCTTACTGCCCTTCCAGGTGATGCTGATTTTCTCAACACCCAGGACAGAAAGGCTCTGGAGCTGCCGGCCTAAAATGCCACCACTGGTGTTCCCCGAGAGCAGGGTAAGAATCCTTTCACACAAGTGTCTAACCAACCCTCTTGTCTCCTGGGCTGTAAAGTAAAGAGCTGGCTGTATGGCAAGGGGAATTCTGTTGCCATGAGGGGTGTGGAGAGGACCCTTTGCAAACTTTCCAGTTGGGAGGAAGACACAAACTACTTTTTGACCAATTACTGTCACTTACCCAAGTATTTGCTGTTTAACCATACTTACAGAGTCTGTTTGCTGATCATTAATTTTGATAATTCATAGCAAATGCATCCATTGCCCTCCCCTATGAAATTAATTGTAACAGAGAGGCTTTGTTTTTTATTTTACTTTTCATAAATACCTATTTTTAGCATAGATATTACACTTCAAGGCCTCTAATTTGTTTTTTCTTAATCATTGCTTTCCAAATAAAAGCATCACAAGTTCTTGGCATCATGGTTTCTTAACTGATGTCACAACAAATTACTGAGATTGTTTTGGTCACACCCTATCCCCAAATGCCCTACCATACCATCTCTCAGGTAACAGAGTTACTTCTTTTTGTGACTTGACACTATTGGAAACAGATAAATAATTTATTCTGTTAAAATTAAACCACTCCATACTATTTTTATTAGGCAAACCTGATAAAAGTGAAGAGCTCAGAGAAATACTTTAACCCCATATAGTTTCATTGGTGGAGTCAATGCAGGCAGGAGATTCATTAGGGCTTAGAGACAGTTATAAAGAACAACCTCTACATTATCAAAAATAAAATGTCCCAAGGTAGGAATTTTTGTCTTTATTACAGAATCCCAGGATGGTGGGGTTGGAAGGGAGCTCAGGAGATCATCCAGTCCAACCCCCCTTCCAGAGCAGGTTCCCTACACCAGGTTGCACAGGAAAAGTGTCCAGGTGGGTTTGAACATCTCCAGAGATGGAGACTCCACACCCTCTCTGGGCAGCCTGTCCCAGGGCTCTGACACCCTCACAGTAAAGAAGTTTTTCCCTAATTTATCTGGAACTTCTGGTGTTCCAGTTTGTGCCCATTGCCCCTTGTCCTGTCACCGGGCACCACCGAGAAGAGCCCGGCCCCATCCATTTGCCCCCACATTTCAGGTGTTTATAGACATTGATGAGATCCCCTCTCAGTTGCTCTTCTCCAGGCTGAACAGTCCCAGCTCTCTCAGCCTCTCCTCATAAGGCAGATGCTCCAGCCCCTCATCGTCTTTGTGGCCCTGTTCCTATTTGTTGGTCAGAAACATCCAAAAGATTTAGAAGAAATTTAGTGAAAAATAAATTGTCTAGCGATAGAGATAGAGATATAGATACAGATATAGATACCTTAACAGACTACACACCCCAGAGCTTGTGTCTTGCGAGTGCCTGTGCTCTATGTGCCAGCCTTGCCCCTTGCCTCTGCCTACTGTGCTGGCATCAGCAGGGTGCCGGGTGTGCAGCCAGCGTACGGTCCTTGCTGGTGCTCCTGGGGCAGTCAGGGACACAGAGAGGACATCAGGTGCCTGGAGCACGTTTCAGATGTGCAGTCTGATGTATTTTAGGGACGTGGTAGTGGGCCTGGACAGGTGCTCTGCTGCACGTGGGCAGCCAGCAGCTTTGGAGAGCAGAAGTGCCAGAGCTGCAGCCCTGCTGCCTGCTCTCCTTACGTCCCCTCTGCTCGCCAGCGAGGAAGGAAGTTGAGCAGCAGCCTCACGACCCCACAGATTTTACAGGTCATGCTCAGCACCCCCCATGCTTACTGAGGTTCTTGCTGACCCACTGATACTGCATTTGCCTCAACCATGCCAGCTTTCATCTGCTTGCAGCAGACAACAGATCTTCATTAGGAAAGTATCTACAGCATTTTAATTAATTAATACACACGCACGCATAAGAAGTTGGGTATTTCAATAGCTGACATTTTGCCATGAAACCACATCTTCCTCCAGGCAAAAAAGACCTATACAAATAGTAACAACAATCTTAAATACATTCTAAATTAAATTATGACTGTCATGTTTCATTATAAATTAATTTATGACTGTTTGCTTAAGCACTCATCTTCGTTTCATTCAGAGCATAGTAATTTTTTACATGAGCAATCAGTGAGCTTAAGTTTAAATGTAAATGGAATTCCTGTATGTTGCCATACCTGAGTATTTTTTATTCCATGGATATTGATGTGTTTCACTATGAGTGATATTACTCACTAAAATCCAAGGACAATCTTTTTCAAGTAAAACATGTAGGAGATTTTTTTTTCTTCTAGGAAAGGCAGATATGATCAGATAAAGGATCCGTTCAACATTATTCTCCTTATTTGTATCTGAAATTATGTGTTGTGGGATATACATGCATCCATTCACACCCTTCCAGTTTAGGCTGGTGAGGAATCACGTTTAAAGCATTTGAGAAATTCAGTAATATTGGGGTTTTATTGTGTTAGTTGTATCAGATTTTCAGAGAGGCCAGCATCCAGCAGCTCTTCAAATTTTAGCCTATAAGGCACAATTAATGTTAGGGCTGCAGTTTAGGAATGGCAATGTAATCTTATACTATGTGTATGTACCACTTATTACATCTAGGCCTTTATACCCAGAGGAATAACATAGATTAATTCATTGATTATATCTTTTTAAGCCTAAAAAGAGCTACAATTTGTCAGGAAAGAATAGCTGGAAGCAACAGATAGTGACCTAAATAGTAGAATTCCAAAGATAAAATAGAAGAAAATGAACACAAATGCTTCATTGTTTGAGAGCTGTATTGTCTGCCACACACTCCAGTGAACCCAGTGTTTGTGGAAGAGGCCAAGGCAGATCTAATCTGTGGAGCTAAAAGTGACAGCCTGAGTAAGCAGCCATCAAGGCCGAAGCCAGGACGACTCTGGCAATCGTGCTGTAAATCATAACTGCAGTATTTGTCCACAGCTCCGGTCACGGCGCGCACTGGTGGTGTTGTCAGAACAGTCAGAAAAGTCCTGCCTCATAAAACACTTCAGGATATCTAACACACTGTTCTTGTGGAACTAAGTGTGAGTTGCTGTGACTGCTGTCTGGGTGTAACGGCAGCGTGGTGGCTGGCAAACCACCCAGGGCCTGATCCTACTCCTGCAGCAATCTCCTTAAAGCGCTGGAGGTAATGGAGTGACTCAGGCAAACAGAGAATCAGAGCCCGTGCGTTTCAGTACTGTGAGCACTTCTTGTCTTTAGCTCATAAATCCAGTGAAACAGCACTGCATTTATCAGAAACTGTTATTGTTTATGCACATTTGCCAAGTGTTTTAGGGAAAAAGGCTGCATTTATGCATACTTTTAACAAACGCAGTTAACAGTTTTCACCTCAAACAATGCAGTTACCAGAGGTGAGGACTACAGGATTTATAGATTTCCTTTTTCATGAGGACTGCTCTTTGCAGTTTATCCTCGCTGAAGGAAAAGCTTCATCCAGGTTTTAACCCTGGAAAATTAGGGCCCTTGTAGACATGGGAATGAAGCTTTGCATGCACTGCCACACTCTCTGCGAACAGAAAATGGGCTGGTCCAAATAAAATACCATAGTCTAACTCAGCATAGCAATTTAGGGTTTGGATATCATTTTTTTTGGCCTGAGCAGAGTGGGATTTCTCACATGCCTAAAGCCAAGCACATGCTGGGCATGTTGTGTAGAATCGTGGCTGTAGGGCCAAGTGTCTGCAGCTATTCAAGCACCTGGGGACGTTACTCATGGCGAGTCAGACTGGTGATACACAGTGGTATGGAGAAAAGCCCCATGAACAGTTGTTTTTGACTGTCCCATTGGATACTCAGCTGCACCTCTGGGTGTTAGAAACCTGCAGAAAGCTGACAGTGACCAAAAAAATGGACATAACGAGAGACAGAAAAATGTGGTCTCCAAGGTTTGCACAACAGTTCAGAAACATTTTAGTGATGAAGTGTTAACATTTCCTTCACCAACAATGACTTGCAAAGGACTTTTTAAAAAAAAATAGCTCTCATGTTCTACAGCAAAAACCTAAAATATGTGCTTAGAAATATGGTCTTCCTGGTTGCTTCTTACAGGCTACACTGTACCTGGGCAAGGCCAGATGTTTTTGTGAGCTCTAATGTTGTAAATGAAGGCAACTTTAACCCTTAGAACTCTTTTGTTACTGAACATGAATAGGTGTTAGCAATGAAGCTGAATTTTATAGAATGACTATGTTTTCCATACCACTTGCTCAATTTTCAGTGTGTTGGCTTGTCTGACTCCCATGTAAGCCACTCACCAGTGGCAGTCCAAACACCTCAATTTCCAACATAAAACATCAGAAGATCCCAGAAGATTTTCTGTTTGGTTTTAAGAACAGATTTCCAACCAGCAGTAAGAAAGGAAAAGAAAGCTGTGTCATTTATGGGCCAGAGGTGAAGTCTCAGAGAGTCATTTTCTCTACAGTTTTCTCCCAGGTCACAAAGGCTGACCTGGGCTCTTCACAGAAGACACTCCCATCCAAATCTCACACAGGCTTTTCTGAAACTCCTCAGGGCTTTTTCCTCTCCATCCCTTGGTAACTGTAATCCCTCAGTGTCGTGGTCATTAAGCGTGCTCTGCAGATCAAAGTAGGAATCGTGTCCTGCTAAGGCTCCCACAACAGCCAGACTCCTGCTCCTTTGTGGGAGACTGCAGCTACCTACCAAGCTTCAACTTTACATTTACTTTTAGCTGGATCTTTAACTCAGATATTTTCTAAGGCATGCCCACTCCTGACACTTAGGTCCCAAGTTTGGTGTGTTAAAGCTGCATGATCTGTAATCTGTGGATGTGGGGGGGATACCTGGACTGCTTCTAAAGGAGGTGTGTGAGGTGAGTGGCACAGCAAGTTCATTTGTGCTATACAGCAATCTGTGCACGTGAAACTTCTCACAGGCTACGTATCACCAGTGAAAGATTTCTAGAGATCAAAAAAGTTTGAATACACTGCATCAGAATGTCAAATCTTGATAAAATAGCATATTAAATAGAGCCTGACCAAGTGACAGTTTTCTAATAAATAACCATAGAGACAGGAAGAAAAGTTGGAGGACAGGCTGTAGAGAGAGTTATGGGTGAATGGAAAGAAATGTGAAGATGAGTTAAGACAATGTCAATCAGTGTAGGCCAGAGAAAGACAAACCCTTTGTCATTTTCCTGAGAAAGTTTGAGCCACCAGCAAAACTACATAAAACACCTGCTAGTTGTAAAAATGTCAAACAAACATGCATTTGGTAAATGGGGAGATTCAAACATTCAGGAAAGGGCAAGAGAGACTCTTGGAAGACGCCGGATATATTTGTCCTCTCAGCAATTTGCCTGTCCATGTTCCAGAAGAAAAAAACCACAAGTAGTTTTGTGAGCACTGAAAGTAATAAGCCTGATTTCCTACAGATTAATTAATGGAGTTTCTAAAAGGTGCAAGTTCCAGCTTTTTTGGTTGCGCCCCATAGCATGAGAATCCCGTGTGGACTCTCTAGGGACTAATAAGAATGAATGCACACCTGAGCTCTTCTGCAGATACAGGGATTTTTGAGACTTTTTCCTTTATCATCCCACTCAGCTTCATCCAACTTCTGAAAAATACCATCATTTTTACTCTCTGAAGAGCTGACTTTTCTCTTCCCCAGTCTGCTCAGAGAAATTTCCCTCATCCTTTTAATTTAATGGTAGTGTTGTACCCATGAGGGCTTGAGCATAGATGAGAAAAGATTATTTCCACCCTCCAAACCTGCCTAATTTTTGTTATTCACAGGGAAAGTCTTGCAGTTCACTAATTAATGAGTAATTTGATGTTATCTCTGACCTAGGAATGGGAGAAGATGGGAAAGGCCTGGGATTTTCATTCCTTGATAAGCCTTGTGTGGGACCCTGTGCTTTTGTCCATATTGTTGTTGGTCAGCCACCTTGCTGCTGATCAAAGCGCTGCCAGTCTGCTTGCTCGTAACAGCTGAAAGCACCAGTCCTGCCCTGTTATATATATATGAGTATTTTAATTAATTTTCCTATAAAAGAATATTTATCAGCTAAAATCAAGAAGTAAATCTAATTTTAAAATGAAGCTAGCTTCAATATTTACTGCAACTTAATGACAGCTTTAGACAAGAATTTAATTACATGGAGTCAGCATACCATATATATTGTAGGGATGTACCATGGGACTTCTTTTAAAGCGTAATTTAGAGTATAACTTTTAGACTGCTCCTCAATATGAACTTAAATCAAAATATTTCCACTGATGGAGCACATTCTTCAAAACTGATTACAAAAGTAGCCACAGTACTAATGGAGGCTTACTGTAATTTTATGTGTTATGGTATAAATGACTTGCAAGAACACTCCTGGGAAGTGGTACTGTAATTTAATATCTTTAAAGCTAGAAACTGCTAGGGAAATATTTTTTCACGGGGACCTACTTTTTCCCCTTAGTGTTACCTAGAAATACATCTTTCTGTAGGACAGTTTTGTATCCCCTGCAATTCACACACCACGTCCAGAGAACACGCTGAGTGTCGTGCTGTGCTTTGCAGAACAGCCTCCCTGAGGAGCGGACAGCAGACGAGGGCTGCGCAGACCGAGCTCTTCCTCCCTCCTTCTCGCTGCTGCCTTCTGCATGCTGATCTCGAGGAGGTTCACTAAGGCCAGTAATGGTTTCCTTGTTCACCATTTCCCTGGTTTTTGCCATGGTGTTGTGGGGAGAGGGAAGTGTTCCAAAACATCTGTATTTCAGGGCCTTGCCATGAAAATGCCACACGACGTTTGCAGCACAGCTGCACCCACCACAGGGAGATGTGAATCAGCTCTGAAGGCACAGGAACTATCTGTCTTTAACACTCTGCCATACCACTGAATTCTTAGTTACACTGATCTTATTTTAATGCCATGAGTAAGAACTGTTGCTCTGTGACTACCTTAGCCCTTGCCTACATCAGGCTGCTGTTGAACTGCTTAACAAACTTACTTCAATACAAGAGTGGCTGACACCATTCCCTGACTAAACAATTTCTAGGAGAAAAAGCAGGTAAGTCAGCTCAGCACTCCTGGGCAGATGAGGAGCTAGGTTTATTCAGGCACGTAACTGCTTAAAAGATGCAGACATGAATGAAGCGGGCTATGCCAAAACACAAAGGGATTTGTTCACTGCCTAATTATCCTGCCTGGACACTTTTTAGTGGACACTGTTTGTAGATCTCCTTTAGGTAAAACCAGCTACACTGCAGATCAGTATGGCACCATTCTGTTCTAAGGTTATGCCAGGCATATGCTCAAGGATGTTTCTACTCTATAGACAGGCGTGTTATCCCCTAACTGCTCCAAAGGCATCTAAAGGAAGATTTACACCCACACAGTGCCATAACAGCTCCACAGGAACTCTAACTAGCCATGAGTAAATAAGGCCCATAACCAAAAACGCTGAGCAGCACCTCAGCTGGTGTAAATTGTCACGGCTCTTCTGTGGAGCTGGGGACCCTTTACACAGCCGGAGGATTTGCTCCCCTGAATGCACAGACCTCCAATACATGAAATGTCCTTGCACAGCAGGAACACACAAACTTTCTTTTGAGCTCAGTGGGAAACCTGTGATTTCTCACTGCAGCCCCTCAGGTGTGCTTCACCTTTTATTGGTCAAGATGGGTATTTGCAATGGTCCACTGGGTAACAGAGATGCCTTTTTAACTTCCTTTCTCAGGTATATTCTAAATGTGTCTGGGAAAATTTACTTGCAGCTGGAATTGCACTGGGTAAGCCACACAGGTTTTCAGTGCTCTCGGATAAATACAGTACTGCACGGCCATCCACTGCTGCGCTGCAGGGGTCATGAGGCTTGATTAGCCCTGATGGGCTGAGAGGCCATGGATTTGCAGTAATTAACTAGCACTTAAACAGAATCATATAAATGCATCTGAATCAATTTTGTGAAGGAGAGGGCAGGACTAGACCTGGCTGCCAAGTGACCTCCAGCTGGCCTGTTGTCGGCACAAAGGCAGCTGTGGGAACAAGACAAGACTTGGTGCCACAGAGCCACCGCGGAGGGACGGCAGCCACCTTCCTGTTATCCAGACTGCGGAGGAGCCCTGAACTGAGTCAGAAGAGTTCAAAGCTGGCTCAGAACTGAAGGGTTCCCAAAGGAGAACATTTCCTATCACACTCTAAGAAGAATACAGGACAGAAAAGGTACAGCAGGGAGGTCATGCAGTGACCCCAAACATTTAATTCAGTCTGGTTTCCTCTAGTGGGGGAGTTTTGGTCACGATAAAGATTGTGGTACATGGATACACAAACAGGCTGTAGATCTACATCTGGATCCTTCCACGCATTTTTCTGTAGCTCTCAGCACTTCAAGCCTATAGCTCTAGACCTTGTCCAAACTATATCATGATCCTGACACAAAAAGAGCCGTTCGCAGAACACAGGAGATATTGGTCTGACCTGAAGTTCATGAAATCAAGGACAGCCCTGCATAAACTGGAAAATGACTCACTTGTCTGCAGCACATCCGGACCCAAGTCAAGACCTAGACAGCCTGTAGATCATGGCATTAAAGAATACAACACTTTGTAGTGAGAGCACTGTGGGCCATTATAGACCCTCCCTGTATCAGAGGGAATATTTCTAATAATCTCGTTTTACGGTCCACACACAGAAGTATTTTGTTATTTCTGCCCTAGGGAGTTTAGCTCTCACACTCCTCCAGCACTCCTTTTAGCTTGGCTGGGGGAACTTTGCAGAATAAAATAAAAACCTATGCAAAAAATTCTCCCTGCTCTGTAAAACCCACTGAGATAACCTCATTCTAATGCCTACATGGCCTGAGCCATATAAACCCGCCCAGTAAGACCCGGAGTTCTGCATAGCAATGCTTTCCAAGCCACAAGTAATCGTGTGTACTGAGAACTCCCCATCTAACTGCTATTGGGAATCTTTCCAATCACTAGCCAGCGTGTTTCAGTGCAGGATAACAGGAATTGTACAGTTAGCAATTCCTGCTTTCAGCTTGGCTCCAGGCTTCAAGGTATTCACTGCTTGCTTTTTTTTTTTCTCCCTAAATGCAATGATTTAATTTCTCATTATAATTATTATTCTGCATTCTTAACAACAATGTACTGTAGCACATTGAGCACCTTCCATGCATTACCAGTACAAGTCCCAGTCACTGCTCTCTACCATCTGCACAGGTCCAGGTAACGTGGTGGACACCAACTGACTTCACTAGGGCTATGCCTGGGCATGAGAGAAGCAAATGCATTAACGGGGCTCTGGCCAGCATCACAGTTTTTCTCTTCTAGTGCATTAAAACCTCTGCTTGACTGTGAGAAAGGGACACTGAAAGTTTAGAGGTGAATTTTAATGGAAGATTTCAGTAAGCAAAAAGAAAAATTGCTCATGGATGACAACAAAAAATGCTTCCTTGTCTATGGAGCAGTGCAGCAGAAAGTGCAAAGAGAGGAGAAACGGGACAGAGGAAGCCTGTCCATAAAAGAGAAGAATGGGAGAAGCAGTTGGCTAAATGGACTGGAAGATAAATGGCAACAGAAGTTCAAGAAATAGATTTCACAGGGTTTTTTAATGGCTTGGATTTCTTACAGCAGGTAGTAGAAAATCAAGGAAGCTGGTGGAGACAAGGTGGCATTGGCAAGCAGCATTTTAGATGGAAGGGAGGAGGCAGGGAGATGCTGCAGACATTGTCCATCAAGAACAGAGGTGATGGTAACATTTTTAGCTTTTGTTGATAAAAAAATCGTGCTCGTCCTCACGAGAGGGGAGACAACCAACGGCGGGAGATGAGGCAACAAGATGGGAGAAAAGATCCTGGTCCAGGAGACAGCCCAGGAGACAGCAAGTGCAACAGAAGTGATGCAGAAAATAAGGATCCAAAAATCAGGAAGAAGTGGTAATCAGTAACTGACCTGAAGAAGTCAAGCCAATACTGAAGTGGCAGCTGGATGTGCAGAAGCAGATGGTTGTGAAAGTCGGGACAAAAGCATTGCTGGCAGAGAAGGAGAGTGGCTGGCAGAGAAGTGCAAGCACATCGAGGATACTCACACAGGTACCTCTGTGAGGCAATGGGGAGACCAAGTGGCAACGGGAGGCACAAAAAATAAAGGAGCTGTCAGTGAGAGTGCATCTCCAAAGCAAACTGGGAATGAGAAAAAGAGAATTACAGAAGCCAGGTGTTGGGAGGGAGGGATCAGGAAAGAGAAGGGCAAAGATTGTCCTCAGATGGAGCCGAGTACGGGAGCTGGAGAAGCCTGTCTGTTAAAAATCTGAGACAGAGAAGCTGCTTAGAAGTGGGAACAAACAGCAGCTTCTGAGAATGGAGAGACAAGAGGAAATCAGTGGGTTGTTAAAAAGGCAGACTGAATTAAAGGGATTTCATTTTTTCAAGTCAAAGTGCAAGAGCATGCTTGAAGGCAGAGGGTATGCAAAACAGAGAGTGATTTAAAATACACAAGAACGGAAGAAAAATTGAGAGATAACAGAAGACAGAGAACTTGCACTGAGCCTGCAAAGACATCATCATCAATTATAAAGAGAAGGAAGGGAGCTGGGGTTTGGGAAGGACAGTACAAGAGGAAGCTGGAGGTCTTCTCTGGGCTTATTCACTCTGTCCTTTAAATAGAGGACTAGATCCTGGCAGGGGAAGGATGAAGGTGAGCAGAAAAACACATTCTATTAGTCACGAGCAAACACAGAGGGTTTGAAGCTCCCAGCCCAGTATGAACATCTGTATGTGAGGCAGTTCAGTCTCTGGAAGAAGTCCTGACCCTATTAAAGTCAATGACAAAACTCCTGTTGCCTTCAACAGAGCCCAAATTTCACCTTGTGTCTATGGCCATTCCACTGAGACTTCCAACATGAATGCCAATTAGAGCCAGTTTCAAAGGTGACATTTGTGACACAGATACGCGCTCCACTGGGAGATGAGCTAAGATTATCAAATTGAGTTTGCATAGACCAGTAAAGGTAAGTGTGACATTCCCTGTCCTAAAAATCGACTGAGGCAAACAGATACACACACAGAGAAACAGCTGAGATTTTGGATACAGCCAAAGCAGGCTAAAAATGGCATCATTAGAGATTTAAAGAAAAATAAATAACTCAGCCTGTGTGTGGCAGATCTGAATGAATCAATTAGTATGTTAAAAGACAAGCATAAAATAATGTTTAATTAAAAAAAAAAGATAGGGGAAAAAAAAACTTTGAAGGGTAAATTGTCTCGTATTTAAAAGTGAATGAACACAAAAACATGACTAGAGGGTGGTGGATCACTGCGTAGAGGCTTTCAGATGCTCGACTTATGCGACAGCCACTATTAGCACGTTCAGATTAATAGTTCAGCAGTAATTGGAATATTAAACAGTGTGTCATTTTGATTTCGTAAAATATGCATCTGAGTATCTTACTTACTACTGGGTTGATGTGAGATGTAAGCAGACAGTACTGCAGTACTCAAACCAGTTATTTTTATTTTTCAATTTGCATGTTGATGTTCTACATGCCTAGATCAAAACCCATGCAGTCACTGATTCAACACACAGCATCAGTTCAGTCTCCTGATCACAGTGAGCCTCTCCCCCGTTATAAGCCTCTGCAATACACTAATTTTACAAGTAACTTGCCAGTGAAGCAGACCTGTGCTTTCCAATACTACTATCCCATTTATGAGAGTCAATCTGGGCTAATCCAGTGCAGATAGCCTTGCGGTTGTGTTTTGCCCGAGTTTTATGTAGATCAGATTCTCTCCTAACGCGAGTGATTCCAATTCTCCACTCTGCTCTATTATTTTCATATAAACATTTCATCTACACTTCTTAGACCAGTGTAATAATGCTTAAAGGAGTAAGGGAAAAACCACAGTAATCTGCAAACTACAATAATATATGCTGGGTAGCAGGTAAGCCCCATTTCAGCCCCGAGGAGATTCCTGCTTCAAGGCAAATCTGTATCTCATTCTGAGGCAGGTTCTGAATAAATACACGGTCAGATCAGGAGTCACCACATCACTCACCGCGCGCAGGCACAGAGGCAGACGTGGCCTCTGAGCAGCTGAGGTACCGCTCAGAGGAGACCCAGGCTGGCACAGGAGGAGGGCAGCAAATCCAGCCTGAAAGTGCACTGGCAGCTCTGTGTGTGGAAGCCTGCACATCACCTGCTCACACTGAACCCAGCCTTAGGAAAAGCACTAAATCTTTTCATGTGACACATGCCAAATTCATCAACAGCTTTGAGCCAGAGAAAGACACAGATCGCTTTTTAACTGTTCCCGTTACGTGTGATAGAAGAAAAATTAGAATGAATAATACAAGGTAAACTCACTGCTCTTCTGCCACTGTGTGGAGTAAGGCTTGCTCAACACCTCAGCACCTGCAAAGTGTGAGCCTGTGAGATGAGCAAGCCCAGCTGAAGTGAGATGGGCCATCAGGCTTTCTCAGCCTGCATCACACTGCCCAGACTGCTTCTGCTTTTGCTCAGCCTGCAGCTCTCCCCAGATTTCAACTGCAGGTAGAACAGAATTGATTGGTTTGATGTCATTGGTGACACAGACAAAGGGCACGATCCCTAGATGCTGAACATGAGCTACCCCAATGCCTGAAGTCAGGCTCTGAATGACCAGACCAACAGTGGCAGCAGAAAGCTGAGAAGCCTCATAACTTGTCATCCTAAAGCTGGGGACTAGAGAGGTTTTTCCTACAGAGACACCTACTTGTCTATCCCAGAAGAGGGGCGGAGGGGAGTGTTATGTGTGCATGTGTCAAGTGAGGAGGCGATAGGTTTAATTAATCTTAAATGCCTTTACAATTCCAGAATTGTAGCCCTGGATCAGTTCCTGTACTAACATGATTAGCAAATATTGACTTTTGAGTACAATAATAATGTGTCATCTGAAACCCTTGATAAGTAACTTAAGTACTTCCTTAGCTTTCATCTTATTAAATTAGATGAGGTACAGTTGAGACACATTACACAAAGCCAGTGAAATGAGAAATCAGACCTAAAGATTTTAGCATTGATTAAGGGAAGCCCAAAGTTGCAATAAGGATGAAACTTTGTGGCCCATGTTCTGATCTCCACCCATGGCTGTGGGTGCGATTGCCTGGCTCCAGGATGTAGGCTGATGCCAGGGAGCTCATCAGACTTTGTTTCAGAGCTGGCTAACACGGAGGTGTTTTCTTTGGAGTTCTTTGGCGTGGGGTGAAGTCACTTGTTTCCATTTTTGCAATTCTCACAGTCCTACCAGGGGCAAACATTCCCTGTTTGTGACTCTCTGACGTGCCATCCATCATGTGATTACGTATGATGGCCATATAATGTCAGTTTATGGAAGGTTAACTGCCATGGGGTTTGAGCTTTTGAAGTTAATGTGAGGGAGAAAAAAGAGCGGCGTCACACTTGTGTGCCTGTGAATATGTAAGTATAACACACTCCAATCTGTTCATAAGGTTTAGTTTAAAAATGTGTACAGCAACTCAACCAGGAAAGGAGTTAAAAGATGTGATACTCCTCAGATGCAACCTGACAAATCTTACTTTATTGATTCGTTTTCAAAGGCAGTGCAGTGAGAGCACTGCACTTACAATAGACTTTGGAATGAGGGGAGGGGGGGGAGGAAAAAAGCTCCAAATGTCATCAAAGCAAATGGTCTGTGAATGTTGCTTCAAAGCTAGTCGTTAGTTGCCAGGGTATTTTGCCACAAAGCTTGTAAAGAGGTTTTCCTGGAGGGGAAGGTATGACAAAATGCACTTCTTGGCAAGATGACTTCTGCTTAAATAGCAGGACACATTAATTCTTGCTTGATACATAAAATTAATTAGAGGATTAACATCCTTTATGAAATTTTGCCAGAGATTTTTTCCTTTTTACCAGGAATAGACCCCAGGCCTTTTCTGTACTCTAATGAAATTGCAAATTGACTTGTGTTCAAATGATGCTTGACTAAAATGAATAATTAAAAATGTATTGCTAACAATGAGATGGGTCAGCTGATCTTTTCAAGGATTAATTAGTTTCAAGAACCATCTTTCTTACGTAACACAGCAAAGGCCAATGCCAGCACACCTTGTTTTCATGCAGCAGTTCCCCATGAAGTCAGTGGACCCATTCTACTCCCAATTATCCAAGGTTTTATTCCAGATTCAGTCTGTTTAGAGTGGGTTTTCCTCCAGGGCAATTCAGAGAGGAGCTACAACCGAAGGAGTTGAGCTGTTATTCTGTCTATAATTCAACAAATCAAATTCCTCTCTTTATTAGGGTCTGATCCAAAACCAAGCTGAACTGGCAGGAGTCCCCTGTTTGTCGTCATTAGGCTTTGCATCGAGGCCAGAAAAGGGCATTACTGTAAAACCCAAATACCTCTACAGGGATGAACAATGTCACATCGGTGCAAGAACTCTGTGACTGCAAAAGGAGTCAGGGTTAAATGTTCCATAGGTCAACAAGTGGATAAATGGAGAAGAGCTGAGACTCCAGGGAGGCCTGTGTGTGTCTGTGTGCATGCCTGTCCATGAAATATGCTGGGCTTTCCTACTCTCTAACGTGAACAGGGAGGTTCAGGATCTAGGAAAACAGACTCAACAGAAATTTTTCAGAAGCAGGTCAGGAATCTAATTCTCAGATTTTTCAGAAGCTTAAAGTGTTTAATTTCCAAAAGCACCTAAGTGCAGTTAGTTTCCATTTTCACAGGTGCCTTGGAAAACCCCACTGAGCACCTATCCATTTCTTTACACATCTTCGACAGCTGGCTCCAAGTCCCCATTTCAGAGGTGACTTGCACACCGTGGCCCCCAGCTCTGGCTGAACACCACGCCAGGAACACCTGGAGGGTAAGAGCAGAAAGTGGGAGAACTGCCCTGCTGCTGCGAGTCTGTCCGAGTTAATTCATCCCGGGCTGACGTGGGTCTGTTTGCACGGTGCTGTCCTACCCTGTGCAGAAGTTTTCTCGGGTACTTTGAAAACTTAAACCTTTAGCTTCACATAAGGTGAGATTTACAGAGGCACAAAGGTGCAAAGGGAGCTGGTGATTGGAGTCGAGGACCCAACCGGTAACGTGCTGCTGAAAATCTTTCACTGATCCTTCACTTTTAACACATGAAATGCCTGAGTTACTTCCCTGGTGTGTGCAAATAAGTGTGTTTCACTTTTAAAATTCCTTAATCACTTTGTGTGTTTGTAAAAGGTCCCTTTCTGCAAGGAGAATTTTAAAAAAGAAACCTAACATCCAATTTCAGCGTTTTCTCCAAACACTTTCTCACTCTCAGAACGCTTCTTTCTCCTCGCGTGTTTCTGAGTTCCCGTCTCCGATGGATTTTTCAGATGTGTTTTATGCTGTGTTATGATGTTTCTAATTTGGGTGATGAAAGGTTAAAAGATAGGCCTGTATGGAATTACCCAGTGGCTCTTGTGAACTACCATCATATCTTATTGAGTATGATCACTCTGTCATTTGCTTTGGCTACAGCAAAGCTTTCAGATACAGTAGGAGTAAGCTGGGATCCCCAAGAGCCTACTGTAGAGTTTGAAGGGGGTGAAAAGACAGTTTCCTCGCCTCAGAGTCGCTAGCCATGAGTAAAGAGACGATGCTCTGGAAAATGTTGTTTTTCTTTGGCTGCCCTTTAGTCAGATCTTCTCACTGCTGGCATTGTGCGGAGTCAGCCTAAAAGGTGTATTTAGCATTGAGGGATTTGGTAAATACTGCTTTATTGTGCTTCATGCTCCCTACAGGGCATTCTGAAGAGATGAATAATAAGTGTGAACAGGAAGAGCAAGTTTCCAGTCCTGTCAAGTTAATTAGAGCAGTGCAGAATGAAGCCAGGCTTGCCGTTAGGTAGGCTGAAAACAGGCAAAGGGAATCACTCGGGCATACACAAAAATGTTACCCCGCTTCTGTTACTATTGTTTGCTTCTGAATCAGATATGAAATGTAGCTATGTTTTGTTACCCACAACAAAACTTCTCTCCAGTACTGGGCATATAAACAAAATAAGCTGGATATGCAGAGCTGCCCCCCTGCTGTGGCAGAAGCAAAGCTTGCCAAGCGATGACGCTGCCCTTCTAGCTGCCGTTTGAGAAGTGTTTCCTTAGGGCTTCGGGGAATTAGTGACACCCAAGCTCAATGCCATTTCATTCCGTACAGACACTTCAGAGCCTGACTCAGCTCCCAGCTGTGAAACAGTCCCTCGCGTTTGCCAGCCGCCTGGCTTCATAATTTTCTGAGACTTGCCTTTTTCCTTACAGCAGCCCAAAAAAGCCATTCTCGGTGTGATACTTGGGCTCTAGTTTGTGTCTTTTCCCAAGTCTTTTCAGACAGCCATCGACATAGGAGGTAAAAACGGGTCTGATCCAACTCCCGCTTGAGTCAGTGGAACAGATTCCTGCTGAATGAAGTGAGGGCTGGACAGGATCAGCAGCCCCTATTTTTTCATTCCCTGCCTGGACAGGAGTGATCTCTATTGTGCATTTCCAGGCTCTGGTATGAAATGACTCAAACTCTGAGGCTACTGCTTCTCCTGACAACTACTCCCCAGACTAAACAGATCATCTGATAAGAAAATTATTCCCCCCTTTATCACAACCCGCCCTCTTTACTCCGTTCCCCTGCAAAACCTGTATTTTTATGCTCCCTCCGTGGTGTTTTCACATTTTTACTGATAACTAACACAGCCCTCCCGCGCTCTGCATTCGGATATATTTAGGTGCTTTCATACGTCCAAGTTCTTCCAATTCTTTTTAGCACTTTATTCCTCTCCTGTGACTTCATTCCAATTCATAAACCTTATTTCTCTAACTTGCCTGCATATGGTGTCTAGAGATGTGAACTGCTTTGCCACAGTACAATACAGCAGCTGTCCCCACGAAGAAGAATATTTGGGTGGGATTCCTTTGATCCTCGGTGTTATTCACCCTAAACTACTTTCCAGCTGATAGGGGAAAAAAAACACAGTTCCAGGGCCTAATTTACGTCATCCTACAGCAGAGGTTGAAAACAGGTCAGACTGGGACCTAGAAATACCTGTTTCTCTACTGGGAGGCTTACAGGGAGTCAGAAGGACTGGGGTGGCTGTGAAGACATCTCGCATCCCATCTCCCATCCCACGACGCGAGTCACGCCCCTGGAAACGTGCAACTGGAAACGCTGCTCAGAGCGGCTTTCAAAGGGAACAAATGCCATGGCTAACAAAAGCTGTTCTGAAAAGCTTACTCCTCTAACTTCTTATTGAGGGAAGTGAACAAAAATGGAGCATTTTTCTAACCTTGGAAGCTCCTGCTTTGAAGTTTCTGAGTGGAAAGTTGTGGTTGTCGCTGCTGTTCGTGCTGAAAAGCCTTACAATGAAGATGCACCAGATTTCGAAAATGAATTAACAGAAAATTATGCTGAAACATGAATGAAATGTTTCAGCGTTCCCTGCATCCCATTTTCAGTGTAGCCTTAGGTTTCTTTTTCTAATTTTGGTTCACAGAGAATTTCAAGCTTTCTTACACTCAGCCTGCTCCAGAACAAAATTACACTGTCCATTTGAGATTTCTAACTAAAGTGAGGTAAGAGAGCTAGCTCCTGCTCCATTCTGTTCTTCATCCAAAGACTTCCTCACTCTCTATTTTTGTTTTTCTCTTTTGATCTTAACAGAACACATGAATACTCACTTCCAGTTTTGCTCCCCTTGTCCTCGTTTTCTGAGGCTGCAATTTAGAGGTCACTGTTGGCCTCTGATAAGCACAGCGTGTTCTCCAACTCCCCACGTACCGTACTTGATCGCAAGAGTGTGGGGAGGGACACAGAGGTCAGGGAGAAACTCTTACCCTTTTCTGTCCAAAATGCATCTGGTGTGAATCAGCACAGCTCAGCTGACTGTTGCTTTGTGCCTCTGAAGGGCTCGCACCTCACCACGGTGTGTGCCCGGGCCACACAGAGCCAAGGAGAAGGCGTATCACTGAATGCTCCCTCCTCCTTAGGGTGGCTGCAGGGGCATGGGAGTCAAAAACGTCCGCTCCTTGAAAGAAAACATGATGAAGAGTGCTCCCCTGGGACACTCTGCAAGCAGGCTGTTACCACTGGTTTTCTTTCAGCTCCCTAACTCCAATTTTGGGCAGCTGCTTTAGACCAGCCAAGGAACTCCTGCTCTAGGATCTACAGAGGGAAGATGGTCCACAAAGGGAGTAATTTCAGCACTGGGGACAATAAGAGGTCTGGGGCCTGAGACTTAGAGGCAGACACTCCCTTCTCTTTTTGAGAGAGTTTCAAAATGTTTTGGTTTCCATCCCAAATTGGACAAAACCAGACATTTTACAATTGCAAAACCCTCCATAAAAAACTGAATGATCTTTCTCCCCTCAGCTCCATCTGAAACAGATGGGAATTTCTTTAGTGAAGTGACCACTTAATTAAAAATATGTGATACCAAATGAATACCATTTCAGCAGGTACTGGGAAGACAAGTGAAGAGTGTCCAACCTTCTCCAGGTGTCTTAGACAACCATCTATTGCTTTTTAAGGTGTCTGGCAGCTGGTAAGTAATTGAAACGATGCTGTCGGCTCCCAAATAGAAGAAATAAATGAACACAAAAGAGCAAGATTTCAATTAAAGTTCATCATGTAAAACAGGCCTCATGCCTTCCCTGACCACAGAGATTAGCTTTTGTGTCTGGAATTGCATTTCATAAACCTCCTCCCTCGACATGGAACATCTGCTCCCTTTAGGACTATTGTTTTACACCCATAAATAAAACATAAAATTACATTTTTGTCACTCTTCAGGCCAGATCTTCAGCTGGCATAAATCAATGGCAAGCAGTCAACCTCAGCAGAGCTCTCTGCTGACTTAAACCAAATGAGGATCTGGCCCTCGACGCTTTGGTGCTGAAGAAAATAATGGGTCTGGGCAGAGTGTGTGGGACATTGTTTATCAGAGAATGTGTGTGAAACTACGTGGAGCAAGTAACCATAAAGCATGATTGATCTCTCCAGCATATTTTAACACTTTTTTTTTCCCAGTGTTTACTGAAACCTTTTAGGTAGTGCAGTCTTCTCAGATATCATTTTATGTTTGAAAAGCTTTCTAATTCATAATGAAAAGTTATGCGTCGCTCCAATGAACCCCCAGCTTCAATTACTTGCTGTGCAAATGGTTGGCCTGCATTTTGACCAATGTTTATGGTGCTTGGCAATTTTTCAGTAGCTACTTTACCCTGATATGATTAATTTCTTGCATAATATGAGGTTTTGCATGTGTGGAGCTGAAATAATCCTACTAGGCAGAAGAGAAATAAAAGAGCTTGTGTGTTTCAGCTTTAAAAACATTTGAAACATAACATCACGATTTTAAGCGTGCCAATGATAACACAAGTTAGCCATGGATGAGGATGACCACGCGAGACATGAAGCTCCTGATGGGATTCAGCAGCTTCAAAGTCTGTACTTGGCTAGCAAGGTCAGAGCTGGGCAGCCCCAGAAGCGGGGAAGCAAGGGACGAGCCTGGAGCTCATCCCGGGTGACTGCAGCAGCAGGAGTGGGGACAGTTCCCAGTACTCGTTTGCTTTCTTTTATGCCAAATCCTTCTCTACATGCTCATCTCCCTTTGCACCACAAGTGTATTTACTACCCTGAAATAAACAGGTAAAGCTTGAACGAACAAACAAAGCTGAATTTAAAAATCTGTTTAGCTTTAAGCACCTGAGGAATCTCACTGGTGTCACGCTAGGTTTGAGCTTTAGCTTCTCCAGCTGGATCAGACTTTACAGCAGGCGACGAGGTAACGACATTTGGATCTACACAACCCTAAAAAGACAAATATTGCTGACAGCTTTTTTTGAAAGGGTTTGAGGAGAACGAGGTACCCAGCCCCTACTGCATTCTAAAGCAGAAAGACATTTCCATGCATGGCACCTGGCAGCCACTTCTCTTTGGGCTCTGTAAAATGAGCAATATAGAGCTTTATCACCCGAGCTGCCTGCTTCTGCCGAACCAACAGACACATCTGATCTATTCAGCTCATCATTTAGTGGCGTAACGAGCACGTCCTCTGCGCTGATCTAAGCAAAAATACTGTGCTGCAAACTCAGGAGGCTCTTAGGCGGGCACCTGATCCCACGTGCTGATTCATGGGGAAAGTTACCTTCAGCAGAAGTTGTGAAGCAGACTGCTGGAAGTGGTAACCTCTTAAACCACCTTCCAAAGAAGCCCTTAGGTGCCTCCAAAAATCCCCACCTCTGTATTTTTACTGAACACAATCACACACTTGTCACCATAACAAAGTAGGTCTACATTGCAAATTCCAGTGCAGCGAAGAGGTACTCAGGCCAGCTGTAAATGAGCTAGCCATAAATGAGCCTGCTTTCTGGCAGGACAAATTAGCCCACATGGAGCTGGCACTGCCAAAAAGCAGGGTAAATTAGTCCTCTTGGTGTCCTCTGCTGTCTCATCCTGACAGCGTCCAGTATCCACAATGGTTCGTTTACAGCTGGCTCGGGCATTCCTCCTGTGTCACGTGGCCACGCTCAGAGCAACGCTGTTCTCACTGCTGTGACATCCACGGGAGCGCAGGAACTGAGCCCAGGGGGTTCCTTACCTTTGCCTTTGAGCTCAGCACAGAGGGGCCAGGGCAGAGGTGGCAGCACTGCAGCGTGACCCCACTGAATGCAGCAGTTCTTTCTGCTTACGTGAATGTACACAAATTAAGCGGTCATCTTGGGTGATAATGAATATTGAGTCCTTGGGAGCCCAAGAAATTACTTTATGGCCACAAAGATACGCTACACAGAGTGTCTGATGCCGAGATGTTTGTGAGATTTTTGCTTTTTAGCTTTTTAAGCCAGTCTTTTGTAACACTTGCTCACCAGTGATAGAGGTGGGAGTAGTTGACTTACCCTGGGTAACTCAGCTAGTTTGGTCCCTCAAGTTCTCAAGAGATTGAATCAGCAGCATTACTTCAGTTTTAACATTCTTTTTTAATATCTAAAGACCTCATTTCAATGGTTTTGAATGGAGAAAAAAAATGCATTAAAAAACTTAAGAAACACGTTAGAAAATTAACTGACTTAGCTGAATTCAAAACAGGTGAAGCAACATCTACCCCTGCAATCCAAAGTGATGTGGAACTTCACAAGGCACCTACATGGACAAAATAAACATAAAATTGAACAAAGATCAATCTATACTTGAAACTTTCAGAGACATTGATAGGTAGGAAACTGCTGGGTACAGATACAGCTCCCCTGCCAGGGAAGGGCTCAGGGCAGGATGGCTTATTCCAGTGAGGTGCAGTAACACCAGCCACGCTCAGAACAGCTGCACCAGTGTATCTGCATCTGACCAGCAGCACTCACACCAGCACAGCGATCTGGCAGAAGATCACATCCAATTTCATGCACACATGCCAGCAAGACCTCTAACACCAACTCCAAATATATCCCATTAACAGAATTCTATAGGTTTCAGAAATCAATGCCACCCAGTAGGGCAGGCTTTCACAACCAGACAGTGCGGCGCATGAAAATGCACCTCAAAGCGCTGGTGGACCTGTCACCTTCCTCGGCACCCTGGACAGCCAAGAAGACAACTTCAAATGCCCCAGTGCCTCCCAGTTTCCCACTCGGTGTTCTGCCTTGCCCAGACTTGGCAGCAGAATGGGGTAGAGCAACCAGCACGTGCTGAAATCTCCTCCAAAATGTGAATGCAGCCCTTTCTTCTCCTGTATTTGCTTACAGATCAGTGTACCCCTGAAGAACTATAAACAGCTGAGAGCAAAAAATAAAGGGACCTCTGAAAAGTTTTATGTCCTCCAAACTATAAATGTCAGGTGGCAACACGAGGCAGTTTATTTTTCTGTAGAAATATATAATTTTTTTTTCCCCCACAAAAATATTTTCTCTGAAAAAAAAAGGCTATCTGTCAGCTGGGATTGTCTGAAATACAGATATAGATCTGCAGTGGTACTGACAAATGCCTTTAAGCACTTGAGTTGACAATTATTTTTTTTTCCTCCTGTCCCCCAAAAATTAATGTGTATATTAAAAAGTGCTTGCATTTTTAGTGTTTGGTGTTTGGGATTTTGTTGTTGTTGTTGTTCAGACAGTGGAGGGGCAATGGAAAGGACCAGCCCCAAGTAATGTGCCCAGAGAGCTGTACAAAAATCCAGATCTGGCAATTCTGATAGAGCAGCAAGAACCAGATGGGCTGGGTAACTTGAGGAACAGCATTTGCCAGAGCAAACATTCCATTTTCACCCAGCTGAGGGCCAGTTCACTCGATGTGAAGGATGGAGCTGAGCACGTGCGCATGGCTGGGGGCAAGGGGCACACACAAAGGCGGGATTCCTCACTGCCCTGCTTTCCCTCCCCAATTAGGGGCTGAAACGAGCCACTGGAATCCAGTGTATATCCTGGGGAAATGAAGGCCCTGGCTCCTTTCCAGCTCCTATTTCTCTCTTTCTCCAGCAAACAAACAATAGGCCAAGTAGGATGTTGTATGTCGCCCTGGAAAAGAAAAAAAGTGAAGTATTGATAAACTGAGATTAATTTTTACAAAAATGTTTATATCAAGTGCATGTGCTTTGCCTCTTGGCCATTATGGAAATGTCAGGGGTTTAATTGGCAGCTGTGAATAGCAGCACCTGCAAACAGCTCAGGGCTTGTTCCTGTGGTCTGGCAACATTCTTACTTTGTGCTTTAAATAAAGGCTTACTCACCCAGACAGAAATAGCTGACAGGGGATGATTGATGATTGCCCATCACGCAATGGCTGACATCTACCATTCACTGCATCCATTTACCACTGCACTTCCCGATTTCATTACCAGGGCCGTGACATCGCGGAACGGCACCGACGCAGATGGCAGCTCAGCCCCGGAGTTCAGCTGATGCTGAGCGCATGTTAAGCACGGAAAACAGATTACCATGAGCTCCAATCTATCTCGTGTGGTACGTTTTGGAACCCCTATCTGTTTACTCCAGGTAACCTTTTATAGTTCTATTTATCCTGCCTAGTTTCAAAGCAGATAGCAATTTTCCACAGTGCAGAATTTATAGTGCCATTTGCAACGCGCGTTTACACAATACTTGCTTCCCTGAAATATTAAGACAAGATTTTGGCATTCTAAAGGTTCAATTTTGCTTAAGAAGGAAACAAAAAAAATGTGAGCACATAAAATCCGTGATTTCCCTCATCACAAATATCCTCTTCTGAGCAAAACAAACGGCTCGCTCCCCGCCGCACACCTGCGCGGGGCTCAGGCCCCAGTGCCCGTGGAGCTCAGAGGCAAATAAAGAAGTTTCCAGTGAGAGGGGCCAGTCCCACTTCGCTCAAAACCCCCGCTGACCCCCGCCTGAGATGGGACACAGCGTCCTGTGAGTCCTTGTTTTTATCTCGAGCTCATCAGCTTTGGCACAGGCTGCTCTTCAGGAAGGCCGAGGCTCAAAACGCAGTTTTCCATTTTCATTCAGAAGCTGGGCCAAATATCAGCTCTGAAGTTCATTTTCAAACCCCACAAAGTCCAGAGCTGCTCAGACAGGATTTCAGGTCGGCTCACAGTTAGGGTGGGGGATGCTTCTAAAGTTCAGAGCCACCATCAGAGGGAGGGCTTAGGCTTGAACACCTTTCCTTTGGCATTTGTGTGGACATCAGGAGAGGAGCAGCAGAACATGGTCAAAGAGCACCAAGAAATCTAAAGGGCCACCCCTGAACTAAACACTGCTCTGTAAAAGTAACCAACCACAACTCCAACACTGATAACCACCTCTTCCATGCAAACAACTGTAACTGAGCCTCAAGGGAGCACAGGAGAAGTCAGCTGGGTAAAGCCTCACCCAAGTGAGTAAGAGTGACGCTAAACGGGTCGATGCGACTGCTCTGCGCAGGTAAGCTGCTGAGAAACGCACGGTGTGCAGCGAGTTTTGGCCACCACTGTCAGAGCTGACTTTTGCTTTCCTAGCTCAGGCTGTGAAGTTTTCAGGCCTCTCTGGGAATGCACCTCTTCTGGGTAAGTTTGCTGGAGCAAAGTCTGAAAGCATGTGGGCAACCAGGGCTCTCAGGGCAGCTGCCAGAAGCTTCCAGGAGAGGCTCTTCATTTTCCCACCAGCCCAGGATCTGCAGCAAGCTTTCAAACCAGGCAGTGAGCCCTTCCTCGGCCACTCCACCCCTTTTTCCCTCCTCAAAGCCTGTGTAGCCTCACCCTCTCCTACTCTGCCACTGGTAGGGTCTTCTGAAACCCAGATCTGTTACTTCTTGCAGCCAAAAGACGCTGCAGCGGGAACTGGTGTCAGTGCGGTTCTTCAGCAGGTGCCGAGACAGCCAGTTCCTAGACTGACACTGGTAATGGCTTTCCAGAAACAGCTCTGTTTCATCTCAAACTTGCTGAGCCAAATCCATTCCTTCCGTATTTCAACCAGCTTTGCACACTTAAGCCACTGCTTCAATCTCCATCCGTAATTGCATGCAGTCTGGCTTGTAAAAAATGCAGTGGTTCTTTTCTTTATTATGATTATTTAAAGCAATTAAAGATGATCATACACAAACTCCAGAATTAACATTGTGTAAATATTTTTATACAGAAGCTGAAGCTAAGACTTTTACCCCTTTCTAGGTGAAATGTGGAAGATCCATTCCAGAAAAAACAAATACCTTCTCCAGTTTAACTCGAGACAGCATGAAAAGTCTTCCTGTCGACCTCACTTAAAAACCTGTGACGCTCTTAGGAAAGGAAACACCTTCTCTGTGTGCCTTCTCGCACACGTGCCATCGCTGATGGCCACAGATGACAGTACAGAGGTTTTCCAATAAATTACCCTGAATTTGAAAAAGTATCTTTCTGCAACATGGTTAAATTCAACGAGGCAAAAAGGATTTGTAAAACTTGTCAAAGATACATGAAAAATGCAGCAACTGTAAGAGAAACAGCTACTCCCAGCTTTGGAAACGAGGAGCTGGGGGGGGTTAAACAGGGCTGTAAAACACTAACTCCAAGCACCCCTTTTTATTCCTGCTTCTGTCATTTTGATCCAGCCAAATGGCTCTGCACTGAATTTTCTGCTGCCCAGCACACAGCTGGAGGTACTGGAATATTTTTTGCTATTCTTTGTAAAAAGCACACTAAGGAGCTACTTCAGCCTGGCACCCAGGTGGGTGGTCAATGCCACCTCCCCACAGCAAAGCCTGGAAGCAGCACTTTAAAGTAAAGCATGTGCCCTGGTGCTCTGTTGAGAGAAACCTTACTCACAGCCCAGGAGTGGAGTTATGAGTCGACAGATCTTTCTTTTTAAGTGCTGCATGACCCTGCTTCATCAGTTTCCAGGCAGGAAAGAGATTAAATGGGAGGGTCAAGACATGAAATAACACTGGGAGGGTCTCTGCTTCTGCCCTGTACTTGCCAGGTGGCCTGGGGATGCCTCAGCGTGGCTTGTGAAGACAGAGGCAGGTGTGTCCAGCCAGGCAGAGCTCAGCTGGGTGCAGTGAGGCGCTGTCCCAGAGCTCTGCTGTCCTACAGGACGCGGGCTGCTGTCGATGGGTTCGGAGCTCCGGGGCAGCCCCGCAGTGAAGGCAGCGGGAGCCGAGCCGCCGGCCTGGCACCCAGGAGAGCAGGGAGCACACACTCCCTCTCGGCTGCTGCTGCAGCTCCCGAGTGCCATCATCTCCAGGACATGAGTGATGAACAACAGCCTGGGACAGCAATGTTCACAGCCAGCTCCCTGAGAAAATGTCTTAGTGGACTTCGAGGGATTCTGGTTCTTTGTGACTCCGGTGTCTTCTTGTCCCCAAATGTCCCTTACAACCCCAGGATAACGGAAGAGAGGCAGATGCCAAGGACTCCACTTACACCCTCAATTGCCTACTTCCACTTTCCAGAGGCATCAACTTTCCTATACTGAGTATATGCAGCCAGCAGAGATTTCTGTGCTTAAAATTAAACGCCTAAATCCCTGCACGTGAATTTGGGACAAACACACTCCCAGGGCTACTTCTAAAGGTGAAACCTTCAATGGTTTTGATACATTCAGATCCTGCAAAAAATGGGCACTGTGGGGAAGGCCATTTAAAACAAACAAACAAACAAACAAACATCATCAACAACAAAACCAAATAAAAAAGCACCAAAACTTATTTTACACTGAGCTCGATGATATGTAGTGAATTAAAGCTGTGCTCAATGACAGGCATGTGAAACAAACTGCATTTCTGGCTACACAGCATCCGTCTGGCGCTCTCAATTAGGCAGGGGGCTGGTGTAAAAGCAGTATATATATATGTAGGTAATAAAAGATCAAATCAACATGTGTACATGGAAGGGAGAGGTGTAGAGGTCAGGCCTGCCACGCTCACAGCATCACTTCTTGGTTCTGAGCTCTCTGTTCTGCAGTCGGGGCATTCCTGCGGCGCAGGGGGGAGCCTGGCACCAGGCTCTGTGCAACACCTTCCCTTATGAGTACCTAGCAAAACAGGAACGCTGCGTTCCCAGAGCCAAAGAGCACCTCTCATTTCCACTGAAGTCAGTAGAAGCTTTGGGTATTACTTTGAATCCCTGACAGTAGGCTTTTTAAAAATTTTCCATTTTAATTGTTTCAAAACTTTAAGAGCTAACTGAAAACAGCATAAAACAAGGTAAAATAAATGGCACTGTATTACCAGATATTGGCTAGGTGCTACTTTTCAGACAGTGTCTCCAGTTGCATCTAGAGTTCCAACTGGCAATGACAATCTTTTTCAGCTCTGTCCCTTATTTTCCTTTAAATCACCACACATCCATATGTGGCACCACAAAACACAACGTGATCTAAGGTAACCCTCTAGAAATAAAAATGTGCTTTGGATCAGATCCTTGTTATTATACGGATGGTGAACGTTTGATCTGTTATTTACTGCACTTGGATTGAAGTGTGCAGACAAGTAAGTGTCCTCAGTTGGGCAGTTAGCAGATCTGTACTTATAATTTATAAATAAGGACTGTGTTCCCATGAACAATGGCTCAGTGCAGCCTACAAACCATCACCCTCGTGTCACTCCACTCAAATAACCCCGTTCCTCTTCTGCATGGCTGTGGCTGAATTCTTAACAGGGTTGCCCTGCCTCCTCTCTCACAGGCACGTGGTGGGGCACTCCATTGTTATTTTGAAATGAAGGAGAAAATTGTTTTCACAAACACCAGAAAATACCAGAGATAGAGCAACTCTGTTTGGGATGTCCCAGGAAAAACCCCAGCTCCCCTAAGGCAGGGGGAGAGAAGACAAGAGCAGAGAAATGTGTATTTGCGCCACTCAGCTGTGTAACATAAGGGGAATCTTCCCCAGTGCATAAAGTGTCACCCCAGTTTGCTTCTAGGACAACACTTTACTGGAAAGGAAGGGAAGCCACCGCGCCTCCTCTCGTCCCGGCTTCTGCTTACGCAGACTGACTGTGCAACTCATCCACGCTGCTCATCCTCTTACACGGAATCATGGCATTTGCTTGGCCCACTGTGATAAAACCTCACTCATTTCTGGCAGATAACATCTCTGTTTTCCATGCATGAGGGCAGACAACACAGTAATGAAAACACGGGGCCAAGAGCAAAACACTCGCGAGTTCTTCAGGGCAACATGTTGGAAAGGCCAAAAAGAATGTCACAAGTGAAAAAAGGGGCCACTAAACGGGTGTAAATAACCTGCTGCAAGGCCATTCGTCACTGCCAAGAAGGTGTAACGAGGCCTCAGTATTAATGAGAATCAAGCCCTGAGGCAGAGGAGACAGATGTTGGCTCATAGCCCACAGATAAATTAATGGCAGATAACAGAGCAGAGCCCACGATCTACCCCAACAGCAGCTTTTAACACAACCACACCCCCCGAGAATCTGATCCCAAAGGCAGCAGCCCCTTACCCCGCACAGACAAAGTGTGGGTGGAGAACAAACCCCCCAGGGGGTGACAGGACCTGCTGCCATCCCCTGCCAGGTGAGCCAGGATCACCTGCCAACCCCTCAAGCCAGGAGCATCCCTGCAATAGGATCCTGATAGTTTTCTCTGAATACGAACAACCTCTTGTGCTTTAGCTCCTCAGAGAAGTTTGGGGATGACTTACCAGTGCCTTTACTCGACTCTCCAAGAACGCCCCTGCTGCACAAATTAGTGCTGAGGAGAAATTAATTAATAGCCCTTCAGGAGAACTGGAAGCAGCCTTGAATTCTGCAAAGATGGGTTCATCACCATTTTTTCAAGTAACAGCCAATCCACCCTGGTCATTTGTACACGGTCACATGCAAGAGTTTCACATTGTTACTTTTTTATTAGGAAAGAAACAGCTAAAACAGGTAACCACCAAATGTTACTGACAGAGGAGACACAACATTTATCGCCTCTCCCACCAAAGGCATTTGGAGAACTCTCCCTGTGCAGAACACCAGCACGAGACCTCTCCTCGCCAGCCTCTGCTTTAATTGTCAGTCTCAGCATCTGCACTGCAAACAACTGTTTTTTTCCAGGGGTTCATAACTCAGGATTGCTCTAGGCTGACACATGGCTTCAACTTGGGAGCAAGCATTTATTTTATAAATGGCCTTTTCTTTTCTTTTAAACGGTGATTTCTTTTTGGTTGTGCTTGTAATGTATGTAAAATGATTTGAGATGCTTTTTGCACTTGTGTACAGTAACTCAAAAGCAGCTTTCACTGGAACAGTGGAATTTGGCAAGTGAACAGTCAATATTGCCCTCTAATTGCTTCTAGCGTCTTTGCAAAAATAAAAACGTCATTTAAAATGGCTGAGATATTTCAATTTGAAAAGTGGCTACTGAACAGGCACAATAATGGGCATGGATTTTTACTCTGCTATGTAATGCACATATTCAGCATAATGCAATGCCTAAAATATACATCTCCAGATTAGGCCTGGACTAACCACTATTTTTTCTTTTTTTTTCTTTTTTTTCTTTTCCCTCCAGTGGCTGAAATGGAAAAATAAAACCTGTTTGGGTTGATCAAGGATCATTTTTCCTCTGTCTCCATCAACACCCAAAACATTTTCCTACAGGGGTAAGAGAAGGCTCCTTCTAACCCAAAACTAACGCAGTGTTAAAAAAGCGCCGTTAAACACCCTGCACAAAAACAGCCAAGGACCTGATCGTGTCCTCCCCCTTCCTGGCCACTGCCCAGTCACTCTGAGGACACACCCCGCAGTTCAAGCCCCAGCTCCTTTAGCAACCTCCCACACGTAGTGACTTGGGAACAGCCTTCATCCTGGGCTACAGGTACCCTGGGGGCGTGGTGCCTTCACTGTCACTCTCGGTTTCTCACGGCCAGTACCAGTCTCTTCGCTAAAGAAGCCCTCAGAAGCAGACTGCTGAGTTTTCTCCTGAGATCTGACGATGGACCAGAGTACGTGCCCTTCCTCCACTCTGGACTAGGGTCGTAGTGACTCTCCACAGGCCAAGGAATATTTAACAAAACCTTGCATCTCCACCAGCTTTGACAAGGCAGCCTCTCACCCATGAGTCTGTGGTATGCCCATGAGAGTTCCAGACAAACTTAAGGAAAAATGTCTTTCCTGTGAGGGTGCCAGAGCCTTGGGCCAGGCTGCCCAGAGAGGGTGTGGAGTCTCCTTCTCTGGAGATGTTCAAACCCACCTGGACACTTTCCTGTGCAACCTGGTGTGGGGAACCTGCTTTGGCAGGGGGGTTGGACTGGATGATCTCCTGAGGTCCCTTCCAACCCCACCACTCTGGGATCCTGTGAGAGATCCCAGGACAGAAAGGAGAGGGGAGCACAGACAGCCCCAGGCAGAGGAGGGGATCTCTCACCTCCAGGTAACTGCTCTAACAGTGGGGTACTGAGGAGTGGGAAGCACTGCTTCCTCTCTCTGCTGGTGTTCTGGGTGGCCCTGAGCAAGCCCAGGCTTGCCAATGAGCGGCAGGGGAACGGCTGGGGGACACCCGCGGTCCTGCATGTTAACTGGAGCTTAACCACCCACAGGTGACTGGACCAGTAGATACTCAGATACCTCAAACCTCCCTACAGCACCATGTGGCTTCATGGTGCCTTGAAGCTCTCAAATGACTGCACCAGCCTCTTCTCTCCATCACGGGCTGAGTTTTAACACTGTGGGGCCGTTACAAATGCACTGTTTCCATTTGCCATGCACTGTTTGGAACAGGCAAATTGGCACCGCACTTCTGTCCTTTTCTTCTCTACTCATGGAGATCAAAGCTTTTGTTTGTGGTTGGGTTTTTTTTGGTTGTTGGTTGGTTTTGGGTTTTTTTAACAAGAAGCTAGGGATGAGTCTATGTTCATGTGACTCCAGAGCCTGAGGCTTTAGAAATCATCGCAGGAATCTCACTAAGCACCATGTGCTGACAGCGGTGCAAATAGCAAACGTTCACTTGTCTAGGGAGGCTGTGTATTAACTCAAGGCCATCGAGAACCACAACCACACTTCTCTAAACGGCAACAGCGAGTCGGGGCGGAGGAGCTGGGAGAGGGCTGAACAAACAGGCGTTGTGCAGCCCCCCCGGTCACAACGGATCCCCCACGGGCACTAAGGGGCTTTTAAAGCGTGGCACTGAGTTCCAGCGTGCCGTGCCGGGGCTCTCCCTGACAGGTAATCCTCAGCTCCATCTACCCAGATGGAGTTAATTTGGCTGAACTGTGCTGACCTGGGTGAAGGATTTTCAAATATAAATGGTACAAATGCAACTTTCTCTGGCAACAAAGTCGTCCTATGTTAGGATTTCCACCATCTCTCCCCCAAGCCTGCCTTATAAGGAGCGCGTTCCTTCTACTACGATTCGTTCTGTCATTAATCTACGTCTTCTTTCAACAATAAAAGAAATATGGAATGAGATTACCAGAATGGATGGCCTGGTGCAGACTAGAGAACACTCTCTTTAATAGGGATTTACATTTGACATCAGTTAAATGTCTCGTGCCATCATGTTGCAGCTCTGTTATGCGGATTCCGGACCGCGCTACCGGCCTGGATGTGAGTGCAGGGCGCTGATTTACCGCCTCTCCCCGGGCCCTTCGGAGGAACTGAAACCCCACATCCTGCTCCAGCGCTCGCTCACTCGGCCAAGGCAGCGGCACGGGGTGGTGGAAGCTCTTCCCAAGAGGGACAGGCTCTTCAGGGTTCGGCTATGCTGTCTGCCCAAGTCAGCTGGGAGAGGAGCAGCAGGCAGGGAAGGAGAAGGGTGCAGGTCTCCAGGACCTGGGCTACCTTCTGCGCAGCAGATCCGGGGCCCCCCTGGGCTGCTTGTCCCCTGATGCTCCCGGGAAACAGGAGTATTTGCTTCAGTCACCCTGCTGGGAGAGGCAGTTAGGGCCAATGGAGCAAACGTGTCTTGTCCCTAAAGTGACTATTCTAAGTTTCCATTACCCAGCTTTAATTAAAAGGCCACTGAGATGATTTACCCCGTGAACCCAAGTGCAAGAGCAACCGCCTTCGTCCAGCAGCACTCGCGCAACACCTGAAGCCGCACAGGGGAAAGCTCCTTCTCCTCCTGACACTAAAACTGACAGGAATGGGTTTCTTTCAAAATCCTCAAACCTCTGCTCTGAGGAAAAATTGTTGGTACTGGGACTATTCCCACTGACACCAAGATACCAGACTTTGTAGTGTGGCTGCTGTGCTTAACTCCAAAGAAATCACTCTGGGTAGTAGGAAACTAAATGCAGATTTAAAAACAATAATCTCCTGCCCAGCGAGAAGTGTACGTGTTAATTTTCACTGTGATCTGCCTAATACTGTTGATCAAATCTTTGATTAAAATAACATTAGCAGCTGAGTGACAGGGAAGGAACTGAGCAAGTTTGGTTCAGACTGTTATAATAATTTGGATTTCTTAAGTGCTTTGTGATAACACAGTACCCTGAAGAGCTAATATTTGTTCAGCAAGGGCATGCGACATCATTCTTTTATTTCCTGCCTCTCTCTCTCTCATGCAGTGATTGCCTGATACTAAGACATGTTTTTATTGTTTCTCAATAATATTGAGGCAGTACCTAGAGTTTTCACATTTTCATTGTGTGCTTCATAAAGGAAGCAAGATTCTGCTCTTATTCAGAGAAAGTGATCACTGAATAGACAAAGGGAAAAAAAATGAGGGGAAAAAAGGCTGGCAAGGAGATAAACACTGTAGTCCTTAAAAATGCTAAATCACCTTCCAGTTATTTATAACAGGCACTGCAGTAATGTCTAGCAGCTATTACTCTAGGTGCTGTGTATTCAGAGTCACAGATATTCCCTGCTCTAAAGGATTTATAGGACAAAAATAAGGTGGGAGAGAAAACAGAAAGAGGAAATTACCTGCCCAGCTTGGTGGCAGGGCTGGGAATTCACCAGTTCACCCATGAGCTGATTCCCAAGCCGCGCTGCTGGGCCATACAGTGTAACTCCCTGGCAACCACACCACCTTGGCCTTGGCTTTGACACCTCAGAGGAGGAGGTATCTGCACAGCAAGCGCCCGCAGCGGAGGGACGGAGATGTACGGCACATGGCAGAGGGAAGGAGCGTTCAGGAGTCTGTCTCTGGTTCTAAGGGTCACCAAAGGCTGCATGGTAGGAATGGAATTTGAAGGGTGGTGTGAAAGGAAGAAGGGACAGGGCTTTGCTGCTAAACTTGGAGAAGACAAACGAGGAAAGAGAGCTAATGACGAATCATCTTATCCTCTGGCCTATACTTCCTCTTAGAGAGAAAGGGCAGGACCTTCCACCGAGCCCTTCTTACTCTGCAGAATCCCTCACTCTCACCCTAACCTAGGAAATATTCCTCTTGCAACACATTTGGCCATCCACCCTCAGTGATCCCCTCTTCTTTACTGGCTTTGGTGAGAAGAGGTTTGTTCAAGTGAAGACTAAATAAGAGGACTGAAGACCAGGCGTTACACCAACGCAAACCCAACGCAAACAGGTAAGGGCAAACAAATGAACTTTTCTGCCAGTCTCTCTAAGTTATTTATTCCCTCCTTCCCTCATACCCTGCTCTCAGCCACATCCAGTTTAAGCCCACAGCCACAAGAAGCTACAGGAGTTGGGTTTCCACAAAATGCTTGGACAGCTCTCTCAAAGTGAGATCTCTCTAAGGTGCCTCAGACTGGGCAGCCAAGACTGAATGTCCTGGCTCATACACATTGTTTTGGGTGACTTCTCTAGTTTCCTACCCCAACTTTGCTCATTAGCATTGCTCTGTCTAGAATGAAGAGCATTTCTCAGTCCAAAGATGGCTAAAGGGAAAATTTCAGACACAAATACCACTGAGGAAAACTGACTGTGTGGGTCCAACATCCCCTCAGCAGCTGCTAATGGATCCTCACCCAAAGAAACTTCCACCTTGTAATAAAGCTGCTTTGGTACCAGGGAGTGCTTTAGATGTCTAAATATAACACACTGCAGGTCTGGGTGGAGTCACAGGAAAAGCCAGGGCCATGCCTAATGCTGTAAGAAGAAACTGGCTCAGCAAAAAAATAATATTACAACTACAGGGGAAAGAAAAAAAAACACCAAAAAACCCAACCCAGAACAGCCTGAGGCTTTAACATGGCCCTGACTTGTATCAAACCTATACATTGATATTGTATACATACAGAATGCATGTACAGGAATTCTTGCTGCTGCTCTCTCAGTTCTGTAATTCAGTGTTGTATTTTGGGGATGATCCTGAGCTGCCAACATTTGCAAACCCTAGAACTGAGTGACGCCAGGCCACCAACAGACAGGAGATACAGAGCCAATCTGTGTGGCAGTGGCCAACTGTCCAGACACCCCACAGCCAGCCACTGTAGAGCCAAGTGGGCTGCCAGGATAGTGAAAATACCAGGCACACAGACAGAAGGGACAATAAGATGGCAGATAACTTGCAAAAGATATGCCTTAGCACAAGAAAAGGACAGAATTTGCAGGTATGAGATAATAATCCTTGAGTTCCTTATTTGCAGGGGCAACAGATCTATGGAGGTAAAATCCACAAGGTTTCCAAAAGACCACCTGAGGAAAAGCTGGAAAAACATCTCAAGCTCTCATACTGCTCCTGTGGAGCTGGAAATGCTGATCCCAATGACATTAGCAGGTAAGGGACTCATTGGATACAGCAACCGTCCCTGGGCAACCTCCTAAACCCCTGTCCAATTCAGTGGCAGCTCTGAAAGACGGTAATTAGAGCTTGCAGATCAAACATAGGACAATGTTCTTCAGAAATCCTCCACCTACCCACCTTCTCACTCACTTGCACTACTCATTATTACACTGGTAGCTTAATTGCTTGAGCTGTTAGAGAAACTGGTTGTTGGCATTCGAAAGGCAACCAAGACCCTGGAGAGAGAACTGCATTCTGCAGGAGCATTTCACCTTCTGCATTGAAGTCCATGGTGGCAATATTCCCCTTACATGAAGTGTATGATTTTATTCTCCACACCAATGAGTAAAAATGTTCCTCTAAATCCAGCCCTTATTAATTGCTGGAGGCAGTAACAAATGCACCATGCCATGGTCCAGCCCTGCATTTATAGTGAGTGTCTACAGCCTTGGGCCCTCGCAGGGATTTCTCCTTCAGACATAAATACCTATACAGACAGACACACACTGCATACACACATAGATATTTATAAAGACGCTTAGGCACAGGACTGTATGATATAAAACGATTGCTTCCCTTTTAATACCCAGCTCATAAATAATTTGGGAAGACTGAGGTATTTTCTCTTGCATTACAAGACTTAATTGTTTGGCTTCCTCATTTATCTTTGGCTCTGATTTGCAATTTATGCCTTCGCACAGCTTTCGGATATCTAACATTTCTTTTGTCCCTTGCCCATAACATTTAATTCCTCTCCCACTGATTATTTATCTCTGTAATTTAAAGCTATATTATTTAATGCTACAAGCTATAAAGTGTTTGGGGATGCCATTTGTATGAAAGATGCTGCAAGAAATAGAACTGCATTGTCCTACAGCTCCAGTTCTCTGTATGTACAGCACAGGCCATTTCCACAGCCGTGGCACGACCATCCGGTCCGTATCAATATATTGTTTATTTTTTCAGGATATCAAACTGTACATGCTTGGAAATATATGGAAACAGAAGTACTTTTTTTTTTTCTGCTGAAATGTTTGATCTTTAGTGTCTTAAACTAAAAGGAAGCAGAAAAAGCTTTTGCTCAAGTAGCAACAGTGACCTCTAGTGTGTTTTTTAATTTTTTCCATTGCATTTCCACCCATTGTTCCTTTAACCTTTAGGGCATTATTTAAGAACAATTTTCCGGATAGTATTTGGACTAATTTTCTTATTGACTCTAGTCTATACCAGAATGTGATTCTTGGGCGATCTTCTTTTATCTTCATAATCTATGGTAAAGTAAGTGTGTCTTCATTAATGACTGTAATTATCATATATAAAGTTGTCATTTAAATGAGCAATCATCTCTCTCTCTCTCTCACACACACACAAATTGAGCTTTATTTGTAGCAGGAATTGAAATTTGGCTAAATATCCGATTTAGCTTGCAGCAGTAAACATCAGGAGCACAGATTGCACTGGCTGACAGAGAATGTCAGCCAAGACCACAGTTGGGTTGGTTTTTCTCCCCCCATTTCTTTTTTTCAGACCATACCAGTCCGTACCAGGCAGAGATTGGCTTTCAGAGCAGGAATGCTGCACGCAGGCTGCGCGGCGCACACGACTGGCACGGCGGCGCTGCTGTCGCTCAGCCCGTGCCAGCGCTGCTATTTTCAGGAGCTCAGCGCTCAGTTACACGAGCCGCTGTGCCCTGGCACTCGGTGCACGTCGGGGAAGGGGTTATTCTGAGCTAGGGAAGCGTGTGCTGGCGTGTGGGGGGGTTTCTGGGGGTCCGTGTGCGGGTGTCGGGGCGGTGCGGGTTGCGGAGGCGCGGTGCAGAGTTTCAGGCCTGACCGTTCAGTCCTGTTAAACTTTTAGAAAAGCAAATAAAAAAATCTATTTATGACAGCTACTCTCCCCCTCCTTCTACATGTGTCAGCGCCAGCCTTGCCTCTTAGTAAAATGTTTCTGTAAGCTCTTCTGATTTTTAAAAAGAAGAGTGAACTGCTGATGAAGCTGCCTTGAGTCCAGCAGCCGAGAGAGGAACCTCCGTGCAGGTTAAAGGGAGCAGATCCGGGGACACATTGCACGTGTTCTAGTGAACACAACTGCAGACACAAGGCCCAGCTGAGCCCGCTCACATGCTAACAGAAACCTGCACTCTGCACCCTAAATCGTGTCTGTCACATGGACACCAACATTTTACAGTGTGACGCTGATTTATTCACCCTTTCGTGTTCTCCTGGAACCACCATCCCTGCGGGGCTCTGCCTGAGCCCCAGCTGAGCCAGCACTCGGGCTCAGCCCAAGCGATGTCACCGACTCACCATTCACATGCCTCACAGGGGACACACGTCCCCAGCTGGCTCGCTGTGGCTTCTATTTCACATCACCAGCGAAAGAGCATCTCCCCTTTCTGTTTCAGGGGCAGAGATCCCTGTGATCTATCAAATCACTACGATGTGGCTTTTTTAGGAGGAGGAGATGACAAACTGGGCCTCCATCTCTCAGTCATGGTGCTGAATTTTCAATTTTCCTTCCCACAAACGTGTGAATTGGGGATGGTGATGGCCTTCATTTGATTCCTCTGGCTTTTCTCAAGTAGTGACAGGACCCCAATGCCATTTTTTATTTTAATTTAAGGCTGTCTGGATCCATTCAAGGCAAGAGAGGAAGAGCTTTGCTCACGTATTTAGATGGGCAAATGAGTTTAAGAAATCCAGGAAGAAGATGCAAAGGGATTATAAAGTGTAGACCTTCAATGTGCTGACTGCACTGCTGTGGAGGAGGAAAGTCAGGCTTCTGCTTGGCTAGTGGAAAGGAAAAAGAGCAATCAGGAAGAAAATGAAGTTGCAGAGGGCCAAGACGAAGGGCTTGGACCTACATTCCTCGCACTCCTACTAACAAAAATCAGGGCTCGGTATGGAAACGTGAGTATCAGGGATGAGAGCAGCGCAGAGCAGCTGATGGGAGTGGTATGGTACCTGCAGCCTCGCAGCCAGGCAAGAGCAAAACCCTCCCCTGCCAAAAGCCAAAACACTTCTTGCCATCTGCAAACTCCAAGAAGGACATCACAGCTCTACTGTGCTTGGGGATGGGGCACTTTGCGCCTCGTCAGCCCCAGGCTGGTCCAAGGAAAGACAGAGGAAGAAGGCGGCTGAAGCTAAGAACACAAGACTGGCCCGAATTCGGGGTGAAACCAGCATCCCCATGAGCCCTGGCCACAGACTCGTCCTCACATCAGGCCTTGTTCAGCACTGTTAGTCATCTTGTTAGGTTTCTCCTAAAAGTAAAGCCCAGCTCCTAGAGTTTTCAGAGCTTTTCTTCTTTTCCCCTTACCCAGTCTGTAAACAGCATAAATTAGTAATCAAAAAGATACAGCCCTCTGAATCTTTTATGATGGTGTGAGCGAGAGAGAAATTTGCAGACCGAAGGCTCCAATACACACATATTTGTAAAGGTCTTTGTTTAAGGAGAAGGGTGAAGGGGCTGGAGGCTTGTCCCTCCCCTCACCTGCTCTTTGTGCCTTAATTACAACCTGAATGAGCCACCTGTCTCAGGGTCTTTCTTCAGGGCACTTCCTTCCACCATACCACAGATCTACATCAATTCTCTCCAAAATCCCTTTTATTACTTAGTTTTAAAATACCCACTCATAAAAAAAGTTATGCTGAAACCCTAAATAACTTGAAATGCTGCTGGAGCACAGGCTGAGCACATGATTCTTCTCCCTTTTTGCTCATGTCCCAGAGTCAGCACACACACGTGCCCGTGTGTCGCCTGTACTGGCTGAAGCAGATCCACACGAGGCCTCTTGCGGCACGAGCGGAGGGAGCCCACAAATACCCACGTGTCCAGCCTTTCTCCTCCCAATGTAAGAGGTTTGGAGCGACTGCTCAGACTTTTCTGAGAGCAAAGGCTCTCTGAAGACACATGCCAAATCCCAAAACACAATCTCCCGTTTTGTCCTCTGTGCAGATGGCAACCTCCCTCCCAGGGCAGAGACCTGGTGCTTCAGCTGGACTGAACCAAGCTCATCGTGAGATCTCTCTAAGGTGCCATTTCCAGCAGAAGGGCTGCCCTGCTCCAGCCTGAGGTCCCTCCGTGGCAGCTGCCTCTGGCACACCTCAGGAATAGAAACCCAGGGGAAAAATGGGGCCAGGGATGCAGGTTCCTTTCCCAGTTACAGTGTCCTGCTTCCTAAAATCAATGTCTCCAGGATTTGCTGACCTGGAGGTTCCATCTACTTCATTAATAACACCAGGGGACTTCTTCTAACAAAGTTGCCTAATCTCATTATTTTATTTATTTTGAATCAATTTACTCTTCAGGTCTCCTCAGCATCCTGTGTCGATGAGTAGCACAATTTCATTATGTGCTGTGTGAAAAAGCACTTCCTTGTGGTCTTGTTTTTCAGACTACCTGCTTTGCCCATTTCTGGGTGCCTTCTCAGTCCTGCCTTTCTTTCCTTCTAGGCTGAATGAGCCGCAGGGTCTGCAGGACCAGCCAAGCCCACAAGTAGCAGCCAGACAGGAGAAACCTCAAGTCTCCCCCAGCACAAACTACAGAAGATGTTGGTGTGAGGGAGATGCTCTAATCCCTAAGCACGGGTGCTGCAGTCCCTGCCAGCTTCCACGGTGACGGCAGGACCCTGACCTGTGAAAACCTCCCTCACATCCCTGTGCACAAGAGCCTCCCAGCAGCTGAAGAGGGCAACAGCGCTGACCTACCACAGCCCCAGTTACACAAGAGCACGAGCTTTGTGGAGGGAAGGTGGGGGAAAAAATGAAAGAGAGAAGTGTCAAGTAAAATAGCCTGATTTGCACTGATGTTTGAGCCCAGGTCCACCAAGAGTTGAAGAGGTGTTTAAAAGAAATGAAGGCACCGTTCCTGGGGTCAGGTCCACAAGCACAAAGGCTGGCAAACATGGTTTGGAGTTAAGGAACAGTGTCCAGGACAGCACTGGACGAAGCTGTTCTCTCAGACACACCTGACCAGAGAAGAGAAGCTTCCTTCCTGCTCAGCCCACCAAGTCCACTGCAGAGGGAGGGATGCTCTTCCCAAGAATCCCTGAGAGAAGCTCTGGCACTGATGGCATCTGACCTGGGAGAGCTTCACCAACCATCTGTATTTTTCCTTTTTTTTATGGGTGGGATGAAGTTTACAGCCCTTAGTTCATCCTTTAAAAAGGACTGTCTCGCTAATATATATATTTTTTTAATTGGATTTTTTCTCCAACAAAGAGGAAAGAGGTGGGGATGGGATTGGGGAGGTTCAATATCTCAATGGAAAGGGAATAATGGCAGAACTGGAAGTTTTTCTGATTATAAACTAAACACTGATGTACCAAAGACTAACTGCATTATTTTTCCTTGTTTGTTTTTTCCCCCCCCCAACAGATGATTTGCTCCCATCCATCTGATGGCACTGCTTTGCTCAAGTTAAGTGTGATTTTTTTCAGAAAACCAGACTTCAGTCACTTTCCAAGTAAGAAGAAATGGTACTGGCTGCAAAGGTATCAATATTTCATCAGGTCTTTGTTCAGCACTGGTTTTAGCTTTTCTTAATGGTGCACTTTACCAGGCAGCTTTTTCATACATCATTAAACAGCAGCTATAGCACTCGTGCCCTGCTTCTGATTTACCGTAGATAGTAATGTTTAAGATCACATTAAACACCACACATGCTCTCAGCTATTTGAGCAACAGCAGAGTAATGAACAGTCAATAGTCTTACTAAATTAGTACCCTTTGGAGCTCTCGTTACTGAATCAAGTAAGTATCCTTGGTCCTCTGGTGAAGGCAATTCTAATGTGAAATAATGAATTTAGTGTCTAATCAAAACTTAGAGGTTCCTTTTCCCTTCTGACTTTCAAGAGTAAATTATAGAAATTATGTAGAATAGATCTGATACTTCAGCACCCAAGTCCTGCAAGATGCAGCCGAATAATTACCGTGAGCGGGACGCCAAGGTCCGGCCGCCCGCTAATAAAATCTGCGAGGGAGATGACGGTAGAGAGCTGTTCTGGGGTTACAGACATTCAAACAAGAAAGCAGGGTCTGAGGTCACTTTCCAGTTCTGCCAGAGGCTCCAGACAAAATGCCACTAACCTCTCTGTACCTCTGCCTCCTCTCTGCAACGGGAGCTTATCGCTGCTTCCTAATCCCAACCTGCTTTTCACAGTGTCTGTGCAGTAACAGGGAAAAGGTTTTTTACAGTAAGGGCCCAGCACTGCTAAATCCTCATCACTGATGTCTGAAAAGGTTGCTGTGATTAATTGCAAGAGTCAGTTTCCTTAGAGTTCTCTTAACTATAAGGAAACAGGGGGCAGGAATCAAGATAAAATACAACTCATCAGTAAGTACCTTGCAGACCCTGGTGAAGATTTTCTGAAGGCAGGAGCCTGGCACCCACCTCCCTGAGTCCAAACACAGAGCACATCTGCAGAACTGATGATCCACCAGCGGATTCCAAGTTACTGGTACCTCAGTACGTACTCAGATGCCCAATTTCACATTCCTTTTTGTTGTTAAACTCCTAATCCCCACATAGGCATGAAGAGCTCAGCGTTTGCACTGATCTCCATAGAAACAATACAGGGCTGGGAGAGAACAAACTGTACCGTGCCATCTAGGAAGCAGAAGCTTTAGGAAAGCTGTGCCACTGGCCTATGGGACAGTAACAGAGGTAATAGAATTTATGCTAAATTTAGAGGAAATTATGTTTTCTCTTCCTTGCCTTCCATTTGCAAAATGTATCACCCACCAGTAATGTCATTAGCCTTTTAAAGCGCTCTACGACTCCTTGCAAAGAAAGCACTCTCTTTTTTAAATGAAAATTTATGTTTCAGAAGAACAGCTCCATGGTGTAGCCTCAATATTCTTTACAAGTCAGTGTTCTTATCCTTAATACTATCACTCTCTTCATCGGGATGGGCTGGTCTTATACAAATAACACAATGGTGTGAGGGTTGGACTGAAAGCCAACCACGCCCAAGCAGCACCTGAATTTAGCAGAAAGCATTTTTTAAAGTTTGGTGGAAAGTACTTTCAGTTCTAGAGGAAGAATTAATGTTTGAGTTCGATCTTCTACTCCTTTGGAAAAATCTCTTTATTTGCTTTCCACCTGGTCCCAGCTGATGACAAACAGGACAGCACTACAGCTGCAGCCTCTGTGCTTAAAGCCAATCTCTCAAACACAGGACCCCAAACAGGATGAAGCATCATTCATGCTTTGGGGGTTCCCTACAAAGCTTTCAGGCAGAGCTCTTGATGTGTCCTTCTGTCAAAGGCACTGGCTGCCCAAGTCTTCCTTCTGTGTAACACTTGGTTGTACCACAGGTACCTTTAATTGTGCAGTGTCCTCAGGGCCACTGACACAGCCCCACTTTGAGCCTCATTATCACCCACCTCCCCCAGAATTTTCAAAGGGAATTTTCATTGAAGTTGGGCACCTGGAAAACTTGGAATTCACTGGAAATCCCAGCCTAGTTATTTGCTATTAAACACACAAGAAGACTATCTTCAGTGTAAGAGCCCAAACAGCCCAGTTTTGTGTTTCACCTAAATGTTTGGGAGAAACTCCAAAACTTAAATTCTTAGCAGCCTTGACAGCTGAACTATTCTCTGCACAGGCATAATGTCTGTGCCACCAGATTCTGCTCCCTAGAATCCCAGACTGGTTTGGGCTGGAAGGGACCTGAAAGCTCACCCAGTCACAACCCCCCTGCCAGCAGCAGGGACACCTTCCACTAGACCAGGTTGCTCAAAGCCTCATCCAGCCTGGCCGAGAACACTTCCAGGGAGGAGCAGCCACATCTTCTCTGGGCAACCTGGGCCAGGGTCTCACCACCCTCACACCAAACAATTTCTTCCTCACATCTCATCTAAACCTCCCCTCTTCCAGTTTCAAGCCATCACCCCTTGTTCTGATGCCCTTGCATCATCCTCGTGGCCTCCTCTGGACTGGCTACAGTAGGCCCATGTCCTTCTGATGTTGGGGACCCCAGAACTGGATGCAAAGTCATCTGTGCAGAGTCATCTGCCTCCCCTTCAGATAGTTACAGAGAGAGCAAAATACAGCAAGGAAATGTAGTTGAAATTTTTTGCCCAAAAGGTTTAAATTTCCTTTTGCAAAATGCTTCCTATTTCCATTCACACTTTAACCTCCTTTTTTTAAAAAGTCTCTTTTCTGCAGTAATTTAAAACTGCAGCATTTCCACATGAAACTAAAAAAACTAGTACCTACCAAAACCAATCACACTTTTCCATAGTAGGGTCAAAACAGTGTCATGACCAGTTGTGTGTGTGCTGGTGCATGGTGGGCTGGTGCTGGGGAGCTTTTTTTTACTTAAAAAAAAAAAAAGAGAGAGAGAGAAAAAACAAATAATTTCCCAAACTGCTTGGCTAGGCTGATTAGCCAAAACCACACCATAACGTGGGTGAGCTCGCTGCTTTGCAGCAACCCCCCTGAAGCTGCAGCTGATGAAAGGCTGGTGTTGAGGCGTCCCGAGATGCCCCTCCCTGCACACTGTCCCGTGGACCAGGAGCAGTGCCTGGCTCTGGCAGATGTGTCTGCAGAAGGGCACACACAGCAGATGGATCAGAACTGGTTTGGGCAGCATCCCGTGCCCGTGCCAGGGTGACACAGGACACCGCGTGCAGCACGAGGCCCAGGGCCGCTGTCCCACAGCCCGGGGTCCAGCACAGCTGTGCTCAGGACTCACAGCTCATAACGCCGTGTGCTGCAAGGGGCTGTCACCCAAAGCGCTCTCCAGTCCAGAGAGAGGTACCACTGATGACAGAGGGCTCTGCAGGAAGCCACGCAGAGGAAACTGAACTGATACTTATCAGAAACATGGAGGTTTGTTTTTTCTTCCCTTCCTCTGATTTTGCCATTCACTTGTGATTCCTTAGTACTTCTCCTGCCCAGGGCTTAGCTAGATAGCCTCAAAGATAGCAAAAGGAATTGTGTTTGAATAAAGAGAATTACTTTTATGTTTTCCACTAGCCCTTGGCTTGTTTGGGCTTTTAAGATAACCATGATTCCAAACCCCTTCTGATGCCCAAATCCTGCAAAGACACACACCTTTACCTCTGCAGGCAGTCGTTTGTCACCACAAAATAGCTGTACAAGTCTTTGCATGCTTGGGACCTTGAGTGCTCACAGTTCTATTAATAGCAATAATTAACACAGACTAATCCACGAGGAGAAATCAAGCTAGGGCTTTGGTTTAATTTCCTTAACTGTAAGGACAAACAAATGAAAACAATTCCCTAGAAATACCCAATATTACCTGAAGGTTTTACTCTCTTTCAGGGATGGCCCAGAACCACGTTTGCTCTCCAAGGGCCATGGCTCCTGGTACGCAGAGCATCCATTCTGCGTTCCCTTGGCCCATGCGGGCATGCAATCCATTGGAGAAAGCATTAAAGGCTTCCTGACCGCCACTGGCAAGAAGGTTCTCGTTTCCTTCATGCCAACACATAAATCCATATTTGCTCCTCATCTGACAAGCCTGTGAAGGGCTTATATATCCTTACAGGACTATCCAAGGTTCTACATATCTCTCATCCTGCTCAGCAATCCCAACTGTACACAACGCTTAAAGTTTCAGATCCATCAAGCTGTCATTCCTGCTCTCCGCATGCAAAGAGGTTTTGGCTCGAGTCTGAAGTTTACGAGCAAGATTAAATCAGCACTAACATCAGGTTCACATTTAATTCTTCAGAATAGCAGTGTTCTTACAAGATTTTGACCTCAGCAAGACAAGAACTCTGGGAAATGAGCTCCTCTTATGAGGTTTCTGAGATCTGTAATGGTGGAAATCTCCTAAGACATGTCCCGATGATTTATCCCACCTTATAAATACATGACAGAGCAGAGAGGATTCTGGTTCTCCCACTGAAAGCTGTAGGAATACACATCTACAAACCTAAAACTCCTACTCCACAAAAGGAGGAAGTACTGCATTTGGGGGTCCAGCCCAATCCCAGTTCTAAGGTACCAGTGCGCTCCTGGAGACCATGATGTATTAGTAGGATACAGCACACTTTTTTCTTTATCGGCTATGAAAGATTGTATGAGATTTAATATTCCTTTTTATTATTGGTTGTAAAATGTTGTTCAAAAACTTCATAAAAAGCAAAATGTAAAAAAAGAAAAGGTACTTCTGAGCCAAGTTCATCCAAAGTCTAAGAGAGACATCTGGGAGGTTACTGCAAATACTTGCAACAATATTCATTCATCCATTCGTTCCAGTTTTAAGGGAACTGGATTCCATTATGTTTTCACCTTTTCCACGTTTTCTTCCTGTTGGCGTTCTAGTGAACAAATTTGCTGGCACCAGTGTTTTCAGAGGGAGTGACCCTAATGCAGAACTGTCTTAGGAAGTGTTTTAAGCACATTTGCTATGAGTATTCATACTGGACACCTGCTCCTACACGCTGCATTTATCCAGGCAAAGAGAAGTGACACTTCGTAGCCTGTTTGGCCAGTTAAAACTAAACACAGACCCTGAATGTGCAGCACACGCAGGGAACCGGGAACAGATCACTCCTGACTCAGGGAGCAGACACGTCTGGAAGAGCCACGGGGGCAGCCCCTGCCTGCCCCTGCCACGCCACGCTGATGCGAACGGGAATCGTCGTTGCTGACGTCTGTGGAAACAGATCACACCTTCAGGAGCCAGGAACAAAGAGGAAGAATAAATAAATGGTTTGTGCCTAATATTTAGCAAAAGCCAAGCTGAGGCATGGGTGGCAAAATCCAGAGGAGGCTGAGCCTCCTTGCAGACTTGCACTGAATGCTGGTGGCACTGGAAATCAAGAGCCTGGTCGTTCAGGTTGAGCAGCCAAAGGCAGCTGGATAGGCAGGCAGGAAACACTCCCATCTTTGGCTACAGAATACGGGCCACTAGCCCAGATTACAGCTCGCCTGGGGATTCCTGTGCTGAGGTGGGTGTTCATATTCCTGTTTTAAAGGTGCAAGCTCTGACAGAAAGCCCTGTCCCTCCTTTACATGACTCCAAGGAGGAGTCAGGCTCACGCAGCTGAGCGAGTGTCCACACACTTTGCAGCCCCGTCTGTAACCTTTCAGGGCACTACAGTCTCCTGCCAGATTGTGAAGACAGAGGAAATTGCATACTGCACATGCTCAGGCCACGAGAGCTGGGGTGTAGGGGGTGTCGGTACAAAGGGATGGGTTCTCCGGCTGTTGTCTATCAGCCCAATTCCTCAACGGGGTGCCCTGGTTTTCAGTCTGGCCCACGAGTGCTTACAAACAAGGTTTGGAATCTCCTCAGATCAGACAGTTCAACCCCCTGATGGGAATGGGCCATGGGTTGAATTAGCCAAAGGAAAAGGAGAGTTAATTGTTTGGTTAATGATATCCACCTCTATCTCACAGGTTCATGTACCTCAAAAGGCACTTTTGGGTCCTGCAGTCCCAACCAGTATTGTCACTTCATGTGGTCTGGGCCAGAATACCTGCTTTGAAGAAACTCTCAGAGAGGCCAAAGAAAATGTCCAGGAAAAGGTTGTTCTTTGGGATCCAGCCACTTCCTGGCACAGACCAGATCAACCTGAGAAGTCAGCAAGACGACGCTGGCTACAAGGAGGCTCCCTGGAAATTGTCTGATAAACGAAGACAGAAACCTCTCTGGTCCTCATGCAGGACTATTTAAGGATGAACGACTTTAGAGAGGGATGGGTAAGAAGGAAGGACAGAGGTATTACAGCAGCTGTGTGCTATTTTAAGAATCTTTTAAATGGAGAACATCCACTGCTACCACATCCATCACATTCAGACTTTCAAAGCACCTAAACTAGGCTGCTGCTCTGATTAGCCCTTTGGGCAAGCCTTCCTCTTTCTGCCCTGTGACTGTACAGACCCCCTTTTGCACCATTAAGATGGATAAAAGCTGGCTAACAGCCTGGAAAATACAGGCTCAGCTTAGTTAGTGCTGTATCTCTTCCGTCAGCTGGACAGATCAAACAGATATTGCTGGACAACTGATTTCTGTTAGCAAAGATAGTTTAATGCAGGTTTGCATCCCTCCTCCTTTATCCTTAGATAAATGGCATGACAGAAGGCAAAATTGCTTCCTGTCCTCCAAGAAAACCTAATGGGAGGAAAAAAATCGAATATGTTCATATCATTGCCAATAGCTGTATTAACTTCAGTCGCAGCAATATGTTCTGGATGAAAGGGACGAGATAAAAGTAAGCGGATATATTACCCCTCCATCTCGTGCCAGATGGGCAAATTCTTTTCTCAGCGTGCTCTGCTGAAGAGGAGCGGGCACGTCTGCGGCCCAGGAGCACAGCCTGCGCGAGGAGCAGGGCTCTGACCCGCCTCGCCAAGCCTGGGTGCCTGCAGCAGCCGCACTGGGCTGGAGAGACTCGCTTGGTATTGGCAGGACAGCTCAGACACCTCCATCAGGCCAGACTGACCCCAGAACTTTCTCTGTTGCTTCCTTGGCTACAGGACATCTCTACACAGCCTCCTGCAACAAACACACCCAAAGGCAGGTGAGTGAACACTATCACAGGCACTGTTTAGGCGTGGAGTTAGCACTCCAAGATTCACCTGGGCATTTATAGTATTGTCATCTGTCATCACTATATTGAAAGATGGAACATCTAAAAAAACCCCATATTTTAAAAACCTAAAACAGAAATAAAAAAGAAAGTCCTGTCACACTTGGCTTTGCTTCTGTTCCCTCTTACTCCTGCCTGGGCCAGAAACAGCCTTTTTTTTTTCCCTGGTGGTGCCTAATTAACCTCTCCTATGACACCACTGCTTTTGATGATGTCAACCAGTGAGTGAACACAGCTCCTGATATTCTGGCACTCCATGTTAGACCCAGAGGTAGCCCAGAAACAGATAGAAAAAGAGTACAAAAACATAACTGCAACTCTTCTCAGACAGCAGACTGCTAGCTCGTGGTTGGAATGGGCTGATAGGCTACACCAGTATTTTCCAGTGTGGAAAACCAGGGTGAAACAGCAGCAGCTTGAGCTGGTAGATTTTTTTTCCCCCTCTTTAAGTTCTAAACGTTCCTATCTTGCATATCTCAAGTCCATTTTCACAACGTCAGCCCCCCCCTTGCAGACAGCCGATTTCACTTTACTGTTCTTAGAAAAAAAAGAAACAAACCTGTCCAATTTCACCCCAATTTCATTTCCTCTGGAACTGGAGAATTAATCCCAGGGGTGATTTGTGTCCAGTGACTTCCTGCTGAAAATGCAAAGTGTTTTGCAAGCTTGGACAAGGGTTGCTAAAAGCCACGGGCCAGATTCACCTTGGCATCGCTCTATTTCTACGCTGCCATAATAGCACTTTAATCAACAAGCAGAACTGGCATAAAGCACTGATGCAGCAGGCCCATCATATAGAGTACACCCACTTAATCAGGTAATCAACTTAATCAGGACACTTCCCAAGGAACCAAATTAAGCCTAATGACACCAAGTGGCAAGGACTGCTGCTTAATTGGGATAGTAATTCTGCTTATGGTAATTGGGATGCCTGCAGGTGATTAAACGGTACTGAGCTAAGAAGAGACAATCTCTGATGCTCAGAGACTGTCAGTGATTTATCTCTCCTCAAAAGCCTCTGTCAACAGTGGATCAGCAAAACAAAACTTTTGTAATCCTCCTGTTTGGGTGCTGTTTGAACAGAGCATTTCAAGACGGAAACAGGAACACAGAGGCAAAGGGGAAGAAAACCTCAGAGACTCCTTAGGTTGGTCTGAATCTGACACTACCAAAAAAACCCACCAACCAACAACAGATCAAAAGGAAACTCCTAACTATGGAGAGATCTTGGTCTGGGGGAGACAACTTTGAGACACTAAAAGCTGCTCTCTGCCTTTTCAAGCTGATGTTTCACAGCACGAGCTCAGAGAAATGGAGGGGCTCAGATTTGGGGAAAGTGGAGACTGCTTACAGATAAGCCAACACGTGTGAGGAGCAAAGGAGGGGTCACACAACTGCTTCCCATGATGGCCCGTCCTAATTTAGAGCGGAGAAACGAACTATTTGCAAAGGACAAAGAAAGAGACGGCTGAAACCCACCATTTTAAAAAGTTTCTTGTAAAAATTCATTTTTTTAACATCTTTAATTGCTATCCAGAGTAGGCATGAGATGTTCTGAAGCAAAAGCCTGTCCTTTCTTTGAAATAGCTGTTGGAAATCGTACAGTTCTTCTGGGACTAGGCCGCTGATACAGCAGCAGCCTCCAGAGTCACCACACAAGGCATGGCGGAGCAATGTGAGCCCAGATGTGACTGGTTTAAAGTGCTTTCTACTTTCCAGTGGCCACTTTGGACCACACAATTAGTCAAAATGCAGGGTCTGTCCGAGACCCCTGAGACTCCTCTGAAGAAAACATGGGGATGAAGTGCTGTTTCTTTTACACAGCTTGTTTATTTGCAAAAATAGAGACTATCTTGGCTTGTTTCCCTTTTCCTCATTCTCCCTTCTCATGTTTGCCTAGCCACCAAAACCTGCACAGATTTAGGGTATGACTATGACTCCTTTCTTCACTGTTTTACACTGAGAGACATCCCTGCTGCTCCTCCTGCTCACCCACCCAAAGCAGGGGACATTAATGCTCCTCAGCACCACGTGCTTGGCGGGCACTGCTGCATCAAGAGCTGTGTGTCCCCGCAGCCATCGAGCAAAGGATGTTCCCTAACCCTCTGCCCTCAGAGATTTTCCCAAGTGAAGAACAATGGGTTTTTTTGTTGGGTTTTTTAATTGGTTTTTTTTGTTTTCACTTTAGAGCAAAGAAAGGCCAATCCAAACCAGGATTTGCACATTTGTCTCTCCAAAATATGTGTGTGAAGAGTTTGGGGCATGAGGTTTTGCAGCTAGGTTTTTGCCTAAATTCTAGCTCCAGATCACGGCTGTGGTCTCATCCACCCACTTACAGCCAGAAGCGACAGAGAGGAAACGGAGAGCTGTAGGAAAAGACAGGCAGAAGCCAGGGACCCTGCACTGATTTTGCTTTTGACAGCTGTGATCGCCTCTTCGTAACCAGAGTTCACCACAGCGTTGGAACCAAGGAACCACATAAAGGACAATCTTGAGTGCTTGTTGTGGTGGTTGCACTGGGCTGGCAGCCAGACACAGCCGCTCGCTCACTGCCCCCACCCAGGGGATAGGGGAGAGAACTGGGGGGGGAAGGGTAAGGAGACTCCTAGGGTGAGATAAGAACAATTTAATAATTAAAATAAAATAAAACTTAAAATAATAATAATGGTAATAACACTAAAAAAGTATGCCAGTGAGTGACCCCCAGTGCCATTGCTCACCACCTGCCGTCCCAGCCCGGCCCGTTCCCAGAGAACAATCCCGGAGCAGCGACAATCCCGACCCGAAACCGCAATCCCGGGAGAGCGAGAGCCCGAGCGAGAGCCAGAGAGAGCCAGAGAGGAAGAGCCCCTCATGGATCTCCTGCCCATGGGGGACAGGAGATGGAACAGCCCCTTGGCAGAGCCCAATGCCCATGGAGCTGATCCATGTCAGTATTCCTCACCCCTGAGCTCTTGCGCTTGCAGACGGACAAACACAAAGTCCTTCAGTGCCAGGGACACAAATGCCAACATGGGGATGTTCTCAGTGTCTCTCTCCTGACAAATCCCAGCTGAACCCAACCCCCAGTGCTGTTCCAGCTGCTGAACAGGCCCAGCTCACACCAGGACACTTGTCACATCAGCCCACGTCAATTTGCACAGGGATGTGTGTGTTACCTGGTCTTCATGGCAAGCCCCCGTGCTGCACCTACCCAGGGAAATCCTTGTGCTGCATCAGTCACATGTGACAATCATGTTGTCACTGTGGCAGGACAGTGGCCCCCATATGCAATACTCCACTTGTCTTTCAGAAAGGCAGATTTGTGTCCTGCCACTTGGCTACTTTTTTCCTGGGCTTTATTGTGCCTTTCTTTCATCACACACGTCACGAGTCAATGTGTTCAATACATCCCTGCATGTTTCCAGGCAGGCTGTTCTTTACATGACACGTGGTACTGAATATTATAAAGGATAACTCGGTCTTAGCTCCATGAGCATTTAATCTACTTGTTCCTGATTTATTGCCTTGTCATGTTATTAGCTTCATTAGAGGAATGAAACGAGTGTGTGTGCAGTGTGAGAGGAGAGGGGAAATTCAGATTCCCGTTTGCCTTTATCCCATTGCAGAAATTCCCAAAAAAGGACCATCAGTGGGGAAGCTGAGAGAACAAAGCTCTGAAAGGTGGATCCCCAAGTGTCTCAACACCTCCAAACGGGCCGACCTCTGTCCATTTGTGCCTCTCAGACTCAGCCTGCCCACACGAGGGTCCCCAGAGGATCACCAGCCAGGAAGAGCCCGGACACGCTTCCAAAGTGACTGCGCTTGTGTTTCCTGCTTCCTACCCAGCACCCCAGCAGGAATTTCCCCTTCGTTCCCTGCCGGTTCCACCCGGCTCCAGGAAGCAGCCAGCAATTGCAGAGGTTAATTGCTCTGAACTAGAACCCAGCAGAACAGCCAGAGAGGCTGAGGGAGCACGGTCGCCGTTGTGCTTGTCGGGAGATGCCGTTTGCCAGGTGAACCCACGGGCTCGGCGCTCCGCTCCCTCCCTCTCTCCACTTTTGCCTGTTTTACAGCCAAACTTGCGCAGCAGCTCCTGGTGAGCCCGGCAAGATGACCCCCTCCTCCATTAGTGCTTACAGAGACAATAAATAAATTCTAATAAATATATCTTCAAATCAAAACCATTTTGAGTTGCCTAACCGAGTGCGTACCGAGTCCTTTGTACACATATTTGTACAAAGTGTTGCCTGTAATTTTAAAGATGCTTGCCTGGGGGAGGTTTCGTTTTTCCATTGAAGTCCCCTTGATTTACTGTACGCAATATGTTACAGCTTCCTTATTTGCTCCTCTGGGACAGTTACTGACAGTAAATCTCTATTAAAATATTCTTCCATATGGTTGCATGAAAATTTTATTGCAGTGAGCCTGAGGCTGAAGGTCACAGCTGAGTAGCTGCAGTTAAGCATTGCAGGCTCTGGACTCTGAGGTACATCTGTTCGGGGAGCTGGAGCAAAATTAGAATTTTACTGTCAATAGCAGTTCTCCAAAACCAGCTCCATTTGCTCGCCGTCGCGGCCCGCAGCGAGGCAGTGCCCGCAGCGAGGCAGTGCCCACAGCGAGGCAGTGCCCACAGCGAGGCAGTGCGCACAGCGAGGCAGTGCCCGCAGAGAGGCAGTGCCCGCAGAGAGGCAGTGCCCGCAGCGAGGCAGTGCCCGCAGCGAGGCAGTGCCCACAGCGAGGCAGTGCCCACAGCGAGGCAGTGCCCGCAGCGAGGCAGTGCGCACAGCGAGGCAGTGCCCGCAGAGAGGCAGTGCCCGCAGAGAGGCAGTGCCCACAGAGAGGCAGTGCCCGCAGCGAGGCAGTGCCCGCAGCGAGGCAGCGCCCGCAGAGAGGCAGTGCCCACAGCGAGGCAGTGCCCACAGCGGACGTGGTACAGGCCGCCGTGGCTCAACAATTTAGGGCTTTAGCTCCAATCAAACAATCACAGAACGCGGAGGTCCCTGCGAGGGTCCCCAATGTACATTTCATTTACAAGACATGAAAGTTTAATTTTCTCTCACGTGACGTGACTCTGTCGCTTGCTCACACACTTTTCGGCGCGGGCTTCCCTGGTCACGGAAAGCTTTTTGGGGCAGAATATCACATAAACTTTATAAGTGACACAAAAGTATGATTTCTAGGCAACTACCTGCAAGCAAAGGGCTAGCTCCAGGAACGCCTTGCCGCTGCCCACACAAGCGGGTTGGGCAAAGCCCCCGTAGCGTGGGTTGGCCACGCGGTTTGGACGCCGTCGCTCTGCTGCCAGGAGGTCAGGCTCCCGCCGCAGAAATGCCCTCGGCCTGTGGCTCCCGCTGCAGAAATGCCCACGGCCCGTGGCTCCCGCCGCAGAAACGCCCTCGGTCTGTGGCTCCCGCCGCAGAAATGCCCTCGGTCTGTGGCTCCCGCCGCAGAAATGCCCTCGGCCCGTGGCTCCCGCCGCAGAAACGCCCTCGGCCCGTGGCTCCCGCCGCAGAAACGCCCTCGGCCCGTGGCTCCCGCCGCAGAAATGCCCACGGCCCGTGGCTCCCGCCGCAGAAATGCCCTCGGCCCGTGGCTCCCGCCGCAGAAACGCCCTCGGCCCGTGGCTCCCGCCGCAGAAACGCCCTCGGCCCGTGGCTCCCGCCGCAGAAACGCCCTCGGCCCGTGGCTCCCGCCGCAGAAATGCCCACGGCCCGTGGCTCCCGCCGCAGAAATGCCCACGGCCCGTGGCTCCCGCCGCAGAAATGCCCTCGGCCTGTGGCTCCCGCCGCAGAAATGCCCACGGCCCGTGGCTCCCGCCGCAGAAACGCCCTCGGCCTGTGGCTCCCGCCGCAGAAATGCCCACGGTCCGTGGCTCCCGCCGCAGAAATGCCCACGGCCCGTGGCTCCCGCCGCAGAAATGCCCACAGCCTGTGCAGCTGGGAACGCTGCGTGGAAACCACCTCCCCCGTGGAGCACCCGGAGCAGCAGAGCGGGGCACTGCTCTGAACGTTACACTCAGCAATCGCCGCCAGGGTCAGCCAAATGTTAATCTACTGCTTGTATTTGTTGGAAATAAAAAAGGCAACATCTAGGCGTGTTTCTAAGCCCATCTTGTTTAGCAATATGACATCTATCAGAATGGCTCCAAGCCAAACCAGGCTGTTCCAATATGCGGTGTAATTTCGAATTTCTAAAAGAAAAATCAAACCTAAAATGCATCTGTGATTCTAACCAAGTTAACAACGTTTTTTAAAAGGTTACAGCATCCAGTTTGATGGCATGGTGGAAAAGTGCCAGCTGAGAGACCCGAGAAGGTCAGGAACAGAGTGCATTTTTGAGCCACTAAAGCCTGTTAGAGAAATACAGTCATTTGGAGAACAATCAGCACAGCTCCAGTCCCCCGGGGACCTGGACTGGAGATGCCACAGAAGGGGATGTCACCATGGGTAGCACTTGTCCTGACCTTCTGGGGTAGAGGTAATTTTCTGACTGCAGCCACTAGACGAAGAGCTGGCAGAGGAGGAGGTGGGGAAAGTGTGATTTATATGGTCTATTTGCAAACAGTAATCTCCAGTGAAACTTGGATCACTGCTGCAAAGTAGTTTCTTGAAGAAGGAGATGTGATGACTGCTCAGTATCACCTTGGAATGTGCCAAACCAGCCATTTTCTGAATCAAAAGATGAGCAACACTGCAGGCATGGCCCCAGCCTAAATTCATAACGTTACAGGATATCTGAATCTGGATACCTTGTAAGCCTACAGGATTTATTTTTTCTTTAACAACGGCTATTTCTAGATTGATGTTCGTGCAAGAATGTACTCCCACGGCAAGCACAGGATCTGACAGCAGCCATGGCATATAGGCAAATGTTAAATAGCTACAATTTCCATTTCCAACCTTGCTATTAATTGCTCTCTTAAAATCTAGTACGAGTTAACCAACTGTTAGCTCTCCACCACAATCACAACCCATTTCCACACCCAGAACACACATGTGGCCCGTGGGGAAGCTTGACTCTGGTGGCCAAGCTCTCAGGCATGAAGAGCGGTTTGGGCTGATGCCTCATCAAACTGGTGATGAAGGTACCTTTGGAACTGGTGTCAGCTCTCTGATGGTCTGTGACAGACCTTGTCATGCTGACACAAACCTGCTTCAATCAAAAGCGAGTGACCTTTGAGCTGGGAAGGTGCCGTCTTTGAGCAGCCGCCTGGCGACCAGGTACTGGTTCACTGTGCATTTAAAACAACACAGAAATGTATCTTGCACTGAGGACACCTATCATGGTTTTACATGTAAGAGTTAACAGTAATTAGATGCTTTGATACTCACAGGCTTAATTAGTTCACTTGAATCTTATTTTTCAAAGTAGGACAGACATAAACTTGCCATAACATTTTACCAAAACTGACATGTACTATGAGGAGGTGAAACAAATTCCCCACCGCTCTCTCCCACACCCCGACAAGCCGATAAAAATGATAGTAGGTGATTAAATGGAGAAATAAAAAAAGGAAGTCGACATAATGATAAACTGTAATGAAGTTAAACAGCTGGCAGGCTCCTTGGTGAATTTGCCACCTGATGACTTGTACTAAGACGCAGGCAATGCCCCCAGCTCACCCATCAGACAGCAGCCCCTGCTACACACACTGAACATCGCCTCCCGTTCATTAATTGGCTTGATGGAAACTGGCTCTCTTGCTATAAAGACAGAAAACATTGATTTCATATGTGTGTATCTGGGGAGGGAAAAAAAGTAATAAAGGAACATCTTACAGTCCTCTGAAAACCCCACAGTGATGCAAGATTGATGCTGTTGAATGAATTCTGGCTAATTTGCAGATGGGGACTGGACTCCCAAACAAGAGTCTCATCTAAAAAACATAAAGGCTTTGCTTCTCTTTAGCTTGAGAGGAACGCAGTTCAAGTTTTGGTTTTGAAATCCAGGAACTGCTGTCAGAAAAGGTCCCTTCTCCTTGAGTTCCAGCATAAGGCAAGGAAAAAGAAACTTCTAAACTGTATTCTGTGGAGAGGAGGAGAACTGACAGCAGAGCCAGTGTTATCGCCACTGATCTCCCACTGATGACCGAAACCCCATTTCCATTTACTGGCTGCAATAAATACTGGCGAGCCCACAGCCAGAGCCACCCTCGCTCTGCCTGCTGGCCGCGTGCCCGTGGCTTAACATCACATCAGCACCACACGCAGAGTATGCATCACCATTAGGAACTGTCCTTCCCCATTTAAAGTGTGCTTTGAGGAAGAGGGATGGCTTCTCCTTTAGTACTCACATGTGCCATATTAATGATGACAACTTCTCACAGACCAGCGGAGCGAGGAGCTCTGCTGAGTACCAGCAAACACCAACTAACAACTCTGGACTCTTCTTTCCCTCTTCAAGTTCCCACCTTCCACAGAAATAATATTAAAATATTCTTAGAAAAACACGGGTTTGCCTCTAGAGATTTTTTTTTCTTTAAGACTAAGCCTGCACTTCTCTTTCTTGGGACCTGCAGCTGGGAGAAGAGCTCCAGCCAGCTTGTGCAGCAGACCTGCAGTCTGCCCCAACAACTGGGACACCCCAGCACTTGAAAGAGTTTTGGTTTTCATCTCTGAATTGCTCTTTTTTCCCCGCTCTAAAGGCTTTGCCAATCCTCCCTCTTTTACCTTGCATTCCTTCTCATCTGCTTGCCTGTTGTCTAAACATTATTTCTTGCTTGCTTATGCTTTATCTGCATCACTGTTTATTTTACTTAAAAGTGCCTTTCCCCTCACGTTCTGTTTCAAACTTTCTCTGCTGCTCATTATCAGACCTCACTGCCTCCAACACCTTGCTCCTGACCCTTGCCCTGGCTCAGCTGTCTTCTCCTTCCCCATTCCTCACTTTCCTTCTGCACTTGCCCCCTTTTGCCCCCCGTTTCCCCCTGACTGCCCAGGCCACCCTCTCCTCCCGGAACCGGGGCACAGAGCAGGCAGCCGGCAGGGCTGCCCCTTCCCTCCCTCGAGCACAAAACACATACGGCAGCAGAGGGGCCCTGGACATGTGTATCAAAGCTTGATGCACATAAATAAAAGCAAGTTGGTGACTAATTTATTTTCTCAGTATCTATTAAACACAGCTTAAACTGCCCTGGACATACTTAGGCTGGAAATTAGAAGAAGGTTTATAACCAAGAGAAGAAAGACAGCCTCTCAGTAGGAGTAGTGAGGGCAAGAAACCTAAATGGTTTCAAGATGGAACTAGATAAGTGTTTGAAAGACATCATACGATGTGGTTGCCTTCAACAGCAGGGGACAGGACTTGATGACTTAGGAAGTTCCTTTTAGTCTTAATTCTTATCTTCCTGTGTGGGCCAAACGTCAGCCACAGCAGCCTGCGGACGCGCCCAGCGGAGACGAGGCACAGGAACGGTGGTCACAGGCCTCTGCCAGCTGCAGTCGCCTTCCCAGCTCCAGCACGTGATTGCATCGCAAACTGGGGTGCAAAGGGAACCAGTAAGACCCAGGTACCATCATGAAGTCCTCTGAAGTATGTTTCAAAGGATGACAAAGTGCCCAGGCTGCTCAGATGTGAGCGGAACACACTGTAACAGCCTCTCTGCTTCTCCTCCGCACAGAAGGGGAGAGCAGCTAGGATCTTCTTCCCCATTGCTGAAAGGCTGCCTGCCTTTGGTTGGGAAAACTCCGGCTCACAGCAGCCAAGGGATATTTGCTCCGGGTATGAGGTTCCAGAGGAACTGACACCATGAACTATAAAGTAGAATTACGCTAAAAAGCAAAACCCAACGTCATCCACTGGGCTCAGTCAGCGGCTGCAGAATTAGGGCTCACAGCAACAACGTGGGCACGAGCTCATGACTAACTGCAACCAAGCCAGAAGACCTCGAGTAGGTCCCTCCCCTCAGCTGAGCTGTCCCTGCCAGCAGTGCCCACTGCAAGCTCAAAGTGTTGGCTTAAATCTCTACCAGAAGCTTGATTTCAGCATCTTCAACAAAAACCCCCAGTGCCCAGCAGCTCAGCTGTAGGGAGGTCACTTGCGAAGTTGTTTTAGCTCACCTGCCCAAAGCTCTGCAAGTGCTAGCAGCTGGGGATGGCACGGCCAGCAGTGACGCTTGCAGGGCGGGCTGACATCTGTGAGTCTTCGAAGACCTCCACAACACAACCCGCAAAGCCCTGTCAGACCAGCTCTGCCTGTCATTTATTATTTGCTCCTTTGCCTGCAGCTCCTTTTGAAGCTTTAAAAGCTTTTGGTTTTGATAGTAAAAGGATGTTTGTGCCTTGCCTGTGGAAACGTCAGGCCCTGTATTGTTCAGTCCACAATAAAATATGTGTTTCAGCTTGATTTATTGCTCTCAGTTTACTTTGCCTTAAGTTGGCAGCATTTCATGGTTTGGATTTTGCTGATGTCTTTACAGTTCCTTTTTCTGTATTAGGGCAGCCGGTTTTATGTTTGTTATTCCAACTCCAGGACTATATTCAAAATGACTAGGAGTTGTAGTGTTTGAAATCTGATTATTTACAGCAATGCCTCTACTTGTGAAGGCATTTCCAGTAGAAATTGTCTGAAAGCAGACACATGGACTCAATTGAAGACATGTTTTTAAAGTTACTTGTCAGAGGAATGAATCCTTCTGGCCACTTCGAAGCTTTTAAGGGTTTGCGCTTTTTTTTTATAGTTGAATTATATTTAGCCAAAAAACCCCACAACACCAAGCAGGTTTCAAAACACAAGCCTGCCATGGGAGCTGCCAGCAGGACAGCCGGGCCCAGGCCTCTCTCCCCAGGGCAGGAGGGCTGCGTGGGCAGACCTGTCACCCACACCACCCACTGCCATCCCCTGTCTCCCTGCCACCCACACCACCCACTGCCGTCCTCTGTCTCCTTGCCACCCACACCACCCACTGCTGCCCTCTGTCTCCCTCTCCTGCCAGCTGAGCTCATGAACAGGTCCAAGAGCACAGGTGAGAGGCAAACCTGGCCAGCCCACATTTACTTCTCCGCTGCCAATGTCTCTCTAAGCACCCATCAGACCCTTGGGAGCCTCCCCAGAGCACCCATGGACACAGCACTGGGCGGGTGGGTGAGGTTTGGTCCCACTTCCCCAGTGACATATTCTGCCCTGTGCAGGTTAGTTTTCTACCTCCAACACAGGAATGAAGCCATCGGGCTGCCGGCAACTGCCCTGAGACCTGCAGCCTGGCACTGATGTTTCCAGAGGAGATGAAGTGCCCTGAAATCCCACCTCAAGGCTCTCTCCCACTGTATTACCATTACCTTCATCAATACAAAAGCCTAAATAAAATCCTATGAAGCACAGTCAACAAGGTCCTCAGAAGAAAATAAGAAACCCAACGGAGCAGCTGGCTGGACAGAAGTCCAATAAAAACGAGGCACAGGCAAAGTTTCCAGGCCAGCACAGGGAGATTTCACTACCAAGACAGTGTGAGGGACTACACCTTGCTGAAAATGTGACCTAAAACTCATCGAAGGAAGATTATTTGTTGTTTGTCTTTATGGATTTTGAATTGTTTGTTAAAGCTTTCTCTTCATAGCACTATTCCCTCTGACTCCTGCCAGAGTCACTGGGAATCAACAGAGCTGGAGGTAGGGCCCCTACAGTGGAAACTGAATTTTGAAAGAGATTTTCATTAAAATAGTCTTCACGCTGGCTGGCAAATTCCTGAAGTCATGGGACACACAGCCAGGAAAAGGCATAAATTCTTGGACACATAGATAGAGTGGCCAAAATTCAAATGGAGACCAGAATTGTTAAAACACTCCCAGCACAGAGACAAACCAGATCTCCAGTTCTTCACTCCCAGAGCGATGGGATGGCGCAAGTCCTCACAACAGAAGTTCCCAAACTCTCAGAGCACTCATCTCCTGGAGAAAATGAACACCAGACCGACGCAGAACAAGATTCCCTCCAAGTATGGTTAGTTTTTAATAACTGCATCTTTCTTTCCTGAACCAGCACACTTTTCTGTAGACCAAGAAAAGGAGAAGCATGGTGGTAGGCACATCTGCTTCATCTTCCATCCCCTTTTCACAGCTGGCTGATTATAAACTATTTTAACTAAACTATTTTAACATTTGCTTTTGCTTTCTCAGTGACATAATAAACTTAAAGAGAAAATAGATAAAAGTATTCAAGTGATCCCCAAATATATTTCACATCCACTTAAAAATTTGAAAACATATTGCTTCAAGCCACAGCCAGCTGGTGTAACCATGTCAGTGACAAACCTGCTGTACCTAGATTGGCTTCAGAGCAACAGGTCTAGTTGCCTTCCTGGGGTTCTTTCAGTACAGATCTGATCCACAGCCCACAGCAGCTCTGCTGAGTTATTTTATACACCACGCACGGTAAATCACCCGGAGCCAACACATCAATGACACAGCTGACCATGATAGCTCCTTTGGAGCACTCACAGTTTATCACACCAATGGGTTGTCACACAGGCTCGCAAAGCCCAGGAGATAAACACCTCTGTTTTAAAAACCCTTTGCTGCACAAGCTCATGGCCATTTTGGAAATGGTGTGACTTTCTTTACCCTCATTAATTACCATCCCATTGAGCATCTGCTTGACGAACTTCTAGCTGCACCATTCTGCCTGAGAAGCTAAGATGGGATCAGCTTTCTTGCTAACAGAGAATACTACCTTCAGAGGGATAAGGAAGTGTTTTCTCTTGTCAGGATTTATTATTTATTCTGTGGTCACATCTTGGGGTCATGAACGAGAGACTTCCCTCACTTGCAGTTGAAATCCTATCCCGAAGCATTAATACACTGCTTTTCCACATTCCATGCTTACTGCTTAATTTGATTTCAAATGGTGTATGTTACTGCAGCCCCACTGAAGTGAATGGAAAGGGTCCAATTTACACCATGGAAGATGCTGGTTCCCAGCCAGTGAAAAACAGGCAAAATTAAACTTCTCAGAAAAATTTTATCACCACACTCTAAGCCCTTGAAGATAAGGTACCTAGTGACAGAGCCTTAGCTGTGTTATTGGGAACAGCGTGACACGCTGTGTGAAACCCAGACAACTGCATTTCAGAAGAGAACACTTCTGGTGTGCAACGTTTGACACCAGACTGACTCCCGCATTTCCCTCAGAGAGCAGCTCAATAGGCCCCGCTCACCAACACCTGCAAACCCTGCCCTGCAAACCCCCAGCAGCCCTGCCCGTCACCCCTCCAGATCAGGCCACGTCTCTCTGTCCTCTGAAACACGGATTGCAACGTCTCGCTTTGGGCACCCACTCTGAAGAAGCTGGACGTAACCTCCAACTTCATGGTCTGAAGCTTGAAACAAAGGACTGAGATATATAAACATGCCAGAAATACCACAGCTTAATCTTTCCCTCCACATTTACTGGAACTGAGGACAAGGGAAAAAAGACCCCAGGATATTCCACACTAAACTGACAGGCACTTATATTGACAGAGCAGAAAGCTGAAACTCCAGGCCAAGCTGTTGTCCTCCTTCACTAAAAGCATCACGTCAGCAGTTCTGTTTACTCAGTCCAAGGCTGCTTTCATTTCTTGCTTGTTTTGCTATATATTTCTATTGAGGGAACACTTTCTCAGCAGCTTTTAGTCACTTCTTAAATGCATTTTATGAGGAGACAAAGTCAAATCACTATTACTTAATTAACACGATCGTGAAGACTTCACTCCAGCTACACAATAGCTCTCCTAATCTTGCAGAAGGATGCATGACTTCATTATTGAGTATATTGTTTCCTATAAACATATAAAACCCCTACAATAACAATCCCATCAGCTGAAATGAAGTTATCTGAGAACAGAATTAAACTCTAAATGACCCTTTGCTCCACTCCATAGACCCCTATTAATAATTCTAATCTAATCAGTGTGGATAAATGTACTGCTGCAGCCCATGCCAGGCACTCTGCCAGGAGGTCCTACCGCAGTCCATCTGATCCACTCCAGCCCAGAGCTTCTCTGGAGAAGATGCATCTTGCATGGAGAGGCCACTGGCTGACTTCCTCTTTTGTTATCTCTTAGTGGCAAAGTCATGTCCTTGTAACTGATAGACACTTTTCTTTGTAAATAACCCTGGAGTGACTGATAGAGCTCTTGCCAGACAAAGCCTGTAAATAGCTAGGCATTATTCATGCCAGGCCTGAGAACACTGTGTCACGGCTGACAAATTTATGGCAGATATGAGCTCACCTCTTCCACAAATATATACTTTCCCAGCAAATCCATCATATGTTTTAATGGCCCCATACTGAATTTGTCAGCTGTCTGTCCCTGCACGTTGTTTCCTTTGGATTCCTGTCAAGGATTGTTTGTTAAAATCATCTCCCTCTTCCATCCTTCAGCTGCTAGCCCCAGGAAAGATCAATGGTGACACGTCTATTGATAATATTTTATATTCAACTATTCGGGTCATAAATCATTTTAACAATGCTGATATGTTTATTGAGTGTCTGCTGGCATTGCAATTATATAGAAAGTGATGTCACCCTAAATCTTGGCTTTGTTGGATTGCTTTTTATTTCTTCCTTCCCACTCCCACCCCACTTCATAATTAAAATATGTCACTTCTTATTTTTGTATTCCCACTTCAGAAGCAGTGAGAACTTTGGCATTTTAGAGAAGGTGTGGAGAACCAGGGCCTCTGTCTTCCATTAAAACCAAATATGCAAAAGGACTTCCCAGTAGCAGGTGCAGACACTGCTCCAAGTCTGCATGGGTCCCTGGAGGAAAGCAGGCTGGAAGGAGGGAAGAGCAGAAGGACACCACTCCTGCTCCCTACCCTGACTCAGCAGATGGAGCAGAGGACCCTTCCCCAAGCCCTGCACAGCTGGCTCTGCCACCAAAGTCAAAGGGGCACCCTGCATGGGAGAGGAGTGGAGAGAAGATGCTGGGACTCCACAGAGATCAGTCCTGCAAGATGCTGGGACTCCACAGAGATCAGTCCTGCAAGACACTGGGACTCCACAGAGATCAGTCCTGCAAGATGCTGGGACTCCACAGAGATCAGCCCTGCAAGATGCTGGGACTCCACAGAGATCAGTCCTGCAAGATGCTGGGACTCCACAGAGATCAGTCCTGCAAGATGCTGGGACTCCACAGAGATCAGCCCTGAAAGACACTGGGACTCCACAGAGATCAGCCCTGCAAGAAGACTCGGAGAGGTTGACAATCTCACCCGAGCCCTGTCCTGCACACATGCTCAGCAAGGTCTTCTCTGCTGCATGCAAACCACTCCACTGGCAGATCTTTACTTCAGATCATTACCAGGAATATGGGCAACTAAAGAAGTCGCTGTTACTCCTGGTTTTACAGTTTTCCTCCCAGCACAGCTGCAGCTCTAAGGACTCCCAACTGCTGCCCCCCATTGCACATTATTTCGTGCATTATTCACTTTTAATTCATGACCACAATGTTATGTGGTTACAACATTTCTAAAAAAAGATCTAGAGCTTTGCAATTCGTTTAGGACTGTTTTCCTCCTTAGTGAGCTTCTGTTATGTGTACCCAAAGAGAAGAAAGAGAAAGCAAGAGAGTGCTGGCCAGCAGGAAAAGTCACATTTGTTCCTTGAATGCAAAATGTCATCATTCATTAGAGAAGACTCGAAAGTAGAGTTTCTCCCACAAGCAGACAGCAGGCGGGATTTACAGCATTTCAGCAACTTGCTAATTTTACTGGCTGCCTTTTTTCTTTTTCTTTTCTTTTCTTTTTTTTTTAATTAATCCTGTAAACACATAGGAGGAATGATCTTGGTATAAATGCATAAACACAAAGGTGAAAAAAGCCTGAAGAGGTTTTCATTGGGATGCATATTTTCCTTTATGTACCAAGACACACAGAGCTGATTTTGTCATTACCGATGACTGGACACACCTCTTCAAATATGGTTCAAATATGCAGCCAACTACCTCTGAGGTGTCCCACTAATTTGAAACTTTTATGATCTGCCTTCACAAGTCTATAAAACTGGACAAGAACTCTTGATGAGAATTTCAGGCTGTACAGAAATATATTGAGAATAACAGTTTTTTCCTGTGGTACCTTGGCACATCAAGATGTAGATTTAACCTTTCTCATGGCTCTCCAGAACGCGCTGCTCTTAAGGCTAGGTTCAATTTTCATTTATCCCAGGAAATTTCACTGTGTCAAAAGATATTACATTAGATCTCCATAGACTGGAGCAAGAACACAGCCTGGTCCTTGATTCCCGATGGTAATGGGCCCAGAAAGGAAGAGCAGACCTGCCAAAAGGGGAGATATTTCGAGCTGTAGGGAAATCTGGGTTGTGATCTGGCTCCTGGGTTTGCGAGGGACGCAGATACATGTACTACTTGCATTTCAGAACGTATCTGAAAGGGAAAGTCTGAGGAGAACAAGTACCACAGACAAGCAAAAATTCCTGGCAGATAATTGCACTTTTGCAACCCTGTAAATGTTTGATTGAATCTTGGCTGAGCATCAATTTTTTTAGCAAACCCCCCCATAACAGACCACTTTCATATGTTCTCTGGCTTTTAGCAAACATTTTATGGTTTCCTAACTCTGAAAGGTATCTTCCTGTTTCCAGTGCTTCCATCTTCCTGAGCGCTGGAGGCTGAGATACCTTATATCCTCTTTATCTTAATGGAAATCCTGGTAAAGAAGAGAGAAGCCAAGCCTTTTCCAGCGGGAATGCAGGAGAAATGCACTCCTTACAGGGGGCTTAGCCTAAATTTGACTGAAGTCAAAAGAAACTCTCTGATTTTCTGGCCTCCCAACAACTGTACATTCCATTACAGTGACTGCAGGCATAAATCAGCCCCGAGTTACGCCTGTCAGATAACCCCCCAGATAGCTACTCCCCCCACTTGCCTTCACCAACCTCATTTATGTACACACTCTTTGGTTCCTTGTGTATATAGACAGATGACAAAAGTCGATACATACAGCTACAATAATCACAGTTTTCACTCTAAACTGTGTCTTGCTGTCGTGTGCAGCAGAGGCCAAACACTCCTATCTAAGGCAGGCTCTTGGGTCTGATTGAGTTGCTAGGCACTGTGAAGATACGGTGGGAACCAGGCAGACCAGGGTTCAAAATGCCTCAGAAAAGGTCACAGGTCTGCCTAGCTTGGGGCAGTTAACTACAGCACCCACCTCAGACACCTAAATCATCCTAAACTGCCTTTACAATCCCCGCAGAGCCCCGGCTTTCTCAGTGACAGTGACTTATTCTCGTAGAGACCCCCTTTCTGTTCCCTTTACTGAGGTGATTTAGGCACACCTTGTAACTGCAAAAGGTGAGATGGGATGAGTCTACACATAGGTGACTGCCAAATGTAATTTACTGGGGTACTGATGCCCAAATCTGTGCAAGGATTTGAGACACCTATTCTTCAGGTGTCCTTCAGAAACGTAGCCCTAAATGTGTGCAAATCCATTTGCATCCAGGATCTTACTCTGCTCGGAAAGAGAGTGCTGCTTTTCCAAAGGGTCTTAAAGAAAAAAAGAAGAAATCACGTGGCTGCCAAGCTTTGGTTCAAACCCCCTCGTAGGCACTGCCTGGGCTCCATTCTCGCTTAGGGAGATGGCCACAGGAGCCGATATACTCCTGTTCATTGACAATCTGGCTGAGATCAGAACAGCCCCAGCATGCTTATCTGACAACATACATTGAAAAGCGTGAAGAAAAATGTTAACAATGCTGATACATCCTCACGTTGTACATTTGATACATTATTTGGCTGTCTTTATTATCAGGGGAACACAAATGCCTTGCTCACCACAGATCCCAGAACACTTCAAGCACGGATGGGGTGCTGTGTTTGTTTTTGGTATGCTGGGGCAGTATCCTGCATGTAGTCATAGCAAACACAATCCTCTAACAGCCTGTGAGAAACTTCATTTCCCCAGCAAATGCTTATTTTAGCATTTTAGCTTATTCCACTCAACTTTTCTGTACCAGTTGGGGTTTAGATATTGCTAATCCTTTTGCACTTTAAAACACCGGGAGGAGGGGATTCATTCCCACATTCACTTAGCAATAAACCAAAGCATGTGCACTTGTATGATCCTTTTGCCAATTCCATTATTTTATACACAAAATGTCATTATGTTCCAAAGCATTATCATTTCCTTTTTTCCCAGACAGTGACCGTCTGTAACACGCTGGTTTGGAAGGGCTCCCTCCCAGCCTGTGGGTATTCCTTCACTTACAGAACTGTTTCTCACCACAAAAACAAAGAAGAAGGAAAAAAAAAAATAAGGTGAAGTGTTGGAAATCCAGGCACCAAAAAAAAAAAAAAAATTAAAAAAAATCCAAGGGCACTGCTCACCTGTTAGTTTTAGCTTAATTACTGATCTGATCTCACACATTTTCCCAGGAACAACGCTTTAGAGGAACTGGCAGTCTTTACACACTGGTTATCTTACAGATCTCAAACAACTGCTTATGAATGGGCCTTTCCAACAGGATGCAAGCTGTGTTTGATTTAACTCGATGTATATTTATGTGACAGAATCTAACCAAGTTGGACTTTGTGCCATAACCATAATGTTTGCACAGTTACACCTGGGGAGGAAAGCCCTCCCACCGCAGTACTGACAGGATGCCAGTGGCAAGAAAGTTTACATAATAAAATCATGATTTAAAGGATTTATACATCTGTCAGTGGAACAGTGATGACATTCCTCATTTACAAGCACGGTACACAGCTTCGGCTGCGTGTGAAAGATTAAGGATAAGGCCAAATAAGAGCCCCTACAGACAGATAACAACGTGCTTTATTCCATGCCCCGTTCCCTCCTCCAGCAAGGATCCTGAAGGGCAGTTTGCTGGGAACCTGTCTTCTACGTGGCCTGCTGGATGCAGACATGAGTGTGTTCCTCACGTCACCCAGCACGGCCAGATGTGAGCTCGTTCAGACAGAAACAGCGCCCGCAGAGCGGCGTTTACCATGGCCCTGGCTCTGTGAGCACTCACTGCATCAGTGCCTTCCGTCCAGCTTGGTGTTCTCCTTCCCCCCTTTGCTCTCTCCCTCTCTCCATGGCCAACGTTTGCAGCCCTGGGGAGCAAGAGGAAGGCAACAGAGCCACAGGAAGGCACAACTTATCTCTGCCTTGGCACCAACATCAAGGAGGTTCGATATTCAGAAAGCATAGAGCAATAGCAGCCCACACCAACTCCAGTGCCTGACCACGGACCCACGAGCGATGCTGAAGGCTCCTGGTTTTGCAACTCTTGGCTAGAGCAATGCCCTCTCCTCCATCGAGCTGCTGCCAGACCCTATGGCCAGTGCAGGAACTGGCAGTCTGTGTCAGGAATACGCTGTTTTTCTTCTCTCCCAGCTGCCAAAGAGAGAGACAGAAACAACGCTACTTGGAGGGGCAGAGGATGGAGAGCAGGAGATAAGGGAGAAAGAAGTCAAAGAAAAGGCTGTTCAGTTTTTTTACTGAATGAAAGTGTCAGGCAATAAAAGAGGGATGTAGGAAAGCACTGTGACTCACTTGACTGGCCAAGCTCCTCTGAATCACCACCTTGGGGAGGTGAAAATTAGCACTGCAGGAGCTGAGGGAAAACCCACCTGGCAACCCCACTCACTTCTTAAATGGTAAAATTAAAGTGTCTGGTGCTTTCAAACCTCTGTAGCCAAAAAAGGATGGGGAGAGGAGAGATACTCCAGGAACCCAGAGCAAGAGGAGACAGCGAGGGGCCCACTGCTGAGATGATGCTGCGGACGTTCCTTCTTTAATGGATCCCTTCCTCATCCACCTCCAGCAAGGCAGCTGGCAGGAGGGATCTGGGAGTGCAGATGGATCAGCGGTGTCAGACGTGCAGCTGTGCATATTTAACACACAGGGATCTTATTATCTATTTGCTGGCTAGCCAGCAGCAGCCTGATTTTGGAGGCGATTGCTCACAGTTGTAGAGAGAGAAAAATAGAGAGTAGTCCACAGTCATTAATCTTGCACAACAGGCTGCGCAGTGTTAGAGCCAGAACTGCTACTCTCCTGCATCTGTCCCTCCCACCAGCCCTAAATCACTGCCTCTCAACTCCTCTCCATTACCGAGAAGAAAACTGTCTGGGTTGGAATCAGACACCACAACAGCACAAGCAGCCCTGCTGCACAAAACGGCTGCTACACACTCTGACTGGTTTCAGGTCTCTAACAAGCCTTTGGTCTCACCATTGACCAGTCAGTGGGGAAAAGGGAGAAAAATGGAGAGTTTTGATGCTGGTCATTGCAATTTTCAGGCTGGGAATCAATTTCAGGCTCACAATAAGGCCCTCTTTTGTGGGGTGCATTTCCAGTACGACTTGACTGGCACCAGAGGCAGAAGTACTGCACACACAGTCATTCACCCCCCACTAAGCACAGTCACAAGGTTTTGGATCTTCATTCAGCAATGCCCCTAAAACACACGTCTGATCTGGTGCATGGGCAACTGTCCTGCTTGTAGTTCACTTTAAAGCTGAGCCCATCTTCAGAGCTCTGCTGAACCACAGCCCAAGCGCTTGCGACCACACTCCAGTTTTTCCTTTCCCCTTATGCTGGAGGCAGAACGGCTGTATCTCAAAAGAAGCAACTAGGAGCAATGTTCTCAAGGAGGGGAGACTCAACACAGGCTCAAATCTTTCTCTGTGTGTAATCTACAGGGTAAGGAGTAATGTGGGATATCTGTGGCGTTCTCTGTAGGAGTAAAAGCCAGAGGAAATAAACTGAATGGCTGAGTTCTGCCTCCCAATATCAAATAGCAAAATCAACTCACTTGCTCCAAGTTCAGCTGATCTCCAGCTGATTAAGCCTGTATGCTTTTGTAAGTGTGTTTTAGTTAGAACTCCTAAATTACCTGCTTACCCAGAAGACTATGCCCATCAGAATGGTAACCAGCCATGTCAGCCTTGAGATAAAACACCTATGCATGCTCAGATGAGACATGATGAAATAAAGCATGCTGAGCTCTAAGATAGTTACCTTCGCTGTGTCAACTGAAAGAGGGGTTTTTTTAAGGGTTTGTGGGGTTTTTTTTTCCCCTAACATGCAACTGGATCTAGAAAAAACATCTCTACCAAGAAACAGCAGCAGGGATGGAGAGACAAGCAGGCACTGTAAAATGGTCGCAGTCCTGAGAACATTCAGCATGTTTTCCAGTATCACTGAAAAGTAGAGACCAGCCATACCTAGAGGAAATCCCCCAAAACGGAGGGGGTGGAGGGATGGGGAGAAATCAAGAACCCTGCAGAGTGAAGTGAGGTGCTTTCAGTGAAAACAGACCACTTTGAAGAAAAAGAGCAATTTAGTAATTAAAAATATATGGAATTGTAGGTAAAGCTTGGGACCATTTGCAGTTATTTGAACCTTCTCAGTTTTTTAACTGCAAACTTGTTCCATTACACACAGTGCAAAAGCAAAAGCCTAACCTCCCAGCAAACACTTCCAATCCTAACTCTAAACTAAAAGTTATTCCACAGAGAGAGAAGTGCAGCGAGAGACCTCCTGCCTGTGAAGAGAGGAGGCCTTAAGCCACCTTCATCCACGGAACAACACAACTTTTGTGATTTCCCCCAGCTGCCCACCTGCCTTATCAAGAGTGAAACTCAGCATCACCAGAAAGGCAGAAGGAAGAGTGACAACAGCTGACAGATAAGGAAGGTGCAGTGAGGGAAAGCTTTCCTGGATGAAAAACTAGCTTGGAAACAGCAAAAATAAAAGTGCAAGGACTCTGTATGGAAACTGAGCCGAGAAGCAGGAAGACAAGGGTTTGGAGGGACTGAAGACAGTGGCAGCCTTCTCCTGGACTGCAGGAAAAACCAGCCTCGCTGAAAAGGACGTGACCAAATAACTCAGATTTAAGGAAAGAGAGGATGTTTCACCAGGAAGGAGCGGAGTCTCTCAGAGACTGCTTACCAGCCTGCAGTGTGCAGTGAAGAAGGGGTCAGACCCAAGTGGAACATTAGTCAGATACCACCAGCAGAACATTTACTGTCAGCTCACTCCTGCTGACGAAGGCCACGGCCATAATTACTAATGGATAAGAGAGGTTTATTTGATGGGGACCTGACATGCATTACAGCAGACGCCGGCACAGTTAATTGATCAGAAGGACAGTAAGTGAAAGAGTTACACTAAAAATAATGCCATTAACAGAGCGATGTAAATGTGCTACTGGTCAGCATCATTCCATAATTAGGTCACTTAGGGAGCCTTCTGGGCCACTGATGGGGGAACAGCAGCCAAACCCCACCAAACACGCCTGCTGTGACAGATGCCCAAGTCACTGTTGTGCATGAACACTACAGGTGCTTGGGAAGGAGCAAACCTTACGGTCTATAAATATTTCAGCCGTGGCAGATGAATAATAAATCAGTGAGAACAACACAGTGACATGAACTCATGTGAAACCACACCACACACTGTGAGCAATATGGCCAGTGCATTAAAGCAGGACATTTAAAAAACATCTTAAGAGCTGGTCATCAGTCTTCTTGATCCCGTTCCACAGCTACCCAGCGTCTGGCCTAGATACAGACGATGGAAGCAGCAAAATCCGAAATGCCACCTTTCTGAAGGAAGGAAAACTGGAAGAATGTGTGTCTGCACTGTCACTCATCAGCTGCTAAACCTGCAGGTGAATATGGCAGCCCTGTGCCCAGAGCTGATACAGGTAAGGGGACAGGAGCGATGGAGGACACACACCAGCAAGGGTAACACCATTCAAATACAAAGTGGAAAATAAAGTCTGTACCATCCACATCTTTTCAACTTCTCCCAAAGAAATGAGCTCACAAATACTAATTTTTACTAAAAATCAACAAAATTTTAAAATCCTCAAGAATCTTCATCATCTGACTTGGAGCATGCAGAGAAAATGGAACTTAAACCTGAACCAACCCAGTCCATTTTTATGCTATGAAACCAAATTACTGCTAATGAAATCCTGACAAAAACAAATCATCCCCAGTTTTCCTGTTAAAGAGAGGAGCCCCAGGGCCTGGGTAGAACAGATCTGAAATCCACATCACTGTTCTCATCTGAATTTCTTCCAAAGCCAAACCTGAACATCCATATTCTTACAACAGCCACCACCCAATGCTATTAGAAATAAAGAACACGCCGACTCTGAGATTATAGTGAGACTTAACCACACACTGGGTAAAAAACAACCTTCCTTTCCAATTGGGAAAGACCCTCCCTTCTGCCAAATTGATCACCAACCAATTTTTGGCTGTGCCAAAAAGCATACTGAAATTAGTGAGAGCCTTTCCAGTGCCTCTGCCTGGCTTTGGATCAAGCTTGTCCTGACCAAAAGCAAACTCAGAAATAAGCTACAGGTAGATGACAAAGGTGCCAAGCAGAGGAACACAATCACAGGGACTTTCAGAAATCACCAGTTCGGCCAGATGCCTTACTGCCCCAGCTCCCAGATTACAACTCACTGATTTACATTGGAATATTATTTAATTAGATCAGCACCAAATGACTCATCTTATTTTGTCATTTTAACGATTCTTTATATTTCTCCAGTTTGATGGATTAATCATTGCCTATCACAGTTTATGGCCTCTATCTTCTTTATTGTGTTTTGCCTCCCATCAGCTATCCAAGGTGATGTGAACTTTGTGCTATTGACTTTTCTCACTCCTCTGGGGAGGTTGTCATGGAGAATTAAGATATTGACAAACCAACAGCCAACACGCTGAACTCCTTCCTGCACGTCCCCGTCAGGAATGTGGGACCCAGCCAACTTTCGGGCTGTGCAGAACCAAGATGTTCCACCACATAAAGGAAATATCGAAAACCTACACATGAGAGTCTGCTCTCATTTAAAGCTCTGCAAATCTGGGGTAAAAGACTGATTTCATCCTGTAGCTTAACAAAGCCTTTTTAGAAAAAGTTCAGGCAGCAGAATTAAATGAATGAGTTTCAGACTTCCTCCAGTAATTTTAATCTTCTCAATACACTTCAGTGTTGTTTCCAGAAGCTGCTGTCTTCATTAGGTGCAAGTGAGCTAGGCAGAGATAATGAATACAGTGCTAACTGCGAGAAGTGATGAATAACAATTATTTTTCAACGCACTGAAACGTTAATTTGCTCCTTTTTCTTCTTATTTCAAAGTGTGGGAACTATTCTTATCATCTAGATCATTAGTCTGTCAAGAATTTCTAACCTGTGAGTCAGTACAGCATCATTCCTTAATACAGAACCTCCCACTATTATATAAAAGATACAAATGGATATAAAAGATTTCTGTACAACCAGGAGGTAAAAAATAATTACTTAATTACTGAGATGTGATAGCTGAAATGGAGATTTACTCCTTTTCATATTTCAAAGGCTGCCCCGCCCCTCTCTGTTGGCCTGATTTACTAACAACTTTTGTGCCTATGGAATTCAACTGCAGGTTCAGTTTTGGTTTGCTGCATTGTGGATTTGTCCAGGGACAAACGTTACTCCTAAGCACGTCTCTGCTTAACTGAACATAAGTCTCTTAATGTACCATTAAATACACCTCCTTGTGCTCCCCTTGAATGTTTTCTCAGGTTTTAATGAAAATGTAATTTCAGAAATGTTTTCTTCCCAAAGCTGTTCTGCTGCCAAATAGTAAAAATAAGTCCAGCTCCTTGTTGTTGCTGTGGTTGTTGTCAGAGAGGAGGATGAGCCAAGGAACTCGCACTAGATGTTCCATCTCCATTCCCCAATGGAGAGCTTTAGATAAGCTCCTCCAACCAGGGTTATGGAGACAGTGCCAGGAAATGTTGTGGGAGCCGGAGGGAGTGCTGGACAGTCCAGAAAACCCGAGGAAAAAGCTCCAAATTCAAAACTGAAGCTTTGCAGACCCAAGTCAACTCCCTGCTTTTCCAATGGCCTAATCTACTGCTGAACTTCAGGCTTGCAGTGCGAAAGTGTTCCCTTCTCCAGTCGCTTCTCTGGAGCGCTGGCCCCACCAGAACTCACCCTTTTTCCTGCTGCAATCCTGCACTGTTGTCTCTTGTTTCGTGTCAACTGATAAATCAGTCAAATGATCATATCACTGTTTTGTTTTTTTTTTTTAAATGAACTGCATTTACTTTTGACAGCTGTGCTCCATCCCCTCCTCCTCTCTTGCAGACTGCAAATACACTGAAATTATTACTGTTACAATAACGCAAATCCAGGAGGAGGGAGACCCCTGAGACCTCGCATCAGCCAACTCTATTAGTTAACCTATATGGTGCCATGCAGTGAAAACATAAAGCTTGTCATGGTTGTGACCTCTATGAAAACAATATGACTTTTAAACACTAAAAATTAGTTGTCTAAAAATAAGGCAAGGCAAGCTGGTCATCTGCACTCCCAGAACAGTCTGTGCAGACAGAAAAGGCCCCTCCAGAGGAAAACAACTGTGCTAAGGTAAGCAGATGACCCACCAGGCCTGGTAGATCTCCAAGGGGATTATTATTATTGCTATTATTGATTATTTTTCTTTAACTCAGTAGCTCCTCTGAAGTGTCACTAGACTGAGTGGTCAGTGTTATCCAGGAACTCACTGTCAGACGTGGAAGCAATCAAGGCAAAAGGGCACAGGCAGGAGAAACTTGGTGACGCCAACCTGTAATTTTCCTGTTTCCATAAGAGAAAATAGAGTGTCTTTTTATCAAGCAGCTCACCAACTTCCCCTAGGCTTGTTCTCCATCCATTTTGTACTTACTTCCCTTTCCCCATCCCCTTTCTACATTCCTCCACCTTCTTCCTTCCTCCTCTGCTCACCATATCCACTCTCCCTTTGCCAATAATTACCTCCTGCACAAATATCATCTCTGCATTTCCTCTGTCCAAACTGAAACAATCCAGATGCTCTGAAAAATGTTTGAAGAAGTTCTTATATGAATAAAGTAAATAAATAAACAAAGAGCCTGAGTAGGAAAAGGAAAGAAAACTATCAAGCTGCGTGACAAACATTGCCCTGACCTCTCTGAGCACATCCCTTTGGCCAGACTGATCTACACAAAGCCCCATGGAATTACCAGGGGAAGGTTTTCATGGGACTTTCTGTATCAGTCCCTCACCCTCTCTCCATATAATCTGTTTTTTCATACTCTTACCTCTCCAAGGCAGTGCCCATGTGTTCCTATGCTTGCCCAGAACTGACAGCAAACTGGGACTCTGTATTTATGGAAAGCTTTTGGAAGCAGACACTGCTGAAATCCCCACGAGAGAGTCTGATGTTTTGACATTGGTTTTACTCATGAACTAGGGTGACAAAATCAGAATATCTACTCGGAGAAAACTCTGATTTTATTATGTGAACAGGAGTCTCAAGACTCTCTGTGAAAACACAGCTGTAAAAAGAGACCCCCCAGAGAAGGCAAGGGGGTGCAACGGGGGAGAGAAGAGAAACGTGAATAACCGAAAGCAACAACTGCCGGGACGTCAAAACAACCAGCAGCCCCCTGTGACTCCAGAACCCCGCAGGATGTGCACGGGCTCCAGCAGAGCCACGAGCAAGCACTGATCTGACCGGAAAAGAAACACAGCACGGGACATACACAAAATTAAAACACAGTAAGTTTTCCTTCAGATTCTTCACTGAGACTTTTAAAACAGAAAACACTGTTTTCTTATACATCAGCCCAGTAAATAAGGACACATCACATTTCACCACACCCCGCAGCGTGAAGCGACGTCTCTAGCTTATGTACAGTTCCCAAACAGCACCTCCACATCTGGCAGCCCTGGGTGGGGGGATGCTGCTGCATGGATCCATGCGGGATCCAGGGGAAGGGAGATGGAGAGACTCCCCCATCCACTTCGGATGACAAATTGGGGAAGTTTCCAAGTTTATTAAAAGCCCTCCTTCAAAGGAACATGTGAGCCCTATCTCACCCGAGGGCCAGCCTTCAGCTGACTTCTCTGGGAGCTGGTCAGCCCCGGATTTGTGCTTATTTAAATGAGCAGACACACAAAGAAAGTATTCAACTGGTTTCTTTCACGTATGACACAACACGCGGTAAAAGACCACCATTACCAAACAGATTCCTCTGTCCCTTTCACTTACTAGCCAGTGAAAATCTAAAGCCTTCGTCTTTACCCTTCTGACCTGCCCTGCAGTTTTGTCTCTGTCTCTCTGTTTGGAGAAGAAGAGACCCCTGATTAAGAGGTACGTTGGGACATGGGTCGACACAGAGCCAAGGGTCTCATTTCCTCCCGCGTTAATATCTCGCTAGTGTTAATTGCAGTTACGGGTGAATAGGCAATACTGGAGAACAGAGGATGTGAGTGCTTTGCCATTGCTGATTACCTCACATCACACATTCAAAACGAATTTGCTTGTCCCTGCAGTCCTTGGGTCAGAGACAAAAAAAAACTAGAGGGGAAAAAAGCCTGCTGTGACTGACAGCTGCTCTTCAGAGGTCAAGGATTACAACAGCCGGAGCGCTGCAGGTCAAGGCTGATGGGACCCGCACAGGGAAACTCTTCTTGCCTTCCCTGCAGCTTGGCTGTAATGAATTTTATCTGTCCCTCTCTCTGTACAAGCTTTGAATTCACATAAAATTAAAAAAAAGTAGGAAAAATAAAGCAAATAAAAAATATTTACAGTGTAATCTCTTTTCTGCACACACCTCTTCCAATCAGGCAGCTATGAAAGCTGTCCTCCTAGCAAGATAAACTATCATTTTTTAACAAGGTAGATGGATGCCTTCATACATTTTTAAGCTTGGGACAGGATATATTTTGTGGTTTATTTATAATGACATCAATTACACTTGCTCCTAGGTAATAATTCACTCCTTTATAATTATTTATGAGGTGATTTTTACTTTTTTGAAAGTTTTATGTTTATTGATGTGTTTGGTTAACGAACACTTAAATGACATGGTCAGTTGCTTTGCAGGATGCTGGAGAACAGCAAAATCAATATGTTCTGCACCTGAGAACAATCTTCTTAGTTTTGTAGTAATGATTCCCTGAGCAAGGTCCCAGGAGCCCGAGAGATAATTGCAATTCCACATAGTCAACAGTCTGCTCAGATCTATATAATCACTCTCTTTACCTGCTTCATTTTGTTTGGTTTTGTTGCGTGTGATCTTTGCCATTAACATCTCCTTCCCTGTGATCTCAGCTGCCTGGTTTCTGCCTCCCAGCCCCTCCTTTTAGCTTTCATTTCAGAGCCTCACCTCTGTGGAACGCAGACCCCTGCGCCGAGCGGAGAAAGCCGTTAGTTAAGTAGCTGTTTTCTGCCACTCAATTTATCTTCGCTGATTGCTACCTTTGGAGAATGAAAGTTCATAGTGCTCTGGATAAACATTAAAAAAAAAGACATAATAAGGCTTAGGATCCCCAGCTGAAGATAACTGATCTCCTCTGTTGCCTTAATATGCAGAGTACAGAGCCCAGACAAGTGTTAATGGCGTAATATATTCTATGGCCCCTCTGTGCTGGGAGCCGGGCAGCACTCTGCACGGCGAGGGATGGCAAGCGGGGCTTCCTCCCCCAGTCGAGAAGCTGGCAGAGAAATCTGTCTTCAGGTTGCAGGGCCTTTATAGATGCAAGAGAGAAGATATGATGGTATTTCAGTCTCCAAGGGGGCTTGTGCTCCAGCTGTGGCACAGTGTTTTCCAGCAGGACAGGATCAATGGCTCAGAGCCTTTTCAAAGCAGTAATTGTAGCCTCGCCCAGCAAAGGCAGAGGTAATTAATCAGGTGTATTCACAAGATAGATCTGAATGCAGAGCACACGCACCAAGGCAGAGCTTAAAAGAGTAAACCAGTCAGGAAGGTACAACAGACCCAATCTGTGATCTCTTAGTGTGCTGCTGGACCACTTGTTTTTCACAAGGCTCCTTCAATACTCGGCAGCAGGCCCACAAAGACACATCAGACAGTGAAATGTACGGTTTTTTCACATAAATGAGAGTGTGTATTATTCCACAAGATTTCTGAGGATCCAACACTGATCTCAAGTGGTTGGGAATCGCCGTCTTCCTGGACTGCCACAAGCAAGAGAGAAATAAAAGCCTTTCATGGGATGCCACCACTCTCCACCACATTCAGGTACGGTTTGTTCACCAGCTCGTGCTGACGGTCACCTGCCACACTGCTGGGATCAAGAGGTTTTCAAACACAACCTGATCCAGTCTATTACCATCAGCATTAGCTAAAGGATCCCATCCCAGACCTCAGCTACAGCAAACACCCTGTTGCAGTGTGTCCAGCACAGCTTTCATGCACAGATGCCTTCAGAGCAAAAAGAGTTTCTGAGGAGAGAAAGGATTTGGTAGAAAGGATAACTAATGATCAGGCTATTTCAGTGTGGAGCTCAAGCAGAGATACCCAAAAGAGGGTAGATTTCCACACACTGAGCACCTGAGAGCTGAAAACCAGATGTCTCAGCTGGACACCTAAACCCTCAGGTATTCTCAGCAGTCACTTTGAAAAATGCAGCTCTGAGTCCTTCGGTTAATACAAAACAGGCCAAACATCTTCCAAATGGTCCGGTGAAACCCCTCAAACATGCTAGTTGGGAAGTTATTAGCTGGTAGCTGACAAAACCAATTCTCCCCCTTCATTTGCAAAAATGAAAATTGGCATCATTCTTCTGAGTTTCAAAATAGACCAGTAGTAATGTTAACATGAATAAATCAACTGGGAAGATGCTTGTAAATCTTGATCAGCCAAAGAGATACAGTTACCTGCTATAAAGGAAGATAGCTGACATTTCTACTTCCATTAACTGTTGCCAAATCTCATAAATGTAAACAGAGAATAAATCCTTTCAGTCACTGAATATGAATATCCTCCTGGGAAAATCCAGCTGGCATCCCACTTGATTTATGTGCTTTAAAAAAGCATTTGTTTTATAAGCCTAGGGTGAGCCTTAAAATATAAGTTCATGTGTAAAAAATATTACGGCTCAGGACCTATTTCAGCAAAAAAATTACATCCTCTTCTCAGCAGCCAACCATTCCCCACGCCGAGAGCAAAGGCACGTGAGCCCAGGGCCACGGCATCTGCTCAGAGGAGCCCGTTAAACGTCAGCATTGGAACAATGACCCCCAGCATCACAGCCCCCTCCCAGACAGCTACTGTGGCCCCTACACTTTGCAGTGAAATTACCAGTCTGGAGCCCCAATATTCCTGGAATCTGAGCCTATGTGACTTTTCCTCAGCCAGAAAAAAGGAATATAAAGCCTTGCCGCACAACCCCGTCATCGCTGCTTCTCATCTGTGTCGCTTCAGGTGAGACGCTACTTCCCGCAGCCCACACGCAGTGGATGCTCCTGACATCCATCCTCCAGCCCTGCTCTGACACCTAATGCCTTACCTGAACATTCCACACCTGCCCTTGAGGAGTAAACATCACTTCTTAATAAGCACTAGCACTAGTGGCAAATTTAGGCCAACTACAAAACACACTGCTCTCCTAGCCACAGAGATTTCCCAAGTGTGAGAGGGAAAAACGTATCTTACACCACTCCTGACCCTTCCCTTTCTCATCACAGATGTCCTAACCAACTCACTGAAGAAATGCACTTTTTTCTTTTTTTTTTGCATAGCAAGGCCATATGAAGCAAAACACGACTGCAGGGTTGGCAACAGGCGGTTCTTTGGCTGGGGAGGCTGGAGATCCGCGAGCGCTGGGTGGTGGAAGGGAGTGAGGTCATGCTAAGAAAGATCTGAGGGAAGCGGTGGACATTAAACTGATGATTTCTGTGTTTTGTGTCATGTCTGATGATTTGATCCAGTAACCTGCTCCCAAACTGGAAGACTCTTGTGCAAGCACACACACACGTGCACAAATGGCCCGCTTGCCCACTACAGGTGAGTGTCCCATGCCATTTTATTTCCAGTCTTGGGGAAACAGAGAACATTGCCAAGCGTGTTCTCAGCTCTGCTCTGTAGAGGCCTCAACTGAAATTACCACTGAAAAGCAAATGCAGTGACCTTTAAAGGAATCGAGAAGCAGCTATTTCCAGTACATTACTAAATGCTATATTTTAAAGGTTCTAACCTTATTTGCTACAAGTGTATAATATCAGGAAACCCTTGTGAGTGAAGGTTCTGCATTCATCACATAGCCCAAGTCACTTACAGAAGAGATGGGGAAAGTTATTACTTTCCCCCTTGCAGACACTGAAGTTCAACCTCCTCTCCTGTAGTGTTTTGCAGCATTAAATAAGGTTCAGGGATCACTTTAAGAATTACAGGCTTCTCGACTGAACAAAAACAGTTTCCTGCAAGCAGCCAGAGATGCCTCATCCAAAGGGAGAGCGATTTACGAGACACGCGTGTCTGTAGGGCTCCAACAGGCCAAGGGAACGGGGTGCTGCTATCTGATATCGCCACAGCATAAACTTTATTGAACAAAATACTCTTTTATGAGAATTATAATAGAAATTGATTTACAGGACGCAGTTTAAAAGTAAAAGAGAGGACAACAAAAGACATGTCATAAACTCTTGTGAGGCCACCCTTCAGCCTGGAGTTTAATTGCATCAGGTACGTACCAAGAGGTGTGTGATGGTGTGTTTGTGAAGGGCTTTATTTAACGCCTGACAGTCAACAGAGACTTTGTGTTTTGGTGTTTAGAAAATCCTAAAGTGAAATGTTAACTTTGCTTTATTTATTATTATTATTATTATTGATTGATTTACACTGTACCTTTCATATGTATAATGGTACTCTACACCAAATAAATCAGGCAGCATAAAACCTTCATCACAGCAAATAAAGAATGAAAGCAGGCAGAACCAGAAATGTCAATAAAATGCAAAAGTGGTTAGTAAACAAGTGTAGAGTTATCTGATTTTTATAAATTAGTCTGGAATTAGCTGTACAGGACACTGTGGTGTCAGATATTTCACCAGGTAAGTTCCTAATAAGAAAATACAACGTATCAGGTAACAGATGAAACAGAAGAGGTGGAAAATGCAAATGCTACAAACCAGAGACACAAGGCAGCTTGCACAACGGAATATACTCTGAGTCAGGAAACAATACTGAGAAACTGTGCAAGATCTGATAGTCCTTACAAAGCCCTGCAACATTTCTCATCAAGAAATACCTAACACACAGCCAACCTGCTACCACTCAGATCTCACCCCTGCTCTCAGACCCCCTGGCCCCGTAAGCTGGAGCACGGGCTTAGCCATGAGCCTGCAATGAAGCACACAGTTTACAGACCACATAATGTATGTGAAAATGAGGAAATGTTGAAGAAAACCTCCAAAAATACTGCACAAATTATATTTTACATTTCATTTTTGGCCATCAGAAACCACTTCCATTAGTTTCAGTATAAGAGGATTGTGCTCTTCAAGAGCTTAAAGAGTTACAGGCCCTGGATGTGCTTTAAAGCAGGAGAGGAAATCACAGGCACGGATATGGTACTTGACCTTTAGTGGTGCAATGAAACCACTCAAATATATGTTAGGCTGCAAAATGCTGAGATCTTCTACCGTGAAACAAAACAGATATTGATTTTTCCTATGCACCTTTTAGTACAACAGTAAGTCAAACATAGTTGGTGCCAGATGATTCTGGTTGTTTGAGGTACCATGGACCATGTTCAGTAAAAGTCAAGAGCAGTGAGACTCCAGGACTTCCACAGCTTGGTTTTCTGAACGAAATTAGCAAAACTGTGAGTTTAATGAAGGTGCCAGCAACGTCTCTCTCTACCTTCCATGAAGTGAAGCTCTGTGGAAACCTACATGTGGCCCCCAGTGCTGCAGAGTTCAACAGGAGAGAGGATGAAGTTCTGCTGCATGGACACAAGACAACGCTTGGATGAACACAGTTGGATTTCTGAGTTAACCACCAGGCAGGAAACCAAAGGAAGACTTTCAAAGATCCCTCTGTAATGGCGGAACTCATGCCTCATCAAAAACCAACTGCAAATTTCACCTTACCCGAGTCTAGAATAACTTAAAAGATTTGACCATGAGTTGTTTTTTAAATTATTTTAAACTACTGAATTAGCTAATGAAAGTACAGTGATGTATTCTTGACTCTTTAATAACAAATGTTTCTCAAAAGCTTCTCAAAAAGCCTTTATAAGCCAAGTAACAGCTGATGGCAAGAAATTCTAATGAGAAACTTTCATACACCAAATACAGTCTGCCTTTCTGCAACCCAGAACCCAGTGCTGATTTTTGCAGACAGTAAGTGAGCAGGGATGGATTAGTCTCTGTGATTTCGGGTATGAGTCTGCAAAGCTGCCTCTCCCCCCCCTGCGGGCCCAGAAGCTGGAGGTGCACAGTGCTCTCGAGTGTATCCTTTGTGCTCTCCTGCTGTGCGATCCTACTGTACACACACAGGTCTTACCGACTGTACTGCCTGCTGCTGTGGAAATCCTTGTGAGATCACAGAGGTCCCAATGAGAACAGCAGGAACTGTCAGGTTAAAAGTGGTTTTCAATCTCTCCACAGAGCTCTATACACTGGAAATCTGTAATTACAATCCACAGACAACAGGTCTCCTATTTTTAGTGCTGCCATGGGTCACCACACGGACTGAGGGAACTTGTGGACTCGGTGCAGAAGTCCAGGGCCAGTCACTGTCTCTAGGCACATGTTTTAGTACTAGTGAGAGAGGCAGTGTGCTCTACAAAGGTGCAGTGATCCAACCCCAAGCTGAGCTGCCCACACTGCCTACTGTCAGTACCTAGGCACCAGGCAGAAGGAAGATCCTTAACCAGATACTGCAGGCTGGTTTGTAAAGCCATCTCCCTGTTGCCTATCAAGGTCCTTGAGTTGTTTCTTCTTCTCCACTCCAAGCTGGAGCTTTTCAGCACTACCAGGTCTGTGCTATCAGGCAGGTGGGGGGCTCCTGGTCCCCAACTGAGGGAAGAAACATCAACAATGATGACCCAAGCTTGCCTACTCAAATCTAGCCCTGTAGCTATACCAATGCTGTGTGACAGTGTCAATCTGGGCGGCAAGGCTGGAGTTGCACACTGGCCTGAACGCAGGTCGGGAGCTGGAGCACCGCAAGCGCGGGGAGTCAGCACTGCTGAACGTGACCAGTAACTGCAGCTGGGGTCCTCCCAGCCAAACCTGCCTGCTCCACAAATGGCCACCACAACATGAAAAAAACAGACAACTTGCCATACCCTAAGTGAAAAAATATGACTGAATAAATCCCCAGCATAAGACTTTGTGCCTAATTAGTTAAATCCCCTTAAGGCATAAAAAAAGAATTGCTAAAAGGGCTCTCAGTAATTTGTAATAAGATGCTTAGATAATGCGCTCACTATCCAGGGAAGTTTCCAGTTTCACTGTACTCCAGTTTTTAACATCTTGGCAAAGCCCCTTCTCCCCCTCTCCTGCTGAAGACCTCCCATTGACTCTGTAACGTTAGCCTGGGAGCAGCTGGTGACTATTTCTGATGAATGGCAGGTGAGGGACTTTCACGCCAAGCCAACACGCACGCAAACCTGAATTCTCCACCCTCCCTCCCTTCCTTGAGCAGCTCTCAAGAAGCCAGGGACATAGCTGTTTGGGACAGTTGAGGGTTCACCTCGCACAAGCAGGCTGGCAAAAGCAAAGAGGGAAAAAGCTGTGAGAAGGAGCTGCCTGCCCTTGGCATCGCTGTGCTCCTACCCTACCAGGGGCTGGTACAGGCCGGATGGGTCCCTGGACGTGACAGTCACAAACATGAAAAGAAATCTCTCCTGGAGCTGCCTCAGAATGAAAAGGGCCTTCTGCATAAAATAAAAAAAGCAAAGTCAGTTGAAAGGACTAATTAAAATGTCCCATTTTCAGGGGTATTTTCTTTTGTTTTCATCCCATTTTTGCCTTTTTATTATTTATTATACTTAATTTAGGTTAATTTGGAGCCAAAATGAGAAAATAATTTGGCTTTCAGTCATTTTTGGTATAAATAGCTGTAGTAGCTTTTTTAATCTCTGTGAATAAACCAACTGAACAACAACTGTTACCCACTCCCTGTCTACCAATATGAAACACATGAGAAAACTCCCTCTCACATTTGATATCCGAATCTGTCATCAGCAGACAGATCTAACCCAAGTTTACAGGATCAGCCAGCTCTGCTCTGGGACACCAACCCAAGCCTCCTCTGTGGATGGTGGTGGTCCCAGCCCTTCAGCCCCCGTGGTGAGAGCCTGGGCTGGAGACAGGAGGGTTGGGACGGGCCGGGGCAGGACTGGCTGCTGCCCCTCACTCAGGTGTGCCCACGCCCCTCCCCATTTCTGCACCTGAATGCCAACACCAACAACGCCGAGGAGCCTCAACTGACTCAGTTCCTACAGAAATCCAGGGCATTCAGAAACAACCAGGACTGCTCCCTCCCCTCCTCTCCTCCTTTTTCTTTTTTTTTTTTAAAGTTCATCAAAATACATTTTTACATTGCTTCAGCTTTTCTTTTTGTGCCAAGTTCCAGCAATAAACCTGCTTTATTAAACTGACATTTTGCAAGTAGTTAGTCCAGAAAATTGACTAAGCCCTTTTGGTATTAGAAAAATCATTCTGGAGGCAGCTGAAATATTAAATAAAAAATTAAAACAAACAAAAAAAAGCTAATGGAACGGCAGGAAATCTGATTAATTTCTCTTTTTTTGCAGAGCAATGCTGATGAGGCAAGATAGTAATTTTATTCAGCAATGAGGTAATTTGTTTGGCAAAACCAGAAACTACCTGAATCTGGGCTGAAAATCTAAACCAGACTTTAGCTGAAGTTCGGAAATATTATTTAAGTTCACTTGAATTGTGTTTTCGTATTCCCACTCTAATTATGACAGATTGGCACCCACACCAAATTAGGAGCGGCCAAGAGGTGGATGGGAAACTTGAAGACCAGCAAAGTTCTGCCTGAAGCAAAGAGGGTGATTCATTGGGAAGGAGGTTTGCTGAGGAACCAACATTCCAACCGAGTTACCTGGCAGTTTGGGGCAATTACACTGGATATTTGAAACTGCAGCTGAGTTACTGGTCCTGTGAATTAATTTTATTATTCTTTCTTTAGTTAACTACGCTCACCCTGACAGTCAAGGTTTCTAAGTGAATGTGGAAGTGGGATTTAAAGAGAGCTTTTCACAGCAAACATTAAATATGCATGGGCTATGGATATACCCCCGATAATATCTGTAGGAAGACTGGGAATACAATGCATGCAAATTGTCATAAACATGGTGAAGGTTTTTCTTCCCTATCCTTTCTCTAGTTTTGTGAAGATTTAGAAGTGTGCAGTTGCACATGTAAAGCAGATGGTCAGGTCCTGCACTGCCTTTGCTAAGCACACCACGCTGACCTGTGTGCACCTCACTGCCCACATCAGACAGGCAATCCCAACAACGACTCAGTGCTCCCAAAAGCCAGGCTGCCCTCCCTCTGTTCAACTCCACCAAGCCTCGAGGGAGTCTACAGCAATGAAAATCTTATTTAAAACCTTATTCAAGTGCTGGTATTTTCCAGGGATAAAAGTAGGTTTTACGTGTGTATTGCTTTGTGGATTCAAAGGCAGCTCTGTTTTTGCAAAAACTCTTTCTTATCGCCCCGACTTTTGGTAATTCCAAGGCTCAAGAAGACAATTTCAGAACATTAGCTCACCTCATAATGTGTAAACTCTTGTCAGTTACTGTAAGGCTTTGTTTTTGTTTCTGTATTTTTCATTGTGCTTTTTTCCAACCTGCTTGGAGGAGAAGTGACAGCCTTTACTGGTGCCTGGTAACACCGAGCCCCGTGTTCTGTGGCTCTGGGCACAGATACCTTAGGCAAGGACCAGGCTGTGCTTTGTTCTCAGGACAGACAGACCATGCTGGGTGTGAACAGAAAATGAGATTATGCTGCACAGAACAGAAACTACAAGTGGGAGCAGAACCAAGTGACCCAGAGCACCGCTGCAAGCTCACTATCACGACGGACGACGTTTCACTTGTAACCCGGGTTTCCATGGCGCTCTGACGCAGCTGCCTTTGGAGAAGGGCTGCTCTCTCGCCCTGCTCCGAGAGGACTTTGCTTACCAGCCGGGCTGTGTGGCAGCGTTACGTGAACCTCACCAACAAGCAGATCTAATAAAGCCAGCTGCAGAACAATATCCTCAAGTCACGTGTGTGCCTTCTGCCCTTTAAATCACAGCAGTTAAACAAAACAAAAGCCCCTCGACCCTCTCAGCTCCGCAGGCTGGCACAGCCCCGAAGCATTAATCTCTCCAAGTGGCTAGCTTAGTCGGGTTTCTACAGTGTCACTGTACATCACAGTCCGTGTCCACATCCAAGAACCTGCACTGATCTGGGAACTCCTGATTTAATACATGTTGCCACGCTGCCCCTGACCTCAGAAGGACTTTGAAGTTTTCTGGCTGGAGATGAAAGTTACAGTATGTGTGGCAGAGCTGGGCTGTAGAGTAAGAAAGAATTGCTAACTCAACAACTTGTTAAAACACATCTTTCCAGAACTTTTTTTTTATTATTTATTTTTTTTAACCTAATAAACACACTATTTCCAGAATTTCGGTCCTCTTGTTCAGATTGATTAGATGAGAGATGAATTTGAACAGACAGATAGATTAAATCAAGAGTTCTGGGTAAATTATTTCCAGCCCTCCAAATCTGGCCTGATGGTATCCATTTCCTAGCCCTCCTTCAGGGTTTCTGCTGGAGTGTGGCCTATAAAGCTTCGATCCCTGTGTGCATCACCGGGTTATGAGTGGCAATTAGACGCAAGCTGAGGAGATCTTCCTCCCAGAGAGGGCTTTGGAAGTCGCAAGAGGAGACCAGATTCAGAAGCTACTTGTTGGCAATGTTACTTTCCAAAAGAACAAAGAACTTGCAGAGGTGTTTGACACAGTGTGACCAACAAGAGGGATGAAACTCCCCGAGATGATTGTTTGCCTCCCTGTCAGATGTTCCTGCTGTTGGGACCCAAAGCAGACATCTGCTGGACAGCTTAGTCATGCTGTAAAAAGGCCAGATGCAATTAAAGTGTGTACTCGTTTCTTGCCAATCAAAAGGAACAGCAAAAAAAAAAAAAGGACAAAACCAGAACACCAGATCCCAGTTTTCTCCTTTTCATAAGGGATCACATTTTCAGGAGCAGAAGCCTCATGCTTCAGAGATTCACCCATAGGAAAAGCAGAGACAGATCCTTGCCAATCTCTCTTTGGACCTCCCAGTGTACTGCATTTCCTTACCAACAAAAAGCAGAATCAGCTCTTGGTACCACTCTGTGCCTGGAGAACATGAAATTTGCACAGACAAATAAGGAGACAGGAAGTTTTTAATCTCATGAGAGCCAAGGATGAACAAGGTTTGATGACCTTGACACTGGTTATCTAATAGTGAACCACTCTGACTTTGGACAAAGAGAAGTTGAGTAGGTCTTACCAAAAGAGTTAAGAACGCTCTGTGAATCAAAGATCTTTTTTTTTCTTCCCTCCTCTGCCAGTCAGTGAATTGGTTTGTAAACTACAATTATTTCCTGCATCATGTCCTGGGAGTACTTCCCCAAAACAGCTCCACACCATCACAGGCTTACAAAGCATTTGCAAACCAGATTTTCAGTAGCTAAAGTACTGGCAGCCACACGGGCTGTTTGTTTGATTCTCCACACCGTGATGCTGGTCTCACTCCTTTGAATCAAGCAGCAGGACTAACCCCACCCTTTGGGGGGATCCAAGAGCACACCGAGTGCAGGTTAGCAACGCCAGTACCTTTTCGTATTTCCCAATTGATTTCTGAAACACTACTCTCAACCTGTTCCTGGTCAGAATTGCTCCTTATTGCTGGAAATCTCTTCTCATTCCCTGTTTTCTCCAGTGTTTCCTGTCAGTTAGCTCGAGGCAGAGCCCTGCTCAGCACCTTAGGCAGACACGAGCTGGCTCCCCGCACTGAGCAGGTGAAGGGCACAGCTGAACTCAGGCTGCCCGCACACGGCTGCTTTCTGCTGGGCTGCTCACGCTCCTGTGTTGAGGAGGAAAAAGCCCTTTCACAGGCAGCACACACCCAGTGCTGGTTAAGAGAAGTCCTCCTGGCAGAACTGCACTGAATGATATCCTTAAAATTACAAGCAGGACCAACTACTGAGGGCTTCCTTTTACTGCTCCTGCTGAAGGGCTCTGTTCACCGGACAGGTGCTGACAGATTGTTTGATGAGATTTTCGAGTTCAAGAGATGAACAAAAGCAAATATTAAAACCAAAAGAGAAAGAACTGTTTTCATCCTGTTCTTTCATACTTCAAAAAGTGGTACTTCTGTTTCCCTCTTCCCACTTGCTCTATCTTGGTTCATAGGCCTTAGGTCATTTAGAGCAGTTAAACAATCTTGAAGTGCTAGTGAACTGATCCAAAAAGTGATTTTTCACACCTAATTAATATGAACCTTAAAAAGGAGAGGGTTGTTTGGTTTTATTTTTTTTACTTTGGATTATTAAAAGCAGATGTGTTGGATCAGAGATGGACTTAGAGAGGGAGGACACCCTGCATCCACATTAGCCACCAAAAACTTGTGTGTAAGTCTAGACCAGTCACCAAGGCTTCCTACAGCCAGCAGAGAGGGATAGGTATCTTCAGGGCATGATTCAGCCCATCCCAAAATAACTGTCAAGGACAATACAGGTGAGTCACTCTGTGCAAGAGATTATTTCTCCTCCACCAGCTACAGACAGAGCTTATACCATTAGGTTAAAGACAAATAAATTCCTAACTGCTTAATATATGTTAGATGAGAAAACTCAGAAACTCAAAAGTCAACCCCAACTGAAGCCAATCTTTTGAATCAGATCTCCCCTTTTTTCTTCTGGGATCAAAACTGTCAGACTAATCTTCCATTAACATTTCTTCTCCAAGACCTTCTTATGTTACAGGCCCAGAAACTGAACACCCTACCAAAACATTCTTGCAATTTTTTTCAGCTCTTCCAAAAAGCTTGCAGGACTTCCCTGACAAATCGTCATTTTGATTGTTTCCTGCTCTTAGAAAGAGAGAGACAAACCACATAAGTATCCACAAATTTATCTCAGCTCAACTCCCAAGTTATTTTAGGCTTGGCCATCGATTTAGCTGTGGGAAAGTTTGCAAACTATATGGCTGATTAGGCTTCAGCACCACTCCCCAGTCCTGACACTAAACATTCTTTTCTCTATTTACGTATCCTGGCTTTCCCCCATGATAAAGTGACCTCTCTTTTTGTTGTTGTTTTTGAAACAAAGATGCTATTTAACTGCTTGGGACTGGGGCTTTCTCTTGCCAGCCCGCCTCGTTTGGTCATACAGCATATTCAGTGTGATGGTATGACACCACCACGTCTCTCACTGGCCACACTGGCTGTGTGTGTGCTCTCTGGGCGCATCCGCGCTTTCCTTTGGTGCGCTTCTACCATCTGGTGTAGGCCAAGAACCGGCACCTAGATGGGCACTGCTCTGACTTCTGAGCTCCAGAAAACCTGCAGGAAGAGATCTAATGGGGCAGTTATGGTTAAAATGGCAGATTTCATACTTTGTCATAGACTAATAGAAGATGAAAACAAACACAAACAAAATCACCCTGATTGCTCTAAGTGGCCTTTTTGCTGCCATCTAACAAAATGTTAACAGTGCAGCAAAAGGCATTTCACTAAGAGCTGCAATTTCAAGCTTTAAAACTCAGAAACCATTGTGACATTTTAGAGGTTTGGGCTTTGAAAACTGATTTTCACATTTTATTTGTCTGGATGCGTGGTGATGAAAGATCTGATAATATCTTCATGACCTCAGTCTACCACATTTCACAGCAAAATGCATCAGCGCTGCTTTTTCATGGTAGACAAAGAACCAAATGTTCATAATGGGTTTTATGACAAACGTAGATGTGACTATGTGATTTAAGATTTTATATAGCTCAGTTAAGCCACACAGAATACTCCTTTAGAAGACTAAAATTTTAGTCAATCTTCATATTCTTTTTAGACCCAGTTTCATCTCAGAGCCCTTTTCATTCAGCCCCTTCTCAGATGTGACTGCAGCTTTGGAAACGACGGTGACCTATACTGAACACAGCACAGTATGGGGTCTTCATACAGAAATTAAGCAATCCATCACCATCTCCTTAAGCTTATATTCTACATTCAGATTCTTAATCCTGGCATTCCTGTGGCTTCTCTAAATGCTTATCCAAAGCATCAGAACAGTCCCAGGAAAAAGCCTCCACTCCTCCCCTGCCCTGGCACACTCCAGCAGCCCCAGTCCTCTCTACTGCACACAGGACAATCTGGTAAGTCAGTTTCTAAATCAACTATATCACTCAAATATGCCAGATTCTCAGATACAAACTGGATACAAATTGCTTTACTTATATGTATTATACAGACAAATACTCCAAATCAGATATCAAAGGCTCAGCTACTTGTCTTATGGAAACAAATCTCATCATTCCCATTTCTCTAATGCAGTCCAACCCAAAACAGTAAAGCAGTTTAATAATTCTTCCTCAATTCAGTCACAGAAGACCATTATGATTCACACATTATTATCACTATTTATGCTGAAGGAAAATTAAAATACAGACAAGCAATTAGCACTCAGAAAAACAATGTCTGAGCAAGAAAAAGACCCTAGCCATTTAGTCCACAGCCTAATCTTTAACTAATTGGCGGCACTCCCTCGGTTAAATCTCATGTAAAAGCCTTAAACACTGAGGCAGACAATCCCATTTTAATAGGTATCAAAATCTTCCGAACTTTGTAGTTCATTCATTGCCAGGTTACACCCTCTCTGGATTTGCACACCTCCAAAATCTCCAGTCCTATACAGCCTCCTATAACCACACGGAAGTCGAGTTGGGTCTAATCCCATCCTCTGCGCTCCTTCCATGATGGGAAGAGATCATTTCTCAGGATGGTTCACCCCATCCTACGATACGTGTCAGAGGTGAAATGCACCTTCTGCCAGTTCTTGCTCTTCTCCAGCAGCTCAGGGGTGAACAGACACTTCCCCAGAGCAGACTCAGACACACAATCTTAAAAGGCTCAGGCCCAGTAAAACGAGCCTGTGCAAAGCAAGGAGAAGGACCCCACCTCCTCATCAAACACTCTCACTGGCCAAGCTGAGTAGAAATCCTCACGTAATTCTAGAGAGAAAAAAATTCTTTGTGGTCTCAGATTTCAGGGTCACATTGCAAGGACATTGAGGAATTTCTGGAAATATCTGAGAAAAGAACTCTTGCTCTGTGTGATTTAGTGACTTAAATTTGCTTCCACTTTGGAAAAACATCTCAACTACCTTCTCATCTGCCATATTAAAAACACCTTACTCCACGAGCCTTGAAAGAGGCACGTTTCCTACACTTGCTCCTACTATTGTCTAGGGCAGGAAGGAGAAAGGATTATTTGATCCCATACTGATAAATACCATGAAAGAAAAGATGACAGCAGAGAATACCATTGCTGGCTTCCCAAATGCTCTGTGTTACTTTGCAAAAGGCAAAGAAGACAGACTGACACACGAGGTGAGCCCCTCTGTTGCACAACCACCACACAGAGTACCTGGGGGAAGATCCATACCTGATGGACGGGCAGTTTAAGTTACTCTCTGCAGGGTAGGAACTGGAGAAAGCTGCAGACGACAAAGCTTGGAGCAGAGCTGAGTGACAACATGGTTTTAGGAACAGTCAGAGCTACATTTTATCCACCAAAAAAATGGCTTTGTACAAATAGTTCAGCTCTCAGCACTTAGCTGGGCCAGTTAGAAATCAGGTCTCAGTCTCTGCAGAGTGCTCTGGAAGCCACAGGGAGGGATGGTGAGCAGTCACATCTTGGCTTAGTCAGCCCAGGCACATGGAGTCAGCTGGTTTCTGGTCCACTAAAAGTAGCTTCCCACAGGCTTTAAAGTCATGAGGAACACAAATCTTGGAGCTGTGCATACCTAGATCTTTTCCTGTGTGCAACAAACACACGCCACTCACTCTCACTTCAAGGAACAGAAGTGCATCTTTCCATCAGAGCAGGAAAACCTCAACAACACCTTTTTTTTTTTTTTTTGCACTGCCCTAAAAGAACTGCTAATCTTTCACTAGCTGTGTAAAAAACCCCAAACAAACAAAAACCCCCCAACCAAACCCCCAAAAACCCCACACAACAGTATCACTAATTCATAATGATCAATTTCAAATACACACTCAGATGCAAGACCTGTAAGTTCACCTACCTGCACAGAGAAACAGGACCTGGACAGACAGGATGGCTTACTTATTCCACAGACTATTACACTACAGAAACTCATTTCCTTAGGGTGGAAAAAGTCTGATAACAGAGGATGTTTCTCACCAGACAGCCTCCTTTAAGATGAAGTATTTAAAATACCAGAAGTACCATATGGAGAAAATACATTAAAATAACCCACCCAGGGGTCAGCTCAGTTTTTGTCCTGTAATGAACTACATACTGAGCATCCTGAGATTACTGGATATATTTTATTATGCATACAAACCACAGAGAATTAGACAGTCTTAACTTCCCTTTCTCCAGCTCTTAGCTACTTGTGGTCCATGAAATCTTCTCTAGTTCAGTCAATTCCAATCACACAACAACTTACATTTTTTTTTTAAATGTATTTATACCTTTTTTTTTAAATTCACAAAGAATTACCTCCATGGTGACCTCCTGATTTACACAGAGAGGTTGTGTCTTCCCTAGCCCCTGCAGTATCTTTACCCTGTGTGGTCAGAGATTCCTTCACAGGAGCATCACAAAGAGAGTGGCCCAGAACAAAACATTTCACATCCACAGAATGGATGTCACCTCCACCTCACGGCCTCCCTTCTGCCCAAACACAGGCTAGGTCAGGTCAGAGGAGCAAAGCCAAAACCAACTAGTTATTTTTTCCTTAAATCTGCATTTACTTCAGTCCTTGGTTCCCGCTGCAGTAACCACACACCCCCTGGGACAGGCAGCAGCAGATGACAGCGCAGCCTGGACCCACCACTTGAGATCTCTGCTCCTGCCCAGGCGCGGCCACGGAGCAGGAGGAAAACCCTGGAGCCTTCCTCCAAGAGCCAGTCCTGGCTCTGCTGAATTTGAGAGCAGAGTTCCCAGTGCCTTTGCCGGGGCCAGGACCCACGCTGTGACACCGCAGTGACCAGCAGGGTTACAGCCAGTCACGCGACACACGCGTGTGTCAGCACACGGAAAGCACAAGCACTCTGCAGAGCCTGACACCTTTCGCTACAACCTGCTGGAAAAGTTCCAGCCCTCTCCACATCTCACAACCGTTCTCTGGCCGCTCCAGACACAAGTCACTGCTGGTTTTTCACTGAATTAACTCCAAGCATTTAAAAGAAAGAACATTTCAATATGTTTTTCTGACAGGTAAGAAATTAACTGCATACCAAGAGCTATTGAATTCAGCTTTAACAGTATCAATAAACATTTCTGATTAAATTATGAAATTGATTTTATAATTTTGACCATTATGTTTTTACATCAATACCATCATATGACAGCAAATGCAGTTACTGCTTCCTTATTGATCTTAGACATGGCACTCCAAAGTACTCGTTTGACTATATTACAAAATCAAACTTGATTTCCTGTACTGCAGTAGTAACTTTTGGTCATGACTTGATATGAAGAACCAATAACAAATGGATTATCAAGTTATTTAAAGGTATGCTTTGTCCTCAGAAGCCCAGGCACAGCTCTGCAGTTTCAGGACAAGGTTCAGGACCTCAGGATGTTGTTATTCTTTTATGTCAAATAATAATCCCTCCCCTTTCTCTTGACAAGGCATGTATGAGGTTTCTTGTGAGCAATCTAAACACTGTGTATTAACGAGGAGGAACAAAGTGCTATTTATAATGCTCATTCATGCAATCCAACAAAAACTCTGAGTTTCTGTAGCTTGGGAGCATTACTCTTGCTCTCACCCTCCCCTCTGTCAGGATAATAGTTATGTATTGGGCCACTCCATCTCCCCGTAAGGTTTAATGTTCTGTTAAGAGGATGCATAATTCAGAAGGACCACTGTTGCTCTGATACATGCATAACAGTAAATCAAAGGTGTAATGTGCTGGATATTTATGTCTCTGGATTATGAACAAGTCTGATCAGATTAAAGGCATTTCAGTGCTGGGCTTTTTAAACTGTTCCACAGGCCCTCCCATGGCTGAAGGACTACGAGGCATCTTCACTGACACAAGCTGCCCTCACCAAAGAGCAGCAGTGAGTTGAGACCCGAGGGTTTGTCAGATTGCACTTTGGTAATGGATCTGTGGGTTTGCTGATGTGTTACCCAAAGGTGTCTTTTCCAAACCCTCCCTCGTGTTTCTTCCTCCCTAATTACAGGGGCATCTGTTTCCAAATGTAACTGATCCCTCCAGGTTTTGTGGGCTGGGGAAAGGGCTGGGAGGGGTCAGCTGGAACTTGGGTTCTTCTCCCTCTTGCAAGATTATTCCCTAATATTCACAAAAGTATTTAGGCCACTGACAAGTATTTGCCTTGACAAGCCCAGGGAGAACTTGATACACTCTGTCTCAGATAAACCATTCCCTGAAACAAGACATCGGCAGAGCACGGATGAAAAAAACAAAAAAACCCATCCAATTGGTAAACTGCTTTAAAAAATACTGGCAATTTAATGCCTATGGGAAGGAGTAATTTATACAGAGCTGGTTAAACCAGTCAGAGCACAGAGAGGCAATGCCCAGACTTCCTGCAGTGATTGTGGGCCCCGGCACTGCTGCCACGCCAAAGCCAGACCACGCTGTAAAACACCCGACAGCAGAGCCGGGTGGCGGCATTTTGCTCATTCAGTTTATGCTGATGCTGCTTTCATTCCCTACCCTGCCCTGCACAAGGTCTCACCATGTACTGAAGCAGAAAACACCTCAGTGGGTCACCCATCAGCACTGGGGCAGAGGAACCCGAGGACTGTGGCACAACGGCGCTGGATGCCCCACTCCAGAGATTTGTGTGGGGCCTTTCAGCTCTGAGCCCTTCGGCCAGAATAAGCTTCCCCAAATCTTTAAACCACCCAGCCCAAGTCTCTCCCTCATCTGACATTGCCTCAGAAATCCCTTTTTGGCTTTCCAGCACCAATTGCTTTTCCAAAACTACACCTCCACCTTGCAAAAGCTTTGACACTTGACTCAGAATTCTGTTTGTAAGTATAAAAATACCACAGGTCCGCGAGACACTCTGGGCTGGAATCAAGGCAACAGCTCTGCTGGAGCCAGCAAAGCTTGCTGACTGATCACCAGCCCAGGACACAGCCTCAGCTGAGGTCCATGTCTCTTCACTGAGCCACCTGCATGCTGTACTGGAGCTCTTAGGACCTAACAGCCTCGCACTGGACAACTCTATGAGGACTCCTGACCTTATATAAGGCAGTGAGCACCCTAAATCTATCACCACAAGACAAAAGGGGGTAAGGATGCTCAAGGTACAAGCAGCAATTCAACACCAAGCTCTCAGTGCAAGTAAAGGAAAGCTTCAGTTTACACAGAGGTGAAAGGAAAAACCTCCGAAGGACCTGTGGTGGTTTTTCAGCCTTCTCTGTGAAACAGGAAAAACCAAGTGAGTGCTTCCCCCTAACTCCTGAAACACTCTGCCTGTTCAGAGGTTAAGATAACAGCATGCCCTTGAAGGTATTCCTTTTAAAATGTAACATATTTACTCTTACAAGTACTTACACTGACCAAACAGGGCAGGATGAGTGCCCTTGCTCTACAGAAGCAATCAACTGGGGTGCCATGAGCAAAGCCATGAGTCCTCTCACCTCATCTCAGTTAACTAAAAGCTGAGCGTCCCATCTCAAGGTATTTATGTGCTCCTTTGTAACTGCTGGAGAGAAATGCCTTCAGAAGGTAAATCATCCCAGCCTCAAATAACTGCAGAAGTGGGACATATCACTGAAAAAAGAGCGAATTTCAGTGACTGACTTAAAGGAAAAACTAAATTGAATTACAGATATGTTAATTGCACCCTAAATAATTTGCCTAATCTTACAAAAAATAAAAACATTGCAGCAGAATGGAAGACAATGTCTTTTCCCCAGTCCCACATTTACACTTGAACCATTAGGACATTTATTCCTCGCTGCAGAGTGACCCTGCCTTTGTGTCTTTTCAGCATTTATCATCAAGGGAAGGCTTGCAAGGGCTCGGTGTGCAAGGTGATAAAATTGGCAATTTCAACTCAGATCTGGCTTCTGAGCTCTCATCATGCAACCAAAGCCAGGTTGGATGAGGCTTTGAGCAACCTGGTCTAGTGGAAGGTGTCCCTGCTGATGGCAGGGGGGTTGGAACTGGATGAACTTTAAGGTCCCTTCCAACCCAAACCAGTCTGTGATCGTTATTTGTCGCTTGCTTTCCATTTTCAAACTATTTTTTCCTTTAAAAGTGCCAAAAAGTCTCACTGCCTCTGTAAGTCAAGGTATTTGGTACCTCAGAGTCCTCTGTTCTTGGGCCAGGAGGTGCCTGTGCTACTGCTAGCCACAATTTATCAAAGCATGGATGAAACATTTTGATCTTCAGCCTCCACCTCCCTCACTCCAGCACTCATCCCAAGCACAACTTACTTAAGTAGGCACATAGCTACAGAATATAAAATAGATTTCGGGGCAGACTGGGCACAAGCTCTCAATACTTCCATTTTCAGGACCTGCAAACAGAAGCTTCATTATTGCACATTCACCAGTGCACCTCCTATGCAGAAGTAAAAAAACCAAAACCTAACGTCTAAAGTTCTCTTCCCGGGTTAGCTGAGGTTAAACAGGTGTTTTTGGTAAGGATTGCAGTTACATTTTGATTACACTAACCCACATTCTTACATCACATATTGCAATCTGATATACCCAAATGGATCCTGCAGTGCCAAACCGGGGGCCCCAGCTTGATGTTGTTCTAATTGTGTTTTTCATTAATCCCTGTGACCTCTGCAAAGCATCACCAACCAAACACGGGCTCTTAGAGCTGAGGGCTGGGTTTTCTTTGGGGGTATTTTTTTGCATCTCCTCTCTACTTCTCGATGGAGCAAAGTAAAAGCAAAAAGGAGTTTTCAAATTCATCTATGAGCATTAAGTCTGAGATTTATCTGAACAAAAATACATCTAAGGAACCAGATTATTGTAGTTGGATAGTGTGTCTTCTCTAGTAACCTGATCCAGCCTCCAAAAGGAAAACTCTTAACTTCTTTAGAGGGCTCTGGACCCAGCCTCTGCTTCAGGAATGCAAGCGGGAGGCAATGTATGCTGCTTTATAAAGAACTAATATTAAAGGGGAGGCTGGAGCAAGAGGCCAACTCTTGATCTCATCCTGGAGCCACTCCACACACATCAAATATGGCCAAATATCTGTCTCCAACCCCACCCTGGCAACCTCATTTCCTTTATTAGGCTTGCAATGGCTCTATCTGGGGGAAATTTCACCTAGGGGACCTCATTCTTTCCTGGCAGGAGCCCACACCTCAGGAACTGGGGCTCTCCAGGGCCCAGGGGAGCTGGAGATCTCTGTGGAATTACAGCAGGGACAGTGGTGGTCACTTGCATCTCCTTACATTTTGTGCAGAGGGATAACGCATTTCACTAGAAAACACGGGTCTGAAGTCGGGTGTGAACAGGAGAGATTTCAGCTTGGAGGAGCTCCCTGGCCACACAGGAGCAACACAGCCACTGAGCGGCTGGCCTGCTTGGCAGGTCTGTAGGTGCATTCAGCACTGCACAGATGTGCATTACTATGCACAGCAGTAATTGGTGTATATTCAAATGAGCTGCTCAAGATGGGAGGAGAGAAATGATGCACCTGTTTGTGCACCTACCCATCCACCGCTGTTCCTTCCCTGGAAACAACCACTGATTTATGCTCATCTGCATAAAAGGGAAATGCTTTGGAGAAGATTTTCCTGTGGTAGCAAGGGTGGCTGGTGTCCACTTGGGGCACCCAGTCTGTCTCCCAGGTCCGTGCTTCTAAATTCACTCCGAGTTACCTGCAGCCGGATGGAGGCACCACGCCAGCGGCCGAGGCACACGGGGTGTTTTCTGGAGCCTGCTGACTCCTGCCCTAAGCCCCAGCACGGCTTGTCTGGGGCCTCCTTCACCATGTCCACTTTTCCCCTGACAAAGAGCTGACATACAGCCTGCTCCTTCCTCAGTCTTTTTCAGATTCCCAGCTCCTCTCATTCATTCCTGATAAGCTCTTTGTCTCTGCTCTTGTTCAGACGAGGGCTGCTTCAGAGTCACCCATCTGATCACTCTAAGTCGCTCTCATTTCAGAGTGTAACGTGTGAGGGGAAAGCCAAGGCACTCAGAAACCAGGGGGCAGTCCCATGCTCTCAAGATTTCTCCTTTGCCATCTCTCTTTCTGAGGAAACCGCTCTGGGCAGATTGGCACATACACTGGTAACGCAGATGGACAGACAGAACTCACACTCTAACCCACCAGGATGCCACACAGCCTTGAAGCACAGTATAAAATGGTACCCAGACAGGCTTTTCATGTTGCACTCACCTCCCTTTTCTCTGCCATGTGAACCAGAGAGGGACAGGGAAGGAAATCCCACATCCTCACCTTGAATACAAACTTTGAGTATCAGCAGGGCTATTTAAGGAGGCAGGCTCAGGAAGGGCATCAGAATAAGGCTCAGTTTGGATTTATTAGTTCATACTGTTTCCAGATATTTCTGCTGCATCCACAACAGATTACTGCTGACACTTTTAGAGGGCCCATGGCCCGTCTGCTTATTGGTCTGATCTTTACTAGCAATGAAACTAAAAGTCTTTGCTTACTCGACTTCTGCAGAGTTAAGAGGATACCCTTTTATATTATTCACCGAAATTGCTTCTTGGCTAAAATATTCTCCTGTCAGTGTTTTTCATGTGTTCAGCAACATCTGCAGGATATGGAAAGCACAGAAACAAACCAGATGTTGCAAAAGGTAGTGACACTGAGAAACATAATTATTACAGTATCTTGTTCCTATTTTTTTGTCCATCTCATGCCTTTATACATCAGTAACTTCTACTGCTGAAACAGAGACTGAGTCATCTAAGTTCCCTCTAAACAGATTTACAATCATTTGTAAAAATTGACATATACCCCCCATTAAAGCCAAATTTCCTTTAGCAATTTCAGAGGAAAATAGATTAGGGGAATGTGGATATTTATCTCAGCCATCAACATTTATTCATTTAGGTAATTATCACTTCATTACGCTGTCAAAGAGAGCGCGCGGGGAAATGCACCACTGATGAACCAAACGCCACTGAAGTCCTCCACCTCTCCTGAGAGGTGGGGTGCCAGCTCACGGCCCCGCCAAGCGTTTGTCACAGTGATGTGACCAGGGCTGCGGGTCCAAAACGGCACAAGCGGAGTCTCCAGCCCCTGCGGGCGAACAACCGCAGTCTGATCCAACAGTGCCCCCAAAAGCAAAACCCCCGGCAGGACAGACGGACGCCCCGACACCCTCCCAGCACCGTGGCCTACGCCTCTCCCCACAAACCCGCTCCTGGGTTTTAAAAGCTGTTTATTCCATCAGTCAAAAGGGCAAAATAAAGAACCAACAGCGTTACAGCCCCACGAACGCTCGCTGCCGTGCGGGGAATCAAGAGACTCTGTTAGATCGGGAAAATTTTCCAGCTCTTTTAACTCAGACTTCAGGAATTTCGTAGGGGGATCAGAAGACCTGCAAGCTCTGCCAAATTCTGAGGCAACAAAGTATAACTAGATTAATATATAAATCTTATTAACTAAAATGGAGCTGAATACAGTCATTTGTTATCAAAGTCTTTCGATTGTTTAACAAATTGCAACATTTTGGTCTCACGGGCTCCCTGCCAAGTTGAGGCCTAATTAAGGTGGTTGGAAATGAATAGTGTTCTAATTAGTTTAATTACAATATGATGAATTATCAAACTAATTTTTAAAAACAATGTGCAATTAGCCTTTTAGCATCCAACCCCCACTTTCCCAAACAGGAAACGAAGCGGAACAGGCTCGGTTTTTATTGGGGGGCTGACCCACCCCAACCCAGGAGAGCCCCAGGCCGTAATGACACTGGCTCCCCTCCTCCTTGCACCCCACTCGTGCTGTGGGCACCCACCCCAGCGCCTCCGGCCACGGCGGTGGGAAGCGCTGGTGTCCAGCCCAGGGCTGGATGGACACGCCTGTTCAGATCCTCAGCCCGGAGTTTTCCCCGTTCCTTCACCTCTCTGGGGTTGCTCAGACAATGCTGAAGCGTCACCTCAGCGGCCACACCTCGGTGAGGTTTTTTAGCATCACCTTTCGAATCACTGAATGAGAAAATTAATTTGCCTGCAAACTGTAAAGGTCTGCACGTCCCACCCACAGCACGTGGGGAAGTGCTGGGCAGCACCCACGGCGCCAGTTGCACAAGCACTATTGTCTGTTTAGCGGAGTAAAATGCCTGGAGCATCAGCCTGACAAGGAGACGCTGAGGGAGCTGGGACTGCTCAGCCTGGAGAAGAGCAGCCTGAGAGGGGATCTGATCAGTGTCTATCAATATCTGAAGTGTGGGGGCCAATGGATGGGGCTGAGCTCTTTCTGGTGGTGCCCAGTGACAGGACAAGGGACAATGGGCACAAACTGGAACTCCAGAAGTTCCAGACAAACTGAAGGAAAAACTTCTTCACTGCGAGGGTGCCGGACCCCTGGGCCAGGCTGCCCAGAGAGGCTGTGGAGTCTCCTTCTCTGGAGATATTCAAAACCCCCTGGACACTTTCCCGTGTAACCTGGTGTAGGGAACCTGCTCTGGCAGGGGGGTTGGACTGGATGATCTCCTGAGGTCCCTTCCCACTCCACCACTCTGGGATTCTGTGAGTACGTTTCTTTTACACTTGTCCCCCAAAGGCTATTTTCTGCCTCTGGCTACCAATCCCACTGTGTCACTCCCCCAGACAGCAAACCTTTCCAGAAATACACTTGCACCTGCATAACCTCAGTAATGTTGCACCCTTGGAAGTGAAAGCACCATCTGGTCCTACTGTAGAGTGGCTCGTTACTGGAGGAGTGGCCGAAGGTCGCCACCTTTCATTAGCACTGCCAGGTATGTCAGTAGAGTTTGGCTCCATGACAGCACAGCTCATTGGTGAGCAATAGAAGAGGACATATTAAAAATATAGGCACCCACTGAAGGGAAGGAAGGAGCAAAGAAGTTCACTTTAATGACATGAACCCTTTAACAAATAATCAGGTTAAAAATGATCCACTTGGTATTTTGATGAGAATGGATTTTCTCATCCTGTGAACCAGAAAGAAAACGTGGCAGTAAAATAGCTTTCGGCATGACTTAATTATCCCCAGAAAGACTGAGGAGCTTGCTCCAGCAAAGCACTTAAATGCACGCTGAACTTCGAGCACATGGGCGTTCTCCAGGGACTATTCATACATCTAGAGATAAGCGCACGCTTAAGTGCTCCGGCGAGTCACAGATCAAATTGAAGTCTCTCACCAGGGCTGGCCTCACAGCTAACACATCTGGCAGGCGTGACAGCCTTGGAGATGTCCCGTCCACCTGGGTGCTCATAACGTCCCCGTCATCCCCATTATCCGAGTGTTTCCCAATAAATGAAAATAATCAATCACCGGCTCCTCGCTCCCTGACTGGCATTAAGGAGAGGATTTAAGTAGGCACATGTATCTGTAGATCAAATCAGTTTACTGGAGGGAACCAAAACGAGGAGATGAAGTTGCCATATGTTTCTGCTTGTGCTGAAGCTAGTGGTCATGCTTGTTTTTCCTGGAAATTTGTTCCACAAGCTTAGTCTGGCTATTGCTAGAGTCTTCATTTATTTGTCAGCAATGGCAAGGCTCCAGCAAATGAGGCTCTTGCAAGAAAAAAAAAAGGACTGCAGAGAGCGCTGACCTCTCAAGCAGCCATGGTCAAAGCTACCAAAGGCCTGACCACCACAGGGGAGCGTTTGGCCAAAGCCTGCATGCTGGGGAGCCTCACCAGGCTGCAGAGGAGCCTCACCAGGCTGCAGAGGAGCCTCACCAGGCTGCACAGGAGCCTCACCAGGCTGCAGAGGAGCCTCACCAGGCTGCAGAGGAGCCTCACCAGGCTGCACAGGAGCCTCACCAGGCTGCACAGGAGCCTCACCAGGCTGCACAGGAGCCTCACCAGGCTGCAGAGGAGCCTCACCAGGCTGCAGAGGAGCCTCACCAGGCTGCAGAGGAGCCTCACCAGGCTGCACAGGAGCCTCACCAGGCTGCACAGGAGCCTCACCAGGCTGCAGAGGAGCCTCACCAGGCTGCAGAGGAACACTGCTGCCAGGGCTTGGTGATGCTTTTTGGCAGAACGCACAGCTAAGACCCCAGACTTAAAGACGAGGGCTGCTGTGGTCTTACTGCTGTCCCTTTGTCAGCCACAGCCAAGGACAGCCAGCACCACGAGGTGCTGACCAGTCCACAGACCTGGGCTTGCAGTACACAGGGTACAGAGGAAACGGAGTTTTAAATAATTTCTCTCCTCTTTTATCCAGTTCTTCAGGGACACAGCTGGCTCTGTACCTTCCTACCAGCTTTCCCAGTTTATTTGTGCAAGACTACAGCTGTAGGGAGGGGACCATAAAAATGTCCCTCTGGCTTTAGGAGGACTGGGGGGCAGCAAGCCAGGCTGGGTCTGTCTGCCCACCACCAGTGATGCCCTTGGTGAGACCAGTGTCAAACAGGTGCACTGCCAGCCCTGCAAGCTTAGGAGAGCTGAAGAACACACTAACAACAACAACAAAAATCATTTCTGGCAATAAAAAGGTTAACACAAACCAGTAGGTATAAAGATAACTTGAACCCATCATTAAAGAAATTCAGTTATTTAGTCAATTTTACTTATTTACAGGCTAGATGATTAATGAGCTCAAATACAAACTGAGACAGTAATTAGGTTTCAAAAACATACTATAACACAATCAATCATTGCTTGGGAGTATAATGACATTAGGGTAGAGCCCTCTTTCAGCTGAAGTTATTAGCATGTGATTGGTGAAGACTGGACTTGAAGAGAGAGTCTACCCCAGGGTCCTGTAATAAAATGAAAGAGGAATCTTAAATAAGGAGAAACTATGTCTTTGACCCTTTGTCCTTTGCCTGGAGATGTAGAGATACTGTACTGGGGATTTAGGGCTCTGTAACAGGACTTCAGGGAATGATGGCATTTCAAAAGACAGTTGGTATTTTACTTTAAACAAGACTTTACTTGAGACCTAATGCTACACAGACAGTATGTGTATGTCCTCTAATCTGGTCTTTGAGGCTATTAGCAGCTCCTTCCAAGGCATTTCAGATCTCTTCTCAAAGTCTTCGCAAATACATCAACTTTAGAGAAGGAATTCAAAATGTTACGGAACACAAAGTGGGAGAAATGGCAAAAATTTAATGCAAAGAAAGGAAAACCAGAAACTATAGAAAAGTAAAGTTCTCAATCATTGTTCCTAAAGCATTATTTGCTGGTGAACTGCACAACTGGCTCTATACACTCTCATTGAAAGGAATCTGGGTAAGTGTTCCTTAAATCCAGCACCATTTGGGTTCGCAAAGGAAGACAGGATACGGCTTTTTAAGAATTAAGCCAAACTTTGAAGTTCCGTTTGTATGCAGCTACCAGTTTAACCCAGCTCCCACAGAAAGCAGCGGTAATTCTCCCACTGATTTGAATAGGAGAAAAGTTACAACAGTGTGTATGATTTTTCAAATGCCACCAAAGTGTCTAAAATCAGACACTTCAGGCAAAGTTTATCAAAAGACGCTACAGTATTTTCTCATATTCTCGAAAATGTCTTTGAAAATCATATTCCAAAACAACGTTTGAGCAGATTCCTAATTTCCAGGGATACTGAATACTCCCAGACTTCAACAGTTTCAGTATTCATGAGCTCTTAAAGCCAGACTCCTTCCTCTGACACAGCTATATATAGAGTTAAGTACCTAATTCTAAGTGCCCAAGTCTGAAAAATGTCAGCCTTAACCCCCCCCCACTTCTCATGCATATCCAAGTAAACAGACACTTCCACAAATAACCTGGGCATCACCACCACATCTAAAATGAAATCTTCATCATTTCCCTCACCCCAAGGGCTCCGTGGCACAGCCCCTGCACTTTGCTACTAGCGTCATCCTCTACAGACATCTAGTTGCTATTATTTATTCACTGTGGTATTCTCAACTACCCCAATTCCCTAATGAACAATTGAAATGGATTGCAATAAGGACGTGACACAGAGGAATAAGAAGCTGAAATGTATTTCCCAGCTTCAACCTCCTAACCTGAGGGAAGGTTATGATGGCTGACATGGCTGGGGTCAACAGCAATCGGTTCTGGTGGTTACTGTCACGCAGATACTATGAATACTTCTGACGGCATTTCAGAGCAATCCTAGTGGCTGATAAATCAAATGCAGAAGAACTTTAACTCAAAAAGTATTGTAAATAATCTCAAAATGGATGAAAAAAAGACACAAAAGCAAAACTGTATTTCAAAGCAAGAGCATGAAAACATAACAACATGCAACTCCAGTCAATACAATCAATCCTGATAACAAGAGCAGTCAATGCAATTACAGTTTATAAAATCAATGCATCCTCCTACTACAAAAAGCAGGCAAGGAAGGAAATGAGCCAACATCCCCCTCTCTATCAGAGTGACAATTACAGTTTCACCAAACACAGCTAAACAAGGAGCAGAGCAAGTGTGAGACCCTGAAACCTCAGCAAAGGAGCCAGCACCACACTAAATCTGCCGTCCAAAGGACAAGCTCTTGCCTGGCTGCTCTTCTGACCCTCTACACTTAAATTCACTTTCACCCACTGATGCCAAAATGTAATTCTTCCAGTAACATGTTTCTGAATCCCAGCTGCTGGGCCTCCTTTTCCTATCTCCTCCCTGTGACAGAATTACAGCTGTGACATATGACAGTAGATCAAGCTGTGTAATTATGACTGCTCAGGTAACATCACTTGTGAGCCCTCTCTTGCCTTTCCATATCGATTTAGGGCACAAAAAGGCCTGGACAGAAAAACTGACTGTGTCATTTACCCATTTGAAAATTCTCTTCATTTGCCCAAAAGTGAATGCAAGGGGTTTGCACAAATCCATTAATACCTCCAGTTGTTTGATATTAAGAACCACTAACATGTCCAACCTCCCATCTCGTCCCGTCCCCAGGGAGGAGCCTCTCCAAAGGTCAGCACACGCCCTGCCCGTGGAAAGCCTGAAGGATGAGGCTCTCACTACAGCAAAGTCCCAGGTGGGAATTTCAGATTTTATGTTAATTAGGCTCCTTGCTCTGAATTAAATGATGCCTTTCTTATCAAAACACTACAGCTGACCTCAGCCCTGTGACACAGATTGAATGAAAAGAGACAGAGCTGAGAGCAGGCAAGGGAGGCTTCCTGATGGCCCTTCTTCATTAAGAAGCTTGGCTTAGGCTGGAGAATATTTGATGATCTTGTGGTAAATGTTTGAAACTGGGCTGCAACACGGAAGGTGTAGTGGTGGCAGAGGGTGAGGTTAGAGGTGTGCACCACCTACCTGTGGGTATCTACCTGTGGGGTGTCCAGCCCTTTACCTATCTCCAGGGGAGCCTTTTTTTCCTCCAGAAACAGTACAAGAACTTTGGCTGCTAGACAGGGTACCTGAGGGAGGTGCCTGCTGTCAGCACACGTGACTTACCCCTAAGGATACTCTACAATGTGTGTGCATGTCTGATTGAAGGAGAAAACCTCTCTTTAGCAGGTCCTGGGTAGTACTCCCTGCCATCAGGCTTTGCACACACTTAACCCTATCACCTTCTTCCCAGCATCTGTTTGGACATCTGTCCAAAACAGAGATGTCATTAATTTCATGCAGGGTTGCAAATTGGTTTTAGCCATGGCATCCCTCTGCACGAGGTGGTTGATCATCAGAGTCTGTAACTGGCGAAAGAGGACAACAGACTTGTAAAACTAAACCAGAAACAACGACTTTGCTTTGTATTATCCTGAGCAACAACACTGCAAACACAGTTCCAGCAAATAAGCCATTTTCCATTTAACTAGGACAGAAGAATTGCAGATACAATCACTGCTGTCACACTGGGAACTTGCAAGCAGGAGAGAGCGCAGATAGCTTTGCTGCATTTTTCTTTTTCCTCTTATGGAACACATCCAGTCTTAACACCTCTTTCTCTTGGAAGAGAAAGCTGCAGTTATTATTTCCTGATACTTCCAGTTTAGTAACCACCCCTCTGTAGTTTTTTCATCACCAGTGTTTTACATGTGTATGACCAGCCTCGAGCAGTCACATGATGACAAAAGTATTTCTGGATCCCTGATTTGTTACCTGCACATTTTCACTGCAGCGTTTTCTCACCAGTTCTAACGTATCTCAGGAAATCTCCATGGGATCCCATGGATCAGACAACATTTTAGGTTTACAGACTCTTTCATATGTTGAATTGTGGACTACTACACACAAAATCATTATAAAATCACAGAATCCCAGACTGGTTTGGGTTGGAAGGGACCTGAAAGCTCATCCAGTCCCAACCCCCCTGCCAGCAGCAGGGACACCTTCCACTAGACCAGGTTGCTCAAAGCCTCATCCAGCCTGGCCGAGAACACTTCCAGGGAGGAGCAGCCACAGCTTCTCTGCCCAACCTGGGCCAGGGTCTCACCACCCTCACACCAAAGAATTTCTTCCTCAGATCTAATCTAAACCTCCCCTCTTTCAGTTTAAAGCCATTTCCTCTTGTTCTGTCATTAACTGCCCTCACCAAAATTCCCTCCCCAAAAAGATTATAAAGATTATGAAGAAGGAAACAAAGTTGGAGTGCACCTTGCCATCCTATTGTTGATATTTACCAAAACTATACTGAGCCTTTAGTAAAGAAAGCAGTTCTTAGAGAGGAGCTATCTTCAACTTTGGCAGAGTTCAATGACTTTCAAAACAAGAAATACTGCTCACCAGTCAGGAACAGAACAGAATTGCTACGTTAGAACGTGTAAGTTCTTCAGTGTGGCAAGTAAAGCTTGGGTAGACTTCCAGGGAAGCTGATGAGGAAGCCGAGCAGCAACACATCATCTGTGTAGCCCACATCACAAGAAGGAGAACCAGCTAAGAGGCTGAACAGCTCTAGCTCACCACCACTGCTGCCATGGGTGACGCAGTGCTGTGCAGGACTCTGACCCTGGAGAACATGGAAATCCATAGGGATCTGCCCACATGAACTCAGGGGATCCTGGAAAAACACCAATATGTGCATTCAATGAGAGACAGAACTCCTCTTGGCCATCATAGATGCCCACTGAAGATTAAACAAACTATTATTACTGACAACCCAGGTGACTGGACTGCAGATGGAATCAGCTACACCACAAGGAGCTGAAGGTGCTCACACCCACGCAGGTAATACATGGATGTAAGATTTGGGCCATAGCCTGCCTCTGAACTGCCTAGCTCTACAGAAACAGACCATAAACCACACGGTCCAGAGGACAGACCTAAGGGCCAGGTCTCCCAAAAGCAATGTCTGGGAAGCAAGGTCCCAGTAACTTCTGTCAGTTCCCATCTCCTGTGATCGCTACGGCTGGGTCTGGCTTCACGGCCTCAGCCAGACCTTCAAACCGATGAGGGCTGAGATCGAGCCAAGCTTCTTGTCAGCGCTTCCTACTTCAAGGCATTTGTCTCCATAACTCCTGTTACTTAACACAGCAGAGCCTAGCATGACAAATCCTACAACACTGCTACGCTGGGGCCTTCCTTTGCAGGATTTGCACCAGAGCTTAACCAAATTAGAAAGTATTTGCATGGCATCTCTGCTGGAGCTGCTGGCTGATGTTTCACGTTTTAATGTTTTAAGTAAAGTTTATTATGACAAGTCAGTGAAAGTGCTTTTAGTAGGTCAATAAATCATGGACCTATCATATCACTGCGTGACAGCTACGCAAAGCATAGAAGGAAATTTGATATTATTCCAACAAAATAGCAACTACAGCTACTTCCAGCTTAGCTGCAAAGCCACATCAGCCTGTTGATTGTGAATTAAAGAGGTAAATAACTATATTTTGGGGGAGGAAAGCAAGGCCTTTGTAGATTTTTATCTGCTTGGTATTTCTAAAACTCTCTTGGGGTGGGGGGCGGGAAGAAATTATTTATTTAATCTAAAGGGGTCCTCTGGATGCCCACCATGGAGTCTGCTCTATAATTACCTAACGTGGAGGAATGGGGAAGGGGCTGGGAAGAAACAAAAAGCAGATGAAAAAAAAGAGGATAAAAAGATTTCTGAGAGATTGAATTCTGTTTTGGCATCTCTCCAACCATATGGAAATTGAAGGGATGTTAAAAAAACCTCTAAGACAGGATGCACAGGACAAGGGTGGGAAGTTTCCCTCATTATTACTGTCAGAAGGAAAAAAACCAACCCAACAACTTTTTATATTCAAGACAGCAGCACACCTGTCAGATCAGAGTCTCTGCCTTAACTTCAGGGAGAAAGCAACAGCGACCCAACCACACTTTGAAATTGTTTGCACCTGATCAGACACATATGAGAAGTCTCTCAGACAGGAGGCAGAGTTTGAAGAAAAATGTGCAGGGAAAAGCTATTCTTACCCCTTTCGGTTGCACAGTGCTTCCAGCTGCCTGGGACAGCTTCTGGCAGCGACAGCAGCTGTGTACTGCCTGGTGTGGCCATCGCTCCATGTCCAGCCCTGGGTCTGGGCTCCAGGGCTGCAGTGGAACCGATATTACATCACAGAGGACTCACGGCTGGAAGGCATCAGGGGAGATCCACGTGGAAACCAAGTGTCTAGTTAAAATTAGACTAGAGAATCAACTGTCATGTTTTCTTCCAATGTAAAGGGCAAAAACATGTGTGTTCATTCTGGATGCCCTTTCTTCTCTGACTGTAAATTAAGGGATTTAATGTACATAAATCTCTTGGCAAGAGGACTGTTACACTTAAAACCTGATAAAATACCCGTGGATTCCCCTGCCATCAGGGCTAACCACTGGATCTGTTATGCACCACAATGGTATTTCACATGAGATTTGTACAATCTGACAAAACTGGGGAAAAGCATTTTAATCCACTTCTGCCTTACCTCAGAGCTGAGCCCTGCCATCATCTGCAGCTCGTGTCCTCTTCTAAGGAAGAGGCATGTACCTTGGTTTTAAAAGAGAATCGGAGCGTAGAAGGTAGGATGAGTCTGTGAAGAAAGGCCAAAGCAAACCGTGCCGAATCCAGGTCTTTAGAGACACCCAGACATTATTGCTGCCATCCTCTCAGCCTGGGAACAAGATCCATCTGGAGTTGCAGAAGCCAGGATGGGAACAGGTTCATCTGCTGCAGCCAGGCCTTCTGGGGCAACACTCAAAACGATACCTGCAAAGGTGTGAACCCACCAGGATTTCCCGTGGGATAACTCAAGACTCTCCCTGTACAGGCTCAGCAGGCAGGTGACATTGGCTTTAGGGATATCACACGCGGGGTGTGTGCAAACACAAACCATCCAGGTACACGGTGAGACACCCAGTGAGCTTGCTCAGGGCACAGGGAGGACAGCAAGCTCACCTGAGGACAGAGCTGGTAAGTTGGCTGCAGAAGCTGAAAGGCTGGGGCACTGAACTGGCACTCCACAGACCTGTGTTACAGTGCCAGATCTGAGCAACCTTGGGCACATCACTTTTTCCCCCTGTTTCTCTCCCTTGGATAACTCTGCTCTTTTGAAGCATAAGATCATAAGGGTAAATGATCATATGGACTCAATTTAAAGCTATTCACTGTCTTATGTGGAGGATAAGACTATAGTACTGTATCCCTGACAACTCTTTGCTCTCCACTTGTATCTCCAGTCTTTCCTGCAGGGTCAGAGCCCTGCTCTTCCACCTACTGTATGTAGAAAAAAGTCTTAAAAAGACTTTCTCAGTATCTGAGGCACAGAGAAGATAATCTATTATCACACACCCTCCTTTGCACATTAAAGCACTGTTCAAATGACTTGCAGGTTCAGGTCTGAAGGGAAAGGCTGCTAAATAACTGTATCTGTAATGTAATAAGGCTTGTAATGACTAAGCAGAAAAACTAAGCCTGAAAACATCTAAGAAAATAATACATGGATGATCTTAACTCCTGTTTTACCAAGTAAAACAAAAAAAAAAAGGAAGAATGGTAGACAGAAAAAGACAAATGTACAGCGTTAATCTCAAATAAGTACAGTAGTACTGAACAAGGTGCTTACAGGCAATCACATGACTCAATGGGATTAACTGTAATGAAGAAAATAACAACTGTATAAAATACAGGGGCCTGCAGTGGAGTGTCAAGATCAGAGGGCACAGTTGGTGTAAAATATGGTAAGAAAGGCAAAGATGGAGAATTGAACAGAGCAAGATCACAGCAGGGGTTAAGATAAATAAGACATTTTTAAAGTACATAGGGAAGGAGAGGGCAGTGAAGGAGACAGAAGGGCCCTTAAAAACAGCAAGGGTAATTTATTGACACAAGTAGTGAGGGCATTGTTTAAGGGGAAAAGAAATAATGAAATGAATTCTTCGCCTGAGTGTGCAGAGAGGAGAGGGGACAGATGCCAGAAAGAGACATAAATTTCCCAGAGGAGAAAGAGGGATGCTTAAGGAAATCAAGATCACACCAGCACTGGTGATGGAATGAAGGAAAACTGAAAATAAATAAATAAATAGAATCAACATGATGTATCCCAAAATCTAAGGGAGAAGGGAAGAAATACTGCAGAGATGCTTAGAACCTGGAAAGCACTTGGTGGGAAGCTGTCTGCAGAAACCTGACACTGTGCTACCATCTGGTTAAAGCTAAATTCAGGTTGTCAATGCCACCCAGCAAGCTGGTATTTTTGCTTCAAAGACCTTTTGGCAGCACGGGAGATTTTACTAGCAATAAAAAGGTCAGTCGTCCATGCTTCCTTCTTGCTCTCCTTTCCACCACCTGCCTTTTGCAGAGTTAGCCTGTGACAGAAAGGGTGCCTGCCAGGGAATATTCCTGAGGAGCTGAGTGGCCACTGTGCTTCCCCACAGTGCATCTCAACCCCCTGCTGCAGCTGCAGTACTTGGTACCACTCCCAATGCGCGTTCCTACCATTAAACTGAAGTTTTTAAACAGCAACCTTACCAAGGGCACAGGGAAACCACATTCAATTGCAAAATCAGTGACCTCAGCCCATAAAAGCTACAGACCTTGCAGGACTGGACCCTGCACGCCCCAGCTCGGCTTTAAGCACATGATTATTCCATTGCCACCAGTCAAATTGCTCTCAAACATCCACCTGCAGCCACGTGCCACTGCTCCAGAGCAGGAGCTGGGCCTACAGCAGGTATTTATATCTCATACAAGTGGAAACAGCAAACAGAGCAGCAGAAGGATAACGTTGGAGGGAGCTGGTGTCAATGACACGCACTTAAGCAAAGACAGAGTCAGGCCCTGAAAGAATTTGTGGGGAATTGGGTTACTCTAAGAATAGACGGTGCAGGAGCAGCGATGGGGCAGCTGCTATTTGCAGGAGTTTAGAATGGCCATTGCAACCTTAGTGTGCAAGTATTCCAAGGTGGCAAATACTGAAGGGTATGCACAGATGCTACCAAGAAAAAAAATAAGTTGCTGATTGAAGAGCACAATCAGGCAAGGTGCTGAGTACCAGTTCCTCAAAGGAGCTCCACTGAACCACACCAGCTGAAACCCAGCCCCTGCGTGCTTCCTTCCACTCCTAGCAATGACACTTCAGAGCTCTGCACCACACGCGAGCGGTTTGCACCATGCAGGATTGTGTGCACAGAGCCTAATCCCACTGACGCCAAGGGCAGACTTCTGAACAGCTCCAAGGGTTGGTATGGACTTTGGAGGAGCATAACCAGTCCCATCACCTACAGCGCTTCCCCCAGTTACCACCCAGTAACTGGTTTTACAACGCTGGTGATGGTTTTGGTAACAGTCCCAATCAGCACATTAACTGAGGCCATGGAAGTGAAATGGGTTGATGCCAAGGACAACTGCATACGTCAGAGAGACGCAGTAGGAGCGTGGGGAGGACAACAGGGAGAGGGCAGATACACGGAGTGACACCTCAGCCATCAGGGCTGTGGGCTGCACCCTTTGGGTGAAACTGCCCGGTAATCACTCAGCGACCTTTGCAGCCGATAATGACATGCCTAAAATAAATACAAGTGCAGCTGAGAAATTTAGGACAAGACAGAAATAAGAGCAGAAGCTGTAACTCTTTGGAAGATTTATAATTTATGGCCGTTCCATGGCATGAGTTCAAGTGTGACCTCTCAGCTGGCAGCTGTCTTTATGCTGCTTTCTCCTTCCACCTGCCTAGTGAGAAAACAGCCACTGTCTCTGCGAGCATGGATAAATCTGTCACACTGACTTACACAATGAACTCTCTGGAGGGAGACTGAAGTAGCCCAGAGAATAAATCTAGCCCTCAGAAACAGTAGCAAGGTTGTCCAACTTTACAGCATCTCCTTTTAACCCCTCTGTGTGGGCCTTAGTGGCTATCATTATAACTGGCACGGTCTGACAGGCCGAAGCTGGGAATTCTCTGCACCATGATGGATGTCTCACCCAGGACAAGTCAGAGGAGGACAAAAAATGCACCCAGGACAGGCCAGTGATGCGATATGCAGCTCTCATCTGATGTGGCAGCCCTGGGCTTTAAAGACCTTCCCAAGGACATCCAGGTGGGCAAAATGGTTTCACAAGAGAAAAATGTCTTTGGTGAAGTGCTCAGATCCCAAGGACACCGCACTGAATTAGATCATTAGATTTTAAGGCCAAAAAGGTGTTATTAGTTTAGATGGATTAATGGGCTCCTTCCACTTCTCCTACCCTTCTGATGGGAATACCGCTGACATCAAATTGATGCTGTACGTAACCCATGTCAGAAAGACATCATCCCCTAATAAAGCCTCTCTCAGCAAAGCACCTTGCTATGCTCCAGGGAAGTACCTTGGGCAAACCAAACGGCTGGCTGAGACTGGGAATTACAGCTTTACACAAGAAGCTGGTGTCATTTTCAAATCACCAGTTTAAAAAACAAATATCAGAGGCTACTTTTTGTTCACGGTTAATATCACTAGTTCCTATCTAAATAGCTCATAAGGGCTTTGGACTGCGATTCATCTGTGTTGGGATAGATGGTAAATTCACTCTACTAGGTGGCTGATGAATCACCATCCCCGTAGCTTATCTTGAACACCTCCTGCAGGTGTGCTGGGACACCCTTCAGACACATTCACAACGTGCCCATGACATGGATTGAGAGAGCACAGAGTCACAGCACATGGTGTTACAGCTGTAGCAACTGCTTTCTTCTTTCTTGCCATGTGTGTCTGAAAACGGGATATTATTGCTGGGCCTGGATGTGGAAACTCAAAAAAGTCCAGGGAATAGCAATAAGGAATGTTGCTTGCTCAGCAAGATTTGGGAAGAAAGGAAATGATCTATTTTGTGAATTGAAATTATCCCCTTAATGAATTTGGCTCACTATTTCTAGGCAAAAAAAAAAAATACTCATGCTTTATTTTTATTTTAAAAAAGTGTCATCTGTCCAAAAATCCTGAACAGCTGTCCTGAAATAGCAGATTTTCCTGTATGTTGTTTTAATGATTCAGTCCATTCCATAATTTTGCAATAAGAACTGCAGACAGTTCTATTTTGCTTGCAAGAAATATGCACAATATGGCATGTGCCTCATAATCTTCCGTGATTAATGTGCAAAAACACAGTCTGAATATATTTATACGATGGCTTGTAGAATTATAGAGATTGATCTTGGTTTCACTCACGGCCAATGGCTAAGGAGCACTTTAATCTGCCACAGGTGAAAAGGTAATGCAAACACTCTCCTGTTTGTTTAGGACAGCTATTGGGAATATTTCATGCCATATTTCAAATACAAATACTCTTTGGCTGTCTCTGAGTCAAGGAAATATAAAGTCATTAGTATATGGTTTTCTACAATCTATTGTAAACATTTAAATTACACAGGTCATTTGACCCAAATTGAGATTTCTGCCTAGTTTCTTCACAAGCTTGGCTGCCAGGGGACTGTCAGAGGAAGCAGTCTCCACCATGGCATCCCAGTGCTGCAAAGCCCACTCCATTATGAAGTGGGAATGGTATTTCAGGACATTCTTGGCAAAGGCTTCAAGCCAACTACAGAGTGAGAGCGAGAGTCTGCTGCCACCTGAGTCAATGGAGAAGTCTCCTTTGCCTTTCAAGACTAAACACTGCTTTAAAAAATGCCTTGGGTGAACAGGCTTTTTGAATCTCTCTCTTTTTCACTTTTCCCCTGCTCTAGGGTTAAGATCCCCACCTGCCGCTGGCTGGATTACTGTCTGGGCATCCACATGAGAGCCCTTACTGAGGAGTCTCCAAGGAAGAGCTCACACCTCTTAGCTCATTATTTCATGTAGGCTTTGACTCATTTTCACAGCAACAAAGGAAATCTCCTACGAGGATCTAAGAGGTGAAGAGCCCCATGCACACCCACTCATTGCACAGAGCACCTCTTTGGTAGGGCCACTACTTGCTTTACCTATTTCCTCTCAAGAGGTTTGTGTTTCTTCTGGAAGCTAATGTCCAAGTCTAAAACTACCTGAAGTGCTTCATGTGCTATAGAATGAAATCTCCATCCCAAGGTCCTCATACAACAGCTTCATTTTATTAATATGTTTAGATAAAACACTAAGTCGAGGAACACATAAACGAGGAACGATGGGATGAAACTCCAGCAGCAGCAAAGTGCTCACACATCAAGGAGCATTCAGATCCCAGACAGGTTCTCTTACTTCTCCCCCATCCTAACCACACCACCTTTCCAAAATCCATATCTGCTTAGTCTTTTTTTTTGCTGAGTGCCTGGAAGACCTCAGGCTCAGTAGCTTTTTACAGTTCATCTCTGTGCTGCAAAGCCATGGAGAGAGACTGGAAAAAAACTGAAACAAAATGAAACAGAAGAGATCAAAACAACCCTAAACACATCCTAGGTCAAATCAAAATCCAACACACTGGGCTACATCTTCACTGAAGTCAGGTTTTCACCGCCTGTGCTCTTCAAGATGAATTTGGTTCCTGATATGGCCTGAGACAACTTCTTGCCTGAAGCCTAGAGTGCCTTAGCTCAGCCCTGAAGCAATGAGTAAGCTGCACACAACTGCAGAGTTACTTCTCATCTACTTTGAATATTCAAGTGACCCAAGTAGCCAGTCAGTCATGAACAGCAATATATGAAGCCTTGGGCATTTTTAGTCTAACAGACTGAAAACATTGGACAGCAGTGCATTGAGTAGCACGGGGTTACTCTGAAAAGTGAACTCCAGCTCCTCATTCAGATGACAACCCACTTCAGTCTAAGGTTAGTGACAGAAGAGCAGCCAGATCCTACTGCACTGGGGCTCAGGAGACCTGGCTGCAGTACCTGGCGCTAGTAAGGACTTTGTACACAATTTACACGCAGAAGAGTTCCTATCTAACTTCAGGCACCACGTCAGGAGCTGAGGATCCACACACACTCAGTGCAGAGAGACAAGACTCCTGAGGTGGCCAGTGTGGCCCTTTAGCAAAAAGCTACTTCTGTACCACAACTGCAGAGGCAATTTTACTCATTCCTAACACTGGGGGATAAATATAACCCCACCGTGGTGCAGCTCCTTCTCTTGCCCACCTCGCAGCTCTTTGGAACATGGGGAGATGCCAGCAATGTTTATTTGCATCACCTGACACATGGGGACTTGCATCTCGATGGAGGACGTGAGCAGTGATTCACTGTCACTGCACTGTTCCGCAGGAAGAAAGCTTCACTGGGGGTGCACTGAACGTGTAAGTGTGGCACAGGGCTGCACAGGCACTGAGATCAACCCAGTCTAGGTTACCAGTGACTTAAAAAATATCCTGGTGCTTCCTGGGTCATCCTAAGTAGCTCCTTCTGAGCAGGTAAAGCTAAAGGCAGACAGCACTAACTGGAATGCCGTCCCTTCGTACTCAGGTGATACTGGCTAGGCAGAGGGCTCAGCCCTGGGGCTTGTCTCACTCCTGGAAAGGCAGCTCTGCTGCAAGAAACTGAGGTGGGCTAGACAGAAAGCACAGGCTGAGAAGCAGATGGAGTCACCACCTCCAAAAAACCATTGATTCATTGCCTTTCACAAACTCTAAACCTTTATGTAAAAAAAACCCCAAAAAAGTGCTGTTTGACAGTTTCACATGGGACTCCTCGCCCAAGTTTCCACAGCACTACCCTTCTCTGCCCTGGAACAGCATGCTTCTGGGCATGCCAACGCCACAGCGTAGTCTGTGAAGGGGTTAGAGAGAACAAAGATCAAAATATCATTTCATCCCTCGGGCCCACGGGCTACTGGCTGTGAATGTAAAGGAATTATCACACACAAGCCTCCTTCCACAGGCGGCCTGGCAGGAAGGCATTCCTATTCAGCTGAAAGATCCTTCACAGGGAGCAATAGAAATGTTCTGTTCCTTCAATAGCTTTTCATTTCTTTTCAAGCATTTATACAAGTATTCAGGGGCTTAACCAGAAATGAAAGAAATTCATTTCAGGTTATGTGTATTAAGAGGCTCTGGGACTCCTCTACCTGTCTGACTGTGCTAAAGATTTTGTTAGCTGACTCTTTTTTTTTTAACCTGTGGTAACTACCAGCAAATCCCAGGAGTGGATTATTCTGTCCACCTGAAACAAATTCTCTTTTCACACTGAGAAGCATTCAAAGCATTTGAAGAAGTATGGGATCCATCCAGCATATTTACTGAAGAATTTAGTTGTAATCACTTATAAACATCTGTTGCATTTTAGCTCAGTACGTGTAAATGACAGAAATATAATGGCACGGGCATGCTGGATGCCATCTCTTTGGAGGGCGGGGGGGAAAAAAAGTTACATTTCTCTTACCTAGCACTTGGTCACCAAAAAAAAGGGGGAAAAAAAAAAAAAAAGTACATCATACTGCTTAGGAAGCGGCATTGATTAATGGGCTAGCCTGTTAAACCATCTGCTCTTGAGGACCCAGCTTGGAACCCCAGTGCCCCTAGCTGGGTCAGCACTTCTTCTGGTTTGAGAAGCGACATTAACTCTGCCAGCCTTTGCTTTTAGGAAGAAAGACACAGTCCATGGAATTTCATTTGCCTGGAAAAACAGAAATACCTTCCCAGATTCTAAGCACCAACGTTAGCAAAGTTTGGTTAAAAGGAAGCATTGGATCTGCATTGCCTAAGAAAAAAACAGGTAATGCTACGAGTCAAGAGGACTGAGCTCAAAATGTCTCCCTGGGAGCAGAGAATAACCTGATCATCCTTGGAGTGGAGTGTCACAAAATTAAAAGGCAAAAAAAAGAGAGAGCTGGGGCTTCTCTGCAGCACACCGTCTTTGAGAGGGTCCCTATCAGCTTGTCACTTGTGCCAAAGGTAATGCTGGCCCAGCAATAAATGCTGTAACCAGGCTGGAACCCTTTGAACTGGATATCACAAAAGCTGGGGGCAGTCAAAACGCCAGCTAAAGTTAACTGAGCACAAGAGCGCAGTCAGAGACACATGCTGTGAGCCGAATGTCAGATCAAGGGATGAGAGCAACAAGGTGCTTTAAGAGGCATTTCCTGGTTAACTCAGGAATCTCCAGCAACCTTTGTAGTCTTTCATCCAAGCCTTATTAAAAGACCAGAGCGTGGGTTTTATAAGGGACATGGAAACACAAACGCACGTTCACTTGAACTCATCAGATCTCACTGGAACTGCTTTGGGTGGCTGCTCTCCCCGGTGTAATGTTTCAATTACAGTTATCATGAAAAGGTTACAACGAAATGAGAGATTTCAGTTCTGAAAAACTGACCTAACATTTGGTTTCTTGTCTCCAGCACCAAGTGCCTTACTACACAGACATTACTAGTAACTCCTCTCCCCCTCTACAAAACTTATTAACCATCTTTTTCACCAATAGTAACAATTAATTAGTAGCTTCCAGGTATTTTGCACATGAGAAGTGGATGGAAAATTAATTATAATTGTACAAAATGGTGTTCACTCCCATACAGACATTAGCTTCACAGTTTAAATACAACCTACATAGAAATTGTGACAATTCAAAGCTATGAGCAATGAAAACCCGCCAACTATAAGGAATGGTGGAACAACAACTGTCTGGGAAACATCACACCTTAAGCCTTGGCACAGAATGGGAAAGACTTGAGAAACCATGCCAATAGGATCTCAAGCCCCCAAAGCCTCAACTCAGCAAGAAATGTCTCTTTGGCTTCCAGTGCCAGCATGTTACTGGAGCATTTCCTCTAGTAGCCCCCCAGAACAGTGTTTCCAAGGTGCCAGGGATGTCCTAGCAGTTTTAAATACACTTGTCTTTCAACTCCAGTTTCAGCTTGGTGACTCTGGGCTGTGGTTACCCCCTTGCTGTAGATCCTCCCTTACATCATCACAACCACTCCAAGTCTTAGGCTGCAGAGGGAGTCAGGAACCAGCAACCTACAAGACCAGGCAACCTGAAGGGCTTTTTTCCTTTCCTGGACACAAACATACGTGTGTTTGTACATAAACACGTTCTGATTTTTCACACTTGTTACTGACCTGCTGCCACACCGTGCAACAGAGAAGGTGGAAGGCAGCGGCCGCATCATACGCACGCAGATACCGGCACGTGTTGGAGTTAACACAGAACATATGCCAGACAGACGGCATGACAACTTGGTGGCAAATAAGGCAACATTCTCCCAGATGGGAAACGCCAAAAGTGGCAATTTTTTCCAGCTTCAATCCAGTCATCAAGTACTCTTTCACAAGACAGAGAGTTGCGATGCAGTGTTTTCAGACTTGAATGATTAGCCATACGTGTTCCACTGAACGTGCTGAGCCAGATACCACCACCAGTGTCCACCAGAATCCCTGGATTCTGTGCAGGAATAGTGCAAGGGAAAATCTGCCTCTGATTACTGAAAAAGATGCTGTTATTTGTGAGGGTGACAGAGCACTGGAACAGGCTGCCCAGGGAGGGTGTGGAGTGTCCTTCTCTGGAGACATTCCAGACCTGCCTGGATGCCTTCCTGTGTGATCTCATCTGGGTGTTCCTGCTCCAGCAGGGGGTTGGACTGGATGATCTTTCGAGGTCCCTTCCAATCCCTGACACTTTGTGATTCTGTGTGATTTTTCTCACTATTGGTACTTTGTTCTGCTGGCATTATAATATCTAACACTGGTTTATGGTACACCTCTCCCCTAGCTCCTCTACCCTTGAAGACATTACAGGAGAGAAGTAACAAACCCACGCTGTTCTCTCATCTTTCACCTGCCTGCGTGTGGTGTCGCTTCCTGCAACATGCATCGATCACGTTCCCACAGCAGCCCATGCATTAGCATCGTTAGGTGAGTTATAAATGAAATCTGAGGCCTGTTGCAGTGTGCTCTGTAGAAATAAGCTTCAAGAGATGGTCTCAAGTACCCACCAATTCTAACAGATGAGATAAAAAACCATTGGAAGGAAAGACAAAGTACAGACGAGACCAAACGACACACGCAAGAGTTAGAGGAAAGGAGTCTGATCCACCTTGTCCAGCACACTAACCTGAGGGCACTGCACTCCCCTCCACGTACCTCTTGAAACGAGGGCAGAAGACAAGCTTGAGCAGCAAATTTTTTCACACTGAATGGACAGGAAATGTTAGAAACAAGCAGTAATGGGTGGCTTCTGACTGAAATAGTCTTGACATACTGAACGTTGGAGAACATTAAAGCAACGTCAATATTTATTATACAGATATGTGTATTGATTGGGCAGTAAAATGATCCAAGGGAATATGTGTTATAACAATAATTGAGCTCCATTCAGAAAGCGAGCACCGACGTGCAGAGAAGGAAAAGTCACAAAAGACTATATCCATTTATTGCATTAGTTCCCGTTGGCATCTGATCAGGGAGCACACAGGAAGAGCTACTACAAAGCACTGGACATGTCGCAGGGGCAGAACAAAAAGAAACTAAGGGCACATTGCTAAAACACTCCCCTAGAGCTCCCTGGGGTTTGCCAGCTGAGGAACGGGCCGTGGCACTCCACAGCTCCCACTCTGCATCCTCTCACCCGTTTGCCTTTTCCGAGCGACTGAGGAATTTCTACATTCAGTGTCACCACGCGACACCCCAGCGCAAACACTGTGCCGTGCTTTGCCCACGAGGGCATTACCATCGCCAGAACAGCAACTGGTAATTCAGAAGAGATTTGGGTAAATTAAGAAAGACTGCACTTACTTCCCAATTCAAACAGCTGTGACACCTCTTTATCCCCCCCTTTCCTCTTTCTCTAAGTGTGGGTTAAGGAAAAAACTACACTGCTTTGAGATTTTCTTTGTTTTTACTATCTCTGGTGAAATTGGATTTATTTAACTAAACTGGCTGTATATTTAGGTCTCTAAGTTCACAAATTATCCACATAGTCTTCCCAGGCTCCATCTTGCTTAATTGCTGGTAACAATTCCAGCCATAGGACTGCTTACACAGCATATTTCCCACTCCTTCGCCAGATGACTGAGTATTTTTTTTTCTTTTACCAGGGGAATGATAATATTCAGCACTGAATCAGTAATGAAGCTCCAGTCAAAGACTGTGAAACTGTTTGGACTTGTAATTATCTTTAGAAGTACCCAGCTACATGGTACCTGGTGTTGGACAAAGCCAGACACAGCAAGGCACCAGAGTCGCCCGTGTACACACCTGTTTGTGAATCTGATTTTGGTTATTTCTGTAACCCTTGGCTATGCACTAACCTCACAAACATCTCCTGCCTTGCAGGAAGAGCAGTAGTGCCACACCTTAGGAAAGGCCACAGTTCTGATGCAGCTTGAACCAGGAAGCTGTAGAATTGTTCTGATGAATGCTTCCAGTCTGACTGCAAGCTAAAAAAGCTTTTTAATAAGCTCTAGTTCATCATTTAGCATTCTGCAGACCCTCACACTGCTACTCTGGTAGTCACAGGGCTCGGCAACACCCACACCTCCAGCCTGTACCCTCCAGGCACATCTCACCTGGACCAAGAACACTCACACCAGGAGTCAAAGTGACATTGGCAACTCACATCAGAAACCTGCAAGCATACAAATGGGTTCCACTAACATGAAGTGTTATCCATACACCTATGTCCAAAGACCACATCTTGGCAACAAGCCTACAACAACGGCATGGAAGGACCCAATTTATTCTTTCTGTGCTCAGAGTTGGCTAGAGGCATGCCAGGAGCTGTGGAGATGACCACTCAGAGCAGTGCTCAGCTTAAATGCCTTGCTTCTCTATACTCTGTGCACCTCGTTTCATGCCCCGATGGCATGATCACAAAGCAAACCTGGCCTGGGCCAGTCAGATACATCCTGCGCTACTTGAATTAACGAGATCATTTCAACCTGTTTACTCAAGTTGCTTCTACCAGTTACCACAAGCCACAAGCAAAACAAATACTAATATTTTTAACAATTTATTTAAATAGCTACACTGAGAACTGGGGGATTTCCCTGTGACACTGCTGGGCTTTCTTTGTCCCAGAGAGGTGTTTTCAGCACTTCCTCTGATGGTGGCTAAATCCTAAACACCTGTAATGGCAAATGAAAGCACCTCCTGGAATGGACTTCCTTATGGCTCCTTCTTCCCTCTTTTTTTTATTTTAAATTTCTGTTCTCTTCTCTTTGGTTTAAAAGCAGTTTTGCTAAGCCTGCTGTAAACAGTGCTTAAGCAAAGGCAATGTTAAACAACCCAAAGCTTATAAAAATTGGCCAGGACTAAGACCACAGCCTGTCTGTGTCTCCACACAGCAAGCAGCTATAGATAAAGTCAGCATCAAACACAGAAGGAGTTACCCCAACTGCATTGTTGTTCTTTGCCTTCATGTGTTTTCTTGTCTTGTCCTCAAGGCAGAGGGGGAATTATGCTCCAAGAGAGCAGCAACAGCAGTAGCCCCAACACAACCCTCCTGTCTCTGGAAAGGACAACTTAGCACTATTATCTCCCCACCAGGGAAAAATCTTAATTCTTCACAGCTAAAAGGAACGGGATGAGAGCTGTTACAGTTAAAAACATGCTGAATAACCGACTTTATAAGTCCTTAACTATTGTCCACTTACTGCATTTTCTAGTATGATAAAAAAATAATGATTTTTTGTTGAAATCTAGAGTATATTCTTCATGTTCAAAATACTTGGTTTTATTCTACCTTTATTACCCACCAGCAGCACCAAGTTGGGTTTAAACTTTTGTCTCTGGACCACTTTTCCCAGTAAGAGTAAAAAAGCAATCTCTAAATCCCACTATCAAGCATCCAGGGGCGACGCCAACCTAATTCAAGCGCTCCTGTTCACGTCAATGCTTTCATTTCAGAGAGATCCTCACTTCCAGGAAGCTTTTGCTCCAGCAGTCAGTGTAACACCGCTACCAACACGTGTTCCCAAGGCTGCTCTGCTCAGGTGCCTGCAGGGGTAGGAGCAAGGAGCCATGCCACAGAGGTATGGGAGAGGAAGCTCTCAGCCTGTGTTCACCCACCAGCTCCAAGCCAGGTGCCCACCCGCAGCAGTGCCCACACATGAGGAAGCCCTGTGCCATGACACCAAGGAGAAGCTGCTCTACAGCAGGTGACCCCACTGATGCTGCTGCATTTCAGAGGTGTAAATAGGACACTAAAGTCCCCACCGGACTTTGTGATGGGGTCTAGAGACACCTCAGGATTTGAGATTTCAGTCACTATACAAAAAAGCAAAAGAAAAAAGAGAGAAGGCGGGAGGAAAGCAGAATCCAGATGGAGAAAGGGAGCACAGTCTGTTTTGGGTTTGTTTTGAAAGGGATTTTTTTTCCCCCCGAACTGAAACTGGTTGCATTTAGCTTGCAGCCCTGTTTGCACGGTGCAGATACACTAATGATTAATGATGTGCCAAGTGGTTCAGAGAAATTCAATTCAGACCCACAGATACTTCTCAGTCTCCAAGGAACAAGAGGATTTTTTAAAACTGCCCCACTAATTACCCATGAAAAGAATCAGGTACCAGAGCACACTTGACCTTATTCTCAATGGCAGCAGCAAGTCTGGGTCCAGGGAGGTTTTTTCACTTCTTTAGTTTTCCTGCCTCAAAACTTGAAAGGTCACAGTCTAAGATCAGTTTCTGCTCCTCGGCAGTTCCCTAAATTTTCCAGATGATATTTTGCAGAATGATGTGTCATTTCATGTTGTATCAATCACATTACAGTATGTCACTTAATATAGCAGAAGGCAACACGATTGACTCAATCTGAGATGACTTGTCACAACACAGTATGTCAGCTGGGACATCTGTATGTTTTGGGTTTATGTACAGACACTCACTGAGCCTTCCAAGGGTGGGGCTGGAGGGAGGACACCCTCCCTCCTTTAAATGTTTTCACAACACTTTCCACTGCAGCAATTGATAAGCATCTATTAAATATACTCTCTAGGCTACCTCTAAGAATAAACTACCAGAGCTTGAGTTTACTCCAACCTCTATCTGTAACGGCCACCTTCTCGTGACATATCAAGTGCCCTGTTCCCAAGAACAGCCCTATTGTTAGGGAGTGGCATAACACAAACTCATTACAGTTAACCACTTGTCCCTTGGTGGCATCTGACGCTAATTCAGCTACCAAACAATTAATCTGGAGTAACACAGCAATCCCTAAGCAGCAGTAATTGGCTAATTCCCCTCTACTTATGGTTACGCTCATTATGTTACAGACAACTTTAAATCAGGCTGTCATCGCTAGCTCTTGCTGTCACTGGGGCCACTCGGAAGGATGAGTTACTACACCCACCACCACTTGTAACCCATCTGCGGAAGGAAAGCTCCGTCCAGGAGCGCTGGGAAGGTGGGAAATCCCAAGCTGCATTCTTCAGGGCTTTGAGAACACAGCACAGTTGCAAGGAAAGCTGCAGAAGTTACAGGACTTTGATTCCTAGTGAAGCAGCACAGCTCCTGAATGGCATTTTAAGGAAGGTAAGTTTGTCACAAGATGTCCAGGCAGTATGGGCTGGCAGAGAAGCCCCGTTGGGGCACTGGGATTGGAGTCATGTTATTGTATTCCTTGTGTTCTTAGAGCTTGGCAATACAGCCAACCAGGACCACAAACAAAGAGAGCCCCGACCTGCCTGTGCCTACCTGCAGCTTCCACGTTGTCCTGCCTCACACCTCCATCCTCCACTTAGCAAATGGAGCTTGCACTTCGCAGGCGTGTTTTGAAGCTAAAACTCACAAATGGCTGAAAGATGCACTGGGACTGTTGAAAAGTAGAGTACAGAAGGATTTCATGAGCCTGCTAAAGTAAACTGGATCTTTCTTGGACTGCTGCCACTTTTTGCATCTGGGGAAATAACTCAGAGTGGCAACTGTACAGCCAGATGTTGCAAAACTAATATTTTAAGTTCTTTTTTGTGGCACAGTGTGGTGCCACATAGAGATATCAGAACATACTCTAAATATGCCAACTCAGGTACCAGGAATGGTACATTCTGTCCAAGACAGCTCTGTCATCAGTCAAAAGTCGCAGCAAAAATGATGTGATTGACTTAACATCTCCAGCACAGAGATGAGACAGTTCTGCCATGGCATATGGTGTACCCTGACCCGACAAGCAGCTGTAGGGAAGTCAGAAGTGCAGGTATCTGCAGATCTGCCATCTCAGATCACATCTGAACAGCGGTGCCTGGCCAGAAATGCAATATCCCAGATTTGTTCTGAGGTTGCAGAACTACAGAGGCTGAACAAGGAAAATATTAATTACAGCAGACTCAGATGAAACTTGTCCCCCTCAAAAAAAAAAATCTTCAAAGACCAAATGCTTTTATTTTCCCCAATATGTTCACCAGAGTTTTCTGCAACTATCGCCCATAAGGTGAGCCATTTTTTAAAGTTCAACGTGCAAAGGTATGCAAAAGCAATCACTAATTTGTAAGCAACTGTAAATTAAGACATGCAGTGTTCTGTCATTAGCATTTCCTCCAAGTACCTTGGTTCTTCCTGCTTCTAAACCTGCATTTGCAGATGGAGTAGAAGCTCAGTGGCACAGACATAGCGAGAAAACTGTACAGCTGAGATGAGTAGGTGCCGTGTTTCATTTGTAGTGATCCTCATGTGGGGAATCAGAGGCCTCAGGAGCACAGCCCATAAAACAGAAGAGACCACATCCTCGGGTAGTATATTGTCACAACCCTCATAATGTCCAGCTCAGCATATTTAGTATATCATAAATGCCAGCTATAAAAAAACACATATGGAGCAGTAGGAGATAGGTTTTTTCCGAGCTGAGGAATAATCAAAAGTTCAAAGGCAGAGAGATCAGTACTGAGAATTTCCCTGACTTCTCCCAAAAACACAACCCTAGCCCTCAGTCCTTTCTGCAGGGCAGTGCTGACTGCTCCTGCACTCACCCCACCCCACGCTGCCTGGTCCTGGGCTCAGGGAGGCACTGTGCCACCCAGAGAAGCCCATCTGAGCAAGGCAAAGGTTGAACACGCCAGCCAGACCCAGCACAGAGACTTGATCACGAGATGGACGCTGCTTCCATGAGGAAAAGTTCACTTTCTTCCCTGTGTAGAGCCAAAGCTCTCGGTTTTACACAACCCCTGCATGTTGCTTATTGCCCGACTACTCTGTGTTTTAGGGAAAGAAGAATATTTTCAGTAGTTTACCTGAACTGCACAAACACAAGATGGAAGGAAAAAGAGGAAAAGCAATTCTAGGTTGAGAATTGTGCCCCAAGAAGGGCACATGGAGAGCTGTACAAAGGACAGGGCACAACTGGAGCCATACTGCTCCGCCTCCCCACCTCCAAGCTAGTGCAGGTGTAACTGCACTCTCCTTATGCTCTACATTCACAAGAAATTCTGCAGTTTACAAAATCATGTTTTTAAAGGCTGTACCAGTTTCCTGAGACAACTCAGCACAAGGCACTGGGTGGTGGAGAGGGACAGCACAGAGCAGAGAGAAGCCAGGAGGTCTGGGAATGCCTTGGCCACCTGCAACAGCCGTATCTCTGAGCATGCAACCACAGACTGTTTGGTTAGTGCTCACTGAGTTTCCTCTGGTGGTCAGAGCAGCGCCCGGACACGCCGTGATCCCCTGCAGCAGTGCTCCTCTGAGATCACTTGTTTCCACAGGGCTGTTACAGAGCTGGCCAGAGAATTCAGCGGGTTAAAAATAACCAAGCAAAGAAGAACACCAGTAACACCTCAGCCCCAGTATTTGGGTTAAATAAAGTCTCAACTGCTGTCACTACCAGGAAAACACTGCAGAGAGTCTTACAAGGACAGCACCGCAGCCAAAAGCCCTCTGGAGCCCCTTTATCTAAAAATTCCCGTTTATTCCAGAGGGGAACACAGTTGGGATTGGCATTTTCAAATACATCACCCAGCTGATGCACAGCTAACACTGACCACAAGGCCTGCTGGTTGACAATTTTCTGCATAAGCCCCCAAAATGAGTTTACACAGTGCATTAACCTAGTGCTGGAACAAGTCTGCCTGCCAGGTTGTTCCAAGTCTTCTCCAAGACAAGGTTTCAGCTCACTGGGCTGAACAGCCAGTTACTTATGAGGGACATTAAAGTTCTGGGTTTGAAAAACCCTGGAGTCAGAGAGCCAACGGCAGAGCCAACTCCAGACCCAACACGAGCGTCACGTGAAACTGGATTTGAACTCGGTGTGAACGCCTTCCTCCATCCACACGGATCTGCAACCTCTGAGTTCCTACTTTGCATTTTCCATCTGAACAAGCCCCAACTCTCCAAGCGCTCTTTGGCCAACCTTGTCAAGTTTCACATGAGTTTCTCATTAAAGTATCACCCAGAACTTCTAATTCGGTGTGACTTCAATGCTCGTTGGAAGTTATTTGAAACTGATCTCGTGAACATCAAAAGTGGGTCAAAGCTGCATCAGCAAAGAGCATTTAGAAAAGCAGGAGTAACACCGCAGCTCTTGCTCAAGCACTGAATTTCTGAGTTGTTAATATCCTCTTTGCAAGCGCCTGCAGGCTCGAGCGCCAGCACCTCACATGGTTTAGCTGAACCTGTGTGGCTCATTATTGTATTCCTAAGTGCAGCTAACACCACACACGGCCACGAGCTCTGCAGCCACCTCAGTGAAACTACAACTCGAGGTTCAGCCTTCCGTGGATTTTTCTACTTCTCTGCATTAAAATGCAGACATCACTTCAAGGTCCTTTGTATAGTTTAATTCTATACCTCCAGTCTGGCATAGATAATGAGTAAACGTATTGCCACTGACGAGCTGGAATGATCACCACTGTCTCATTGATATAACTTGATAGAATAATGGAACAGTAAATTCTTCTCCTGGTAAGTGTAATAATGGACAGCTCTCGATGTCACTCTGAAGGAAAAGGCTGCTTCACTGGCAGGAGCAGACCCCGAGCCACAGACAGCCTGGTGCCATGGAAAACTGACTTGAATTAAAACAGTTAACTAGAGTGATCAAAGTCGTTCAGGGAGGAGGGAGCTGCCTGGAACAATTCTTAGCAAAAATATTTCTTTTTAAATCAAAATATGCTGGTTTTGTCAAAGTGGGAACATTTCACAGCGATATCTATTTCAGTGAAGTTTTCAAAAGGAAGATCTCTGAGGTCTGGGCTAGACCACTGTGTCACTGGGAAGGAAAGAAATCATAAACCTGGCTTATTTCAGAAAACTCCCTCCTGTGAAAAGCTCAAGAGTCCTTGTCTCTGTTCTAATGATGAGGAAAAACAAATACTTTAAAACCTCAAAAGCTGTTGCAAACACTGTCACTCTCTGGCTGGCCCCACACTGAAAAGCTGTTGCTGACTCTGACTGCGAGCTCTAGGTATTACAACACTTGTGGTGTGCAAGTCAAGACCACCCAATGATGTGAAATCTGTAGCTATAACACAAATTTCAGCGAGACCTTTAAGATCAGATTGTGCACAAAGGGAGTGGGAAGGATATAACATTTTCATTTTTAAAATGTAAAATATTGTTTCTCATTTCCTTTCTGATAGCAGCCCAACACAAGCAAATCAAACAGGTGTGGTACAAAGAGCTTTAACAGTGGAAGGGCCATAGCAGGCAGCTCTACTGGTGCAATAAAACCAGGTGTGAGGAGGTAAAGATGTGTTTAAAAATAAAATAAAATAAAAATTTACCGAGTACTGCATCTTTTAGTTCACTTGGCACTGGTACTCTATGCACTTTTTTGAACAGTACAAGAGTTGACACAAAGGACTTTGAAGGTTTAATACAGGAAAAAACGTTTGCACCATCAACAGAAATGTCTTTCCCTCCCTCTACCAATACCTGCAGTGAACCTTTTCTTAACAGAGTTCTCGAGGGACCTTCCAAAGGACTTCCAGCACCCACCTCTCAGCTCCTCTCACTGCCTCACTGCTCTAGTTTCTCATCATGCCTTTCTCAGCCTCTCCCACCTCACTGAGGAGCTCATCAATCCTCCGGCCATCCCCACTGACCTTTCTGGTGTCACCCCACCTTTTCTCTGGAGCTCAGTTCTCAGGCTTCGCTGCTCCAGCTCTCCCAAGCTACAGTATGAGCAGTCAGCAGGATCTCATCTGCCACACTGCATCACAAACCAGGACACATGAACCCTCGTGTGAGCTTTTATCCGTTATGCTTTTGCAAAAACATGCACCCTAACAGCGGGGTGCCCAGCAGCGACAGGGCAAAAAGCGGCAAATGCGAGCGTGGATGATGCTGGCACCACAGAACAGAGCCCTCACATTCTCCTGCAGAAAAAAAAACAGCCCAGGAAGTTTCAGGACACTAGTGAAGGTGTTTGTCTCACACTCGGCGTTTCAGGCCGCTAGAGAGGCGCACGCTCCGCTCCACTGACAAAGCCCTCCGTGCTGTTGGCTGCAGGGAAAATAATCACAGGAACCCAACAGATCGTAACTCCCATCACAGGGCATCAAGTGGGGGTGGGAGGGAGAAGCAATTTTCTCAGCTAACCTTGTCCCAAGCCTTTAAGGGCTTAATAAGATCATAACCAACACCTTGAATTATATCCTGAAATAAACAGGTAGCCAGAGCAGAGCACAAAGCTCGAGATTTATGGGCTAATAGTGGTGACCTTCAAGAGAAAGGTTGCTACATGCTGCACTCGCTGGTCCTTCGCGAGAGCGGCCCCAAGCCCTGAGCACTAACCCCAAGGTGACGAAGGCGTGGAGCACATGCATCACTGGGAAGCCATCTCCACTTCCAGGACAACCATAAAGGAAAGAAATAGTGCCGTGAGGATTGGAACTAATGAAGTCTGGTTTCTTTCTTATTTGGTTCTTGTGGCTGATTGACTTCTGCGTCTGAGACGGCACACAAGTCCGAAGGTTTTCTGGCAGCAGGAGTATTGCAAGATCCCTTCCTGTGTGGATTCTCTGGTGTTAAGTAACACATGAACTCACACCAAAACCACGCTTCCAATAAAGGCTCTGATAGTGACCCTCTTCCCTACCCAGCTTCTCATTTTCCTCAACACTGGGAGAATTTAGCTACATGTAAACTCAAAACTCTTCTTTCACAGGGGCTTAACAATGAATAAGACTAAACTGTTATATAAGATAAGGGTTGCACATGCACAGGATATACACGCCATGCAGTTAATCTTCATTTTCCTTTGAAGCTAAACTAGGATGACTAGATTGGCTACATGGGAAAGATTTATTCTCGGCAGCAGTGAGAAGAGCCACTGATGATGTTTTTTGAAGACAGCAACAAGTTCATCTTTTGACTTCTAGCGAGTGAACAAGTGACATCAGACCTGAACACAGATGACAGCTTGTGGAAATACCATGAGCCAAAGGCAATGCATAAAGATTTGTTACCATAACCAAGCAGGGGGTTCAGCTGCCCATACAGAACTGAAGGACTTGTCTCAGGCTGGTCTCTACAGGGCCAGCAAGCAGATGCTGAAATTTCATTACTTCATTTGGTTGCAACAACCCATATCAGCAAACAGGTTCAGACAAGGACCATCAAGTAATTTCCCAACCCCTTCAGGGCCAAAAGCTCCTCACATCAGGAGCTGAGGAGGGCACAAGAAACACCAGGGCAGAGCGAAGAACTGGTGGGTTTCAGTTCTGTGACAAAGAACATGCTGCTAATTTCCAGGCTCAGCAGAATGACAGGTTTATCAAGTACTCTATACGAGGAAGGCAAGAAATATAAATAAATACAGATGAGAAAACCTGGGGCCAGGCTGGTTCCCTCGACACTGCTGAGCCGTATAAATTGGTGGTGGCACCCATTTCAGCTGTGCCGGTTTGCTGAGCTGAACCACAAACCTCTTGGTCCAGTTCTGCTGACAGATCGTGTGTAGAGCTGGGAGACACACTGCTCGATCCCACTGTCCATCGCCCCAAGTCACCTGCAGACGTACTGGTCCCAAAGGCCAACACTTGGCATTTCCATTAACTTTTCTGAAAATATAAAGGAGCTCAGTAACCAGCACTGGCTTTTAGGAACCTCCGAGCAAAAGCAGGGAGGCAGCAACAAAAGCAACAGGCATGGCCCAGGCAGGTGTCCGAGTCCTATTTAATGGCAAACCTGTGCCCTCAGAAGGATGGAACACAGCCCGCTCTGTGCTGCAATTAATCCCAAAGGTTAATGTTGTTGCGGGCACGCTGTAAACAAAGGGGATATTGATTTCAGGGCCCAAGCTGGCCGCAGCAGGGGGAAGGCAAGGGAAGGGCAGCGTGCCCCGCGGATTAGGAGCAGGCTGTGGGACGCGGCGCAGGCCGTGCTGACAGATCCCTTCTGAAGAGGTGCGGCCCGGTGGCAGCCCTGCCATCCCCGGCTCCGCGCGGCCCAGCCCCAGGAAACCCCGCACAATCGGCCGCCTGTGCTGTGGGGGGACAGCGGGGCGAAGGGGCACTCCTAATTTGTCACAGTTGTATCTAATTCCAGCGAACAAAGTTCGCACAGAGATGAGCAGAATCCACAAATGATTGCTCATTCACCGAGCCCTGATGGACAGATAGGCCAGCACACAGCCTGGGCTTTGTAGAGAAACCTGAGCTGCTCCAATCAACTCTGGATCATTCTGCCTGTGGACAGAACAGTTTGCCTTGTTTCTTCTTTAATAGGATTATTCCTCACAATATTAAAAAGATAACATCAGCGTCTTTCAGTGTCCCCATCAACTATTTCTAGGTATATGAATGGATGCTTCAGGTGGTGCTGGTACTACTTCTGACACAGACTTCAGAGAAGTGAAGATCTAAGAGAAGAATTCAAGTCAAGTCTGATATTTGTTCTGTAAATAAACCAAAATCTCAGACTTCCTTTTAAAAGGAAGATCCTAAAACTGACCCAGTAAGAACAAAAAGGGAGAAAAGTTACCACATTGACCATGACTGAGTCAAGCCCTGGATTCACTCCATCGATTAGAAAATCTTTCCCAACACAGCCAAACAGCACTCCAGCTATATCTGCAGTTCGAGGAGGCGTTCCATTTACAACAACAGATTCAAACAGCCAGTTCTCAAGTGAGAAAGATAATTAATGCATATTAAATATATATATATTTCCCCAAATTAAAATAGAAGACATAATACATTCTGTCACAGCTCAGTGGTATTTTCAGAAGACAAGAAGAAAGAAGGCAAACCACCTTCACCATTCCTTCCTCTCCAAGGAAAAAGAGAATTTATTACTAAGAAGCATCACCGTACCATAGTGTATCGTCACCTAGGAACGAGCTCACTTCTGTCCTGGTACGTTAGTTTAAATGCTGTAGCCCTCGCTGAGACTGCACAAAGGTAAGACTGAATAAAGCACAGATATCTTAATGCAGCAAATTAGGCAACCAAAATCAGTGCCTGCTGTGAAACCATCAAAACCTGAATGGTTTGCAGCTACCTGGCACTTCCATGAAATTAAGTGCTGGAGAGTTAAAAAACTCGCGCTAAAAGATTCTCTCCGCAGTGTTTTCCATTTCTAAGGTAGGCTATTTGGATTATTCTTCACTTCATTTCAAACCAAGCCACAGAGATGACCATTTAACTTTGAATTTGCCTACACCTGGATCTCGTACAGATTGCTCTAACACAAATCTGCTGGTAGAAAATTGCTGCTTACTGGGAGGCAGAACAAGTTTTATCTGGAAATAAGTTTCAGATCCCAGTGCTATTTATGGGTTTTCAGCAGCCCCAGCAGGGCCTGGATTCTCCCTACATCAAACAGCCCGTGGGCTGGGTTCCTGGGATGCTCTCCCCGCAAGGATGACAGAACAGCCTCTGCTCGGTGCTCCGGCTCTGCTGAAGGTGGTGCCCACATTTTTCAGCATAGCTCGCAATTTCAGGTGTCTGTTTACTGGCTATTCAGCTTGGGATACTGTAAAGTTATCTGAATTTCATTATATACCACATAATGAATCTTATTTAAGGAGCACCCCTTAAACAACCTACAGTTTCAAGTTATCAATAATTTCCTTTATATAGATATATAAAAATGCATATATAAAATAATTATTATTTTTTTTTTACTTATCTATTTCAGCAGTAAGCCACTAGTCAAGTAACCAATATCATTCCACCTCTAAAACTGATATCCTAAAAAAACCCCAAACTTAAAATCAGCAATAATCTTTTCTATTTATTAAGCAGACCTCCCATAAAGGGTCCAGCTCTGGCTGGGTCTTTGCACACACACACACACACCCCCACAAAATGCTGCTGTCGGAGGGGCCAGGACAGCCCTGCTCCCTTCCTGTGCCAAGAGAGAACACACTTATCGTGGTGCTGGCTTGCCTTCTCTTTGGTAAAGTAGTAGGGACAATGAGGCTGTAAATGTGGTTGGGTTTTGTTTATTTTTAGTAAATACATGAATTTTAAAGACAGACGGGACCATTTATCTGCTAGAGAATCATTTGACCTTCTCTCTAATCTAGACCAAAGCATCCACCCCAGGGATTCCTTCACTCAGGAAGTCTTCATTTAAATAATTCAATCTATCACATCTCCCGGGAAACTCTTCCACTGATGATTTAGCTTTACTGCTAAACATGTGCATCTTTGCTCTCACCTAAATTTATCTATATTATACATCCAACTAGGAGACCTTGCTATGCTCAATCAATGACTTCTGTTTTGGAAAACAAAAAGTCTTGGAAGTTTTCTCTTGTGTAGGTGTGTGCAAATTCCTAAAGTCTCCCTTGAAGTAGTTTAGACCTTGCATTCTGCCTGACACATCACAAAACAACAAACAGCTGCTGAATCGCTTCCCTCAGGAACAAACAGAAACATTGTGGTTGCCTGATGAAGAGATATGCGTAAAAAAAGGTGTCAGAACCCAAAAGACTGGGGACAGGACAGCATGGCAGCACACAGCCTCTCCCCCCTCCCTACTCCACCACACCTGCTACAGGTCTGACTAAAAAACTTCTCCTCTGAACTGTGGCTGGCAGGCACGCGGGGTTACAGGTGAAAACTCTCCTGAGAGCATCACGCTGATGAGGCTGCCAGCCAGGAGAAGGAAGTTTGTCAGGTAGTGGCCTGCTCCAACCAGTGCTGAGGAAAGCTCCTGCAGGCTGCTCAGAGGGTGGCAGTGGGGAGAGCAGGGTGCAGGCTGTGGAGCACCTCCTTCAATAAAAGGAGGAGATGAGAGGTTAGAAAGCTGAGGTCTTTACTTTGGGTTGAACTGAGTCTCCAGTGGCATTCGACAGCTTAGCCACGATCTGTCCAATATGTACACAAGATCTATTTCCATGTGCTCTGAAGCTCTTTCCACAGCCCCCAGGATCTTTTCAGACAGTTTTTCATGTCCTGACATCCCCAGCCAAAGGCCAAGCCTTCTATGGGAAGGGCTGAATCCCATTTTAGCTGCAGAGAAGCTGCTGATTAAGATACTGGTGAAAATGCTCTCATCTTTCTAACACCTTCTGTCATTAAATCTGAGAACGTTATAAGATCTGAATAAAACTATATGATGGTTTTATTATCATTCCTCCCCTTGTCCTTGCCCCCATTAGGCTGCATAATAAAGAAAATAGTCACATTCATTTTTCATTTATACATACATTTTTGGCAAACTCATTTCCAGGTTTTCAATATTTTATTATTTTTTTCTGCATCAGAACTAAGGATTGCTTCATTTTTATTTGCTGGTATTGCTTGTTACCTATTTACAACGAAAACTTTTCATTAAATATTATATTGCCCTTGCATTTTTCTCAAAAGTCTTGACTTTGTTACAGTTTGAAACCCTGTTCTTTTAATTTTATGTAGGTAAACTACATAGATTGGCTTGAAAAATAAACTTCATCCTATTTTCAACATCAACAAATATTTCTGATCACATTCACAAGCCCTGTAATAGTATTTAAGGAATTTTGCTGTATTGTTATATAACACATCTGCCAGGTAGGGTCATACTATAGTAATCTCTCGGACATCTACATCCCATGGGGTGTAAGCAGCAGGAGAGAAACCTTCAACCCCATTCTGGACTCAGTGAAGCAGGAAAACAGCACAGGGGCAACAGGTGAACTCAACCTGCATGTGCAAGAGACAGGATACTGTGTTACTCCAGCTTAGGTGGGGTTTTTGGGGTTTGTTGTGGGTTTTTTAGGATGCAAGTAACTATGATAACTGTCCCTCCTCCAACTGTTATTCTTCACAAAAGCCACAAAAAATTAAAATACTTTCCGTACTTTCACTTCCAAATAACATCTTCTCACAAAAAAATCAATCTATTATTGCTCTCCGTTACCTAAAACACTCCATTTTCTAACACACACACTAAGCATTTTCTAAAAGCCTGTTTTTCCTGCTACAAATGGCAACACTTAAAACAAAAATAAAGAAGCCTCAGCAGCAGCAGGAACACTGGAGGGGTTTGTTCCCACTGCAGGAAGGGAAGCAGGCTGCCGCTTCAGATCCAAGAAACCTTTGTACCTGGGCAGAAACATCGCTGATGTCACTTTGTGTGCACCTAGTGAGGAAGAGCAGGGCCAGCTGCCCATGCCACTGCCAACTGAGCGACAACACCCACCCTGTGCAGAGTCACCAGAGCCACTCACCTGCAGTTCAGGAGGAGCAGGGCCACGCTGGCATGGCACCTGGCCATGGCCTGGCCGTCCGTCCCAGCAAAACTAACCGCCACCCCCGCAGTCCTTAAAGCAACGTTGCTTTGGCTTTGGAGGGATCTGCTAGCTCAGGAGCCCGAGCTGCTTTCCATTACCTAACAGAGAGAGTCCCAGGGGGAAAATGAGACCTCCTCAAGGTGAGGAAGATGCCTTCTACGTGCCCTGAAAAGCACCAGGTGCTTCCTTGGGCTCTGTAAAGCTAATCAAGTATAACAATGAATGAATCACAGAAAAGGTGTTGAAAATGCTGCACTGAAGACAAATCTCTGCTCTCTCTGCACCCACGCAGACTCAGAGGAGTCTCAACGTTAGCCCAAATGCAGACATCCTTTTTCTTTTAAGCACCATCCACTTTGAGAAGGAGAATGAGATTCTGCCATTTCTTGAAGACTCAGCAGCACTAGTCCAAAGGGACAGTGATACAGGCAGATGTTTATGGAAGTTGCTGGGACAATCACAATTTCACGGGCAGGCTCGAAAAGCTCTTTTTGGGCAGACAAAGAGCCCACTGAGTCCTTTTAAAGGTTTCATACAAAAAACCTCACCAGTTTTCTAGCACTGTAGTGAAATTAGAGTCCACACTGCTTCTGCTGAGATTCCTTCATAAAGAGTAGCTGTCCATTTTTTTATTGAGCTCCTGTAATTGACTTGGGAGATGCAGACCCTCCAGAGTTCACAGCAAGGTGGTAGTGTCACACGGTAAGCATGGCAGTTTTAACATGATGTGCAATACTTTCTTGATTTGAAGAGAATTCTGGGTTTATGAGAGAGTGTCTTGTTTTTCCTCACATTGAGTAAAGTCATTTCAATGGGGAAATTTCTTTTTTATGCTTCTCCACTACTTAATATGCATTAAACAGCTGTACTCTATGGTTTCTGATGGAAAAGGAGTCAGGTATCAACATTTCACAGACAATATCGCTGCCACTGGATCGGAGCCCAGTGCTCTCACCTTTACTCTCCTAAATAAACCTTCCTTCATACATTAGACATTACGCAGAAGGGGCAGGAATAAAGTCTCCTGGAGGTCACCGGGATTACTCAGCAGAAGGAGGATTACTTGAAGAAATGCTGCCCTGTGGAAGCATCAATTCTTAACCAACAGCGGAGTGGGCTTCCAACAGAACGGGCTCTAAGAGACACTTAATCCATGCACAATGCAGGATTCAGCAGCTGAAAGCTGATAAGGCTTCACGTGAAGGTGAATGCCACAGCCTGGTGACGGCTCAGTAAGCAGGTGTCTTTCTGCACAGTAGCTAAGATGAGAAATCTAAAAAATCATAGCTTCCACCTCAAATAAAATGAAGCTTTTTGGCCCCACGAATGCCAAGACAAAGTTGCAGCTTAAGAACACCTATTAGTAACTATACTGACAAGATGGACCCACAGGAGATGGGTGGAGTCTGCTGGGAGCTGTGGGAGAGGTGTGAAGTCATCTGGCTGGTGTGTTAGCTCTGGAAACTAATTATGCTCATGTAAATACCATCATAGTCAACCCTCCTTGCTGATCAAGTCCCACAAGAAAGAAAAGACACAAAGATCTGCATGACCTGGCATCACATGGCAGATTGTTATGGCATGGAGTCAGAGCAAAACTCTGCCATCCTGGCTTTCAGCAGGTGAGTGTTCACACAAAAATACGAGAGCACGTAACACCCTCGATAAAAATTAATCCACTGCTCTTCAAAGAGCTGTAACCTGAACATCTCAGTGCCACCACCCCGCCCCTGCTCCCATCTGCTGGAAGAAATCACCCCGGAGCAGAGGTGTTTCTGACTCAGTACTGTGATCCATGCTCTTGGCACACAGAGGTCAGCAGGCTACGCTGCCGAGAGCGTCAGTGTGGTTTCACCCCACAGCAGCCAGAGCAATGTGCAGCCACCTCCTTATTTTGGGGTGTTTCTCCCCCAGACTCTGAGCTATCCTCCAACTGATCTACAGGTCATGTTCAGGGCATCAGTGCTGTACCTGGGAGGTTTCCATCCTGTTCAGTGCAGGTACCACCCTTCTCATGACTGCAGGACTGGTGATGATGTGAGGCAATGGGACAGACAAACTGAGCTCATGGATACCTGGGTGGGGGGCAACCCCCTGGGTCAGGTTAAGGTTCTTTCATTTTCCTCTTCAGGGCAAGCACCATCTCTTCTCACATATTTTTGTAATACAAATAATAAATTGTAAGAGCAGTATGTTGTAACCTACAGTTTTGTTGGGTTTTTTTAATATGTAACATGAAGATGAAGAATGAGGCTTATTTTACAGGATAAATACATATATGAATTCATCATTTCATCACACATCTCTACTGTAACTATTAAACAGCTGCTGTGAACATTTCCTACTGCCTCGCAGTATTTTGCAGTAAATCACTGTGATCTGCATTACAGTACCAGGTTTCACTGCAATCTCAAGGAATTTTTCAATTGCCTCTCTTGCATTTCAACTGAGATCATTTAGCTGAAATTATGAAACACGCATTAGCGATTAATGCTTCCAAGATTCCACATTACTGTCAAATCACTAATACATTACCTTTCATAATCTAATTTGTTCACACACTAAAATACACAGAACATGCAGAGCTTAGCAAATGGCTTTCTAAAATGTCACGATTTTTTTTTAATTATTCCTTAAAGAGAAAAGAAACAGCCCTGCAAGCACCTAGAAGACGTGTAACAGTGTCCTCGCTCCGGGCAGCCTTCTTTCTGCCTTTTGTGCTTCAGGGCCTGGGAAGGGACACGGCCACGAACACCACTGAGCTCTGCCACTGGCGAGGCACTGGGAACCTTCACCGAGACACAGAGCGCTGGCTGTGCCAAAGCAGGAAGAAATCTTAATGGACAGAACTGATCCCCCAGCTATGAAAGGCTGATCAGAACTGTCACACACCCCTGTTTTTTCAGGAGGGAGGTAGAAAAACACCCAGATGCTTACTTTTTGCTTGTACCCCAGTCAGCATTTCCAGTTTAAACTACGATACCTTTCAGCACACCAGGGTTCAGGCTAATGAGCAGCTGGGGGGAAGGAGGGCTGCGGCAGGAAACAGGATTTTTAAAGAAGACAGCACAGAAGCCCCACAGAGCGAGTACCTGGTCACTACTGAGACATTTCTCCCTCTTTTCTTCTGAAGAAGAACAGTTCATAAACCGATTTTTTAACAGTGCACAGCAGCAGCACACAGCATGGCAGAAGTGAGAGAGCAGAGGAGAAGTTCAGCAGGAGTGTGGCTTTCAGCAGGATCAGGACTTCCTCTCTGAACCCAGCACACTGCCTGATATTTCTTTATTGCCTGGCCAAGGAATGAAATCAGGTTATAAAGTTGGCTCTAAAGAGGAGAGTGTGGAACAAGGGATGACTGACCAGCGACTTCAGACATCCTCCTCCTCCTCAGCTTTTCAGCTGCACAGAGGCAGCTGTGTCCTGGGCAGCCCCGGGAGCACAGAGGAGGGACATCTGCTAGAGGCATCACATTTGTCAGGGCAAGGGAGACTCGGAGAAATGAGAAAGGTGTTGACACCTGCGTCAGGGACATGAGCAATGGGCAGAAGACAGAAATATGGTTGGATGAAGAACACACAGGAGGGAAAAGTATACACTTTGATGAAGAATGGAGAGGGAGAAAAAAATTTAAAAGTAACTAATCCTGGGAGAGGACAGGGAAAGCAGAGGGCCAGGCTATTCAGGGGACTGTCTGATGCAACAGAATGTTGGCAAAGAGGCTATGGAAGATGAAATGAAGGAGTGAGTTCAGGGACCAGAGGTTAACAGGATCTCATGGCTAACACAAAGAAAATAGCCCAAAGCATTGTCTCTTGTTCAGCACAGGTTTTATCAGCAGACCCTTACAGTTCCCCAGATAAGCTAAAATCTCCAGTCATTCTACTCATTGTAATTAATTAAATAAATCAATCAATTATAAAGGCACATTTGTGTAACAGTTCTGACATCATCTGACGAAAACTCAAGCCCTTTGCTTGAAATGCTCTAAAGGTCTCCTGAAACCTCAGCCTCTTGTAGAGCCTTCCCCTCCACTTCACTGCAGACCAACCCCAGGAGCAGTCCCTCCTCCGCTCCCGGTCTCTGGGAGCACAGTGTCTCTGACACTTGGGGACCATCCTTCAGCTCCTGCTCAGATGATGCCACTGCAAGTTGAGTCACAGCACGTGAGTAGCCCAAGCTATACTGGCTTTGGAAAAATCAGGGAGAGCATAGCTGGGAACATCTGACTGGCTACCACACAGGGCAAACACACCCCAGTCAGGAACTCCTTGTGTCTCACTAGTGTTGACCTGTATTTGTTTCTGAAATGGAGATAAGTTCTTGATTCTGCAGCCCACCTGGTTTTAGAGACTCCCTGCACACCTTGTATGCACCTGTGTGCAAAGACTGAAGTGACTTAAGCAGCATTTCTGAATTAAAAGTTGGAAAGCAATGTCTGAGACATGCCAAGCTATGCACTGCTTGCTGTACTTCACAACAAAACTAAAAATAAACAAACAACCTCAAAAAAACTCAAACTGGCTACATTCCTGTCTGTGCCACAGGCTGTTTCAACCCTAGCTCTCACCCCCCCATGTAAAATAAGGTTTAACACTGCTCTGCAAATATAACCACTGCTGCTAGGGCAGTGTTCTGACACTTCAGTGCCATGATGCAAGGGGATTTTTTACTATTATTATTTTTTTTTTACTGACTAACAAAGTTTTATGATGTTCACATGCCATGTTTCATCCCAGTGTAACTACTTCATATCTGTTAGCAGCTCAGGCTGATCCAAGTGATGCCTGCACTCAGCTGCTCTCAGCCTTGGCACGCTGAAGCGTTCTCTCTCCCCACGCATCACCCAGAGCCCTCGTGCTAACACAATTATTTACCATTTCAGCTGGTTAAAGAAACAAATGGAACCTGGAGGTCCCAACACCCCTCGCCCTTGTGCCCACTCTCTCTCATCCAGTAATCAAACCCCAGGACTATAAATGACAGTTTAACAAGGAGGAGATAACGGACACTGTGAAAAGAGACTGGCCCAGGCTGTCAGCTGGCACAGATGAGCATGTCCTGAGCCGGGATGTGTGCGGGATTTGGTCCTCGACCCTCCACTTAATGAGGCTCTGACCCCAGCAGCACCCAGTACAAACAGAACCTGCACTACAGACACTGCAGTACTGTGCCAAGCTGCCATCGCTGCAGGACAGAGGTACAGGACAGCAAGGGACAACACCAACCAGCCCGCAGGAAACGAGCGACTGTCAGCACTCACGTACGAGTGATAAAGATGTATATTTTTAAGTGTGTATTTACACAATCTCAGATATCAGAAGCTGGAGCTAGCCACACCATGCTGGCTTCACAGTCAATCCAAAGGGAAAGAAAGCAAAATGCTCTCTCCTACGGAGAGAAGGCAGCAGTATTAAAAACACAGGCAGCCTTTTATTAGCTGAATCATCCTTGCTGCAGCCAGCCATCCCTTGACCTAGGATTTCTGTACCTTAGTTTTCAGGGAGATAATTTTCACAGCATACCTCAGCTTCTTAGAATGCTCTCAGAGAGCAAAGTCAATCCTAGGTCACTCTTCCAGTGTAGTTTCCTTTGTACTAAATCCTACTTTCAAGAAAATTCTTGCCATGGTTCAGTGGTATTTAACCTATCATATAATATCCAGGTTTACTGTGTTAGAAGAAGCAGAACAGTATTAAGCTTTTCCCACAAGCCTGTGATTGCATTTGACCCAGTAACCTGTATTAGATTAACATTTATTCTACAACTCCACAGCAAGCCTTGGACCTGGCTGAGCAGCAGTTTATAGAGGACACTAACCATTTTTACAAGTGGAGCAGGAAAAGGGAATTGAATCTGAGGGAGTAATTCCAAGCAAGTATGTTGCTGCAGCGGTTAAATTGTTTAGACGAGGAGTTGGGGAATTACATCTGACTGACCTCTCTTTTTATCTGCTTAAAAGACAAAGTGCAGGTCTCCATGGCAAGTGCTAACTCCTGGGGAATGCAGTATAAAAATGCATCATGGTAATAGAGCTTCAATACCCAGCAAGGAGGGAGACCTTCAAAGGAATGTAAGCAAGTTGAAATCACCAGGATTAGGAAGGTTTTTGCGCTAGCCAGCCTACAAACAGGTTGGTAAGCATTCCTGCTCGCAAACCAGCCGCTCTCCTCCGCTGGCCAGACAAGTTGGGCTGGGGGGTGCTGCTTTTTATTTATTTATTTAGCTTTGCATTAACCTTAACCTCACACTAGTGTAGCCAGAATAAGATTGTTATTGTCAGCATTTAGAATAGAGAGGGCCAAATCCTCCGCTCCATTGATTAAATTCTCTGAGGACTTCAGTCCATGCAGTTGAAACAGCTTCTAAACACTACTGGAAACAGGCTGCAGCTTTTCTTTTTAAAAAAGGCAGTAAAATCTGGCAGGAAAATCACTGGGGAAGGTTAGGCTACAGCAGGAAACCCACAAGTCTCCTCCATTTATAAACTCAGAAAGTCAGAAGCTGGGCAAGAAGATTAGTATAACCAAATTTCATTTCATGTGAAATTTCCAACATATCTAAATATATTCTGCTTACTAGCATCACCTTATCTGCCTCTTCTCCCACCAAACTACACAACTAGTAAAGGATATGCTAACAAAAACAAACAAACAAAAAACCCCAAAACACATTAGAAAAGGAATTAACTGAACCTCTCATTCACACCCGTTTCTCCAAGTCAAAAAAACACTCAGTTTCTTGCAAAATGTGAGTATGCTCCCTGGAAACAATGATGCACCTGAAGTAACACAAACTCGGTCCAGGATGCCCAACCTTTAGCATTTCGCCATGAGAGAAGGGAGGGAAGAGAAGTTCACAATCAGCAGAATTTGGATTAATTCAGTCACTCTGTGAGTGACTCCAGAATGCAGTGAGAGGAACTTATTAACCCAACTCCAATCTTCACAAGTGCTGGAGAGCTGCACAAGAACAGGATTCTCAGAGAAAGTGGGGATTTTCCCCAACTCCCGCACTGGAGGACAAACCTGCAGCGTGTGCAGGTTGGTTCGACTCCAGTTGTGCTGCCACCTTGCAATGAGCAGAAGTTGTGCTGAGGAAGATCCCATAAACAGGAGAATCCAGCAGGGAGCTTGTCTGGGTCAGACTTACCCGATGGCACGTGGAAAGCTACAGGTTTGGTGTGGTTTGGCAGGAACACAGACAGGCACCCTTTGAAGTCAGAACAAGTGAAACGCCACTTAAAGGCGGGGGAAGGCATATGTGTGCTGGAACTGTGCACAACTCTTGCACCACTTGTCTGTTCCTGAAAGCCAGAGCACAAGATTTCCAGGAAGGCTGTAAATCCCAGATCCCAAGGAATTCAGAAAGGATATAAATTGTGACCTGTTTACGAGACATTTACCTCTAGGTGGTACGGCTGTTCAGACTCAGCAGCACCACCCGCTCTGACCCTGTCCTATTGAGGCATCAGCCCAATTAAAAGCTGATGAAACACTTTCCCTTACACCACGATCAGTGGGTGCAATTCTGCAGCCACCAGCACTGTGCAGCAATGTGGCACTGGAGCAAATGTCCCACCTGGGAGTCTTCACACCCCTATTTACATCGAGGGCAGGTGGAACCTGGAGGCTAATCCTGTCAAGCTGTTACTCCTCACCCAAAAGGAAGTGAGGATTTGGCCAGAGCTTTTCAAATCATTTCATTCAGAACAACAGAATGAGAAAGGAGGGGGGAAGAGGGGATTGGGAAGAAAAGCAATGCCTAAGTGCACCTGAGAGATGTTTTAAAGACAGTAATGGAACAGGCCTAGGTCTTGGATCAGCGTGGAATCTGCCCTCCGGATGCCACCTCCAAACAGACTCAGCACATCGACGAAACTCCTCAGCTGAAGCGATTGCTGTCAATACAATGAGCACCGGCTGGAAAGAGCACTGGGTACAAACGCCCTACTTAAAGCCTCTGTGCGAGGAACAGAAAACACAATATTTTTAAACAAAAGAACCAGACAATAAGCACTATGCAGTCTCTCTCCTTCCTTGAGAATCATCTCATCTTGCTCTTGCTCTTCCTCCTCCCACGCCGGGCACTCGGCGCAGTCCAGCTTCCAGGAGCAGATGCGAATGGATGGAGCTGGTTTCAGTCAACTCTGTGGCTTTGGCACCCTCATTCTCTGCCTGGGCACAGGATGGCTCAGGGGCTGCATCTACCTTCAGCTGCTCTTCATTCTTCACTGTGCTGGCCACTGAGTGGCAATATTTGCCTGGACCTTTTAGAAAAGTGACTTTCCCAAAAAATAAATTTAAAAAAATTATGAGAGGAAGATGACAATAGAGAAGAGTCTTGCCGGGAGGGAGCTTTTTTTTTTCCACAGCACTTCCTGCTGTGGAGATGCTGCTCTAGTGGTAAAATGTCATTCTTCCCTCACTACATGCATTTGAGGGCTGATCCAGCCCCCTGTGAAGCCAATGCCAACCTTGCCATTGCACCACTGGGCCCTGAATGATGTATGTGTTGTGGTGGTGATGGATGCAAATCACCATCCTGGAAATGAGTGGAAGAAATTGGTTCCGATTTAGCCTGTTCAGCATTAGTGGGAGTCGTAAAGCATCAGGAGAGTGCTCCTGTATACAGTGTGGGGGATTTAAAGTTCCTGCTAGAGAAAATGTGCTCAGGTAGAGCCATTTAGCAGTAGTCAGTAGCATTAATTACCTGTGTAAGACACAATATGGCATCAATGCAGCCTTCGGATTCTGTACCCCTCATTAACTGTTTCACCATTAACCTTGACTGGAATCACATTCCAAGTCTAAGTAGTAAGATTTTTCTTTTTATTTGTGAGCATCCCCATTTCATCCTTGAAGCTTCTCAAATTCTTATTCATTGTAAATGGTCCTGCTTGTAATAAAGTGCTAGTGGAAGTATTTACTGTTTGCTGCTTAATTTTGTCCTCATGGAAGTCGACGGATGCCAGCTCCAACAGTAGTTAATATACCTTTGAGCACATGCTGTGACCTTTCTCCAACTCATGCCTGACTTCATTCTCAGATCTCATTAAACAGGAGAAATTATCCTCTGAAAGAGCAAAACCAGAAATGTGCAGATCTGCCGCAGAGCTACGGAGGACAGCTTGATTTAAAACGCATCGTAGTAAAGGGGAGGGAAGGCGGGGGGGGAAGCAGGGTCCTTCTCATAGTCACACTAACAGTCACAGAGAAATAAAGCTGCATTAGACAGAAGCAGCTTAGAGAGCCACTGTGTTTGAGCTCTTTTAAGTCTTGTTTCCTGGACATGTTTGGTGTTTGCTCTTGCTAATGCAAGCGATCTGAACGGAGGAGGTTGGCCGCTCCGACGCCAGGAACTTTATCCTTGTGCTCTGGCTCAAGCACGGCGCTGTTTGGAGATGCCTCTTGCATGTTTAGCACCAGAGGGCCTAAGTTCACATGTGGGCACAATACACTGCTCATAGAGCTCCCCTCTGCTCCTATTGCAGAGCTTTATTCTCTATTGTCTGCTGTGGAAGCAAACACCCAAGCAATCCTGTTTGTCTAAAACCCAGCCAGGCAGCCCTCCAACGTTTCCCCTGGCAGGGAGCATTCAGTGGGAGCGAGACACCATTTGTGCATTGTCTCCCTGAAGCCTTCCAAACCAAAATTACGGTTTAGTCGCTGAAAGTCGAGTGTGCCTTGGCTGAAAGACAACTGTGGGCATTCCAGCACAAGGGGATGGGGGGAAAAAGAAAGGAAAAAAAAAAAAGAAAAGGGGAAATCTGTTCCACAACACACTGGCCTGAGAGAAGGCACAGGGGGGCAGAGAGAGCAGTCAAAGATCCAGAAAACAAGGTCCTGGGCTGGGGGGAGTGGACCAGCTGGGGGGGACATTAGAACACTTGGAATGCACAGTCCACAGGAGACTGTGGAAGAGGCAATGACTGCCCCAAAATATGCCAAAGCCTGCTGCAAAGAAGAAAATAATAAGCTTTTTTCTGTCTCCTCTGAGGATAAGGCAAGAAATCAAGGGGTTAAGTTCCAGCAAGGGGGATCAGGGCTTGTCCTTAGGAAAGGCTTTCCAGCAGTCAGAAGAGTTCTCTTTGGCAAAGATTGCCCGAGGAAGGGTGTCCAATTTCTGGAGGATTTTAAGAACAGGTTTGCTGCATATCTGTCAAGGAGGGTTAGATCTAGTTGATCCTGCCTGGGGGAAAGAGACAAGGCTAAATAACTTATTGTCCTTTCCAGCCCCATTTGCTAGGGTTCAATGATACACCTTGCTATACTCATGCCAGTAAGCTAAGTAGAATTAAAATATAAAGCTTAAGCGTCCACATTGGCAGCCCTGTAAATTCTTTACTGGTAGAAAAATTTAGCAGCACAGAAGTGAGAAATTTATTCTACAGATCCTGTCCTGAAAGTCCAGATGAGCCTCGGAAGAGTTCCTGCACAAAGACAGGAGTACTTGTCACTACCTGTAAGTTCAACCAAAGATGTAACAAAGGGCATAAGAACAAATGATAAAAGCTGGAAACCCAAACCGACCTGGCAGCACTGTTTTACACGTGGAGAGAACAATTCTAGCAGCTCTGACCAAACCCAAACACCAGCACAAGTTCCTCAGACTACTACTAAGATGGTGTGACCACGTGCAAGCAGCACACATCAGGTGTATCCACTGTAACAGCAAGTCAGGGTTCCTAATATTTGCTGAATAAGAGGGGTTTGCTGGTGGTTTTTTATTTTATTTTTAAATTACTTTTGCTTCCTGCCAAATAAAAGCAGAAAGCTTTGAAGTATTTGCAAACTACTAGCACAGGTAAGTGTACAGCTCTGAACACTTCCAGCCTCCTACATTTGAAATTTGGCTCATGGTTTCAATGCCAAGGGAATCACTTGGTAATTTTAGGTGTCTTGGCAATATCCAAATTTTGTGTTTTTATACACAGATGGGGAACTTCATATTGTGCCCTTTAGATATCATTAGCTTTCACCTTTTATTTAAAAATGGTCTACTTGGGGGTGGTGGTTTTCTCCTTTACAATTCAGGCCGTTTCCAGTGCTGCTAGACTTCTTGCCTCTCCACAGAATCCCTACAAAATACATATATTCTCCCACCTTACCCCCGAAATAGGGCACTTGTGTTCAACCCTGGAGAACAGAGGAGCTTTTGAGTACAAACAGCTAAATAAAGGCTGTGATATTTCCTCTGCCTTGATGTTTTTGTCACACAAAAAGGGCCAAGTATATTTTCATCTCCAGATCTTTCAGTCACTGCCTGCATTGGATGAACTTGTTCTTCTATAAGATTAGGACTTTAGAGATTGAGAGTTTGGACCATCTCCATTTTTACTCAAGAGGTGAGGGCAGTTACAAGCAGGTAACTACTGCACTGTTAGAGTACTCACTGTAGTCTCATGACCTCTTTGTTGCTGATGAGCAGAATAGCCATAAAAAAAAGGAATACTAACATAACACTCTCGCATTCTAAGGAGCACTGGAGGGCAGAAATGAAATGTATATACAGAAAGAAAGAATAAAAAAATAAAAAAGAATCTAGTGGCAGAAATTACATGTAAAAAGTGACCTCTGTCAAATAAACTCAAAGAAAGAGGCAGAAAGGTGTCTACTTGGCCATATTTCTGTGAAGCAATAGCTACATCCAGTGGTCACTGGAGCTCACTGACACAGGGTCCTCACTAAAATCCAGACCCAAGCTATGGCAGGGAAGGCAAAAGTAGGGAGTGTTGTGGTTTTTAATGCAGCAGCTGCTGTTCCTGCTCTCAGGGCTGTCCTGTCCCCACACAGGTCTGGTTTAACTACAGAAGACAGGCCTAACTACTCTGAACTGCAATAATAATGTATTCTGTTCCTAATCACTCTTCTGCAGTGGAAAATCAACTCTGATTTTAACAGCCTTTCAGCGTGCCCTAATATAGATTATTTGCTGGTGTTCCACACAGCAGTGCAGGGGAACCTGGCTGCTGCTCACTGACAGTTCCCTGTTCTGCAGGGGAGTCTGCTCCATCCATTCAGCTCTGCTACCAAAACACCCCCCAAAGCAGCATTTCCAACCCTGGCAATGCCTGAAGGGAAACAACAGGAAAGGTCACTTTCAGCACAGCCAAGGGCAGCCTCACCTGTGCTGAGACCACCAGGCCAGGTGGGCAAAGTCACTGTTCACAGAACTTTCCAGCTGACAAACGGAGAAGCTGCTTCGATTCAGCCCACAGTGCCCATCAGAGAAGTGCAATGCACGTGTTTCAGGGGTACAGCTCTGCCTAACCGTTCAGGGACTCAGGGCAGCCTGCTGTGCAGAGGCATTATTTTTTCCCTCTGTTGGATCCCATGTGGGAAAGTCCTACGGGATTTAACTGAGAATAAGGTATTTTCTATAGAACTAGTTAAACATATTCATTCTTCCTCCAGAATTCTGCAGAAGAGTAAAAAAAAAAAATAATTTATATATATATATATAAATATATATATATATATAAAGGGAATCACAGGATCTCAGAATGGTGGGGTTGGAAGGGACCTCAGGAGATCATCCAGACCAATCCCCCTGCCAGAGCAAGTTCCCTACACCAGGTTGCACAGGAAAGTGTCCAGGTGGGTTTGAACATCTCCAGAGATGGAGACTCCACACGCTCTCTGGGCAGCCTGGCCCAGGGCTCTGGCACCCTCTAATTATTAGACCATACTAACTTCCATTAATTCAAAATTTAAGTTGTATGGAGGTTTCATCCTCCTTGCACACTGCTAAACACTTCCATCACGAATGGAGCAAGTCTCATGGCTGTGCATGAAGCACTGCCCACCATCCTTGCAGGGGAAAAAGAAAAGGCTGTGTCCTGTCACATTTCTTGCACACAGCTTTTTCTCCTACATGCTTTGATGCACCAGGAAAGGCAAACAGGCCTCAAGACTCCAAGACAGTTAACGAACTCCTGAGCATCAACAACAGCTTTTGCTGAAATACCATGAAGCCCAGAGAGGGAAGAAGGATGGAGAGAAGAAGGTAGAAGCAAGGAGCTGTAGGAGGAAGGACATGCACCAACTGCTGTTTGAGTACGCGCTGCTAAGCAAAATCTGCTAGAGCATCAGCTAGTGAGACAGGGGGGTGCAAATCCTGCAGCCATACGGCTGGAGGGTGAGCGCTCAGGTTTTGGAGGCCAACCACATCCATTCAGTCCCTTTTCAGGCCGTTGTACAGAGGAGTGGCTTCTGTGAGACCTGCGGTTTAGCCCAAGGAGGACACGTCACCTTCGGTGCGTGGGGAACGGCTGAGGGCAGGACAGGGACACATGAGGACAGAGCAGGCCAAACCCAGCCTGCCTCAGCCTGTGTAGCCCAAGACAGCATCACTGCTCCTTCCTGACTTTTCTCACAGGAGCTCTGGCATTTCATATAACTCACCACACTAACAAGAAGTCACCAGGAGATTTTTAGGAGCTAAATACAGATTCTTAAAATGGATCAGAAGTATTTGTGGCTATTTATGCCCAGTTGTTCCACAGAAGATGACTTTTATAGCATTAGACATAAAAACATCCCTGTTATGCAGAACTGTTACCTCTCCTCAGCCCAAGCAGTAGCTGCACGTGATTTTCCAGGACCAAACACGCAGGTGTAGCAGACTGAAAGCATTTTGCCAAAGGGTGCTGCCTCCACATGCCCTCCAGTCCCCAGCATCCCTCCACATGCTATTTCCCCCCACCTCCAGAGGAGCCAAACAAAAAAGTCAATGGTAAAGCAGCAGGAGAGAGAAGTTGTGTGTGTACAAATCCAAAGAGCACACAGCACAGGGAGAGAGGAAAAGCAGGAGCTACCCGAGGGCGAAAGGCAAGCCGGGCCCCAGGAGCCAGCTCTCCTGCTCGGACCTGACTGTCAGAGCACAAGAACCAGCACTGGTGCACAGGCTCCAAGTGTCACAGCTGCACCACCCCTTCCACCAGTGCACACTGCACTGAGGGAGCCACACAAAGCATCATCTTTCTTTGTCCAGCCTCTCCCGAGGGAGGGGAACAACGTGGTCCCCATCTACCAGTTGCTATTATTATTATTATTATTTCTTTTTGTGCTTGGTCTGATTTGCCCACCTGGGGATACTCACGAGCCTGAAGCACAAAGCAAAGATGCCATTCTCTTCCTAGGCTCTCTGTGTTTCTGTGTCTGCCTGCCTGGTGCTGTTAGGAATTGAAAAGGCTTCAAAAGTTGCAAAATACCCAAGATACCATCAAGCCAAAACATTTAAGGAATCTAAATAAACCTCTAAGGTTCCCAAAATCAGCTTTGTAGTTGTGCCAGCCACAGGCTGCCAGCAAAGCCAGTCTTCATCAAAATCAGAAGAGCTGAATCAACATTTGCTGTCAGAGGAGGGAAAAAAAAAATTAAACCCAGTGTTAACTGTTAATGTATCTGTCTTCAATAAATAATGTCAAAGGTTTGCAGCTGAGAAGTTCTAGGAAAATGGAAAGTTGTTGTTTTGCCTACTAGAGAGTGTTCAAAACCACAACAAAAAGAAGTTTTTCAACAAGCAAACATATTTCACAGTATCTGGAAAATATAAGGGCTTGAGAGCCAAGGCGGTGTCAACTGGAGATAGATGCACTCACAGAACTTGAGAATCTGCCTCAAATTCCCCTTTGTAACACACCTGGGGATGAGAACAGAAGTCAGCTGTAACTGCACTTTGACTTCCCAAACCAGAACCAGAAGAGCATGCTGCTCTAGCAGAGCTCAGCTGCTGGCACAGTGCTGCCACCCCTGTCTGTACTGCTGTGTCCCTTCCTGCCAGAAGACAAATACCTCGGTGTTAGCTTTATCTGGATGCATTTATTTGAGAAAATAAGCAGGCCGTGGTTAGTTTGGGGTTTTTTCAATATTTGATTTAGTCAAACATGTGGCTACAGAGAAAATGCAGGAGTTGAAAAAGGCTGGAAAAGTTTCTGTGTTTATGTGGTGCCAGACAGACTACAAAGGTCACTCTGCTGCCATGACTTTGCCATTCCTCATTTTAGAAGACACCTTTCATGCAAACGGAGGCAACACTAGATCATTTCTCTGAACAGAAAGGGTGATTTTGGGCAAAGCAAGGTATTTCAGCAGGTAGAAACTTCCCTGAACAAGACTGAGGGTGAAAGAAAAGAAAATCTGGATTGGTAGGGGTTGCCCACCAACAGGATTATTAACAGGAAGGAAATTTTCAACACTTGGTGTTTTCCTGAAGCTTTAAATCACCAAAATGAGGCAGCTGCATGACAACTTCACCTGCCATTTTAGATGTGTTTCCAGCTGCCAGCACCACAGGGACAAGGCTGAACACCAGAAGTAAACGTGTTCTGAAAGCACAACCCAACATTCAAAAGCACCAAGAACTACCTGCTGCACCCATATTCTGGGGCAGCCCAACTCTGAATTTGGATTGTATGAAGCTGAGTAATAACAGGTACATTTGATTCAACAATGCTGCAGTTTTAACACTTTCAGTTAGTCTCAAGAAACAAATAATAATAAAAACCCAGTGTCATACCTGGCAGCAGTTTTGAACCAAGCCGTTATCAGTCTAGTTTTCTGATTTGCAGCGTTAAAATGTAGTCTTAAGTGAAAGTCGAAGTCCACCTTGATAACCACATCAGAGCAAAAAGAAAGATGTCAAAAACTGCTTGCTATGCAGAGCACAGTTTATTCCCCCAATGAAAATGGAACTGAACTACAATGGTGAGGTTTTTTGTGGGGTTTTTTGTTGTTGAGTTTTTTTGTTTGGTTGTTGTTGGGGTTTTTTGGGGGGTTACTTTTGAGAAGAGATCCAGGGGAGCTCTCTGTTCTCTTACCAGGGATTAATCACTCAGTTCAGAACTGCATTACCTGTGTATTACCTGTACATACACCTTGGCCTCACATCTCCCCTTGCAGTAGCACACCACAGTAAGGACAAGTCTCATCAGAGGGCAGGAGGTCATGGCTTCAGCCACTCTCTTCTCCCTGCCCAGTCTTAACAGGATCCTTTTTTGACAGAACAACAATTTCTAAGCCAAACAACTACTGAGCATTGCCAAAAATGTGTCTGTGCAGGAGAGAGGCTGGGGCACTCAAGATTTGGAAGGTCTGATCCTCGTCCAGGGGATGAAACTGAGACCTTCAGAGAATTCAGCAACGGCAGGAAAAAGCAACCTTCAAATGAGGAAATTTGGCTCTAAGTGCAGACATCTCTTTCCGAGACATGAAGGTCAGTCACATTCTCTCAGAGTTAAGTGGTTCGTTTAGATTCAAGTTTTTGATGATTGTGGAGTATTTAAACTGAAGAACAAAGGTTACAGCATACAGTCATGTCAGGACAAGAAAACATGGCATTTCTTTCTTTTCTCGCTACTGCGGTGGCCAAGAATTTTTTTTTCAGTCTGGACTCTGGCAAAAGAAAAGTAAATATGCAAATGGTTTTCATCCCTAGAGTTTAGGAGTTGAGCTCACTGACCTCTGTAGGTATAAAGGGGATATGACCCTATCTGCAAAAATCACACATACGCCATGCGTCAGGGAGACTGGGCTACCAGCCCCTGCTGCAAAATCCCTCAACAACTGAGTGAGCACATCCATGGCCACTGGAACAAGTATGTTGAAATAATCATTCCCCAGGCTATGACAACTTTTTCTTCACCTTTTCCTGATTCTTTTTCCCCTCTCCAGTTTTATCCCAGTCTCAGTTTTTCCACTGTGAAAGACCACAATCTTTGTTTAGAGCTGGACGACCCCTCCTTATTAGCAATCCACGTGTTCATCTCACTCATCTTCTCATTTCCAGCTTTAACTTCTTGTTTAAACTTCAGTAGTTGAGCAATAAAACTTTAGAAATTTTAAGTCATATTTCTGCTTGAGAAGGGAAAAAAAAGACCACCATCATCTTTTACCAAAAGGAAATTCATAAGCCTAAGAGAAACCTTGCCAGCAGCTTGAAGGGAAGTTTGCACATCCTGAAGTATCTGTCCAAATGTACACACAGCCACCAGCAGGCAAGACAACCAGAGACAAGCAGCTTGCACTGCAGTAGCTGCACAGTTGTTTTAACGGGTGATGCTCCCTACTGTAATTTTCTTACCACAATAAAGAGTCGATTCTAGACTTGATGCTCTTTTTAAATCTGTGGTTTATCAACTGCATTAATGGCTCTACATTTTTCTGGTTCTAGACTGCTGAAATCAGTGTTTTACCCCTGCCATACTCCAAGGTCTTACAGATAAGAGCCACGCCACTGGCTGCAGGATAGACAGCAGCAGAGATGCAAATCCTCTTTGCACTTTTGTACCCTGCCCTGGCACAGAGCAGCAGGTGCCCCGAGCTCACGTGCATCACTGCTTGCACTAGCTCAGACAGAGGCTGAAACAGATTCTTTGTGAAATTAGCACAAAAGGTGAGACATGTAGTACATGCTTACGATTGCCTTACATGCATTCTGCACCCTGAAGCAGCTTGCTGTTTGGGGTTGCAGAGGCTTGTTTTACAGGCCTGGCTCAGCTATCTCTTGCTATCAGACACCAGCCTGCACTGCCAGGCCTGGCCTTTGGACTCCCCAAGCCTGGTCAGGCCTCTGAACCAAGCAAGGCTGAGGAGCATTCAGCCTGACCTCCCTGGCACAGACGCTCTTTGTTCAGGACCCTTATTTTGAGGTGCTGGATCTACAGCTGACCTTTTACAATCCAGAAGCAGGCTGTCAAATCCTCAGTAGCCTAGACCCGTGCTCCAGGGAGTGATGTTCTCAACAGATACCTGGTTTAGGGTTTAACTCTTCAAGAGCTGCTGAGAAGGAGCATCTTAGCAATACACTTTTCTCAGAAACAAAGCTCTAGCGTCATGAACCTGAGCAATACCAGATGCTGCCCAGTCCCCTCCAGTTTCCACAGTGCACACAGTCTTTTGGGTTGCACGCAGTGTCCTTCCATTACCTTTCACCAGCTCACTTCATTTTCCAAGCCAGACTGAAGGCTCTGGCCAAGCAGCCTGGCCTCCCTGCCCACCAGCCAGCCTCCCAAGCAAGACACTCAGTACAGTCAGCAGTCGAAATACCTACGGCAAAACACACTGGAGCTGGCAGACTGAGGTAGGCAGCACAGACAAACTAATCTGTATCAAAGCTTCTAACACAGAACAGTACAAACCCAGAGCTTCATGGTGTGGCCTATATGTCTCCTTTGTGCATCTAAATCTCATTAAAGTTAATGGGAGCTGTGTGCCCATCCTATGGGAAGTATAAACTTGGAACAGTGAAATGCACCATATGTTTCCCTATCAGAAAAAACATCAACACAAAAAACAATTGGTATTAGCTTTCACCCTGCTGGGAAGCCACGCCTGACAGGACACCGATGGCTGGACACAGGGCCTGAAATCTTTATACAGCGAGAACTCCTCCTGGTACAGTGATTGACAAGATTAAGCAAGACATGGATGGCTTATATTTCCTGAAAAACCTCCAAAGTTTGTTATAGTTCAGAAAAAGAGGAGACAGAAATCTTTGACATGTGACCTCCTTTTTCCCCCCAGTTTGAATCTCCTGCCCAAGAATCTCAACTCCTCCAATCCTGTGACCAAACCCCAGAAAGCTTTGCATGCCTTTGCATTTTCACTCTGGTAGGGAAAATCAAAAAGAGAAGTGACGAGCCATGTGAAGTGTAAAGCGTGGAGTTCTACCTGCTGCTACCACAACTCTGCTGATGAAAAGAAGAGCTCAGAGCCAGCAGAACCTTCAATTCTAGGTGCTTGTAAAATGGGGAGGTCGGAAGAGACAGTGATGAACCACTTTCTTGCAACGCTGAGGGTTTTTAAGCCCGCTGAAGCTACAGCATCACTGAATCAAGCATGCTGACTCAGCATTAGCCACACGACTTACAGCCAGGATCCTGGGAAGAAAGCCTGCTAGGAAAAAGTCTGCTGATTACCTCCAAAACCCAAGATCAAAACCAGAGGTGAATCTCTGGCCTCGGAAAAGGTCACTAGGTATTTGCAACACCCAGCAGCCCCGCCTGCTCCTTCCCTGGTTTTGTGTTTCCTTAGGGCGCAGGGACTCGTGCAGAATACAAACCATTGCCATTGTGCTGCAGCCTCTGGGAGAGCGTTTGCTGCAGACACTGCAATGAATACAGCCAAGTGTATTAAACAAGCGTGAGAGAAGCTGGAAAGCCGCCAGGCGGGATGGAGAAACGCGGAGCTGGTTGCAGAATTTGGGGAATAATCCTGTCAATTGCTACTTAGCAGAACACCAGGTATTTGGGCAGCATTTCATTATTAGTTCCATGTTTGTCAGTCATACTGCTCAGCACTCTGCTGACTTGTGAAATGAGTAGAAAAAAATAGGTCAGTGTACAATAAGCAACCTCAAATAAGTCCTAAGCCTTCCCCCTCTTTCAAAAGAATAATGAAGAAGTAGTTGATCAGGCCTCAGGCCTGCTTCCAACACTGATAAATAGCTTTCTCATTCTCACCCTGTCAATCAGACATACTGATCTCAAACCAGCTCACTATGACAATTCACTGAAAACTTAACACCATGCAGAGCATGTAAATTAAACTGTCTCTTGCACAGAACACTGAGAAGAAACCAGTATTTTATCTCTGAGCACATGCACCACAGGAAAATGAGGGTTTGAGTTTATTCTCCAGGAAACATGGGAAACTCCATGTTTTTGTGCTGCACAAACACCACACAAAGTCTCCTATAACACCTGGGTTTGGTACAGACCTTACTGAACAAGGTATTGCCAACCAACACCAGCAGTGATGCTGCAAAATGGTGCCCCCCTCTCTAGTGTCCCTCCTCGTGGCGATCACACAAGTTGGTGGCAACAGCTGTGGCAGCCAAAGTGATCTCCCAGTGCTTCAGACTTGGACTTTCTACAGTTGACAACCTGTTTTTAGGAGGTAAAAGCAGGCAAGTTTTCCCCCTCAGCTTTCTGATTTCTCACTGAGGAGTTCTTGTTGCTCTTCTCTTCGTGACCCTGGGCTCAGGGTCACTTCACCAGAAATCAGGAATGAGCATGATGACCCCGTGCTGGATCAAACCATCAGTCTCCCTCTACAGCAGGCAGGCTCCTGTACGTGCAGCTTCTTTGCTTTAAGCAAGATCCTTTCAGATGCATCCAGTGAATCCAACAGATCTGCCACACCTCCCTGCCCAGCGTGGACTGGGGCTTTAACGCTGGTAGGGTCTCCAACAGATGTAACCCATTTCAGAAGTGCCTACACAAGTTCCCAGAGCTGATGGGAAGCCTGTGCCATTATAAGCAGGCAGGTCAAACCCACAAGCCAAGCTGGTGATTTTTCATTTCATCTCAGCCTTACCATGCTTTGATTTATTATGATCTATTTTTTTCCTTCTCCTGTCGGAGCTGGAATTGGTCACCTTAACCGCAGCGATCACCTGCCCGTGGGGCGGGCGCGCGTTGTCTCCAGGGAACATAACCCAGACGGGCCCACTCAGAGTGGGGGGAACACACAGTGTCATAAATTTAAACCAACACACAAGGTACAAGTGTGACCACACTTTTCCATGTAAATAATGTCATACTTGTGAGGAGGGAGCCCTCAGTGATATTTCATGAATGGGCTCATTATGTTGCACCTGACCCACAGACATTTCAATTGCCTTTTTGTTTTATTATTTTTCTTATTTATTTTTGCTCGACGAGTTGTACATAATCAAATGCTTTATGATGCTAAATCTTGTTAAGACGTTGCACTTTGCAGGGGCGTAATGTCAGTAACTTTAATCAATCCATAATTCTTGCCCAGGAAGATCCTGCTGTGACATTTAAGCACTGAGTGATGCTCCAAGGAGGAAAGAAGAGCTCTATCCAAAGATATTTTTCAGAGCCCCACATAGTCAGAGTCTTCAGAATAATTTAAGGTTTGCTTTTATTATCATCATCATCTTTTTACAAATAGAAAAGTAAGAATTGCATTAGCAGGAGTGGGCCAGGCTCCAGATAGAGGCCCTGTGGAAGAATTTGCACAGAGTCGAGGTTAGCTCAGATTCGTATCGGCCTCCAAGAAAAACATTCAGGAGAAATATTAAATCCTCTGAAGGGAAATATTAACAGATAGTCATGAATGGAAACTGATTATTAATTATTTCTCTCTCTCTTTCTCTCTGTTTTATATTTTTAGTTTAAAATGTCATGTGAAGCCTGACATTGATAAAAATGGCAGGAAATGTTCCTTGCTCAATTAAATTACCACAAAGCCCAGCTTAACATCTGCTTGGCAAACCCTTCATAAATGCATGGCATTAATATTTAATAAAAATATCTATAGCTTCGGTGGGTACTGGAGACATTTCACACTTTGCTCACACATGGTGTTTCATATAATTATTCTCTAAAGGCTGTCACTTTAGTCCTTTAGCAAAATAAAAGCTCCAAGGATGATTAAATGCAGAAAGTGTATCTCCTAGGACATAGTCTTCCTCCAGGAGACCATTTCTACTGACTCTTACATTATAAGGGAGAAGCACAGAAAGGAGAAAGCAGAGCCAAACTAGAGGAGAATAAAAGAAAGACCTCAATACTGTTGTTAGCACAGTTTGAGTAAAGTCAGAGTTGGTAGGGTCAAATCATACTCTACAAAAAGCAGAGCTCATACAGAGCAGGAAGGTGGAAGCAATCCCTTACTGTTGTTTAGTCAAAGCACAACACTTGCCAAGAGGCACACCTAAAACCTGATCACCTCATCTGCACCACTCACGTGATTTATTCCCACATTGATGCTCACAAAGCCAGGGCAGAGCTGTTACAACACCTCAAAGACAGCCAAATCCTTCGTTTCTAGCAGCCTTCAAAGCTTCCAGCACCTGGAGTCCACAAAACTTCCTAGTCCCAGATACTACCCTGAAGCTGGATGCTGAAAGCAGGTGAGAAAGTGGGAGTGTTACCTGCACAGCCCAGTCCCAGCTTGTGGGATGGGAGCACAGAGACCTGCTGGTCAGCCCCACCTTAGGGAGCCAGCAGCAGGCCCTGAGGAGTGCCAGGGCTGGAGAACATCCCTGTAAAGCTAGCTGGCATCAAGGGCCACCACAGGAGACATCAAGGATGAGCAGGTGACAGATGACACTGGTCAGGATGGCACACCTTGCTTGCACACTAATCTGCCTTAGATATCTGCTTCCAGGACAAGTCTCATGCTGAGCAATCCAAGGAGATGATACCATTCTCTTTCCTAACAGCTATACATACCTAAATCCTAAAAACCAACAATAAAAAAACCCTAACACACCACAAAGCTTCCCCCCACGATCTCAGATATACAGACCATTCCCTGAAGACATCTTGATCAACAGATCTATGTTTATAGAGGTTTGTCAGCAATGAAAGTAAAAAACAAATACCTAGATTTAAAACGAAACAAGTGACATACACAGAGCATCTCCTGCCTCAGGAGACTTCACTCAACCTCAGGGAGAGCAGCAGCTTTATTAATTTGTGGCTGCTTAGAAAAGAGAACAAAAGTGACAGCATGCAATCACTTCCAGCAACGACACAGGTCTGAAGTCACAGCTGCTTCCGCGGTGCATTGCAGTGCTGAGCCAACACTGACCTACCTCAGCCTTGGATAGAAATGCCCGTGTCAGAAACCAAGGCCAGCATCACCGTAAAATCCACCAAGGAGTAACAGAAAACTTAGATAAGCTTTAACGGCATAAAAGTTACTAAATGATACTATTAAAAAAAAAAAAAGAGATAGCTGCCCAAAACCAAGTCGTGAATTCTGCTGCTTACTTGACTTTTTGAGGGATGTGTAGTTCATGATTTATGCTTGCCTCTTATATTCCTTCGCAGTTATCTGCCAGTGCCTGACACTGAGCGCACGATTACATGAACCTTGGGAGTCTGACTCATTACAATCACTCTCTCCTTAGTTATGATCACTGTGTGACACTGAACAGTCTCATCCTTGGCTGCTATTTCATGTAGATTTGAAGTGAAGGAAAGAAGGTGACAAACATGTACTGAAAACGCACCCTAAATCCATTTCCCTTCCTAAAAAGCAGTTTGTCATGTTAAAGCACAAAGAAGTCCCCCTATCCATGAAAACCAGCTCTGATCACTGAATCACAGGAGTGGGAGCGCATCTGGGTGCGCTAATTTCGGTCACAATGTCTCCAGAGCCCCTTCAACAGGGAGACCAGCGCCAGTTGCCATCCATTGGAACTGCACTGTACACATCCAGCTCAGGCTCACGGCTATTTTCCACTCGCCCTTTCTCTTTCCACAACCCCATGTGTGGTGCACCTCCTTTGCTTAAAACAATCTTTTCAGTGCTTCCAGTGACCACTTCCTCAACATTGCTTTAAACTTGTGTTCTGCAAGGATGCTGGATGGTGCTCCTTTCCCAAAGATGGGGTCAGTGTGAGCAAAGCAAATACTGACAGATCCCCCAATTCAATGTTTTGCAGCTCAGCTCATGCTCTCTGTGTTTATCTGTCCACATAAATCACTCAAACTTTGGTCTTACCTGCTCCAAACTCAGCTAAATCACTCAAGGTTATTCTTAAGTGGTGTCTGGTACCAACTGAAAAAGTTACTGGAGAGCTGTTGCCAGCTCTAGGGAGGGTAAAAACCACAGTATTTGTGTGTTAACTTTGCTTTGTATTTAGTCCTTCTGAAAGATTTCAGTCAGTGACTCCCTACATCAGTGTCAAAATGCTATGTACAGTTAGTAACTTCAGCCATGTTCTCACTGTTGTGGATTTAGCAGAGTCTAGGAAACTGATATGCAACACAACACTCTCTGTGGGACAACCTCCCCACAAATACGTTTCTTCCCCTCAGATTTTCTTTGCTCTCCTGAAAACAGTAATATTCTATTCATGTTATCATTTCCTCACCTTCCCCCTCTGGTAGTTTTTCAGTGTCTGACAATGAACTGTTTTGCAAAGCATACTCAGAGAGGGGAATACACAGTACTTTTATCCAAAGTATTACCTTGCTCTTCCTGCCAGAGAGAGGAACAACCAAAAAAAATCCCTTCCAAAATCTCAAGCAGCAAATCTGCAGCAGAACAGCAAGAGGCCAGTGGCGCTGCTGCCGCTTCCCCAGCCCCTCACTGCACAGTCTGACGCAGGGAGAAGAACTCGGGCAAGCAGCCAGGTGCGGTGTCTGGTGGGGCACAGACCTGTGCGCCCGGGGGACGCGCTGGGTAAACTGTGCCAATGTCCAACAGCGGAGAACACTGCAGTGGTACCGACAGCGCTGGATAAACTGTGCCAATGTCCAACAGCGGAGAACACTGCAGTGGTACCAGCAGCGCTGGATAAACTGTGCCAACGTCCAACAGCAGAGAACACTGCAGTGGTACCAGCAGCGCTGGGTAAACTGTGCCAGCGTCCAACAGCGGAGAACACTGCAGTGGTACCGGCAGCGCTGGGTAAACTGTGCCAATGTCCAACAGCGGAGAACACTGCAGTGGTACCGACAGCGCTGGATAAACTGTGCCAATGTCCAACAGCGGAGAACACTGCAGTGGTACCGACAGCGCTGGATAAACTGTGCCAACGTCCAACAGCGGAGAACACTGCAGTGGTACCGACAGCGCCGGGTAAACCGTGCCAGCGTCCAACAGCGGAGAACACCGCAGTGGTACCGACAGCGCTGGGTAAACCGTGCCAACGTCCAACAGCGGAGAACACTGCAGTGGTACCGACAGCGCTGGATAAACCGTGCCAACGTCCAACAGCGGAGAACACTGCAGTGGTACCGACAGCGCTGGATAAACCGTGCCAACGTCCAACAGCGGAGAACACTGCAGTGGTACCGACAGCGCTGGGTAAACTGTGCCAGCGTCCAACAGCAGAGAACACTGCAGTGGTACCGACAGCGCTGGATAAACTGTGCCAGCGTCCAACAGCGGAGAACACTGCAGTGGTACCGACAGCGCTGGATAAACTGTGCCAACGTCCAACAGCGGAAAACACTGCAGTGGTACCGGCAGCGCTGGCTGGGGCTTCGTGCTTCTGCTTCCTAACGGCCATGGACTCTGCAGAAACGCTCCTGCTTGCTCTGAAGGCCCTCTCAGCAATATTTTGCAGCCTGAATAATTCTTTATTTTGAACTGTTCAATTAGTTAATGAGGTTGGGGAGAAGTCCATCTTAGGGACCGTTAGTTAAGACTTTAAAACATGGAGACTGAAGACAATTACTGCCTGAAGGAGCAGCAAAACTTCCCCACTTGTCGGCCAAACACATAATTACACCGAGTGCACAAGGTGCAGCAGCGTTTGCTGGTCTCAGTGTCCACTCCTGGGCCAGGCAGGGTGCAGGTACACAACCGGAGCCCCCCCATCCAAATCCATGGAGCAGTGACAACACACAGGGAAAGACCACACCTCAGCAAGCAGATCCAGTGAGCTTATTTCCTCTTTCAATGACCCCCAAAGGTCAGTCTCCATAAAGGTGTAACCGCCACACGTGTACGACCTGCCTAAGTTTCAGGCACGTTTTTAACCACAGGAAATGTTACATCACACTAACAGGGAGACAGAACTTCACAGAATCCCAGACTGGGTTGGGTGGGAAGGGACCTTCAAGCTCATCCAGTCCCAACCCCCCTGCCAGCAGCAGGGACACCTTCCACTAGACCAGGTTGCTCAAAGCCTCATCCAACCTGGCCCAGAACACTTCCAGGGAGGAGCAGCCACAGCTTCTCTGGCCAACCTGGGACAGGGTCTCACCACCCTCACACCAAAGAATTTCTTCCTCAAATCTCATCTCAATCTCCCCTCTTCCAGTTTAGAGCCATTTCCCCTTGTTCTGTCACTCCCTGCCCTTGGCCAAAGTCCCTCCCCAGCCTTCCTGGAGCCCCTTCAGAAACTGGGAGGCCACTGGAAGGTCTCCCCGGAGCCTTCTCTTCTCCAGGCTGAACAGCCCCAACTCTCTCAGCCTGTCCTCACAGCAGAGCTGCTCCAGCCCTCAGATCATCCTCAAGGCCCCCTCTGAACTCATTCTAACAGGGGCTAGAACCCTGTGTTGGGGGCTCCAGAACTGGACACAACTTGTGTGAGAAAGGTCAGACCTAGTTAAGTACAGAGTTTAGTTTCTCCTGATAACACAACAGAAGTAAAAACATAAATAAAACCTTTTAAAAAAGGTTTTCCATTTCTGTTGTCCACCCAGACTAATTTTTCCAATATGACACTATAACATGTCAGTTTTGAGAAGAGTGGTAGAAGGTAGAGACAGAGAGGTAACTCCCAAACACAAAGGTGAACTATCCAGGCGTGAGGTGTATCTAAACAAATGGTTACTTAGTCCTCAGAGATGTGTGTAGAGTCTGTGCTGCAGGCCAAGCTGTTTATACCTGTAGCACTCCTTAATGATTAACTTTTTATAAACTTTTTACAAGCAGAACTTTAATATAAAGTGCAAATCTAAACCCCATCACAGGAACAAACGCACTGTTCCAGGAGAGCAGTTACTGCAGGAGTTTAATATCATCTGAAAGCAGCTAGTTTTAATAGAGCCTGTTCTTGCACACACAAACACACACAACCCGTTTGCTTTTGCTGCTAGCAGCTACAACCGCTCAGTGCTGCACTGAATGATGACACACTGCCTGTACAGACAGACAGACACACACACACAAGGAGGCCTCTTAAGAGAACATACAGACCAGGCACACGCTGTACGATGGACAAGGCAAGAAGCAGGAGTTCACTAAACTCTGCTACTGTAAGGGCTGGTGAGTAGGAGCGGTGCTCAGCCAAACACTCCAGTGAAAACACAATGGAACTCAGCTGGAAACAGACCCAAGAAAAAGAAGAAAGTGATTGGGGAAGAAAAATACTCAGAGAGCAGCTTGAAAAGAGCATTGCTAGCACCAGGGTTCTTGAACAGCAGAACTGTAATAAGACTCAACACCGGGATTTCATTCAATTTCTTGTTTTCCCAAAACAGAGCTGATGGGGGAATTGGGCTTTTGTCTAAGCCAGAATACAAAACTATTGCAGTGAAGGTCAAGGAATGAACTAACAACTGCTTGTCACCTCTGTTTTGCTAAAGTGAGCTTACTGCATGCTGAAGTTCATGAAAAAGTCTATTCTTCTTTTCTTTCCAAAGTCTCATCCTTACTTAGGTACATAACTGAGCTCCAAAAGCCTCACCATGAGCACCTCTTCAGAGATTCAGAAGAATCCAGCCCCAGCCCACCATTCTTCCACTCCAGCTAAGACACACATCACACAGAATCAAGAGTTTTAAACTTCATGGGGAAAACTATGTTTCTGGAAATAACATTCATATTAAGCTGCTTTTTTTTTTGTCTCTTTCTCTCCCAATTCTACTCTGTGTAGCTTAGAGAAACTCAAACTTCTCCCAGCTTTCATATCTTTCTACCTCCAGCTGTGGCCCCTGGTGTCTCTACTGCAGTTCCTAAATTTCCTTTCTGTCCCATGATGTCATTTCTTCTGCTACCAGTTCTTCACAGAAAGTTGATTCCTTAATAAAATGACTAAAGGCAACACCTTTACAGTGCTGAAACAAATCAGTAAATGCAGTTGCTCAGTCCTGGTTTTTTGTCTCTCCAGGTTTCAGTAACCTCTCAGGAAAACACCTCCTTGCAGATTGTTAGTAGAGGAAACAGAGCTAAGCAGTAAAATGCCAGTTCATTACACCTGTGGGGATGAGGAGATCCAACCACTGCTACATTGCAAACCATTTTCTTAACAGTTATAGCAACAGCGTCAGGAGAAATAAAGGCATTTCTTGAGTTTTCACCACCACCAGAAAAACCCCTCTGTGGTACTTCCCTCCAGGGTTGGGGTGCTACACCACAATCAAGTTTATCTGAAGGCTAGTTGGAGGCAAGATCAACCAGCCTTGTTCACACCCAAGTGTACTTCAGCGACAGCTCCACCTATCCAAGGCTATCAGCAAAGGCAGTTCTTACTCAAAATTAAAATTGGAAGTTCACCTCTGAAAGTATTTTTTCCACATGTGCCTTTTCTGTAGCTGCTTCATACCCTTGTTTTGTTCTCTGAACCAAAACATGGCAAACTGGAAAGACGAGCTGGCTTAAGCAGGCTCCTGCTTTGGTGTTGATGTAAGTATCCTCAGTCAGAGGAGAGCTTTCACTGTGGCTGCTGGACACAGGTCTCTCAAGGAGTTCTAACTACAACAGTTTTGCTCAATATTATCAACCACAACTTTAAACAAACAGAAAAGCAAACCAAAACCCAAAAAGCCTTGCTCTGTCCTCACAACTAACTCATGATAACTGGAGCACACTTCATTTCCTACCACAGTGACCTGCAGCACCTCAAGCACAACACAGTAGGAACCGAATGACTCATTCCCTTGAAAAGTTTCAGGTACTTTATAACAGAAACAGAAAATCCTGTTTACATTTTAACAACATCATTATACTTTCAATAGCATTTTAACCTGGGCATTTAGATCAGCACAGTGAGCTCATTAGGTAGCCTGAGTAGCTGTACCTACAGAGAAAACATTATGGGATTTGGGATGAAGCCTATTAAAATTACTGCAATTCTAACAGTTTTCACTCAATTCTGGACAAAGCATTTTGTCTTCCACAGAGCAAACCACAGATCTTTTGTCAAAACAAGCTTCTGCATTTTTCAGAAGACTATTTCTCCAACAAACTGTCAGGTAGCACTGTGTGAATCATTTCAATTTGGCAGCTGAATGAAAACTAAGAAAAAAAAGAAAAACCCCTTCAGTTCAAGCTGAACTGAATTTGAATGGGTTTAATTTTTATCTCATTGAGCCAACAAAATCCAGACTTCAAAAAAACCCCAACTCATTTCATTTGACACAGACACTTCCACTGATAAAACAAAAGTCAGATATAAAGAAGACAGAGACTTACTACTTCGTAGTCCTGCTTTCACCCACAGAGACTGCAGTCCATCCCTCACTTCCTTCCCAGGCACCATGCACCATGGCAAAACACCTGCAGGTAGAAATATTGTTCTCACTTTCCTCAAATGATAATATTAATGACAGCATTATGACATGAAAATTTAAATGTTTCCTAGAGCAGAGCCTAGAAACAGGCTGTCCTACATGCCTACCTTCAGTGCACCCACAAACATCCCTTCTCAGAAAAGCAAATCTCTTATTTTTATACAAATGAAACTTCCCCAAGAAGAGAGCACGGCCAAGGAAAACCCACACCGTGCTGTCAGGCTCCTGAGGGCACTAATGAGCCTTAATTGCCCTGACGGGCCTCACCTGAGACTCCCAACCACCCTGCGCTGGCACTAATGAGCCTTAATTGCCCTGATGGGCCTCACCTGGGACTCCCAACCACCCTGTGCTGCCCTAATGGATGGAGGGCTGGCACCTCTCACCCTGGCCCTGCCTCATCCCTGTGCCTGCTGACCCTGGTGTGACAGCCACTGCCCAGCCCCTGCCCCGCTCACAGCTCCCCACCTTGGTGCAGCAGCCTGGGCCACAGCCTTCCCCAAACTGAGTGCCACAGGGCTGAGCCCCACAGCTCCACTAGCCAAACAGGGCAACCCCACAGCTCCCCCAAGCCATGGGGCTGAGCCTTCCACCGCTGCCAGAGCCTGCCCCACAGCTCCCGGTGAACTGCCAGACCCGGCAGCAGAGCATGGCCCATGCAGGAGGAGAAAAGAGAGGTTGACACCATGGTGGGAAATTAAGTTACAATAACTTATGCCTGAATATTGTAAAAACAAAGGAAAAAAAAAAAAGCTATTTTAAGTCTTCTACTCAACAGAGGTTATACTGAGCAAGTTGCCTCTCTTCAGTTTGATCAGGGAAGTTTAAAAGGTCGCAACAGACCACGGAGTATTTGCAACCTGGAAATGCTGTTCTTCTTGCACCCAAGACATCGAAACCAGAGGCTGACACACGGAGTTTTATGTCTGTGAAGCATTTTCTGAGCTAGCGTAATTATATTTGAAGTTGTAGCATGATATAAACTTCTTTTAAGCCCCATAAAAAGCCTGTGGTGGTCTGCACAACAAACCTCTCTAATGCTATAAGCCAGGTATTGGTCAAGAAATAATGTTTTGTTTTAACCTTTCCCATCAAATACTCAGAAATTTAATCAAAATGGCCCACTTTTTTCCATGTGCATTTTTAATGTCGAGGACACGTCACATGTCATGGGAAAAAATTTGCTGCCACAAATTTCAACCAGTTCTGGTAAAGAGCTATTTCTTTAGGAACAAGGGCCTCAACAGTGCTGAAAAAAATACCTAAATATAGCATGTGCCACAGTGAAATTTTCTCCTATTACTTCAGACTCCTGGGACCAAGACACCAGGTTAGTCATAAATGCTCTCTGACATTAAGTTTTCCAAAGATACTAAAGCTCTGACTAGTAAACCATAAATTTATGAACACCAGAAAACCCCAGTAGGCACAACTGAATCTTTAGGTTAGCGGAGGCAATTCCAGTGATATCATTTTATTAGCCCCTTCCTACTTCACAGCTCAGAAAGCAACGAGCATCCAAACAAAAGCAGTATCTCCACACCAGCCAGGATTTGGTAAGGAGCTACGTGAGCAATACAAAGAAGGAACACGGATTATGCACAGCTCAGTATGATAAAATGAACCACTCCTGATTTTTCTGCAACCCTGCGTCTTCCTACAGCGTTTCTAACTCAAAGACCAGAGAGAACTTGCAAAGCATCAAGTCATGAACACAGATCAGACAAAGCTCAGTACAACCAACTGAACCATTCCTGTCTTTTCTGCAACATACATCTCCCTACACCGTTCCTAACTCAAAGACCAGAGAGAACTTCAGAGTCTGAAATAGCAGTGTTCAATCTGGTGGTCTCCTGGAGAACCTGGGTTGTGTGGCAATCCAGAGCTGGAAAGCCGCTGGCAGTCGGACACCACAAGACTGAAGGAGGATTTCGGTTCAGAGGACAGGAAGATCTGCAGCCTTCTAAGGAAGGCACAGCTCAGCTCACGAACCAGCTTACCAAATATCCTGCTGGTACACGAACGGGGAGCCTGTCCTCCAAGCATAGAAACCAGAGAGGAGAATGGGCAAAACAAATACAACCACAGAGGCAGCAAACGCTTTAAAAAGCTGGAACCTGTTTTTGTGTGCAGATTGCACCCACACTGAATGCACTGAGGGGCAAAGCCTGGAATTCGTTCCCTTTTTTCATCCTCTTCTGGGATTTAAATTTGGCGCCATCCTTTCCGTTGCCACAGTGCAGCACTGCTACTAGTGAGAGCGCAAAACGCCAGGACACGTTTCGGAAAAGACCTCTCCATCCTGACCAGCCAAGCCAAGCCTGTGCTCACACAGAGCTCAGGGGCTATGAGACCCCCAGCACCCCACCACAGGCTGCCCTGCCTCAGCTGGGGATCCCTCCCCGGGGAACCCCTGCGGGGAGCTTACAGCCGGCAGCACGGCTCTCACCCGCACCCGTAAGGCTGCTCCAAGGAGCTGGGCTGCAGGCGTGGGGAAAGGGGAGGCTCACGCTGGAGATAATCTGCCCAAGGTCCCAGCCCAAGCAAGCACCCCATCCCACCCCATCCCACCTCATCCCACCCCACCCCATCCCACAGCTTCCCAGGATCCCTTCCGTGTCTTTGAAACACAGTCACCAAATAAAGATACTATCTGACCAGCGGTTAACAACCAGCTTGTTAGTTAATAGCCTGAGGGAATCTGAGGGCATTTTATGCTCTAATACTCTGTTCATTAACTGGAGTAACAACCAATTTCAAGGTGATTATTGCTATTATAAGCTATGATCAATTTTTTAAACATGTTTCCATTTTTATCCAGCTTAAATCTGGTGCAGTAGAGCAAGGGGAGCAGCTGTGTTGAGAATTAGACTTTTCCCCAGATTAATAACTGATTTTCCATCAAAGAGAATACAGGACACATTCTGTTAGGTTTCTAATTGTTTCTACCATAAACCTTCACCACACTGAAATATGATCTCTAATAATTTTTAGTTTGAACTTCCTATACATAATCCATCTGACTAGATGGTCCTCAGCAAAAGCCGTTAAAGCAATTTGTTTCACTTACGTAGAGGAATAAATCAGTGCTTAATTATCTGTGGTTTATTATTAACAGCACTGGTGAGCTGACCATATGCCATGACTTCATCTTTTCACACAGAAAAATGAGAATATACTGATTGTTTTTATTATGTCTTTCAACACTCAGCCAGGGTTCCAATAAAATGAAGACGGAGAGTTTTGCAATGTTCCTCAATGATAAATAATAACATTCTGCAACTCTTTGCCCTTGCTTTTAGGATGCACCTTCATAAGCTTTTACTGGAAGCACTTACTAGCGTCTCTCATGGCAGGAGAAGATATAATTATACCTCAGGTTGTTTCCAGGAGATATATGATATGTAGCATAGTACGTTTCTTCGTGGGCTTTCAAACATATTGGCTTCAAAACATGGCACACGTTCAACTCCACAACACTTGAGAGCCAGCATGCATTTAATGTGAAGACCAGAAAGACACACCTTCCCGATTTTTTAGGCTTAATTGAGTCCATGCTGCAAGCCCTTATGAAGTCAGTTCAGTACCAAAGAACACAGGTTTTGATCCTCTGCCAAGGCAGCCTTAAACTCTTTAGTAGACACAGCGGCAAAATAAAACTTTCTTGAAAACATTACGGATTGATGAACTGCTTTGGAACGAGGCCAGCTGCCCACACTTTCTCCACTCCACACAGACCCAAAATGAACCAAAGGTCCTTTGAGATGCAGACCTCTGAACCAGGGTGGCAGACACGGGCACGACCCCAATTCAGCAAATAGCAGGTGGTTTACATTTATCAAAACAGGAGTGGAGAGCCTTCAAATTCAAAGGCAGCTCTGAATTTGTGCCCTCTTGGGAACAGGAATGGACTCTCCTGCGCCTGCCATGTTTCTGGAGAGAGGTGGGGTTTGTCCCCTGAGAGCCTCTGGGTCTGTTCTCAAAGATCTTTAAGCAAAGCTGTGCATGGGCTTCAAGTGGAAACCTCAGACGTGCTGAGGAGATGCGATGTACCCATCAACCAACAGGGCCAAGGAAATCAGCAGGTACTGTGAAGAATCCAGCGACCAATCTGTCCCTGGTGGGCATTTATATCGTGAGCTGTGCTTTCGAGTCAGCCTCCTGCACTGCACCCTCTGTGCCACCCTCGCTCCCGGGCTGTGAGACCGCAGAGGAGCAGCCTTACCCTGGGGCAGACCTCCTCTGTACACCAGCCCACAGCCAAGAGCCCGGGCTGCCTCTGTCACTGGCAAGAGGCTGGCTGGCAGCTGAGGAACCTCCACTGCTTTTTGGGTAAGAACAGTATTTCTGGACCATGCCCATCACAAAGAGACCCAGAGCTTGACCAAGTGTTTTAGGGGGTCATGACCACTATCATGGAGTTAGGAAGCAAAACAAAAGCTCTGCAAAGTCACAGGTCTATTTGTGATGACAGAGGTTTATTGCAGAATGGAAAATGGAAGCTTCCTACCTGAATCTTTCCAGAAAGCTTAGAACTAAGCTGGTGTCACACCCCTACACGTGGAACAAAGCTGTGACAAATCCTATCGCTTTGGGAAAACCAGCTCCTTCCACAGACACCCTTTGCCCGCCTGTTCCCTGTACAACCAGTCGCACCTTTAAAACAAATCCCACCAGAGCACCAACACCAAGCGGAGTGGGAACCCCGTGTCCCCTCCACTGACACCTCCAGGCGTCCTGTCCCTCAGCACAGAGATGCTGTGCCAGCAGAAACCACGGCACTGCTTGCTAGCTCATTCGCTCTCGTGTCACCCAACAGAGATCCTTAATCTCCCTCTCCTGCTGTGTGTGCTTCATGACTTAATCTCCCACACACTTGGAACTGCGCGGAGACCATCTGCTCCCTTCTCACAAGCGGACGGTAACGACTTCTCGTTCCGCCTGACTCAGCGCCCGAAGGAGTTGCTCTCTTGTTAATACAGGTGTGGCAGGGGGGGATATTAGGCCCCAATTTAGGACTGTTTTTACAGCTAAGGCTCCTGCTTCTCCAGAGAATTGCTGATTTCCCCCTTCTCCCTCCTCCTCCTCGCAACATCAGGCGCTTGCTCGCTGTGAGCTGACAGCCTCCTCAGAGGAGGCACCGCTGAACTCCCTTGGTTGTTTCCAGATCAGAAGCAAACATGTTCCCTCCCCAGACAGGACTCTCCAAATGAAAATTTCTCTGAGCAGGAGGGAACGTACCCAGTTCCATCTTACTTCCTCGGGACTCTCAAACCCTCACCATGCAGTACTGTACTTTAGCTCTACCTGTGCTCACAGGTTGGCGTTAGGCACAGAGCACTGCAAAAGCAAGTGGCAAAAGGCTGTTCCACCAACATGATGGAGGCAGGAGATGGACAGAGCTTTGAAATAAGGTTGGTGGCTGGTCATACCCTCCTCCCCATTTTTTTCCCCACTCTGACATTGTTAACACTCAGATCAGGGACTTTCTCAGATCAGCTCTTCTCGTCCTTGGGACAACAAAATTCAAATTCCCACGCAGCCAGGAAGCCTTGAGCCAGACCAATTAAATCACTGTTGTAATCAGGATGTAGATGAACAGCCATGTGCATCCACATCCACAATCCCTGTACCTCCAGCCTGTTTGCTGTCACAAGTCATTCATTTGAGGCTCCTGTGGAGACTTCAAGAACCATTTACAACTTGTTTTGTTGCTTTCTTCCCCTTCTTAATTGGCTCTGGATAAACTCTCTGCTGCCCGAGCAACTCCAGTCTCGTGACAAGGGGAGGAACAAGTCAGCCTTGATGCTGGGCATGGCTTTATTTTCAGAAAGGAAGGGAAGAAGCTGCACAAACACAGGGCCTGAGTAGCCACAGGTCTGAACTGGGAGGAGGACTGGTTATCCATCAATCCTTTCAGTTTGCTGAAAAGATTTCCCTTGAAAGAAGGCCACAGCCCCCCACTTGTACAAAGTAATGTGAACAGTGCGGTTCATCCGTGGATCTCAGAGGGCAAAGGGAATGGAAATGGAACACAGCACCCCAAGGCTGGATCCCCACAGGAGGCACTGTGAACGTGGTTAAACCAAACGATAAACTGAGGCCAGACCAGCACGTGGCTCACCTGAAGGCACTGCAGCTCCAGGAAAACCACCCAGCACCCTGATCCAGCAAAGCACGTGTGCAACCTGAGACCACAAGCTGCAGCGTCAGTGTAAATGGGATGGCACTGGTAGGGGAGGATCTTCATTTTCCTAAGTGGTCTGGATCAAGGCCTGAGACGCTGGCACTTGGTACCGGTTCTAACTGCATTTTCTCTCCATATAGGCATTATGGATGAGAACTAGAGGTGGGATTTGCTGAGGAAAGGGGGCAGGGACCTAGACCTGGCACAGAGAGGTACTATCCTCACTGTCAGGTGCATGTACTTTTTTTTTTTTTTTAATATCATCTGAACAGAAAGGAAAGGGTTGTTTCTTCCAAAAACTGTCCACTACCCATTACTGTTAAATACTTTGCTGATCTTTTAATCATGACATTCATCAGTTGCTGGATGTCATCTCATATTTTCCACGGCTCTTGGCACCTCTGTGTAGTACTACCGATTAATGGCAGCAGCATGTTGATCTCTAGCTGCCAAGGGCTGCTGGCCAGCACCCTAAACTTTTGGGTGGTTCTTCACCATGGCAGAAACAACTGTTTCCAGTGTAATCAGGTCATCCATGTGCAAGGGAAAAAGAGAAATGGAGATTGTTAACACATACATCTATAGGAGTGACAGATCAGCAGAGAAAAAGTGCCTGGGCCAGTTCCTCAGCTGGTGCAAATCACTGGATCATCAGAGAAGACCACAAGGCTGTGTGATTCACGGCAGCCTGAGACCTGCTCTTAATTTTCCTCAGCCCTGCTTCTATGATTTACTCTTGTGCTGAGCAAATGACGCGGGGTGTCAAACGCTATCAAGCTGACTGATACTGTAAACCAGGAGTAAACGTGCACAAATACAAAGGCGGTGAAGAATCAGGCCCTGGTGTTCATGAACAGCCCTGTTTCCCGTGGGATACAGCTGAGGCACTGCTCCACACTTCCAGGTGATGGAAACAGCCCTGTGTCAGCTCTGCTCCTGCTGACAGCCCCAAGGGAGTTTGTTTCTCCTCCTTCTCTTACCCCACAAACTACCTTCTTACACTCTTGCCCACAAGAGAAGATATTTTACAAAGGTATTTTCCAAATCCACCCCTACATGCAGCAACAGGGTAAATCCTGGCCCCAGTTAAGCCTTTGCCGGTGTCTGTGATGGGATTCAGCCTGCCTGGACAGAAAGCACACAGATGTGAAGATGGTCTGTGGCTGATCTTTGCAAAGTGTGCCCTGTGGGTTGTGAGAGCAGCTGCCAGCCAAAAGGAAAACCACCTCTGGTACTAGGCTCAGAATGCCTTACCTGGTGTAGTTCAGCATGCCTACGCTGAAGTCACAGAGGATGGAGCCATCTACTCCAGATGAGTATCTGGTGCACTAGGCACAGATTCAGCTCTTAGCAGTCGTGTATCCTCTCATTCCTCTCCCATTTCCTAACTACACTCTGCTCAGCTTCCTTGGGGCTTTTTTCCTCTCACAGCATAGCTTGCTGAAGTGCCTCTGTTCCAGGGCTCTCTCTCTGAAATATGCCTTAGCTTCCAAGGGTAATGAACTCTTTTATAATAAACGCCTAGCTATAATGTGAACAATACTTGGCTTCCAGGAACTGCTTTATAATTACACGGCTCGGTATTGCATGTCAGAGGTTTGCTTCATCTTTAATATTTTATGAAGAAATTCAGATTCTGACAGTAAAAGTATTTAACCCAGAGGACCCAGAACCCTGACTATTATTTTGTAAAGTAGCCATCCAGCTACCCTTTTGTGCACCACCATTATCCCTGGTGCATACTCACACTCTTTGATACTCTCTAAGTAGACAGAACCACATGCTGTCCAGATGGAAACCTGGCTGCATCATTACATTATATTGAAATAACCCAATACCACCTGTTTCTGCTGGGGTTTCTGCCAACGTTTTCCCATAAAACATTTATTTTGCTAATATTTTAGTTGGTCACCACAGAAGGACACTTGAAGTTAAAGATTTACCATGTGTGCAGCCACAAGGAAAACCCTTTTAAAGCAAAGCAAAGCTGAAGAATAGCTGATGTCTATTGTTTAAACCGCGGATGTTCACCTAGGCACTAGGTAATAACACTCTGCGGGGACTGAAACACAAACACAGGTTTTTGGCACTGTACATCAAGTGAATTATCTTAACTGTGCTGGTACTCATCTCTCATATAATTAAAGAAAAACTTTCATGTGTGGAGTGGGACTAATATACAATAACACTAATGAAAACTCATGCAGGTTTTTTTCTTCTTTTTTTTTTTCATATTAATGTGTGATGCTCTAAAACTCCCAGTCTCCTCCTCCCCCTCAGCAGATAAAAAGGTTATCCTCAGTTAGTCTGCAGAAATGAGAAAGGCATTACAACTCCCAGCCTCCTTGGGATGTTTGAAGTATTTATGAGATACCCTCTACAACAGTAATAGGATTTTTTTATTTGGAAATTATATTTTTAGAGACATTTCACTTTTTTAAAAAGGCAAGAACCTCTTGATTTATCAAAAGCATTTGAAAAAAATCTTCCCAACATATGGTCACCCAGATATATGCCTTTTATTTTTCAGCGGTGATCTCTGTTTGTACAGAAGTCCAAGCTGTACCCCACACAAAGACCTTTTCCTTGCATATAGTGAATTTTGTTTTAAGAACAAGAAAGGGTGTTAATGATCCAGCACTCCCAGTGTATTTGCTGGGCATCAATTATTCCTATTGAATTCTAAAAGTTTCTGTCCTAGGAAGGGAGATGTACCCATGCCATGTAAAGTGACCAAGAGAACCCCCACAACACCCGGCAGTAAACCACCGACAGGAAGTGTTCCTTGAACTGCAGTAGATCAAACACACATTAATTAATTGGCAAATGGTAGGCACATCAGTAGAAAAAAGGATGTGACTAAAAAAATAATAATAATCCATAAACGAAACCACCATGTACAAACTAAGGCAGTAATCCATATTTACAAACGAGAATTTCTTCAGCTGTTAGAAAGCTACCTTACAAGAGGAAAAAAGAATGAGCTAGAAAAAACAGAAATGTGATGGCTTTGCTAGAGCTTTTGACTGAATATATTTAAGATAGCTCCAACTATATTAAACTGGAAAAGTAACCCATAAAATTCCACCAGAAAAAATAATAGGAATTAAAAAAGCGAGTGGATAAAACCAGCTTCAACTTCACTTGCTTGGATTTGTTCTAAATATAGCCCCAGCCATTTTTATCACGTCTGAGAAACAGAATACTTTCCTGGGTTGTAAAAGAACAGTACAAGAATTGAAAGGCAAGAGAAAGAGATCAGACACGAGCTTGGCCCCGTTTTGTTCCTTTCTCCTTTTCATCTTCGTTCCATGTTCCATTCCCAATAAAATCACCCATTTATAACCAAATCCCTGGCTGCTGGCACAAAAGTAATTTAAATTTTTGCCTATTTTTAAAAAGCCAACTTACAACCTGCAATCATTACAGTAATTGATTAAATATCCCAAGCAAAGCAGAGTACCTCTCTGACAGCTCCTATTCACGGTCACATACCTTCCCCAAGACAGGTAGTTAGATAATTAAGCGATCCATTTCGCTGCATATGTGCTATATACAAAAGAAACTGACACACAATGAACCCTGCTAAGCTTTTGTTCGACATATGAAATACTGGATAATCACCTTTTTTATGAAAGCACTTGACCTTTAAATTGATATCCCCCCCAAAAAGATGGTAATCGCAGCTCAAAGAGATACAGAATGTGCTGCTGCTAATCCAGGAGATCATTGCCCATTAGTCATTATGAGATTATTTGAATCTAAAGGTGAGCATTTGATTATAACAAAGAGAAAAAGAAAATACTATTTAGGTTGCTGTGAATGCCTATACTTTCCTTTGCAAATCACAGTGACAATCAGAGTTATAGACTGACTGTAACATGAATATCATTTACACATTTGATCCCTACTCAGAGAGCAGCTTTAAAAGCTTTGAATGACATAAAGCAAGATTATGTGTGACAGCGATTTTAAATATTATACATGTTGCCTGTTTCACAAGTGTTTTTCTTTAGCAGCTGATGAGTATTATATTCTTTTGTACAATACATATTTCTTTTCCTCTGTTCAGGAAAAGCGTAAGAAATATATTTAAATAAAACAGAGGAAGTGCACAGCCTTCTGAAAATAACAATTTTAAAAAATCTATTCTTTCCTGTTATTGAGTTTTAACTGTTTGCTGGTTCACTTTTTACATGACATAACTAATCACATGCTGCATTCCAGAAACTGAATTGCAAGGACAAGGACAACTAGCTGGGTGAAACACCGGCTGGAGGACCATGCTCAGCAGAAAGTGGTTCTATTGGGGCATACGCTACCTGGAGGCCAGTGACAACCCATGGCCGTCCTGGGACCTGTGCTGTTCTCTTCCCTTGTCAGTGACCAGCACTCTCAGCACGTTTGCAATGACACCAACCAGGGCGATCTGTTGATACACCCCAAGCTGAGGCTGCTGTCCAAAGGGACCCGGGTGGGCTGGAGGAAGGGGCAGACGGGACTTGGTGAAATTCAGCAAGGACAAACCCTGGAAAGAAGAGCCCCTGGACACAGTACAGCTGGGGACAGGCTGACTCTGCAGAGAAGGGGACCAGTACATGTTTCCCACAAAATCTGTGTAACCAAGAGCAGATCAGAAATCGTATTCTTACCCTAAAAAGCTTATTTGAGCACAAAATTGAAAAATCTTTATGAAGAAAAACAAGCAAGTATGCTTTCACACTTGTTTATTTTAAGCCTTCTGAACTGCATGGCTATTTCACCAGGGTCCGGGTGACAGGTTACCTTTTGCTTTTTTGCATTAGAGCTTACATTTAACATTCTTGGGCTTGAAGTAAAAATAATTAGGAAATTCATATAAGAAGACAACCTAGATGATCTTATAGGTCTGGCATTCCGATCTGGTGAGGTGAGGTTTTCAAGCAGTCCCTTTCTAATCAAACTCTCCTGATATTCCTCATGACTGTTTGGCCAGTGCCAGTGTCCAGACACACAATGCCAGCCAAACTCACTTGTCTGACCCCCTCCCACACCTGTGAGACCTGATTCCTGTCCAGCTGGGTTTGTAAATTGTAATGCAGGACTTGACTCAGTCTTCCTCCATCGTATGTTTTGCCCCACCCCTCCCATAATCTGAATTTAGGATGTATGGAGATGCTCCACACCAGCAGTTCTCTCTGCGGTGGCTACAGTGCGCACTTGCACAGTCAGCTTCAAGCAGAACCAAATTCCTTGGTAGCTGGTGGGAGTTCCAGTGGATGCTATCCTCCACCCTGAGACACAGGTGACTGCCTGAGCACCTTCTCCAGCAAACAGAGGGCCAGCCTGTCTGTATAGGTGACCTATATTACCCTACAGGTGTCTTACCACTGAGCAAAGGTGGAGACTGTCCAGCTAGAGCACCCACACCTGACTAAACAGCCAAAATGCAGTGAGAGCACTTCTGTCCCTGAGTAGAAGTGACTGAAGTCACACCACACAGGTTGTTTTAATGCTAACCCTGAATTTTCCTCCCTGCCTTTCCCAAGAACTGGTAGTCATCACATAGGCAAGTTTTCTAAATTAAGTCTTTGGTCTTTTTAAAGTCTTTTCTAAATTAAGTCAGTGCACTATGACTATATAAGAGCAAAATCCAACAAACGATTTAGGTGGAAGCTGAACACCTAACAACAAACTTGTGACTCCTAATGCAACTAGGTATCTTCCCAACAGAGCTGAAAGTTTCCCCTCGGATCTGAAGCTCTGCATCTGCGTGTGTGTAGGGCTTCCCTAGTCAGAACAGCTCAGGAACCCTCTGGAAGCCATGGGAAAGAACAGCACTCATATTTTTCTGAACTTGTAATGATAATTTGCTGCACGAAAGGTAATCAATATCTACGGCTCCACAGAGCACCTGGCACCATTGTGCTACAGCTGTTAAAAGTTCACCTTCAGAATAAAGCCTAAGGCAAGAGACCTCACCAGCACTCCAAAATGAGAAATATTTGTTGCATCGCTGCTTCGCAGAGCTAATCACTATGCGTATAATCGCCCTGCTTTTGTCTCTCTCTCCCTCCTGAGCAACAGAGCTCTGTCCAGCCTTGCCTGGGCTCCTCATCTTGTAGGGCTTCTTGCCCACCTCCTCCCTTCCAGTTACTGTCCATAACTTCTTGGGTGAAGTTTCCATGGAAAACTGCTGCCATACAGCCCCAGGAGCAGCTGACGACGTGGTTTCTGCGAGACATCTATAAATAAATCACTAACCTGATTTCATTCGTGATGCCACTGTACCAAGATCTCCAGGATTCAAAATCTGCTTTAGCAAACAGTATCCTCATTTCTCTTTACTGAGGGCATAAGCCAAAATGGGTAAGGGTTTACTTCTTTCATACAAACCAAAGAGCAGCACCTCTACTATTTATTGCTTGGAGTAGCTTGTGCTTCGCTGTGCTAGACCTTACAAACACCTGAGCAGCTTTTGCTCAGAAGAAGAACAGAAGTTTTCATCTGTGGTATGACATGAAAAGACCCAACAGAGATAGTAGAGGTGTTTTTAAAATTTCCACAGGGAAGAAAAGAGAAGGAGAACCTGAAATAAGATTTTAATTTGTGAAAACCTACAACAGATGATTCTGTGTATCAGCATTTTATCCATAACATTTAAGTTTAATCTTGCTTCTCCTTTTCACCCAAAGACTACTCTTGCTTGGACCCCACCTGAACTCTCTGCAGTCAGACCCCTTCTAGTCCACAGCCACAAAGATAAATTGAGTTATGTGCTATGGAAACAAGAACTGCAAGCGTGCAAACAATCACAGTAAGGAGCAGTCATTAAACTCTTCTCAGAGAGCAACTCAGACGCTGAAAGCACTCAGAAATAGACATTTCTGGAAGAAATTCAGCAGTATTGAGAGATAATGGTGATGTTTTAAATGGAAACTACATGTATCTGTGCACACATCTGGGATGTTTGGGGATTTTTTTAACTGCACCTCAATCAACTCAGAGATAAAACTACATGGTTGTTGTAGGCAGTGATATGAAAATGTAGTAATTTCCTCTTCAAAATCTCTAGAGAGCTCCTTTCCTCTTAAAAGTAAAATGAATTCACCCTACCATGCTAATTTATTATTTACACCAGTTATTCAGATATTTGTCTATTTGTAGGGGGAAAAAAGTTTTCAATACTAAAACACTTGTAAAATTTAATTGACATTACACGGATGGAATCAGATCAAATAAAATCCTTGTATAAATTCTGGTATCACTGTTGCTTTGGTTTAAAATCAGATCTTCTGTGGCAAACATTTTCCTGTGCCTGCAGAAGGACTGACTGGGATGCTAAGGGGAGGTTTGCCAATTTTAGGGAACAGTAAGTTTTGTACTCCAGATGTGTAAGACACTTTCATTTTCTTCCTACGCCTAATTCATGATTCCAAAAAAGTTGTCTTCCATAAAAACTCCTCCCACAACCTTTGTAGCCTCAATACTTGTCTTTGGATGGGATTAATCTATTTTTTGGACATGCCTTTTTTCTTTGCACTGACTAAAGAGAGTCAAAACAAGCTAAAGCTGGAGCAGTAAATCCCACCCAGAACTGAGGAAAAGGTCAAACCCAACTAGCAACCAAAGACAGCAACAACACCACTACAAATAAACACAGTTTGAAAAATATCTATACAAACAGGCAACTTCACTGCACTCTCTGCTTATACAGCCCTCTGGCTACTGTATCTCAGCATTTAAGCCCAAACTGGATCACTGCAGGAGATCTTCGTTTTGCAGTTGGACAACAGAGGAGCAAAAGAGCAAGGAGAGATTTTCAAAGGCAAACCCAGGAGTTAAACGGCTTGTTCCCACTGACTTCCAGCAAGAGCAGAGCCTCTCACTGGGACTGAGAAAGGCTTGACTGGAGACATCCAACAGAGTGACTGCAGGGCCCAGTCCCCCACAACACACAAAAAAAGCAGCAGAGATCAAGGGCGTCCTTGTTCTCCTCCGGACCACAGCGAGCAAGTCTCTTTTTAAATGCCTCTTGAAGGGTCTGCCGAAGGAAACGGCTGGGACAGAGCTAGGAAATAAACTAGTTCTGCCAGCCCCTGGACAAGGGCCTTCACCCAGATCACTGCCCTTCACCCTCCTCCACATCCTCCCTACTGCATTACTTTTCTCATAAGTATACTGGGAATTTTAACACCAAAGCATGTAAACACTGAAGGTGCATCCATGTGTGTGTGTGTAACACATGTACCCAAACCCAGCCAATGCCAGCTCAGGGTTAAGGGTTATCCAGAGGTACAGTTGCTTCACTGGGAAATAATGCTGGTAACACTAACCCCACTTCAGAGGCTCTGCTGATAGAGATCATTACTCTGGCTCCAGTGATCCAGTCCATGGTTCCGCTCAGGGCAACAAGAGCTGAGAAACAAAAGTAAAAGAGGTAGAAGACTAAAAACATTTTGAGAGGCCTGAAGGAAACAGAAATGGCATACTCGAGTCCTTTCTCACCATCAGATTAATCAAACTTGGTAAAGAGATCCAGCTACAGAAACACAACTTCTACAGAATGCTTTGGGGAATGAAAAATGGATGTAACCCTATCGACAGAACAAGCTGAAATAAAACCAGAGTAGCAACTTATTATTATTTTTGTTGTTATTATTATTACTATTACTATTTGAGAAACAGCAGCTGAGCTGACCACAGCATCACCAAAATCAGTGCTGCTCACAGGAAGAGGAGTAGGCACCACGGGATGTAGCATTCAGCGTATCACCGGGAACAGACGACGCTCGGGGACGCCGGGTAGAGGTTAATACAATAAATGGGAGGCAAAGGACAGCTGAGGGTAGAGAAGTTCTGTAGGAAGTAGAGCAGGAAACAGAGCAATTACAGGAAGTGCTCTGGATACAATATGAAATATTTATCTTTCTGGTTCTTCTCATGTTTCCATATAGCCTCAGTAATCCAGACCAGGACCCTTTGGTTCGGATGCTATTTAGAGCACAGTGATGAGAGCAGCTGATGTAAACTCTGTTGTGGCCTTGAAACACAGTCATCACATGTAAACAGCTAAAGAAGGTGGCACTTGGAAACGAGCAGCAGGGTACAGCAGTGAAAGGCACAGCATAACTAGCCATGGTACGGACACCGCTTCACGTCTGCCATCTCACCGGAGATACTAATGCAGTAACATTAATAACCGATCCGTTAGGAATGGCTGACTAGAGATGCACAGCCATGTGTTCTTCTGCTTCAGGCCACCCCAGCTGAAGGTCCTTCCCCGCCAGGTACACAGCCCCTGGCTGTAGCGGAGGGGAAAGCAGCCACACAGGACCTGGTTTATGTGAGCTTTTTTGAAGTATCAGCCGTTAACATTTTGCAGGGCCTGATCGAGCCCCTAAATGCTAATAGACAGGAGGTAGGAGATGTAACACCACCAAAAGATACTGGCAAAGAGAGGCTCTTGATAAATGTATTTGTATTAATAAATGTATTTGTACAAATGAAAGCAGACTTTAAAAATCTTGGTCCTCCAGCAATGGCTCTGAATGAAGAGCCAAGGCTTCCCCTGACATCAACACGTTCACGTGTGTAGGACTGGGACGGATCTTACTCCGTGCACGTGAACACACATACTTAAGACAGCCCCATTTCTGACTCCACTATTTCCCTTACACCCCAGGGACAAATTCTTCCCTTAGCAATACTGGTGCAACGCTGAAGTAACTCAGCCAACTGCAGTGGCTGCGTACTGGTGTCGTTCTTAGTGCAACACCATGAACACATGCAGTGAAAAGTTGCTCTCCAGTCCCCGTTTGGAGAATTTATTAGCTTATTTATTGATGTGCTGGCTACGGGGCCAAGGCTGTCACGAATGCTTGTATGGAGTCAACACCTTTCTGTAACAGCAGGGTGAGGGAGGAAACTCTTGGTTGTTAAACAGCCTACATCTGCAACAACAGACTCAAATAATCTCTCAAGTAAATGTATTCCTTGATCTAAAAACACACATTTCACATCCCATGAATCAATTGTCTTCACTCTTCAAACACAAACGACTGTGTCCTACGCTCATTTACAGCAGCGCTAATCCAAAATAACGCCACCAAGTCGGCTGAGGTGCTCCAGATTTACACTGGTGTGAGTGAGAGCATTTGGCACCCAGTACCTACGGCTGTAGATCCTCAGCTGGTGGAGATCATCACAGTTCTTTCAAGTCAATGCCTCTGAAATTAATGTAGTTATGCTGATTTACACCAGGTGAGGATCTGCCTTGTGGTTTCTGGCTTTAAATTCTCTTCCTGTCAGAGATCTCATTCCAAAATGGTTTCAATAGACAACTTCTAGCCAGAATTTCCTCTGCTATTTATAGGATTATCTCAAGAGTTTCTACGATAATCCCCATATTTCCATCTTTGTATCAGAGCCTATTCCAGGGTTGTATTAGAGCCAAACTATTCACATATCCAGATGACACCATTCCTTCCTCCTCTTTTCCCTTCCCTATTTGGGGTGATTATACAGAGGGGAAATGTCTCTCACGGCCAGATCCTCAGCTGGCATAAATCAGCATAAAATTGACATTAGTGATTTACATCATTTAGCAATATAGAAGAAAAGACAAAAAAGAAAAAAAAAATTAGGTTTTACCAATACAGTTTAAAATTAGTAACAGGTCTTTATAATAATATTGAAGGAATATTAAAATGTAACCCATATGTACACCTTTGATGTGTGTTTTACTGGCTCAGCTAGGCATCATTTCCAGCCTGGAATGACAAAGCTTCTTGCTGTTTTGTTTAATAAAATCCTCAGCAATTCTGCCCCTAAACAGTCCATACTTACTCAACATACTTCACCTCAAGTGTACTTAAAACACAAACCCAAGGTCTTTCACAAACAAAACCTATTCTGTTGATTTCACGCTTTCTTTTCATCCAGCAAAATGTTAAATTCAACCTGTTGAAATAGGTCGGGTTTAACAGAATTTAAGCTTGCTACACAGAAGTGCCACAGGGGATCTATAGACATCAATTCCCATTCACACTCCAGAAATCTTACAGTAGATAATTTACCATACAATTTCCTATTGATCCATCTGGCCTTCTCTTATCTGTCATGTCCTAATATCTGTGTCCACTTACAAAGGTTTTTATTCCTCTTCTGGAGAGCTAAATTTCCCCTTCGCTGAGTCCTTGTGAAATAGCAGGTATCTGCTCGACTGTGATACTCTACACAGAGATCTTAATTAATGAAACAAGCCGGATCAGAAGAGAGCTGCACACACAGCCGAGAGAGGTGAAAAGCAGAACTCCCTGCAGGGCCGGACTCAGAGCCTGTGAAACCCCTCAGAGAATCAGAGCAATCTGCACCACAAGCACACTTCCCTCCACAGAAGCGCTTGCACCAACGGCCGGTTTCTACAGTACGTGAGTGAAAACAAAAGAGGTGAAGCTGACTCCTGCGATTTCCACTTGTTAGACTTGACATCTTGACACAGTCTTTTAGGGGAGATCTGATAGCCAGTGGCACAGACTAAAGATGGAGGAGAAGCTGCATATCACCAAAGGCAGTATTACACAGGCTCTTGAATCCAGCTCTCACAGGTCAGCAAACAAAAGCCTTCCCCTCTCCACCACCACACACATGCTTTCTTCCCCAGGGCCAAAAGGGCTGGAGTAACATTAGGCACTCCTGGCCTGGAAACTAGCTGTTATTTGTTTGTGGGGGTGAGGGGCTGGCATAAGGGTAGATCTCATTTCAAACAAGTATGTTTCCTCCTTTCATTTCCCTCCACCTCCTATGTGAGATAGCAAACCAGGATATCAGAATTCAAATTCCCTATCAAAGATTTAATTTTGTAGAGTTTATACTATTTGAAATCAGGTTATTGCTTTATCTTCATGGAGATGAATCCAAATCGAAAACAGAGAAACAGGAGGAACCGTGTGGATGCCAGACTCACAAGAGCAGGCGTTTAAGTGAGAATTGTGTGTGTTCACACTCTTTGGTTCTCACTCAGCCTGTGGAGTGGCAAGTCAGTGCACGCACAAGTCCAGTGAGGCCGATGAGCAATGCCTGATAAATTCCTACAGCAAAGGTAACCGTGTTCCCTCTTTCTGCTGCTCCCTCACAGGGTAAATTCATCTTCTTTTCACTTACTGGGATAAAAGTCACTCATTCTGTTGACCTGATTGGAGTTAGACCAGGGATAATTTGGCCAAAACCAAGCAATGACACACAGCAGGATTATTTCAGGGTGTAACTTCTGGCTATGGCTGCTTCCTAAAAAATGTGTCAGAATAGTCAATAACAAGATGGAGCCCAATGTGCAAAATTCAATGTCATTTTGGATAAAGTAATGACATACAACACTCTAAGATGTATGTACTTCATTTACAAGCTGCTGCTCCTTACATACCGCTATGTAGCTAGATCACAAAATTAGCTAATGGGATATTAAGGATCAAAGGTCTGAAATCAATAAAACTAATCCAATAAGGAAGACGGGCAAGAGAGAGGGTAATATTGCTAGGCTGCAGTCTAAAGCGTTTGAGTCAGAACAGCTTGGCAGCAAAGAGATCCCCAGAAATCCCTGTGAACTGCAACCAGTGTAGCTTGGTAAGAGTCGAGGCTGGAATGTGCAGAGTGGATGTAATTTTGATATAACTTGTTATCTCGGAAAAGAAATCTTGATCCCACTTAAGCTAGACAGACACTGACATCAGTGAAGAATTCATCTCATGATAAAGGCCAGAGGCAGACCAGTAAGCAGCGCTGTTCAAACCCCATTCATCAATTTCCAGAATCAAGTCAAAAGCTTTCTTTTCTCTGAATCTAAAACTTTTCCTTGGAAATACACATTCAAATGGCTATGACTAGCTAGACTAAGAATCCATTTTCTAGTACTGAGTGGATAATTCATAACAAATATTAAATCAAGCTTTAAAGCTGGCTTTTTCCACCAACTAGTGATGAAGAGCTGTCTGCAAGTGTTCAGCTCCTGACACTTGTTCTGGCAGGAGGCAACTGCACATGGAAAGGACGTGGCACCCCTCCTGCTCTCTGACTGCGTGAGCAGGTGAGCACCTCAACACAAAACTTCAAGCTAAGTTAGGCTGTTGGAACCAACCTCTCCACTCACTCACCACACAGCCTAGGCAGACTGGCCTGGCAATTTTGATATCTTAGGATTTCTGCAGGAGCTTAAGGAAAAGTTTTATCCTGCTAATGTCTGCTGAACAGAAAAAGGGTTGTGGACAGAACAACAGCTGAAGTGAATTGTGAAAATAATGCTCCAAATTTTTAAACCACATGCCCAAATGCATTTAAAGTAGAGCCACTCTTCCATAGATGTACACAAATGTAACACTGAACAGGAGTTAAAGACATTTAACAGCTACCATATTCAAAGTGTTTAGAAGAATATTTACAACTTTTATTGTAAGTGCAGAGAAGGTGTCACAGCAAACAAGGATGCACACAATTCTGTGTGACCAGATTGATCTTCCCTATTATCATCCAACTTAAAATCATCAGTCACTGTGCCACAGGTGTGCAAGACGCAGCAGAAATCTTCCTTTTACCTGAACTTTGCACACTTGAAGATTTAGCAGCAATGAGCCCTCAAAACCTGTATTACTTGGGGTTTTTTGTCCTAAGTCAGAGGCTTGGATTACTGAGCCTAATAGGCTGCACCCAAGCTAAGGAAATTAGTCCATTAGCTCTGCAGTGAGTATCTATGTGTGTTCATGTATACTTAGGATCCTCACCAGGCAGGCTTTGAGATAAGCACTCAAACTTCTTTTAGATAGAGGTTTCAAACTAATTCCCACTCACAATTTAGGCAAGAAAACCCCATCCTGTGCAATTCCTCTGTCTATTCAAGTGCAACACTATAAAATGCTATGAAAAACAAAATAAATCCAACACCTGAAAAGAAGCAGATTGCCTCTGCTGAGTGCCCAGAGGGACAGAGATATAAGGACAGTAATTCTGGCCTGACTGCTCCATAAATGAAAAGGTTTAGGGTCTCTAATGCTGCAGGCAGCAAAACCTGAGGGAGTGAAACAACAGCTCAAAACTGGCCAGAGGAGTGGGCTGGCTCAAACATCACCAATTTCTGCAGGCTGCTTGTTAATCCTAATTACACTTGGCTTTCCTTGGTGAATTTCTTCTGGACAGCTAACAAAGGGATCTTTGTGAACGTCCAGCATTTGAACTTAGTGTCCAGGGTGTATCGGCCAGTGCCGCGATCACTGGCGGCGCTACTAGAACCTGCATGGAAACTGCATCACAAAGCTAGCAGCTATTCCAGCATTCCTGCAGAGGAGGAACGGCACTGGCACACTAAGGAAAAGAATTTCTAAGTAGGACTAGTCAGGAAATATTTTTTTTTTTTCAAAGCACTTTCTTTTTCTTTTTTTCCTTTTTAATTTTCCATGGAAAAGTAACAACCCACATGCGGAATTATTTTTCATTTGGGTTTTTGTTTTTCACCACTGATTTGATGAAAAGCATTTTTCATTGAAGAAGACATGTCAGCCTTCTTGAAAAAAAAAATGACAAATTCTGCTTGGAAGACTATTTTTTAACGTAATGCTATCTTGTGACCATCGTAGGATCTGATTACAAGGCTTAAGCAATCAAACTACTACGGGATACATCTCAAATAATACCAACAAATACACAAAGTCTGTATTTTGTCTTCCACGAATATTCCTGCAAATAAAACTCAATCATTCAAGTGCTGGTGCAACATGAGTGCAAAAAGCCACATTTTTGGCTGCTATAAATCAGCACAGCGCTAGTGAAGTTTATGGAGTTACACACGTTTAGACTAGATTAAAATCTGCCCTCAAGACTGAATCACACGTGAACACAGGCAAATCCAAATATGGGGTTTTTTTAATTCAGTGACTCTGAAGAGAACAAGTATTTCCTCCCTTTGATCATGTTAAGTAAGCACGGTCCAACAGAACAGAATATTATGTTCTTCAGCAGAGTTTCACTGATTAAACAGCTCCAGAGTTGGAGCTGAAACTCTCGTTGACTTTGCAACTCCAAAGTGGCCATTTTCCACCTTGCAGAGTGGCTGCTGCTCCAATATGCCCCTGTTACCCCCGCAGAACACAACCAAAAAAGAAGAAAATAACATGAACACAACAGGGGCTGAAACAAAAGGCAGTTAAACACTCACTCTCCAGTTCTGGGCATCCCTGGGCTGGTCAGGAAATGAAACCATTGCTGCAGGAATTTGAAGGGGTGAACATCCAGGGAAGGAGGTCAAGGTTTGGGGTGGCTTCCTCTCCCTTGGCACTGGGAAACCAGAACAACCTTGTATCACTGACCCAGCTCCACATGCCGGGTAAGTGGCTGGTAATGGATGGAAACACAAGAGAAAACAGCATTTCCTAATGAACAACTGGAGAAAATACCACAAGAACACTGCTTCTTAGGGTGACCCATAGCTGTATTCTGTACAAAAACATCCAAGTGAAGGAAAATGACACAACATCAAGTAAGAAAACTCTGTTTTATCTAAACAAATGAATGTATCCCCTCTTTAGAAGTTGTCCATTTCGTTAGTAACCATGTTCCACTACCCTCTCCCCTTGTTTCTGTGGAAGAGCAGCAATTATGTGTAAACTATAACGGAAAAGCACTTCATAGATGTCACAGACCCCAGTGGAGGCATCAACAGCAAAAGACTGATTCAGCATTAGGTCACATATGGTTAGAGAGAGGGACCATAGAAGGGTAGGAAGTCTCCAATTTCTTAGTTTTGAAAGGAGAAAAAAGGCAGTGTTGGACAGGACCCACTGGTATCCTGGGTTCAAATCCTGGTATTGCTACATCTGACCTAAACACACTCAGAAAAGCCATTTAATCACTCCCCATCCCTGTCACCCTGCTGTCACAGGGACATAACAATCCCTCCTACATCTGCTCTTGATGGAGACTTATAAACGATGCTGCAATGAAGCCCAGGCAGCCCTTTGCGAGTGTCTTCACTCACATCCACAGGGTCACCTGTGTTTCCCTATGAGGAGTCTCGGGCACCCTGGCAGAGCTTACCTTCTAAACACATACCCAAAGAGTTCATCTGGACCCTGAACCTCCAAACCCCAACAGCTGGTGCTTATTTAAAGAGGGCCCTTACTGCCCCTTCCTGGGAAAAGGACGTGTATTTCCCAACAAGCTCCCCTGAAAATCCCCAGCAATGTGGAATTCTGTAACATCAGGGTTTACTAGCTATAGAAATCTGGCTAAATAAACGTAGACATCTCTATAGTCAGGAATTTTTTTTCTCCTCTGCTTCCTCTGATTTTCCATGAAAAAGCAATTACAAAGTAGAAGTCTCAGTGATGATTTTGACTGATCAGCTGGAGAAATTTAGATAAATTTGGCTTTTCATGGACTGCAGCTGTTGTTCTTTTCAGTGCCTTAATGCAATTTATCATTCAAATGTGCTGGCTTAGGAATGCTGCTCCAGTTTTCCTCTACCTCCTATCATTAATCCTAACAGTGTGCATCCCATTTCAAACGTTTGTTTCTTTTGTAGTGTCCCACTTTCCCCCCTTTGGTCCCTGCAGTGGTGGGGAGTTATGGAATGAGCTGCCATCTCCCCACAGCTCTCACACGCGCTCTGCAGCGAACGGAAGATCTTTCACAAACTCTGCCAAAAGGTTTTGGAGACGAAGTGCCAAGGCAGGGCATCCGACCGACGGCAGACACGCCGGCTACGTGTTATGAATGACCCACAACACAAGGGAAAGAGACTAAATCCAAACCTGGCAACAAAAGTGACCTCCCCCTCCCACCCTCCCTAAAAAAAAAAAATCAGCAAGACCCAAGAAAAGCAACAACTCCAGCATTTTAAGGCCTAATTAGAAAGAAGTGGGCTGAGAGTCAAAAGCTAATACCAAAAAAAGTAGAATTTAAAATGAACTTGTTCATAATTGAGGGTTTTAAGGAGGGAAAAACACCTGGTAAAATGACACTGCCTGGTTCCAGTTCAGCAGTAATTCATTATTAAAGATGATATCTAATGGCCATCTAGACAAAGCCATAAAGAATAAAGGCAAAAGCACAACTCCTGCAAAAGAGTTTCTGTTACTGTTTTATTTCCTGTTATGCGATTCATTTGCGTGGGTCAATACGGGTCATTACATGGTTTCATTTCCATTTTAGAATGTCAGTTATCATTCTCATTACTGCATTTATTTATTTTACTGTGGAGGAAATGGGCTTTATGTTCTTTTCTGCATAACTTGATACCTACTAACTGGTTCCTTACAAAGCTTTCACAGATTCGTTGTGCAATCACGAACCAAATATCTGTGGCTTTTCTAAAACACCAGTCTAATATCCCTTGACCTGTAATTCCCATACATTGGCCAGAATTTCTATCTTCTCCAAGTAAAATGCTGCCACAAACTGCTGGCCCTTATTGCATTTTATTTTATGCTAATATAAACCAAGAGAAATGCCACCAAGGTCAGTGAGGTCCCCCCAGCCATGCACCACAGGAGCAATCAGGTCTCTGGTTCCCCTTTCACGTGCTTTCTTTGGTGCAAAGGCTTGAAAGCAATCCGGTGTCATCGGGCTGGTTTTCAGAAGGCAGCTCTGTTCCAAGTTCATGAGCTTTCCTGTTCTCTGCCTTTACAGCGCTTTGCAGTTCTAAGCTCAGAATTCAAAATGTGGGTCTCGGCTGAGAACAGGAATACCTGCAGGACTGGGTATGCTTAGCCTCAAAGTCCCTTCTGAATTTCCCCACAAGAAGGGGGAAAAAGCCTTAGACCATTTTTCAAGTTTTCAAATTCAATTCAAAATTTGGACTTGGAAAGAACTTCATGCAGATTTTAAAATATCTTAATAATCATTATCTTAACTTGATGAACTCACACACTAATTACCAAGAAGCAGAAATACAGACATGCTTAAGAAAGGCTGCTCTTGAGGTGTTACTGGCCCAGGCAGATGCAGAAAGAAAAAGGAAATTTCCTGAGAAAGTCTGAGGTTTTCTGAGCAGTGGTGAAAGTAGAAGTTCAGATAGTTTGGACAAGGTTCAGGTAAAAATTAATTAGGTGAGCTGGAGAACAGGAAAGAAAGCTCTCTTAGCATAAGCTGATTGAACACAGTGCTATGAAGGAAACTGCTTCCCAGCTTTAACGGAGCCTGGTGTGGGAAGTCCACCTTCCTACCTATTCAACCCAGCTGGAATTTTTTCTCACCTGAAACCTGCTGCCACCAGGGAAAACATTGTTTACAAATGGGTCCGTTCCAGGAAGTCTAGATCTGTCCACAGATCTTAAAGTCTTTTAGTCCACAGCTACTGACACAAGCATTTCATCCTTGGACTAGTCCTGCTATTGGTATCAGCTACTTTACTCCTCAAATTAAAAAAAAAAAAAAAAAAAAGAAGAATAATCTGTTAGCCACAGAATGTGTGAAGTATGGTTTTCTGTGGGTTTGTTTCTAATGGTCAGGTTCTCTCACGTTTAGAAAGATGTATGCTCTGATAAAAGCTTCTTCCAGTTTGGGGCATTATTAAAGGCTCTTCCATGTGGACACGGATTGAATACAGCATGAGTTCAAACCACAGCCTTTTTCCCAGGGGACACACAGTAGGGTCTCTCTCCTCTACCTGACTGCCTTTTTTGTCAAGGCATGGAGGGATAATGTAACTTTGAGACCTCTTTCTGCCACATTTAATTGAAATTGTCCACTGGGTTAACAGGAGAACAGAGCAAGATCCATACTCTGAGATCGCGCCATTGCCTAGTCTTAGTCCTTCAAGTCAGGACCAAGATGTGCTCAGAAGAAAACTTTGCCTGGGCTGACACTTCAGAAAGGCTTTCCTGAAGGTCAGCTGAGCAAGACAAACTGGTCTTGGATTGGGACACCACACCCAGCTAACACTGAGACAGGCCCTGGGGAAAGCATGAATCCCATGCAAACAGCCACCCAGAGTAAACCATGCTTGCTTAGTCCGAGACAGATCCAAATATCCCACTCCCACCACAAAGGCTGCAGCAAGTGTGCACACAAGTTCACAGCCCATCTCCCAGCTGGCAAGCTATTGCTCTCTACCTGTGCTCAAAATCCAGCCTCCCCTTTGAAAGCAAAGGCTGCAGCTTCCCAGAAAAACTGAAATGCTGCCTGAACTCCATCCATGGGACTTCTGCCTGGGCAAGGACCGCAGGCCTGCTCCATGCCCCGTACAGGAGCGATCCCACACCAGCTCCCTTCCAGCATTCCAGCTTGCAAGGCACATGGGTTTGAGATATGAAAGCAAACCCTTGCAGCTGCGTTCTCCACGTCCCCACTGCAGCTGCAGGGAGTGGCTTTTCAGCTCTGGGTTGCTCTAAAAGCACTTCAAGAGGAGGCAAAAACAACTCTGTGCACTTTTGTTCATTTAAAATGTTCTCCCTTGCACTATCAATCACCAGCTGAGGATGTGTGCAGACTGCCAGTCAGGCTCTGCCTGCCGTGTAAGGACACACACCACTTTCTGCAGGGTGTCCCTCCCCATGTGCTCTTACACTAGATTCCATATGCTCCTTCTCCTGTTTAATTAGCGTGAAATATTTCTACCCTTTGTTATTTGAAAATCTATATCTCCAGGCTGGGGTTAAGTTAGCTGATTGTAATTGTACCAATGAAAGGATTGATCCCTGCATGCAGGAACTCGGCAGCAGAGAGCAGCTTTAGCAGCAGGATTATATGTAATTTACACATTGTTTGAGACCTTTTTTATGTCACCGCTGATATAAAGGGCCATAACATACATAAATACTAATAGAATAAGAATCAGCCCTGTAAAGTTCTTCCAGACAGATTCTTGACTGATGGATGGTCTCACTGGGACACTGGAGAGAGGTACTGATTTCTCCAAGTGCTGGTGTTAGCCTATTCCTCCTCAGCACACAGAAACCCACAGGACACTGCTGCACTAACAGAGAACACGCGCAATTTTAAGCCTGAACTTCTTTTTTTTGTTTGTTTCAACATTCACTCAAAACATTAATGAAGAATAAAATGCTGAGGGAGACAGCAGACAGAGTTTCAACCAGCCTTAATCAGCACTAAAGTCGATACTACCCAAGGATCTTCATGACTCTGCCAAAACAAACTGCTCTGTGGCCAGAGAAGAAAGTGGTCAAGCCAGCTCGATCCGTTTGATAGCCTCCCTAAGCAACAGCACAAAAATGCAGTGCTAAGGGTATTTTTATTCTCAGATGCAGGGTAACTGACATACACAACCTCTGTACAGCAGTAACTGGAGAGTGTTCATCCAAAAGACTGTCTAAAATCAAGTAACTGCAGGAAGTTGGGAAGCTTTCTTCACTGGGGTCATGCCTTGTATTACTGACAGCCTAGGTTTATTCCCCCCCAGTTTTTTATATTTAGGAGAAAAAAGTACAGGAGGCTGAAAAGAGTGCTACAAAGAAGAAAACTGAACAAACCTAACAGCCAAGGAATAGCTGTTCCTCATAAGAATATACACATTCCCAGGCAAATAAGGACAGTCAATACTCTGTTCTGTTTGCTATAACCTTGATAGCAGTCATTCTCTGTTTAAAACAGTCCTGCCATCCCGTCGGGGTGCAAAGTATCTCATGAGCTAGACAACCAAATCCAAACACAAGCCACAAAAAGCTACTCATCAGAGTAGATGTTTTGCATACAGCTCAGGATTAATTTCCTTAAATCACTGGGCAAGTATGGAACATACTTGCAATTGTCAGGACCAGCTAAGAAACAGGAAGATATCACTAAATCAAATCATTTGCTGAAAAAAAAATATTGATTCAGCAGCTCTGATAATGACAACGATGACCTTTGCCAGTTCTCAGGTGGATTTGAGTTTTAAAACTCTAAATAAAGACTGCTTCAGTTCAGCAGCTAGGAAAAGAGAAGCACAAAGCCTGGAAACTGATCTTCATTCTTTGCTTCTCACTTGCTCTTTATCTCTAGAAAGTCACTAGACCTATGCACGTGCAGCCACCTCCACAGCAGATGCAGTAATGATTATCTGCCCTGGGACAGGGATGAGATTTATCATAGTGTGTGGAGATTGCTATGGGGAGAACCTGATAAAGACGTTAGCACGAAGGAAAATTGCTGCTGTTTACTGTATTCCAAAAATACTTTTCAGTTGCTAAACTACTGAATGGGGTAAACAGTTCAACGTGGCTTTAGATGTCTCTGCCAACAACTCGGTGCAGCTTCATTCTTATCATCAACTTGTCTTCATCATGCAGGATGTCCTCTGCGAATGAAGAAAGGGAGGAGCCTTCAGAAGCTAAGAGCTGACTGCATTCTTAGTTATGAATGAGCTGCCTAAAAAATACACTTTTGCCTGTTCCCAAACCCACCTGGGGTTAACACATGGTTAGCTCCCCAAAGAGCACATGTGAATACCCCTCAGCCAACACAGTGCTTATGAGATGTTTGTTTTGAGCATCCTCCATTCCAGTCTGGGAAGTCTGGCTTTCACACTGCAGTCACACAGGTAGGCTACACATACATCCTGAACAAATGACTTCTAATTCCAGTTTTTGTGTTTAACTTCCATTTCTGACAGAACAGCAAAGAAAGTCAGGTAACCTCTTGTTTATGGGAGGATACAGGTATTTTTGTGAGAACAGTGAACCTACTTACTAAGTATGACAGAAAATCTCCAAAAACAGCGAAGAGGAAAGGCACAACACTGTGACTGCCTCCAACAGCCCTTTAGAGACTGGCTAGGCATGTGGGCTTCACTAGTTCTACTTGGAAACACTGACATTAAGTATGTAGCTCTGTATGTTATGTTTCTGAGGGCTCTACAAGATCCTAACACACACATATTACATTCTTTCCCCTTTTTTTAGGTTTAAAAAACAATCAATCAATCTACATTATTCCTGCTGTAAGCCACCTTGTCTCCCTTTCTCTCGTTCACTGTCTGTGGGCTGCAAAACCTTCTAAACCAGCAGCCTGGTTTAAAAGTCTCCCTTCCACCAAAGCTGGTATTTATTAAGACAAGATCAAGCAGAAGTAGATGGACCACATCTCAGCAACTCACAAGGTTACATGGAGATACTTCAGAAGTCTACACCCAAGGAAGGAAGGAAGGAAGGAAGGAAGGAAGGAAGGAAGGAAACAGGGGAGAAGAAAGCAGAGAGGACCTAGTCAGAGCTCAGTACTAAACAGCGTGGAGGAGAGGGTTTGCAGATGCTTTCACGCAGCACAGGCTGGCACTGCAAAGCCATGCCCGGTATCAGCACAGGCTGCCTTGATTTAAAAGCAGGAATTTGCTTCTGCAAAGCCTTATGGCAGCTTTTTCACTCAGATATAAAATGTTCATGTTGCCAGAGCAGAAAATGTCCTTTTTCATGGGAAAAGCAATTGTTGATGCTGGCAATTGACTGAGGCTTACAGCCAAGGGTTTAACATGGCAGCATTCTTTTGCCTTAAGTGGATTCTTGGACCCCTACTCTGTTGCAAAAGAGGTCCGTGTGGAATATGTGCTCTCCAGCCTAAAAATGGAGCTCTCCTCCCTCCGCCAGCGCGGGCGGGACGACAGACTCTTGCTTAGCTGGTCCAACAGCTGGGATACAGCATGGGTCCCCACCAGAATCTGATCACCTGAAATGAAAGTGTTAACATGGACTTGGATGCAAGGCTGGTATTTTGTTATCTTTTTGCAAAGTGAATTCTTAGTTGTGAACCGAAGGCATTACAGGGAAGGAAAAGGCCACTTGGCCTAATAAACTTTCCCCCTTTGGGGTTAGCTGAACACCACCTCCTTCAACCCTCCCCGTCTCTCTCTGCAGAAATAAAATATGTCTCCTTTCCTCCTGAGCTCATTTATAAAAGCTTGATTTAAGGGCCTAACTTGGCAACATGTTCCATATGTCTGTTACCCTAGGAGCGTGCAGGCAGTGGGCCAAAGGCAGAGCTCGTGCAGCGGGCACAGCTCTCCCTGCTTGCTCTCGGAGCGGTACCCGCCTTTGCCTGGGTTTAATTGGCTCCAGCCTGCCTACGGTTACAGAAGAGTGCTGGCGATGAGGAAAGCTGAGTTGCATTCCCAGCTCTGCCAGAGGCTTGCCATGAGACCTAAGGGAAAACAATCTCCTGGCTGTGTTCTGCCTCAGTTTACACAGGCTCTGAGCTACTCATCCCCTCCGAGGGAGCTCTGTGAAGCTTAATTCATAATGGCAACTACTAAGTCCTGCAGAAGACAGGCAAGGAATACCATGCAATGCATGCTGTAAGCAGAGGGGCAGTATCAAAACCAGGGCAGCTACACAACAAAACCCTGCCTTGCAGAGACTCGTTAGAAAGGAGGGATATTTAAAATCAAATTAAGTTCTGGACTAAATTCTGCAGACTCTGACTTTACAAGCACAAACTGTTCCAGTGAAATCCAAGAGAACAGGAACATGAATAAGAATCAGCGTGAAGGTGCTCACAGGGGCAGGCTCTGCGTGACTGGTCCTGACTATGTAGAAGAGTAATTACAGAAATCAGGTTGGTGGGATCAGAATTGGAGAAGAAAACTCAATAGCAGTGTGTTTACCAGTAGCTTTTTGTTCCTTTGATTACTGCAGAAAGCAAAGAGCAGCCAAAAACTTTCCTGCCAGGAATTTCAGAACCAGACAGAACTGATCCTTTCCCCCAGCTTATCAATTCACATGATGCTCTTTTATAAAGGATTCTATGCAGAAAAGTGAGACTGTTTTGACACTGCAGTTATACCAGAGCCTGCTCTTTTTTCACCAATGATATGAGACACCTCAGACATGCCCCTCCTCACCATGTAAGATCACCAAAAGAGAGGAGCAACTGTGCTGAGAAACTCCCCTCCTGCTGATCCCACCTTTACCAGAGCTGCCAACAACCCTCACCCTTGCCTTGAAGCATACAGAACATCACCACCATGGCTACAGCACATTTCCCTGGTGGGACTGGCAGGACTGAACTGCCTGGGCTGGTAAGGAGAGAGGGTCAGGCCCCAAATCCTCCTACTCCATGCATGGCTGAGAGTATGAAAAAAAAATAATAATAATGAAGAGTTTTGCCCAGCTACATTTGCTTTGCAACCCCCCCACATAAGCAAAAAAAAATGTTTGTTGAGGTCCAGCAGTGCTCTGTTTTGCATGCTGTGTCCTGCCTCCCCTTGCAGGGGGACCACATCCATCATTGCTGCTTGTTTTGGCAGCACCCCACTTCGGGTACTGGGATTTCTCTGTCTACCTTGCAGCACTGGAGAGCAGTAAAGCGGGCTTTGGAGAACACCACCCCGCTCGCTGTCACGTTCATTCACTGTGTGGTGAAGTGAAGCCCATTGTGAACGGACTAAAAATCATCTCAACTGTCAGCAGAAGGATTTGCACAACTTGCTTCTCTCCCTCGAAGAGTGACTGCAGTGTGAAAACATGCTGTTCAGCCAGTAGCAGCGCTAGCTGTTTTCAAACAGAGCAAGCTGGGGGAAAGGGGGAGTTAAAAGAAAAAAGGTCCTGTAAAGAATTCCTTTTAGGTGAAGCCAAATAGACATTTACTGTAAATCAAACAGACCAGCTTCCCCATGAGTTTTTTTTCTTTTCTCGCACCCCCCAGAAGTCCCTCCCCACAGGTGGCAGATATTAGACCCTGCACACCTCGGGCAGATGCAGCAGCCCATCACCAGCGGTCTCAGACTGCCCTCTACAGCCTCCTCACCCAACCAGCTCTGCAGCTCAGCTCCAGGCTAAAGACCTGCCAAACCTGTCACAACTTGTGACATATTAAAGATACTGGAGTGTCACATATCAGGCAGATAAGGCAGTAACAGTGAGCCATCCGCTCGGGGAAATGGATGGCTCACAGAGGGTCTCTCCACTTGGACTCCTCCAGTACAAGAGAGGATCCTGCAATCATCATTTATTACCAGTTCTTCCACCGACTGATTCCTCCTCCACCCTCAGACCTGCAGATCACAGCCGACCTCAGCAAAGGAAAACTCCCTGAGAAGAAATGAGTCACCCTCTCACCACCCACTCACACCCCTGCACCCCTCTAACATGTCTTTCCCCCCCTGCATTGGACCCAAGCACAGCTGACATTTTTCAGGCGTGTCCTTCTTCGGTCCCTAATTACACACCCAAATATCTTCAGGATGAAGTTGGTGTTTAAGAGATAGCAAATGTTTGCCCTGACCTTTACAGCTGGTGACTTTGAAAATCTGTTACCATGTCCCTTTATTCCCTCCTCCATGGATTTCTTCTGTAGCATCAGGTTATTGCTAGGTGGCAAAGAGGGACAGTGGCAGATAAGAGAAGGAAGATGCCTGATGATTTTTAATTTTTAAATACAAGGGAAAAGACCACAAATCCTGCAACACAGATCTATTGCAGGAAGCAAAACATCCCATAATGGTGACTCATGGAATTAAAGGGAGGAGAAAAGTCTGTCAAACCAAGCCCAAGTATCACAGGCCATAGACAAAAGGCAACAAAAGAGCCCCCACAACACGTGTGTATGCATGTATAAATATACACACCATGTCTTCATTAAACCCAAATAAAGTTTGTACACCTTCCCCATGGTGGCTGGTAAGAGCTTGTGTCCCAGAAGAATGGCTTTAATCTCATTTCAGACTCAATAATATAGTGCCAGATGTTCTTGGAAATCTATTTTGCCCCTGTACATTGTGCAATTAACCTTTCAGTTTCCCCGAGATCAAATTAGAGCTGTGGAAATGTTTCCAAACCTCTCTCTTAACAAGAGAAGCATGGGGTGTTTGAACCAACTGCTGAGCCATCTTCCCAGCCCTCTGCTCCTCTGGATGTGCCAGGAAGGATGTCAGGCCAGCTAGAGATGCCATTGTGTCACTTGCAGGGGGTAAAAATATAAACAGTCCAGGCTATTTTATCAAGTTTCTGAGGTCTGAGCTTGATTCTAAACAGTACACCTTAAAGAACTGGGTTTCATTTGATCACAGACATTTCCTACAAATGGTGGGCATATTTTTCCAGAAGGAAATGGCAAGCACAGCATTTCATCCAGCAGCCAAGGATGCTGGTAAGCCCACGGCCAGCAAACTGACAAGTGATCCAACAAGAGGATTTTCTGGGTAAGCACACTGGTCTGTGCCAAGCTCTGCTGGTAGCAGCTCACACAGATGCAGCAGTGTGGGTTTGCTCCTCAGACCAGTGACCAACCTGGGACAAGTAATTTGTCACACCTATGGCCACATCCTAGGTGCAGAGACAGAGCTCCCTACCTGTCCTGTCAACTCAGCACCCACTCAGACTGTGAGTGGGCTTTGGGCTAGCTGAATTCTGATCTCAGTATTACCCAGGCCTTTTTAACTCTGGAGTCACTTAGATACTTTTGCATCCTATTTCTGAGCATGAAATTCCAAGTAAGCTGTTGGAAATTATTTTAAAGGGCTTATTACTCAAGAAAATGTAAAAGAGTTAAAAATTAAGTACAAGAAATTTTCCTGTAGTGCCCAGGAGCAAACATTGAACCTGAGTTATGAGAGATTTAAAAGACCCCTGACAAGTACCTCTTAGGCAACCCAAGACGTTAAATCTCTCTATCATCTCCTTAATTCCATCACCTGGCATTTCCAGCCAGCCACAGGAAAAGCCAGAAAGCAAACAGAAAGGTAGCAGCAGCTCAAGAACACATCAAAGGTTGCTCGGTCCGAGGGTTTTATTTACTCACAGGTATTGACAGGATGTTATCCCTGTAGCTTGAGAGAAGGAAAAGTGTTTGTTTGTGTTAGCAAGTATCTGCTGGTTCTAAAATATTGACATAGCAGAACCTCAGTGTTTTCACTGCAAACCTCCCCTGCAGGACACATCGATAGGGTATGGTCTGTGTGTTACGTAGAAAGACAGAGTTTTAATTTTTCATTTAGCCCAGAGCACAGCGAGCTAGATAAACCAGAAGAGCCCAAGCAGGAGCAAACTTAACTTTTCCATTACAAGACGGCTTTGAGGCATGTGTACGCTTGTTATTTATGAAGCTGCTACTATTGTTTTAATGTAAAGAGGATTCCAAGCCCACTGTCAGCTAGGAGGGGCCAGCTGAAAAGCTCTCAAAGCCAGCTCCTCAGAAAAGTGCTGTCCTATTCAGGGCAGCGGTTCCTGTATCATGACTGAAGCGCTATTGAAAAAGTAAACAAATATTTTTATTACGAGATGATAAAAGGGTTTGAATAGAAAAGCTGGCCAGATATGAAAACAAACTTTCACATATAAGGGCTTTTGATGCACATGATTTACTCTGATGACAACAGGCCACGCTGAGAAGTGCTGAAAGCTTATTAATATGATACAAAAGACTTTTGTTTATCAGTTGCCGGACTGCATGGGAGCTGCAATAAGCGAGCAGCGACGTGGCTGGTGTCCTGTCTTTGGAGCTGCATCATGAGGGGAGGTTTAGAAAACACTGCTGGCACAGAGCACTGGAATAAAGCCCGCTTTCAAAGTCAGAGGACAGTGGCGCTGCTGTTACAAGCACGGCTCAGAGGTCTGGAGCTCTGAGGGCTGACCTCAGCACCCAAACGGTTCCATCTTTGCTTCAGCCCCAGAACGGCAGCACCTCCCAGTCACGAGCTCAGCTTAGCGCTTTGGTGCTGCATACATTTTATCATGGAATGGTTTGGGTTGGAAGGGACCTGAAAGCTCGTCCAGTTCCAACCCCCCTGCCAGCAGCAGGGACACCTTCCACTAGACCAGGTTGCTCAAAGCCTCAGCCAACCTGGCCCAGAACACTTCCAGGGAGGAGCAGCCACAGCTTCTCTGGCCAACCTGGGACAGGGTCTCACCACCCTCACACCAAAGAATTTCTTCCTCATATCTCATCTCAATCTCCCCTCTTCCAGTTTCAAGCTGTCACCCCTTGTTCTGTCACTCCCTGTCCTTGGCCAAAGTCCCTCCCGAGCCCTTCAGGTACTGGGAGGCCACTGGAAGGTCTCCCCGGAGCCTTCTCTTCTCCAGGCTGAACAGCCCCAACTCTCTCAGCCTGTCCTCACAGCAGAGCTGCTCCAGCCCTGGCATCATCCTCGTGGCCTCCTCTGCACTGGCTCCAGTAGCTCCATGTCCTTCTGCTGTTGGTGGCCCCAGCACTGGAGGCAGCACTGCAGGGGGGGTCTCACCAGTGCAGAGGGGCAGAATCCCCTCCCTGGCCCTGCTGCCCACGCTGCTCTGGGTGCAGCCCAGGACACGGTTATTGGCTCTGTGCTGCCAGCGCACGGTGCTGGCTCGTGTTGAGCTTCTCCTCCCCCAGCACCCTGAGTCCTTCTCCTCAGGGCTGCTCTCAAGCCATTCATTGCCCAGCCTGTATTTGTGCTTGGGGTTGCCCTGACCCAGGGTCAGGACCTTGCATTTGGCCTTGTTGAACTTCATGAGGTTTGCACGGTCCCACCTCTGCAGCCTGTCCAGGTCCCTCTGGATGCCATCCCGTCCCTCCAGCGTGTCAGTTGCACCACACACTTCTCCCGACACTTCAGAGGCAGAATTCAGTAGCGAATGATTTTTTGTTTGAGACCCAAAGAGCTCAGTTTGAATTGAACAAGGATGGAGCCACTGTAGGGAGGTCAAAACACGAGCCTCATGTCAAAACTGGAAACAGGTCTCCCACTCTGGGGGTCGCATGGGCTAAAATCCCAAACGGGCACAGAAGGACAATGCCTTGGTGCACACCACTCCAGCTCTGGCTTCAGCCTTGTTTTCATCCATCTCCTATAAATCCCAGTTGCAGGAAGGCATAACAGTAAGTTTCTATTGGGGGGGGGGGGGAACGCAAACAACAACAAAAAACCCCAACCCACCAAACACAAACCCAATTTCTAGGATCAAGGGCCACTGTCTGCATTTAGATTACTGTAAGATATTAATAACAAAACCCTACAAGCTCCCGAGTTCCTCTGGGAGGATGACACTGGCCTGCAGCACTGCAGTGCTCACTGCAAACCCCAAAGCCACTTGAAATTAATCTCATTTCATATTTGATAAAGCACTCAGCAGGAACAGGAAGCCTTTTATCAGTGACAGCACAGCACTGGTGATGAAGTACAGTATTGCTCCCCCACACCTCTCCCAGACAAACATCATTCAACCAGCAATACCAAGCACTGGAAATCCCTGCACTGGTACCAGTACTGCCCATGGTCAGACAAGCAGGAACACTCCTCGTTGCCCCTCATTTTTCCTGCTAAGGAAGATCCCCAGTTCAGGGCTTTTAGAGCACTTTCCCTGTGCTGAAGGACTCACAATGTCTAGTCAAAGAGTATTAGTCACAGCAACAATTTAGTGACAGATTATCTCCTTTCCTGACAGATAAGGTCATGTGCAGAGCTTTAAAGGGAAAAAAAAAATAAAAATAAGAAAAGAAGCAAGTAGAAAATATCTTCAAAAAGTCACTGTTTTCCTGAAAAGCTTTAGGTTCCTTTTTTTTTTTCCCTCCAGCAAATCTTCAAAAAGGCTGCCTAGCACAAAACATTGGCCTTCCCAGCCAGGCTTCTGGTAGGTTCACCACCTAACTCTGCCACAGGCACCAGCAAGGCCACCAGCAGAACCCAGCCCTCAAAACATCTCCCAGCTAAAGCACTGGACCTCTGGGTAGACATCTGCTTGAGGCTGTCCAGCTGGCCAGCACCATCCAACCCACCATTCAGAAGCTCAGAGCCACATCTCAGAAGAAGCCAAGATGCCTACAGTGTGAAAACTGAGCAACTCTGCTTCAAATAAGAGCTGAGACACGGCAAAATACTCGCAGGCTTTTGTGAAGCTTTTTCTGTTCACATCTCATATGATTGTGCTGTTCTGTGAATAAAGGGAGACTCTTTCTCTGATGCAATAAATACAACAACTTTTAAGAATATTCTAACCATTTCAAAGGGAGAGGAAGAGAGCAAATAATTGAAAAAGACAGAAAATGGTCATATTCTGTGTAAAATGTGACGTAATATTGTGTCCACGGCCACTGCTACATCCTGTCATGCAAGAACCCAAACTGAGTTTTGCAGGGGGTCTCCTACTCAAACCTGCCCTGTGAGGGAAAGCCACGTCTCTGTAGGTCTTCCAGCTGGCACAGAAGCAGCAATAAGGTAAGCAGGAGAGATTCTGACCTTGCCCTGACGGTGAAGGGCATAATTAACTGAAGGTGTAGAGCTCTATATGACAGGTGAATGAATATTCAGAAATAACCATGACACTAGACTGTCTGGAAGAGCTGAGATACTTCCAGTAAGAGCTGGACAAATTTAACAGTGATGTTTCTATTAGTTTCAGTGGATCTCAGATCAGCTAAAGGAAAATATTCATTCATAAATAAAATGCAGGTGAGTTTAGTTACAAGACATCCCCATCTACTTGAGCAATATATATTTGTACAAGGATCCAAGACCCCGAATGACTCCTCCTATACTAGGATCCCCCGAGAACATGATTATGCTTTTCAAAGCTATTTAAAAAAAAATTGAAAACAAATACTATCAAGTTGATATACTCCTTGTACTAAAAACTGTGGGTCCTTTTGAGAAATCCCAGCCCAAACAGGTCAGGTTCAGCCCACACAGCATACACAACAGAGAAATATTTACAGATATATTCAGAATACAACAGAAAAGCCCCATGCTCTTCCTCCTTACCCAGGAAATTATTCAAATGTGGAACAAATTATTTCTACGTAAATTATGTAAAACTTTAAAGGACAGCCTAGAGAGAAGAAAGGAGGAAGAAAGAACACCCATTTACACATGCTGCAGTCCTGGGGCTGCTCCAGGGGTGCACATGGATGACAAAAGCAGACAGTAGTGGCTCCAAACAGCCCAGTACACCCACTTGTGCTGTGTTTGAAACTTCTGGCCTCAGTGGGCTTCTCCTCTGCAGCTGAGCCCCGTAGCACAGCGCTATCACCCACGGTCACAGCCATTTCTGCTGTCCACCGCGCTGCACGTGCTCGTGCCACACGTCACTCGGGTCTCTGGCTTTCAGTTTCATAAGGTTTCAAGACATCGCTGCTAAATTCATCCAGGCCCAGCTTCTAGACCTGTATATCTTAGAGTCACTATCTGTCCTTAAATAAAATTCAACCTGTAATTAGAAATCTCACTCCATGAATTATGAATTCCTCTTTTTTATTTGTCCACAGATGGATCACACAGGCATCACTCAACATTGCTATTATTAATATCCTGGTAATTCAAACACTTTCTGCCAAGACCCCTGGCTGCAGCTGGTTAGTAGAACATCTTCTGCACGTGGTTGACGTTGGAAGAATGACAAACTTTGACTGGATGTAGATACTCAGATTAAGGATTTGAAATTTCCTCCCTTGGAATAACTTCTGATATTCAGATAAATTTGCTGTTTCTGGGAATATTTGGCCAAGTTCATCTCCTGGCAGGAATAGTCTTCTATTGCAAATATAAAGGGACACAAACTAATGCCATTTTAAAATTCAGATAACTATTTGTAGATTATTTATCTATGTTTACATTATTCCTAAGAATGCTGGTTTTGTCCTGGTTTGATCATAAAGAAGTTCTGCGACCTCAGAGCAAAAGGGAAGAAGGAATAAAATATCTGCATCAACTACAATCATCCAATACACAGCAGACTCAACTGGTATTTTTCCAACTTGCTTTCTGTTGGGATTTTTCTTCTTTGTTTTTCACAATGTCAGCTGAAAATAAACTGTAACTACATAAGGAAGAAACATAAGTCAAATCATCTCTTGGCTGTCCACAGAGGAAGTCTCCAGACAGGGGGCTATGAGACCAGAGATGCTGTAGGTGGTTCCTTATGACCCCAAGTGAGTCTGGAAGCACTCACTGCGCTCACTTACAGCCAGGCTATGCAGATTGACGGGCTCAGGCCAGTAACACTGGATCTCTGCAGTGTGTCTGGGTGACACCCCTTTCCTCAGTTACACTATTACTGTAAGTATGTCCTGAGAGCTCAAGTTGCACATACATTGCACCACGCACAGTTTTTCTTTCTGTAGGTTATTCCAGCTCTCTCCTGCCCGCTGCCCCTGCTCACCAAAAGCTGAGCACACCTTGCGGGAACGCCTTTGGCATTTCAGAGTGTCACTCAATCTCATATGCTTGACTTACCATACAAAGAAAATAACTATGAAGATTCAGGCCATGCTGCCAAGAGTATCCAAGACCAGGGCCCTGAGGGAGGGCCCAGAAGACGACTGTGACACTACTCTTGTTAGTCATGGTTGGCAAATCCTGCCTAGGCTCCAGCTGCGCAGGCAGCGCAATCACCTCACATGTGACCTGAGTCCAATGTAAGGGCCAGGAGAACACCTGGCTCCAGCAGGAACACACTTGAGGTCAGCTGACTTTTGTCTGTCCTAAAAGCCAGGAATCTCACTTAAATATGTTCTGGGCTCAAAGCATAAAGCTGGAAGCCCGTCCTCTTATGACTTCCTACTCCTTTCCAAAGAGTCACTGGAATATTTGTTCCACTTCCCTTGTATTCGTCCTGGGATGGCAGATTACCAAATCCTCATCCATTTCCTGAGTAAGAGCACCCACTTCCTAATTAAGAGAAATGCTGTTTCCTATTCCCAGCAAACCAGAAACAGCCACACTTCTTCAGGACAACACAGTGATTTTTTTTCTTTAAGCATATACCCTGCAGGTTGGATTCTGACCTGAGACAGCTCTGCTCTCCCCACTGGTGCCGCTCCAGCTGGTACACGAGCTTGCTGTTCACTGAAGGCAGCCAGAGCCCAGACACCCACTGGGTATAAACTTGTACAACTGCACCAGTTCTGCAGGAGCACTGTGCATTTACAGTGACTGGGGACGTGGCCCAATGTTTTCCAGCTACTCACTGAGAGTAAAGAAGCAACACAGCCCCTTACAGCTGGAGGGAGGAGGAGTTAAAGCTCTGCATGACTCCTGAGCCTTCAGCAACCTGATACAACAGCAAGGCTGGCTTCTGAGAACCACCACAGTGCCTCAAGGCACATCAGACCTCGAGGAGTGCATGAACAAGGCTCCTCTTGAGCCTCAGCCACTGCACCACCTCCTGGGACACACCAGAGAATTTGGCAGAGCCACCACACGCTGGCTACCCACACTGTGGCATACACATGCCATGGGCGAACACAGTGCAAAGCCTCTGCCTAAGGCCCACCTCAAACTGGCACCTGAGACAGGACTTGTGCCCAAGCCATTCCAACAGTCCAGGCTCAACAGAGAGTTTAGGCAGAACTGTAAATTCATTACGAATTACCACCCTTATTAGTGAATACTTAATGTGAAGAATCTGCCTTACCATCAAATTAAAACAGTGAGAGAGATTAAATAATTAAATCTTCTTTCACTGTGAATTTCTACAAACCAAAAGCAACACCCAGACTTGCCATCAAGACTCCCCAGTACTATCAGCTCATGTTTCCAGCATCAGCTAGTGACTGCAGAATGGGAATCTCCTCCAACTAAAAACAAAAAAGCCATGCCTTTCTGAAATGCTGAGAATTCACTCTCCACAAACAAAGAAGCCTCTTTAAGAAGAACCATTTGAAAGCTGAGGCATAGTCACTGCTGAAAACATTGGCCTTTATAATTAGCAAAATATTAGGAGAGTTCCTGCTTCCTTTTTGAGAAGGACAGATCCTTACCTGTGCCCTGACAGTGGTGTACCTTCGCTTGACACGTCACCCTGGCACTAGCCAAGGGGAACACAGTGGGCTTTAAGAAACTCCACCTTTCAGAGGCTGAACAACAGACTGGACTTCTTGCAAGACTTGAGCTGCAAAGTGTTAATTCTGTCATCTTTGAGCACGCCGTTATTAGGACTGCAGGGTACTCAATTAGCTCTTTTTTTCTTTTTATTTAATGGCATTACAGTATGATTGGTAACACAGACATCCCCACTGGCTGCATGGGTTGCACTTATGCCACATGAAAAACAGAAAATTTGTAACATAAAATCTGGTCCTTTGCCAGATTTCTACAGGGCATTAGTAACAAACTGGTGAAGCTCATTAGAAAAAAAAAAAAAAGAAAAAAAGAAAAAAGAGAGAAACCTATAACCATTAAAAGCCCATTAAGCAGCATGTCATTTTGTAAAGCTAAATAGCCCACAGTAATCAAAAGCATATGAACCCCAGCTGGGTTACCCAGCAAATTGTTTCGATTTAGGGGGGAGAATTCATCAAGAAAGATTGTTCCTAGGATTGGGTTGATTTTTCTCCTTCAGTTGCTGGCTCCATGTCCCATTATAATTACAGTGATTGATGCACCTTGCAGACAAAGGTGAAGAGTGACCAGAATAGCCCCAACATCTGCTCAATCCCAGCCACCGCCAGTGCGGGAACTCTGCGGAAAGGCACATCGCTTGCGGTTATCCCAGCACCGCCCACCAGCTACACAGGAAGAGACTTCACTCCCGTTCTCCCCCTCACCTCACTTGTACGTGGGTGATGAGCCAGCTTTTCCCATCCCCGCTCCCCAGGTAAAATGAGAGGAGTCACTGTCATTACAGCTTGGCATGAAAAAAATCACTTGCTGATGGAAAAAAGAAAGAAAAAAAGAAAAAAAGAAAAAATCCAAAAGCCACAGAGGACGAGTCCTATCAGTAAGTGCCACGCACCTCCTCTTCCCCAGACAGAGACACAGTCACCTGTTCCCAGATATGTGAGCAACACCCACAACTCTCAGCTTGGAGTAAGGCAGCAGAGAGAGCAGCACAGCACCGAGAGCCCGGGCACTGCTCACCCCCTCTGCACCTGATCTCTTTGGTACTTCTGCAGGTATCTCTGAAAAGCTGGCCCCTGGGTCTCCCTTCAGCAAGGCATGGCAGCACGCACCTGGATGGAAGCGTGTTCCACTGAGACAGTTTAAGGTTTTTAATGCAATATCATCTAATAGCTCGCTGAAGTGGGACTGCAGCTTCTCTCTGCTCCCAGCTGTACAACAGAAATAACTCCTCTCTATGGAATTTAAAGCCAGATGACTGCCCAAACCAAAAGAGAAGAAACTAATCTATCAAATGACACAGTTCTGCCACATCTTCCATTTTCAGATGTGCCTTGCAAGATTTTCCTGAAGGCTTTTAACACAGGTGATTTTTTTTAAAGCCCTCCATTTTACATTATTGGGGTGGGGGATGCAGGGCGATTAAAAATCTCACTGAATTGAAAACTCCGTTGACCTGCCCAAGCGCACAAGAACAGCACGTTACGTCTTTATATACGAGGTCTTTTAGAGTAGCTGGACTCAGACCTTCGACCTGCCCTGAGAACTTACACTTCTAGCTCTGCTGGGAGAAGCAGCAGTTTGGAAATTGGTACTTTATGGAAAGTCCACAAAAGTTAAAGCCGAAACTCCAGCCTCTCTGTTCTGGAGAGTCACGGCTGTCCTTGAGTGTTTTTACAAGAGAGTTTTCAGGGCACCCAAAGGGCCTGAAATCATCCAGTGGCTGAAATGCATCATCTCTACCTAAAGATGAATTTGAGAATCTGCAGCACAGGTTTCAAACCTACAGCCCCTTTGTAAAAAAGCATATGCAGCTCTTCAAGCACTGGGGTTATTTTCACAAGACATCTCAGTCAAGCTGGACAGTTTATTTACAGCAGAAGCCTGCTGCTGAAGAAGAGCTTTAGATGGTACATCGCTGAACTGACAACACTAAAGTACAGCAAAAATTCATCCAAATGCTGAATTTCTGCCAGTGCACTTCCCATTGCAAGTAACAGGATGCAAATGGAAAAATCAGATGATATCTTAAGCTCAGGAGAGTCAAATTGTATTTGTTGCAACTGTTGGGTGTGGCCATTGTAAATCATACACAGGTAACGCTCCTCAAACGTGCACATATTCACACTGGCTCATGGTTAAGAACTGACAAGAAATAAAGCAATGCAAGAGAATTGCTCTCTCCTCTAGTCCTTGTGGCATAAGAGTACACAGAGACACCTGACAGAACTTGAGTTTTTACTATTAAAAAACCAAACAAATAACAAACCCACACACATTTGTAGGTTTAGAAGTGTTCGTTTTTATCAACCATTTCTATCCGTTACAGGGCTACCTACGTGAGTGCCTACATCTGCTTTGGAGAGATGCCACAAAACCCAACCATCTCACACACGTCTTGAAACGTCCAACGCTTGCTTTCGTTTCTGCTTCACAAGATCTGATCTCTGACAAAACAAATCATGGAACCCCAGACTGGTTTGGGTTGGGAGGGACCTTAAAGCTCATCCAGTCTCAACCCCCCTGCCAGCAGCAGGGACACCTTCCACTAGACCAGGTTGCTCAAAGCCTCATCCAACCTGGCCGAGAACACTTCCAGGGAGGAGCAGCCACAGCTTCTCTGGCCAACCTGGGACAGGGTCTCACCACCCTCACACCAAACAATTTCTTCCTCCCCAGCACAGGGCCATGGTCCCTGCCAGGCAGGTGGGAAGCAGCACATGCCATGTGGCTGCTGCTTGTGCCGTGGGCAGGAGGGTTTGATTCCCTTCCCTCCATCCACTCACAAGTTTTCCCCAAAGCCCTGGAAGCCTCAGTCCCTGTGTCAAACTGGGGTATCCAGTTCAAAAGCTATTCGAGAGGGACCTGCACACAGACAAACAGATGGAAGGACAGCTCAATCACAAACCTTATTTTCATGATGAAACAGAACAACAGAAGTATCCTCTCTTCTGGCCTACAGAATGTGAAGTTTTACAGTCTATTTTATTAGCTATTGAGGGAGGCAGTAACTAAGCTGTAAAAACTGCAATGAATGACACTAAACTGCTTAAAAGACTCTTTATTATAGGAAGCACACACATTCGTGCACGCAGATCTGAATAACCCAGGTTTTCTGCATCTGCAAAGCTGCAGTGGGAATTTCATGACTACAGGTCCCCTTATAGCAACTGGACATCCTGAGAAAAAAATTACAAATATGAAATTCAATAGGACAAGTGTAAGATAGGCAGGAATAACTAACTGCAAAAATAAAGAGTGGTGATCAACTGTTGTGTAGCACATCTTCAGAGGGGCATCAGAGGGCTGCAGCTGATCCTCAGCAGGACATGCCAGTGCTCCTGGAAAAATGGAATACTTTGCACTGGGATTAATAAACAAATATACATTCTAAGACACCTGAAGCAATCTTTCTGTTATACCCACAGTTATATCTCAGCCGGATACTGGGCTCAGTTTTGAGCCCTGTACCTTAAGCAAGATGTAGGTCAGCTGAAGAGAAGGCAGAGATTTGGGATTATTTAGCCTGAAGAGTAGAAGACTCTGGGGAGATGTGATAACATTTTCAAGTCCATGGTATGTTACTGCAGAGAAGAAAGAAACATTTGTTGCTGTACCTTTGGAGCAGGATAACAACCAGTGGGCTTATACTGCAGCAAGAAAATTTCAGGCTGGCATTTACAGGAATAAGAACATCAAAGTGCAAGAACAGAAAGTCCAAGAAAGCCGCAGGGCAGTTGCTCCTGGAGAGCTTTCAAAAAGAAGTTAGACAAACATGCTAGGTGTGACACTGCTTTCATTGATCCTGCTCTCAGGTAGGGAGACAGATAACTGCCTGAGATGCTGCCCACCCCTACCCTTACCAGTTTTAGTATGAAATCAGAGGAAATGAACACAGAAAATACTCTTTCCTCTTCTCTACTTATTTTTTTCCCCCCAATTTTTCACCTCAAGAGTGGCTGATTTCAACTTTAATCTGAGTGCTGGCCAAAGTTTAAGATTTTATTTGAACTGAACTGACTCTCTTCCTTCCACAGGATGAAGCCAAGACAGCTCCTGGGATAAAACAAATGCTACAGTTGAATTAGGGCCACAGTAATCTAGTTTGGGAAAAGTTTACACATCAGTCATTCTGTTGGACCTGCAGAAAGGCACTGATATCTTTGCAAGATTGGGGACATGATTTCTGCTTCCTCTAACAGCACACAAACGGGTTCCCCAAGCTCATTTGAATTCTGTACATAATCAGGATGTAGCCCATAGCTCCACTGATTTGTGAGGTTTATGTTCCGTAGTTGAATTTACCTCCAGGGGTTTGGCACCTAATTCACTGAACAAGCAGAGATTTTAAGATAAATCTGGGAAAAATACAGAAGAAAATAAAACTGCTATCTTAATGCACAAAGAGAAAATACTACTAGGGGAAGTGGAACAAGCAAAGTAGAAAAGACCAAACTGGATAATAATGTTCTCAGCTAAAGAAAAAAAAAATAAAAAAAAAAAAAAGGGAAGCGTCAGACAGAGACTTTACATGAGTACCCTAAAACAAACAGGGCTGCTGTTAAGGGATTATTTAAACAAGTCAGGAGAAGTCAGCACCAGTTAATGATGAGTTTGTTAGCTAACAGGCTGTTAACACTCAAACAAACTGGTCATTAAATGTGGTTACTACTTATTTTAATGGAAATTTATTAGAACCTTTATTTAAAGGTTTAATGGGATGGAGAGCCCCAGCATGCACACCTGGAATCCTACAAATCTAAACAACACAGACTTCAAGCTGCTTTGCGTGGATTTGAAACAAAAAATAAAAGTAAACCTTTCCCAGCATCAACGACCGCTTTTCTCTAGCAAGAGGATATCAGACGAGTTTGAATACTCCGATAGCTTCATATTTAACAAGAACCACTTGAATCTTCATTACTTTGTAGTGCCATTATGGTAAGTGGTTCTGATCTGTGTCCTTTAGAAGCCCATTGCAAACCTCGTTATTATTAGACAGAAGTTTGATAAAGCTCTTAACGTTGCCTCTCATGCATCTTCATCCCCTCAGAGTTTAGCGGAAGAAAAAAAGGGGAAAAATAAAAACAGAAATAGTAGTGGATTAAAGGGGAAACAGAAGCAATAAAAACTTCAGATTTTTTTTGGTTCATTTCCATGATAAGTTACAAAAAAATCAACTTGCTCAGGAAAAAGAAGAGAAATGAATCTCTAGAGTCAGACTATCTACTGGCACACACTGGCAATAGTTTCAAGAAGAGAAAGCAGAGTCCACTGTGGAAAAAAGCGGTGGACTGGACCTGGGGAGACAACCCCACTCCTAACTCTGACTGGCTGACCAGTCATTTTGCCTATTTCATTTAAACTGTCTGTCACTCTGCAGAGGGTCCTACTGAAGCGCCTGTATTAGCGCTCCCACCTTCCTCTGTGCTCACAGCTGCAGAGAAAACAGGTCAGAGTAGGAGAAATTATATACTGCAAGCTGCAGACAGACCAGGAAAGGAGATAGGAAAGAGGGTTTGGGAGCAGTAAAGATTACCAGAAAAATCTAATTCAGGTAAAGACCTTAACTTAGAAGTCACCAAATCAGCCTCTGGAAGAGCATCACTCCCCACAGAGTGGTCACAGAGGAACCCACACATTTGCTTGAAGTGAGAAGCCTGAAATCAAAAGGTGTGTGAATATCCATTATAGGCTTCTGCAGCGAGTCAAAACACAGGGCCTCCAAAAGCTCAGGTGAGGCCTCTGAACACATTATATGCTAAGTGCCCATCTCCTTAGCACAGGTTTTCACCTGTATAACTGTCAGTTTCTGGAGTATGTTTCCTGGTTACCATGAAAGAAAAATAAAGGGGGAGAATTGTATAAGAAGGCTCAACAGGCAAATACTTCCAAGGTGGCCACACATGATTTTCAGTGAGGAACCTGAGGCACTTTGGGTGGGTGTCTGGCAGAGCTGAGCACCCACAGCTCTAACTCAAGTCCCGAGCAGCTCTGGCCACTCATGACTTCGAAAAACGCCAGGACAGGATCTGACTACTGGACACGCTCGAGCCCTGCGAGCTCGTCAGGAATCCCCGGCAGGAGCCAGGCAGCAAGCGGGTGTCAGAGCTGAGAACCAGCCCCAGGAGCCTGCACAGCTCAGCCTGAAAAACTCCTTTTTCTAAACTTGCCATTTCTATGATTTGCTCTTTGTCTTTCAAATATTTCTCACTTTCAACCTCCCGGGATCCGCAGCCTCCTGTCTGAACGCTCACATGTGCCAGACCCATGGTTAATATTATTTCACGAGATATTAGGATTTCAGATGCATCTCCCTTGTCTTGTTTGCAAGAGCTTTTCAACAAAAGACTATGGACATGTCTAAACTCTTAATATTTGCTGTGATAATACCATTTAAAGGCAAGTGGGCTGGGAATGGGAGAGAATAACTGATATTTTCATTTAGCTGCTGATGTGACTGGGATTTAGAGAACAGTCTGATTGATGTCTCGGCTTCATTTAAAATAAAATAATTAGGCTACTAAAATCTGGAAAGTATATTTTCATTTTAACTGGTCTGTGTGCTCAGCCCAGGCTCCAAGAAGGAACATGGAACGTTACAGGAATGGAAATGAGGGGTCGGAGCAGGAGAAATGATATACTGTAAATTAGAGGCAGACGAGGAAAGGATATGAAAAAGGGTCTGGCAGAATTAAAATAATCAGAAACTAAGAGGAAAAACCAAGAGTTCAAAAAAAGTGGAGAGCATTCCATTAATCATCATTGTGGGAGGTAACAGAGGGTGGACAACAGTATGAGAACAGGACTGAAGAAGCACAACTAAGAGACAGAAAGCTGTAGATACGAATAAAACAGACATAAAATTCATATTTTTTGTTCCTGTTTCTAATAGCACTCCAGTCCCTGCTTAGTGGGAACAATGAAAGATTGGCTGAGGGAACAGAAGGCTCCCAGCTGCAGGAAAGTTAGCTGTAGGCTCAGACCCGCAAAACCACGCACAACTTAAATGTCTGAAACCCCCAAATAAAAGCACATTTTGATCCTCTGCTTCACCCTCTCACAGTACAAAGGCACTTAAAGCATCAGGCATAAAAACTGTACAAGGAATTTTGGATTTGATCTCTTAATTCTGTGAAAATTCAGGCCTAGATCTCAACTGCATAAGAGCTCAGAAACACACCAGCTGGACAGTCCTAACTGTACAAATACACAGCCTCTGACAGCAAGAAACGCAGCGCAACGCACTTTGGTGAGACAGAAAAGCCTTTTGTCTAGGTGAAGCCAAGATACAGCACTCCACATCTGTCTACACACGGACCACGAGAGCAGGGCTAGCAAGCTAATCACACAGCTCCAGCCCGGCGCAGAGCGAGAGCGCTACAACACCCACACCAGTGGCCAACAGCATGGGGACCAGAAACATAACATAAAGTTTCCAGAAGCCAGGAATCTCAGCCAATTAACTGCAAATAATTTGGAAAAAAAATAATAAAATCAAGTAATATCTCCTCTGGATCTTTCCTTTCACTCCACAGTGTGCAAGCCTCACATGACTGTGATGGGAAAGGGACTAAGCACTCCTCCTCCCCTGTAGTGATTATTCCATATAACTGAGTTTCATGGTTGCCTGGTCCTTCACACCTACCTTCCCCTGGAAGCCAGCCACCCATAAAATACAGTATATGAACTGCACTATACTAGCGAGAGAAAAATGAGGCACTCGGAATCTCTGAGAAAGCTGAAAGAAATTTACACTAAGTGAGTATTGCATACTCCAGGGACAAGGACTTGGAACAAAATGCCTTTAAAAACAGATTGTTTTCCCTCTCTTCAGAGTTTAACTTTTTTTTTTTCTCTCCACCCTTTAAGAAAAAAAAATATCTAAAATAAGTTTGCCATCCCCCATCCACCTCTTTCTCAGCACAGAGAGGCTATTTTTGCCACATACTGTCTGGCACAGCAGGATACACTGAAGTGGTCTCGAATAACTTTTCTGTTTTACTCACCGTCAGTGAAAGAAGCTGGGTTTGGGTGTATTTGGGTTTGGGTGCTACTCTACAGGTAAGGATCAATCAGGGGAAAAAACAACAACAACCAACCAACCATAGAACAACAAACCAGGAGTTCACAAGAATAATTCTAGAAAAAGAGCCTAGAAAACACGCCTTAAAATAAAGGTGACAATTCTTGCCCCTGTAGCTTTATTTTCTGTTACACATGCCTTTATTCAGATATTAACAAAGCCAGAGCTCCCACTGGACAGGAACAGGAAATCTGTGCACATTCTGGTTTGCTGCAAACACACCTACCCTGTCCAGCCTTACAAGTACACTGAGCACAGAATAAGGTTAGGTTTTTTCACGGAGGTCTGCAAATTTCTCCACAGAATAACCTTTTTGTGGTCTATGCCACTAATAAAACTAGGTTCATTAGGTGAAAGGAATGGTGAGCAAAACGAGGATTATAAGGTTTATTACAATGTTTCCCTATTTACTTTTTGCTCCTACCTGATGCACCAATTTGAAGCAATTACTGGTGTTTGTGGATGTATCGCATGCAAGCAAAATGAAAATCCACTTCCTCTCTGGCCTAATGTATTTTGACTTTTCACACTGTTCACTCAAAACCAGCTCATGATAGTTTAGAAAACTGTAAGGGAGGTACATCAGGGAAATCCAGAATAAAAGAAAGTACTACCCTTCTCACATTAAAAAGACAAGACTTTTGTTTCCTATTTGCTAACCATTAATGGTGCATTAAAAAAAAAATGTGATTAGGACCCTGAGAGTTGGCATGGCTCAAATACTGTATATTGATGAACCACGTTGGAATGGAAATCAGATGAAAAGTATTCCTGTAGTGGCACTTTAACCTAACTGTTGACAGATGGAGAATGGAAGCAACATAAATGCTCTCTTTTTGTGTCAGCACTATAAAAATGTCTGACTAGCCCATGAAAGATGGAGATGAAAGCTTAGGCAGCCATTAGAAACTGTGCCTTACTTCAAGCAATAACTCATTCCCATGGTATTATGAAAATGGTTTTATTGCAGAGGATTACTTCTTCCCCTTCTGCAAAAATTACTGCTTATCAGCAGTGCAGAAATAAAGCCAGAAACTCCCAATCTTTTAAATTCTCCTATGCAATCTCCTTCCCAATGGTCAGGAATTTAATAAAATGTAACATTTGATTAAACCAGTTTGCATGCCTTTCTGAAACTGACACCATTATCTGAAATACGGCACTTTCAAGTGTCCTGCCATTAGCCCACAGCAGCTTGATTGCGTGTTGCATCTATTTATCCGAGCATTAATGCTCTGTGAACTGCCTTGATTGGAATCCAAGTCTTTTGGCAGACCTGGACTGGAAATCAAAAGGAAGTTGTAAGGGCAGGAAGAAATTCAACAGCGGTGTCAAATAAGGGGGTTTTGTGAGTTTGGTGTTTTTTTGGTGGGGTATCTTTTTATGCACAATGCATTTTGCTTACTGCTTGTTCCTGAGCAGTCAAGCTTCAGTGAGAAAGCAAAACCACCCAGGTGTATTTTAAATTCAAACACTCACAAAATCCAAAGGATGGGAATCTTCATTATCAACACAACTGGAAGTTACATCTGTATGTCCCAGAGGGATCACAGGCTCCCCAAGGCACAGGGATTCAGCCTGAGCAGTGGACACTTGGAGTCAGTGCAAGGCAGAAGTAAGGTGTCGGTGTCAGACCCTACGATGCCCCCACGGTATCAGTGCCCATCACAATGTGCAGCTGACAAATCACAGCAGCTTCATCCAGATCTTGCTTGACACTCCAAAGCTGCTCTTCTGGCAGCCACTTTCAGGAATCCCTCCCATAAACCTATGCTGATGGACTGCCCAAACCTCATGGGAAGGCTGCAATGAAAGAATGCATCCTCACTTGGTTAAAATACATTTTTTGTTTTGCTTTCTTCTATATTTCAGGAATCTCCACAGCCAAAAAAAACCTAAGCAAGTTTGGCTGCCAGTGGTGCTGACAGCATGTTGGCTGGGCCAGGAAGGCTATTCCCAACTCCTTTTCCAGCAGTGGTGTGCGCATGTGCCTGAATATGTGCTCTCATAAAAGAGAGAGAAGCAGCAGCAGGAAAAGGGAGACACAAACGCCTGCCCATGGCTCAAGCTCTGCTGAGCAACCTCAAATCACAAAAGGGACAGAAAACACAGCCTGCAAACCTGGACAGCCTGGGCAGACAGAGAGCGTATTTTCTCAGACACTCCAGGGCTCAAAGCAAACACAATGTGACAATTTTACGACTGTGGTCATTTTCCAAGGGACATACTCCAAGAAGGTACTGTGGGCTCCCATGAAGTCTTTAAGGCTCCCTCTCCCTCTACACAGTGAAAAGAAAGGCTGGAACAGCTCCCCAGTCTCCAGTGGGACTCAACCTTTTGTTCCTCAGACACTGACATGAACACCTGCAAGAAAATCTTTACTCTGAAACTTCGGAGGAGACTTCCAAAAAGCAGATCCCCTTCTTCAAAACACTTCTAGTGTCACACTAAGACTTCCCAGGAAGGCCTCCAGCTCTTCAAGCTGTGCACACTGGGCATGCCGTGCTTTCCAAGGACCAAACAGAAAGCCCAGCACAGCACATTCAGCTTCCTAGCTGTTTCTTTACCATGGACACTTCTCCACAAGAGCAGCAGCACTGCACTTGGCGTTTGGGAGGTCTCATTCTCATCAAAGGCTCGGGAACAGTACCCATATGTCCTTTTTAACTTCAGTTACACAGCTCTCAGATACATTTTCCTGAAGCTGTATTTTGGCCAGCCAGGTGGCTTGGAGTTGTTTTGCACACAGGAAGGGGGTTCATAACCCTGTGGTATCTGTACTCACATCTTTTTACACAAGAACTTAGACAACACCACACTGATGCTCTGAATCTTATGTGAGGAAGCCAAGCACCTGCCCTGGAGCACAGTTATTTTCTCCAAAACCATATGGCCAGCTGAACTAATCACTCACCTGTGTGAATATTTACTGGCACAGAACTGCCTACTCAGAGACATTTACAGAAAAATGTCATTTACCACCATTCCTAATGCTTAAAGCTTGCCAGCATTTCTTTGTTAAGCCACACCCTGGCCTCCTTTTCATCCAACCCTTGCCAATCTCCACAACCAAAATCTGTCTTAGAGACAAAGTTTTTCAGGGAAAGGAGAAAATAGATTTTCATTTTCTATCCATCCCACAAGGGCAGTTGTTAGTTTGAGTTCAGCAAAGCAACATTAGTAGAAGTCCTATGTGCTGAAATATTTGATTAAATCAGGAGGGACTTACACATTCAGCATTTGCTGAGCCTGGCCCTTATTAAAGAACTTTGCAGAGACATTAGCCACATGTACAGACTGTGCATTTTAAATTTGAAATGACTCAGTCACTGATGTTGAAAACTTGGCTACCTTGCTTATACAGTAATGTTCTTGTAAAGTTTTTTAAATGCACTTAATTTGCATAACACTATTACGAGTTGCCCTGTCGGAGACTCATTTAATAACAATGCCATGCTATGGACTGACATGATGGCTTATTATGGCTTCAAATAATATGTAAATAATATTTAAATGGCTTCTCTCAGAGCCATTACTGTCACTCAAATAAATACCTATATTTTGGCTTCTCATTTGTATGTCCTTAACTAACATTAAGCAATAAAAAAGGAACTTATACACAAAACCTGTAGCAGCTATTTTGCTAACAATCTGGTTTAAACTGCCATGAAAACAACACAACTGGGTTGTAACGCCAGAGCTCTAATTTGGGTTGCCCTGCTGCATCTCAACACTGCAGAGATTAGTATCAATTTTGTGGGTCAGGACAACCACTATTTACAGACATCAGATAGAGAGGAATTCCACAATGTTCTCAGTAACCCTTATCAAATACATTTTATGCACATTTTAAGCACCAGATCTTTTACCAAACTGTCTGTACTGGGGAACAGACACCACAGAGCACTCAGCTCTTCTCCAGCAGCATCTCACGGGGTGCAGCGAGTGCTTTGCACAGTCCATGTCCACCTGCCACTCGCTCTCTAACCAAGACTTTGCCTTCAAACTCATCACCCCCACATTCAGAGGGGATGAATCACGTACACAAAGCAACAGGACATTTCAAAGGGGCCACAAAGTCAGTACCAAAGCTAAGACCAAAGCCAGGTCTCCTGCAGGTAGTCAGTGCTGTGCCCACCAAAGGTGCCACTTGTGTATGCAACGTGAACCTATATAAAGTACAACGACCCAAAATCTCACTGGTCTATCTCAGCTCCAGTCCTGTTTCATGTAAGATCACCTTCCTGCAGCCGTGTCCCTTTCCTTACCCTGTGCCTATGCATACAAGTGCAGAATGAGTCCCAACAACATGCATTTCAATACATTATGCCATATTTTTTTCCTTCCATCAAGAAGCTATCCTCTGCAGAGCAATTAGATGGTACAAAGATTCACTGTGGTAGCAGTGCCACATACCAGAGCATGGGCTTCATCCACCTCGCAGGAAAGCAGCTCAGTGTAGGCAGATGTGTCCAGTCAGGGTGAGGTTATTCTTGAGAGCTGGATTCAAAATTCTGCAATAAAAAAAAAGTTCTATGTCAGTCATGTTTACTCTGCAATATATTAATTAGCAACATTCAACCACGTACTTAATACTCTACAAAAGTGTGACTTCATTTACTGAAGGAGGAAAATAAATGCACTAGCAGTACAAACATACCTAACTACATTTCTGCAGAGAGCCTCTGTCTTTTGGTTTCTGTTTTGGGGAAAGAAGCTACCATTCTCTCTTGTGCAGTTCAATCACAGCTCCAGTTTCTCAGGGAGAAATTTATCTTCTACCCTCAGAAAAGATGGTTTTACCGAGTTGCCTCCTGGCACATTCCCAGCCAAGAGGAGGAAGCCCACACTTAACTGGCACCCATAGCTGCTCAATGTCTTCTCTGCCACAGATTTTTTTGTTCTTTTTTTTTAGTAACCTCAGCAAACCACTTGACACATTGTACTTCAATTCTCCACCCATACTATGGTCTCCTCTATGCAACAAAGGGGCTGTGGGGTTACAACAGTGACCTTGAGGTGCTCAAACGCCATTTCATGAAGGGCAGCATTAGTACCCTAGCTAGGCAGTAACAGTTCCCAGGTAGAGCTCTCATTTTCCCTTTGCTCTGTCCCTGAAACGCCTGCTGCAGCACTGCCAACCAGGCTGACCTTACTTTACAGAAATCATAAAACCTATGAATATTGTACACGGGCCAGCAAGACTAGAATGAAACAATTAGGAAATGCAGCACACCTCACATATGTCCTTATGTAGGAAAGCCAGAATTATTAGCATAATCACAGTGTGCTCTCTTAGCATTAGAATTAGACCTGGAGAGGGGAGGCAGAGGGAGCCCCTTGTTAATGCAGACAGTTCAGCCAGACAACAGTTGGCCTTACTAATTAGCAAAAGAGTGCCACTTTAAAAGCTCTCTTTGGGTACTCCCCAGGGAATTTCAGACATCAAGGCAGCTAATATGTTTTCCAAAAAAGCTGGCAAGAGCTAAAACATGCACGGCCAAATACCTGTGTGTGAGGAATCACTATCCTGAGCAAGTTCCATGCTGAGAAAAGCCTGGATTCACTCATTCATAAAAAGGCTGCCAGCCTGCAGGTTCCACTGCAGGACTCCTAACACTTGGGGTTTGTTTTGCTCTTCAGTCTCATTTCAAAGCTCTTGAAAGCAGGTGATTATCAGAAATTAACATTTAATTCCTTTAGGTTGTCTTGTTTTGTTTTAATGTGCATACCTCACCCTTTTAAGAAAGAGAAGTCAGAAGCCTGAACTTTACAAGTCCAAGTACAACAGAATCAAATAAACCTGCTTCATTCCTCTTAAGAAATTTCAGAGAATTTTGGAGAGGAAAGGAATTGGAGATTTTGAAAGATTTTTGGAATTGGACTTAAAAATATACCTGCTGGCCATCAAACCTGCATCATTTAAGTAAATCTAACCTCTTGCTTCCTTAAGTCTCTGAGGGATGTCTCTCCCTGCCCCTCAGTTCTCCCGCCCAGCAGTGTGAAGCCAGCCCCAGCCTGCCATGGCACAGCTGCTGTTCATGGCACGTTAACATGCAAGCCAGGCTCCAGCAGGTCCCCAGTCCCTGCTTACGAACTTGGGGATGAAAGGAACAATTCTTCTGGGGAAAGCGGTGTACTTCAGACTGCATTACACTTGCTCCAGCCCATGGTGGTGTATTTAAAGCACTGCTCGTTACTTAGCATAATAATTCAACCCAGGCCATTCATTATAAGTCTGTCTTGGAGGACAGAAAGATCCGTTCTCCTATGCAGGGCATTTTGGCTCTATCAAGTATACGATGGCTGCAGAGAAAGATATGCCTGAAGTAGAGCATACAAGAATAATAACCTTGAATGTTAAAAAGCATATTAATATTTCATCAGGGAAACCAGAGGAGCTGGAAAGCACTAGGAGCCCTATCACATGATAATCATTTGATAGGACACTACATCCAGCCACAGGGATAACTCCCAGGGATTACAACTGCTCTATTTTCATTGGCAGGCAGCGCGGGACGCACTGACAGCAGGAATTCGGTTGTGTGAACAACTCCTGAGTAATTAATCAGGGTCGGGGCAGGATCTGGTTTCAGAGAAGTCAGGCTTGTTACTGGCACTGCTCTCCAAGCTTCGTGCCAGCCCAGTTGTCCCATTTCTTCTGTTCATGTAAATCAAAGGATAGCTGCCTGCTACGGACTAGAGTGGATTGAAATAATTTATTCTGCGTACAGGCTGCCATGATCACATTTCATTTGTGTTTAGCCCACCCACAGATGAATTGTCAAATGCTAAAAACTTCCTCAGATGTAGGATTGGTGTTTGGATTTAAACACCCAAAGAGGCCAGCCTGACAGCCAGCAGACCACTCAGGAGACAGAGTCCAGGGTTCAACCGTGAGGCTTGTATGGCACCTTGCAGGAAAAGGACACAACCCCGTGGTTTCTCTCCCAGAAAACAGCTCCTCCAAAGAGGACAGACAATGGCTCATGCAGAGATCCACATCTCCAGGTAACAATAGTAAATGATGCCCAAAAAGCCTCAGGTGGTTAAGCTAGAAGAGACTCAATAGCAGGTAAGCTACCACAAAAGCCTGATAGGAAACAACATTATGAAAAAGCCTGAAGTGTCTGTTCTCGTTCTGCCTCCTGACTCACAAGCAGAGACAGTTCATAACGTTAGAGGTGAGAAAATTCACAACTGAAAAAGAGCTGATTTTTTTTTCTGCGCTACTTACAATTGTACTAAAATCGTCACAGGAAACCAAAAAGGCCAAGAACCTCGCAAGAACCAAGCAGGGTTAGGCACTGACATGGTTAATAGAATCCCAGACTGGTTTGGGTTGGGAGGGACCTGAAAGCCCATCCAGTCCCAACCCTGCTGCCAGCAGCAGGGACACCTTCCACTAGACCAGGTTGCTCAAAGCCTCATCCAACCTGGCCGAGGGAGCTCCTCCCTTCCAGGGAGGAGCAGCCACAGCTTCTCTGGGCAACCTGGGACAGGGTCTCACCACCCTCACACCAAAGAATTTCTTCCTGATATCTAATCTGAACCTCCCCTCTCTCAATGAGAAAGAGAAACTTCTCTGTTGTGTCTGCAGATACTAAGTGCTACCAGACATCCTGGATGGGAGAGCAGGACCGAGTGCTGCAGGGCTTCCGACAGTCTTTAACACCATAACTCCACCTGCATTCCTGGTGCTTCTACCACGCGTGCTGCATGACCCTTCAGTGCCTCAACACAAGTATACTGCTGAGCTTCTGCAGCCCACAGCTGAGGCGTGGCTTGGTCCAAAACTGAAGCTAAGACAGGGCGATCGCACTTTATTCCAAGCCTGTCACTACACCGAGTGTGGCATTAAACCTGTGCTTTACATTTCTATGCAGAGCAGAAAGGCAAGCTTTGATATGACTTCATTCTTCTGGTTGTTTGTTCCTGGAGCAGAGGATGACTGCTCATTACACAGCGTTTTTGCCTTTAATATTTCCATACTTATTGAACTTAAAATTTAAGTAAACTGCCAAACAACCAGCCTGCAGCTTTTTCTTTCTTTCTTTTTGCATCTTCACTGCATATATTGGAAAACACCTAAAGGCAGGTAAGCATGCACGCTATGCTGTGTTACCACCTCTCCTTGATAGCAAGACCAAGCAATCTTTTTTATTTTTATTTTTTTTAATTAAAAAAATACCCACAAATGAAAATAAAACTGCCTGTGAACAGCCTTCAGGCATCAAGATGTCTGTGGTCAAGTGTCATCAATCTTACATCACCAAAGAGCCTTCTGCCTCTTCTCTTGCCCACACCACCAAAATACATTAATTAAAAGTGTGTTTGTTCCCTCCTCACCCCAGTGTGAGCTCATCCCCTCATGACACATTCTGACCTTCAGAAAATAAGTTGCTTCTCTGCCCCGCAACATAAAGCCCAGATCTCCATAAAACTGTTTCCTAATTGCTCGTCAATGACCACATTTATCTCCCAGGCAAGCCAGATTGCAGTGGTTAATAGTATAAATGGTATCTAGAGCAACAAGGGCTGCGGTCCTGTTTATTTCAAAGATCTCTAAATGGGAGTCTATATTAGCATCAGTAACCTGAAGACATTATTCACCCAAGTTTTTAAGCCTGTTAACACAATTTATTAGAATTTTGGGGCTCTGGAGTAACAACCCATCGAAACAAAGCGATAAAGAAGATAGCCATCACTGCCAAAGTGAGCTTTATACACAGTTAAAGCAACTGACATGATCAAGTGGGAGAAGGATAGCATAAGGCAAGAGTTGAAAAATAATTAAGGCTTTAACTTAATTCAATTACAGCAAAATGTATTCTTAAAAAAAAAAAAAATCACATTTTCCAGTAATTCTGATTCAGTTAAATTTTTACAGTATATAAATAATTCTAATTATGCTCATATAAGGTTAGCTTTCCTGCATGCAGGCATTTAGAAAAATGCTAAATTAAATTATCTACATGCACTGGAAATGTAATACAAAGTATTATCTGAAAAGCCAGGATCAGCAGGCCAACATGAGCAAGTCTCTTATGTAATGTCTGACACAGCCTAACACAAGCACAGAAAGAGAGCTCACATCTTCCTGGGAACCATTCTTTTTGCAAATGAAACATTTAATTATGAGCCTGAGTCCATAAATAGGCTCTTCATGGACAAGGGAAAGGAGGGCTTGATGCAGATGAACCACTGGATTAAGAGAAGATCCTAAAAGAAATTTATTAAAGTCACAGGTAATTCATCATAACTCCCCATCTACAGATGAGGATGGCTGTGTTTACCAGCCCGGATTCCCAGGACAGCAGGCGGTCAAAGAGCCTTGCAAGTTCTCTGTCTCCTCATCTACCTATTTGTGACTTACCTACATTACAAATACGTGGCTTTACATTATTCCCACTGGGGCAAAGAAATTCCTTGTTGTCAATTCTCATGTTTGTTATCCTAAGACTTGTGATACCTGATGCTCTTTTGTAAGCCTCCCGTTTTGGAGGTCATGTGATTATACTTTTATATTTAAGGAAGGCTCATTAAATTCTAATCCTCATTATTTCAGAGAATAGTGTGAAAAAGATTAACTCAAAAGATTCAAACACATAGGAAAGCAAGTGCAAACAATCCAAAATGTAGATGTAGTACTTCTACACATCTGCTTTGTTAAGCTTTTTACTTTGGGGGATATAAGTAAGTGTATAAAATCTTTCTATTAATCTTACCAAATACACAGCAGTGTTTGCAGGCCCACTGCTGCTTTACCTATACATACAAATTTTAGAAAAGATAGTTAAGGACTCATGTACAAACACTGAAGACTGAAATACATGCATAGATCTGCTCCTAAAAACCTTAGTAAAGAAAAATGACATGTTTTTAAGGCTTCCAATTAAAAACAGGACAGGACTACATTTTTCTTGATGTGAATAGACTCTGGTTCTCTTCGCATATAAGCCACTAGTGTCTGCTCCTGGGAATAGTTTCTGACCATCCTGTGGCTCTCTAGTGGTATTTTTGGGGGGGCTTTGTTTGGGGGAGAGGGGTGTTGTGGTTTTTAGAAACAAAGCACAGCTCTCTCAGTTCCTTATGCATTGTATCACGATCAAAATAGTGCGATAGCCTGAAATTAAAAACTACAGCCAGTACCTGGGAGCAGCTTTCCCAAATCATGTCTTGAAGTAACACACAACTCCTTATAGTATTGGTGCTCTTAGCTACAAACATAGGCTCAGTTCCTGGAATGTAACTCAGAGACACAACATCCAAAAGCCAGTCACTGAGGCACCACAACATGCAAAGCACAGTTTAAAGTGGCTTCAGTGACCTCCGCTGGCCCACACTAAAGTGATCTTCCCCACCAGTAGCACACAGCAGAGCCGATACGGCTGCCATCTGCAGCTGCAGTGGCTGGGAGGGCAGCACTTGGCATTTTACCATGGAATTGCTCCCCAAGAACCCACTCCTCTCAATGCTCAGCTGTGTGCAAAACCCTACAGAAATAAGAGGTGTTCTGAACTCGGTGTGAGCTCCTACGTGAGATAAGCTAAACAAGAGCACATGCATCGGTAAGGTCAAGGTCCCAGTAACCTGATTGCCATTAGGAAAGTCTCAGAATAACTTGAAACACAACTCATCAAGCAGAAGCATAATGACAAGTGGAGTGCTTACCTGGTCATTCAAGGCTCAATTTAATTAGCAGATATGGTCATTCACTTACAGTACTTTATGTCTGAAGCTGATTAGAAGAAGAAAAGAAAAAAGAAAACGCTGCTCAAGAGCTTCATGTTAGCAGAGTCGAGAAGAAATAACAATACACTTTAATTTCAGGTGTCAATAACCTCCAAAAATGTTTAGGTCCTTTAACTAATATGCTAAGAGTGTAATCAACATAAATGAGGCCTGTATCTACGAGCAGAAGCAGCTCTTAGTCACACAACCAAGTCTAGTCTGTCACAAGGATAAGTATTCAAATGAAAATACTTCAGGAACAAGATGGTGCAACGTTTATGTGCAACGAATAGCATCTTTATCCTCAAACACTCCTATTTGTTATGTCTTTGGTGTACTTCAGCTGGCTGATCCTGAGAGAGACCAAACAGCTCCAGAGATCTGATAGCTCAATGTCCATTGCTTATTGGTAAGCAGTTTGAAGTTGCTCCCCAGTTTCATAGAATGCTCTGGGTTGGATGGAAGCGACCTTAAAGATCATCCAGTTCCAACCCCCCTGCCATGCACACTTGCCCATCAGAAGATGAAACACAGGAGGGCTGAGGCTGCTCCATTCTGTTCCCCCCAAAATGCAAGAACCAGGTGAGGATCTGTGTATGCCCGAGAACTCACCGGATGCACAGCACCTTGACAGCTGAATCCCTCCAAGATGGTTTTGGAGTGGTGGGGGTAACCCTAGCACCCTACTGGGCCCCTCGTCCATCCTCCAACTACCCCTGAACAACCAGTGGGTTCCCAAACACTTCCTTATCGAAACAGGAAACGTAAGGGAACTCAGATTTAATGTGAATGGAGTTTGAAGGAACAAATGTGACAGCAAATGTAATCACAGCAAAAAAGCATTTGCCTGCTCACCTTTTTTTTTTAAACAAATAAGCAAGGGGCACTTGGGAGTGACATCAGAGCCAAATCCCCTGCCTAGAAGAGCTGTTGGTATTACAGAGTCTGTCTCGTTTCCTCCTCCGTTCCCCTCCTGCCTCAAGGCCAAGCCTGCACCAGTGGGAATGAACACCAGTGCTGTAACTGTACGAGCACAACCCTGCCATTAACTAACAAGGCAGTGCTAGAGCACTGTACGTCCCTCAGCTTCAGCCATTAATTTGTGTATTATTGTATAGAGAGGTCAACTTCAGGCAAGTATTAGATTATTTATAACTTCAAATAAGTTACTCTGCAAGCTCATTTGCCAGACTTCCATGTGAGGCAGCATTTGATAGAAATATGGAAAATGGCCTGAACTTTAAATGACAAACAGATGAGAAGGTCCGATGAAAATCAAACACTTTTGAAGGCCATGTGTTTTCATAGGGAATATAAATGGGATTTTTAATTGATGTTGACTTCAGCTCATGGTAACATTTTGGGTGATCTCAATTAGTGGGGTTACAAAAAACAGTAAAGAAAGGAATTTGATTATGGCTAGCCCTGGGAAAAGAGATCTGGCAGAAGTATTCCCTACATTTCTTAATTCAGGGAGTAATCTCTTCTGTAACTATCCACAGTCAACGTATTCTTGCAGCCACCAGGCACAGTAACAGCTTCTTAATGCCAAAGATGCTGAGTACTACTCCATTATCTTTTAATCAGTTTTGCTTTTTGATCTCTAGTGATCTGGATAGGTCTGAGTGCAGAGCTAGCTCAGGACTCTGAAGAAACAGGTTGGACTGGCAGTTCCCATCAAGACTTGCTATGTGATTTTGTGTCACTTGGCTCTTCAGAAACTTCACCTCCCAATTGCACAAGTGAGGACACATCCTCTCACAGGGGTGAGATGAGGATAAATATATGGAAGCATGGAAAATTCTTACATAGTATCTCAATGGAGACACTGAGGGTACCCAGAAGTTACTCAGATTTATTTCCCAGCTGGTATCTGCCCATGCTAGAGTAACCAAAGTTCACTGCTTCTCATTCAGAGCTTCACTCAGATCACGTAACTGCTTTTAAGCTGAGGTTTTAAAGTATTTCCACCAACAAAAGTTAAATATGTTTTTCCAGCTCAAGATGGATGGGTGAGATTGTTTTACTGCTCTGTTACAAAATCCTTTGTGCAGAAACACTTTCTAAATGAAAACCATCTTACTAAGTAACAGCTTGCACACAAATGCACCATCAAAATAATTTTTTACCTGTGCCAGGAAAGCCTTTCACATCAGATTTAACATATTTACCAGCTCTATATTAAAAAGTACTTTTTCTTGGTTCACAATGGACAAGCAAATTGTATCTTATCAGTCACTTTTTAAAATCTCATTTTTCTACGAAAGCTGTAGTACCCACACTGAGACAGTCTGAGCTTCCACAGATTTATAGAAAAAAGTCAAGCCTGAGCCTTCTTGTAGGTGCCATTATCATTTCCAGTTGTGCCTTGATATAATGGCATTGAAACCAGCAGAATCTATCAGAGTTTAAAATTAGATTGGGTGGCTAAAAAACAAAAACAAAACCAAAAAAAGAAAATAAACAGACAAAAAAAGAGAAAGAAACATTTGCCTCCTTTCAGGAAATCAGAGCTCTTACAGTCACTTGGAACATCAGTGGAGTCAGTCTTCACGTCAGTGTTCAGCTGCCCCCTTCCCAACAAGGCCATCACTCTGTGCTTCACCTCAAGGATGAGGATTGGAAACCAACGGAGAACGATGAGATGGAGCACCTCTCGTTTCACCAGGAGCAAGGATTTCATCTCTTCTCCCTTGGCCAAAGCACCTCTGGGCTGATGGCACAGGAAGATTCAGCTCACTGTAGCCTCCCAGACCTACACTGTCTCTTCACAGGCAACAGTCCCAGCCCTGACAGGACATGTTTATCCTTGATGCTGTACTTTTGGTGGAGTTGTTCCTACCTTGATGCTGTTATGGCTGTGCCTTTACACTTGAGGCTCTTCCCCAGGCTCTCCTGCCCTTTGCTCATGCAAGGCTTTGCTCATTTGCCGCTACAGAAGGGTAGCCACCTACCCTTTGGGGACTCATGGCACATGTACACATGTAAAAGGCACAGAGATACACCGCCACCTTCCCTACCAGAGAGGTCCTGTCAGCCACTCTTTATTTTGGTCTGGGGCAACTTCATGCCTGTCATCAGTTTGCACAGCTGTGGAGCTCCCCAGACCCTTTTTCCAGATTAGAGACCTGGGGACAGGAGGAAAGGGCAATTTTTAAAGTCACATGTAGTTTATTCCACTCTTCTCCCCTTAAGTCATTCACACAACATAGCAACATCAGGGTTCAAGAGAATCTGGGCTACATGAGTACATCCACTGTTAGGCAAATTCACCAGTTATTTATGACTCAGAAATAACTGTTCCTTTCCCTTTTCTGCTTCCACAGAAATTACAGTCAAAAAGCCTTTGAGGGGCTTTTAAAAAAACAACAAAAAAAATTAAACTACCCCCAATGTTCTTTCTCCTCCTGTGGGTGAATATTTACCATCTACAGAAAGTGTCCAAAGAACTGATGAGAAATCCAGAAGCAATGGAAGTGCCCTTGTTAAATACAGTCCCACTTGGGAATATAAAATTTAGACTTGCTATTCATGCAGTTAATGCTTCATCACAGCAGATCCTTTCCTTTCTTTTTTTGTCTGAATTTGAAAGCTAGGAGATAGAATATCAGAACACCAAAGCATGGTGTTCTGAAGTTATTTTTCTCATTAGGTTGTACGCTCCAGGATATAGTTAGATCCCCTAGAGATTTATCGTCTTTTGTACGACAATCAGAGGCCTTGAAAGGTGTATAAGTATTAGTTTTGAAAACACATATGGCTTAGAACAAAGAGAAGCAGACTGATCAAACAGCGGGGGCAATGTACAGGAGTTAATAATACAAAATAATTCTGAGCAGCGGCCAGTTTGCACAAAGCAAACATCTCAATGTGGATGCCATATTGTCAATTAGAGCCAGTCATTTTCAGATGTAATGGGAAGTGCAATACAATATCTACATCTGATGTATGATCACAACTGTAAAGAATCAATACCATCTGGCTGCGAAGCATTTGGTCTTTCAGTCAGCAAAACCAGGCCGTTCACACAATAAAGAGCAGCTCAGACAATATGGGAACCTCAGACTTTTCAGCATATCATTTGCAGGGCAATTTTTAAAAGAGGAGACAAAGTTTCAGCGGTGCTTTACCAATAAATCTGAACGTAGGGAATTAGCTCAAGGAGGGCCAGGGGTTGAGGTGGAATCTGTGTTCCTTCAGGAAAGGTTTCTGCCTTCACATGTGTTGCATTACAGTCCAAATTCAGAGCCGTGTAAGCAGGTCCAGCGCCAGGCCTGGGCTTGGCCCTGCATTTTCTCATTACACTTGTCACAAGACATCAGGAGTAATCACACCACACAGCACTATGAATGCTAATAAAACAAACCAGTGATTGATGAAGAACTTTATCCTGAAACATCAGCTATCTCAACTTGTGTTTCATGGGCACAGTGGCATTAATTGTTTCCATACTGACTTACCTCTGTTTTGCCAGAAATTAGCACCGCAGCTATTTACTAAAATTGTATTTCTGTGTTGATGCTTTTTTTCCCCCCCTCCCACAGCCCTAGTCCCATTATTTACCTTCACTTTCAAAGGCTGGATAAAAGAAACTCTGTGTCACACTGCTTTCCCCAAGCCTTCCCACTGGCAAATTAGGCTGCACTCTTGATGCTTTAAGAGCTAACAAGCTCTTGAAAACCTGGGAGTAGGTTTGGGTTTCTAATGATGTGTAAATCTAGGGGATGAAGGAATTGTGTCATCAAGCAGGAGATTTTTCCATAGTGGGGAAGGAGCAGTCACAGCTTCATTTGACCACTTTGGCACATAATGCCGCCCTGAGCTCTGGCACACTGCTGACTCCAAGGATACACCTGGCCCTCGGCTCTCAGACAAGGCAGTCTCTAGGGACAAAGGGCAAAAATAACCACCACGGGCAGAAAGCCAACTGGCTGAATTTAGGAAGGAATGTCTAAGTAATGCAGGACATGCTCATATAAAGCCAGATCCTGACTTACTGTGAATTGGCTTAGCTCTAGGGAAGCTCTGTCAGATAGGCCAATTTACATAAGCCATGGATCTGACCAGTGCAGTTTTCTAGGGGTTTGTTGTTGTTGTATGGAGAAAATAATGCAGGAGTTCATACATTATGTCATATTCCACCCACACAATTCTTAAAGGGACTCTGTACTCCCAGGAAAATAGCCAACTTAGTATTTATTTATATTTCTATAAAAGTGTTTTATATCCCATTAGGATTGAGCTCAGATGTCTATGGTCTAAGAGCACCAGGAAAGCCTGTGCAGCCAGCTCTTGTCTGTAGGATGGCCACATCACGTGTGGAGTCCTGCATCATGCTGTCTGTTCCTCGGTCAGGACTATCAGCCAGGATGCTCACAATGTAGTAAGAAAGAAGAAAGCCTCAGACATGCAGTAATACCTCTGAGCTAAAGGATGAACTCAAGTCTCCTGACCTCATCGTGGCTTGGGTTTGTTTGTTGGTTTGTTTGTTTGTTTTGGGGTTATTTTGGGGTTTTTTGGTTGTTGTTGGGTTTTGGGGGGGTTTTTTGTTTACAATTACAAAGAGAGTTGAATGGCCTTTTCTACTCCCCTGGCTGTTAGTATTTTCCATGTACTTGCTACCTTGTCAGCACCACAAAATATTGAACATTAGGTCCTGCACCATCCTTGTAAGCAAAGCTGACATCTTCATAACTCCTGATGCCAAACAATACACACTCCAAGAAGCTTGCTGCCTCTCAACCTTTCTTTCAGCTTGTAACTTCACACATTATGTTGCCATATACACAGACTGAGAGCAGGTAGGAGTCAGGCCACCTGTCTTCATCAAAATCCAAGGGAAAAAATGGAGCCTACCTGACCGCCTGCCCCCACTCCCCAACGGCCTGAACACAAGTCAAACACAGTCTCTTCTGCTTTCTTCAAGACCTCCATCATACACCTGCTGAGCACTGCCAGGCTTCACTACACAATGAATTACACAAGTTGGATCCCACCACGTTGACTTCACCAGGCCTCCACAATCACAGATCCAAGGCGTGTTCCAGGGCAGCCGGGAACGTGCCTGGCTGCAATTCCTGTTTTTAGTTACGCCTGACAAATCTTGAACTGCTGATATCAGAATTTGAAGAAATACATGAAAAACGCTATTTTCCTTCTAAAAAAATTGTTCTCCTGGGTCTCCTAGAGATAATAATTACTGCTCTGCTCAGCTAGTGCTGTCATTATATCGCTCAATAAAATGGATCGTTCTTAACTCTCAGGAGCATCGGGAGTGCCGCTGCTTCCTTGTACAAAAGTAGGAAATGTGTCAGTTTTGTTTAGCAAATATAATATTTAATGTCTTTGCTCTTGGCATTCAGGACCAGCACTGAGCCAACAGCAAGGATGTGAAGTACAACCTGAACAGTCAGACTTTAAAAAGAAATTAAGCGTGCAAAAAATTCCCCCAGGTAAAAAGAAAACCTAAAAGGAAAGATTTCCCCAGGAACACGCAAAATACAAGTGTCATAGCCAAAACCACTTTATACATTTTGATTCTCTCTGCCAGCAATTGTGCCTCACCACTGAATTAGTGGCCCACATAACTCCCACTGCAGCTGCCAGAAGATATTGCTGGATCTGACTGTTTCCATTTTAGTTGCCAGGGTAATAATCCACGTCCCACAGGCAAGAGAGGGCAGTCATAAACAGCCCCACACCCGCTTCTTCCACTAGGATTCCTCATTTGCCCCCCAACTGCAGTGACTATACTGTATCACATGCAGAAAAACCTTCTTAATGGCTCCAACTTGGAAAGTATCAATGATTCCCCCTAACCTACAGACAGCCAAGGAGACCAATCCAGTCACTGCTCTGCAGAGACAGTACCCGGACTCCATGTCAGGATAACCACAGTCTTTACTGCACAGTAACACTGGAAATACTATCCTAATTTCTGTATCTTTTCTTCAGTTTAAACCCTTAAGGTCTCTGGTCCTCCCAGGGAATATACCATCCCTTAATCAAAGGACCTTGCAGATAACTCACCTGTCCAGGTGTCAAAAGAAGTCACTGTGGTTCCTTTGATCATAGCTGGAGGCCCACTTCCCATAATATTATATTACCTGGCATATGCCTGGACTCAGTGCCTTTCGCCTAGGAGTACCCATGGAGCATGACTAAGTAGAGCAGAGTTTCAGCCTGCACAATGCTGGAGGCTGAACTGGCTCTCTATGCTCTAAAAAGCATTTTGTGTACAGAATCTTATCTGCTGAACTGATATATTGGTTTGGTTGTTGTTTTAAACAACATAATTTGTAGTACATGCCCGGGCAGAAAGAATCTGAGGGAATTTAAAAAACAAAACCAAAACCAAACCAACACACATTTCTGAGTATGGAAAAAACTAAAAGAATTAAATGCAATAGCAAACTTCTAGGATTTCCCCTGTGAATTTCTGCAATTTTCTCTACAGAGAAGCAGTCTCCTTCCTTCTGAAAAAGGAAAGTCTTGGGCCCATAACTCTTTAGATTCCCCAGATATGCATTAATCTTTGGCAAGCATCCACAGAAACCCTGTGCCTCCATGCTGCTGCTTCTCATGCTCTCCTTTCAGTCCCCACCAACAGCCCAGGGTGGCTCCACTGCTCAGGACTCAGCAGAGACCCAGGCCAAGTCCTTGGTCTGTCCAGAGGAGATTCACCACAAACCTGTAAGTAGCTTTCTACCTGATCACCACAGTCCCTTCTCCAATGAGGCTACAGAGAGAATCCTCCTTAGGAGAAACAGAGTAAAATAAAGTCCTGAGGATGAGAGAACTTCTCACCTCCTTTCAGATTCCTCTTCCTCTGCTCAGACTTCAGAGCATAAGGTTTAGCCTCTTAAAAAACTAAAAACAAACCTAGAAGAACAGGAGGAAAACCACAGGAGAGTGGTGAATACCAGCTGCTTTACAGATCTTTTCCAACATGCCCCCATATTTATTCAAAACTGGTGCACAACACCTGAATGCAATTCTTCAGCCCGAGGAGGATATAAGCAGAGCATTTCCATGCCATCAGTAACCTGATCTCACCCATCTGGGCTGGCTCCCTGACAGAGGCACTTCATCTTACTGCACAGCCATGCTGCACAGCCATGCTGCATCTGCAGTTACAAAAAAGCTGCCACAAAGGGGTTCCCAACCACAGCAGAAGGGGAGCTGCTTGGGGGCATGGAGAAGAGGGGGGGGGGGGGGGGAAAAAAAAAAGGACCAGATCTGCTTCACTCATCCTTAATATGAACACCCACACAAAAGTATCCATCAAGAAGATGAAGAGCTTCTCAGATAGGGAAACCTGCTTGCTAACATCACACAGCCTCAACTTCTACTTGACTGAACGGGAGCCTGGCAGAGCTCAGAGGGACTGAACTCAAGCTGCCAGGAGAAGCACGGATCTGGCGAGCCAGCTCAGGCTCTGTGTCATGAACCTGCATTTTCAAGATTAGCAGGGCCAAAAATAGGCTTGGAATCACATTGCACTTCACTTTTACCCAACTGCAGAGCAAAAAGGGTCAGACAAGAAGGCAACAGCAATTTCAAGAATGGGAAAGAGTGGGAAAAGGGGTTCTGATACAACAAAAAGGATTTTAAAAAAAAAAAAGTAAGAAAATCCTTTTTCACTCTGATGTCTTCTTGCACCTTTGAAAGCAAAGGATATCCCATTTACAATGCCTGGGCACTTACAGCAAAACTTGAGGCTTCATTTTGTCAGCTGGGAAATTTCTGTCTTATTTTCAAAGCTGATTTAAGCACATGGCAAATAATAATTACTGATCATTCTTGAAAATTTTACCATTGCTCACAAAGATATTTTTTTCTTCATTAAAAAAACAATGAAACAAAAAATTTACTGTTGTCTCATCTGGCTTATTTTATGCCGAGAATCCCACAGGTCACCCAGTGACCTCCTGGGAGGCTGCCCCTGCTGGGGACAAATGAGAGACCTGAGAGACTGCAAAAGGGAAATCCCTCCCAGTGTTCAAATATGAACAGACATTCTTGAGCATCCAAGTCTCCCACTGACTTCAGAAGGAAAAAAAGCCAGTAGATGAAAGGTTGCACGAGCACCGACTTTCTGGATCTTCGTGTGCCAGGGTCTCTGGAGTTCACTGAAGTTAATGAGAGCACTGGGTGCACAGAAAATGCAAGACATCCCCCTGCAGAAGGGAGGGGGGCTGGGCCCACTCACTGCAGAGTTTCCTGTGTTCATTTGTTTATAGAGCAGAGTTGAGGTTAGTTCAGAAGAGAGTTCCTCATTTCCTTCTCCTCCTGCCCCTCTCCCTAACCAGATGTGACAATGTTACAATATTATTATCCTGTCAGCACCACAGGGGGAAATACAAATAAAATTCAGGGTGAAAGGAGAGCCAAAAGAAAAACAGATCCAAGGCAGCACCTTTCAGATTCACTAGCCCATCTCAGGAAATCAGAAACCTTTACAGCTGGACTGTGGTTTCATTTGAAATGTTTGTGGGTAAATGATTAACACTAACTTCTTGAGGTCCATTTGTATGCTAGGGGTGACTCCTACTGAAAGCCACAGGAGCTATCTGCAGCCAAAGGACGGGATATGAACCTCTGGGGCTGACAGGGTAAATCACATCCTAGATGGAAGGACCAGCCTGGGAAGGTTTCACTGGGCCAGTGCTCTTCAGCTTCCCAGTGCCACTGGGAAAAGCATGCTCAGGTTGGAGTTTCGCTATACAAACCACTGGCTTGCCCCCTGGCACATCTCCCACCAAAAACGAGCAGGCTGGGCTTTCATCCAGACACAGGAACCAAGAGAGGGTGCACAAGAGGGAATGCATCAAGCAAAAGAAACAGAGGAAGGAGACTGCTTAAATGAAACCCCATTAAACATTCACAGTATGTAGAAGGTTCCTTTCCACTGAAAGGCTTTCGCTTCAGTTTACTGCACTGAAGAAGTCGGAGATACAGCAGTTTTAGGGTTGTGAAATTCAGAAGCAGGACAACCCTCCCTTCCCTGCAGCCTATGGGAGAGTTACAGCCACAGAGTAAACCACCGCTATCTCTGCTCGCGACGTGCTGTGGCTGGAAGGACGACAGAGCCATTATTAATCTACTACAACGCTATAAAGGCAGTCTGCAGTTTCTCCTCCAACTGGTAAACTGAAATACACATGGTCATTGCAGGAAAGACTATTAGCCATCTATAAATCATTTTTCTCGGGTTTTTTCCTCCTCCATCCAAGTACAGGTAAATAGGAAGTCTTGCCTGAACAAAGATTTGACCCCCAAGAGGCTAAAACTGCTTTCTGAAAAATAAAGAACTAAGAAATACCCATCCTGCTTTACCCTTTGTCCTTTCACCCTGAAGATTCCCCAGGGCTTGCTGAAGTGGAGTGGTTTCTTCCACCAGTTTGCATGGGACCAGGATCTACCCCCAAGTCTCTAGAAAGTATGAAAGCTTTCAAAAGTCTTGTGTGACATACTGTTTAGAACTACAGGTTGCAAGGTAGATGGAAATCTCTGACATTTTCCAGCCAACGTGCAAGCTTTGGAGGACACAAGTGTGTCCTGCTATGGGGTCCCCACAAGGACAGCACTATGTTCTTGCTCAGCCATAGTTTCTCCTGGCATGCAGATGGATCTCTCCTGGGGCTGATGAGGAACTAACTGGATTCTGAGTTCATGTTCATTCAGTTCTCTGGGACTGAACTACAGAAATAGTTTCAAGCCCAAAAGTGGTTCACATACCACTGCTGCCCTTTCATGTGTCAGCTCTGCTAAGCGGCCAATTATGGATCTTGACAGACCCATTAATTCTCAGGAAATCATCCTGTTTCTTTTTTGTACAACAAAGCATTCCCATTCTACAGGAAAGAGCATCATCATGCACCGCTGCAGCTAAATACAATGTACTCAGAAAAACAGCTGTGTGGGCCGACTGGTACAGTCAGAAACAAGAAAAGGATCCAGGACAGTCAGCTGGGCTACTGCTTAGCAGGAGAGAGATATGAGGGTCAGCTGACCTCTTAAAAACAACAGACTAGGTTTGACAATATAAAATAGCCAAACCCAGAAGATTTTTGAAGCCATTCCTACTTGGGCTAAGAATCACACTGGCACCAGTAGTTCTACTCCTAACAATCAGAGCCAAGTTTAAGCAGCCCAAAATTTCCAAGAGTTAAGCCAAAACTGCAGTTTATACACACCAGTAACAAAATAATTGGAAAACACAGGCTGGGTACATGCAGAAGGCTCAGCTGCTTCTCACTGAGGACAAATGTATCAGAACTGCTTCGAACACAAACCCCGCCAAGACTAAGCAGGAAGCTCTCAACTGCTCTCAACGAGCACGAGGACCGATTCCAGGGCCTGAGCTGGCACTCAGAGCCCCCCTGCCCAAAGGCAAGTTTCTGCCAGACGCAGCATTTCTTCTCTCTTTTGCCTCAAGTCACGGCAGCGCAGATGTACCTCACCCTCTGCAAGGGACACGAGCAAGGTGTTGCGCTTTACAGGGGTGCCAAGCTGCAATCTGATCACCTGTCCTCTCCAGTCCCCTTCAGCTGATCTGCTTCCCAGTACTGTCCTACAATCTGTGGAGGAAGCCTGTTAGCGAGGAGGCACACAGGAGCACAGCTACCAACAAACATACAGTGTAGTTTGGTGAGCAGCTGCCGTGAGCCAATGGTCTCGTGCAAAGTAAAGTCTATGCTAGCAACAGAGGAGGAAGAAAGGTAATTTTATCCAGTAGAAATCAGTAAAAGTTAATAGAAATTATTGTATTCCCAGAGAAGAAAGCATATTGACTTCACGAGGTGTCTAACAACCACGTTGGAAAGAGCTGACCTCTGGAGCGTGCCCTGTGCAGACTTCCCTGTTGCAATCAGCACGATTATTTGTCTGGCGTTAACACAGTAACATGCTGCTTTGCTGAAAAGTCCCTGGCTGCCTTTCAAGCTCTTGAAAAGACACCACAGACTTTTGTTTTGATTTCAAACTATTTTTCAGCACCTCCACATTGGAGTGCCCTTATAAAAGTGCCCACGGAGTCATCTGACAGGACTGTGTGACTCAGGCACTTAAAGGAAAGAACTAATGTCAGATGCTGACACCCACACAGGGACTTCTGGACTTTAAAATATTACTTTTTTTTACCCCACTGAATTTTCTTGACACTTCCAACTTACTAAGTTATTGTTTATTTTATAAAAAGGCTGTCTTAACCTCAATTTTGAATTAATAGGTCACCAAGGAATCTAATACCATGGTTATACAATGTAAATATCACTTCACAATATGGAACTAAAAGAAGCCAATAAATTATTTACAATACTGTTCACAGAGTGGTCAAACCTGCAAGATTCTGTTAAACCAGTACTATGCCACTTGTTTTTAAAAAATGCAAGTTGTTCTCCAAGGCTCATCCTTTCAAGATAAAACAAATCCTTTCTTCCCATTATCCTTCTATTCTAGAAGTTCTGTCAAAAGCAGGTATTGAAAATCTGCAGTTACACACTAAGCACAACCAACCAATGTCCTGTGACGCTGGCTGCCCTGGCACCCAGAAAATTTACTCCTGCTATTTACCAACAAACACAACTCACCTTTATGAGCATGATCCTGTTCCCCTCAAATTCCACAAGGTTTCTACAACATGTTATCGTCAAGCAACCAGCAAACTGTTCATATTAAATACCTCAAAGTTGAGCTGATGACACAGAAAATATGGGAGGTGACTGAAGTGAGCTTGATATTTGGATGTGGCAGTAAATCAAAACCACTACGGAACAGTGTTGGTAAAGGTGAAAACCTTGCACAAAGCACAGACTTTGTAGAGCTTTCAACGCTAAATGTCTTGGGAAAGCAGGAGGTTTGAAGAATTAGTTCACAGTGAACCCCTAGAATAGGATTTTGACTCTGCAAAGACAAAATTACCTGGCCAGGACTGCAGCATGGGAGCAGAGTGTGCGAAGCAGGAAACCAGACGTGAGATACCCAGCAGAGAGAACACCTCTGCACTCATCTGGCACACAGTGGAAGTGTGTCCTTTTCTGGTTTTGTTTCCTGAGCTGGGCCCTCAGACTAGGATTTTCAGGGCAGTTTGGAGAACACTGCCAAGTCTCACCGGAATTCAGTACTTTACCACCCCCTTACACCTTCTGAAAATCTCAGCCACAGCTCTGTGGGCAGTCCCTGTACTGGAACAAGAGCCTATGAGCAGAGCCATAACACAGCACATGAGGCATGAAGGAAAGCTGGGTATGTTTGGGATGGTCCAAATGCTCTTGTCAGAAAGAAGACTCATTTTAAGCTGAATGCAGCTTAAAATTCCAAAAGATTCAAAGTACCAATTCAAATAAGTGTCTGAGACGTTGTATCTCTTCTTCAGCTGAACGCTGGAAAAGCTGTAAAAAGGAACCACATGGGGGGGGTGGTTCAAAAGTCTGACCATCTTCCTGGACTTACACAGGGAAATAACTGTGGCTAACTGTTGACTTTGCTAATGGCATTCACGGGGGGGATTCTGAGGTTTGCCTTGCAGATGAGGAAACTGAGTCAGAGGGATTAAGCAAAGGGCCCAAAGCCACAGGGAAACTTCACTGCCAGGACCAAGTTTATTAAAAGTCCCCTGCAGACACCTGACTTCCAGTCGTATCATGAGGCCTCTGTTGTGCGTTAGAACTGCAACGATTTCATCTGCCGAGGATTATATCTGTCAGCACCTACAGCTGGGATACTCCTGAGAATTCCTAACAAGAAATACTGACAACACAAACCATTTTTTCACAGTATATTTTTGTTTTGAAGCATTCACACACTTGCAGCAGTAAAGGCTACGAAACTATCACAGGGAAAAGTTTTTCATGCATTCTACCATAATTTCTCAACTTTGAAATCAGATAGCTTCAATTAGGCATGTGTGTCACCTTTCAGCAGCCAGACCCCTGCAGAATGGGACAGAGAGTTCTGGCAGAAGAATCGTGTTCCAACTTCCAGCTTCACAATGACAGAAGCGCTGGTACCCTGCAAGGGAGCTCAAACCCTAGTAGGGTCACAGACAACAGGGTAAAGGGAGTTAACCTTATCTATCTTCTGGCTTCTCTCTGGGACCCAGGCCTGAAATGCCCTTTCTTCACCACTCCTCCATCAAAATTCTTTTCCAGACTCCTGCCACAAGAAGCAAATTAAATACCAGCTTCCCTTCCAAAACAGTTGTAAGGCAATCCTCAAAGACCTGCACTGCACAGAGCATGGCTCAACTGTAACAGAAAGACAGTTTACAGGGATTCAAGGTAAAGTGGAGTTCAAATTCATAGTTCTCTGTTTACATAGACTAAAATCTATTCACTTCCTGTGGTCAGCTGAATAGCCTCCCTTTATTAAAAGAAAAGGCAATAAAGCCCTTTATCAAAATACTGAGGGCCAATGTATTTCAATATATTTCAGTGGTAGACTTCTGTTCCATGAAGAATGCATCTGATTGTCTGGGTTTCTAGTTGGTAATTTATAATTTTAGCACTTCCTGCTAATGGCATCTGGTTTTCTTGAAAGCCTTCAAAATGCAATATGCCATCTTTTTCCAAATGGAGAACAAAGATGTTAATAGCATCAGTCCCAGGATATTACTAACCAGGATTTGGGGTGATACAATAAAATGACACTAATTCTGACAGGATTCCTGGTGACCCCCAGGGTTGAAGTCTCCAACACACTGTGTTGTGCAGACTTCCACCCAGACATGTTCTGCTGCCATCCATGGTCACTCCAAAGATCCACTCCCAGACAAGTTTGTATACATCACCTCTACTCCCTAGACACTAAAATTAAGGAATTTGTGGCTGACCTAACAGACCTGGCACAAGGCACAGTAACGACCTGCAGGTTTAAGAAGAAGTCGTCTTTAGCACACATTTAACTTCATAAAATTACAGAAATGTAATGCCTAAGTTAGTCCATGCTTATGCCCTGAAATACAATAAAAACACATTTAAACCACCCTTGACAGATTTTTGTCTTAGCAGCTCAGATATTTATCTAACTTGATCCAACAATGTTCGGTAAAACCAGAGGAGAAATGCAGTATGATTAAGACAGATCTGTCTCCAAGTCTCTAGAAAATACTCAAGGGAGGACTGAGTCACTGTCAAGGACTACTTACTCTAGAATCCCAAATGGACACACAAATGGGTTTACACTTGCTTTAACTGCAAGTAATGCAGTCAAGTATCCAATTATCTTTACCGAATCATGAAGAATAAGTCAAAAGAAAGGTTACCCAGACAGGCATGTTCATTTCCACCATGCAGAGCACAACCCAGTATATTTCCTATTTATGCAAGTACAAGCATTGCATTTCCTCAACTCTACCATAATTGTTTGCCTAACCTAGACCAAACAGACTATGTACCTCTTTCCCTGTATTTGGTATTTTCTGCCTATGATTTTCAACAAGGAAAAAACAATTAGGCCCCTTCAAAAATCAGTTCTGGTTTCTACTTGGATTCTTCAGAACAGCCCAAACTGATTTCATTAAAAACTCTGCACTGGTTTTCTCCATTTGCTTTCGCAGCAAGATGTAGCTCAACAGAAGGGCTGCTCAGAAAAATACCGGGCGAAAGCAGACCACAAAATCTTGTGCCCATGAGAAGCCTCTGACACGTTTAAAATTCCAAAGCTGGTGCTTCCTCCTCTTCTGGGTGTAGTGTTGCTCTGTTAGTGAATGTGTAGACCACACAAAGGGGCACTCACCACCTGCCTAGCAACCCCAAACAATGCACTCTGCAAAGCAAAGGGGAAGAGGGCTACAGCAGAGAAAAAAGCCAAAAAGCTGTCTTTGTCCCTCACTGATACCCACTTTACAATCATCTACCTCCAAATACAGGTAGACCCACCTAACTGTAAATCCTCCTATGCTTCCAACAAGTCCAAAGTCTCCAACAGCTGCCTAATTCTCCTCAGTTCCTTATTTTATGCTCATAATGCTCATTTTTCACACTGGAGGAGCAGTTTATTTGGTCATTCCTCAGCACAAGAATGATCACACTAAGTCAGAGCAAATAATCCCCTCCCACCACCTCCAGCAGTGGCCAACAGAGAAAGTTTACCAAACAATACAGAAGTGAGGCCAGCACATAGATAGTTCCCTACTGCATTCTCCCAGACTCCAGAAATTTTGGTTTACAGAGGTCCCAGATCTCTCCTGCTTCCCACAGTTTTCCGGAGCGGTAGTGATTAATGAAGCCAGCTGGGTAAGCTTCTCCCCTGCATCGCAACCGAATATGACAGATGAACCTGAGGAGACGTCTGATGCCACACAGCACGGTTGACAGCAGCACGGCAACATCAGTCGCGCACCATGCCCAGCCCTCCCCTTCGCTCCTCTTACAACCTCACAGCCACATGAAGAAATGCCACTGAATAGACTACAATTAAGGAAACTTCCATTCAGACTCCTGTGCTGCAGCTGGTTTCCTGGGTGAACACCAGCAAGGTAATTTGGGATTCTTTTTTTTTGGACAGGGTAAAAAGAGAAGCTCCTGCACAGGCTGAGTCAGAGCACTTTGGCTCCTGTCTGAATTTCTCTAGAACAGCGTGTTTCTCTCCACTGAATTACAGCTGAAATCCCATTTGAGTCCTCAACCTGTCAAAGGGGATAATACACCGTGCTGACTCTCCAGAGCTGCTGGAGAGGAAGGACATTAAAGCCTTCTAGTGTGCAAGCACAATGGTGAGGGGGTCTGTACATAGGTAGCATCTGTTGCCCTTGCAGAAAACAGCATCACGTGTAAAGTGAAGTCGTGGGTGGCATCCTTGTTCTGTGAAAATACCTGGCTCTTTACCACGTTGTGAGCAAATGGGCTCTCCCCCTCTACACTTGGGCCAGGACGTCTGCAATGGAGCCAGCACCCATACCTGATCCCACCACAAGTGGGCTGGCTCATGCTCAGACTCTTCACACACCACAAAGCTCTGATTTTGTCACACTTCCACCCCTGTGCTTCCTCTTTCCGAGCTACCTACAAAGTTGTACCAGAGAAGCCATTTGGATGCTGGGGTGAGAGCAGGGAGAGAGGGGAGAAGGGCCTTGCTTTAAGCTCATTTCTCCTCATCCCTAGCCCTGATGGAATTGTATTCTGCACACACACTGAAACATTAGCATCGGCTGATTTGGAAGGAATATTGGAAATGAAGTGATAGCAGAGTAAATGTCAATGCATTCAGTGTGACACAGTGAGCACCAGATCTTAAACAGCTTCATCATTGTGGCATTTACTGTATCCTGAAATAATATTAATCCCACTGTTGTCCTTCTTGATGGAATCATCCATGAATATGGTTTATGGGACTGGCCAAAGTGCTAATAGGTTAAAAGAACAACCTATCCAGTGTTCCACTAAATTAAGGTCGCTTCATGGGATTTAATGAAACAAGTACTGTGTGGGGTTTCAAAGGACGTTCCTGTAATTCATGTCTATTTAGGGCTCCTGCTAACCAGAAACCTAATTTCTTTGAGTAAAATGGGTTTTTGTGAAGCCTGGCCATGTGAAAAAAGCTTTAAAGGGCAATAATCAGAAGACCTCATCTGTAACACTTTGTTATTTCAGATCAGTGTTTTGAAAGTTTGGGGGATGGAGTTATATTTTGTAAAAAAATAAAAAGCTAGTCTGCAAATTAATCAGAACAAATGTATTACTGCTATTTGTCTCTCAAAAATGCCTGGATGGTTAAAGTGAGACTAGGACACCATTAAGTTACAAATGGTATAGAAGCTTAATAAGGCAGAGACCCTGCCTCACAGACTACATATGTAAATTGGCTCCTGCTTGCCCAACGAAGAGCTGATGCTCAAAAACTGTGGGCAAATGGCATCATCTAAGGCCACTGCCTCAGAAACAGAATTGTATTTCCTTCCCCAGTTGTATATGTGTCATATAAAATACTGAAATTGTGGTAAAGATGTCCACTGTGGAACAAAAAAAAAAAATCATTTCCTATTAATTTCCATAATTCAAGGTCCAGCTTCCACCAATTTTTTCTTGTGTCCTTGATTCAGAGGAACATGTTCAGCACCTTCTACAAAATCCTTTTGGAAGCTACCTTAGACATGGATGGGACCTGCACCCAGCAGTTAACACCACTGAGCACCAAACAACAGGATTTTATCTCAGCAATTCCTAGGCCTTTAGAGAGAAATACTACACACTGCAATTACTGCAGCTTGCATCCATGCTTTCAGCGTACCAGACTGAGTCTTGCAGAAACTAAACAAGTAGCTGCTGCCTCCAAGCATCTTAAGAGTCTGACCAGTGTTTACTGACACCTTGATGTTTCACTCTGAAGCAAAGACACCATCAGGATTAAACAGATCTGACTACCTGTGCACGAAGGACAAGCCATGAGAAGGCTTCACTGGGAAGGGAAATGAAGAATAACTGTGCCACAGGAGGCTGCAAAGGGAGCAAGGCTGGTGAGCTGCTTTAACCACAACCAGAATTAGATCAAGGCACCAGAGGCATTACCTGCTACTGTTACAAGTGCACCTGCAATGACCACCACAGACCTCAAATTTGACCAAAGGCCTGAATTCACAGTTGCCTCAAGAAAAAAATGAAACCTTACCATACTCTGGAAGGCTACAGTCAGCTTAGCATTCCCCATAAGTCCAAAACAGGCTAAATATCAATAGCTACACTAACAGCTACAGTAAATCCAGATCTTCTATCTTTTTTCTAGACTCTAGGAAACGACTGCTGACATCTGTACCCAAGCCAAGGACTAATCCCGACAGGTACCTGACATAGACACATGTCGTTGGAAAAAGATGAGGAGGCACGCTGCTTTTCATTTCCTACCTCAGTGACTCCTCTCAAAGGTCTGAAAACACCTACTGCTAGTGCAGGCTCTCTGCAAACGCTAAATCAGTAACTTCAACTTCTGCAAGCTGCAAAATAGCCATAGCTCTGCCATGCTGGGCTCCACTGATGTTGTGAGAGACGCTGCAGGGATGGCAGCTATTTCTAGGAAGAAATGCTACTCCTCTACTTCCCAACCTCCCACCTGCAGCAGGAAAGACTTGGCTTCTCTTCGACTTCACAAAGCTTTTATTCCCAGCTTCACCCCATTCCAGCACTGGTCCTTCAGTCCCAATAAAGCAAAATCCTCACACTGCCAAGAAATCCTGTCCCTGCCTTGCCCACAGCATATAAGAGAACACCTACAACAAACTCCTGAAATCTAATATACAGAATAACTTTTAATTCCAGAATTTCAGTGCTTACCAAAAGCCAAAGGCACCTTTAATATCTTGGTAACAGAAATCAGTGACCATACCTGAGACAAGTCTCTAGACTAGCTACAGATGCTCTGCCTACAACCCGCCAGGGTCTGTGCACACACCTTGGAGGCAGGCTCTGCACTGACTTGGGTGTACCCAGTACAGCACACAGAGATTTGAGGCAGCTGCCTGCTTCTTGCAGGAAGGAGGCTTCTCTGTGTGCACCAAAGGGACAGCTTGCACGCCTACGCGTCACTTGCTTTTCTCCCCTTTAGAAGGAATATGGTTTCCCCAGTCTGTCGCCTTTGCATGGACTCAACTGGAAGAGCAGACAGGCTTAAGGGTTTAAGGAAAATAAATTCAGAGACAGGACAGATTGCAATGAAGTTTGTAACTTGAAAGAAGGTTGCAATAAAAATGTTAATTCCAAATTACACTTCACTATAGGTTATCTTCTTAGTAGCTCTAGTACTCACTAGACAGAATCCTTAGGACATTCCTTAACCTTTACAGACATGATCCAGACCTTGGAGTCATATCCTATGAGGCAGAGGTTGACTAGAAATGAGACCAACATATATCATGTCTGCATGACAGACTGAAACACACACCCACCACAAGAAGAATAAAACCCTCTCTTGAATGTGTCTGCATTGTAAAAGAGAGAGGGGGAAGACTGATTTATTTAAACAGTACTTAACTAACAATAAACACTATCAAACCAAAGCAAACGAGTGCTCAGCCATTAAAGCATCCATTCAATGGCCCATCTGTCATATTGTTAAGACCTTTAGAAGTTGTTTAACAAAATGTTAAATAAGATGACATTCAGCAGCACAAAATGCTTGACTGGCTAATGCAACAAAAAGGGGTTGGCCTGCTGATGTTTGATATACTGCTCTGTGCTACAGGCTGAAAGCTCTGGAGCACACGAGGGGGCTCCCAGGCTGTCACTTTTTATCTCAGTGAGCAGAGCCAGAAAAGCCCAGAATCACCACAGGCCAGTGTCAGCAGCATCATGAAGCAGAGAGGAAGAAAATCCCACAGCAGACAGGAAAAGATGTACTATGTCAGGACAGAAAAAGGAAGCAGAAGAAACAAACTGGCCTATGAAAGGAAGAAAGCCCCAAATTAACATTCTTGGTGAGCCATGCCTATTCCAAAACCAGGTTGTTTTTTTACCTCTCATCCATCTCATAGCTTTTACTCAACGTTTGACAGTAAGGTTTGATGGATTTACTACAAAAATACTTCAGATTCGCCATGATAGACTACTTAGTAAATATCTAACAACTTCAAAGGCAGATGCAGTCAATTCAGCAAAGACCCATGCAAGTTTTGTTTGTTTGCTTTCTTACATGAGAACAGATTGTTCCCATTCCCTTTTGAGGATAGCTCTCTCATACAATATGACTTTTTAGGAACTGACTGCACTGATGCCAGTGGCTTGTACAACTTCAAATCTCTCATCAGAGTTAAGGCAGTGCACAACTAGGCAAGGTAGGCAATTCGTAGGCTTTCTGCAGTAGCTGAGGAATAGATAAAAATACTGCCGTGAAAAAGCTCATTTCCTAAGGAAAAAATAAACAAACAAAAAAACAAAACAAAAAACCCCATACAACACTTTCTTTCAGATCTGAAGAAGGAAGAAAAGAATAAAATTATTTTAAGTTTAGACATGTAAGAGTTTCCACAAGACACTACTGGACAGCCCTATTGTCACAGATGATGCTCCCCAGCGCCAAATGCCACTAACAAAAATAAGAATCTGTGAAAAGCAAATAGCAACATGCAAATAACTTAAAAATAAGAGTACAATTTTCTTTTGCAATTTAAATCTTTCCCCTGGCATTCCAAAACCTGTTTTAAAGACTCAAGGCTTCACAGTACTATGAAATGTAACCCTTTGTCTACCAGTATCCTCCAGCAGACAAGGTTGTGTTGCCCATTTTCACTGCCAGTGCATTTCCTTCACCACTGCTGAGAAGAGAGAACCCAGGAAGCCCAGTCAGCAGGTCCAAATGTCTCAGTAACTAGAGAGGTCCTTGGAAAATCTGGCCTCAGGTGCCAAGAGCAGAGGTTCCCAGTAGCACCAATGTCTGGGTTTTGTTTCAGCATGGTGACAGCTAGTGGAACTATAGTATGAGCAGGCAGTATGGAGCTTTACTGCTAGTGCTAGACTAGTGTCCACACAGAGACACCCCTGGTAGTCACATTAGCAGCGCAGCACGGTGTTACCCCCTAGGGTAGCAGGTTATAACCTAGAGAGCTTCCTGATGTTTGCACTGTCTTTCAATGGCAGCCAAATACATATAAGGATGAACAACAATTAAAACTAACCAATGTTTCCAGGTAACTTACTGATTTAGAAAGTATTCCCTCTGAAAACTTTATTTTAATCAAGTATTATTTAATACATCAAAACTGAGACACAATAAAATCCTAGAAAACAGGAATTCAATACATGTTAGCAAGTCTAGATAAAAACCGACTGACAAATGCAGAGTTTACCTTGGCTGCTAACAGATATCACAATTGCAAGCCTTGTTCATGCTGTGATTGATAAACAGCTTATCTGCTATGAATACACAACTAACAATAATTTAAAAAAAAAATCAAAACAAAACACTGTTCTCCAGCTTGAAGCATATTCTTAGAAAGAAAAAAAAAAAAAAAGTCCCTTGGCAAGCTGGATCTAGAACCCAAATGGTCTGCCATAAAGGTGCTACTCTCACACCATGGTAGTGGCACATTAAATACGAACCAGATGTGGACACAGCTCCAGCTCAATGGCAAGAGTGATGGAGAAACCACACAAACCCTTCTCCTCTCAAACATCCTCCCACAGCCTGTTTCTGCCTCAGCAAGATCTATTCCAGATGAATAAGGGACCTGGGAAAAGCAAGCAAGATCACAACAGTGTTCTGTTGATGTGAGTAAATAGCCATATCTCTATATTCACTCCTTTCTCACTGCAATTACACTGGCTGTCATTAAGAATACTTACAGGAACATCCCAGCATGGTCGTTTTCCAAACCAAGAGCACTAAAGGTCACTCTTCAGTCATACCAAATTCAACACTACCATGACTGTGTCACCTCTTGAGAAAGGGGGAGGGATTCTTCAGCAAAACATATGGCAACAGCAGTTTATTTTATCACACTGCTGTATTGTTTTGAAGTGAAAGAAGGCTTGTAGGGAGCGACAGTATCTTTTATTAGACCATCTATTATTGTTTCTTCCCCACCCTTTTAAGAGTAGTTTATTTTATGGGTTACGGGTGACTAGAGCCGAGGAAAGAGCTCTGCTGGAGTACTTACAGACAAGAGAAGAGAAATAAAGATTAAAAGGAAAAATAAAGAAGAAATAAAGTAAGGTAGGCTGATCTATTCCAGAGTTGGCACATGAGAGTTTTATTAGAGACATATACCGGCAGAGTGAGGGGAAAGGAAACACAGGAAAAGAAAGACTTGTCCTATACAATGAGTATCTGACTACAGACTGATTCAAAGAGCCAATCCAAAACTCCAACCAGGTCAGCAGAAAGATTCCCACAGATGCCAGTCCAGCCTCTCCTCTGTGCAGTTTCAAGTGACATAAATATTGCTGTGTGTATTCAAGTGAGAAAAAGGAGGCTATGCCCAATTCTGGACTTTATGAGTCTCTGAGTGCAAATTTTGTAGAGAAATACCAGCTAGCTGCCTTCTGTGGGGCAAATATGCCAGCTTTTGGCACAAAGGAAAAAAGTGCATTGCACTGGCTTTTAAAGTTTTTCCACCATTTAGGGAAATATCTGTGCAGTGGCCTGTCCAAGATACGTATGGCAACGAAAGCTTCTTACCCCCAAGCTCACCTGAATAACACCACACAGGACCACAGCAGAGTGCCAGTACGTGGAAGCCGCGTTGCTACAGCACCAGGGAGATCCTGGCTCCCACTGCAGATTCTTTGCTTGCATGATCATTAGTTCACTTCAAAGAAGCGGCTGACAACCTTCCACAGCACACGAAGAAAGCTGAAAAGATCAATTACAAAAATGATTAGTATGCAAACTATACCCAGGTTCTGCAGGCTGCTATTCCTCAATAAGTATACAAGAGACCAAACAAAAGGATAAATAAATCATTCTAGCCTCAGTTTACAGCAGGAACAGCAGTCAAAAAGAAACCTTTAAGGATTTTAATTCTATTTGAAACACATTCCTCTTTTTCTGTCAAATATATTTTGCTGTAACTTAAATGAAGCTTTTAAAACTCAAAACTAAGAAAACTCATTATCTCATAAGAGGACAGATTTGCTTCCTTAGTGAATTAGTCATCCACATAATCTACCTAATTCCTTCTCTTTAAAGTAATTTTGCTCTCAAAGTTGTCATTAGCTGTACCTGTGGTTTTTGTTCCAGGGACAAGGTAACACATTGTTATCATATGTGTGCTTGCACAGCATTAATATGATGGTTTTTTAGTTGTGGAACTAGGTACATACCGAACACTTTTACTGTCAATGCTATTTTCAGGGACCTACAAAGTGGATGTTAAAAAAACCCACCCAAAAACAAAACAAAAAAAAACACCCCCAAAACCCCACCAAAAAGCCCACCAAGTTCTCTATAACAGCTGGTTTTCTGAGCCTCCCTCACCTGCGCAGTGGTTTATTGACAGGATTGCGTGCTTTATAGCAATGGGTGGTTTTTCACCTTTACAGAGAAGGTAAGAGTTTCTCAGGCTTAGCTCCTCTCTAAACATAGGAAGAAATCTGGCTTGTAAATGCATCAGGCAACTATATTCCTTACTAATATGAACTAGTGCAAGCTGCACTGACATCCGCAGAGTTGCACCTATTAATAACAGCAAAGGATCTGGGCTATAATGCCGTGCTGTTAAAGGCCAGTAGATCTCATCAGTCTTCCCCTGGGAAAGGAGGGAAAAAAAAAAAAAAAAGAGAGAAAGATTGAAATATAAAAGCTAAAAACCAGCTACTATGACTGTATCATCAGGTTCATCTTTCAGGCAACTTGTGTGATTGTTTAACCTGAAGTGGCCTTGGATTAGCCAAAACCTTACAAAACCTGCAAACTGCAAAGGTTTATTCACCCACGAGCCTCTTTGGCTCACACTTTCTCAGAATTAGCAGGACACATGCTGACTTGGTACACTGCCTCACCATAAAGACATTGAACCAGATGTGCAGCAACTGACCAAGACCGCCTTTTCCCAAGCACGTCCTTTCCTCCTGCTGAACTATTTGTTATACAGATAGGTCTGCTGAAAGGTTACTGAACCACACAGCTAACGAAAATGCAGAGGGATGGGAGATGCATCTTTGACTGCAGCAGAATTCCTCGGATCCATGTTGAGCCACAGAGAGGCTGTGCTGCTGTTAGACGGCTGATTAGTTTATCCTGCCAAACATCTGAGAGCATCATTAGTTACACAAATGGCTTGAATTATGATCAAATGAGCTGAGTAACCTGCTGCCATGAAACTCCATGTGAGTCCTGTTTCATCAGATCTCAACATGTGTTACTTGATGCAAAGCCATGTCTCCTGGCTCTATCTGAAGGCTCATCCAGGTCTGGACTTAAAGAGTCCCCTGCTCATCCTGAGGAACACCTTTCCCACTGAGTTGTTTCACCCAAGGATTGCCTCAGTATCCATTTCCACCAGACAAGAAGGATTAACACAACATTTGCAGACATATTTTGCCACTGCACTTTAACACGCTCTGTTTAATGTGTGGGGAAGAAACAAACACACACAAAACAACAACAAAAAAACCCAAACCAAAAAACCCAAACATATTTCCCTGTTGTTTGAAAGCTCAGCAGTGATGGAAAGGAATTAATGAGATCAAGAGTTGGTCATTTTGCTAAGACAGGACCAAGCTATCTCTCTGAGACCACAGAAAGAGTTCTCTGCATAATATCAGCCATAAGATTTACCTCCCTCTTTTACTTTTTGCTGCCACCCCTGCAACCCAACCATTTATAGCAAAGAGGCTTGGCTCCGCCACAGATCAAGATACATCAGCTCAACCTAATTCCAAGAGAAAAACCTAACCACCAGTATTTCAAAGCATCAGTCCTCCCATCCACGCTCACTTTTAAAGGCTGACACCTGCTGTGCCAAGTCCCAAGGGCAAGTAAATCTCTGTATTCCAGCAAATGAGAGTCTTATATAAGCAAAACCATCGGTTCCAAATTACATTTCCTCTACCGAATCTCTGCAGTCTTTGCTCAGAAAGTAAAGGTCCAGCTGGGATCACTCACAAATCTGGGAATCTCCCACATGCTTTTGTTCTGCGAGATACTTTACTAAGCAGGAGATAGCCTGTACAGCATAAACACAAGGAGGGGGGAAAAAAACAACCACAAAACAACACAAGAAACCCCACTGTTCCCAAGCCATTGAGAAACGTTTTATCCTGCAATACAGAACAGCGCCTCTGCGCACAGTTTACCCCCAAAGTACTGCATGGAAAGGGATCAAGGTGTACACAGAGGTACCGATGGAAGATTTGTAAGGATAGCCATAAATCAGTGTGTTCTTTCTTAGTCTTACAAGTCTCAAAATCAACAGTTTCATCCTCACCTCTCAGAATAAGTGGGTTCTAAAATCTGAAGGGGAGAAATGCACTACACAAAATCCACCACTGCCATCAGTAATGGTTACACTCATTTAGCCATGACTGATCAATCAAGGAGCTCTGCAGACCCTGCCATGCCAGACACTGCCAAGGTGTGTGAGGAAAGGTGTGTGTGTTTTGCTAATGCAGAGCTGTTTTCTCTCACTCAGACACACACAGAAAAGGGATGCTCTGCGCAGCACTGAAGCAGCTCTGTAGCAGTTTAGGAATGCGGGAGACAGGAGAACATTTCCCCTGCATCCAGCAGTACTTGGCCAATGAACACCATTTTGTATCTACCAGATGGTTTTTTCACACACTTGTGCACAAATCCATGCAAGTGCACTGACAGAATTAGTGACCTGCCTCATACTTAGGTTTTTTCTTCCAGTTTTCCAGCGCTTCCTGCAGAGAGCACCTGAACTACAGCAAGTACCTGGTAAAATGCTATATATGTTATTTTGGATCATCAGGTAAAATAAAATCACAGCAAACACTATTAGCTTAAATAACAATGAGTCGAAGATTTACTCACATTGCACTCATGTGGTTGGGAATTTTCTAACAAGAACTTCAAGTGAAACAAGGAGTTTCTGTAAAAATAAACTTTTCATTTAAGAAATTTCCATTTATTTCCTTTAAGACAATCAGAACAGAACTATGCAGTTGCAAGGCAGATATATGTCTGAGTTCACCTGACCTACTGCAGTGCCTCATGACATTTCAGTTTTCAACTACTACACCACTGACAGATGATATGTACAATGATAACTTATTAGTCTGGAAAATATATTAATTACTTCTAATAATTAACATGATACAAAAATACCACTTTTCTTCAGCTTTTGATCAAAAATATGCTCACAGATCATGATTAATTGCAACAGCCTCACATAATGTACAGGGGGGAAAGTACACCACAAATAAACAGTGGTTTTTTTAAACTGCAATTCTTACTGTATGAAGGCAAGAACGAAAACCTCAGTGGGATTTTCATGCCTAACACCTGTAGGCTCCCAGCCTGCAGCAGCAAACTTGCACCAGCCACTGAAATCGGTTGACTCATTTTCTGCCATAATATCTTTTTCTGTTGTTGATAAGGAGATGCCTCAAAAATAAAACCACAGAACTTCATATTCCAAAGCACCACAGATCCAACAAGAATGTTTCTCCCCACTGAGAGACAGAATCAACAGGCAGAGTTAGTCAATAGCTCTTTTGCACAAACTCACACGCTCAGATTTGTAGGAACACTTTCATTATCCAGCTCATAACAGTGCACTGCAAAGGATATGTGATTGTTTTCATTAATTAGAAAAGCTTAGCAATGCTAAAGTCCTGATCTCCTCTCCCAACAGAGGAAAAAGCGTGATCAATAGAATTATGCTCACCTAAAGGTGGAGTAAAAGAGCAACTACACCTTGCAAATTTGTTGCAAATATATTTTCTGCCATTGCTGTGTGTTATGATGTTTATGGATTTACTATGGCTTCTGAGGTGATAACTGCAACTCTTTTTTTTAATGAAAGGACATCTGGATCAGGCATATATCCAGAATTAGTATTCTTCTTGCAGCACAACTCCAGCATCTGTTCCATATGCTGTTGTATCTTGTACACTGACTAATTTCCAATAGCACTGGGTTTCACAGGTTTACTACAGTGCTCTTAGAAGGCTCATCAACATGTTCCTCCACTTAGAATTCAAAAACCTACTCAGTATTATGAAATATAAGCTTACAGCTCTTTCCTCCCAAGCCTCTCACTATTGCAGCTCTGTATACTGTCACTCCTGGCTGCTGTTGCCTCCCTGTTGTTACAGACAGAGCAGATATCAGTTATTTTTCTGCAATGGTCTTAAAGGCGGCTTTGTTCCAAAGCTTTTTAATGGAGCCCTAAGATATGGGGGCATTTTACCATCCATAATCTTTTACCGCTTAAGGGCATATTTTTCCCCGCACAGCATTCCTCCGTGTTTTCTTTTTGATGCCTCTGAATGACCTGGAGTAGAAGGCCAGTTCCAAGTAGCCTCTGATAAATTATCAGTGTCTAGATAGAGATTACAATGCTGGGGAGAGGTCTGCCAACAGAACCTCAAAGTACATAATTTTTGCGATTTCCCTTAATTTTTTTTCTGACCTTAAAGGAAAGTCTCATTAGATTTCACAAACTTCAAGTGTACTTTTCCAAGTATCTCCTTTTAATCTGACAAATGACCAGAGTATTGCTCGCTTTTTATCTTCCACTTTTTTCAGCCTTTCCAGTTTGCCAGCATAATTTTTTTCACCCAAGAAGTTTCAAGGAATATAAAGTTTTACATCAAGACCACTTTTCAAGATGATGTAGTTCTACAATATAAGCTGCTCTGCAGACAGGTAAATGTGCTCATGTTCCTCTTTGTATCATCTTCTCCTTCAGATACTCCCTGCCCAGTAAAGTTACTTCTCAGTTTGTTTTCTGCCTTGCATGTAAAAAAATCGGTTTAGGCTTTTGAGGACTTCAGGATATTATTATCCTCCAAAACTTTATGTTATTTTCCACATATTTATTATTTCACCACGTATCTACACTCATCTGACAACCCACCAGTCTGTCCTACATGTGATCTGAAACATTTTGCTCTACAAAGTCCTTGTCAATTATTAAACTTCTTGTCTTGATCTCACACTCTGTTGCACAAAAATTACAAGTACTCGTGGGCGTATTGAGGAATTCAAACTGATCACTGTCTCACCTACATCTTATCTCTCCTGCTTGAAGACAAATGTTTCATTTACCCCCCTTTTTCTTTCCTTTTTTTTTTTTCCCCTCCCAGAAAGGCACAATACTGAAGGCATTTTTCAAAGCGATTTTCATCTCCCCCGGGGATTTTACTGAGCAGTGAATCACAAGTGACATTTACCTTCTCATCCACATAGCGCAACCGAAGTGCAGCTTGTCATTTTGGCCACCAATTTCAAAATGCTGCCAAAAGATTTCTGAACCAGCTTGTCCACTGCTGCACCACTGTCAACCTGAGCTCCCCCAACCCCTCCAAGCATGCCACATTGTGACCATACACAAGGAGAACACTGTACTCCACTTGGGTTTTCAATCAGTTTCTCCCACATGCCACTTTTATGTATTTATTTTTTTTCTTACCAGATCTTAGTCAAATTTATTTCCATTTGCCTCCCCCAACTGTTTTATGGAGCCTGCCTACTGCATGCTTTATGACTTCCTCCCCTTTTCACAGCGGACTTCTTTGCCCTCTCAACAGACAGCCTGCGTGAGTGGAGCTCATATCAAAACATGACCACTGCTTTTTGCTAGTTTCTTTCGCCCTCAGTAAAAGACAAGCACTATACATTCCATACATTGATTCCTCTCACATCAAAACCTCCTGGTGAGTCTGGGAATATCATCACAACTCCGTCCTGGGCTCTACAGAAAGAGAACCTATCCACAGCCCAAAGGGATCTGCTGAAAACGTGCATGTATACACACACACACACACACACACACACACACACACACTACCTCAACATCTGTGAAGACTGGAGAACTACCGATTAACTTCAGATGTCTCTCCTAAGACTCTCAAAGACCTGTTGCCCTCCAGAAGCCAAAGGAAGGATGTCACCCATCCTCAAGCCTTCACAGCCATGCCACCTCACCCAGTGAAGGGGAAGGGTAGGTGACAGCCATTCCTGCCAACAGCAGCCACCTGTGTTTCACCCTCACCACTGCCAGGGGAAGCAGAGGGTGCCCGATGTGCCTCACCAGCTTGAAGGACCACACCAAATCACTTTTTGCTCTCCGGTTTCACTAAGGTCTGTGGCTGCATTTCCTTTATGTCTTTTTCCAACACCTTGATCTTTAACTTGCTATTCCATTTCTGGGTTATTGTGATTATTACTACTACAGGAAGAGTAACCTGGTTCACTGAAACCTAGAGGCCTGTCAGTTGCCCACTCCATTGCCCCCCAATGCACATTCAAAAAGCTGATGTTTAAATTTTGCTTGTCAAGGCACAGGACGGTTTTGTGGGGTTCACCAAGGATTTTTTTTTTAATTATTATTATTGTTTTGATTCTGCACCTGCTGAGAAAAAAAAAAAAAAAAGGCCAGCAATGGAAGGGTTTTCACCTCAATATGGTGGGTGAAAGGATTATGTAAACAACTTGTCTGTCTGGAAAGAGAGGCCTTGACAGGCCCCATGTTGTCAAACGACAATTGTGACTTCTTGCATTTCAAAAGTCACGCTCAGATGGTTTCATCTAAAACCCTCTGGGTAATAGTAGCCTTTTGAGGTTATGATATCTCTGGATGGAATTCAATAAAAGAAATGCGCTTTCAATTGAAGCACTGGAACACTGCCAGACAGACCCAACAATGCGATACGTCTCCAAAGAAAATTGGACTGATCCCCCCTCCTTTTTTCTCCTCCCCTTTCTATTTCTCTCTCCATCTTTATCTGTGCTTTTAACCTTGTTTATGGTTTGCTTTTTTGATATATTTCCTCTTCCAATAAGCTTGGGACGCTGAAGCTTTAAAAAAAACCAACAAAACACCACACATACACACTTGGGACTGAAACAGTAGTAGCTAGTAATAGAGAGACAGAGAGGCTCACAGCAGCAACGACAAGTCGCTCTCAATAGCTGACCTTTGCCATATACGTGGAAGGAAATAGAATAGAACCTCTGCTCTAGGTGAAGGGGGGATACTGTTACAAGCACCAGCTTCCTAGGCCTTGGTAATAAGGCTGGTAGATGTACTTCTTCATTTATTTAGTTGAAGGCCAAGGGGCGGGAAAAAGCTCACAAAACCTGCCTGAATGCCAGAGGCAAAAGTGTTGGCTTTTTGCTTGGGTTGTCATTCACTCTGCCTTGGGATTTTTTCTGCCTTCTTTCCCCCCCACACACACTCTTTTCCCTGGGTTTGGCAAGAGCTGCAATTGTCTTTCTTCTCTTGTTTTTGATCCTCTAAGCAGATAAACGCATGTGCATAGTTGGGAGGCCGAAGATGGAGAAGATGCATCAATCTTGTGAAATCATTAATTCTCCCCAGTATTTTCTTAGTCAATAATCTACCTCTTTTGTGTTGTTAATACTACACGTGATTTTCTTTTGATATCTCATCAGGTCAAATGGGCATAGAAACTGCACAATAAAAAAATAAAAACCCCCACACCTTGGAAGCAGACTATAGGTCTGCTTGGCAGACTTTATGCTGAAGTTCCTTGTGGCTTGCATTTGCTTTACCTTGGGTTGTAAATCCCTTCTTTTGTCTCAGTTCTACAATGATTTACTCTTCTTCTATTAGGTTAAGATTTCAAAACCACTAAAGTAACAGCAGTGTTAGAGTAAAAAAAAAAAATCTGACCTGGTTCCTCTCCCTACAGCGTGATTTGTCCTTTTATCCCTCTAAAGCTCACAAGCTACATAAGTTCAGGTCTGGTCAAGTGTCAGCTGAGAAAACAGGCATGGGGGGGCGGAGGGGAAGGGTCACTTGTTCTGTACACGGTGCTCTCTTCTGATCAGCCACATCAAAAGAATGGCAGGGGATGCACAGCCACCATCTTTGAAAAAGAGTTGTCAAACTAAATTCCTGCCTCACAGGGATCCCTGGGATCCACTTGCATTTTCAAGAGAGTTGCCTGATCGCTAGAATCAAAGGCAGATCTAGAACGCAAGCTTCTGAGCTACCAAGTTAAATCCCACCCATTTCAAGTTACCAGATTTTTAACCATTTTCCCTAAACTGTTCTGTACACGCTATTAAAGAGCTGTGATATCATAAGAGCAGTTGCAGCCAGAGTTCCTTGCAAAGACTTTGCTCACACAAATTCAGAGTGTAAGCAATAGCATTAAACATACGTGATCCCAGTTACCTGGAGACAACTATTTAGGTACTGCAGAAGCAAGCAGATGGCAGCTCTGGATGCACAAATATTAAAGAGGGATTACAGGTCTAACACACAAGATTTTCCCCTAAAATTCTCAGAAGCACAAGGAAATTAAACAACTGTTCCAAGCTCACCAAGAGGGACAGAAGCAGGTCTTCCCAATTCCCCTCTCACACCCAGGCCTGAAAATCCATCACCTCCTTAGAGTGCAGGCTTGGTGTAACAAACCTTCCAGGGGCTAAAGTATTAACGAGGCACTAAAATATTTAGGCACATTTACTGAATCACATGGTTTTGCATTGAAAAAAAGTACCTCTAGCTAGCAGTCTTTAGGCTCTCACTGTCTCAAGTTAACAGGTAAATAAAATATGTGCATCCGAGTGCTATGAAAGTTCATGGAAGTACATACAGCTATTCATACATCTGTCCGGTCTTAATTCTCCTCAGCACTAGGCTTGGATACAGAGTCTGTTTGCACTGGGTTTTCTTGTCCTCATTATATTTAAGTTAAAGAAGAACTTCAATTCTCTCCTCAGAATATTTACAAAAAACACTCATTTGTTTGTCCTTTATGGACAAGCTGTCACTCTCCAGAATATTTTTCTCCTCTTTTCCCTTTGCAGAAAACACCATTTACTCACACATAAAAATATATTCTAACTACTTGTGTAATGCATGGAGGTGTTCAAAGAGCAATACTCAAAAATGGTAAAAAAAGAAAAAAAATATAGCAAGTTTAAATCACTGCAGAGCTACTTTCCTAGCCTTTTTAGGATTTGAAAGATTTTAACCTTGTTATGGAGTAGTAAGTCAAAGCTCTCCAGGCAGAGTAGTTCATGAATATCTTATCAACACTCTCCCTGTTATTTACCCCCCTGCATTTGAAATTTTTTTAAGGGAAAAAAAAAAAACCCCAAACCAAACAGTTGTAACTTACTTAAATGTATCAGACAAAAGATTTGTGATCTGAAGCAATACAGACATCTGCAGGCTAATAATCTATGTTTTCCTGTAGCGATATTAGAAAAATATTCCTTGCAGAGTACAACATCAGGTCTAATCTCCAAAAAATTACAGACATTCTTCACTTTACTCTTGGAAAAGAACCTTTGTCTAGAGAAACAACAAGCATTTTCCACTGCTCCCTGCAGTGGCAAGCACAAGCACTCACCAAGGTGGTAGATGGTTTCACTGACTGTAACAACAGGATTCCCCATGTCCACGCACATAGGGGCCATGCAGCAATCACAGGTGTGGTGATCAGCTCCGTGTGTGCCAGCACAGACCTGGGCAGGTCAGGTACTACCAATGGCAAAGAACAGCAATATGGTTTTTAAACTGTCGAGAAAATCCTGGCCTGGCTCACATGGATAAACAGACCAGCGTCACAGCTACCAAAATTTAGCCACTGCTGTCTATACACACTGGTAATTCTTGGATGTAGGCATAGGATAAATACTGAAGCTTGGCATCAAGCAATAAAAAGGTGCAGTCCTACTTGCAAAGATGAGCATTTTCTCTTCTCTTGCCAACAGGAATTTTATTTGATTGGTTAATCACAGTACGCTACTAAGAGCACTAAGATGGATACTGCTACAGGAGGATCAAGGTACTTTCCTCCAGTACAACTTAATTTTTAATCCTAATACAACTTATTCTAGTTGTCAACCCAGAGTGCACTATACACAAAAATACACACAGATTTATTTATATGAAATAGCATCCACATTGCTAACAAATAAAATCACAGTACCCTGTAAAGTCATAAACAGAGACCTTGCAAGTCCAGACCAAGAATCTTATTTTCACTTTCTTCTTCCTTCCATACTTCAGGTAATTAACCAGCAAGTTATTCTCATAGCTGGGAAGAATATAAAGCCTTGCTTAGAATGCGTAACTTGGACTTTACTCCCAAAGACAAAGACAAATCCCTTAGGAAAACAGAACTATGAGTTTGAGTTGTCCAGAAGCAGAGGGATCCAGGAGAAAAACATTTTCCTCTAGCAAGAGAGTCCACTGGCCCAGAATCCTGGATAGCAGTGTAATTTACTTACAGCATACAGTACTAGTCCTAAAATGTAGGGATCTAGGAATTTTGCAGTGACCAGAAATTAGTGGGATATTAAGCTGGGTGTTTTGGCTGTGGTCATAAGTTATTTAATGACAAGAATTCAGATCTATCGCCCCCAGTCTTTGTGATTTTCTTGTAGGTGATTTTGTTCTAATAGACTGGATTATCACTTTGTGATCCACTACGTTTTCTCATTCTTTTAAAATGGTCACTGCAGCACAGCACTTAGAACACAATTGATTATTTTAAGCTAGTGCAGAGAGTGCCCCAGGTGACCAATATTGGCACCAGAATAACAGGTCTGACTCCCATCAGCCTGAGGCGTGGGAGTTCCTAGGAGCATTTCCAACCCAGACCTCCTCACAGTGTGAACGTTACAGCTGACACTGTTCCAGAGTCTAACCTGAAAAGGAGGTTTTTTAAAAGTCTGTAATCATGCTTGTTCAGCCTTGCAAAGTCATGGTGAAAACTAACCAGGATAGGCAAAAAGTCTGTTTATAACACATTCATGATAAAGAATAATGATAATAGCAGGCTAGATGAGGAAAGGAAGATGCCTACCCCTCAAAAAAACCTCAAAACCCCAAACCAAACTGCCCAGGTACCATAAGCACGTAAGACTTCTATGAGAATGTTCATCTTCCCCTCTGATTTTGACAATTTTTCAACAATTTAATTTTCACTTCTTGAGCCATGTTAAAGTCAGCCTCCCTTTCTGCACATGAAAACACTGCTGCCTCAGCGATACTGAACTCAAGCAGTGAAGTGTGTTTCAGTTGTCAGTCCCACATGCCAAAGCCTACCATCTACTTGGAAGATATCACAAGATAGTAAATTTCTGCAAGGAAATATCCAAGAATGAAAACAGTCAAAAAGTCATGTTCATACTATTCTGAAGAGTTTTCCTTCCTACACTGAAGGTTTTCCTCATTCTTTTTTAAATTAATTGGTCCCTCCCTCTCATTATATATCAGGTCTCTAGTACTGCAGAGCAGAAGAGATACAGATACACCTGTCAGCATTGCCCTGCTGCACTCTGCAGCCAGAGACAAACATCTCTTTCTTACCCAGCTGTGCCAAGGAAGGAGTCTTTCTCCAGACCCTCCTTTTTCCCCCCTTGTGCTTCCAGTACCACTCCCTGTTCAGTAAGCAGAGTGACTAGCCACCAAACAGTGATTCCATGAGGGCACATTATCATGTCCAAGGCAAACGCCAGCCAGATAACAGCTCACATGAATCACTCAGGGACTGGTGAAAGCACTCATCCCTTCTACCATCATCTTCTGCTTCTGGAAAAAGATCTCTCCACAGCCTGGAGTCCTCTGGGGCTAGAAGAGTCAAATTACAAGTTAGAAATTCTCACAGTTAGAAAGAAGTACGGCAACTTTCATTGGAAATCGTGCTCCAAAATCCCTTGGCACATTTTAATCTCTCTCTCATGCAATGATTCATCTCACCACCTATATAAAACTCCATCTTCATTTTAAAATTTGTTAATGAATCCTCCCACTAAAAGCTAGAAGAAAGTTTCCCATTAAAAAGTCTTTTTTTATAATAATATTCTCTGCTCAAACAACTTTCCATTTTTGTTGAAAAAGGCAAGGATGTGGACAAAAGCAAATAAGCACAACCCACTAGAATGAAATTCAGGTGAATTAGAAAACAAAAAACAACTAGTTAACAGTAACATTGGCTTTATATAACCACTCAGCTGTTGACCTCTCAGCCCTGATCCTCTAGGATCCTCAGTCTACAAGTGACCTTCAAAATACCAGTCTGAAAATCACAACTTCCCAACACAATGGTTGCTAAAGACTTAAAAGATGTTCTTGTGTCTCTAGATTTTCAGTTATGGCTCATACAGCTAACCTGCCCAGCTACCTATCTGTCTTTTCCTTCCCCCAACAAGTCTAATGACCTCACTGTTTTTCCTACTTCACATCTCAGTAGCTACATCAACCATCTTTGTCCCAGGTGCGCTAACTGATTAAAAAAAGGCAAACAGAAATTCACTCAGAACTATACAAGCAGTTAAAAGAACTAGTTACTAATCCCATTCTTGGGACAGTCACCTACTCTGCTTCTCAGCATCTATCCACTAAGTTAAGAGTTGAAAACTAGAAGAGGTGAGAGTTGTTGCTGCTCCCACTGACAAGCATTTACCTTAAGCAGCAGCATTTCATGCTCTCAGCTCTAGGTGTCTCCAGCTTAAATATTTCTGTCAGAAATAGGTCTGCTGCTCACCTTGCTAACAGTGCAACTTTCACATTATCTCTTCCTCCATGCACCACAGCAGCTAGCTAAATAAGTCAAGCTGAATTAATTTCTGCCACCAGGAACACCTGTTAATTCACTGCTTGCCTTTGCGCTTAGCATTAACGTCCCAACATATCTTGTACATGAAGAACAGCCTGCCCTTGCCTTGTTTATTGAGGGCATGTAAGGCAATCACAAAGGAACTAAGCAGGAAAACTGCTTTCCAACACTGCTTTTTGTTTTGTTCTTTTCTATTTTCCCCCACCTCCCTCCCACCCCAAAATCTGAACCACAGGCATGGTGCAACTGGAAGGGCAACTGTGGTCTGCATTTCACATGGGTGACTTCAAAGCAGGGCTCATGAGGGTGGATGAGTGGGAAGGAGGACGGAAGTTAAGAGAAAAAAAAAGAAAAAAAACCCCACAGACTAGAAATGCAAGCTGCAGATGAAAGGTTATCCTTCCTTATTCGTTATCATGTTCCTTCAAGGGAACCTGGCTTTCAGCTCTAGTTTTTGGCCGGAAAACTCCCCAAGCTTAATTTTAGTGAACTCACAAAACAGGGCCCTAGGGATGATACAATGCTCTGTGCAACCTCTGAACAGCATGAATGACTAATGCAAAATAACAAATGAAAGGAAATTCCGCCTAAACCGTCTACTTGTGACCAAATAGTCCAGCTTGGAGGTTAAGTAATATCCCAAGTGGACTTGAGCTCTGGGCAGATGTTGTGACAAAGACATCCTTTTCTTTCTGATTTAACTTTACTTGTTTTTAATCAGATTCCTTTATAACAGAAGTTGGGTCAAGAAAGGGATCTGTATTTAATTTCACTGAGGTAGCTCACTGGTCTCAATTCAGAGAGATACAAACTGAAAACTATCACCTGGGTCCATACTCATTTATTGTTTGCTTTACAATCAACCCAGTTTGAAAGAGAGCCCTGAACCCCTCTCCAAGGTACTCTCGTTAATCACTCGGCTTCAAAAAAACAAAATAAAACAAAACAAAGTCCCCAAAATAACCTTTAAAGGCATAGCTCTTTTTACAAGCATACTCAGCCATAAATACTGTACTTGAACCAAGAACCAAAAGCAGAGATCTCCTGAATTTTTGCCATGAATCATAACAGAGCAGAGTGCAAGCAGAGTCTGCCACACATCCCTGGGATATGCTGGGGGGCCTGTGAGAGGGGTGAGGTTCAGAGGGTCCTAGGACTAATGCTGATTTTCCAGTTCAAAACACAAGAAACCTGCAAAAGCTTCTCTTCCTATCCTCTGCTCCACACTACATTAAAATTTATTTTACCCATTGCAAATTACTCCTGCCCACAAACTTGAGATTGCCTGCATCTTGTCTGTTTTTTTCCCCAACTGCAGCAGGCCAATAGAAAAGAGAAAAAAGTGGCAGCCAACAGAGTTGAGGGCTCATCAAGAGTTACCTCGTGTCTTGGACAACTATGGAAGTTCTCCTAAATGCTGGGGCAAGGAATGGCAAAGAAGGCTAAGCGTAGTTTTGGCAACAAATATCAAAATGGCACAAAGCCACCCAAGGTGGGCCCATTGCTGTAGTGATAGAAACACTGCCCGAGAGATCTGGGTGACCTGGAATGCATTTACCCTACGCACACAGGCATAGGTCCCTCACACAACCTGAGCAGCCACTGAGCTGCACATCACTTCTATGCATATGGGACTCAATTACTTAAGCTGCTTTAATGGCCTCAAACCATTTAAGCTTTGTTCAGCCAAAACCATCTCCTGCAAATGTACAGTTCTTTGTATTTCTTACTCACAAATGGATCAAAAGCATAATCCTGCTTTAAAAGAAACTTTATTGGGTCTTACTGACATTTCACTGGAAACTCTTCTTTTTGAATGGACATTTATATGCACAGTTTTTAAAAGTGTATCTCTGCAAATACACACACAGATAAATATAAAGTATATAAATATTTAAGTGGTATATGACTAGATCTATCTATAGCTTTAGCTACTAGAGCAAAGTCTGACTGAAGTCAGCTGAACAGTGATCAGGAGAAAAAAAGCTTTCTGCCAGACAGGAACTGGTGAGGAACCAGTTTCACAAGCATTTAGAGCGATTCCGATACAAATGGAGCAAAAGACAAAAGTGGCACATCCTTGTCACAATCTTTTGCAACATTTCAAAATACTTACCTCAGTCTAATGACTGGTCTGGCAAGGATTCTATTTGCTGAAGAACCTCAAATATATAAGCTCCTAAGGGGAACATTACATACAAACACACCAGGTCTACAGAGCCAATGAAGAAGAGGAAATTGCTATACAAGTCACACCAGTGCTACTGTAAGTGCATCATTACAGTAGCAAGGGGGAAAACCCACCTGCGTTGTCAAGAGCAGCGTGCTTCTGGGAACCTTCTCTGAGAGACTGTGTGGGGTGCAAGAAGGCCACCACCCAGGCTGAGGTACTGGTGCTCTCCACATGTTTTCTCCTGGGACAGTGCTATTCCAGAAGGGCAGGAATATCACACTCCAATCTGTAAGTTAATATGGGTGGAAATTCAAAGGAACAAAAACCTCACCTTCCTCTGGGAATACAGAACAAGTTTAAATGCGCTGACACTCTGCATTAGAGGGGAACATTCACTGGGGCTTCCCCAGACTTTGGAAAATGCCAAACAGAAATGGCAGCTGTGTGCTGCATGGATTTGCTAAATCCACTGGCTCATGATACTCTGTGGGAAGTCCTGGGCCCTGCTCCCTCACTGCCAGACCCACAGGGAGTGTGGGTGTACCAGGACTCTCCATCCAAGGGGCCTGCAGGGCATGCTGCACACTTTCCTGCTTTTCTTTCTGGGTGTTCGCAGGGTGACAGCCAGCACAGAGACCCCCCATGCTACAGCATCATGCTGTGTCTCTGTGGCAAACATTGCTACAGAGATTCTGGGGAAGCTGAAGCAGCAAGAGTCACCTCGCAATTGTCTTCACAGAATCACAGCATGGTGGAAGTTGGAAGGGACCTCAGGAGATCATCCAGTCCAACCCCCCTGCCAGAGCAGGTTCCCTACACCAGGTTGCACAGGAAAGCATCCAGGTGGGTTTGAACATCTCCAGGGAAGGAGATTCCACACCCTCTCTGGGCAGCCTGGCCCAGGGCTCCAGCACCTGACAGTAAAGAAGTTTTTCCTTAAGCTTGTCTGGAACTTTTGGTGTTCCAGTTCTCAAACCATTGGGAAGGATTTTATCTTTTTTTGACCCGTCTCCTGTTCAGAGCAGGTATAAGGACCCAGCTACACCTTCAACAGGAAAGGAAGCAGGGCAGTATTTTCCTGAGAATGGTTCCTGTTTAGGTATCTCAGCAAAAGAGCAAAACCTCCACAACTTTCAGCATCCAACTATTCTACCTGATAATGGCTTTTAGAGCAAGGAAGTCCTTGGCTTTTGTCTACTTGAAAAATACTGCTGCAAATGACACACAGCAAACATGCAGAGCCAAGAGTTCCATGGGAACTGCTGCCTACTGAACATGGATGGAAAATCCAGCTGCCTGTGTCCAGTATGACCCCTCCAGCTCCTTTTTCAACCCTGACTGAACAGTCCTCATTTAGCCAGAGAAAGTGAAAGGTGTGAAGGATGCCCTTCCTTCCAGGCCTTTCCTTATATGCTTGGCCAAACCAGAAGCAGACTTATTTAAAAAGAGCTAATGGCAGCTATGCATCAACTGCAGCTCACACAGGCTAACAGCCAAATGACTCTGTTTACTATAACCTCTATGCCCAGAGAAGTTTCTTTTGTTCTTAAAATAGCATCAGCCACTGCAGAGTGGAGGCACGAGGAAACTGAAGACTATATATACACACATATTGTCACAAACCCTGGTGCTTGTACGTAATATTCATTTTAATTATAGTTTTAATTGATTTGCATTATTACAGTACTGCAGCTTCTGTAGATCAATGAATATATCAATATTAGGTGTTAAATAAGAATATTAAAAGGCTCCTCTAATGCATAATTTACTTCATGGCAAACAATCTCTTCCTCTCAGATCATCACTATTGCAAATTTGGAACCTTATCTGAAAGGGTTTCCCTAATGCATTTCTTAGAAATTAAATTATTCATACAAATATGATTTAGATTATGATTTTTTAATTTGAGTTGAGTAGCACTGTGAGAATGTGCCATTTTCTTAACTGAATAAGAATGAAAACTTGAGGGGAACATAGCAAGCTCTGAGTTAGAAAGTATTTATTTTGTTATTTGTATCCCAGTAACCGTGTCAAAGTCCCAGCCCAGATCAAGATCTCTTGGGCCAGGAACTCTGCAAAGCCATCGTAAGGAAAAGGTCCCTGCCATAAAACAGCTTCCAAAACACACACATGATGGAAAAAGGGGAGGCAAGACCCTGAGTATCATTATCCCCACCTTGGAAAGTAGGGATGGGGATGCAAACTGCTGGAAGTCACAATGAATTAAGCCAAGGGGTCTGAACTATGGCAAGAAAATGGAACTGGACTCTATTAAATGTATCGTAAGATATGATCATCGCTTACAAAGGGAATATTTCTTGTACTGAAGCTCTCATTAATCTAGTGAAAAAGGCACGACAACATCTAATGGCCAGGAGCCAAAGCCCGGCAAATTTAGAGACGTGAAGGGTGACCATTGCTAAAATGGGAAAGTAGGCCATTAGAGTTGCGACACTGGTACACAGGACACCGTGACTTCTCCAACTCCTGGAAGCACTGAAATAGAGCTGAAGGTCTGCCTAAAAAGGCAGAGATGCTGTATCCCAGAAGTCACAGGCCTCATGCAGGAATCACTACTCAGTCTGTGGTCATATTCAATGTCAAACTCTTCTGGCTTTAACTGAGACAAGAGCAAGCTCCCAAATTCCAACCTTTTATCTCAGCTACTTCCTTTCAGAGATCACGTAACCACTGAAAACACACCAGAAGCTAGACAACAAAAGGTGCCATCAACAGCTGCTGGTGTGAAACTGCACAGTGGAAGAGGAAGCAGGGGGTGGCAAAGAAAGTAGGGGTCTGTCTGTCAAAAATATCACACCAAGAGAACAGACATTTCTAACACTGACCCCAGCTGACAACAGAAAACACATGTATCCCACATTCCCTTGCTATCAGCTAGGGAGGGAAGAATTCCCTACACCATTGTCTGAATCTACACTGCAGAAGGGTCAACAATACCATCACCTTTGAGAAGCAGCAGAGCATAGGTCTTGGGAATTCATCCCTGAGGTACAAACCAGGAATTAGCAGATGCAACCCATACACATGGAGAATGATCTACACCTGCCTTACACAGAGAACAGGAAAGCGCTCAGCAGGTCCCCAAACAAAGCCGTCTCGCTCAGGCAGTTTAATAAGCAAAACAATCCCTAGGTCTAGAGGAAAAATCCTGGCTTCAAGAAATTCAACAGGGGAGCTGCCATAACAGCACAGTTCCCCATCCAAATTCTACTCCCAGCTGAAGCACTAACCTGCTGTACGACCTTGAACAGCCCTTCACTTCCCCAGGACTCTCCGTCAGCCTTCGCACGCCTTGAGGAGCATCGCGTGACTTTTGCTCTGCATATGTGCAGTGCCTAGCATAGCAGGGCAAGGGGTCCTTGGCATCTCCAGGGTACAAATGCTATTACTAATACCATTCACAGACCAATCCTACTCCAACAATCACCGTCTGGCTGGCTGTCACCTCACTGGGCTACAGGAGTCCCACTTTTGGGAACAAAAGTCACAGCACTGCTGTTACCAGGAAGGATTGCTCACATGCTGGTGACAGGTGTTGATCTATTCTTTGCACCAAACATGGAACAACATTACACTTCATACACTGTTCCATAATCACAGGCACTGCTTTCACAGAGTTTGGCCTCAAAACTCACCAGTTTCCTGTCCTACACATGGCCCTTTTTCAAAGTAGCTGTAGGGACACTAAGGGGAGGAGGGAAATAAATATTATTGTAACAAGCAAGAAAACAATGCTGGAGACCAATCTGAGTTCCTCCTGCATATTCTATTATGGGGCAAGACAAAGTTTAAATACTTCCATTGCAATAATCCCACCAGCTCAGAGAAAGTTAAAAAGAATAAGTTTGGGGGTTTTATAAGGGTTTTTTTTGTTTGTTTGGGGTTTTGTTTGTTTGTTTTGAGTGTTTTAGTTTGTTTAAACTGTCTGTCTTACAAGTGACCATATGAGCAGAGAGAAATTACCTGCAAACGGCTTCATGATCTGCCATTCATGCAGCCCACAAGAAAAAGAGTATATAAAAAATCTTCAATACAAGGTTTTGGCCAGAGCTGGTCTTAAAATATTGAGAGCTAACTTTCCGCTTCAGTGCCTTGCAACTCAGTTCTAAATAATGGCCACCAAACAGGAACAGGCAGAGAAGAAACAAGTTTTAATTAGCTGTACAGTGAGGGTCTTTGTCCCACAGATAGATTTGATTATATTGCTGATAACCTTCACAGGGCTTGTTATCACAGTGCACTGCACCATTCTTCTGAGCTGAAAAAATTTTCCACACGCCTCAAATAGACTTGGCAACAGTGAAAGAATAATGTCAGGAGTCCCTTCCAGGTATTTTGGTGGGATTCTTCTGTTTGACTAAGTTTGCTCAGCTGGGATGGAGCCAGCAGAGCTCATCGGTGGAGCTGAAGAGTGGTGAGTGGTATCAACACAGACCTCTGCCAACTCCTTGTTTACAGGGCTTGTTTGTAAGCCTGTTTATGGGGTTTTTACAGGGTACATGAAGTGCCTTACATTAGCTCCTGAGAACAGGATCTGGTAGCTACAGACCAATGTACTCTGAGTAAACTCAGACAAGAAATACTAGCACTGATATTACCTGACATGCTGTGACCTTCAGGCATCACCTGCTATGATTACATACCCCAAGCTTTCATGGAATCAGGAAAGTCATGGAAAAAAACGCCTCAAAAATAAAGCTGTTTTCTCCATGACTTCAGCCCCTCCACTGCACTGTTGTGCACTTGTGAGAAGTACACCTAGCACTGTGCTTCACTCCCCCTTGCTAGTGGCCCGCACCAAGCAAGGAGAAAAATCAGAACCTCTGTTCTACAGTGGTATCAGGAAAAGAAAGGTTTTGGATCCAGCAAGCAGTTTGTATGAAGGTAAGTGATCCCACAAATAAACATATGCAACTTAGATCATTCATTTCCAGCTATTGCAGCAGCCAAGAACGAAGCATTCCTGCTGTAGTTAGATAAGTAGCTCTAATTTAGTAGGGCTCAGACAGCAGTCATTAACAGCAGGATTCCTTCTCCCCTTCCAAAGCAGGGAAACCAGAAACCCCTTCACAAACTGTCTCCCTATAGGATACAGGAGATCTGATGCCCATAGCCCCCACACAGCTTATACTGCAGGTGTAACTTCACTAAGGCTCTAGCTCACAGCAATACAGCTGAGGGTGAGATCAAGCATTGCTACCTCTTCCTTCCACTACTGCTGGGGTAGATGGAGCCCTCAATGCGCCTGCAAGGACGCTGGCTCCAACAGTTGTGTCTTACCTGCTATAAAACTGATAGATGGCAGATTGCAAAATTTGGTAGCTTTGGTAATGAGCAGAGAATGCGCTCATATATAATAATTAACAAAAAACCAAATTGGTAACAATATAAACATATCCTGAAGCAGATGTAAGGGTCACATTTTGTTTATACCCATGGCTTCATCACTGCACTGGCCTTGTGACATCCCTGGGGGAGGAAGAAGCCAACAGCCAGTAATATTCCTGGACAAAACACAAATTGCCTGCACTGATAGATGCATAATCCCGAGTGGGACTCAGGGAAAAAGGTTTTCTGTTCTGTTCTCTCTATGTCCAGATATGGACATAAAAAGCAAGGAAGAAAAAAAATTACACCTTTGATTATTTATTTTTTTCCCCCCTTCTGAGTCAGTCATGAATTCTGGCTGCTGTTTACCCTCACGGCAACACATCTTTTATTATTGCCCTTCCTAATACACCCTTTACAAGGCGGATTATTGCTGGTTCACAGATCTTGGCAGGAAGGCTGGGCAGAAGTTTCCTCTCCTTGTCTCACCTCCCTGCTGGGCCCACCCATGCCTGCAGGTTTCCCACCCAGGACTCTCCAAATGCCTTTTTGCTGGAATTCACTGGAGTACAAGGTCTCTAAAGGGTAGGCGGAGGGCTAGTGAACCAGTGGGGGTAGCACATGCCCCTCTCTTGTTAGAGGCAGCCAGAACAGTTCTTCTGAGGACAAGGACAGCACCATGCTCTGCTCAGCCAGACTTGCTCTTTCTCAGAGAATGCAATGCCACAGCATCTCTAATGGATGCCTGCTAGGCATACACATACTCCTGCCTGCACTCTGCTACTGTAGATAGTACAGGGTAGTCTAACCTCAACATCTGTGGGGGACGGATTTGGGTTTACAGTTCCCCCTCCTGCCTTCCTCGCCATGGGTTGCATCCTGCCTGTCCCTCCCCAGCAGTGGCCAGCCCTCCCTCTCTTGCCACAGCAGTGACTGCCAAGCACAGCCTCGAGACGATCCACACACCAGCAACAAGGCAGTGCCACAGACTGTGACCTGATGGAGCCTGCGATGCTGGGTAAAACCCCTGGATGTTTGCCCCCAGTAGCTACTGATTCCCCATTTCTCCCCAGAATACATGCACCTCCTATCAACAGCAGCAGCATTTTGGCTTTGTGTTGGAGGACAAGTTCAGCTCCTGGAGGGTGCAGTTGTAGCTCAAAACAGATGTTCCCCATCTCCTCCAGGGAAGAAGCCAGTGGGCCGGATGGATGATTGCAGAAGCCTGGAGCTGGCCTGCAGGCCACCAGTTGGACCACACGTAACACTTCCAGCAGTTGCAGCAGGCTGCCAGCATCTTTGATGGCTCTGAGGCAATGCAGAGCTACCCCTTAGACCAGGGGGCTTGTAACTATGTACTCACATCTGTAACACACATATAACATTCAGTCATCCTTTATAAATTAAGCTTTTATGACAAAGTCCTGTTTACAAACCTATTCTGAAGCATGAACCGTTTCTCTAGGAAGAGGTTTTAAAGTCCTGCCTTTTCACATAGTGAAGACAGGCACTATTTTCCCTCTCCCCCTTCTTCCTGCCACTGCCTTCCCATCAACTCTTCTGCACAGCTCTGTGTTTGCATTAATTATTCCCTAAATCTCTTTCTTCCTGAAGAATTAAAAAAAAGTTTTCAAGAAAATCATGGGTTTGAGCAGAAGTCACAGAAAGCACTAGTCTACGATCACTCAGCTCCTTAGCTTCAGTTTGAAGTTGTTTAAGACTTATTTTAACTCCTTAAAGCAGACCTCCTGAATGCAAGCCCAAACATTAATTTTCATCCCAGTGCTGTGCATATTTATTAATTTTTTTTAACTAGAAATCACTGTGATGAAAAAGCAAAGCAGACCACTAAGACGACAATTACAGCAAATAATTAACCACTTGGGAATTAATATACCTCTCTGTGAAAGGCCTTAATAGGAGAGAAACATTTTTCAAACTGAGAAGGATGGTAAATCATATAGCAAAACAATCCTGGTCATTGCAAGGTGGGGAAAAAGTATTCGGCCGAGATGTAAATTCCAATTTCAAATAGAAGAACATTTCTCTCAGCCTTGTAACATTGCATAGCACTTTTTTAATCAACTGAAACATCCTAAAAGACATCATTTTGTAACATCACCTGTTGAGTGGGTCTTCATGTACTAACAAAAACATTACAAGATCTCCTCAGGGAGCCTGACTTTGCCAGTAACAGTCTTTGCATGCTTTAGTCATTTTCATATACAGCATTCATGCACATCCTGAAAAAGCCTGTTGCTCTAGTACTAGAATTATTACAAGAAATGTTCTGCTTAAAAAAATATAGACAGACCACAAACAAACTGTTATATTCCAGCTCAAGGTGTGAGCCTTCACTTAAGGGAAAAGTTATCAGGAATGTTCAGACCTCTAGCACGGTGATACTCAAACTCTTACCAGCTATAACTCACTTCCATTCTTGCAGAAGAGTTCACCTTCCGATATATTTTTGAAGTAAAAGAGATAACACTTAAATTATTTATACAGTTAAGAAGTAGTTTTAAAGATCTCTTTCTCTCCTTTTTGCCCCCGTCGCACTGGTTTTGCCATTGCTCACACTGCTGATTGAGCCTAAGTAGCACTTTGACCACACATTTGGCACTTCACCTTCTCCTCACTTGATCTCTCCCACATCAAAACATACTCCTTTGGCCTTCAAAAGTAGTTTGCTAGAAACTAAAACAACTTAAAAATATAAGTGGCTGTAAAGCATTAGATTAATATTGGAGTACAGGAAATCAGAATGTTGTATTCTAATTAGCTGGCAGGTGGTTCATGATCATGATCAATTTCATACTCTAGTTGACACATTTTCAAATGTTAATGTCCTCTAGAGGAATAGACTGTGTTGTAATGACTGGAATAATGGCTTCTAAGGTGAGCATTCAGCTTATTATGGTTTCAAGCCCTGGCACTCAATGAACATAGGTGTTAGGCTACGCACTCTACAAAAAGGAAATAATTATGGTCATATAATGAAAAAAGAAGAGGTTTACAGAAAAGAGGTTGTGAAGAGGATCTGAATCATGGAGAGAACAACCTCCTTCATCAGTGTGAAACAATAGTTAATCAAGTACTGTCTGTAACATAGCAGATGAGCACTTGCAGGCATCCCAAGAGCCATGATGTTCTGGATAATTGCAGCAACTTCTTTGGCGGTTGTATGGTTTCAACAGAAGTAAAACTCCAGTATCCTGCTTCCTCCTCTCCCACCCTTTCCCCATGACACTCACTGTGAGCTGGTTTCCTCAGAGGAAGGAACTAAGGCAGATCACACAAAAGAAACAAGAAGCAAGAGGAAAGTTGTGCTGTAAGTTCAGCCTTGTGGCAGCCAGTAACTGATGCAAAAAAAGGCATCCATTGAGAAGCAACAAGGACAGTTTTGAGGATTGCCATTTTGGGGCTGTAACACAGTATCTGGATCATTTGTCTTGTGAACCGTGTGCTCCTTAGAGGCAAGTGCTGTAACTCCACATTTTCCTTCTCCCCTAATGCTCCCACATTCTCCACCCGCAAACATGCACACAAATATTAAAGCCTAAGCCAGCCGAAATATTTACACAACATGAACAACAACGAAGCTGGCACAGAACCAGCATCATTCCCTAGACAGCTTTTCTTTGGGTGTACAGTTCCCCTCCAAGTACTTTCTAAATACCCAGATGTTCCCATGCACAACCATGCAGCATTCTCCTCTAGCAATCTACTTGTCACTGAAAGTGAAATTAACCCCATTTGCATCTACTGATGATCCCATGGCCATGGATATATGCCACTGTCCTCTTAATAATAACTTGTGTTTTGATGTCAAGGATATCAGAATGATTTCTGCCTTCCCAAGACAAGCAGAATCATCTGCTGAGCAGCAATCATGGCCTTATTTGCTGAAGTATTGCATAATCCTACCTTTGCCCCCCTAACATTGCTTTAAAAGTGTCCTCTGTCAAGAGCCACTCCGCAATCAACATTGCTGACCATGTGTTATTAATTAAGTAATTTTACAAAATTAGAAATACAAATCACATTGTTTTCAACCAAAATAACGATCTACCAATTATTCTGCCAACAGAAATGACTTGTAGCTTTTGGCAGGTCTTTTCCCTTTGGCAATTGTTTTCTTAGTTATTAACAAGGTTACAGTTGGTCCTTTTGATTAAAAAGTTTTTCGGCCAGAATTACTGCTATGGGAAAACAAAACCTGAAATTCAATATCCTTCTAGAATTCTTTTGAAATTTGATCTCAGCACCAATAAGGGAGGAAGGTGAGAGGCCACAGGGGACATATTTTCTAACTTTTTAATTTTCTTTCCAGCCTAAGATTTTTAAAGATGAGGCAAATACAACTGGAAAGCAAGAAAGGGTATTTTTGTTCACTTGTCTGCGTACCCTGTAAGGGACACACCGTATTACTTAGGAGCCGATTGAAACATTAAACCTTTAAAAATAAGAATTAAACTTAAGCAATATACAAGCTAAAATAAGGCTACATGAGTGAGTTGTATCTCCATGACTCTTTCAAAGCAGGGAATCCATGTAGCCCTAGAAGATCTTTTCAGACCCTCTAAAGGAAAATAAAATTCAGGACAACAATCCATGGCCTTCTTGAACTACAAACAAATCTTTAAAGGTATATTTATCAGTGAACATATACAAAAAAAAAATCAGAAAAAAATGATTATTTTTTCTGTCCAAAACAACAACATAACTGATTGTTAACAACTAGATTTCAACACAAGATCTGATCCTGCTAAACATACCTCCAAAGTCCATCCTCATCCTTCAACACTTAGCACCAAGGGTGCTATGGAAGCAGCTTAGTCTTGAAAAGATTAATTGAGAAGGTAAAGTGTGTGCAACAGGGCACTGCTCTCCTCCCACTGGGAGAAAGCTTAGTGCTTAGGCCTTCAGCAAAATTAAGCTTCCTTGCATTTGCAGTTGTACGAGAGCCTACAGAAATACAGACTGTCTCCATCCCCTGCATAATACTGCAATAAATAATACCAAAAAAGAGGGAGGGAGACCTGTACTTAGCTTGTCCCTTCAGAAGAGCTTATTAAAGCAAGGTGGTGAACTGTTCCTGTCATATTTGTGAGAGTCAACACCACATAGAGGGACACAAATCTGCAGTAGCAGAAACAAGTAAAAGAGTAGTATTTCCAGGTTTCTCAATGAACTGGCTTGTGCAAGGCACCTCAGATTGGCTGTTTAAACAAGCACATTATGTACTTCAAGCTTGGAAGATTTTAAGAATGGGGTAGAATTGACTAAACAATTCAGAAAATGGCACAGAGGAGTGTCCACCCTGGATATCAGCAACAGCAGAAAATCAAGCCTACCCTTCTGCATTGTTTTGCTTTCTTGCTCCATCAGAGAGACCAAGTACAGATAACAAATCCAAACAGTAACCAGGTGAAAACATCATTTTCAAAAAATAACAGACTAGATCTTTCATAACAAGACAGACAAATGTTGGAATTTTTTTCCCCATTTTGCATCTCTCATTTACGGTCAATGATTTAGACTAACTAAACATCTGGTCCCTAAAAGGAACATACCACTATTTGTTGTAATTAGAGCTCTGGTAAACAGCACATTGCTGTATGCAAGTTCCTTTAGCAGCTTTCATATCTCAACCTTTGCAGTATCCCAGCAAAAGTCCTGGTACAGCTACTGTTGGCCATCTGGAAATTCTTCCCTTCCCCAGTCATGCAGCTAGAATAAATGCCACCTCCTCTGCTCTGACACAGCTTTGCCTGGAGTGAACCAAAAAATTTCTTACACGATAAGCCCTTTTCCAGAGCCAGTTCACTCTGTTCTTGGGGAGAAGGTGGAAGGAGATGTTGAAAAAAGTCCATAAAAATTAACCCTTCCAAAGAGGACACTGAAAAGCAAATGTGGAATGTTACCATTTTGACTGCAGAGATAGCAAGGCTAAAATTAAGTTGTGGAGTAGTCTTGCTTGACCTCAGAAGAGAAAGATCATGCATTTCAAGACTTCTTGCTATTAGTAAGATTTATGCAATGCTGCACCAGTGACACTCGCAGAATGTGCATTACGCTTGGCAACAGGCCTACAATCCAGCCACTTACTTCCATCATGTATTATAATGTAGGAACAGAGTCACACCTGCAAAGCCAATGACAAATGACATTTCATTAACTTTGAAGACTGCTGGATCATTTTCCCAGCTTACATGTGAGCCGGGCTATAATAGTCCTTTCAACAGCCTATCATGAAAAGAAAGTCACTATAATGTCCCAAATAATTCAGGGAGTAAATACTTTTCAATTCGTTAATGATAAAGTTCTGTGTCAATTAGGTGTAATGGGATAAAAGCCTATCATTAGAGATCCCAGGCCACACAAATTTAGAATGGTATTTCCCATTGCTGGCTGTGTCACTTCCCCACCACCTTTTCTTTCACTTTTATTTATTTAATTTTTCACTCTTTCAAGAGAGTAGCAGAGCGGTCCAGTACATTTAACACAATCTGCTTTCATGTCAAGCAATCTTTCCAGGTATTTTATTTCATTCCCTTGATGATTTCATGGGATCAACAAATCAAACTGTGAGGTTTTACAAACATGAAAATGTCAACAGAAGAACACAGGATATAACACCTCAGCTGCTTTCTTTCCAAACAGAAGGATTCTTTTCTCCCCAACATGTCTTAGCTTAGTTACAACAACCAAACACTGTTTAAGTCATACATATTACAGGTGTATGAGGACACTAGTCTGTGCTGCTGATAGAGAAGGGCTTACAAAACAGCTTTCTGTACCACACATCAGTGTTTTGCTCACTGTGACTTCTGTTGCTCTGAGTAACAGCACTTCTCTCATGGAAGGGCAGGTGGGGATTACTCACATGTACAAAGCTAAGCACATTTTTAACAGCTCTGCTACACCAGGGCTCAAGACTTTGAACAACAAGGCTTCCAGGTGAAACTTAATACAGCTTAGACTGAGTCCTGCAATTGGATCCCACAAGTGTGCAAGGTTCTGCAGGCAACAGCTCCATGGTGTAATTCAGCTCCTGAGGGCATTAACTACACCCCAGTGGACTCACAAAAATCTAGGGAGCAAGACAGCATTCATTCCAGCTTTACAGTTACTTCTCCAGATTGTTTTGGAAGACCTGAGAATCACAGAGTGAAAGTCCTCTGCTGTGGGGAACGAAACACAATCAACAGGTAGGCCCCCCTTCTGCCTGGCCAGAGGCAGAGGCTGCTGAGAGCAAGAGCCAAGACTCTAGCTCTTAATGTGCACACACGAGTCCATCAATCTCTGCTTAAGCTTATCCTGAAGAAGTCATCAGGAATATCACAATCCTTCACAGCTAAACTATCCCCTCTGAACAATACCAGAGTGCACACCAGATCACAGCTTATACAGATCACTGTCAGAAAACCCCTGCAGATTCCCCCTCAGAAAGAGTGCTGGTCCTCTATGCCATCTCATTGCATAGTTAGGTGTCAGAGCCTTCCTCTTGCTCTCAGCCTTGCTTAGCCATGGAGGAATTCAATCAGGATTAAGCAGAAGGAACTGCAAAGTTCTAGAGCTGCCAGATCTCTGTCGGTGTTTGTTGGCTTCTCAAGGACTCATGCTGGCAACACTTGTAAGAGTAGTGAAAAACTATAGCTTGAAAGCAAGAAGCACACAAACAAAGTTTTAATACTTCTGAACTACAACCTCTGGAGCCAGTTGAGGATGTCTCTCTATTAGGAGCATTTTAACTGTGAAGATGCAAATGAACCCGACAAAATATAAAGCATTCATGAAGAGAAATTAAGAAATTCAGGTGATAATATGGCAACATCATGTTGCTATTCCCTAAGGAAAGCAAACTCCATGCGTAAAAGCACAGCTTTGCTATTGAAAACATGCCTACACCTGAGGCTCATCCTGCCTACGCTGCTCTGAGGTGGAAGTTACACCTCAGTGTTCGGTACAGGAAAGAGTATCTGAAAGAAGCCTGTCATGTACAGACAGCCCATAATACTTAGCCCTATCTATTGTGTTGATCTACCTAAAACAGGATATACTATTTTGGATCGACTCAGAACGTTCTGAATCAAACATCACCACAATGCTCTAAACTAGATATTGATTGATTTATGTCCACATCCCTTTACCTTAAAGCATACTACAGCAGGCTTCATCCATTAATTTTTCCTGTTTAGGAGTTTAAGTCTGTGTGTGTCTGTATTACTACTGTATTTCAACTACATACCCTATAGTAAATAATCTTAATGATCAAATGACAGGCTTCATATCTCTCTGAGCAGAGTTCATCTGATTTATTAAAGTGACACCAGACATTTACTCAAGGAGTAAACAGAGCTGACATTATAGGATGATCTCTGAGGGGAACACTGCAGGGTAAATACTGAGGAAAAGGAGTGGCTATGCATTCCATTCCTTTGTATTTCTTGTCTAATTCTTTACTTTCTTATTTTTAATGTTCTTATTAGTATTACAACATATTTTGTGATCTTTAGGCAATAATCTCTGAAAGGGAACCCTTGTAATATAGTCAGTCTTTACAGAAAAAGAGCAACTGATTGAATCTGAAGAAGCATCTGGAGAAGCCCAGTGACTCTGTCTGAAATACAGTCTCAGCGGAACTGTGACTACTTGCTCTGCAACAGGGTCCCACCTTGACAAGGAGTCACTGAGGAGCTCTGGATAAACCTCTTCACCTCATCTCTAGTGACTACTTAAGAACAAAACTGTTGTCCTTCATCCCCATCTGCAGAAAACATCACCCAGATTTACCTTTTCTTGTTAGGATCATGGGTTTGCGTTTGTTAATAAGAACAAAGGGAAACAAAGAGGAACAATACGGATTAAAAAAAGATAAATCTTCCAGTTGAACCGCAAGTGTGGTGTTTTCTCTTATGACATATAAACAAAATGACATATGGATTGGAACAACTTGACCCAGCAACCCTATCCCTTCTGTGAATGACAGTAAGAAGCTGTGAGGCTCACTTTTGGTAGCCATTTAAATTAAAACTTAAGATTATTATTCTGTTATTTGCATAGAAAATAGGCACTACCCTTCTTCAAATATAAGGCAACACAATATCTGTTTCAAGACACTGCTCTGGTGACCATCTATCCCCACCTGCATCACTGCAGAAAGCAAATCTCCTCAAAGTATAAGGAGGAATTATTCAGACAATCAGTCACTTGTAAGTAGGGTACAAGGTTTCACACTCAAAAATGCATGGAAAAAAACCCTGAAGATCCTTAAAATTATATTCATGGAAGCAAAATGTTTTCTGTGTTCATACCAACCAAAGCCATCACAAAAGGAAATGGATTACTGTTGTTTTTTAAATCACAACCAAGAGCCCAACACAGTAAGATGCATCTGAAGACTGGAAACAAAATGTCAGAGCCAGCAGGGCCACCAAGGAGTTCTACACAGCTTTCAGTTTTACAGAGAAGCACTCTGATGGTCTGGAGACTGCTGGTGAGAGGATATACCCTCAGACAATAGAACAATATCCACAGCCAGTACAAGAGGCCAGGTTAGGCATGCAGCACACACAAGCAGCAGCAATAGCATCTAGAAGGCAATTCTAGGTGGTCTAGCAGCACATAAGCATTACCTTCTCTCACCTTTCCAAGAGATGTTTTGACAGCCCTTAAACAAAGCTGAAGCAAGGCCAAACAGCTCTTATTCCCTCAAAAAAAAAAAAAAAAGTGCTTCAAATTTGTACAAAGGGAAGAGGAGAAGCCTGTAACATACACTGACAACACAAAGAAACACAGTGAGCTGTACCACAAGTAGAAGCCTTGACTTGGCTACCTTAGCAAGGACAATACTAAAGCCTGAATTACCTTGCTTGACATTTATCACTAAAACTAAAGTTTAAAAGAGTTCCCCTAAAATTATTTTACCAGTAAGTCCACCACAGCAAAACCACCACCCCTGACATGAACCATCCTCTCCCCTCCCCTCACATGGGGGATCATCTAAACCCATTCTCTTTCATCCTCCGCTCAGACAACTCTGTGAGTGCCATTACATATGTAGGATGGATATATGTACGGAGATGTCCTGTTCTCTAGGCCAGGAGGTTAAGGGTTCTTAAGGCATTGTTTTTAAGTTGAAAGTTCTTTAGCTTTTCAGCTAAAACTTGGCTAAAATGCTGCTGTAAAACAACTTTGCCATTCAAGACTGTTCCATCTGCTACAAGGCCCCACACATGAAGGTCCACATCCACAACTGGCATAATTCAGTATAAGGCTCCTTCAACTGGCAGGGATATAAGCAGAACTTATGGCTTCAAACTTAAAGACCTGGCTTCCATAAACACTGAAGACAGCTGGAAAATTACATTTAGCTGCAACAAGAAAGTTAACCTGGTGCTGTCATGAAAAATGTCTGTTTCCTTGACTCATCCATCATCAAGGCATAATAAACTTATAATCAAAATGATATCACTTCAACTGTTGCTGCCAATCTTCCCTTAACGGATTTAATTTAATCAAATTTTTTAAAAGTTTCCATGTGTGTCCACAGCAGACAACAATAGTAACAATAGTCTCATAAGGACTGTGGAAACAAACCCCAACCTATTCCACAGTGGCAAAGTGCTCTGTCTATGGGATGCTACCGGGGCACTGCGGGGCTGGAGGGACTTACCTGCATGGGCTAGAATTGAGCTTAACTGTCCTTTCAGGGAAATGGAGTGAAAAGAGTTAATGTTTTCTCTTCCTAACTCTATCTTCTCTGCCACTGGCTGGAATCCAAGCCCAGGAGGGTTATTTGCTGTGGTTTCAGGAGGGTTTGGGGGTTTTAGGAGGGTTAGGCCGCTGCACCTGTAGATAACATTGCAAAGTTTCACTTTGTAACATTCATGACAGGGCAAACTGCTATTCCCCTTTGGCTAATTGCCTCATTCAGAAGTTTTGGTCTTTAATTTCCCCTTTCTTCCAATCACTCACGATGACAGGCCTGATCCAGTGCTTACTGAAGTTCTGGGCCTTTCTGCTGAGCATGAGAAGTCCAGTGACTTCCTTCACTAGATGAAAACAGCACCCACTACCAAGGAGAAAGGTGAATTAAGTTCTACATTCAAGGCAGAGACTCACCTCCAAATCCAGGAGATTGAGGGATTTTGAAACTTACAGTGGCAAAACCTAAGCAAAAATAACTGGGAACTTTGCTTGGGTCTTGAGATCAAAGGAGTGTTAGCATGGTATTTTCAGCACCTACAAGTTGTAGTCCTAGTGCCTCCATCACAAAGCAAAACCATGATTAACAGAGAATGTAATCAATCAAAACCACAGAAAATTCACTTTAGTTGGAGCAAAAGTGAGTTTTCTATTTAAACTAAAGCAGTACTTTGACACACAAACAAACGGCTTTTAAGTTGCTCACAGGTACATTTTGACTTGAAATAAGAATGATATTATTAAACCAACAGCTTAAATACAGGAATACAATTCTGGGTCAGCTTTCTTGGGGCCAACAAGCCTAACTAGTTAAGGATGTTGACAAGATTTTTTTTAACAGGACTAGGCAACATCCTTGTCTAGTGATGTCCCTGACCTATAATCCATCTTTATTGTCACACTGATGCCTCCCCTGTGTTACTCAGGAGTGTTACTGGAGGCAGCACAGGTATAGACAAATTGTTTAGGAAGAAAAGGGAAAGAGGGAAAAAGAGTAAAAATCCCTTTTTGTCAATGGATATGCATAATAATCTGTTTTCCCTCAAGAAAAAAAAAAAAAAGCTTAAGGCTTTGGCGGCTCATATTCATTCTCTACTGGTTTCTTCTGGGAGCTGAGTATTTTGCATTCACACTCTGAGATACAAACAGGGAATTCATCTTGGGACTCAGCCAGTGTAACATTATACCAATGGGCTGATTCAGGAGCAAAATCTTCAAAGAGACTCATACTGCTGAAATTCTGGAGAGAAAAAAGGAATGACCAATATGCAAGTAAATACATGTGTCAATGGGCTGTGACTGAAGCTAAAGGACTTGACTTTGCATTCCTCCTAAATTCAGTGGGGAAACTGGGGCAGGAGGGGTGAATCACCAGAAGTTTGCTCAAGGAATGTAAAACAGAACACAAGGTCTATTGCCCCCATCGGGATTTCACAACTACATAATACTGGCGATTTCATTAGAACCAGCCCTGATTTATTTCAAAGCAGAATCAAACTTCAGGTCTAAGGAAGCCCTTAAAATAAGTCTTTACTAATGCCTTATTATTTTAATGGTGTAAATCCACAGCAATCAGTCAGGCCATCCAAGATTTACAGTGGCATAAATTAAAGCAAGATTCAAGACGTAACATACAAGTTTCTTGGACCTGTGATGGACTCAACTGCTAGTTTAGCACAGATGCTAAGCAGAGAATAAACACTGTGAAAATTAGACCTAGCCTCAAAAAGCTTCCCAGATAAAGTTCTAAAAAAAGAGTAGGTGTTTGAGGCTAGCGTCATTCCATCAATAGAAGAACATCCACGTTTGCTGGCCAAGGATGCATGCAGCCTTTGACCATCTTTTTCCTCCCTCTGGAAGGGACACTAATCTGAATGAGGCACTGCACAGATGTGCTCACCTCAAACAACATGCCTAGCATGACACATCATGCCAGCTAGGACCGATAAGGCAGTAAACAGGGAAGACAAGTCAACACCTGCTTAGCCCTTCTGGTAAATCTACATCACTTCATTCGCAAAGCGCAAAGCCTTCTGAGCCCACAGAGCATGGCTCCTCGCACCAGCTGGGGTCCCGTCCCCCAGTCTGCAGCTCAGAAATGCTGCCCTTTTCCACTCACTATCTGAAATCTATCTGGAGCCCGAGTGGAAGAGTAAAGGACCTAATCTGCTTCTTGCTTACACCGTTGTAAATTAGAAACAAATCCATCAGCATTAGCAGCCTCACATGAGTATAAAACAGGTGTAAGTGAGAGTAGAAACAAGTCTATAAACTCAACTGAATTTAGAAGTCACTATATTACTTTCCAATCATGTAGAGATTACATTACATTCTCTATATACATACACACATATATACACACCATTTTTAAAAGCTCTCCAAGAAATCAGACAGAAACTAAGCAGAGCATATGGAATTTTAACTGGTTGCTCATAAAAAGCTGCTAAAATCTGCGAAAGTTAAAAGACAGTGCAGTCTACAACATAGGCTTGTTAAAAAGAAACAAGGTAAGAAAAGCAGCATTTTTAACCATGACTACCTGATGGATGGAACAGCAGTTTCACTTGTCTTAGAAATGCAATATTTCTGTATTTTTAAGATTCTGAAAGCTTGGATTCTTTTTCCGTTCGGTTGTTTGGGGGTTTTTTTTGTTCCTGAACCTCAGGAATAGACTTCCAAAGCGTTAAAAAAAGCACTTCTCGTCGCTGCCTCTGGCCTGTTTGATGCTCCTTTGCTGCCACCAAGTGGAAAAGAAACAGCAAGGCTAAAATTTGCCGAAAAAGCCTTTCGCTGCCACCATATGGCAAAGGCGTCGCCTAAATTTGCTTTCCCGCCCTTCCCGCTTCCCGCCCAGCTTTTCTCCTCAGCCTCCTCCGGGGCTGCCTGCGGGCTGAGGGAGATGCCGCCATCTTAACCCCAAGGAAGTCCCCAGCAAAGCCAGCCTGAGCAGCCTGCCACAGCACTCCCACCCCATACCATATGCTGGGAAACATAAAAAGAGCAGCGGAGAAATAACAAATATGCAGTATCACCACACTCAATGTGGGCACTTTGCCCTGGTTTTAGGAAAAATGAGTGCATTTCCTCAGTAACACACCCCACTTAGCTTTCTTGCAGAACTGCTCCTCCACTGCATGACACAAGCAAGCTTTATAAACATAATAAGCACAAGGAAAAGTAAATCCTACCTTTTTTTCTGTCCTGAGCAAAGGACACATCAAAACATGCTGGAGGCAAACACAGCACCCTCACTGCCCTGCCTCACACAGGGGGCAGCCTGCTAGGGGCTGCCGCCATTTTAGCCCCGGGGCTGGGCGGTGACTGACCACAAAATGGCGGACAGAGGCTGCAGCTGCCTTGGGCAGGGCAGAGAGGTGAGCTATGGCCTTTGCTTTCTGGGTCAGTAGAGAGGGAAAAAAACACACACACACAGACCACCAAATTCAGGGTGAGCCTTGTATACTTTTAGGATGTGCAAGGGATGCGTGTCTCTCTCTGAAGGGCTCTGTGAGGGAGGAAGGGGTAGAGGTTGGGTAGCAGCCATAGCCTCGGGGTGGGTTTTTATGAGGTACAGTAAAATAGCCTCCCGTAAGCTCCAGAGCCTGGAAGGACAGTGGAGATTCAAGCAAGTAACAGCCTCATCAGAGAATGAGTTTTGTTACACTCAAATAAAAAGGAAAGGGGTTGGGGAAATGGTGGGGATAAGTCTTTTGGTGAACCATTTAACCTGGCTGCTGTGGGTTTTTTTAAACCATGTATAATGTACCTATGTATTTAAACAAGGTAACCCCTGCTAAAGCAGATACCATCAGTGATTATATTCCATGAAAGATAAAATCTAGCTATAGTATTACAGCTTTGATGAGTCAGCCACTTCTTGCTGAGATGTATCAAGTGGTTAAAGGAGCAAACGCCTGTTTTCCTGTGTTATGTCTGGGTGGATGTTTTGGGGGCAGGAGTGCTGCCCGCTCTGGAGGGGTGCAGAGGGCTCTGTGGAGAGCACTGAGACAGACACTCCTGACAGATACTGCAAAGGAATCCGACAGTGCATATTGGTTTCAAAGGATATATATGCTGTTCAACTTCCCTTTTAATTTAAACTAACTTAACCTACTATAAGATGTTCTCCCCGTTTTAATAGATTTTGGTTTTGTAGCATTTGCTGTCATTTAGGTAATATCACACAGATGTGCCCAAGGAGCACAAACTTGTGAGAAGCCCTGAAGAATTTCTAGCAGTATTTCTTTCATTCAATCTAATTTCAGAGGCAGAAGGAGAGCCACTTGGTTGAATTATGTTGAAGGCAGACATAGGAAAAGCACATGAAAGACTGAAGAGGAGATTAAATGGCCTTTAAGCATAAAGGTAATTAAACATGAGGATTTACACACCTTCTCTGTTGTGCTGTAATCAACTATAAAATGCTTGCCTCTCTTAAATTTATACAAGTAATCTAACCTACTGAAATAAGGAAGTATCAGAAAAAGGGAAAAAAATGGCAAACTTCTAAGTTTGTGGTTATCTGGTTCATTTTCCAGATGCTTTTCAAAGCCTAAGCATTAAATCGTGTTCTTCAGTTATGTCACAAGAAATATTCAGATATTTTGAACAACATTGGGGCCACATATGTGTTAACACACACAGTGCCAACAAAGTCACTCCAGTTAACAGCAGCTGAGAGTCAGCTTTTGGGGGTTTTTTTTCCCTGCTGTTGGTGGGACTTTGGCTCAGATGCTTGAATGGAGTAAATCGTTACTAATCTTTGCCAGCTGAGGTAATGGCCACTGAGGTTCCTGAGGCCAGCAGGCTACCCAATGCAGGCTTTGTCTTAAATGACTTTGAACCTCAAATTCTTTTTGACACAGATGAGCTTACCACTGTGCATTAACTGAAGGCTTGGCTCAATTATCTCTTGGCTTTTTGCTATGGGAATGAAAGTGCTGTGGGGTCAGGAAACTCTCTGCAAGTCAGAAGTCACTGTAGCTAATGTCAGAATCTGGCCTCTTTACCTTCTGAAAACTGGCGCAAGCAAATCAGAGGGAAAAATCTAGCCCTTAATTTTTCTGATAGTACAACCTCACCTGGATGGCAGAAGACCAAATAAATAAATATTTTTAATTTTGTTTTTAAGTGGGCCAAGTCTCCTGGTTTCAGGAAAAAAAAATAAAAAGGGCACTATAAGGCACAGGTACATCTAGAAATATTAACTTATGCCAAGAAATGATTCATTTATCTACCAAAATTCTTTTGCATAATTCTATATATAAGAGTTGAGAAAGAATTCTTAGTCTTTAGTGATCTGAGTGTATTCCAGAAAATAAGATACTTCATTCTACACAGCCCAAGAACACCTATTAAGAAGAATACATTAAATGGATCAGACTTCATTTTACCACCTCAAACCTGGAAATCTCCTCACAGCTTTTTTTTTAAAAAAAAAAAACAAAAAAAAACCCAAAACACAACCATCCAGTATAAAAACTATAATCCTTATTTTTGTTATGGTTTGAGTTGAGACAAAAATTTTAAGTTTCAGGTTTCTAATACATTCAGAATACTTAAACAGTGAAAAGAGGTGCACTCTCACTAGAGTTACCTCTTAGGAAGGAAACACATACAAATTAATTTCATTTTAGTTAAACTTGTGTGAAGTTGAACTCCAGTGTGATCATAATGTAAATTAATCAGATACATATGAGAGCATCCCTTCCTTACATTAACTTTTTAAAAATCTGAAATCCATATAAAGCAACATCGAAACAATGCTGTTAGAAGTTGCAGAGTTGTACTGGGTCTGCAGTTCTGCAAATCCAGTATGTAACAGAGCCCTGTCACATCTGAGATAAACTGGTCTTTAACTGCAGAGCCCGTATGCCTTCCTAAGCTATTGGTGGCCTCAAAACTGTGCTGGTTGCTCAGTAATGCTGATGACCATGCATGGGAAAATGGGAACACAAGCAAATTAAGGGCCAATATCTACCATGCAGTTCTGTGAGGTTTCTCTAGAGCCCTAATCTGGATAGATTTTCACTGGGATAACTTTTGTTTTTAACATCCTGATAATGTATTAAAATTTTTTACCTCAACAAAAGAGAGTTGCGACTTTCAGAAAAACAAGGTCAGAAGTTGTAGGTAACACTGCCAATGTGACCTATACTTTGCAAACCATGTTCTTGAACAACTGTAAGAAAAAATGCTCAACCTTTCCGGGCAGCCGTGGCAGAGATCAAACATGAAAAAGTCCAATACAAGTAGATAAAAGCTGGCAAAATCATAAATGTATGGGAACAGAACATTACCATAAGAAGATGAGGCATTGTGTGGAAGCATGAGTTGTGAGCCCAGTATATAAACAAATATTAACAAATACTGTCAAAGCATGGAGGAAGTGGACTTTAACTGACAAGTAAATTTCACTGGAAGTCAGTGACTTGGAATCAGCTGGGTTTTTAGGATCAGCCAGATTTTTGGTGCTGTTTTTATTACAGAAAGACATTGGTACCTATGTAAAGCCAAATTCTCAGTTGTTCTGTGCTGCATTGTTGCTGCTGCAGCCCTAATAAAATCAAGAGTTAAAGTGACTTAAAAGCAATAGAGAATTAAGCTTGTGATGTTCCACAGTCTCCAACAAGAGCATTTCACTGATACACACTTGGTATTCTGTTACACACGGAGAGAACTTACTGCTATTCAGGAGATATATAACATGCAGGTGGATGTGCAATGAGTACACACACAGACAGCACCTCATGAGATTAACTGCCTTGAGGAAACGCTCTCTCCATGGAAACTTTGCAGGAGAAAACATGTTTTGTCTTGTGTGTGAGTTGGGGAGTAGGTTTGTTAGCCCAGGGCAACAAATTAAAAAGATTGTTTATGCTATCCAACTTGACAGTGTTTGTTACTAGGCATTTCTCCTTCTCACCTTTTAATAATGGGGACAGTAACTTTGCTTTAAACAATAGCTAATTTGTTCCTGAGAGGCCAAAAAACACTCAAGTGACAAAGAAAAAATAAACATTCTAGGAAACAAAGACTACACCATATTTGTGAAAATGAACATCCATAACAAATGAGAGAATGTCAAAGACTACTGCTTTTTCAGACAACTTTTTCACTTGCATAACTCAGCAGCTGCTCATTTACTTTAACAGACCCTCCTGGTAAACAGCAGGTAAGAATTTGCCTCTAAAATTACTACTTTAAAATAGTTGATCTGCAAGATAGCTGAGTTTTGTTTCCTTTCTGCCTGTTCTAGATCACTGCTATGCAAGATCTGTCACCATGAATCTGAGGTGATCCTTAGCTTGAAAACTATTTTGTTGCTCATGTACTCTCTGGATATCCCATCTCGTTACCTTTGATATCAAGACTGTCTTGATGTAAAGCTGGAACAACACAGTGCTGAATTAGACCCATTTTCTATCACTTAGCATAGGCTTTAAATTCGTCCATGGAGTGTGTCCACACTAGAATGAGAAGAACCTCTTGGCAATACTGAATTATCATACTGAATTGCTTCCATCCATTTGCTGGGGCTGCCAAATTGAAATGATGCATGTCAAGGCAACCCTACACTGAAAAGTAAAAGATAGCCTCTTAAATGTTCCATTTATAAAGCTTTTTATTCACAGTCAAATTTAGTATCCCCTCTGAAATATATCACTTTACAAAATTGATACCTTGCCATTACAAGATTTCCAAGCCATATTCACACAGCTTAGTAGTAAAAACAAGCTTTTGCTCTTTTCCCTTTGGTACAGCTGGTAAAAACGGAGCAGTTCAAGGTCTGCTTCTTAGATCATCAGCACTAAGTATTCCATAGATCTGTAATCTTCTACAGGGAAGGTTAAAAGTCAGCAAAAAGGCAAACTGTTAGTTCTATCAGTAAAATATTACAAGTGCATCACACTGGAAAGCAGAAATTGAAGGAAAAAACCCCAAAGTAGCATTAATGCTAAGGATGCCAAGAGTGATCTGCAAAACAAAAGCATTCAATGTGGACTTTCTGGAACTCTCTGCAAGGAATATCACTCAAAGCAAATTAGCAAAAAGAAAAATTACACTGTCACACTGCAGAACGTTAATGCATTTTTTCCTAATGTCTCGTATAATTCTGAAATGACAAACTGCATTATTTACTTTCTGTATTATTTCCCCTAAATTGCTGTAGCCTAACACTTTTTTTTAATCACTGGCAAGTAAACTTCTAACTAAGGAACATACATAGTCTTTTTAACTAATGTCCTGTTTTGGCATCTTTACACCTCAGTTTATGACAAAGGAATAACTTGCCCACATTTGGGATGCAAGCAGGTTCAATTAATTTGTCCCTCTTAAGTTGCAAAGTTTCTTTGGCTTGAAGTTTGTCTGATTTATTCTTTTGGAGATACAGAACATCTCTGCAGAGCCTCATGATCATTTCTCCAATTATATTCTGATTTGCATGTCACTGTTTAGCTGAAGTTAATTTTTTTCCAATTTCTGATTTGCATCAAAAGTATTTTGTTGTTGTTTCTTTGCACTTAAACTCTCTAAAGCAGCTCTACATTACTAGCCAGACATGTCTGATAGAAGAGACTACATTCTGATCAAGTTGTTTCATTTTTTTTATGGATCCCTTGGCACATGTCCCAGCTTGTAGCGATGTTAAACAGAGGAAAGTTTTTTTCTAGGTATAAGGAGTTTTTGCAGTTGCTTTCAGGAAAAGAGAATATGCCTGAATTGAGTCAAACGTTCAGCGAGATCTTGCCAGAAAGAACCCTGTGCCACAGAATGCCATTTACACCAATACACCTCCACCTGTGTTTCCAGTTACAGACTGGAGTTTGCTGCTCACAACTCCCAAAAGCCTTCCTGTGGCCAACAGCTGATAGAGGCTTTAATCCAAGCAACCAAGGTCTCCTCTTCTGGGGTTGCAGAACCAGGTCTTCATCAACCCTGGGCAAAGTATGTCATTTACTGTGGAAACCAGGATTTCCCTTTACATTTGTAATGGTCCCAGCACCACAGTTAAAAAGGGAATTTCAGTCTACCCTCTTAAATGCAAAAAAATTCTTAATTGTGAGAGAATTAAGTTTGTTTAACTTGTATCATTCCAAATAACTATGTTTTGAGGAGACTTCCAATGAAACTGCAGCATTAATACTTTGACAAAGCTTCATGCTAGTTACTGATTTTTAAGGCCAGGAAAAAATAGGATGACTTAATAAAACATACACTCTTGAGGACGCAGTTCTCCAATAATAAAAGTACTGAAGGAGTAGAAATGAGTACCAGTGATATGTTGACTCATGCTAGCATTTATAAGGGTGGGAATTCAAGTTCTAGTAGGATTCTTCCTTTGTTTGCAGTGACAGTAAACTCACTGTCAGAGAAAGAGGCTTTCTAGGAGTAGATCTGAAGAAACTTCACAGAGCTGGGACCAGTCCTAGTTTCTCAGGTCAAAGATGCCCATTTTGTTATGGTAAAAGTCTCTTTACATGGCTGGGACAGCTAATGGCATGGAGTTTTCTCCCTGCAATATTTCTTTTGAGAAGCATAGGTGTGTGGGGAGGAGATTTTTCATTAGACATTTAAAGATGCATCTAAGAAAAAGACAATGCACTGACTGAAAAAGACACTGAATAGTGGGCAAGACATCTCCTACAAAGTCCTGAGCCATTGATTTGATAACTGAGTAATTTGATAACTGAGACTTTCCCTGTCCAGCTGTAGCAGTTCAATGAAGCCACACTAATTCAAGGGCCAAAGTCCTTGAGGACCAAGTGGAAAGTCTCCTGTTGACTTTAATGTCAGTGAGTCAAGTCCCTACTGTCTAATGACCTCCAAATTTCACTGAGCACAGAGCTTCCCAGATGCCCCCCAGTCCTGTTTACTATTTTAATGTAGTTATTTAACACTAACACTAGTGGGGCTTAAAATCTTGAGCTGTGTTTTAATTTTTCTTCTGAAGGGTTTTCTTTTTTTTTCCATAAGCTTGGAAACTTCCCCATGCAGCCTTCTATCAAATCCTAGTCATAGCTGCTAACTTCACAAGCTCTTACCAACCTCATCACTTTCCTGATGCGAAGACTAGAAAGCAAGAAAAGTTCCAGTAACAGGTAACACATTAAATACACATATCAAAACACAATCTTTATCAAAATAAATACTATTTTCATTTTTAACTTAAAAGCCTGAACAAAAAACACTCTAATTTAGACATCAATTAGCCTCTAGTCAGTCCAACTACATGTATATTTCTACCACAATTAGAGTTTTACAGAATTTTGTCATTGTATTAGTTAAAAACATTCTCAGAAACAGCAGTTTTGTTAGTGCTTCTCCTAGCTGGCATGTCTAACTAATATTAATTCACCCATAATATATTTATGGCAAAACCAAGGCAAAGCAGGAAAGCATCACACACACCTTAACTTTCTCTTTAAATATCTTAACTTCATCAATATTTTAATTCACTGGTACTAATAATTTTTGCTATTATAATAGCAGCTCTTTGCATTATATTGGCAGTAACTAATGCAGAATTGGTATTTCTGTACCATATTTAGCATATACAGCAAGGAGACCATAAGTCTCCCAAATGTTCCCTTTCCCTTTCAGGCCCTTAGAACCATTCTACAGACTATGGCTCATCCAGATATATGCACACAGCCACTGCAATAAATGTTCTTCTTGCTACCCTCCTATTTTGAGGCAGGAAAGTTATTATTTTTTTATTCCAATATTCATGGAGCTTTTCCAGGGAGGAACTTTCACGAACAGTGTTCAGTAAAGTCATTTCATATTTGAGACCTCAGTAAAGTTAAATACCTATCCTGAAGTCTAGATTCTCCAAGAACACTTCAGTGATATAAAAACCACCTAGCATTCATGATCTTGTATTTCAAGTCTATTTCTGATAGAGTTGTTAGTGAATAACAAGCACATGGTTAATGCTGCTTCGTTTGTGAGGCATTTTTCTGGGTTGTTCTGTTAGAAAACTACAAATCCAGGCTGTGAACAGCCATACTGAATGATACAGGCCTTAAAAAAAAAGAAAAAATTACAAAGTTGCACTTGTTACATCTCTGTAAACTGCCCTATCACAAATGCCAAATACCTCTATATAATTAATTATACCAGGTGGACTTCTGCCTCAGTAAGTCTTAGCTAATAGCCTTGCATTATTCTTGTTTAAACATTTACCAAGGAAACCTGTGTACTTTACTGGACAATGAATTATGATCCTTTTCAGAAATTACCCTTTTAAAACAAAAGCTATAATTGAAGCTTAAGAGGAAAACCTTGTAATGGAAATGTCCTTCAATTCTCTTTTAATTAACAGCACTGCATGTAAATACCAGCTGCACTACTCCTTTCCTCAAGACAATGCCTCTCCAAGTATAAGATGTTATCTCCCAGAAAATCTCTACATGAAAGTGCTTCTGGCTTGTGCCACTTCAGACCACTTCTATCCCATTGTCTTCCCGTTAGTTCACAGGACACCTGGCCTTTCTTCTTTGTGTAAATCGATGGTTTGAGATTAACACTTTGTATCTCTGGCTTTGCACATGCAGGCCTCCACATCCACACAAAGTCCAGAAGTCTGCTTATGCCAGTCCACAGCTATCATCTGCAGTATCAGGTTGAAAGAGGAACAAGACACGACACACAGACTTCCAAATAAACTGTCCAAACCAACTGAGCATGCCAGGAGAACTGCTTTACATGACATTGCTGTCTTTGGTCAAGAACACACTTTGGGTCTTTTGCATTTTTAACCTTAATCACACAAAAAACAACTCCTGAGTCCAACACATCTTTCATTTGGCATACCTATGACATCAGCCTGTAGAAATAAAGCATCCTCATTTTAGCTTTCAGCTGGCAAATGTTTGCCTTTGGCACACATACTCACATGAACAGTCCTGCAGATCTGAGGCAGCAAAGTTAGGTACCTACATGAACATATATAAAAGCAAGGTCTCTTGTTAGCTGGATTGAAGGAATTGCTATTTATTCAAGGAGTTTATCATAAACAGTTCATACCAGTCACTGAAAAGGTTTCTAGAGATATGCAACAATTCTGAGTTTAATAAACTTGCCAGTGTATTGAACTTTTACTTTTAAATATATATTTTCAGATAGTCAATGACAAGAGAACCTTCATTTTAGCACCTAATTCCATTCAGCCCATATTCTGCACGGCATGATGCAGTACAACTCTGCAAGGACAGTAACCACCCACTGTACATCATCCAGCTTGCAGTATACTGGATTCATTTGTTCTTATCATTTAGTCTTTCACACTAACAATATTTCCCAACCAGTTTTGTAGACTGTTACCCAAACTGCATTTTGGTGAACCAAACCATTCATTCTTCCTTCATAAGTTATTTTACAACTAATTGTTAAACAGCTTTGGGGCAGATAATTGAGTTTTGCTTTGCCATGTACTGTAAAATGAACTAGCGAGGTTCTCCTGAAGAAACCAACACATCAGTTCACCTAAATGACTAAGCTTATTTTTAGGAAAACAAGTAGAACCTTTGCAAAACAGAGCAGTAGCTTTTACTGCACCAAACTTTCTTCCTGGATGAAGAATTGAGAATTCACAAGAGATGACCACACTCCTACCACCGGAGAGTTCATTTCTCTCTGTCACAATGTCAGCAGTAAGGGATCAGCACTGCAGCCAGTCAAGCTCCTGCATATGCTGTGTGACAGTAGCTGTCCCCAGTCTGCTCCTTGTTTCGGACCCTACAGATTGCCCTTTGGGAGTATCTGTTTTTTTCCATTGACTAGACACGGTGGCTTAGAAGGGGATCCAGGCTGTTTGCTTCTGGCCCTGGAAGCTGGGTTTTCTCAGAGGCAACAGAAGTAAGGGAGTATGGCATTCGTTCAAGTTCAGGAGCTGAAAAGGAAACAGTTTAACACAGTGAATAAACCTTACAAAACTCTACAAATACAGCATTTCACACAACGATGGAATGAGAAAGTAAACATGGCTCTTGCATAAAGACCACAGACTGAACAGTATTGTTTGAGACTTTTAATATTCAGGAGATTAAGTACATATAAAAAAGTGACAATTACTCAGCAGTTAAAAAAAAAAAGGAATTATTCGGCATTACGAGCAAAACATCCCTACTTATGTCAGGTGATTATTGTTATTTGAATAATGTTACTTCCCTCCCATCAAATGGCACTTTCAGATACACATATAATGTGATTACCTCAGTGACAAGTGTTCTGGACAAAAGACAATCCTGAGAAATTCTGAAGTATAACTTAAGATGTTGCTATACCACACCACTGCAAGATGCATACAGTATGCAAAACAAATCTAAAAATAAGTTCTAGGTGTCTCTAATTTATATAAAACAAAAATTTAGTCCATCTTTCTCTTTTTTCCTTTCACAGGAGTTTTGGAGGTATGTTCATTTTCAGCATTTGGTTCCCAGAGTGCATTTCTTACAAATCTAGAAGCAGCTCCTTTATCAAGTTTGGATGCCTTTTTCTTGTCTGCTATTTCTTTGACCTTGTTCATGTATGTTCTTATTCTCTCCTGGGGAGGAAAAAAAAAAAGGGGGGGAAAATATATTTCACACCATTCTCCTAAGATTGTTGCTAAATAAAATCAACGAGTAGAAGCTCTCCACACTGTACCTTTCTATAACTATAATACCTAGAAAAATAGCATCAGTTAAATAAATATACACAAAGCTCTTTGCGAACTTGAGGCTTCCCTTGCCCTTTAGCAGCTTTTCCATCACAGGTACCTGCCATACTAATACTTGCATGAGATCCACCATCATAGGAACATGGAGTCCCACAGAGGTGAAGACTCCATCTAATTTACAGCAAGATGAGAACTGCTCTTGCAGGCAAAGTTAGAAAACAAAATACTGAACTCAATTTGGAGTTTGGCCTACATAAAGATGGCAAAATAATATTTAGATATTTGACATATTTATAGATTAATTATACTGTCTTATACTGTCTGACTGTTGTCTACAAAAAACAAAGAAAAAGAAAACTCAACATGTCCAAGCAAAGCCAAAAAGCATCTTACCCAAAAATCAAGGATCTTACAAGAATTACACACGCAACTGCACATAAGTCTTGTGGTTCAGATCCTGAAATGGTCAAGGGGGCTTATCCATGAACCTATCTAAGGCAGCCTGATGAATTTCCAGCTGTACCAGAATTTCCCTTTATGATCATAAATAACAAACAAGCCTGTTTCCACTGCTGTTCCATAAAGCAAGGGGATACTTTCTTGCCATCTTAGCCTACCACAGTCATTTGGTGTCTAGAGCTTTTTTTGAACACAGCATGGCTTGCCCTCAGCCCCACGGAAGTACACCCTCCTGGCTTAACAGTCTCATTTATGTGCCTGCTCATCCTCATCCACTTCTGCAATCAATAGAGAAAGTTACTTTGCGAGGGTAACTGAACCCCTCTAAGCTGGGAATGGCCCTCTGTTAAGTGCCTGCTTCTCTTCCCTGACTAGAGAGGATACTCACAGTAATTCTGTAAAATACAAAAAAGTCTGGTTGATAGATTTCATGTCTACATATTTAGCCTAATACGGCCTTCAACCCTAGGGCGTTCCAGTGTTACTGTTATACAAACAACAGTAACTTATTTATACATGTATACAGTGCTCTACCTGATACCCAAACAATCAGAACATTTATGGATCCTGCTAACTAAATAAATGTTACTGTGCAATCCACACATTTCTCACACAGCCACTGACAGCTTTTTGAGTCTGGAACAAAAGTTACAAGACCTACACTACAGAACTGATTTTCAGTTTTCAGTGACTGTTATAGGCAACTGATTTGTCAAGAAGTTGGCCACTCTTTTCAGATCAAACATAGCTTGAATGAGGAAAGCTTTCCAGGGTCTGAAATCATGATGGACTGTAGTATTTCTTTAGCAACTGAGATGGCTAATGAGAACAGATGGCAAACCTCCATGTATCAGCATGGGAAAAGGGAGCTGACAAATGTCACCCTGACAAAAGAAATGAACTCTGATAGCTTGAATGTGAGTTTTATTAATGCAGTTTGAATCTCTGTGTATTCCCTGTATGTACACAAGGACAGCAACTCTAAAAACAAAACAATCGTGACAAAGTCTTTTTTTTATTCCCTTTCCCCATTAGTAAGAACATCACAGTGCTCTTGGAAGGAAGGAATGTGCATTCATTCACCTTGAGACTTGTAAAAGGAAAAGAGAACTCGCTAAGAACCTAGCCTCTGATAATTCACTCATTCTTCAGAGTTAGAACAACTGGCAATTGTGAAGTAAAATAGCAGCAGAAAATACCCACAGCTGAAGAGATAAAAGTCATTTTTTAGTATCACTGAATTAACACAACATTCAGACACTATATAATATAGGAGGAACAAGAAACAGACTGAAAGCTCATGAAACACTAACTGATCCATTTTTTAATGGGATACCGTCTAGACTACTGAAAACCTCACAAAATTAAAAATAGAAGTGTTCTTGTTATTCAGGCTAGCTTTCCACATTTTTCAGTCCTATCTTCCGTTCCACTGGTTATGTAAGGATTAAATTTAAACTAAGTATTCTACAATTGCCCACATTTAATATTTTCATTTATACAGGAATTAAACTGCATAACTATAGGTTTTGATTTCTATTTTTCTTCAAGCTAAATGATTTGATTTTTTAAGTCAGCAGAATTTTCAAGATAGCCGCCTTCTATACTGTAGTCATGCATCTAAATGGAATATAAAGACAAACCTAAAAGATTTATTATAGGTTGTAAATATGTCACTAATGCAGAATTACTGGACAATACACATACAACTGGTGCCAAAAAAGCTTTTAGCTTTGTTGCTGAACTGGATTCTTTACTGCTGAGAAAATGAATTAATGGAGGACTTGGAAGGGGGAGGGGGGGCTCTTTCCCGACTTCACTAGTAAATCAACCACACTATACTTTTAGAGTCATACAAAAGTAAGAAAAGGCAGCCTCAGAGATTAACATGATTCCAAGTATTTATAAGAAAAAAATGCCATACTGGAAGTTAAAAATTATTATCAGACATACAACATTTTTCCATTTAACAGATCTAAGTGAAAAGCTGCTCTGTTCAGAATCCAATTCTCAAAGGTGGAGAAAAGATGACACCATTCATCTTGGTTTTTTCTAATTTCAGCAGACTCTACAACTTTGCTTTAAACAGTACTGTTTGGAACTAAAAATATGACTTCCTTAATTTAGAGAGCCCAGCAGGGCATATGCACAGTTAGATAACACCACATAGCATATGTGTGCCATTATGGCCACATACCAGTTTTAAACATAGATACAAACAGTTTTTTACTTCTATATGAGTTAACTGTCCTGAGCAAGTAAAATACTGCAGTGATGTGATGTAAGAATCTTACCAGTTCTTGTTTCACTGGATGTTCCTTTGGATTGATTCCCTGAGTAGCCAAGTATACTACAAGAAGAAAACATGGGGTTTTGAAATGGGAGGCTGGGATGACTGAGGACCCAAGCAACCAGTCACATAGGAAAACTGCAGTTTCCACATAAAACCATTAGAGAATTGGAGTTAACTGTATTGTTAAGTATCTGACAAACTACTATAACCAAATATTGCAGTTAAAAAGAAAAAAATCTAACATGGTTAAACTTTCTATCCTTAGAAGGACAGAAAAGGTTGCCAAGAAAAAAACAGAAACATCCTCATGCATGTACAAAGTCAGCTTTTGTAATTAACAGTTTTTGATTTGGAGTTTCAACATCATTTACCCTACAATAGCAATAATTTGGGTCCTAGGAGTAATTACTAGTTTCTAATTATTTGGCTGCGAAATACGATTATTTAATGTTTGCAGCTGTCTAGAAGGTGTTCAGATGGCAATCATAAATACTGTTTTTTTCCTCCTACCACATACTTACCCCAGAACATTGAATTTAATGTGTACACTGAAACCAAATCCAGCTTTGCTTGCTCAAGAGGTTCTAACTAGAATGAAAAGAAAACAGCACGTTTGCACATTTTTAAGCCAGATGCACACAGAGTTCAGTAATGTGCACATTTTATAATTGTGAATGAAATTTGTAAATTCACACTGAATTAGCACATTTTTGCACCACAAGTTCACTGAGACCATGTTGATGCCTATTTCCATGCCAGCACAGAACCATTCTCTCCTCTGCAATTATTCATGTCATTTTACCAGTCTGATGTTAAATGCCACAGTCCCATACGGCCAAAAGCACAAAAATCTCCTTGACACATAGCTCGTAGGCTACTGTTCCCATAGTCAAAAATAAGTCCCTATTTTTCCACAGAAACTTAATTCAAAATAGTTGTTATCAAAGAAAAAAAAATTCTTGAGATGGCAGAAGTTGAAATGTGAATATAGTGTGCTACAGACAATCAGTGAACATTAACACTACACATGGTAGACTGTGTGTTCAGTGCATGCTGGAATACTTAGGGCTGTAAAGCAAAGGAAGAATAAAGGTAATGAGGGTTTTTTTTCCCCTCAACTGTCAAAGTCAATTTATTATTTTAGTCCTGTAGGATTTCCAGAAACTCTGATAACATCATTGTACAGCTCACTAGTTCTAACATGGATACTGTCAAAGGATCGGAGTTGTCAAGACTGTTTTCTTCATAATATATTTGTGTTACAAATCCTCAGAGGATAAAGAAGTTCCCTCATGTGCTGGCTTTTCCTTGCCCTAAAGAAAGAAATTACATGTTAGGCCTTAAATGTTAAAAGATATAAAGGCCTGTATGATGTCTTCAGGCAGTACCTTGCCCTGCCCTCGTGCCCTGAAAAAAATCCACGTTTTACAGATTTGTGCTTATAACATAGCTAGAGGAGACAGCTCAGTTTGTCAAGCACCAGGTTCTGCAAGTCTAGACTTCCACAATCAGATCAATTCTCACGGCTGCCAATTCACCTTCACATCCCTCTGGTTATACCAAGTTCCATTAGGTTTGTTGTGAAAAGGTCTCACGATAAAAATGTCCTCTCCATTCTGAAAGAGCACTGAGCATGCACTTTAAGGAAGGTCAGGAATAAGCTAGAATGTCCTCTACCTAAATGACTCGCTGGTAGGATCATCACTTTTCAGCCTGGAAGAGCATCTATGGCATTGTTCAGTATGTAAGATCATCTGGATATCTTGTAAGAATTTCAAATATTAGGTATCAAGGCTAGTAAGCGTCGTATTTGCTATTCTCTGTGCAGTGGCCAGCCTAACAGACCTGTTAATTCCTGTTTTAATAACAAAAAGGTTGTCAAAAGGAAGATAATTTACCTTTTGGACAAGCTCACTCCTGGAAACTGACATCATTGTCTTCAGCATCTCATCTACAGAACCAAGAGATTTTTCAAATGCTGCAAGATAATCATGAATTTCAGTGGGATATTCCTCCATATCAATATCATCTTCTGACATTTCCATCTGGAAAGAGGAAACAAAACTAATAATCCTTTTCATTAAGTCCCTACAGAGTCAAAAGACTTATTTTACAATACAAAGCATTAGCATTCATTCACTAAACATTATGAGAAATGCCTGCTTCTGTAGAGTTGAGCAGGTAATGTCAAAGTGACAAAGTAAAGGTCTTATCATTTCAGGGATATCTCCTAACCGCTGTGCAAAATGGCATGGAGGAGCATTACAAATGACACGCCTCTAGTACCTCTTCTTGTAGCAGTCCCAAACCAGTGTTTAGCTTTTATGGTCTGTGATAGAAAGAAATTATTTGCTTGTTTAAAAGAAGTGCTCTGTAAATCACAGTATATAAAGAGCTACACCAAGCAACTGGCAGGACACTAAAAAAAACCCAACAACAACAAAACCACGAGATACGGCTTCAGCCTGTCTTAGGAACAGACATTACTTCAGCTTTAAAGCAGTTATGCACCCTCAGTTATGTCAGGGTCAGTTCCATCTTCCAATGCTCAATTTAGTAGCTGGTCTGAGAAATTCTTCTTGTGAACCCTGTATCCAGTTTTCTGAATTCTCTATGAGGTATTACAACCTGTGATACAACTCTAACAAAGCTGAGTTGATGTGGGGATTTCAGAATGCTTTGGAAATCTTGTACAGTCGCATCGATGCACAGCAACCATGAGATAAGCAAAAATGTGAAAAATCCCAAAGCACCCCTTTTTTGATCCCAGCACTCATGGTAACATGGCATGGCTACTGCCAGGCCATCTGCCTGTGGCTTACAATCGGTATCTTTAAGTTCTCTCAAATCATAAAACACATATTCTCTTAGGGAGTTAATGTTACTCAAAGCTGTGTTAGTTTCTACAACTTCTACTGATTGAGCAACAACTTTTGAATGTTGTAAGAGTGGAAAAAATACATCATTTTCCTGCCCATTTGGTGAACTGCATCAAGAGCAGTGGGAGCACCTGGACCACTGCAGTCCTTCTTACTTAGGATGAGTGTGGTAATCCCACTACCCAGCCGCTGAGTACAGACAAGCAGGAACATAAACTGGAGAAAATGCACTTTGAAAATTTGATCTATGAGCAGCAAGCCACACAGCCAGTGCAAACAGCAAGGAAACAGCAAACAGCTGTCACATCACTGGAGTTTGTTTTAGATAAAGATTTGATCTTTCCCTTTTCCTGGCAAGAGCGTGGTATGTGTGAGAGAGGTTTCTTTTTATTTATATTGTCTCCTGGAGGTCAAACAGGATTGAAATCGGGAGGAAGAACAGTGTGGAGCTACTCAAGCTTGTCTGCAACTCGAGTTTTAACCACACCAGCATGATTCCAGAAATATGATCAGCCAGTTAACAAGCCCAGTTTCACTGCTGTTGTTTGCACAGTTTAGAATTATAATCCTACTCAGCTGCATGGCTTTTCATCCTGGTCAGAGCTGTTTTTCAGAGTGAGTACAGAATCACAATGCTAACCATGACATGTTGAAGGTCCCCTCCCTACCCCAACATGTAACTCACACATATAAACACTGTTTCAGTCAGCTGCAACAGACCTAAGCAAGAAAGCTGAGCTGGACCTACAAGATGCTGTCCACAGAAAGGGAAAATACCCATACAATTATTTTTGCCATTAACGATAGTATTATTTGCATTTCATTCTGTTCTGGCCACCTGTATTATAATCACCCTTGTTACACTGATTAAAAGTCTCCAGAAACATTGTTGTTAACTTTTAGCCATATAATACAGCATAAAAACCCAAACAAACTCAAAGCTACAGAAGAAACTAGATTTTCTCAACCGTTAATACAGTTAAGTCTGGTTAGAAGATATCTATCAGTACACATTTAGACATACAGGGAGAGAGGTGTAATCCAATCCAACCATCAACTACAGAGCTTACACTACAATACTTAATCTACTGTGGTCTTAATTTGATGGACGTGCATGAACATACCGATAAATTCCAACTTTTCCCTCTCTCTTTATCAGAGCATCCAGCACCAACAACTGCAGGGAAAAAAAAAACACCACCAAACTCCTGTACCAGGAACGTGTTACCAATCAAAACCAACTGGAGCTACTTTACAGCAGCTGCAAGGACAAACAGCCACTACAGCATATATCATGTTCTTCCCAGTATCCCAAGCTAGACCTGATGAATGAGATAGACAAAGACTGGGAAGGTAGAAGCCAAGATAACAGATTTAATCCAAAATGTATTTTTCTACAATTGCTGTCTCATGAGCCAGAAAGAATTAACTTTGCCCTTGTATCACAAAGTGTTTACTTGACCCTGTCATTTAGCAAGGAAAGGGAAAAAAATGCATCAGCCTTAAATGGAACAAGGCTGCACATTACCCCAGGTACAGTACCCTTCATTGATAAGTCTGCTCCTTCTGCCCAGGGAGGGGGAAGAATCTGTTAAACTTGTGTTTTCTGCTCATTTCAACAGGAACTAGCAAGTTCCTACTCCTGCTGTGTAGGGACCTCTCTCTTTTCACTAGTCTGTTGTTTCAGCATTACTAATCTTTGAGCAGGATATGTTACAGTGTTGGCACATGCCAACAATAAGGCAGCAGTCAACAGCCTAAAATAGTTCTGATAACATTAAACCAACAAGAACAAACTCAGGCTACATTAGAAAACGTGTACACCGGAAACTCCACAGAGTGGTTTCTGCCAAAATCAACAGACAGGCTGCACAGTCACACCTGCAGAACGACAAACCCAAGGATGGAATGAACTAAGACCACATCAATGACTCTTTAAACATACTGAAAGGCTATACTGCCCTCAATAGTTACGTTTCAGTTATTAAACCACAAATGAGATTTTCCTCAAGTTTTACAAGTGTTTCTCTGTACATTTTGAACAAGAAGAAATTTAATTCAGTTCCCGAAATTGATGTTTACTACACAGGTTTTCACTGTTGGATTTGCTGACTTTCAACCAAATTTTATTTGGCACAAAGATTCTGCTTTAAAAAATTAAGGACAGTACATATATTCAGATAAGAGAAGTTATGAAAATATTTGCTGGGTAAGCATGTGAATAATGGGGAAGTCAAAGGGAAATAAGGATAAGACAGCATTTTCATTATCAAGTACTAACACTTATGATGCAGAACACTGTTTGCATGCATGATAATACTTTATAAGATCTTTAATTTTGAGAACGCAAAAGAAAGTTCACAACCCATAAACGTAAAATTGAAAAGGCCTACTTTGATTAAGGACACGGAGGCAAACAAATAGTGATGAAAAATGTGGTATGACTTCATAACATCAATCTATCAGAAACAGCTTTCCCTTTTCACCCTGAGCTCAAAAACTGCCGTGTAGTTTTTGGGAAAATAACATAAAAAAATATATTTGAGAAAGAAAAGGACTTAAAATCACAAAATTAAACCATTTTAATGAGAAAACCTATTCATTGCATTTAAGTCTGATTAAAAAATTGTCTTAAGAGTTTCCACAAGTGGAAAATTTCTGAATACTCTGAAATGTATGAAAAATTCTGAATAAATTCTCATCTATTCAGAAAGATAACTACATTTATGTGAACCTCTACTTAGAAAACAAGGAACACCTTGTTTTCTTTCTGGTCAACACAAATCAATATAAATCAGAGCAAGTAATACACTCTACCTGCAAAAAGGGAAGGGAGGGAAATACCAGATGATATGAACCACAGAAAAGACACAGATATGAAAAGGAGAAAAGCAAAAGAAAATACACCATCTTCTGGAGAGTGTAAAAAACCACTAAACGGGTGACAATCAGGAGGAGTTTGTCACAGTGCTAATGTGACTATTGATGTGAGATCCAACTGTGGTAAATGCTGTATTAAGGAAGTTTAAATAAAAACAAACACAATACAGGTGATTGTGCACAATGCAACTAGCAAAATCATCCATCTTCACATTTATCTTTCAGGATAATGAAAAGAAGAACTCTGCAGGGTCCTTTCAAGAAAAGCACATCCATGACTGGCATACAAAGGTAAGAAAAGAAAAAAGGGCAACTGCAGACAATTTACAGGTGTCTTTTATTAATAATCTTTGAATATATCTGGTGTTTTAACACAAGCCTTAGAAGGTAATTTCCAGCTGTCTTAAAAAGCAAAACCAAACCTCCACTCCTGCCCACCCCCAGAGCAAAACTGTACCTGTCATACTGAAAGATACACACTCTAATTAGGCTTTGCATACCTCTGTAGGAGATTTTGCTGAAGATGCATGGCAGAAGTAATGGAAGCTACATGCATATATCAGTGTGGCAATAAGAAACTCCAAAGTAATTTTTAAATGCTCAGTGTTAGTGTCATGCACAAGGCTTTCAACTGGAGTTAAAACTACCAAGTTCAGGATAGAAATGGTGTATGTGAATATTTTGTAACATGCAAACAGAAGACACACAAGTAATTTAGCATCCTTCATTCTGCTTAATATTGCAACTCACTTCATACTTCATGTTAATTCCTACCTCCTTCTTAAGCACTAGAAGGCCTTGTCTTCTTACTGAGCTCAGACCTTTCATTTTTTTCACATTATTCATCTAAGAAAAATCAGCTTAGACTTGTCTCCATGGATAGTTATGGATTATACAGAGAAAACCAAAACAAACATATAAAAACTCTCTCAAATTCAAAACAACTGCATTAGCAATATGACAAACCACTTCTTGTCAGCTCCTAAAAACTCTGTCCTCCCTCTCCTGAGATCTGACCCACAACCTGCAGTGAGCAAAGCCGACGTGCAAGTGCAGCAGAGATGGCCCTTCTGCTCTAACACTGTAGTTCACTCCTGTGGCTTTAGGACAACAGAGCAACAAGGAACAAGCATCTTAAATGTAAAGCTACCAGAGATCATGACAAGGTGTTTTGATCACAAACCTCTTTTGGGCAGAGAAATCCACTTTATCCATGTTTGCAAAGCTCTAAGTACAATAGATTCTAATCTGTGACAGACTCCTCAGCAGCATTATTGCTGTATAATAAATAATTAGCTCCCTTCTAGTCATCATTGTGTCCACAGATCTGTTTTGCTACTAATGCCTTTCAAGCCAGCGTGGGGCAGCTGGAGAGCACATCCAGTGCAATTAGAGCGCTCTTAAAACGCCAACTCACAATCTTGTTTGCAAGAAGGATTTCCATTGCAAAAGTAATTAAGCCTACCATGAAATACCAGGTATGCACCAGCAGGCTTATCTTGATCCCCTTAAAAATATACCAACTCAAGCCACAGTAGTTACCCAGTGCAGAATCTGCACTGTACTGCAAATGGGCAACAGCCGAGCAATCATTTTTAACCCTGCCTTCAAAGCTTCTCAGTGTGCACAGAAGAACCCTACAAAACAGTTCACAGCCATCAGGCTCTTGCTGATGCCACTGAGATAAAGTCTCTGCAGCCTCTAGAGGATTTGCAAAGTTTATTCTGATCTGTCTTAAAGAAGATAAAAATTTTAAAGGAGGAAATAATGTTTTTGAGGCTCACTTACACTTCAGCCATGGGGGATATCATATCAGAAAACAGGCATCTCACCTTGGCTTACACAACCCATCCTCACTGCAGCCCCATCTATATCCACACAAACTAACTTTGATGGAAACCTTCAGCTTGATCTGCATGATTCGTAAAACAGTTTTATTCTCTGTAACCAGCTGTCCTAGATTCCACATCTTTGATGACACAGTCTTTTCCTCTTCTGAACAAACTCAGTATATCCTGGCTCTTGCTCAGCTCCAGCCTGCCAGTACACCCACCAGTAAGTACAGTGATAAAAGCAGCTCTCTTTAGGTATGTCCAGAACACTTCTTAGTGAGAGGTTTTCATAGAAGCTCTCACACTCAGACTGTGCTACCACAGCTCAGTCCAGGACCGGGGCTTTAAAGTGATGTTAAATTTCTACATCTAGACTGGTCTTTAAAACATATACTTTTGGTTGCACTGAACCTTGCAAGAGCTTCTTACACAGCAAAATACTGTCTCCTTGCATAAAACACTTCACACACCATCAGAGGGGATGAAACTCGGTATCTCTGTATTGCAGTGGGTTTTTGTTCGTGACAGCAATCAATACTGAGTACTTCTGTCCTATCAGATTTGCAGCCAACGGGAAGTAACCTGCCTCCAGTCTGCTACAGGAAACCATGGAGTTTACTACCTCTTCTAAAATTTGCTGATGCTCTCCAGTGGCATCAGTACCATAAATATCCAGAATTAAAGCCAAGGAGTTTTTGATCCTTTTAAACTGATGACTTCCTTTGTTTCCTTTAGCCAGTAGGTCCACCATGCATGAAAAAGTACTTCCTCCTGCAAATGCAGAATTCTATTATTTCCTGCATTTGCACTTCATCCAGTACCTTTCTCTACTGTTTAGAACAGCAACTCCAGTCTATTTTTGGCTGTTCATTATTTGACTGTGATACCAAGACTCTGTTCAACTATTAGCCATGTTTACCCAGTGTTTGGTTGCACATAACACAGTAAATGTGGGTTGTTTTCTAAGCCTTATGTTCTAACCATCAATCTTATTGATGCAGGAGAAAAATGGGGAAAACCTCTTCTACCCATCCCCTAAATAGAATTTAAGAGCTGACAACCTGACAAAAAGGAGACCAACTACTATCAGCAAAGAAAAGGGATATGCAGAATCACAGAAGTGAGGGAGTGATAGGGAAAACTCATTAAGGGACATGGAGATTGAAATAGATGAAATAAAACATTGTAGGATGGAGAACAGAGATGCAGTCTGGCCTGGCACAGGAAGAAAGGGCATGGCAGTAACCACAGCCTGACACCAAAGGGAGAAAAAATGACCAGGGGAATAGAGGAAGCCAGGGAAAAAAGGAACCCAAGCAACTTCCCAGCGCAGAAAAATGGAGCTTATGCAGAACAGCACACATGGGGAACACTGCCTGCGTGAAGAGGTGACTGAATGTGGTGTCAGGAGGCCCAGCAGAACGCCTCACAGCAAGCCTATGTGAAGAAAGGAGAAAGCAAATCATTACAGTGAACAAAGAGAGCTCAGACAGAGGAAATAAAGTCTGCAGCCTCAAAGCTTTCATAGTCTGTTACCACATCCCCTTGGCACCATCCCTAAAGGAAACAATATCAAGCTTCACCCTCATTGTTACCCCTCCATCAGTCACCTTTCTTCTTTCTGTGCTGCCTTTTCCATCTCTGGTTCTGCAACACCTACTGGTACCCAGTACCATTCTACTGCACTGTTGATTTATCTAAAGAAATTGATGTTTTTCTCAGTTCACCACTCCATTCCATATCCATCATACAATTTTCTATTTCTGCCATTGAAAACAAACAATCAATCTTTACTAAATGCTATCATTTCATATGAAAAGCAGACCAGCTGTGTGCAGATGAAGAATTGATTCTAAAAATCTTAAACCACTGGAAAGAGAAACGTGCTCATGGGGAAGGTTTGTGTGATTTCTGCACCGCATTTCCAACAGGAAGCCTAAGAATTCTAACAAGCACTTTCAAGCTTCTCACATTCTGGGGTACAGCCTCGTGGTAAGAGCTTTCTGATTTCTTTAGCAAGGATCATACTGCCACAAGAGTAGCAGTACCCAGGTATTTTAGATTGGAAGTGTTCTTTTATCTTTTTAAAACAAAGAAATGTGTCAGACACCTTTCAATTTTGATTTCTTTTACAATCAAGTCTTTCCATTTTTGTTTGTCTCAATAATGAGACCTTTTAATTAGCATAATCTGAAGTTTAATTTGCAAGGCAAAGCCTCTTACTAAGTTGCTAGCAGCAACTAACCTTGCAGTCAGAATACCCTGATAAAGCATAAGGGACATCTTCATCTTTGCAGCAACATAAGGGAACCATAACAAGATCTACTTTATTAAAAAGCAATTGAGCTTAGTAATTTTAAATATTCCCTGCCTTTCTGACAAGAGAAATGAGTGCTGCTGAACTATTTTGCCTGTAAACACAAACTGTACCTTCTCTTTGAAAACTGCGCTCTTATCACAACTACCAAGTTCTCAAGGCTCCTCGAGTTGCAGCACTATTTTCCTGATCTTTCACAGGAACATAACCACTTACTGCCTATGGTACAACCACCCTCAAGGTGTGACACCGGCTGAAAAGCCCACAGTCACAGAGTCACAGAGTGGTGGAGGTTGGAAGGGACCTCTGAAGCTCATCTAGTCCAACCCCCCTGCTCAAGCAGGGACTCCTGGAGCACATGGACCAGGATTTTGTCCAGATGGTTTATGAGTATCTCCAGGGAGGGAGATTCCACACCCTCTCTGGGCAGCCTGTCCCAGTGCTCTGGCACCCTCACAGTGAAGAAGTTCTTCCTTATGTTCAGGTGGAACTTCCTGTGCTGCAGTTCATGCCCATTGCCTCTCACCCTATTGTTGGGTGCCAGTGAGAAGAGTCTGGTCCTGTCCTCTAGACACTCTCCCTTTAGATATTGATAAACATTGATCACATCCCCTCTGAGTCGTTTTTTCTCCAGGCTGAACAGGCCCAGCTCCCTCAGCCTTTCCTCATATGAAAGATGCTCCAGGCCTTTCCTCATCTCAGTCGCCCTTTGCTGGACACGCTCCAGTGGTTCCATGTCCTTCCTGCACTGGGGAGCCCAGAACTGGACACAGCCCAGTCCACACGCTCCTTCTGAGAGTACCTGAACAAGCCACGCGTTAAGCTGGAGCAGAACCAGTACCGCACACAACGTGACCCTCGGGAAGTTCTGGAGGAGCGTCCACGCACTGGGGACAGTGCCGGTGGAACAGCCTGGACTCAGTAACGCTGACTGGAAGGCTGGTGCAGCTCTTGGGCCACACACAGGTTCCTCCACCACATCCCGCTCATCCCTCAGCCGCGGCACAACGGGCCTTCAGCGCCAGGACCGACTGCCTCGCTTACCGGCGGCCCCACACGGACCCGCCTCTTCTCGGCAGGCTGGAAGCCCACCCCGGGGCCGCGGCTCCCCACAGCGCTCAGGCCACGGGCACAGGCTGACCGCCATGGCCCCGGGCCGCACCATCGGCGGCGGGGAGGGGGAAGCGGGCGAGCCCATCTCGGGGTGGGAAGCGGGGGGGTGCGAGGAGCCGCTCTTACCTCCGGGCCGGCGGCGGGACCCCACGCGCCACGCGTGGGGCGGGGGAGAGCGACCAGGGGGCGGGGCCACCTCCGGCGCGCAGCCGTGACGTCAATGAGTCGCCACGGGCGTGTCCGCCGTGCGGGCCGCGCCCCGTCCCGGCCGGGAACCGGTAACCGGTGCCCGCCGATCCCCGTACTGCGGGTGGTGCCAGCGGTGGACGCCGTTTCTCGCACGTAACAGAGAACGGGGCAGGAATCCGCCGTGTCTGCAGCCCGTCCGCGGAGTTCCCGGCTGAGGGAACTGGGGGTGTTGAGCCTGGAGAAAAGGAGGCTGAGGGGGGACCTTCTGGCTCTGTCCAAGTCCCTGCAAGGAGGGTGGCGAGAGGTGGGGGTGGGTCTGTTCAACCAAGGACCAAGGGACAGGACAAGAGGAAATGGACTCAAGTTGTGCCCAGGACAGTTGAGATGGGATGTGAGGAAGAATTTCTTCACCAAAAGGTTTGTCAAGCGTTGAGACAGGCTGCCCAGGGCAGTAGTGGAGTCACCTTCCCTGGAGGGGTTTAAAAGCCATGTAGGTGTGGCACTCAGGGACATGGTTTAGTGGTGGACATGGCAGTGTTGCGTTTATGGTTGGACTCAATGATTTTAAAGGTCTTTTCCAACCAAAGCAATTCTGTGACTCTTACAATCAGTTCCTGACTGAGGCTGCACATCTTCACCTCAACCTCAAATAAGGGTTGGTTTCTAATTGCATTATTGGTTGTAATTTCCACCATGTTTCTCCTCAAATTTCAGCAAATACATCTGGGTCCAAAATGCAGTGGATTATTTCTCCACTGCAAGAGCTTGCTGACTGGGAGACTGTACAAACACACCTGTGGCTCCCAGAGACAAGATCCGCATTTACAGATTGACATTCTGGTTGATGGTAACACAGCAGTCAGTGTCCACGTCAAAATTACTGGCATCACTAGCCAGAGACCTCTTTCACCTGCTTTCTGTTCACAGTGTCATCTGAAGCTTAGTGTAACTAAAGTCTGCAGCCCATCCCCTCCCAGGCAGGCTGAGATAGGATCACTGAACCCTTCAGTGTGGCTGAAGAGGGCCTGTTCTCCACTACAGGTCAGGCAGAGGTGTATGGGGCTGATGAAGTCATGGCTTGTTGCCTCAGGGGAATGTGCTGAGCTGGCTTACTCGGCATCGGGGCTTCTCAAGGAAGGGTCCAGTCTGAAGAAGGACAAGGTCAAGGCTGGGGACAGCGGACAAGTGTCTTCCTAGGGGGAACAGAACTAGAAGTTTGGGCTCTTATCTGACTTCAGTGCACTTCTCTGTGCCTTCAGTGCAATTTACCATATTGCAAAAGTCAGCTTGTTTGTAAAAAGCTGGTTACACCTAACTGCGATACTATGTCAGTTCAGTCAGTATGAACCGCAAATGAGGCTTTCTCTCCTTGCCCCAGTTGGAAGCATATCTAAAACTCTTCAGATGGAGAAGTTACTTGTTTACAACTTGTCACCTTCTTTTCCTCCAGGAGATTGAGAGGTTTAGGTTTTCAGTTTCAACCAAAACTGACTGAAAAGGCAATACAAATCTCTTTTTTATAAGAGTATTTATGAAAGCAGCAAACACAGGGATTCTTTGAGAGCCTTTCAGCTGTATGTGGGACACACACATGGATAGGAGAACCACTGGGGTAGGGAATGGTATCCCAAGTGTCTGCTAATATTTTAGTATAATAATACAATGATTCACTGAATTTTCCTAGCCATTTCTTACTTTTAAAAAACACAGTCTTACTTATTTTATCTTGTTCATTTTTTAGTACTGCTACAGAATTATGCACTGGAGGTAAAAGGGAATTTAAGAGGTTTGGTTTTTTTTAATAAAATTCAGCAATGCAACAGTCTGAAGGGTAGCAGAGAAATAGCAAGACCTGCACTCCTAAATAAAATAATACTTTGCACTTCCCGTGTGCCAAGTGTGTACAAGGACCTCAGGACACTTGGTGTATGTTTAGTTCATTCTTTCCTCAGTATTCACATACCACAGGCTGGGAAATACAGAGAGGGAAGTTGACTGATAGACTAATTGATTTACCAAATGTTAGGTAGGAAGTTTCTGCCAGAGTCTTATTTCCTAAACCCAATATTTTGTTTCAATGACCAGATCAAAGGAAAATGCAACACATGCTGATCAATGTTCAGATTGAGCCAACCCTGTTTTTAGGAGATTGTGACCACGTATAACACTAATGCGGCACAGGCTGGACTCGGAGGGGCTCAGGACCATGCAGTGTGGCTCTCTGTCTCCTTCTAGCGGTTCGCGTTTGTTAATAGCTTTGCTACTGGCTCAAAACCGCTCAGGTAGTTTCCTTCAGTTAACTCGAGTGCCTATACTGAGTGCCATAGATCTTGGGATTTCTTGTGGCAGTTCACTCAGAGGATTACTAGGTATATAAACGTTCGTTTTCTGCTTAAAATGGCCGTGTTGCTTGTTTGGTTTTCAAGAGCAGAGAGTGAGGAGTTAAGGATTTGCATTTATCCCAGCCAAAATCTGATTGAGCTACAGCTCATATAATTCAATTGTTTTATGCTGGTGCCACTCTGAAAATATATTATGATTTTATATATGGATATCTATACAAAAATCTATCCAAGAAGAGCTGTACTGCCATCTGGTACTTAATGGAAGCCATTTAATTTGAGAGGCCTATGAATGATTATTGATTTTTCTCTATCATTCCCAAAACAACAGAAAACAATCCTGAATATTTTCTCCAAAGTAGTCAAAGTGACAGACATCTTTAACATAATTACTCCTTTATTATGATGTATCTCATTCACTGTACATACTATATATGGACGCAATGTTCTTTGCAGAGCAGACATGGAGGCCAAATCCTATAGTCCTGACCTCCCTGGAAACATTCTGCTTACAGCCTGGGTTCATGCAAAGGACCACGGCCTGACACACAGACCAGCTGTGACAGCTCCAGCTCCCAGAAACAATGCCACTGAAAAACCTTTTGGAGATGCTCATCTAAGACAAGATAAAAAGAGCCTAGATTCTTCTGCTGTGAATCTGGTGCGCATACAAAGAAGGATGCTAGAAGCTACTTGTAACAAAAGGGTTAATGAATTATTGGCAGAATAAAACCAAAGGTACTAAAATCAGACCAAAAGCAAAAGGTGATTGTAGTAAGCATCTATAGTCCTCCTAAGAGAGAAAATAAAGCAATAGAAGCTGCAAGTCCAGCTCCTTCTGACACTAATCGCTCTTTCTGGCCTTTTGATGTGAGTCTTAATGAGAGCAGCAGAGATCCTTCATTAAATAATTCAACCTCTCTAAGTAGACACTTTTATCAGGTGTCCACCATCAGCCCTTTCTAGCAGTTACTGGAAAGCCAGTACATCCAAACACAGAGAACATTCCCTTTTATTCTGTCTTAAACCTCCAGATCCTCAGCAGCAATGCTGAAAAATGCTAAACCAGTGCAGGGTTAAATGAGATTGAGTCAGGGGAGTACAGCTATGCTGTGTTGAAACGAAACTGAGAGATTTTGTGTCACCTCTGGTCAGGCTGTAGCTTGCATTTAAATGTGTGTGTCTAAAGTTGTGCAACAGCACATTTCAAACTGTCTCAGGAGTGAGGCTGCACCTGCGTTACTGAGCTGCAGACTGTTTCACGAGGGTTCCTGGCCTGGCATGTTTAAAGTCAAGTTACAGCCAAAGTCATCAAAAAGCAGAGAATGAGACCGTACCTTCTCAAGCCCCGGGCTGGAGCGAGCAGCCCGGTTTGGGAGGTGTTAGTACATGTAGCACCCTTGTCTCTGAAGGGCCTCAGCCACACTGGGCAGTTCTGGGCTGGGCATTTTGTGGTTGTGAGACTTGGGGTTTCTGCGATATAATGTAATGAATTTGCAATCTGATTTATGGGCAGACCAGCAAGTTACTGGACGAGGGTGTGGCAGGAGTGAGCTGAAGCATGAAGATCCATCTGCTCGCCAGTTCCTGCCTGCCTACGTGCACCTGCCTCTCAGTGAAAGGGGTGAGTACCTGATACTTCTTCTGGTATATCAGAAGACAGATACTTGCAAAAGGACAGTTACATGCAGCTGCCTGACTCAATGGCACGTTTATGGTAGCTTATTTATTCTGTAGAGACCAGATATATGCAGGGAGCAGGGAGGCAGGGCAGGAATAGATTTACAGTGATTTATTACAAGGTAGATGGTGAGTCCAGGAAGAGAGCCCAAGACACCTGGCTGCCAGGTTTGTGTCCCAACCACTAGATACGGTAAGAAGGGTAAGAGTCTAACCCACAGAGATGTCCCACATCCTCAGGAACTACAAAACCTGTAGCAGTGACGCTTCGGACAGTGGAAAAGAAGTGTAACCTCCAAAATTTTCCATGTTGGGATAGAGTTTGCTGGACTTGGATACAGCGTATGTGGCAGCCTAAGCCCAGGTGAACTTAGACTCACCTTTCAGTTAAAATGCTCTAGACATGTCTTTTTTTTTCTGCACTCAAATTAAATTAGAATTACTTTAAACCCACTAAACACAGACTCTTTTCCCTTTTGAAAACATAACATTTCTAATCAAAATACAGATGTGAAAGTACATGGAAAGAAGGAAACTGAGCTTCATATAGCTTTGTTTTAGGGAGGAAAAATAATATAATTCAATAAGACTAGCTTAAACCCTCTGATTAAAGCTTTTTTAACATAACAGATAGGGAGGATGAGATCTACACTGAGATAAAGTTAGTTAGTGCAGATCAAAAGAGCTTGTGTTCATGCCAGCTAGATTAAATGACAGGATGTGGTGAAGTGCTGGGTACCGTATCTGGTTACTTTACATACAAAGCTTTATTTGCTGAATGTGGATATATCTATTAGGTTATATGCATTTATACAGAGAAATTGTAGAAATAAATTGAAAGCGATCTACCATGTGCAGAGTATTTTTTCTGATCCTGTTCTAAGATTGCATTTCTTCCAATTAGTATGTAAAGCTGTAATTTTTTATAGCTGTCTGTCTCACTAAGATTATGGAAGTAAATTGTATTAGAAATTGAGGTTTATTTCTAAATGCATTAGCATTCCACTGTTCTTACTTGTTAGCTTCTGTGCATAAATTCTATAGAACCAATATATAGAGCATGTATTTCATACACCAACTTCATTTGAGCAGGAAGCCTAGGACACTTTAGAAGTAAATTAAACTTAGGACCCAAATTGACGTTGTCATTTTAAAGGGGTTTTTTAGTATTTATTTATGTGCACATGGCCCCTGAAGAGACAGGATACAGGACTGGAAGGGGCTCTCTGGTCTAAGCCAGTGTGGCTGCTCTTATGTTTGCTGTACACTCTGCAACAGCAGGATGTGGGAGGCAGGGAATGTGAATGTTGGGAAGGGAAAACGCTGCCAGAGATGAGGATGGCACAGGCCTGTGGCACTGTGCACTTCTGCGAGGCAGCAGGAAGGGTCTGTCCCCCACATCTGCTGAACAGGCCGCAGAGTCCTGCCCGGTCCAGCTGCACCAGAAGGAAACACAAAGGAGAGATTCTGTCATCTCTGCAGGAAGATGGATGACTCGGAAAATGAAAGGTTTAGCATAGGATGCACCTGAACTGAACAGATTTCTTTAGCTGCATCTACATTGTTTGTTATTTTTCATCATTGCTGCAGCACTGCCTAGAAACCTGAGCCTCACAGTACTGCAAGCTGGAAATAGTCAGAAGATTGTCACTGCCTCAGGAATCTTATACAATAAGCAAAAGACAAAAGATGAAGAGAGTGGGAGGAAAAAGCCTTTAGTACACAGAGGACATCACTAGCGTTGGAGTATTTCTGGTGGGCAGATGCAGGACAGGCTGGAACAACATCCCAGCGTAACCAGACAGAGCAGCTACAACTGCAGCAGGGGGGAGCACGGTTCCATTAGGGTCTGGGACACAGGGAAGGGGGCAAGAGGCTGCAGCTCCCTTAGGCCTCCCAGCAGATCCACAAATAAGGATTCAAGGCTTTGCACCACGTGTAGTCAGTCACATCTAGCAGAGGGAGGATAAAGTAGCGTTTCTGTGCTGACAGAAGTGTTTGCACAAAAAAAAATCAGGTCCTCAATTATTTTCAGAAACACAAATGTTGCCAATGGTGGGTTTTAATGCAAGCAGCCCCTGCCTCTAAGAGAAGGAACTGGGAGCAGCTGGGACTGGAGACTTAACCAGTAATTTACTTGAAAGAAAGAGTAGTTTCCATGGCAAGACAGTAACAGTCAGTTTAACTGTGGGCAGCTGATACAATGCAATCTGGTAAACAGGCTGAGCTACTATTTCTGAATCACTGCCACACGAAGAGGTCCCATCCAGTCTCAATTGCTGTGCAGTAGTTCTGTGGGCCTTACCACCATTCTGCAACCCATATGTCCTCTGGCTTCAGAGAACGTCTTAAATGTTTCATAACCTTAAAATCCTAAGCAACCCAGCAAAGCTGGTCTGTGCTTGTTTTATTTATGTTGCTGATGGGCTTTTCATAGTGATGAAACACCTTCACTGCTGTGCATAAGGAGGTCAGGGTGTGATATTCTGATCAGGAATACCCTGAGAGGCTGGCAACCTTGGGTGGCCTCTTGCACGTTGACAAGAGAGGAAGAAGCTATTTGTCTGGGAAGGGAACCCCCGTCTGTGCATTTTGCACAGGCTGTTTTTACTGCCAGGCTAAATAGAGGAGGGAACTTACAGGTGCTTCCACTGGGTTCTGCAGCTCATCTCTGTCTGCACATCCCCAGACAAGGAGATGGTGACGAAAGATTTACTAACATTGTGGAGGCAGGGGAAGTAGAGAAAACTGGAGCAGACACATCTGTCCCAGAGGCCGTAGCTGTATTAAGCTAAACAGTGACAGGCTTGTTTGCTGGCTCAGAGACCCAGTGGCATAGCTTGTGACCACAGTGTTAAATTGAGCTGGTCTCCAAAGCAGGGATGCCACAAGTAGGCTGTCTGTTGGTAACAGCTCCTGCTCATGCCACAGTCCAGAATCACACCAGCAAATTACTGAACCAGTTGCTAGTTGTCCCAGATCAAGTAGTTAAGAGTGTAACACTGAAGAATATTATAGGGAAGAGATTCTCTGCTGTGATCCCCTTTGCTGCAGGGTCCTGCAAAGCTTCTCTGCCTCTTTGCTGGCATTTGCCTTATTGGTGGCTGAAGAGGAGGAAGAGGAAGGCCAGAGCATGGAGTAGCTTACTCACCGCCTTTGAGACCTCAGATACTCCTGCAGCCATCAAGCAATGCTGGCCCACTTCCAGTGTCCTCTGTGGACAATGCTGTGCAGCTGCAGGGGCAGGCTGTGCGGTAGGAAGCAGGTCCTCCCAAAAGGGCCAGCAAGGAATTACAACCTTTTACGGCCAAGGCTAGAACTGGGCATGTCACCAAGTCACCAAAGAGCTCTGGCCCAGTTCCACAGCAACCCCGTCTGGTCTGTCCTGTGGGCCCAGCCCGCTGCCAGAGGCGGTCCATGGCCAGGCTGTACCCTGCACACAAGGATTCAGCTCTTCGCTCCTGCCTAGCAGCTGCCCTCGCCTAAAGTACTGGGACTTGGGTTTGCTACTGCAAAATATCTTCCATGCACAAAGAATTTAAATTCACTCTAAACACACAGCCTGTGATCTGGAGATTCTTCGAGGAGTGGGCAGTTGTTCTGTTTGGAGTGCTTACTACTGAAAATACAGCAGTAACAGCATCAGGAGCAAGAAAATGCAGGCCTAATAATTGAAAAAAACCCTAAAGTAGTAAATCAATGTATTTTCTGGCAGTTTGTCAATGCCAGCATTACACTCAGACAGTGTTATTACAGTGATAAATATGCAGGCCACAAGCTAGTAGCTTCTTACTTATAAATCAGTCAGCTTAGCCAAACAATCCCTATTTGCTATTGATTATATTTGATGGCAATAATTTAGGGAAGATGAACTGAACTGTATTAGCAAGCTGTATCTGCTCTGTCTGAAGTTATTACCAGAGGACACATGTCTTTTTTTCCATGTGATTCTCTGTTTTCCTTCTGTGCACCAGTTCTGTGATGCAAAGAACCACAGCATCAGTGGCTGTGAAGGGGCAAGGGCGTGTGTACATCCAGACGTCTGTATAAGCTGTGCACCTCACAGGGTTGCCATTTCTTCCCTGCTTCAACTCTGCCCATCAGCTACAGTTACTATCTTGGATGGCACAAGCAATCAGTACTTATAAACTAACAGTTCACACACGAGCTGTTCTAACTCCCTTGGGTAAATGCTGGCATGTTACTGAACGTTTTCCTCAGTCCTTTCTTCAGTCATGGCTCTTTTGTTGCCGATTCTGGTTCTGAATACCTTCTGTATCCCAGCTGAACTTTGGAAAATCAGAGACAAGAGGTGATGTTTCACTCACCTGGACAGCACACTGTATTGTAGCTTCCCACACAGAGTTGTAACTTGCCTTACTTGGCTTAAAGTTCAATCCCAGTCATGGCTAAACTGTAAATAACTTTTTTTGTAATGAAAACTATATACTGTAGGCCAATTACAGACTGCCTGCCCAGCAGCCTTGGAGGGCTGTAATCTCCAAGGACATGTACAAATGGTGAAAGTCAAAGTAGCTATATTAATGTGAAAGAAAAAACCCCCCGATTTGTAATAGCTGGGGATTTGGGCAACACCTGGTTAAAAAAAATAAAATACAAATGAAAACAACAGTGTAACAAACACGTACCTGTATTCTGCCTGCAGTCATGGCCATAAAGAGATTTCTCTCTGCCGTGAGCACACAGGGATGGTCTGCACAGGAAACAAGCGGTCTCTGCCAAGCAGCTATACTCGTTAGATGTGGTCACTCACTCTCCTAGAGCCATCAAACTCAGTAGCACATTCCCTTCCCTGGCCCTGGGGGACGCAGGGGTTTTCCGGAGCGCGCCTCAGTGCTGTGTCAGAGCATTTGGCCCTGTGCATTTCATCCTGATGCATTATGATTTTATTTAGAACACACTTTTAGTTCTTCAGGCTCCAGCCTGCAGAGGCAAGGTGCCAGTCTTCAGCAAGAGCAGGAAGGGCTATAAATAGAGCAGGGGAGGCTGCCACAGGCAGCTTTTGGTCTGCTTAAATTTCTTGTTTAGGCTGGGAGAAGCAGAAATACAGTCTGCTGAGGAGATACAGCACACTACAGGCACTAGCAACAGCTCTCTTCTCCAGCCAGTAACTATCTCTCATTTTTTAGGTACACAGCCACAGCCACTTACCTTTCCTGAACAAGGACAGCACTACCATTCATCTCTACTTCCCTCCAGCTCTCTCAGCTTTTTGCAAACTCTTGCCATGCAAACAGTCATTATTTTCTTGAAACCAGCTACTCATGGGGGAAATGCATTCCTTCATTTTCAAAACAATAAGTAAAATTAATCCCAAAATGGAGTACCCAGAGGTAACACATACTTCATTTTGGAGGCTCCTGGAGCTTTAAGAAGTGTTCTTCATTAGTTCTTGCTCTTAATTTGTATCACCATCATGTAGGCTCACAAGGAGCTCTCCCTGGAGTTGTTTGTACAAGGAAGGGACATTTTTGCTGCAGGCCAAGTATGCAATGAATACCATCAAGAGCCCAGTCCTGCACTCAGAGTTCTGTTTTCCCTCACAGGTACCTCTACTGAGAGCTTTTTCTTCCCTTACTCTGCTTGACTCAGAATTACTATTAAAGAGAGAAACAAACTTCAGCTACCTCGCATACCTTTCATGGAATGTATTTTATTTACAGCACAAAGCTAATGGAGACCATCTCTCAACAGTGCATTTTAGACTCAAAGCACCTGAACTGATTCTTTGAACTCCACACCCCCAGCTTTTCAAAGCAAGCTGCAGACAAGACTGCAGAGCAGTAGTTCCCCCTACTCCCCCCTGCTGGGATCCACCCTGAAAGGGACAACTTTTAAAATAATTTCAGAACAGGCTCTCAGCATTATGCACACAAGCAGATGGGATTACTTGTGTCAAAAAAAACCCAAACAAACAACTAAATATGATACTTGAAAGCAAACCATCAAGTCTTAGGGAAGACAGCTGGATCTCACATCATCTTTGCCTTCCACCAAATATTTAGCCTACATCCCTTGCAAGAGCACTTGTATCCCTACCGTGCTACACAGCCTGTCAGCTGCTTGCCAAGACAGAGTGAAACCTGCACGTAGCCCTGCACCAGAGGCTGGCACAGCACGTTTTTGACAGATGGACAGACCTCGTTAGCCCTTGCTCAGGGATCTTGAAATGCTGGGCTCAGCCTTTGCAGCTCTGGTGCCAGCCCACAGCACTGGGGACCTTCCTCACCAGGGCATCCCCACGGCTCTCGCCACGCTGGGGCACCTTCCCTGTGCCAAGCAAGGTGTCTCCTTCCAAGGAGGACAGACTCCCACTGCTCAAACCTAAGGGCTGCTTTACTGGAAATTAACTTTTGTTACAGTTTGTTACCATCAGTTTTTGTGCTTTCATCCCTGCCAGCCTTTGCTGAACCAAAGATACAAGAGACCAAATTTGAAGGCAGGCTAGAGCTGAGGATCACTGACCTACTAAAACCAGACTTCCACAGATACATTTGGTTTATGGTTTATTGTAATTTTCCTGCTGACCCCTCTCTGCTACAAAAGCATGAATGATTTCTCTGTTCCACAAGGCTTAGCAGCCTGTGAGCCTTTCCTGCTCACAGGTTCTGCTCTCTTTTTCCTCAGCTGGTTTAATCAATTCACATACCCAGGAGTTAGTAAGGACAGTTGTATCTCACTTGTATTTAGCTGGAATCTTAGATCAGAGAAAAAGTCTGAGCCAGAGGACATCACACAGTGCCAGGTTTGCAGCCTCATTGTTGCCCTTCTCAGTCAACCCAGTTTCCCATTCTACTTTCCAGTAGTCTCTGGCTTCCACACTGCTTCCCCCATTTGCCCCTTTCCCTACCTTAACCTTCAGTATTTGGCCGTTTCCTCTTCCTCCTGCATCTTGCTTGGGTGCCAGTTGGTGGCAGGACCAGGCCTGGACCAGGACAGAAGGCCCTGGTGCCTCTCCCTCTGCAGAGCAGCCTCTAGTTTTCAGGAGCAGCCCCTGGAAGGTCAGGTTTCGTGTGCTGCAGGTGACTTACCTGAATTTGTCAGATACCAATTCCCCAAGTCCTCATGCCAAAGCCTAAGAAAAACAGAGGTTCCTTGCAAATGGCCCTACAGGGGCTTTTCTGGTTGTTAACCGGGACAAAGCTGACACTTCCCCACCACAAGCTGGTTTCAGAAATAGTTAAATGCTTTTACCTGACACTTGCTCAGGCACATAAAAGTCAGCTGAAAGCTAATACCAAAGAAATGACAAATTAAATCATTAATGCTTACTGAAGTTAAGCAACCCTCCACCACACATCCACAGATAGAGGACAGGGATGGGATGTGCCTGCTAAAAAGAAATGGCAGCAGCACACACTGGTAAAATCGGAACAGAAACACTCACCTCTCTCTCATTCCCCTCTCTCTCATTGGAGACTGAGGGGAATTACAAAGAGAGGTTCAGGTGAAACGACAGTAACAAAGCTACTCTGTCAGACTGGCTTTTGAAGAAATAGTGAATCTGTAGCGGGGGGGAAAAGTCAACCAAAAAACCATACTTTGGCTACCTTCTCAAGTTATAAAGGAAGTTATACTTGCCTCCTTCACGATGGAAGTGTTTGTGACTTTTGCTGCAAATGATTTAAGTTTTATCCAAGTACTGCACACTGTTCTTGTAAACCTATACAAGTACATTCCTTCTCTGGATGTTTGAATAATAGACTTAGTTTGTATTAAGACAACACTCCATATAATTTTATTGGTAGAATACCAAGTTCCAAACAAATATAAAACCAACAAAACATAAAAACTTATTATGAAACCAAACTAAAACAATAAAACAGTGCATTTTGCTCAATAGTTTGCATTTCAATGCAATCTTCAGTAACAAGCTTACTCCATTAAACCTGAATATTTCAACATCTTTATAGTTTCCTATAGTGTATTAAAGAATCCTAAGTCACTTCAACTAGCATTCTAATTAATATATCAGTAACACAGAGAGTTTCTGTGAGGGAGAAGAGCAGTAGTTTCCATTGCATGAATGCATATGGGCAATACTATATAAAAAACCCAAACCATTTAACAAGTGTGAACAGACTTGCACTGTGATGAAACTGAACACAAACTGTTTAAAAGTGATTTCTGAAATTACAGGTTGTGTTAACACAAAGGCACGTTTTATTTTAAATGTGAATTCACATTTCTAGAAGGTAGGAGTGTTGTGCCCAGGCAACTTCAAGTTATCGCGGCACAGTCAGTCAGACAACTCTAGCTGCACTATCTGAACTTTCAATAGAAAGATCTGGTTTCTATTTCTTTAATCCAGTTTTAATAATAGAGAAATTAAATTAGAAACAGGAGGGCTTCCCCTCCCATATTTACAGACTGCAATCTATATTGCTTTCTCACCAGAAATTCTAGTTTTCCTGTCAAACTTTGTTAAGCTTGGTAACTATCAGCACCCTCACAGTCTGGTCAAAGGCACCACAAACACACAGTCCCTTTTTGTCAGGGCTCCAGTCCAGGCTAGAAATTGGCTGCGTTGACAGAGTGACGTTCTGCAAGAGGCTGACAGAACCTGCCACCCCCATCTCGGCTCCTTCAGAGTCCTTTTTCGAGCGCTGAGCGGGATACTCGCTGGCAATAAGAAAAGCAGAACATGCACTTAGAATGCACTGATACAAACACATCATTATCCTCCTTTGTTTTCAAACGAAGGGTCTCCTCTGTGCTCAATAAAGGTCTTAAAAATAATGAACAACCATGTTGAGCTATATCCACACTGCACACTTAGTAAATATTTCATGAAAGAAAAAATGATGCAGGAAGTTTTGAATCCTGACACCTCTCTCCTATAGCCCTTCATTTTTTAACTGTTTGCCTTTTGCCGCAGGGAAGAGAATTTCATCTCAGCTACCCAAACTTAATGCACCTTCTTCACTGCATTTAGGATGATTAAATTATTTTGCCGTGTAATGTACGAAGATACGCACATAAGAATCATTATGAGTCCAGGCTTTCAATATTCTTCTCAGACATAACTGCTGCCATATGAGAATTTTAAGAAATCCATTTTCTTCCATTTATCACCTTGTTAACCAAGGATATAATTAGATCTTGATTACATTAAGGAAACTGCCAAGGGCAAAATCCACCTGTGCTGTTGTCACATTCTTTTAGGGATTAATTCAAGAGTCCAGATCAAGTACTGACACTGAAATCACCCCTTCTACTGCATTTGTAAGCAGTAATCTTAACTGAGGCTGGAAGCAGGACCCCACTCCCATTTTCAGGAAGATTCTTTCTTAAAACATTAAATGGTTGGATTCTCATTCCCCCTGTTGCAGGCTGGAGAGCGATCACTTACTATTTCCAGAGGTGAAGGCTCCCAGCTCCTCCACTGGTCATAAATATATCTCTGTTCTGCGGCAGGTGTCGAACCTGCCATATGGTAGATTTCTGTGCCTAACAAAAAAATAAATCAGCATTGTATAAAAGTCAATTACAGACGAGCATCACAAGAAAGGACACAGAATCTTAAAACAACCACTTGTGTGAAGACAGCTGGGCCTTCTCATGGTGGATGTTGGAACATCGTTCTGAGGTACGTTCCCTTCCTCCAGCCTCGCGACCCGCTGCCGCGGGGGCGGCCGGTTCCCACCCCGGAGAAGCCAAGTCAGGCCTCCAGCGCGCCCTGTTCCCCGCAGGGATGGGGCAGCCCTACCTGGGCTACCACTCATCAGTACTTCAGCCACGTGGGGACTGGCCATGCGAGCAAGGTTAGAGAGAGGTAAAGCGGCTTCATAAGCACGTCTTTTGGAACTGCTCTAGAACTGCAGGGCTCCCAGGCTCTTGGGTGACACAGTCACCACCTTAATTTCACTTTCTGACATCTCTTGACATCATTACTGGGAGGGAATATACTACAAACACAACAAACAAACAATCTACAGTTCAAATTTCCATCTCAACCAGGGCACAGCAAGATCATAAAGCAACAGAAATCACTTAGGGAAAAAACCCAACACATGTACTCTGACTTAATGCATAACTGTCTGCATATGTGCAAAAGAAAAAGCTTAAATGCAGTGAATGGAAGATTAAAAAAAATCGATTTTCACATTTTGATTATTACAAACACTAATTCAGTAAATACTTTTGTGTTATCAAAGTACCGCCAACATTTTATCTGCTTTGAATGGTGGTATGGAAAATAATAAAAAGATTTTAAGTTGAAACTCAGCTTTTTTCTAATTTAGACAGTCCTGGAGAACTTCACCACAAAAGTTCCTTTTCTCTAATTATTATCATGATTTTATTAACTAAAAAATAATAAAAAATAAAATTAATAAATACATCTTTATAAAGAACTTATTCAACACATTGGTCACAGATGGAAGAGCAAAGGCTAGAAGAGTTCTCTATATTTAACAGCATCCAGACCACCAAGTCTCTCCCATACACCCTTTCACTCACTCCCAACAGCCCAGTGCTTGCTTCTGAAGAAAACCAATGATTTCTACGTCTCATATGAGGTCACTGAATCACAAAATGGCTTGGGTTGGCCAGGACCTTAAAGATCACCATGTCCCTCCAACCTTAACCTCTTCTGCACTCGTGAACACCAGGTCCAGTAACCCTTCACGTTCAGCGCTGGTGACTGCAGGCTGCACAGTGTTTGCAGAGGGCTCACTTTGGTTTGGGATGTATTCAGGTCTGCAAGCTCATCACCACTGAATACAGCCTCCCATAAACACGACTCCCAGCTCGAGGCACAGCTGAGCGCACAGAGGTGCCACTACAACAGCACCCAAAGACCAGAGAGCCCAAGTACCAGGTTAGAAAGGGGAGAAAGCTGGGTGAGTGCTGGCAGCTGGACACACAGGGGCCCCTTCGCTGCTTGAGCCCCAGTAACCCCAGCACCTGTTACCTATCAAAGACAGGTAGTTCTACACCTGTTGTGCTTTGACAGCATATAGTTAAAAAGTTTGTCTCTTATTAAGAAATTCTCTGTCTCCCCATACCTTCTCTGAAACAGAAGCAAAACCTTTGGTTGGATGCTGAGTTCTCATATCAAAAACATGAAATTTTCCCTCAAGCGATGTGGCCACTAGCTTGTTCATATTTACATCTTTTCTGTCAAACTCCACACTGCAAACCTGGAAATACAAAAAAATAAACAAATGCATTCAGCCCTGAAATTTATCCACTGTCAAAAAAATGAGGGTATTGTGATTTGTAAACATCTATTTATCATTGGTTATTTTTACAATGACAACATCACCAGTTTGGAAATAACAAAGTCATCTGAAAATATGAATCCACTGAAAAATACTCCACATTATCCAGACCAAGAATTTGAAAAGAACAATTTGGTGAACTTAAAGAAAATGATTCCTTGGTAAAATCTCAGCAGAAATGTCTTGCGGGTTAAATTACAGGTAGACAGAGTCCTTTTCATTGTTCTATCCTGCACAGGAGCTGGAATGAAAACTACTTTTATAGTTTCCTTACCCCATTCTTAATGTTGGTCTCCCATCGTAGTGACATGGTTTTTAAGTCAAACAACTTAATGTCCCCATTGTCATATCCAGCACATACAACACGTTCCTCTTGATTGTAAGCATTGCCTGGGCACAGAGAAAGAATTCATCAGAACACAGAAACCCTCTTTAGTCTGAAAATTCCAGACTTCCTAACCCTGCAATTTCAACTTACATTTATGCCAGAAATATATTACTATTGGGATATTAAGATGTAATGAACAGGCTGGTTTTCAAGCCTGAAAGATATAGAAAACAGCTTCAAAACTGGCAGCCTGTTTCTTTTAAAAATATGAAAAAAAATCTTATTCCTCCTGCCAAGTCCTGCCTAAACCGTGCAGACTAAGGACTGCATGCTGTTCTTGCAAACCTATACAGTGCATTCCTTCTCTAAATCTCCATCTGCTGTAAACCATGGCCCAGACAGCACCGTGGCACCAGGGCGGAAAGCTGTTCAGTGGTTCCTTAACCAGCCCCTCAAGCATGAAATGTGAGTGGGACAAAAGGACTCTTCTGCAGACACAGACCGTAGGGAGGCCCTGGGTGTTACCGTGGCCATCCCTAGCCAGATGCAGAAGCCTGCCTCAAAAAACTCTCAGCTGACAGGACCAGGAAGCACAGCGCTGTCTGAAAGAAGTTAAGTCAGCCCAGGGCACATAGCTCAGGATGAACCTCTCCTTGTTTCAAGCTTCAGTAACTCAAAAGAAAACTGAAGAAAATACAAGGCCACTTTTTTCTCCATTCCTCAAAGCAGCAGACAAAGATACCAACAGCAGTGAGCACTATAGCTGCACCTGCTTGCCAGGAAATGTCCTCTCCTTACTATCAATTCTGTTATTATAATCCACCAGCGGTTTGTAAAACTCACTCCCTGACCCTGGAGACAAAACCGGAGCTAGTCCAGAAATACCAGCTTGTGTAGAACATATGCAGCTTGCTCTCTCCAAGGGAAAAAACGCAGAGCACACATCAAGCATCTCTCTTGTCTTTAATTAGCCCTTAGTTTAAGGATCTTCTCTTACAATAATGCCTTAATGCTCGATAGTTGGAACTGCGCTACAAGAGCGATTGGTTCCTGTGCGCTGCAACACTCGCACTCCTTCAGCACAACACAGCTTGATACACTGTTTTTACACTCACAGGCACAGAAATAAAGCTTATCTGTGAAATGACTGATAAGAGAATGAGTCCAAAACGCAGCCATCACAGAATTAGCTTCTTTTGAAAAACACATTAAAAAAACCCCTCATAAGTTTGACAGCATTGAAAAGCAAAACCCACTACTGACTAGTCCATACAAAATAAACTATTCCATAACATCCCAAAATACTTTGGTAACCATCAAAACACAGACATATTAGAGTGGGAAGAGTTATAAGCCGATAGATTACCAAATGCTACTGTCCAGCAGTCTCTTTTGCTCTCCCCCTGCACAGGTTCCATATTAGCGACAGGAGTATCCTTCTGCCTCGGGTCCCAGACCTTCACAGTTCCTGGGAAAGGAGGAGAACGGATTTTGTATTACAGATACACTGTCACCTTGTGTTCATCTTCCCAGGGAAAGGCTTTGCTTTCCAGCCTGAGCATTCAAAACACAGGAGCATCTCTTTCAATTCCAGAAAGCCAGACAGCATTGAGCAGATAGAAAGAAATACAACAGAAATAAAGCAAAGTATTTTGTAAGGATATATTTTCTTGCGCTGAAATTGTGCATTTATTCTGCTTTGTATTCCTTTCTAGTCAGTGAGAACAGTATCTTTTGCTTATCTACAGCTTCTAAAAGAATTAGAGAAAGCCTGTCCCAAGCAAGATTCAAATGACAGCGCATGAAGAACTAGTTGCAAGAGGTTTGTAACCAGTTCAGATGGCAGCCAGCGCCCTGCCATCACAGCTCACAGACTACTTTCTCAGAGGAACTGAAAAGACTCTAAAAGAGTTCACTAACTCACCATCTCGACTGCCAGTCACAATTTCTGGTGCACCTTCCCCAATTCCTAAGCCACCTACACCATCTATACTGTTTATGATTTCCTTATGACCTTTCACAGAATACACTGGTATTTCAGGAGCTTCTAAATTCCTAGGCAAGAAAGAAAAGAACAGATAATGTGGCATTTTCCTTGACACTCGGGATTCATATAAAAATGAGAGGAGACTTGAGCACAAACTATATAAGCTCAGACTAACAGTGGGAACAAAACACGGCTGTCACCATTAGGAACCACGAGTCTTTGTTCAGTTCCTTCCTTGGCTTCTGCTGTAGGCTGGTCTCAAAGTTTTTGCCAAGTTCTGAACTTCCCTGTTTGTACAGGCAGCTGTGGGCTTCACCGCGGCAACCTCTGAGAACCAGTTCTTATGTTGGGCTTAATATGAATCACGCTACAGATCAAAATACTCCAGTTAGCTTTACTTTCAGTAAATATATCAAATTTAAAAACCTTACTCCCTGGTCCCCACCTAGCTCTGACTACAGCTCTTCAAATTAAAGCTGCATCCAGCTGTGGGCTTCATGGTTCTTTCTCACCAATTCTCATCCTTTGAGAATCCTTCAGAATTTCATTTTAAATTTCAGCTAGTGACTAATCCATGCCATTCTTGCTATTCCAACAAAACACAACCAATAGTCTGTTGTCAAGGGAAATAGAATAATAATTACAGTAATAATAGTAATAACAACAATATTAATAACAGCAGTAATAATAATGCCATCCTTTTTTACTCTATAACTTTACTTGATTATCAATTTACCTACACAAATTAATTATGCAAATTGTTCAGGGACCTGAAAAAAAGTTTAAAATATAATGATTAAAAATATGTATTTCATCTAGACATCAAACTTGGGTTGAACACAACCTCTAACTGATATTCATGCATCCATTCAGAAGCCTCTTCTCAGAAGAGGAGCTGGCAGGACTTTAGCAGGTTTTTGTAGCCGCACACAGAAGATGCAAGCAAAACAGCTCTGAATTAAACCGTTTTGCAGAATTCACGTTGTTTTTACAACATGGGTGTGTTCCAGGGCAGCAGCCAGCGCAGCGTAGGATGGTGTCCCAGCCGCAGGCAGCACAGACAGCACCGGACAGAGCCAGGCACGGACAGAGCCGTCTGCTCGGCCAGACCCGCGCAGCGTCAGCAGCCGGGGAAGGTGCCTCCTTACCAGATGTGCAAGTTTCCACCGAAGTCCCCCGTAGCCAGGTATCTTTGCTGCAGAGATGTGGCACCAAAAGTTCCACATTTTATAGGTTTGGCCTTTTCGATCTTTTTTTTTTAAAAAAAAAGAGAAAAGGATGACATTCAGGGTCAGCACGTGGAGAAAAGCAACCCGCGCCCGGGCTGCGGCGGCCGGGCGGAGAGCAGGGGAGAGGCTGGGTGTGGAATCGGGGGCGGACCACACCGACTCCGCCACTGTGGTGGCCTCCAGAGCCGCCCTGTCCTCAGCTCGCCGGCGGCTGCGGGGGTAAGGCCGCGGGATGCGGGGCTGTGCGGGGGAGGCGGGACGGAGCCGTTCCCCGCCTTGGTGCCCTGACAACGGACCAAGAAACGCGAGGCCGAGTCACAGGGCGGGGGGAAAGGGAGGCAGCCCCGGTGCCGCGGGTTCCCGCACCCCGCTCACCTCCCGCAGCAGCGCCAGCCGCCCGCCGCGCAGCTCGTACAGCTGCACGAGCCCGGTGCCGCGCGCGGCGCTGCCCAGGCACAGGAGGCGCGCGCTGCGGGGCACCCACTTGCAGTCGAAGAGGGTGTAGCTCAGCGCCTGCTGCGCGTGCGACACCACCTGCGGCCGCTCCAGGCCCGACAACGCCGCCCCCGCCGCCATCCCGCCCGGCCCGGCCCGGCCCCGCTCGGTCCGAACCGCCGCTGCGCTCCGGCACCGCCGCGGGCACCGCAGGAAGCGGGCGGGGCGGAAGGAAGTGGCGCCTGGGTCCACTTCCGGCGGCCGGCGCGGGGCACGTGGGCAGGCGCGGGGCGGTAGCAGCGGCAGCGAGAGCCCCCTCACGGCTGTCCCCCCCGCCGCCAGCAGCGCGAGCCCCCTCACGGCTGTCCCCCCCGCCGCCGGCAGCGCGAGCCCCCTCACGGCTGTCCCCCCCGCCGCCGGCAGCGCGAGCCCCCTCACGGCTGTCCCCCCCGCCGCCATGGAGAGCGAGGCGGAGGGCGGCTTCACCAGCGTCCTGTCCAAGCGCAGCCGGCGGAAGCGGCGGGCGGCCGCGGGCCGGGAGGAGCCCGAAGCGGCGGGGACCGCCATGGACACTGCGGAGCCGCGGCCCAGCAAGAGGCCGGCCTTCCCGCCCCTGCCCGCCGAGGCGCTCGGGGTACGGCCATAGCGAGCGGCGGAGACGGCGGGAGGCTGGGCAGCCCTCCGGTGCCCGGCCTCCCCTCGCCTCACCGCCCTCTCACCCCACCCCTGGCAGGTCGGGAAGGGCGAATTGCGGAAGGTGCCGGTGCCGGCCAACAGGTACACGCCGCTGAAGGAGAACTGGATGAAGATCTACACCCCGGTGGTGGAGCACCTGCAGCTGCAGATCAGGTTTAATCTGAAAACGAGAAACGTGGAAATCAAGGTAAGGAGACCTGGGGCACAGAGATGATGAGGGCCTGGAGCATCTGCCTTGCGAGGAGAGGCTGAGGGAGCTGGGACTGCTCAGCCTGGAGAAGAGCAGCCTGAGAGGGGATCTGATCAATGTCTGTAAATACCTGAAGTGTGGGGGCCAAATGGATGGGGCCGGGCTCTTCTCGGTGGTGCCCAGTGACAGGACAAGGGGCAATGGGCACAAACTGGAACACCAGGAGTTCCAGACAAACTTAAGGAAAAACTTCTTTATTGTGAGGGTGCCGGAGCCCTGGGCCAGGCTGCCCAGAGAGGGTGTGGAGTCTCCATCTCTGGAGATGTTCAAACCCACCTGGACACTTTCCTGTGCAACCTGGTGTAGGGAACCTGCTCTGGCAGGGGGGTTGGACTGGATGATCTCCTGAGGTCCCTTCCAACCCCACCATCCTGGGATTCCAGTGCTGCCCCAGCCAGCACCCGCAGGGCAGAGCCTCCCCTCCTCCTGCTCCCCCAGCCCAGTGCTCAGGGAGACGGGAGCTGCCCGGGTTCCCCAGCCAGAGCCCCTCCCGGGGGCCAGAGCCCAACCTGACTGTCACTGCTCAGGAGCAAGTAGCCTACTCAAGTGAAATTTAAACACGATATCTTCTGGGAGGGGCCTGCTTAAGCTGGTTGAGTTTGGTTTTTTTTCACTTTTATAGGAGAAAACGATGTACTTGAGAACTCAGGAAGTTTTTGTCTGTGCCTCAGTCTTACTCTATGTCTGTGAGGGTGGAACACACTGTTTTCTAGCTATTTACGGCTACTAAGTACTTCTGTGACAGTTCAGAGTTAACTGTGTCTTTGAGGGCCACAGATATCTTCTGATGTCTTTTGTTTGTGGCAGAAGATAGAGGCCTGCAGTGTAATACCCCACAAACCTATGATTTTTCTTTAATGGATTGCACTGAAATAGCTCAGGATGCAGATACCAACATACAAATACAAATCTTGCAGCTGCTGGTTCCTATTCCCTCTCAGGAGTGTTCAGAGAAGCCGGTGTTCAGTGCACATCCAGAGCTCGTGCCCTGCCTTTGACATGCGAGTTACTGTATTAGCAGTGTCGCTCTGGGAGACTTTAGAATGTGATGCTGAAAACAGAGACACCAACAGTGATGTTGCTTCCTAACCTTGACATCTGAGCACCAGTTGGATGGTAGCAACTAGAGGGGAAAAAAAAAGGCATCATTAGCGAAAGGCTGGCCAGCTTATTAGGAAAGGTGAGAGGCCTGTCCCTTATTGATGCTTCCTAGAAATAACTTGAAGGAAAGTCGGGGCAGAGCAGGAACACTCTTGCAATGCCACTGAATTCACACAGGTGAAAAACCTGGGCCTTTAATGCCACTTTCTGATAGGGAACAATGTCTGGTTGAACAGCAAGGTGGTTTTGTTCTTCATTGAGCTGCCTGAATTTGCCCGTATCTACCATGAATATGAACCAACTGAAAACCTGAGTTTGTATTGTTTCTTTTGACGTGGTGTGAGAGCTGTAAATGACATTTCAAAATAGCTTTTCTGTATTCCAGACCTTAGTGTAACTTTCTTCCTCGATTACTGTTTCCTGCTTTTCTTTTCTTACAGCTCCCAGGACTGCTCTTGTCCAGGTTGTCCCTGTTAGGCTCTGCAAGCACAGATGTGCACAGCCTTTTCTTTCCATGGGTAGCAGAGGAACGCTTTGGCCCAGTTCTAGAACATGAGCTGAAGAAATGCCCCCCAGCAGGAAATCCTGTGGCCTCTGCTGGGAGGAGGGAGAAAAGTATAAAACTTACACACTCCAGCAGCTGCTGCTGTGTCAGGTCCATTTCTTCCTGTTCCAAACTTCCTGCTTTCATCCCACAGGTTTTACTGAACCTGTCAGTGTTTCTGTTCACCTGCTAAAGCATCTCTAGGACATTGTCCTTAGAATAACTTTCCCTCCTCAGGCTGTCTCCTGCCATCATCCTTCTCTTTGATTCTGCTGTTCTGTGTTGCAGTTTAGTTTGTGTTTGGTTCTCCTCAGTCAGTGGTGGGGATTTGCAGCAGTTTCCCTCTTCCCTCCAAACACAGGCTCGGTGTGTGCTTGTGGTTGAGAGTGAACATTATAAAAACCCACAAAGTTTATCACTTGTCTTTCAGTAGAACACAGTACAGGAGCGTTGCCTGGACGTTGCTTTTTAACAGTTAGCCTTCATCTCTTCGATTTTTCAAGTCCTGAGCCTACTTGCATTATCTTAATTTGCAAACATAACCTCTCCTCTTGCAGACTTGCCAAGAGACAAAGGATCTCAGTGCTCTAACGAAGGCAGCTGATTTTGTGAAAGCATTTGTCCTTGGCTTTCAAGTAGAGGTGAGTGTCCCAACAGCTTGCTTATGAGATTGCTTGGATTGGCTTGCGAGAAGCCTTTGGCCTCTCTGCAAATTACAGTAAGAAAGAAATAAAATTCCTTCAGGTGGTTGGCTAGAAATAAATCTGTTTGAAATTGTGGAGTGGAGGTCTGATTTCTGAAGCTAAAGCACAATAAAAAGGTAATCTTCAAACAGCACATAATGAAAATTATGAAATGGAGGAAATATTCAATGGTATGGGAGAGGTGAGCAGGAAATCATATTCTCTCTGGCTCTGCGGTGCTCTGCTCACGTGGAGACTGTTCATTCTGCTTTAGTCCCTGTCAAATACTGTCAGTCTGTTCAGAACTCACACTTTGCTCGGAGCAAATAAATCTCTTGCTGCAGTATGGCAGGGGCTGCTCTCTGCCACAGACCTTACCGACTTCACGAGGGTGAGCCTGGTGGGTCTGGGTGTCTGCAGGGCTCTTCTGGTGCCACTGGAAAAAAGCAGCTGCTCTGCCTTGAGCTGCCTGCTGCTATTGTGTCGAGTGAGGAAATGCTGCTGCTGTCTCTTTCTGTGTAGAAACAGAAAAGCTCAACTCTGTTGTGATGCTGTAACACACTGATAATAATTCTCTTAATATTTTAGGATGCTCTTGCTCTCATCAGATTGGATGATCTTTTCCTAGAATCCTTTGAAGTCACAGATGGTAAGTAGTTCCTGCTGCAGTGTTGAAGGAGCTGGGGGTACCATCTGCACGTACATCCTTTGTTGTTTTTTCCCCACCCCCTGCTCCATTTGTGTCACTTATCCCCAGGGTTCAGAAGAACCTTCGTGCCAACACACAGAATAACTCTCTAGGTACAGGCAGCTCTAAAGGGTTGTCATTTTTGTAAATGTCCCAAGAAAACCCCACAAACCTTCATCCTTAAAAGCACATCACTGTGGCAGGGTGATGGGATTTTTCTTCTCACAGCATAAACCTTGTTTTAAACTTAGAGGTGACACAGAGTGTTTTGGGGAATGCCTCCACTAGATTTTACAAGTGGAACAGGCTTTGTTCCTCCCAGTGCCCTGACAGTGAGGGGTGGGAAGCAGGCAGCATCAGTGTTTATAATTTAGTGTATTATTGGGACTCCTGGGAGCAGGCTCCAAGGAGAGCAGCACCTAAAGCTGATCTGGTTTATTTCCACTGGGGGTAACTGCCTGCACTCGGGCTGTTTCTTTCCTCTGTCTCTCTTGCTTGGTAATAAAGTTCTGCAGTTCTGTACCAGAATTTCTCTCTGAGGCCCATGGTCACGTACCCCTGGCTGTGATTTTCACTTTGAGCCACACAGGTGAATACAGACACACACACATTTCACCTGCAGCAAAGCTGCTTTCGTACTCCTTGGAGCAAGTTGTTCCCAGTAACTTGGGCAAGGGAAGCGCTACAGAAATACCCACCACCCCTGTTTTAACTCAGTGTGTTACTGTTTCAGTCAAACCTCTGAAAGGAGATCATCTGTCAAGAGCAGTGGGGAGAATAGCAGGGAAAGGCGGAAAAACAAAATTCACGATAGAAAACGTCACCAGGACCCGAATCGTCCTTGCTGACACGTAAGTATGGACTGACTTCCTGCTGGGCAGAGGAACAAAGAGCACTTGAATATTTCTTTTAATTGTTGTAGAGCATTAATAAGACAAATTATTTAAGTCTTATGTTTATGAACACCACCTGTTTCAATATTTGACCTTTTGTGAACAATGACAATGTCCCCAGCACACCTAGAACTGAGTGATTCTACCCAGCGGAAGAATTCCTTATAAATAATCAAACCTTGCAACGTTTTCCTCCTAAAGCTGCTATGCTGTTAAATTTGCAAACTGTAAAATCTATTTTAAAAAGGATTTAGAAGAGTGCAGGTTCTATGTTGTAGATTTTCTGGCTTTGATGTATTTTTAATTTCTTTATAAAGTGTAGAAAAGGAACTAGCTCACTGCTGTGAAATTCCACCTTCACCTCTAACCTCCAGCTCTGTTCACTATGTAATTACAGGGAGGGTTTTTCCATAAACTAACACTTTGACTTGCTTTTTACAGGAAAATTCATATTTTAGGATCTTTTCAGAACATCAAAATGGCACGAACAGCAATTTGCAATCTCATTCTAGGTAAGCCCTGTTATCCAATCTTCTCCCACTGCACATAACTAGACCTTGCCGTTTGGGAAACTGCTTTCTGGGGGTCTTACCTCTTCCCTGGGGTGTCCACACCTGCACTTGGAGCAGCTAGCTTGCTGGGAGCTGTTTGTTGCCCTTAAAGAGAAGGGCTGGGGGAAGAAGCAGGGAGCCCAGGGCTTGGTTTCTGGCTCCAAAATCCCTGTGGTGCAGAAAGAAGATTTTTCTGCTTTTTGCTTCAGCTGCAGCATTTCCTGAGGAGCTGTTCTGAATGCACGGTCTAGAGAGCCAGAGGGGACAACCCCTGCTGAGAGCAGCTTTACTCTGCTCCTCACACCCACGGGCTTATTTGTCCACTGGTAACACTGGTAACGTGAGCATGAGCCATCGTGTTTCTGTGACACTGGTTTTCTTGTTTGCTGACTGAATTTGTGCTTTCTTCTGCAGGAAGTCCTCCATCCAAAGTTTATGGCAATATCCGGGCAGTGGCCAGCAGAGCAGCTGAAAGATTCTGAGCTGCAGTGTGGCTGCACCACCAAGGGCTGGGAACTGTGGTTTCTCTATGCACAAGAAGCCTGGAGCTACAGAAGCCCAGATTTGGAAGCCCAGAAGAAAACCAGGACTGTTTGTGCAGCCTAATTTAAATATTTTCACACACAATATTTCTGTACAGTCATTAAAAGTTACTTTAAATTGGTTGTGTCCATATCAGAAGTACCAGTACCTGATTTTACTTAAACAAAAACGTGCTTCATTATTGACTGTCTGAACATAAAGTATTTTTCTGCTGTGAGGATCAGGGTCTTCCTGGGAAAAGGAAGTCAACAGGAATGCAGAGTTCAAGGGCAGGCTGCCCAACAAGTCTGCTACTGCTGGGACCATGTGCCACACACAAATGGTAAGACAAGCAGGTAAATCATGTATTTGAACTTAATCCTAGAGAATCTGCACCTATGGAGATCTTATTTTCTCTCAGAAAGGAACTGCAAGGGCAGCCTAGCAGAGGCAAGAGCCTCTGGGTTAAACACCGGTGCACCAGAGCCCCATCAACTGCCAAGTGCTCCATCTCCCTTGACAGAGGGAAGGGGAAGGATGACACAGCCCAGCCCCAGTCCTGCTCTGACCCAAACATGGGTCCTCTTCTCCCGCCCCTGCAGGCAAACACGCTCCCAAGTCTCACAAAGTAATTCAGTTGAGGTTTGTGAACAAAAACAAGACATGACATACCTACCTGGTTAGCACATCCTCTGTCCAGCAGCTGCTGCTGTCACTGATCTCAAGTAGCTTGAGAGGGAAAGTGAGACAAGGACACACCAAAGTAATTAATCTTTATCCTAAAGCAGGTGCATAACGAACTGACCACGGAACACCTGCACCACAGGGAGCAGCAGCACACAGCTGCTGCAGGGAGGATTGCTTACACAGCAGACAGCTCAGACCTTGCCTGGAGAAAGAAGCTGCCCTTCATTCCTCACCTACGAGGTTCAGGTCAGGGGGTTTGTTTGGGTTTCTAAACCACATCCACTTACCACGACCATTCTGAATTTAGCAGGATTGTAAACAAAGTATTTTATCCAGTTTGGACACAGCACAGAACCAGATAAGCCTTTAAGCAAAAACTACACCTGCGTGGTCACGAAGCCTGCAAGTGCTCGGGGGACTGTCTGCACCCTGTGCAGTCCTTCAGTAAATCACAATCATCAAAGAGGGGACAAAAACCGAACACCAGGTTTTCTTCTCTTCAGGGAAGGGTGCAGAGCTGCTTTCAGGTGAACACGAAGGTCTGGGTAAGCACTGACACAGTCCAGCCAAGGTTCAAATATTTTATTTTGTATTCATAGAGTATGAAGATTCTTATAGTTCCCACAATGTATGATGTAGCATGCAGAGGAAAAACTAAACAGTCAACAGAAATCATTTTTCCCCACACAAACTAAAAAAAAACCCAAAACAAAACAAAAAACCACCCCTCACCCCTCCCCTTCCAGCCCCCCTAAGGAAATAACATCAGCACTAATCTCTATGATGCCAGCCAAGATATGCACAAGCGAGTAAGAGAAACAGAAAGCATTTGCTAAAATGTTTGTAACAAATACTTATGTACAAAAAATTCACAAAAGCCTAGTTCCCCCTTGAAGCAGAGCACATGGCAGTTGACACTGGAGCAGATACAACCACTGGCTGGGATTATAAGCCACGTACTGATCCAGAGGAAGAAAAGTTACATGTAGTGGAGATTTTTTGTTTTGAACATTAACATTTACCAAAGTTTGGCAACATTATCTTTTAAATTATGCAAATTATGTAAACAAGAGGAACATCAAATCGATCTACATGCAAAACTTCATGTCATGCAAGGACACCAAGCACCTGGATTTCTCTCTCACAGACAGAGCCCATGATGTGCAGCACTCAGTTGAAGGAACAGCTATGGCAGACAGGTGCTCGACTGAAGTAGGTTCAGACAACCTGCACTCTCCACTGCTGATTATAAAACCTTTTTGTTTGGTTTTTTTTTAAATAGAAAAGCTACTATACAGGAAAGGTGTACTGTCCTAAAAAAAAAAAAATCTAGCAAATGTTTTTCTTCCAGCCAATAGTACCATTGCAGAAAAGGGAAGGGATGATATAAAGTTGTAAAACATGGCTCGCTACTTTTATATCACACAAATAGATCAAGTTACCCTCCGTTACAAATTATGATATGGACAAACCTAGAAAAGAAAGAAATGCTCCAGGCAAAGGACTGGAGAGCCACAGAGGTATAAATTTAGATAGTGTGAAGTTTTCCTCCTCTGTGGCACAGGTTACCGAGATTTCCCCCCTGTACGAATCCTATATACATATATATATATATATAAAATATTACCAGTTATTTATGCTACCTGTAGTATTCTTTAAATGCAGAGGGGAAACTACCATGGTTGAAACAACAAATTTTAAATGGCAAGAACGTTTCATAATCTAAGTACTGTATAAAATAAGTAGATGGGAATCCTGCAGTTACCTGGATCCTAATTTCATCAAGCGAAGCACGAGAGAAGTCACGAGCGCGTCCGACGCCCTGAGCAGCTGCAGCGACCCCGGGCCCAGAGCAGCGGGGCTGCCCCAGCTCCGGGCGGCGGGACGCAGCCAAAGCACTCCGCAGCGACCACGCACGAGGGCTGGTTCTTGGCAGTAGCATTACACTATGTTCTCATGTTAAGTAGAACTGTACTAAGTCATTTTGCAAAGAGACACAGTCCCTGGTAATATATTAACAGGTATAAATAAACTTAGTCTCCTGTGTTACAAAAAAAAAGTAATTAAGGTGAATTAATAAGAAGCAATGCTTTGTCAGCCAGTCAATATATAGAAACATCTGAACAGTCACAGGAAAAGGAAGAGATCTGACCTAACACCCAGTTAAAATTTTACATTCTTCTACTATATATATAAAACTGTGTGAAATAAAAGTAAGGATGTATATCCATATATTGAACTGTTAATATTCTGCTTGGCACTTTGTACTCTAGTTTTGTTTCTGAATCAAGTATATTAAATTAAAGCCCACCTAGCTACTACATATAGAAAGCTACATATATATCTATATATAAATACACACACACATATATATATATAGATAGATATTTCCTTGTTATAAAAGATGAAGAAAAATAAATTAAAAAGCCAACCCCTTCCCTTTCTCCACCACACTGATATGCTCTTTCCATCTTTGCTGTCCTTCAGACTTTAAAGTGCTACACCGAGTTATTGAGAGAATAAAAGTTCAATAACACTTAGTTGGCTTCATGAGGCTCATGTTGGAAAATGTGGCTTCACAGAGAAAAATACTTCCATTTAAATACACAGAGAGCATTGCCGGACGTCTTGAGCAGATCTTCAGAGATGGAGAAGAAAGCAAAAGTGTTGGGTGGTGCCCTACAGAGTCACACGTCTACAACCATCTTTTTGTGGATATCTAGGCCTCCTACAACCTGGGGGAAAAATAAACAGGTGAGAATTGAAAGCTGGCCAGATACAGAGAACACGCTTTATCCACAATGCAATCAGGTCAGTCACAATTAGGGAACTTCCTGCCCTCTCCACACTAATTTACCTTTCACAGGTTCTGTGCTGTGATGGGAAGGGACGATGACATCAGTACAATTTGCAGGCTCAGGGGCCTGACAAACAGGCCAAGTTACACCATTTTGGCTTTCCTCTCATATCCTGCCCTTGTATTCCATTTCAGCACATGGAATGAAATGCTTTCCCTCAAAACGTTCCCTTCTAGAAAACCCCATGAAGCTGCGCAGCTTTGCACGAGAAGCAGAGGGCCCTGGGCAGGGCAGCGGGGTTTCTGACACAGCTGCGTGCACCCAAAAAAGACAACGGGTCTTCAACGGTGCACGATGCAGGCACAGAGAAAGGCAAAGGACAGGCAGTGTCAGAGGGACTGAACAAAAAGGTGTTTTTGTTGATAGATGGCACAAAACTCAAAGAAAGTAAAATGCCAGAACAAGGGGATAAGAGAGCGCAGGAATGAAAGGGGTCTTGTCAGGCGGTCAACAAAAATTAAAAGAAAGGTAGAGGAACACCAAACAGTGGTGCAAGTTGTCTGGGCATAAGCCTGAGGACAGAAGAAAAGAAAGAGCAACATCATATTCGCTGGGTGGCCAGAAGGCAACAGCCCGGAGCAAGACACAAGCAGGTACTTCACTAAACCGGGGCTCTGCGGGCTGCACCTCACCCCGAGCTCTTTGCACATGACCACACATGATGCCACGAAAATAACTGAACTCTACCCAAAAAAGGCAGACAATAGAATCTTTCTGCTTTAATACTTTGGGGAAGGGCACCTTTCCTTTTTTCCTATTTTTAGAACTCGCATTGATCATGAGCACAAACAAGTTATGTTTGAGCTGACGTTGTACGTTCCAAGAGCAGGAACGAAAAGCGACACTGGAGTGCGTGGTGCCTCACACTGTGCTGCCCAGGTGCACGTTCATGACTGCACCATTTAAACCAACGTGTAAACACCCATTATGGTGATTTTCAAACAATCAAGTTTCAGTATGTCATTTACTTTTGGTTTTTTAAGAGAGAATTAATTTAAAACCTGCTGTCAACTAACTGAACAGCTACACAACATGGGTGAAAAAACCACGTTGAGTCTCAGGAGCTACACTCAAGCATTCTGCTCAGTAAACCCCGATGTTCTTAAATGACACCTGTGTGTCCTTTCCAAGAGCAGTGCTGGAGAGGTTACTCTCCTCCTAACTGACACAAATCCCGCTACCTTGGCCTCTGTAAAATCCCCGTGGCCTCTGTGAAATCCCCCTGTTCTGCAGATGGTGATAATCTCCCCGGGCTCTCTCCATACCCTGCAAAGATAAACCTTTCTAAAGGGTGATTTGGAGCAGACACCTAGTTTAGAGATTAACCTGAAATTAACCTCGGTGCAACACGTCTCTCCCCTCCAGGCACCACCCCTGACAGCGACACTTTTTATCAGAGACACCTGCTGTGATCAGCTCTGGTTTTACACCTTCCCAGTGGCTTGGAGCATCTCCCCAAAAACAAGGACAAGCGGCCTCCTACAAGCCAGCCACTCCCAACTCATCTTTCCAGCTGCTAATTCCCACCAGCACACAGACTGGAAGCCAGCATCTGCCTTTGTGTGCGGCTGGCATAGCTGTCTATACACAAACAATTAGGATGGATCTTGTCTTTAGTATGTCACAAAATGACAGAGAGGACTTTAAGTCGCTGTGCTCTGAGGGAAACAACCTTCAGGCACGCGAGATTCCAGGTCTGCGTCCCGAAGGAACCGATTCAGGACCTGCTCACAGGCCACACACCACGCTGCTCTGCCAGGAGCCGTAAGGCAGAAGGGCCACCTACAACAACGCTGTGTCAAAGGGCGACTGCTGCCACCTCAGAGAAATCACTCTGCTTTTATAGCCTCGCCCTTTATGCTGGTTACCATTTTCCCTCCTTTTTTTACATTCCAAATAATCAAAGTTTTCTATAGAGGTTACTTACAGCACAGAATTCTTCAAAGGATATTCTTCCATCACCATCCTTATCTGCATTAATTATGGTTTTATCTACAATTTGCTGTAACTGAGTGTCTTTGAGATTGTTCCCAACCATCATCTTCAGCACCTGGAAGAGCTCTCCGTTTGAGATGTAACCGTCTTTGTCCATATCGTAAATGCGAAAAGCAACTGCAGAAGTAAAATGGTACATGTCAAACTCAGTAAGAGACGTGGCTGGAGAAGAGCCATCTGCGCTCATGTGCGCTAAGGGTACGTGATGGCACCGTCTGCCACACACTGACTAAAACACTGCCTTTCCAGTGAGATTTCTGCCAGCTTTTCTGTTTCATTCTGGAAAACACAAAGCATCACAAACAACACCACGGAACGGTGCTGCTGTCGAACCTGCCTGGAAGCGCTCGCCTGAGGAAGGTCCATCAGGACTGTGCCAGCACCACCAGTAACAGAACCCTACACACCCCCAACGGGAAACCTCCCCCACTGCAAGTGAACAGCCCGGGCAGCGGATCACTTGCAAGAAAAAAATTACAAAAAACTCAGGGAACAGACAAACCCAAATCCCACCCGGTTACTTTGCTGCAAACAATCTGGCCTCCAGACTGAATTTACCTGTACACATTTCAGTAGGGCAGGTTTCTTTCCTGAACCCTTATTATATCCTGGGCACCGAATGACTGATCCTATCCCTCCCCACTCCAAAAGCTTCAGTCATGTCGTGTTCCTACACGTCTGCAGTTCTCACACAAGAATTTAGTGCCGTTCTACTCTAGCAGCAAAAAAATCAACGCTGTTCTTACGCTGCCATAGGGCAAAGCACGTTGCTGCACAGTCCTGAGGCTAAGGATCCTTACCTTTTATTTCTCTAAAAAATGAGAAGCAACTGAAGCTATCCAGGAGGGAACCTCCTCAAACACTCCTCACCAAAGAGTGCTGCCAAACTCTTCCCACAAGTGCCAGTGTGTGCCAAAAAGCTACAATCTCCCTTCCCGAGTTCCCATTTCTAGAAGACTCTGGACTTGCTGATTTCTCAGTGTTAACTACCAAAGCACATGTTTGAGGATCAAAAAAATTTTATTAAAGAAAATCAAAATACTTACACCTCAACTTCTGTTCCTTATCTCCTTTGACACTGAACTGGGAGACTCCTTCTATAAATTCTAAAGAACACAAGAAAAACATTTACAAAAAGTGTATTTCTTAATAAATCAAGGAAATAAACATTAGGAAATTTTTGAAAATTATATTAAAAAAATCCAAATTACCCTAAAAATCTTTAACATACTGCCTACCTTGTACACCTAAGTGTCCATGTACTGTGACACTTTAATGTTCTTTAGTGGGAAGGACGTCAGTCCCGTAATGCGCTCAATGAACAGACTCGTTCACACCACGATCTCAGTAATTTTGTTACTAGACTTTCACCAGAACCTGGTATAAAACTCCACTGAGATCTTTACTAAAGCTACTCCAGTGAGGATTCTAATTGTCCAGCTCTTTCTCAACTTAAAGCAAGAACTACACCTAAAACAAATTCCTAAAAAGATATTTTTCTGTAAGAAATAGGGTAAAAAGAAAATTTTGCATTGTTTAATATGAAGTCGTTATCCCTGGAGCAAACTATTGAGCTGCCACAAAAATAAAGCCCTGGGATGTGATGTGTCTGGATGGGATCCTGTAACTGGAAGACTTGGAGCTTTGGGTGGTAAAAATGACAACAGTGCACAACTGCAAGAATACAGAGGGATAGCAATACAGCACTGGGTTGAAATCCTATGATTTATCAATAAAATGCTTGACTGATAACTTCATCTTTGGTCTGGGTTTCTTGTTTTTTTTGTTTGGGTTTTGGGGGTTTTTTTTGCTTGTTTTTTTTTTTTTTTTACCAATATGCTTAAGCATTAATCTAAAAAACCTGTTTAGGTCTCTGAAGAAAAGAACACAAGTTTCCTCAGGCTGTTAATTTTCCTTTTCCTAGCATCACAGACTGGTTTGGGTTGGAACAGACCTTCAAAGATCATCCAGTCCAACCCCCTGCCATGGGCAGGGACACCTTCCACTGGATGGGTCACTCAAAGTGCCACCCAACCTGGCCTTCAACACATCCAGTGACTGGGCATTCAAAACTTGTCTGGGCAACCTGGGCCAGTGCCTCACCGCTCACATAATAAACATCTTCCTTATATCCAACCTCAACCCATCCTCCTTCAGTTTAAAACCTTTCCTTCGAGCTTCCCCCTGAGACAGACAGAAATAAATTAAATGACTCCAGCTTGGCCAGATGACAACACCAGGATTCACTGCTACTTACTGCAGCAGCATCATTTTACTATGGAAAATTGTTTCTGACAACCTCCTTTTCCCACCCAAGACGAACAACTCCTGGTAATTATATTAATCAGAGCTCAGTGTCACACACAATGCACCACCATCTTTCATCACTGCCTACTTGTCACAGGGAATTTTAGACAGTTATATACAGTATTTAGTGCTTTGGGAGCCAATACCAAAGAAGTCTCAAAAACTCAGCATTCTGATTACACTGTAATTCTCCCTACAGAAATGTAAAGAGTTTTGTCAAGGTTGGCAGCTTTTGCATGTTCCCATTTTATTTGAAGAGTCAGCTTGTCAATATCAGTGAGATTCAATCACTTTCTCCAATTAAAAAAAATCTTGAGAAACACAGATTAACCTTTTCTAGTCATGAGCAATAAGAGATAAAAGTATTCCCCTCGAACAGAAGGTACAGACATTATCACTTCTAAGGTCAGTGCCTGTTTTAACATAAACTAGTAATGAAGATTTTTAACCTGCTGGCCCTTTTAATCATATTTAAAATAAGTAAAATTTTGGAGGAATGTGCTAAATCAAAACTTTTGGTTTTTGCTTGAATCATCTAACTAAGATCATAAAATGAATCCTGCAAAGGAAGAAGCAACAGGAAAGTCTGGACCACTTTCACAATTTAGAAAACTATTTTCAAAATACTCCAATAGAGAACTCAAACATTTGGACACACACAATTTATGCACAGACACACCACTTACAGTCCACCTCACTTTTTTCACAGTCTCTTCAGCCTAAGAAGACACTTCAGACTGCACAACCACGAGTCTGAACGAGTGCACCTCAGGAGAGCAGTGCCAACCCAGCACCCTGCAGAGATTTCTGAACAATCTACTGTTAAGCATTTCAACCCACAGTGCGCTGCCCGAGCGCGCCAGAGACATTACTGTTACTGGCACTCACTTTCACTAGGAGTGAGCACCTTAATTTGATTAACGAGTTTTCTTCACCCTTCTTTCTCAGTTGAAGCAAAATTTAGATTCCAAGGCTCCAGGAATTCCAGTGAATTCCCGGGACCACAGCACTGCACCTTACCTTTGAAGTCCACTTCTCCATTCCCGTCTGTGTCAAATATATCTATTACTCGCTGCACCAACGGGTTCTGTTGCAGTTCAGGTAGAGACATGAACTCTTCCACGCTCAAAGAACCAGAGTTGTCCAAATCAAGCTTCTTGAATCTCTTTCCTAGTCGTTTTATCTCATCAGCATCAACTGAAAGGAAAAGAAAAAAACCACATCTGTTCTCAGAAGCGCTTCAGTAAGCCTTTGCCAGTCAAACAGAGTGCACATTTCACTGCTTTCCTACTGGAATTTCTCCTCCTTCATTGCAACTATTAAACACTCTTGAGGAAGATTATAAAGATAAGGTCAAGTTCTGAGTACAAACACAAGCCTTTTAATTTTATTTTAAATAAACCTTACCTTTTTTCCTCCCTGCACCAGCCATAATACAGGTAGCTAGCCCTGTGACTCACTGAATAGCACATGCTGACACAACACTTCTCAGGATTGAGGGTGCTTAGCTAGTTCTTAGTCAGACAGCTCTTACAGATACCAGGTATGAAGAAATTAAACGAGACCGAGTTCTCTGTGAAGGGGCTAGCAAAATATGTTTACACCAGACTAACACAGAAGTTAGAAAGGCAATTACATTAGTAAACCTATTAGCAGAACAAGTGCTCCTTCAGCACACCAAACATACGAGGTCTCCTGGGATATATGCCAAGGTAAGCAGGTTAACACAGTCCCACTCTTGGCCAGTTGTCACTCACCTACTCAAAACATCACCCAGACAGACCTGAGATTTTTTTTTTCTCCATTTCAAACAGAAACCAGACACACTTGTAGTCAGGACCTGCATACTTTTTTTTGTCCCAGAAATTAAAGCAGATTCAGGTTGTGCAGCACTACCACTTCATCTGCCCTCTTAACATTTAAAGACCATCTCAGTTAAAGCATATACCCTGCTCTACACCTCTGGTTCTGCCAGGAACAGACTAAATCTGTGAATCCATAAACACCACTAAAAAAAATAAAATCTTGTACACTGTTACTGCTGAAAAGCTTGACAAATTTTCCTGTAACAACCTGAAAATTCCCTATCAGCAGCTTGATTCACAAGACCGAAGTTACTTCACCAACTGCTGACCCTGTTTGGGTGTGAAGGAGGAACTGAGGTTCTCAGGAAGTCCTAGAAAGTGGCCACATACAGCAAACCACAACCAACATCTCTTACATGTGCTGGAGCTTTCAAACTCCCAATTCTAATTTCTGTCCTAACACCAACAGTCTCCTCCACATTACCTAGCTCCATTTAGTGCCCTTACTGCAACAGTAAAAACCTGTTTCTTAACAAGGCACACACCCCACCTGATCCCCTTTACACCACACTAATACCCTCTTAGGCTTTTGTAGCAGCACGGCATAAGACCAGCGCTTAGTCCTTCAGTCCGTCAGGGCAGCCAGCACGCAGAGCTGGACCTCTGGATACTGCAGCCCATTCAGAGACCTGAGCCTCTACCAAAGCAGGAACAACTTCCACTTAAACTTCTCTATATCCCTGTCTGAAAACCAACCAGACACAAACCCAGAGACAGACCCAACAGCAGTACTTCAGAACGGACTGGAGAGAGCATGCTCAAAGTCCAGAGGCAAAAGGTGATTTTCTGCCAAGACTTATTTTGCCTGAAGAGTAAATTCTGACATTCTGCAGTTGGTCAGTCCTGGTAACTGCTTGCAACTGTAGAGGCAGAGGGCAAAAAAGGGTCAATACTCCCAGAACGATCTCCCCTTTGCTGTGCCAGCAAGTGACAGATCCGATTCTGCCGCAAGGGCTATAAAAAAAAGGCTGAACAGCAGTGGCAGAGGCCGATTCCTCAGTTTCCAGTATGCAGTTTGGTATTTCAGTTTATTAGGCTCTCGACTGCAGTAAAGCCACATTCCTTTCTCCACCAGGTGACGTGGAAGCCTAGGACATGACTGAAGGTGTGTGTCCTTAACAGCAGGACACTGCACCGCGGCTCAAGCGCACACTGCTGTCGGCACCGCCGCGCAGAGTCCCTCTGGGTGAGGCCAAGGGAGCCGCAGCACCATGTGGTGAGCTGTATGTGGAGCACAACCATCACACGGACAGACAACGGCATTAACAGAGGATGGCGAAGCAGAGCTCTGCTGGCAATTGGCCCAAACAGTTGCTTACGAGTTCTGCTGGCACGAAATGCTTCTTCCCAGCACCATACTGAAGGTATTTGCCAACTCTGTCTGTCCACACAAACTCCTTGGTTTCCATTTTTCTCAAGATCTCTGAGCTGTAAATGGAGTCAGTCAGTCTCTGAAATGGGTGGCACCACCCACCCTTGCTCCCTGCCCTGCCACCCTACACTTGTCAGACCCGCTACAGTTCAGTGCAGCGCCAGCACCTTGGCAAGCTGCTAACATGGGAATCTCATTTTCACTGCGAGCTCTCATCCAGACTTGCAGCTCACCTAGGAGGAGTTCATACCCTAAAAAAATCCTCACAGCATAAGCATTTGAAAAAGCACAAAACCACTCAGCATGGCTTGTCACACTGCACATGTGAAGACATTTTCCAATGTAAAATGAATGTATGAGTAGATGCAATTTATACCTCTATTGCAATAATGTCTGTAAGGACTTGTCCAGCCAGGACATCAGTCTCTCTCTGCTTTTATTGGCCACGCTGAAAATTAAGTCCTGGTCCAACCACAACTCTCCTGCTTCCTTACCTGGACTCAGAAATCACAACATCTCTCAAGTACTTGGCCATTATTTTATTAAGGCAAATCCCTCACAATTCATCTGTTTTTGAAATCAGAAGATTGTATTTGCATCTAGAACTCATGCTGGGAAACCCTGAAATAAGTTCTGTGAGGGTTACTATTAGAACTGTTTCCTACTGGAAAAAACAAGAATAAAAGACACATATGTATTATTTCTTTAAAAAAGTTAACTTTACAACAACTAAACAGCAAATTGAAAGTCTTATTTATAGTTTATATAATGCACTGTTATCCTCTTCTCAGATCAGTGAAGCCTCACTTCCAATATTAATAGAAAGGCTAGCACTGGCTCAAGTTGACAGATTAAAGCCTCCCAAGCAACCCAAAATACTCCATAGTTCTGTAATTTCACAAAATCCCACTGGAGAAAAATGAAAGAAGCATTAGCACAGCTGAATCTCTTCTCACTTGAGTTAGGGAACTGTAAGTTTTGAAGCATTTCTAACACACACTTAAGAAAACTCCAAATATCAGAACACAGCACTGACCATTTTTGCAAATCAGGACGTAAACAATTAACCAGATACTTAAAGTTACAAGCCAGCAATGCTTAAGAAAGAATAAAGCACTAATTCATATTTCTTCTTTTCAAGATCATAGTTGAGGAGGTCAAGATTATGGAAGATAAAGACAAGAATCAGATGATGGGAAGGGAAGAGGCTGGAGAGGCACATAAGAATATTTCTCAAGAATGTTTTTTGTGTTTTGCTGAACTGTAGCAAAGCGACAAATGCCTTAATTATGCCATTCAAGAAGAATCTTCACACTTAGAAAACGTTAATAATCTTTTTCCACATGTACACACATCCAGTTTCACAGCTCATAGTCAATTCCAGTTCAACTGCAATACACAGTCCAGGTACAGATGTTTAGCAGGAGTTTCGACTACAAGTAAGAGTACAAATGACTCATTCCAAACCTTTGAACGTTCCAGCAAAGGGTTTGCCAGCCCTGGAGATCTGAGAGAGGTTAAACTCTTGTGGGGGGAAAAAAACAAGTCAAAGAACAGTACTGAGGAAATCAGTGTCTCTGCCAAAAGCTGACCAAACACCAATCTCATCCAACACTGTTTCTGGCAACAGGCACACCATGGATGAGAATACTTGGAGAAGAAAATAAAGAAAAATCAAAGTCAATACAGAAAAAGGAAAGTTTCCTTTAACAGTTCATAAGCAGAAAAGCCTGTTTTCATAATGAATGTATATCAATAAAAACAGCATCTGCTGGATCAGTGTTTCATAACTATGAGAATTTCGTATCAGAACAATTTCCTTATTTCTTTCTTAAACATACTGGAAGCACCTCACCTACCTTTAAAATCCTTTACACAAGCTGTAATTTAAAAAGCTTATGCACTTTAAAAAAAATTGTATTTCAATAGCATCTTTGTCTTAATAAAATAGCTTTAAAAATAAAATAATAAAAATATAAAATCAGATATTAATCTACTACAGTATAAGTCTTAGATATGCACAGTTTTGTCTATTCTTTCTTCCTTCAATTCACAGTCACCATTGCTTCTGACTCTGTCTGCCTGGGCTGAACTTACCCAAGAAACCACACAGGTCTTCTGGGGGTTCCTTTGATTTCAATTTTTTAAAAATGAAAACAGCACACATTTATGTAATAAACAGCAAATTTCAATAATATCCTACTCAGGATTTGTTCAGATTTCCTCCCCAAGTGTGTATATACAACAGTCCTCATCTATGACAGATGTGTCCCTTTTTCCTCAGTGTTTAACAACAGGCTTTCTTAAAATTTCACATAGCTATCGCTGAAGAACAGAGTACTGAATGAATTTATGAGAGCTGGAACAAAATCCTTCCTTCTTTCTTCTCTGAGGGCTCCTCACAGACAACCAGTGCCCACACGAGCATCTGCAGCTATCCTGGAAACACAAGGCACAGGATAGTTCAGGTACAGTGAAGGTTTCTGAGCTGGAAGGTCTGATGGTGGCAGTAGCAGACAGAATTTCACAAGACAAGCTCAGGAGACCAAGACAGAGATGAAAACACTAGGAAATCCAAGGAGGTCCAAGTCCACAAGAGTGTAAACAGGGTGATAACATCACTGAGCAAAACAAGGAGGATCAAGCTTTGTTTACATCACTGGAGGCAGAGCTTGCCTGTGACTCATCACAGCAGCCTGAGTTTCCTTGAGCTCTGGCCACAGCGGTTCCTCCAACCTCACACTGGAGTTGCCTTTTTTGTGCTCTGCTCCCCAGCTGCCACCAGGCTCGAGGCTTCCTCTGCTTCCAGCACAATCAAAAGTGTCCCATCAGCCTGGCACCGCCGCCTGGACTCACCAACACGCTAACTGGCTAGAAATAATACCTGCTAAATGTTTTTCTTCACAAGGCTTTGCTGGTAGCCTGGTAGAAACACTGAATTCTTCACTGTTTTAAAGCACAAAGAATTATTACATTTATTTCATAATCTATTTTCACTTACTGTGTAAGTGTAAGTACTGTTACTTACTGTGTAAGTAACATAACAAGGTAGGGTTTTTTGTAAGCAGCTCCAGTATTAAGGATTTTTTGTTAAAGAACTATCAGTATTTTCAAAAGATTCCTCTTCCATCCAAGTATTAACATTCTAGAGCCAACGATACCTGCTTCATATCCTGAATTAATCTGCACACATCTATAGATGTGGTGAATCAGGTTAAAATGCAAGAACTCCACACTTCCCAGAAAACACATGCAAATGCTCTGTGTAACTCCCGTGTCAGTACTGCAGTTCTGTCTTTCAGCTGGACACTCAAATATTACTAAATACCGACTCCTTTCCCCCAACACAACATCAGAGGATGATCTGTGATGTTTTAAAACAATTGTTTGTTTCAAGCTGTTACTCACACAACTGATGCTCAGAGTATTGTAAAAATCATTCAAGTGGCAACTCAAAAAGTTTCATTAGAAGCCAACTTTTGCAGTGCAATGTGCTCTACAAAGGAAAATGTAATTTCAGCAAATTCGTTTTAGTGTTTTTTCTAGTCAATGTAAAGGTGCAGGGCTCGTTTGCTAGTAATGCAACAGCCAAAAGTAAAGGATCTTTAAAAATGCAGATCTCTGAAATCCACTACATTCAGAGATATTTTAACAGAATAATTGCTTAGGCACTCAGAAGTACCTTACATCCCTTCCTGCAGAGTACACAATACTCACACAGGCATTTGCAAAGCGTACAAACTTTACAAAAGCTGTAAATCCCTCAGCAAAGAGGTGCTGGGCACTTCTGAAATCCAAGTGTTAACCTCAGTGTTTAAACCTGTACTTAAAACACTGGTTTTCCAGATACTCTTAAAATACTGGCTCAAAAATTATAACTAACAATAAACAGACCAGAAAGTGTGGTCACAGAGAGCCTAGTTTCCACATATTTTTCAAATATGAGATACAAGAATATTGCTAAACTATTAGAAAAAAAATTGTAAATAGAACATGTTCTGAAATGTCTTTTAACTGTTTCCTGGTTAAAAAAATATTTTTTTCTCCATTAGAATGGATTGCAGAGATCTGAAAATAAAACAGACCTTCAGCAAAAGTTCTCACCTCCATCTACAGTCTGGTCTGATTCACGAATATAAAGTTTCAGAGCAGCACCCAAGACAGCCATTTTCAGTCTTGGTGATCACATTTCACAAAGATGACGCCCTTGAGAACACATTCAGCCACTTGCCTTGTATATGCTTACACACAGCTGGCCTAATCCTCTGCATGACTTCAGATGTGTCAGTTATAATTTCCTAAGTTAGGAAAGAGTTACCAGTCTCCTTATCCTAAAACCAAAACATACTAGAAAATACTGTTTATTAGTGTTAATTAATTACATTATTTTCTAATACACAATACCATATAAAATATTGTTTACTATAAAATAGTTTTCTTCACAGCTTTTTGCTACAATAAAATTTTCTTATGGATAATCTGACACAGCTTGGCCAACATCAGATATTCACCATGTAAAACAGCACTAGATTTTCAGTAATTTCTCAGGCACAGCACAGTGAGAAACAGAACCACATTGTTTTAAGGAATCCAACAACACTAACTCACTCACTCAAAAGAACTAATGTTCTAAAAGGAAGGGTAAAAGGAATATTATTGACTATTTAATGGTGTGTATTCTCTGCATAGGTATCCTGAATTTGCTTCCTCTATCTGCCAACTTGAAAACAAAATTTTTCTTATAAAACAAGACACCAAACTAGTAACTGCAGTGCCAGGCAGAGGTTAGGACCCAATGCCACTATGCAGACAGCACAAATACATTATTGCTAACTGACAGTCTCCCAAAAGTCTAACCAGTCACAATCTTTATCAAACGATCTTCAAAAACACTGTCTGGTCTCTCCCTAAAAAGCTTCTGTCCTGTCAGTCACTACTACTTGGAAGCAGCATGAACATTTAACACTGGAAGAACAAGGTGACTCCCTGCTTAGTGGGCTTACAGACCTGCTACCACACACATCTGTGCCCAAACCAACCCTGCTCTTCAGGACACTCAGGCCTGCAGGACCTGTGAGCACAGCACAGTCACTCCAGTGACCTGGCACAATCCAGCAAAGGGACATCTGTGCTAACTGCATCTCCTCTACTGTATGGAGTCATGGTGTCCAGGGAAGCAGCTGACTTTCTCTCTACTGTGAGAAGGGCCATCAAAGCAGAAAAAGCTTTAATCATGAAAAACCTCAGATTTAGACAATGATATTCTCAGCATACAGTTTAACCACAGAACAGAACACAGACATCACCTCTTTTTCTGCGATAAAAGGAGGCAAACCAGCTCAGTAATTAACCTTTAGGTTGGCAGTTGCTACCAATGAATATAGCTTGCCCTAGAATCAGAAGTTAAGGACAGCAACAACTCTGGCAGAGACATATCTAATTTAAAAAACAAAACCAAAACAAACAAAGTCTTCAGAAGCCAGTTTGTCCCTAAGGAAAAACTGAAAAACTGACCAATGGAGCAGTAATCTAAGACTGATATACATGATTCAGGAAAAGACTGCTGAAGCCTTCATCAAATATGAAACTTCCACCCACATATCCATACTTAATACAGAGAGCACAACACAGCAATGCAGTGCTGCGGGTAAGATTCTCAAGTGTTTACAAACTGATGATTCAAATGACAATTCATGTGGACATGTGCATTAGAGCATAGAGTACTTGCAAATTCAAACTACTAGATAAAGCATCATTTCTCTGAAATATATATTTAGAAAAAGATTCCTCCACAATTATTTATGTTCTATTCCTGTTTGACTTATGAGAGATGGAGTTCAGTTATGACTAGCATTGTAAAGCAATCTGCAAGACAGCCGCTATGTTGAAGAATTTATTATCCTGTTTAAAAACAAGATCTGATTCACTGAAGAGGAGGAATTTTATCAGGCAGTCCATACATACACACACAGGTCTGCACATCATTTGAGAAAAAAGCTCAAGGAAAAAAAGCAGTTGAAAATAAGAACGCTTATCACCACACCACAGGGACGCTTCACAGGACAAGCCTTTCTTTGGTCAGCTTTAGGCAAGAAATACTTTGTGATTTTCACAGGGTAGACAGACTCACCCCATGAGACAGCAATGAATTTTATCTTCACGTGGCCAAAAGCGAGTAACACCAAATGGCTTCTCACCTAAACGCCTGGCTGGAAGCATACACCAGAAAAACCCCACTCTTTGAGCCTCAGCCCCTCCTTCCTCTGAGGCTGCCAAGGCAGCTCAGGCAATACACTTCACTCCTAACATAGCCCATGCTACACCACATCTCTGAGGCACTGGCACTGGGATTGATGGAGAAGCCCCACCAGTGGAACTACCAGCTGTAACGCTTCGCTGTACAGACATCAAGCCTACTGTAAGTTTGTTTCATATTCTAATAGAAAAACTGAAAAAACCTTTGTAATTTTTTTTTGTTGTTGTTAAAGATGGGCTGATTTTTCATTTACAACCTAACAGCAAACGCTGTATTTTTTCCAAAGGTAATCTGTCACCTTTTAGTTTTACTCTTTTGGCTAGTATATAAACTGCACAATTTTTCAAGTAAATTCAGTAAATTCATACATGAAGGTTGTACATATCAATCTCCAAATAAAACCTCTCTAACAATATAGTGTAGGAATTAGAAAACTTACAGTGCGAGCACATTTCCAAAGGGTAGCTTGCCTCATTTCCCTGAAACGCAAAAAAAGAACAAAGTTGTAATTATTCCCAAGTTAGCTTTGAGGAACTATTTTAAGTTTCAGCACTGTAAAGATCTCTGGCAATACAAGTTACATGGTTACTTAAAAAAAAACCCCAACATATTTTAAACCTAGCAGCCATGGACAGTGTTTTATTTGGACAGGTCTATGTTACCAAAACATACACAGAAATATCAAACCATTGAGGTCTCCTCTGATGAGAATTCCCACAAAAGTATCAGCAGTCCACACAACAACAACAACTTTAATCCCGTATTTTAAACTCCAGAAATCAAACTCACTGTTTACATATGGTGCAAATGCTACTTTTTCAAGACAAAACAGTATTGTGTTTCAAGGCTTCACCATTTTATTTTATACACAGGAACAGGCGCATCCTTACGAATCACCATGACAAACCCTACTCAATCAGTGTAAGAAAATCGCAGCTTGTCTTCTCCCCAGAGCCACCTGCCCACTCCCCCCCAGAAACAATCCCCATCACAAGTTTGATGTAAAAAAGTGGTTTACATGACTAGAAATCAGACGTAACAGCTTTACATTTAAATATTTTTGTAATGTACAGAATGTTAATATGGTCCTGTTTTGTAGCTGAATGGAAAGTTAAACTAAGGCTTTAAATCCTTGCTGCACTACAACACAGTGATAGCAAGAAAAATTAAAGCTTTGAGGGTACAGTCACTTTGAACTTGCACATACCGAAATCCACAACTACTGCAACATGAACGCCAAAAGACACTAAAATTAAACGCTGGTATTTTTTTCCCCAAATGCCTCACTTTGAACCAAAGAAGATCACAATACACACATACTTAATATTTTTTTGGACTCAGTCAGCAAAGGAGTGACCAGACAACTGAAGAGATATCCAAACATTTTCAAACAATTATTTTTAAGGGAGTGTTTTATACAAGACAACAAAACATATTTAAGATGAGGCTAAGACATTCTATCCAGCAGTGATTTTCTCATGGTGTAGAGCATAAAAGAACCCATAGCTGAGCACTTGCACAGAAAGACTCCTCAAAATTATACAAAATTGAACAGAAATACAGAGATTACTTGACAGAAGAAGAAGAAAAAAAAAAGGAAGAACTACATTTAGAGCCTGGAAGCATGGACTACATTTCCTAATAAGGACAGAAAGGGGCAGAACAAACATCTCATGAATCTAAACACGTCTGAGAGGAGATGTGTTGTTGTGGGGGGGGTGTTTGCTTTTTTTACTTCCAGAACACATATATTTTGCTTATTCCTCACAATCCACAAGGTTTCTTCCTCTTTAAAAAGTAAATACATTTGCTTTCTACGTGGAGCATCAAAAGATATGCCTTAACATCTTCCCCAGTGTCTACTTATAGCAAGTCAAAGCAGCAGAACAGAAATGCAGACAAGGACCATCAGATCCCTAAAAACTCAAAAGCATAACTGAGATATTCTACAAGAGAAACTTATCCCACTGTGCCAGGGAAGCCAGGAGAACAGCGTCACACGGAAAATCTTGGATGGAACCCAGTCAGAGTCTTAGAAAAGAACAGTGAGCACCAAAACAGGTAGCAGAAGCCTAGTGCATGTATACAAATACAAAAAGGTAGGGCATTTAAAATGGGAGAAAGCAGAATTCTGAAACAAGAAACAGGAACCAGGGGATCCAGCTAGGCTGCTCAAGACACGAGGTCATGAAGAGGCAAGAAAAACACCAGACTGGAAGGCTGCAAATTAAAGGAGAAAGTTGAATTAAAACCAGTGCATTTATGCACGTGCACACAAATATACAATCACAACTACATTAGAAAACTGTTCTGGGCACTTACATCCTTGTTCACATGTTGGCAGAAAGTTAATTTCTAGTACAAGCTACTGAAATAAATTTGCCTAAAGAAGCATAAAATGCTTCTGAAAATTGAGCAGGAAAAATTTAAAATGGGAATAACTTTTTTCAGTTCATTAACTAAGTGTAGTATTTATAAGGACTCTTACTAGGCATCTAGATGCACATACTAAGCCCTAATCAAATTATCTACATGAATTAGCCCAAAAATATTTGGAGAGCAGAGCAAAAAGTGAATAAACTTCAGCTTCATTTTTCTGTTAAACAGTTATTGCTAAAAATAAGTGTTAAGAATACTTACCTATCCAGGACTGGAACTTGAATATCTAAAAAAAAATAGAAAAATCTAGTAAGTGACAATGGAAAAATTACACGATTATTCAGTATTTTCTACACAGTATTAAAATAAGGTATTTTAAAAAGTAGTTACCTGCTTCTGACATGCTGAGTGTTCATCTTCACAGGAGAATGCAAAAGTATACTAAGTTTTTAAAATATTTTAATATCTTTTTAAAATTTTTCTTCTTCAAATAAATCTTCAGGTTACTCATGGCAAGATTCCTGTTTGCACAGCTGTGACCTGGACAAACACAAAGGTGTTCCTCTATACCAAAGACTTGATTCTCGGAAATTAAGATTAATTATTTGGTCTCAGTGTCACGCATTTTTCATTGTATTCTGAACAGCAGTACAAAAAGGTCACTTATTTGTCTCCAAATACAATCAGCACGTATGAGATAAAAACATAAGCCCCAAAACACAAGTACTAGATAGGCTGAATATTTTCTTGCTGTTTAAGAACTGGTAGGTAGTCAGTAAGACGGAAAGTCTCACTACATCCACATTAATGTGTTATGAAAAAAAGCAGGGAGAGAAGCACAGCCATGAGACTTCATAAAGTATCAAATAAGCCCTTTAAGAAAAGGAAAAAAAATTGGGTACATATTGTCATCTGTACAGTTTTAATGCCATGAAATACCATAGTTTAACACCAGGACTAGGTAGCATTCCACAGAATGCTGGAAATGCAACTTTGTGATTGGATGTACTAACAGAAAATTTTACATCATAATTATAAACTTTATTCAGCAAAAGAACACTGCATTGACATATATTTTTTATTTTAGAAAGTGTTAAAAAAATATATACTCATTTGGGAAGACAAAAGTCACTGTAATGATCTCCAAACAGCATCCGCCATTTCATCTCTGATGAAGAGAAGTTAATTTACACAAATGTGTAAAGTAACAAGGTTCCAAAAAACTCACTATAATATTAGTATTTCCTGCCAGATAGATATCTAGCTTATCTCACATCAAGTGAGAGTATGCTCACACACACACCATATTAGCACATTTAGAAACAAGCAACACATGGTTTGTTGAAGAAACCCAGCTCTTACAGCGCCAACGCTCCACAACGCATTTGCTTGGCACCTACATCTGGTATAAAATACCCCGTCCTCAGCTGCATCTGGGTACTCCTACCACACTGCTGGAGACCAGCTCTTCTCTCTCGAGTTACACAACTACAACAAGCAGCTGGAATACTACAGATATTTGGAATGGCCTTATCCTTTTATCTGTAAATTTTGTTGAATGCTGCTAGGTCTCTACAGGTTAACTCCTGGTTAAGCAGCAGCAAAATCACGGCTTATAGACAGAAACAATTACAGATTAGGGAACAGTCCAGAGGCTAAGAACAGAAGGCTGACCAAATTCTGATTACTGCAGAAAAATCAGTTCACTAAAGATGTCAAAACACGTCACTAAAGTATTTCAGAAGTTCATGTGACATGTAGCTTGCTCCTTTAACAAAAAAAAAGTTCTACACATTTTTTTTCTCTACTAATAATTTTCCTTTTCTCCTTTCAGCAGCTTTGCCTTTTTACTGATCAAGGGTAACCTATTAATGGACTTTAATCTTATTTCTTCTGTAGATTATCCATAAAAATGTGCTTCTCTTTCTCTTTCTTTGGCAGTTGCTTCATATACTAATCACTCTCTCCTAAGATCAGTTTTGTACATGCTCCTCCAAGGTAGGATAGTTAAGGGCAATTATCTTGACAGGTTTCCTCCCAGTGAAAGACAAGAAGAGCTGTGGATAGAAAATAAAAAAGGAAACTTGCAATTAGCAAAATTAGTAACAGAAGCTAAATTCTTAGCTGAAATTGTTTATACAAAACAGCTTGTACACAGTAAGACGTTAGACTGCAAAACAGTTCTTCAGCATACATTAGCCAAATAAACTTTCTAGATCTGATTAACTGTATGTTACTTTTCTGCACGATGCACAACTTTTTGTAAATGGTTCAGAGATTTTTATTACAGTGTCAGCCTTCAATTTTATACAAGCAGAAAACGTGTTTAAATGCCATCAAGCCACAGTGTCAGTTCAGGACTCATCTCAAATTTAGTTCCCAAAAGGTGGCGTGTGAGGGACTACAAATACAAATGATCTCCTGGAATAGTTTAGAAATCAGATTGTTTCAAAGCTTTTGATTTGTTTCCATAGCCAGAGAATAAATTAATGCAACAAGTAGCAAGAGTGGTCTCCTAAGATCTGTTTAGTACAGGTACAGGACTAGCTGTCCAAGATTTACTACGATTTCTGCAGCAACATACAAAGAGGCGCTGTGAGCTCCTCACTGGTGTCAGTGGCATAAACATGCACACTGCCTCGGCGCTGCAGCTGCTGTTACACAGGTGCACCAAAGCCTCCCACGGAAAAGGATCATTACTGACGCTCTGCACTCCTGATTTTGATGCGTAGGCACCTCATGAGGTGCTGTCAACACACTGTGTGTTGTGCTTCCTGCACTTGCCCCTGCACCTTCTACATCACTAATTATCTCTGTTGTCACAAGAAAAACTACAGTGTGCAAGTGAAACAGTTAACCAATTCATGTCAGCTGGGGGTCAGAACTAGGGATTATCGAGATAACCAATTCTCAAGTTATCCAAAAAGCTGTTTTCCACCATCCACTACTGCAACTAGAAAAGAAGTGTTAAGGATAAAGATGGCAGAAGCTGGCAGACAGCATTTAAAAAGAGCCTACTCAAAAGACACTTCTTCCTCTTCCACAAGCAAATAAAATACTACTCTAGCCTTTCTCATTCTTCCTCACACCACCAAAATTAGCAATTAACTGAAGTTACCTGTTGCAGAGAATTCTTCCTCCTCCTTGTCCCCCTTCGAGTTCATTTTCCATGCACTGCCATTTTCCCCAAGCTTTAACAAGGTACTGCCAGCTTGGTGAAGAGAAGTTCCTTTTCTTTTGTTTTGAAATAGCCCTTGTTGAACAAGTCACTCCAGCTCTGGTTGTCATGGGCTGGCACGGTATTCTTCATCAGCAATGACCAGGCAAGTTGGCAAACTAAGAACGATGGCATTTGTTATCGGGGCTGCAAAAACTTCTGCGTGAACAGAACATGCGACACAGACACATCCACAGTGGTTCAAGTATTTGTTAAAATGAATTTCAGACAAAGCCCAGAGGCTTTAAGCCACTTTAATATTTCAATTTCTGAATTAATCAATGGTCAGAAAAATACCCATGATCTCACCTACTGTAACTTGTACATTTCATACGCAACTTACCAGAGCAATTAAAGCCTGAAAGAAGTTGACCAGAGCACAGATGAAAGACATGCTCAAAGTTTCTGTAGACACCAAAACAAATACAGCTTAACACAAGACACACAGAAACAAGGTTTGACTGGGAAAAAAGGCAGCAAGAAAAACCCCTTTGCCTACCACATTCAGACACAGTATGAATCCATGTGTCGGGTTGTGCCTTTTCTGGTTAAATCTTATTAGAAAAATAACCAAGACACCCTCACCAAACAAACTACTCACTACAGAGAAAGTGTGTCTTAGCCTGAGAGGAGCCTGTGAATCAAGAAAAACCTGTTACTGACTATCTTCAAGTATATTTAACAGGAATATCTAATTTGTACATTACAAAAGGAAACTTGTAAAGGAGATGTCATAGATAAGATTGCTAGGGAATCTGGCATTTGTGTCTGTGTAATTAAATCACCTTTTAGGCTTTTAATTACAACTACTAAAAGAAATCTACATAAAACAGGGATATCACAACATGGTTACCAGAACACTGGACTTAATTTGAGAGCTAATAGTAATGCATACTAACTGCCAAAAATCAGAAATTAGCATTTAAAACAACGTGCTGACTTTTGCATTGCTTTATGCAAAACAACCACTAAGCACTTGCACTGCATAAAAGTATTTCAGGCACAGAGTGCAACTCCCCCAAGTAACCAGCTCCTCAGAATTAGCAGCTCTCTAGCACAAGACTTCTGCTCAAATCCTAAGAGAATAAATCTGCTTCTGAGGTTCTTATGGTCACACTAACGTTCAGTCAGACATTGTGTTGCAAAAGAATTACGTGAAGTCAAAAAATCAGAAAGCATTCAATTAGATGACATATTCAAGCAACTTAAGAGCAGTGACAGTTTCACTGCTGACCCCAAATCCTCAACCTAGTTTCTAAGATCATGACCCAGAGAAGGAATTAAATACATAAAAATTGCCTAATGCCCACCTCACATCCAGCAGGTTCCAAAATTACATTATCTTACAGCAGCATGCTGTACGACACTTCTCAATCCTGTGTTATTTTTCCAGGCCATCAGCAAATCCATTCACTCTTCTGAGGGGCAGCCTAATTCTTTGTGCCTCTAATCCTGAAGCTAAAATAGCAGGACAACAGTTTGAGACACAACATTTCCAAGTGAATCCAACTAACACAATTTATTGAGCCCTCACCATTACTCAGTTTTCACAACCTCAGCGCTGCTTATGCCCCACTCATTTCTGTAACCGAAGCTGTGGAAGAGTCCCATCACATATTTCATAGCCATTATCTTGTCTGTCCAAAAGTCCAATATAGTACCCGAAAATCTGGAAACTCTCTAATTTCCAGGCATTTGGACCATCAAATCTGGGCACTTTGTTACCCTTTGGTGTGATCATTCAGTTGTCTGTGTGTGCAACAGAAGGAATTGAATTAAACAGGTTACAAATGAGCAATGAATTCTTACAGGGTATCAGAAAAGCAAGCAATTACAGAAAAAAAATAATAAGGAAAGAAAAGGCAAGGAAGGAAAACCATAGAAACAACAGTAATAGTATCAGGTAAATAGAAAAGACCCCAAGTGTGACAGTAAATGACTCAGGCATTCGGTTGGTACTTACAGAGTTGTGCTCTCCTGCTCTTCAAGTAAAACTTCCCATTAAAATAAATAATTTTATTGACAACACTCCAAGAGCTAGAATTGCCATCGTACACTGAATACACAGAATGGCATGGGTCATGAAAGAAACACAGAACAGGGTCTTTGCCAAATAAATCTTGCAGTGTTATGTTAACAAAAGAATAAGTACTATTTTTATGGAAGCATTTCCACCATTTATTCTTAATCAGCCAGAAACAAGGTGCATGTTACAGCAACGGATTATAGTTATTTTCTCCTGGACCTTTGCACACAAGATACATCTATGGAAGCAAACCATTGGATTTATGCATTGACCTTAAATCTTGGTATTTATTTAGTACTTCCTATGAGCTGTTCAGAGTTTCCTAGGTATACAGAGATAAGGAATGGATTCAACATTCACCAAGTTTTAGGATGCACCCTAAATATTGAAAAACAAACAAACAAACTCCACACTTCAACTTGCTTTTAAGTTATTCCAAGTGTTTTTGGGACACATTTGCTCTCCCAGCTATAATTATTGGTCATTGGGAAAACCCAGAAAGCATGAGGAAAAAAAGCCACAGGAAGGCTATTTATTCTAGTGCAGGAGTTAATTTTATTCGGGAATTTCTCTGACGATTTTTAGCTTCTCCGAGACAGCTACAACCCAAAACGTGAAGCTTCTCATGTTGAAGACACTAAACCAAATATATTTATATGCACAAAGAAATAACCAAGAGATAAACTGAAAACTCCTATCATCTAATTCTTGCACCTTAATGCAAAAATGTACACATTTTTCAACTCTAAATTTGCCAAGGGATTGCTAACGTGTTCTTCTCTACTTTTTATTCACATACACAAATATTATCCAAATGCTGATTTTACAAGAGTTAAAAAAACCTAAGAAGCATATTTTAACTCTTGTCAAATGCTTTAGAAGGTCTACTGATCTTTTCTCTTAAAAAAAAACCTGAGAGCTAGAGAAAATGGCCGAGTTTCATGTGGGATTAAAAAAAATAATCTTACAGTTATATGTTAGTTAATACATAGTTAATTGTTGTTCAGTTAATTTATGCTGTTGTTCAATTGTTGTTAGTTAACTGTTGTTCAATCAATTTATGGCTTCCTTTGAAGAGGTGCAGGCATCTTCCATCAGTCACAGTTTTCAAGAGGATAGAACTATCCAGCATGATACATCTGCATCATCTCAGCATGTCTTAAAACTCCACCTAGCTGTAAGACCAATGGCATAAGCCTGCTAACATCCTCCATTCCACCTTCCTCTTTGGTTACAGTCTCCATCCTGGGACTACAGCAGAAACTGTGCTCTCCTCTATACCTGCTGCTGAGCATCATCATTGTGCCTTGAAGCTACGGTAACTTTTTGCCAGCACTTTCAGTTACACTTCTTGGAAGGTTTAGTAGAATTCTGATAAACCACTGAGCTTGTATCAATGCTCAGCTTTTACGTATGATCATAACTCAAAGGTGAAACTACAAAGGTACAAGGGACAGGTCTTAAGCTGCTGTTAATATTCTCACTCAATGTCTAACCTGAATGCTAATCAACAGCAAACTTTAAGGAAGACTACAAGCATTTTGTAGTCCAAAAAGGGCACTGCTGGAAAAAAAACCAAAACCAACCAAACAAAAAAACCCCAACATAGCTTGTTTTAATTTACCTTTGAAAAGAGATTTTTTGAAAGGAATTTACCTTCAAGTTTTAAATGTGCTATCCCCAAAGTAGCCTAAATCTGTTAATCCTGCCTCTAAAGACAATACTCCATGACCTTCAGTAGTGAAGGAACTCCACAAAAGATTAATAACCAACTCTCGGACATGGCATTTAAATTGCAGACATCAGAGATAATGAAGCAAGGCAAAGGGGATTGCGGGATTTGGGATTACAGTAGAGATCAAGTCAGGTTAAAGCTGTTACAGCATTCTGCCATTGTTGTTCTTTCCAAGTACGCACAAGTGTTGTAATTCCCTTCGCCACATTTGAAAAAAAAGTCTTATTACAGAAATCTTCTTTTGGATACACTTACTCGATTTGTTCATACCAAAAGCAGCAATGATTCCTTAGAAGATTCCTCCCTCCTGATGTACATGGGGTTCTACCCCATCCGCCCCCCAGGATGCAAGAACGACTGCAGAAGCCTTAGGAAAAGCCTGCAGTCTACTCCTTAGTCACCATCTAATCCAGCCACAGCTCTGCTCAAGCTCTGTCAGTCATTTTCAGGGAAGCCACTTGTCCTCTGGCTGGCAGTTGGCCAGCCACTTCGGCTACGCTTTATTTAAATCCTCTGCTGTCCACGGGGTCTCCTCCAAAATGAGATATTAATGGCTTAAGGCCACCACAGTCAAGTTGCTATTCTAGGATATCAGAGGGAAGCCCTGAAGCAATGAAGTAAACCCAGAATTAGAGATAACTACTGTTGCCAAAGCCTCTACCACACAGGAATACTAAAGGAATCAACAGTATAATTGTAAGAGGTCATAATTATTAAGAGTTCAGCCTTATCTTTAACATGCCCTTTTGCTTTATTAATATTAAAGGAAAGATAAAAATAAAACATATCTAATCAAATAGAATAAAAACATTCCTTTTAAAGGTTAATGTTCTGAAGTGTTCAGGAGCAGTCTGTAAAGCAGCCTGTAAAGTCTGTCCAGTTATAAGGACTGTATGATTTATATTCACACACAGAAATGCCATAGCTTTTCCTTCTGAACTCAGTTACAACTGCACAGCTTTCAGCAAAAATCTAAACCTCAATGACCTTGAATGCAAGACAAAGTACTTGGTTTAATCACATACCTATACACACATACACATATGCCTGTATTTACTCACATGCAGATAAACTGCAAGTGTCTTCAAGAAAAAAAATTGTCACCAAAGACAGAATGAGACATAAGGACCCTGCAGAAACACCAGAAAACCAGTTTGTAAAACAGCTTAAGAAAGCATGATTGTAGATGGAAAACAGTTACTGCCAAGTCCTCTTCCTGAATTAGGAGAAAAGGAGTCAGTGTACAGTTAGCACTGATAATGTCATTCACTAGATGTGTGTCTGTCCTGAGAAGTTATCTTACACAAGTTTGATGCAGACATAATAAAAACCTAAAGGATAACTGGATTGCTTTACACTTAAATCCATGGTTGCATCTCTAATGTGTGAATACTAAAGATTCCTGTTTTATTTAGTGACCTCTCTGACAGAGTTTGCAATGTCTGGTACAGATAATTAACAGTGCTAGAGACAAACACAGAGCAGTTCTTAAAACAAGTTGAGGCAGAGAACAGACTGGGCCATGTTTAGAAAACCAACAAATAAATCTTGTTATCTGAAGTAAAACCTCCTATGTACAAGAAACCACAAATTCTCATACATAACAACAAGATCCCTCATTGCAAAGACTTGCAGAAGCACTGCAATCTGCAAACAGAACTTGAGAGGAAGAGTCACAGGAATAAAAGTGTTAACTTCATGAGCTAAGGCACGATTCCCCATGTGCTATTAGACAATCTCACTTTTGGCAGTTCCCAGTTATTATTCTGGAGAGGCAACAATCCAGCCTACTTATGCAATCCCTATAGAGCTGGCATTTCTAAAGCTTGCATCACTCTTGAAAATTCTCAGAACCCTGTAATTTTAAGTCCATAAATGAATAATGAACTCTTCAAAAGCCAAGGAAAGGAGTTTCCCAGACAATTCAACCTTCAGCAGGAGAACAATAAAGGTCTGATGCAATTAGAAGTTCACATTAGAAAGTCTTTGGTGTGGGACAGGTTGGTCCTCCATTGCTTCTGGAGAAGTCACCAGAAAATTGGCAACACTAATTTATTTGTTACCATATGGTTTCACCTACAAAACCTCTTACTAGGTTTACTACACAAGCCTCTTCACAAAAGTTTATTCAATTCCCTTAGAAAGAGACCATGGTAGCCTTTTTTCCCAACTTTAAAGATTATTGCAATTAAGTTTCCCAATCAGTTCACCACATAATTGTACTGGTACATAGACAAGGGCCATGCTAGTGAAAACGAAAACAAGACCACGCTGTCCAAACCAGGAAATGTGTAATACAAGTGCAAAGCAAGTCAGAAGGTACAGAGAAGACTGCAAGGCAACAGACATATCAATGACAAATTAAAAAAAAAAAATCATAATAAAAAAAACTTTATGCATAAACAAAAGTGGATTTGAAGAGCATTTCAAATTTGAAGAGTTTTAGAGAGCATTTCAAAGAAGGCAGTTTTGTTTTTAAATATATAGTACAAAAGTATAAACAGTATGGGAGAAAGAATAAAACGTGACTGAAGATTATAACAAGTGACTAAGGTGTCATGGGATTATCAGAGTTAAGGGTCAACATCTTAATAACAAAGAAATGACAAGTAGGGCACATCAAATAGGGTACAAATTCCTTCAAAATCAAAGACACTTTACATTTAAGGGGATATTAAAGGGAAACAAAACCCAAAGGATATCATGTTGATCTTGTTCTTAGGGGCAATAATGGATATAAATTGGATATCAGCCATTTATAATCATCTCAGATTTAATTATCTGATTAATAAAAGGCGTATTTTCCCTTCACTGGTGAACACAAACATAGAAAATCCAAGCAACTGCAAACAGTAAATTGTGTACATCTTTGTGTGAAAGAAAAATGACATCAGATTTGGAAAAATAAAGTACCATATAGAACAAAGGAAAACAGTTTTTTCAAAACACTAAGTCAAAGCGTGCAAGTAACACTGAGAACCTGGATGGACTATGAGCAAAGTCACACAGTTTTCACCAGTAATTAAAACAGACTATACTTAAGCTATTATTGAGCACCTGTCAAATAAAGAAAGACAAAACTACTCATAAGAGTCAAAACACCCATTTTATGTGTAAAATATTTAGTAGGCAATTAAAACTCGTCCAGCTCCTCCCCTTCTCTGCAACAATTTGGAGATCAACAAGTTTTGTCTGAAGTACCTTCCCAGAAAACAATGCTCAAAACTTCCACTCCAACACAAAGCAACAAAACAGTGGTCCAGCAAAACTCAGAATTAATCACTGGCTGACCTACATAGAAAGAGGAACAGAACAGTCACTTCACAAGATGTTAACCTGACCTAAAGTCATATTGAAATATAATTTGCCATATATAGATATGCTCTCATGAGATTGCTTTCAATTATGCCAATTTAATTCTCAGCACTTTCAGGTATGCTAGAACCAAAAAAACTAGGGAGCTTCAGCAAACAGCTCTCTAGAACTATCCCAGTAAAAACTCTGCCAAGTTAACTGGTAGTTCAATACCTCCCTCCAAAACTAACAGGAACAGTTAAAAAATGAGTCATATTCCCTATAATACTTTCAGTCAAGCACTCTTGGATTGACCAGGGGCATAAAAGGTAGGCTCTCTTATCTGCAATGCTTTATAAACATGCTTTAGCACGTTGTAGAAATTACTGTCACTTAAAGGTATAGGACTTGTTGCCATGCTTGCAGATTTAAACTTATTTTTGGTGTAGTTTTCAAAAAACTAAAAGCAAGTATTATCAACATCTGTAGAATCAGAAATTCTACCTCTTTAAAATATTTGTGACATTCCAAATAAATAAAAAAAAAAGAGCAAAACTCAAAGTGGGCCAGCCTTCTGAAGTATCTGAACTTCCTGAGTTTGCTTGTACCAAGAAGATTGGCTATAACACTGAAAGCCTTAACTCTGTAGGCAGGAAGAAAATTGATCATCATTACATCAGATTCAGACTACTACTCCTCAGCAATGCTGTAAGCATTGCAAAGGAATAACAATAATACTTCTCTTTGCTGAGGGTTTTCCAAAAGCAGAGCAGGAGCTTACAGTAGTCACAGAACACCAAGGAGAGAAAACAAACCTCCTCCCAAACTTCTGCAGGAAACGGCTCCAGGCCTGCTTGTGACTGATCAGATGAATCTCACACACGTACGGTGCTGAGGCAAATCATGAAAGGTGAGAACCTTGCTAGGACTGAAGTGGAGCACGTTATCCTCCAACAGCAACCAACAAACATACAAATGAATGTATTTGTTCCCAACCTACCTGGTAAAGCTGCCTTGCCACATGCTGTTCACAAGTGAAGAATGGGAGGTTAGTATCAGTTATAAAGTTTAGAAGGCTTCATTTTTTTCAGGGGGCTTAGGCATAGCAGCTTCACTGTACTGCTGCAGGTGGTATTTGTAGAAGGGAAAGAAAACTGCAAAGATACATTCTAGAAATGAAAGTGTATCACTAATTCACACAGGCTATGTCACAAGGACTTAAAGTTCCGGTAAAGTCACACAGGTCAGCATGCAGTACTTGATCAAACAGTGTAAGAGCACCAAAACAGGGTGCAAGGAGACGCTGTCACCAGCCCTTCTTCCCGTTTAAGAAACTTATAAACAGTTTAACACCACTTAGTGAGACCAAGGAAAAGCTGAGTTTGAAAAATGGGAGGTAAGTGTCACACAGCTGGCCAACAAGACAAGAGAAAATGGAGACGGTACAGCAAGAGAGATCACAAAGGACAGTAGACAATAAAGTGTCATTTAGGACCTATCACAAAAGAGGCTAAAGAACATTGCAAAGTATTGCGTAAAGGATGTGCATCTGAAAATAGAAAAGAGTTCAAAAATGAGATTTGATTTCACAAACTGACAAGAACAGAAAACAATCAAGGACGCAAAGATGCAGAACTGGGCAAGATGTGCAAGTCAAAGGAAGCAGCAGACTATGCTGAAGGGGAATTGTTGCACAGATACAGAATCTGCAAAATAGTGACTGTATTCCAGTATTCTCAACCACCTCTAAGAGCTAACACTTAACTTTAGTCCTCCCCCTGCCCCCCAAAAGGAAAATAACTTCATCAGAACTTAGAGCTGTCAGCTATTCAACTGAGACATTTTAACAAGCACTGGTTTAGTTGATGCCACTCAAGGACTCATGAAGAATTCAGTGAAGAATAAGGATGAGTCATATGGTTTGAAAACAGGCCCTGCCAAACACTGTGATCCAACAGATAGGGATCAAAACCATTATAATTAAAATATCAAGAATTTTGCAAAACATTAAACAGGTCTTTCAGCCATTACCAGCTTCCACTCTAAGTGAATACTTAGCATTTCCAGCACATCAGGAATTTATTTTCTGAAAAAGATGCATTGCAAATTTCCCAAATCTTCCTGTTATCATTATCATAGACTTCCCAAAGAAAAGCATAATGAAACATAGTAAAACACAGAAAAATACCACACTGCTTTCAATTAAGGTATTCACTGTTATGGAATATTGCAAAACCCTAAAACAATTTCCTTTATATGACCTGTGTCATGGAGAAAACACCGAGGTTTTTTTTTTTTTTTTAAATCACAGCACTGAGGTGATGTCCATTCAGGAGCTGGTTACATGAATCAATACTCAAATGCAATTAAAAAGATAGAATATTTTAGGTTAAGTTCTTCAGAGCAGGAACCAACTTGTTTCTTGTGTTTATGTACAGGAAAGCAAACATTTAACATTCAGTAACAAATAGAGGCATCTAGCACTTTTCCTACAAGCTAAGAAAAGGGGACTTAAAATATTAAATTAGAATTCAAATCCAGTTTCAGAAGCTTATCAATAATCATATGTCAAATGTTTGAAAAATCTGATTTATTTATACAAGTTAATATTATTTTTGTAAAGATTCATAGCGCTTGCTAAAGAAAAAATTCCTTCATTCTGTCAGAAATCAAAGCTTACTAAATGCTGAAACCAGCAATACAACTACAAACAGCTGTCCTGAAGAACTGTAAATTTAAGTTGTATATGTACACAAAAGCAAGCACAAAAGTACACACAAAGCAGCATTAGAAAAATTACTGCTATATATAGTGTCCACAGGTCCCAAAATAAGTCAAGCAGACGTACCCCTGCAGAGCCCCAGTGACTTCCAGTAATAATTACCAGTTGCTCTGGAGGCTCACAATGAAGAATCTTGTCACCCTAGTCCCAGGCACAGTACAAATAACTGCACCCATCCCCTGCAGACCAAATGACACAACTGTGCATGCAGCTACAGCCTGCCCACAGAACCACAGGCAGCCATCCCTCCTGCCACTGCCCACCTCATCTCTCCACAGGCCACACTTCCAAGAACTTGCTGCTTGCAGACCTTGAAGGCAGTATGCAATATGTGCCTCTGTACACCAGTCTGTAAGAGGAACTGCAAAGCAAAGAACACTTCTGATTTTCAAATAAGTGTTTTAACTGCTCTTGGTGAGATACTGGGTAGCATGGATTGACTTCACAAAACATTTATGACACTGCAGAGATGCTAAACAGTAACTCTGAGAAAGTAGCCAAGATAGAACTATTGCTAAAAATCACCCACTCTCACCAAAACCAACTCTTCCCTTTTTTCTGGACTCTTTAGCTGCTCCACCCCTACTGTAGAAGATTACAGTACTACTACATCCCTACATACAATGCCTAAATCTCAAACCACCATCACCATCTTCCCCTCAATTTTAGTTCCTTTCACTCAGGAGACTTGTTTTCTCACCAAGAAAGGGAATTTGGCCACCTAGCTCACTGTTCATTTTTTCAAGGCCTCTCAAAAGATAATTTTTCAGAATTGAACTCTGTCAAACCCCTAACGTTCAAGACTATGCAACATTCCAATTTACTACCCTTTCCTATTTTATAAATTGTATTTGTCACTAACCTGATTTTTCAATGCACTGTCTGAAACAAAAAAGTAATTCCAGCAGCACCCAATGTAAATGCTTTAATATTATTACTAAGATAACCCAACCTAGTGTTTTGAATAAAATACTTCAGGAAAACTAACACCAGTTTATAAGAAATCCTGAAAAAATTTAAGAATAAGTAGGGAACAGATATTTTACTAGATATTCCTATGGAGAACAGTGCCAAGATAGTCCACTTAAGTCAAACATAAAAAATCTAATCTATTTATTCATATGGCATTCTCTGTTATTGCTGTTTACAAGTTCTGCTTCTCATGATTTTTTTTACATGCAATCCAGCTTTTATCTGTGAAATCTCTGAAGTGTTCTTTCAGCTTTATTGACAAAATTGACCCATGCCTGCTTAGACACCAAGGTGCTAAGCCTGTTAAGCAGTGATTCAATACCAAATTAAATTTTACCCACGGAACATCAGTACATATACAACACCGAAAAAGCTGTTCAGTCATCATGCCTACAGAAATACATGAAAAGTTCTTAATAAGCTCAGGCATAAAGTCATATCCATGGAGTTTATTTTTTTTTTAAAATCTACTTTTAAAGTCCTCTCTGCTAGCCATAGTATCACTGAGCAAAGGAAATTCAAGAGACTTCTCTTAACTTCAGGGATGCTATTCAGAACCTACACAGTCAGCACTGAAACAACAGTTGTTTTGTCTCTTACTGCCTGTTACAGAAAAGTCCCAAAACGTCTGATAAATGCACCCAGAGGAGCTATTCACAAGGTGACAGTGGAGAAGGGGCAGAAAAAGAGAGGAGTACTGTAGCTGAGGTCTTCCTTCCCAAAGTTTCCAGCTGCTTAAAATAAAGAGCAAAAAGCCTCCATATTTGTCACAAATATACCAGAGGAAGAAAAGAAGTTCCACAGCATTTAGAGATGATCCTAAGATTATATTCTTGTGAGAATCACAGCTGAATCCATTTTTCCAGTAGCTGAGTTTCTTCCCAGAAACACATTAACCCTGTCTGTCAGTTCAAGGCTTCCTACATGTCACCCCAACTCCCCCTGTCCTGCCCCTCCCAACTTCTGACTGAAGTTAACTAACAAACGTCTTATGACATTTTTAATTCCTAATTTACCTAACTCAGACAATGATAGAAAGTGTTTGTGAACGTCAAGCTGACTGCATAAGCTTTTTAAAATAGGCACAGTGTCAGCTTACTGGGGCAGTTCCGGTTCTACGCGTTAATGGTTTGCTTAAAAGTGTCCATCAGCACAGACTTCAAAAATACTCACTTGGGTGTATGAACTGGCACAGCCTGTTTACAGCCTGGAAACCAACATTTTCATTGGCAGCCCACGAGCAACGCTGTCCTTCAATCCAAAGCATTTAAAGGGTTTCTGAGATTTCTTTGACTCAGTTCAGGATTATTATTTATATCACTAGGGATTCTTCCTTATTTGTGGAACAGAGTATCAATAGCAGGGCCAACTCACTGTCAAGTTACAAACAAGTCAGATATAGTCTCCAGCCTGTTTTGCACCATCCACATAGTTTCCCCAAGCAGTTAAAGCAACAATATGCTTGTGGCTGTGCTAGGTACAATCTAAAAGCACCATATAAAACATTTTAATGTTCCTTCTGTATGTGGAAAAGGCCTAATAAAGTATAGTTACCAAATTAAAATTTTCAAGTTATACATTTAGAAAGGTACATAAACTGTCAAGATTAAATTTCCCTATTTAAAAGAACTGTCACTCAAAAATTACTTCACTTGAAAGATGTGGGGTGTATTCTTAGACACACCTGAAACTTAAAAAAAAACCCAAAACCTTCTGCAGACTTTTGCTATTCAAATTATATAGCTCAGACCTGAACAGGAAGACAAGCCATAGTTTAAGTTTAACCCTGAGTAAACTTATCTCGATATTCAGCATTACGAAAGAAATATAGTATTTCAAATGGTGACCAAAATAATCTAGCTCCAGCATACATCAAGCAGAATATACTGCTTCCAGTCTTGCATCTAAATCATTGCAAGATCATGAATTTCAAGTCACTTAAGCTTGGGAAACAGCAGTGAAAATATTCTCAAAATAAGTGAACTGGTATACGGGAAGATCTGTGTATTCCAGATTAAAAGATGCTGGTCCATATCCAAGGCAATCTTTGCAGCAGACCTTTCTCAAACTGCTGGTGTCAAGATCACTTTAGGCCACTGACATCTAAGAAATTGAGTAGCTTTTATGACATATAAAAGGCCCATTTCCAGGTCTAATCTCTACGACAAGTCACTTTAAGTGGCTAACACAATGCTACAAAGATGCTGAAAGAAGGCAGCGTGTAACCAAGCTTTCAGCCACTGCCCACCATCACATGCCTTAAGCCACAGACAGTGTACAACACATTTTCTAGAGGCCACATTCTAACTCTAACAATTCATCAGCCCCAAGACCTCAAAATTTATAAGCAGTTAATTTGATTTAGACTTTTAATTTATTTTCAGAGCTACAAACACATTATCCATTTCCAACATCACATACTCACATTAACTTTTAAACAATAAAAACAGTCTTGGATAAGTTACTACCCTGCCATGACCTCAACCTTTTTCATTTGTGGAAGGAGGACAATATTTACCAGCTTCAAAAGAGCACACAGCAAGATAAGCTCTTACAGTCTTTGGGAAAGAAAGAACATGTTTAAGTAATTTTCATAATCAAGTCAGCCAATAAAATTCTTACAGTTTCCAGGAGTTCCAGCTTTTTTTCTGTTTTAATTAACAGGGGCATGCAAAACAAGACACCAATTTTCTTACAACATCCTGTTCAGAAGGTTCCAACCGTGTAACCTTTAAGCACAAGCACCTGTAGCTTCTCTCTTTTGCTGTAGATCCATGCCTCTCATCATTCCTTCCCCATCACTTCAACCTTCACTCCCCATCCTTGCAGTGCTTGCTCCTCCAGAAGCAGAGGGGTTTGATCATGACGAGGACATCACACAGCAGCACCTTCCCTATTTCTGCTAATGAGGCTGGCAAAGAACTAGCATGTAGGAAGCATGGGAACAGCCAGCCCCGCTCTGCCCCCGTGTCTTTCTGGAGGGAACACACAGGAATAAACAAGCTTAGGAAAAGAGAAAAAACATACAGGTCAGAAGAAGGAATGGATGGAAAACAGGGAAATGTGTCACTACATGAACTGGCTGCTAATCAACAAAGAATAGTGCAATGTAAATTTTTTTCCAATTAGAAATTCACAAATTATACTACCCAGAGCAGGGAGAACAGGCTTGAGAGGAAAGAGGAGGGGCAAGGAAAGCAGGAGCAAATTGCTTTCAAGAAGCCATATACTAGCTCAAATTACAAAAAAGTTTTTCCTATGAACACAAATTTTGGTCACCATTTCATGCAACTAAACCAAAGTCTCAACAGCTGCATGCTCAGCTACCATCCAGATTTACATTTTAGGAGAGGATACAATTCTCTTCACAACTCAGCTAACAAAGACAGTTAAAAAGGAGAGAGAAAGCAAGAGAATTCTTTTACTAGCAGGGAAATCAAAGCAATGTTGAGAAATCTTATGCAAGTGTGATTTCGGAATTACAGTAGGATAACACTATTAAACATACCTACAATTAAAAAAGCTACTCCTTCTGCAACACTGCCAGGTAAGCACTGATTCAACACCCAGCTGCAAGAAAGCTGCAAGATCTTCACTGCTAGATTAATTTCATCTTGAAATTATGTATTATGTCAATCAAAACTGATAAATAATTTTCTTATAGTAGCCTGGCTACATCTTAACAACTTTTTGTATGTCTTTCTGATATACAAAAATGAAGGAAATGAGGAGGCAGAATCACAGAATCGGACCAAGAAATAGTTTGGCACCAAAATATGCATTTCTACGTCATTTGTTTCCCCAGAAATATCAGAATTACTGAAGCTGGCACTGATCGACAGAAGATAGTCCCATCTCCTCTAAGTTATTAATAAAACCCCCAGTTTAGAGGTTATTAACCTCACTCTCAAAGCTTACTTTTTAGTGCTAAGTCAGATGCCTTAGAAGATGAATATTCTGAAGTTCTCAAACTGGCCTCTGAAAATTACTTCCAAAATAAAACTTTTCATTAAGCAAACTGTCTTAAATAAGCCCACCAAATACTTCTTAAGACCGAAACATGAGCTTCACAGTTTGAATCCCAGACCAGTTATTCCACCTGTGGCAGAAGACCACCACCAGTAGGCTGTAAGACCATGTGAGTGCCTCTCAGCTCCTGCCACCTGTGACAAAACCCAAGTGACTATTCAGATGTTTGCAATGATAGCAGTGAAATCATGATTTGGTAATGAAATAATTAGTATTCTCTTCAGCTGAGAACCAACTTATTTAATACCTTCTCTGCTAAATAGTAAACAATGATTTAAGACAGTCTTCTGGGTTTTCTTAAAAATGTTTTGGTGGTTTTTGGCTTCAGTAATTTAGAAACCCTGTTAGATCAGCCTCAGCTGGAGAAAATGCACCAGAAGCACCACTACTCAAAGTAAAGCGAGTCAAAACAACTGAATAGAGTCTAGCCAAGAAGATGGGTGCACTACATAACATGGTGTGAGTGACTCCTGGGGAACTGTGTGTCCTCTGTCCTACAACTATAAAGCTCAAGAGCTGGATATGAAGCAGAATGCAGACCATCCCAAGGAAAGAGAATTTATCTGTCCAAAACCAGGACTGTTTAATAGCACCTATCTGTGCTATTTACCTTTTCCTAGGGAATACTACTCATAGGACAAACTTGCTAAGTCAACTCTGACAGAAATAGCATATCAACATTACTTCTAGCATTATGTAATGGACTCATCATCTTATGTTCTGCCTGACAGCCCATTTTAGAACCAGCTATACTAAAACACCCAGAACTACATTCTTTAACTCACTAGATGTTTATATTTTATCTTAAGCTACCTACTATGAACACAGCAATATGTTCACCTCTTTCTTCACTATAACTGTCAGCTCTCTGGTCCTGTAAGAACACAAAAGAAATGTTACTTCAAACTGTGAAAAAGAATTGCACTGTTCTAATAAACTAAAGGTTGAAACAAGGTCTATGCTACTTCTTCATTAAAACTTAACTCTTTTCAGTGAAAACATCCACAGGATAACAACAGTAAACAGAACAGCAACTTAATGAAATGGGGTTTTTAAAAAGTTTATCAGCTGTTTAGTTTTAGCTTGGTTTTCAGACTACAAGGCACCCAAGATCAGGTGTTATCAGAACCAGCATACTGATACAGCTACAGTGAAAACTCTCCTGGTGTTGTTACTGCTTATGTGAGCAAATGAACACCTTTACTGGTACAGATAATATCCAGCATACCTTTTTTTTTTCCACAGCATCTGCATTTACACATTGCAATCCATCATATGCAAATACTGTTCAAGAAGTCATAAGGATTATTCAACATGATTATACCATCAAAAGATTCTAGGACAGCTTTAGTTACAACAGAATGGGGAAAATAAATAAAGTCAATCACACATGAAAGTTAGGTTCATTACAGGTCACTAACAGACACATGGGCATCATGGCTAAGTAACATTTTCTTTCCTTTCATGCATGTCAGCATATCTCATCAGGCAAGTCTTTGGGAACAAAGTTTTCACAGGAGACCCAACTATCGGCAGTACGAGCACAACTGTTGTGTGCAAGATGATCACTGCTACGTTCACAGCAATCAGAAGTACTGAAACCACGGCAGAATTTCTAATCATAACATTTTTTCTTTTTAAGTCTTGACTTCATTAATACCTTGTTCTCAAAATATGAGCCTTCTTTTCTCACAGTCCTCATGTACTCCCAGACTGCGTGAAGGCACTCAGTAAACACACTGGTTCAGTCCCCAGTTGAAACCAAACCTTTATACATTCCAAAATGTTTAACCAAATGCACATTTAACAGCCATTGAGGTGTACACGCAAAGACAGCCTGAGCATGGCGCATCGGTTTCTGCTATAACTTTATTTTTTTGCAAGAAAGACTGCAACCCCCTGCTTAAATACAAAAGGAAACCCATTTTCAGCTGGCAGGCCCTATGAGGCCTAATGGGATAAACAGCTGGCCTTGCTCTTAAAGGGTTAAGAATGAAAAAGTTTAAATCACTCGTATTTCTCCAGCTGTAAAACCAAAATATTGCCCGAGTCTTCCTGCAGCCAGGGTACTGGATAATTTAGGCTAAAATAAATGTTTATTAAAAAAGGGCGTTGATTTTTTGGCACTGGTGACAAGCAGGAGACACCCCTAGTGTCGACGTAAAATACTACAGGACTCCATACTGTATCTCTGGGTTAATTTTACGGCAGCAAAAGGGAAATTTAAATCGTCATGATTTAAACAACAGAGCAACTCAAATCCACGCACCTGGACATACCGCGTACCTTCTTCCTGCGGTCTCAAACCCCACACGCCTGTCCTATCTGAAGCGGCAGCTTTCTAAACCCGGGCCAACCCCGGTGCACATTATCTAGCCCGTCTCCCTGCCACGGGCTACGTGCACCGGAGCTTTCCGGTCTGCACACGAACAGAAAAGCGCTGCCGCACCACGGGCGGGGGAACCCCACCGAGATTGCACAACAGCCCCCACGAGAGACATCGCCACCGAAATGCCGGGCTGGCTCCTCGGGGCGTCGCTAATGCAGCGGGAGAAGGGATGAAGCGCAGGCCGGGGGACGCGAACCCCCAGACTGAGGGGAAGGGGCGCCGGGGGGGCCTGCGTGTGGGGTGAGGTGAGGGGGTGGGCGGGAAGGGCCGAGCCCGATGAGCGCTGCAGCGGCGGAGGGAGTAGGCGGGGAGGCAGCGGGGCGCACGGGGGCGAGGCGGCGGCCGTGGGCGGCGGAGGGGAAGCGTGGGGACGTGCCTGTCCCCCGGGAGAAGCGCGGGGTGGCCCGCAGGGAGGGGGAAGCCCAGCGAGGGGCTCGCCCGCCAGAGGACGTGGACGGCTCGGGGGCGGGAGGCGGAGGAGACGGGTCAGAGGCAGGGCAGCAGCAACGAGGCGGAGCGGCGGCCAGGCCGGGCCGCGGGGCCATTGCCTCGCCCCCCACCCTGGCAGCCGGGCCCGCTCTGGAATATTCCGGCGGGGCGGGAGCGGGGGGCTCTGCGGGGAGAGGGAGCGAAGGAGGGTCCTCACCATGGCGGCGAGTGGGCGTCAGGCGTCTTCCCCCGCAGCTGAATCCACCGAGCCCCGAGCTCGCTGTGCCTGCTCGGCGTCACTGCCGCCGCTGCGCGCCGGGCCCGCTGCTGCCGCCGGCTCCGGTTGCGGTTCCGGTTCCCCTCACTGCGGCAGTGGCTCGCGCTGACCCGCAACGGCGCGCAGCGAGCGAGGGAGGGAGGGGGCGCGAGCGGCGTTAACGCTCGGTAGCGGGGGGCGGAGCCTCCCACATCCGGGCACTCGCAGCGCCTCGCGGCGGGGCGGGGCGCGGCCGTGACGTCAGCCTGCGAGGCGGGGGCGGGAAGGGAGAGGAGGGGAGTACAAAATGGCGGCGGTGTGAGGGCGGGAGGGGATGGCCGAGCGGAGGTGGGCGGCGGCAGACGCTGTGCTGGGCGCCCTCAGAGCGAGGGCGGCGAGACTCTGTGGAGGCTGCGATGTGGGAGCCTCGGCTGAGGGGCGGCGCTGCTGCCAGGAGGGCCCTTTTGCCAGGCCTTGGGTGTGCAGCAGTGCCACGATGTAGGCCTGTGCCTGCTCCCTGAGGCCTCTGCCCAAGGAAGGGCTCTCTCAGGTGCTGTGGGGGCTGTCACAGCTGCTGGCTGCCCTTCTGCTCTAGGCTGGTCCCCCTCAGCCACTTGATAAGCTGTGCTGCTGGAGTCATTGCTGCTCTGGCTTCCTGCCTTCAGTTACTTCTCTCTTCAAAGGAAAAAATAGAAATTCCAGTCAGGGAGAAAGCTCAGCACAGGTGGGCCTTTGGAAGTGTGGCTGTAGGTAGTGCCTGCTCTCCTTGTGTTCTGGCTGGTGTTTTCTCAGGTTTTTAATGTTAGGTTGCAAAAGGCTATCCAGGCTGGAAAGTGCTCTGTTCTTAACAGATTTTAGGGTATTGTGTTTTGGTAGTGTTAATTATTCAAAATATTAATAGTTAATTATACAAAACTAAAGGAATTGTGCTGTGATGAGAGAATTCTAAGAAGTGTTTACATGTATGCTTGTGGTTTCATGCCAGTAGCTAATGCTTTATACCCTGGATAGGTTGCAAAATTATATACTTGAATGCAAACTTAGGATGAAAGATGTAGTCTTAGTAACCCCTTTGAGACAAGATTTGGGGCAGTGCAAGTGCTTGCATAAGGAAGGCTGACCTTCAGGGAGTGATCTCTATATATTGCAAAGTTTTAAGTAGGGCAGATGACACCTTTATAAACCTCTGTGAAGGTTAAAGTGAAGGGTAAAGTAAAATAGTAAAGATGAGTTGACTGCATATTCCCTTTGCTGGTTTTGCCCTTCTTTCTGTGCTCGCTCAGCTGACTGTGTTTATTTTGGAGCACCATGACACAGCGCATAACACTGACAAATGAAGTGGTGATGTGAAAATAATAATTACATATAAAATATTGTTGTGTTAATGCTGCCAAAGAGAAGATTCAGTACCATGTTGATGATGTTTTTCAGGCATTTGCTATTTGGCTTACAATAGCTCAACGCTTTGCCAGGGGAATGCAAATTGATCCTGCCAAGTTCAAGGTGAATGGCAGTCTAATTTGTGGGTGAAGGGAAGGCTGCATTATTACTTTAAAATCAAGTTAATTTTTTAGGACCATAGCCAACCATGAGCTTTCCAGACTAAAATGGTTATTTCTTCTCCTTTCAGCTTCTTCTGGAAAAGGAACTGCCTTGTCACTGTTGCCCTGTTTTTGGAAGTCTGAGCTGGTCTAAGGCTAGCAAAGGTTACTTTAAGAGTTCCTAGAGAAACCTGGAATCTTGAAATCAAATGCTGATGTGCAAATGCCAAGAGGAATGGAGAATCTCCTGCACAGAAGCTTGTGCAGGAAACCAGATAATGGGTGGCTGTGGAGTTCAGTAACAGGCTACAAGTTTTCGCTTAAAAGATTGAAGCAAAGCACAGCAATAAATGTGCAGCTCTTAGAAACTGCCAGTGACTGACAAAGGTTCTGTTTGGAAACTGGTGTACAGTGTGCCTTCACATCCGCAGAAAGGCCTGAGCATGGCTGGGAAGAACAAAGAGTGGATGAGGGAGACAGCACAGAAAAATCTAGCAAAAATAACTACATGACGAACATGGTGATGAGTGAAACTAAGCAGTGGTGAACAAAAAGGTAATTTGTACCAGAAGAAAGCAAAACAAATGCTAATGCCTCACTATAAGCTTTGAGTTAATAGCAAATCAGCAAAAAATACCTTGCTGGTAAGAATCTGGGCCTGACCACAGTGAGAGGTTACACGTGGTTAAATGGTCTGACCCAGGGAAGGAATTTCCTGCCTTTTGTTATTAACAGACAACTCTTCTGGGGGCAGGGTTGCTAGGAGGTCTAGGAATAAAACATTCCTGAAAACTGGTATTAAAAGTGACTAGACTCTACAAAAAAAAAAACCAAACAAACAGAAGAAAACCACCTTAAGATCTCCAAAAGAAAAATAAATTCTGATGTAAACCAGTCTTGCTGTGTACATCTTTGTCACTTCAGTCTTATCTAGCAGATGCAAATCTGGAGTAAAATCAGCTAAATGAAGTTGAAGACAGTTAGAATTTCTGTTGTGTAATGTAATGAACAAAAATAAACAGAAATGAGGAGTACAATACCTTAATTGTTACCTTTTTAAGTTGTAGAGACAGCCAAGAACTTAAGAAAATAAAATTTTTATCTTGTAATGCAGTTCCGTCACTGCTCATAGGTTTGAACCTCTAGATGCAGTACAAAGATGAGCTAATTGATTTTTAATTCCCTTTTCTGTTGTGCAAATGTGTCAAAGTTGCTCTTCTTTTATATCTGACTTCTAAAAGAAGTTAAAAACGCAAGCTGGCATCTGTTAGGATGTAGATACGAGTCTAGAAAACCATGACTTTAACTTAACACTTTGCATGATATTATCTGAATTCTAGACTAGTATTTTTACAAATACAGAGACCTGAATGGTTTTTGGGGGGTAAGTTTCAGATATAGAGCTCCTCTGCAGCATAATTGCAACCATTCAAACGTGGATAAATATGTATCTCCATGTAACTGGAAGGTGTAGCTAAAGATAAGTAAGCAGGTATATAAACTCTGTACCTGTTTAGGTTCTTCAGTGTTATTAACAATAATGATGTGGCTTGCTGAGTGCTTGACCTAATGCCTGGAGACCAATTTCTGTGCTCCTGCTTGTGTGTCTGGACTCTTAGCTACAGTTCTTTTCATAGCATGCTGCTTTTAAAGTGCTATTTGTGATTACTTATTTGTCTCATAAGTTTTGTTTTGTTTTTTAGATGTAGCATATATCTTTGATCCTCCAAGCATGTCCTTTGCCTTGCCTTGTGCTGGTCTGCGTTTAAACATCCCTTACTCTCAAATGTAGCTGGATGCAGCGTGTATGGAGCATTCTCCTCTCTCTTAACTCAGGGTGAAGGTTGCTGCCTTGTTGAATAATCTTCTGCCCTGGCCCTTAACAGGCTGTAAGCAGCTTTTCCCAGCAAAGTAGGTAAACTCTTGGGACAGTGCAGTAAAGCTTGAAAATACACAATTTTTAAGCAGTTCCATGTTCCTATGGATTCCACTGTGCTTTATAGAAGTAAACTCTTGTTCTTTAATGCTCTAGAAGGAAAAAAGGAAAGCCACCTTTTATGAGCTGGCTTTGAGGGAAAGTGCTTTCAGCTACAGTAGGCGGAGGAAGCTGTATTTTATCAGCAAAAGAGGAAGACTTTTTAGATAGAAATGAAAATTGTCCTTTCTCAGCATGATTGAATTGCCCTGTTAGTGCAGGTCCTGAACTCAAATGTCTGTAAAATTGATGCACCATATTTATTCATCTTGATTCATTTATAATAACATGTAGAGTAATAAGCAAATCTAAAGATACAGTGCTGACTAGAACTGACAAATGGTTGGAAAGATAAAGTGGCTGTCATTGTATCTCTCTTACACCTACATCTGTCTTTTCAGTTGAAAGAAATCAGAGGGAGTCTGCCCTTATTTTCTTGCATATTTGTGAGAGCATGTATAAATTGCAGGATTTAGGAGGAGAGAGAGATGGTTCTTTTCAGATCCAGTAAGGCACTGCTGAAAAAACTGGTCAAATGAAAACGTTAGGGGCACGGGGGATGCTGCTCTCTTTACCTAGAAAATGAAGAACAGAGCTCTCCTTACGACCTCAAAGGCGTGGGCCACAGAAGCCTGTGAAGCTCTGGTGTAATAGGGTGACTTGTAGTTACCAGCTGGTTCATTTTGCATCGCTGCAGGGTGCTGGATTGCAAATTGCTAGAGCAATGGCAGATGTATAGTTGTCTCTAGCATACATGCATTTACTGAAACAGTGGTTGTAAATGCTTCTGATCTGTGGCTCTTGCTGCCCAAGGTGGTGTGAATTAAATGCCCTGATGGTAGGAATATTTCTTTGGGTACCCTTTTCAGCTCTTGGTGGTAATTAACAGCCCTCAAGGACTTGAAGCCACAGATTGAAAATCACTGCATGACACATTTTTTTTTTTCCCCTTAACTGGGTTATAAAGAGTGTTGGTCTGATTTTTCAGACTTGCTGCCAGTTCTGGCTAGGATAAACTGAGGATAAAAATGCTTTCTGTATCTTTGACCCTGTGCCTGTAACTGTATCACTGTACCAGATAGCTCTCTGCAGAATAAATATATGGGAACAATTTGCAAGAAAGATGGAGACTAAGAGGTTACATTTTTCTCGAGGCTTTACTGTTTGCATAATAATTTCATGTGGTGATCTTATTTGCCTAGCAGCTGATAAGGTTTCTTGATGGCATCCAGCTGTAGCTAGGGTTGGTATAATTGGCTGTTTTTTTCTGAAGACATTTGTTCTAGGGAGCTCTGGTGGGAGCTGTGGGCTGAATGCTCAAAGACCTTGCAACAACTGGAGGTGAGTGCTGCAAGCATGAGTACAGTGTTGGATTTTTTTTCACTGATGTGCTTGTCTGGCACCATTGTAAAGGTTTATTGCTTGTTTTTTAACTGTTAGAGGTTTGCATGTATCGGTCTGACTTGTGAAGTTCTTATCTTCCTGCAGTAAGTGATTAGGCAGTAGACATTGGCCTGCACAGGATATTAATGAGCTATTAATGTATGTAACTTCAGTCTTGTGGAAACAATCACCTGAATTATTTTAAGGTGGTACCTGTTTTATCACTGGTCATGTGTTGGCTGAATGGTTCAGGTTTAGGCCAGTACAAATTCTGAAGGTGATGACTCGGGCAACAAACTAGACCGATAATTTAATTGTGAAACAACAGAGTCTGAACTGAAACAATGCCAAAAAGTCTTAATTTTTTCTTGAGAGAGAGAGAAAACTGGGGAATTGCTTGATTGTTCATGCCCTAACAGTCTGAGTTTGGGGCAAATTTTGAATACCAGTAAGTAACCTGATTTTTTTCAAAACTAATGAAAATAGATGTTGTTGTCATGTGGTTGGAGCACCTTTTAGCACATCAGTATGTGTGGGGAGTTTAATGAATGTAGTGTGAAGTTCTGGGCCTATTAACCCTTTTTGTCATCATGGAAGAGAAAAATGGCATTAACAAATGCTGTCTGTGGTATGATATGGTAAATGGCATCCATCTTAGCTGTGTGTTTGTCCATAACTTTGCCATGATCTCAGTGCTCAGGTCATCTCTTTTCATTTACAGTGCCGTCATCTGTGTGAAAAATCAAGCAGCTTGTTTGAGCTTTCAAGGAAAACGTGATGCAGCATGATCACAGGTATTCATGTAAATGTTCAAGGCCCCCTCAGCTAAGGAAATGAGATCACACTGAGGTAAGTACCATGCATTTGAGATTCTCCACTCTGGGCCTCTGGGCCTTGCAAAGACTTTCTGGGGAGTGTATATTGAGGACTCTGTGGTTTGTAGTTTCAATTTAAAAACTAGGAGGGAGTATAACCCCATATGCCAGCTGGGTCTGTTTGCCACAGAGTGTGATTTTTTTGCCATGGGAATTCAGAAGTGCATCTAAGAACTCCCAAGTAACTAATCTGGTGCTAATAACAGACTATTGCCTGTATTTTTATAGCTGTGACAGGTTTCACTACTTCAGACATGGTGAAACTGGCTTTGGTGATGCGCTTTTCTTGAGGTGCAAAGCACCTAATCTGCCAGCTGTACCTGTCTGTCAGTTTGGATCATCATTGGATGCTGCCTTTTCTTACCATGGTAGTCCTCAGAGATTCCAGATCTGCAGCCCAGGACTAGAAAATCACCTCACCTCTCTGGTGATGGAGGAAAATTCAAGTCCTGCTCTGCCGCTTTCAGTAGTAGAGTGCAGTTACTGTCATGCTGCTGGATGTGTTTGTTTACATAAAGCAGGTTTAGGTCCTGAATGAAAAGTTGTTTGGACACCCTGGCTTTTATCCTTTCACCCCAGTGCTGGAAAGGATAGATTCTGACACAAAATGCTTGGTCTTTGTGCTTAGCATAGTACTGTCACCTAATGAATCATAAAAAGATTTAGCTTCCTGCATCCTCCTCTTCCTTAGAGGAGAAGTAGTTAAAAGACTACAACTTTTTCTGTGTGGAGTCATTACAGCTGCTGGGAGCTCTTGCTTTGCACAGAGGTTAAAGAATCCCTTACAGGAATTATAACTTGGCTGGATTTGCTGTTAATCTGTGTTATTCTGAAGATTTTGTGTGATTTAAGTCTTTGGGCCTTCATGTTGCACAAGACTGCCTAATTAAAAGGGGCACTTGCCAGGGATGGGGTGCAGCTTGTTACTGTGATACTCTGGAAGTCATGATGCTTCTGCCTCCTACCTAGTTGGCAAAGTACCATCTATTTTCTGGTGTGCAATGGATTTATAACTTTAGTGGATTTAACATTAGTTTCTGATCAATCATGGCATTGCTGAGCTCTCTCACAAGAGAAAATTGTGAATTTCCTTTTTCTGTAAGGACCTGCAGAGTTTCCAGAGGAGATTTCACAAAGTCAGAATAAAGACATTTGCTCATATTTTTGTATCTAAATTCCCCCTACTATTTCTGTCTCTCTGCAGACCAAAGGTAAGCATAATGAAAGTGAAGTTCCTAAGTAAATACCATAAAATTTTGGGTAACTTAGTCATGCAGTACTATTTTTTTTCTTCCCTTTGTCAATATGGAAGAATTCTGCTGTCTGGAAATTGTGTGTTTTATTTTGCAGACTCCTTTGCACACTGAAAACAACTTCAGATTTTGTGCTATAAGGGTGCCACCTTTGGAATTTTATTACAGCCCAATCAGTTTTATCACTGGATGATAATCTCCTTAAATGTGGTGTCTCTCATTTAAGCAGCATATATCATACAACAAGGGATACTCCATGCTGTCCTCAGTGTGAAATCTAGTTTCAAAAAACACACTCCTGGAAGCCTCATCTGTGGCAGGAAGAATAAGACCAGTGGTGATTCTAATGCTTTTCAGCTGATGGGGAACTCAGCAGAACATCTGTGGATGGGGTGTGTGTGTTTATGCATGAATAGCCAAAAGGAGGTTTAAGAGAGCAGTATTGCACAAAAGGGTAGTGCAGATCATTCATTATCAGGATAACACTAATGTTGTGAGGCTATTTGTGTCCAAAAAATCATGTTACTGTGGAAAGAACTTCAATTTTGTCTTTTCCATTCGACTGAAGCTGTTACATCAGCCTTTCTGCAGACTTGGGTGTAGCTGGTAAAATTGCAGTGGAGAGTTAATGCACAGGTAGGTGGAAGTACACAGCTGTGCTTTACAATGCTGTAATGTATGTAAATCTTGCTGTTAAAAAAGAAATCATAAACTTGTTTAGTGCTGTAATACACGTGTTCCCTCTGAGTAATGCTACAAGTGCACGGGTCAGAACTGGATGAAGATTTCCTGGGTGCATGCAGTTCTGCTGAACCCACTGTTCCCAAGGTGGCAGCAACCCCTGGATGAGACAGTGCTGCCATTCTGACAAACCTCCTTAGTGTAGTTGCAGTCAGTGCCTTTTTCCTGTTATAGCTCACACCAATTTTGGACTAGAATAAACATCACTATGGTGGCTTTTTGGTCACCATAATTTGCAGTTTTCTGGCTGACTTGTGCTCACAAGAGTGTTTTGCTACCTTCCTGTTGCTAACAAGCAGAGCTAAAAGTGTAGGACATGTCTGGGAAATGTTTATGTTCTGGCCCTCTTGCAAATAGAAACTGTTCTGAGAAACACCTCTCATGGCATGGGAGGCAGTGTGCTACTTGCTGCTTTTGGCATCTCTAGCAAATAAATACAGGTCATCAATACTGTATTGCCCTGCTGGATATGAACTCTCCAGCTCCAGCAATACTTTGAGCAAGATGTCAGTAGCAATCAACTGAAAGCTTTCATTCCCTGTGCCTGCATCCTGCAATCATACCCTGGGATGAAAGGGACTAATTAATGCCTCAATACCAGGGAATACAGGCTGGTCTTCTGCTGGTCCAATAGAGTGGCAGTTACTATTGGATTTAGCTTAGGGTCAGGGAAAAGAGAAGGACTGCTGTTAGGGAGAAGGAGCTTTTAAGTAATTCTCTTGGGAGTGAAGCCCTTCCTCCCTCTGGTGACCAGGACAGTCTTGATCAACAACGTGACAGATGTACCCACATCTGGTACAGTGAGAGAATTTCTGCAGTGGGGATGGAGGTTTCTTCTTTTTCTCAGACACAGAAGTGGCGATTTACCTTTCATGTTGAACAACCTGCAGCCCCTCTTGTGTGGGCTGTTAGGGGTTTTTTTAAGCACTGCTGTTCTGAGTGCAATAAATAGAGCATATTTTAGATGAATTATCCAGGGAAATAATTTTCAGTATAACCTGGTTATCAGCAATCAGAAGCTCTTGGATATAGCCTAAAATTATTTGTTGCAAACCTTGTGAGGTCAGAGCCTTTGAAATAGCTATGTGGAGTAAGCAGTGGTTTAAAAATAAACCAAAAAAACTTCCCCAGATCTGAGCTGTGTTGCTTTCAGAGCCTCCCAGTTCCTGCAAAGTCCGAGTGACCCTGCCAATGGGCTTTTTAAAGAGGAAATGCTACGACATGATCAAGGCCCCTGAAGGTGCTAGAAAAGAGCAGAGAATGTCTAAAGCCAGTAAAGCTTGTGGTACTAAGATGAAAAACAAGCATCACTGAAGCAGTCAGAGCTGGAATCTCCTAAAGACCCTGGGATCAGTGGATAAGGCACTAGATTCTTGGTAGTTCTTTAACTGAACTAAAATCCAGCTTAACCAGGGACTATGCAATCTTTTAATTTATGTTAATGTGGAGAGAAAGGTACATGTGAATTAAAAAAAACAAAAAACATAAAGCTTTTACAGTACTGTAACTCCAGGTGAATATATCTTGTTTGTGCAGTGTTCAGTTAACTCTCTGGTTTGTATAATCGTTAAGGAAGAACTCTCCTCCCCAGTGGTAAGTCCTTGAGTTCATTGTTATTTTAGTAACATTCAGTGCACATTTTACTGCTCAAATGGTTAATTTTTTAGTGAGCATGTACATTTATGTTGTTCTGAATGTATGGGTGTTCGTTCTGACCAAAGGCATACATCTGTAGATGTATGCTATAGAACATAAGTGTAAACTGGTTCTTGGCATCATAATAGCCAGTTCAAGCAGTTGCTCAAGGTCTCAATTTGTGAGTAGTCAGCTTTATAGTTTCCCAGGGATTGTCTGGCTCTGATGAGCTCTGGGATGGAGCTGAAAGCGTGGTGATCCCTGGGCAGGCCAATGAAAGGCTGTTGCAGTGGGCAGCCCCTGTTGCCCACTCTGTTAGAGCTAGTACATAGGCTCTGCAGCATCCTTAATGTCCCTGTGTGGGGTGTGGTCCTGCTCAGGAGCCACACCTTGGCCAAATGTGTCCTCATCTGTAGTAATGTGCTCCTGCCTGCTGCTGTGGTGATGAAGACCACAGAATGGGTCCAGGCGTTATCATCTGCATCAGGTTTAGCCTACAGCCTGTTATTTCTGTTCTGGTTTATGGGATTGCTAAGCACTTCAGCACTGTGTTTCCTCTAGAGTTGGGGATTGCAAGCCTCCATCACATCTGTGAGGTGGGTAAGTGTTAGCCTTAAAGTCTAAGACAAGTTTTCTAGTGTACATGCTTTTCTGGATGTCATTGTGGAAACACCTCCACTAATACTCTGTTCCCAGCACGGAGTTTAAATAGAGGGTTTTTACTAGTGAATTTGTCACTCACTTGCTGTGTGGCCTTACACAGTTGGTATCTCAGGTGGGCATGAAAACTTTAAGGCCTCTTCTGAAATGTCCTCTTGGAAACCTGAGGTGGTTTCACAGAAACAGGACAAAAGGCAATAGCACTCCTAGGTGAAGGATTCAGAAAGTCTTATACAAGTAAGTAGTGTATTTATATGTGCATTGATATTTACATAGTATAATCCATAATTACTTACAAAAAAGTACATGATATTCAAATATGGTAAATCCAACATTGCTTGATGAGTCCAGCCTAAATACTGTTTTGTAAAGGAAAAGTAAAAAATAAAATTAAAGATTCTTCATGACTTACAATACGTTCAAAGTGTCATATCAACAGTATTAGGTGAATTTTTTTATTATCTGAAAAAAATCTGTGTAAAAGATAAACAGAATAGCTCACTAATAAAATTTCAGGTATTAAAAGGGAGAAAAATCTTAAAAGCTTCATATTTTCTTTGTTCCAGAACTACAGTCTAAATGCATGGTGAATCTAGTTTTTAAAGTAAAGGTACTCAACTAAACTCTTTACTATTTCATGTTTAAATGAAAACAGCATCTCTAAGACTGTGTGCTATGAAAGTTTGAAAACCACTCAAAGTATTAAGTGTAATAACAAGAAAATCCACTTTGAGATTGCTTAGCTCTACAATAAGCAATTTACCTGGTGCTGAGCACAACTGATCGCTCTAGTGACAGTGTTTGGGGATGTCTGGTTGGTCCCTTGTTATGGATTATATTGTAAATGTAAATGAATGTTTTGTGAATTGATACTAATGTTTTAAGGATAGAAGGAGATTTAGTTTGACCTAATTATCTAGTTATTGCCTTTTGCAGTAACATGCTGCTCCTTGCAGCCATAGCTAAATACTCAGTTGAAACAAAGATCACTTCTATAAATAGGTAAATGTTGCTTAAAAATCCTTCGATAGAAGATGCTGAAGCTGTAAACTTTGGTGTTTGAGAAGATCTGGTTTTGATTTAGGTGGTTCCTGAAGAGATACTCAGATTCCAAGCTAAGTTTCTTCCCTCAAATACCTGCATTGTCTTCAGTAATGAATTTGCACATGAACTGGAGGAAGTCGTTTGGCCTGTCCTTAGAACCAGTCAAAATTACTCTGCTTCTTCATGATCAGCTGTACATCTCCCTGTTCTCTTGTGTATCAACAGCATGTGCAAGGCACAGAAGTCTTTGCCTGGGAGGAATTTACAGCTTAAATGTACAGGACAGCTAAATGTTACTCGGTGATTTCATTAGGGTTAAGACCGCACTGTTCTCCAGCGCGAGGTTACAGTGCGTGGACACTGGCTCCCGCCGTGCTGTGGGAAGAGTACACACTCTGCTGGTTTTGCCCTTCTTACTGGAAGCTTTCCCCCATATGATCTAGTTGCATGAACCTGCAAGTGGCTGCTTCCTAAGTCAGTTCTTAAAAATCTGACCCCCCTCAGCTTAAGCAGCTCATGTGGTTGAAGTTTTCCTGAAGTCAGTTACACTGACAGCTGGGCTGGGGCGCGGATACGCGTGTTGTTATGTTGGCAGCCTGGGGAGAAGGGAGAAAAGTTTTGGTGAAAGAGCTGTAATAGTGGCTGGGGGTGGAAACTTCCTTACGTGCCTGCTGTCACCAAAGCACCACCTCCAGCCCCAAGTGTAGTGACTGACACCCACTGGGAGGGTAAAGCTGGGTTTTGTTATCAGACATGAGGCCAGGGCTGGATCTGGGTCAGGCTGAGAGTCAGAGGGAGGGTGATGCACGTGGACAGGGAAGAACTGGCAACAGATGGCATCATAGCGGAAAGAATGAGGCAGCTCATCAGCTGGCAACATTTCTGCTGCATTTTGCCAATAATTTGTTTTTCTTCAGGGAAGAATTCAGTGTTTGGTTAAGTTTTGTCCTTAGTTTTTATAGTCATTGATCCTAGGAAATAATCTTGTCTACTCTGAATTTAGTATTCCTTCAAGTAATTTTAGATGATAAGGAATGGCTAGTGATCACATTGTAGAAATTGATTTTCTTAATAAAAAAATAGTCCAAGTTATATGTAAATGTTGTGGCAAAGGGTTCCCCAAAACCCTAAGCAGAACATTCATCTTCGTGGCAGATGGTTCTACTGTACTTACTGATTCACAATCTTTTGAAAAGGGAAGTAAGGTACACGTGAGTTTATGGACTAAGCATTTCAACTAACTCAACTTGTCTATATCAGCATACTGCTTTACAGTAAGCTTAGAGTTAGGAAATACTGCTTATATTTTACAAGTAGGGGGGATTTAGTTTATTGATTGCATAATAGAAAAGGACTCGTATATTCTTTTTTTAATTCAATCAGCATTTCTTAAACTTTGTTAAACAATGAGATAAGAGTTTTATTAATCATTCCTGTTTTTCTTAAGAAAAACCTAAAATGTATAAAACCAAGCATTAACTTTATCTCTAGGGAGTTTAGCAGTTGAGTTTCAGAAGAGATGAGATTCTCATTGACTATTTTTTCATATGCTCTTTTAAACTCTTGACATAGGTTTAGATTATCATTAAGTTGCTAATGAGTAATAGTGATCGTTAAGCTTTACATTTTTAATACTTTTTTACATCTGTTCAGTTAGAAAAAAAAAAAAGAGTAGCCGTCTGTGAGAAGGACAACTTCTTTACTGAAGGGAGAATTTATCTAATTATATATAAACATTTATTCCATGCTTATCACCATAGTAACTGAGGCCTCAAGGCAGCGTGCTTTGCTGAGCAGCGTTGCGGGTACTGTAGGGAGCCAAGGCCTGAACCTCTGTATGAAAGTGCAGTTTCACGTCCGGCCGAGGCACACCTCGTCCCTGCTACACCTTCTTGGCCTTTCCTTTGTGCCACTATTTGTATTCCTGGGGCTGCAAGGGAGCTAATGTGACTGAAAAATAACCTTCCCAAAAATGAATGTACACCAGCTTGTCCTTCTGAACTGGCTGAGCACTAGCGAGGCACTGGGAAGAGTCGAGAATGTGTTTGTGAGAAGTGTGGGGAGAGGCGGCTGCGAATTAAGCTGCTGCTGAAGCCACTTGTTTAGGGCCTGACTGTGCTGTAGCTGAAATCATTGAAAAACAGGTATTGGGTTGGGAGCTGTGCCAGTTTAAGTGAGGAAATGATCTAACCTGTGTTAATTGTGAAGTGTTTTTCTGACTTTAGCGGTATATTCCTGAGCCAAGTATGCTGCCTATACTGAAGTGCCGTTCTGAGAACGGAAAATGCTAAAGGATGGAAATTCGTTGTCTCATGCTGGCTTGTGAAAAGTGGCCACAGTATTTTATCAGAATGTTCACTTCAGGAGCTCTGTTACAATCGGTTTACTGCATCTCTATTTTCAGTTTTATCTCCTTTTTATCTGTACCTAGATGATTGCTTTCAGAGAAGCCTCCTCTTTTTACTTCAGCTTTCTTTTTAACAGCAGCAAGGGTAGTAGCTAGCTATTCTGTAGCCTATTTGTAAATAAATCTCAGATGTATTCCTTTTTTGGCTGCTCCTTCTGCCTTGTAAAACACTGCAATAGAATATGTTTTATAGCTACAAAACTTTACAGGCTCAGCTTCTAAAACATATTTATCCTAAAGACTTGATGAGGGCTTTTAGTTTTTATCGGCTACATTAACCAGGCCTTCATTTTGAGCCTTTAAAATTATGGTGCCATTTTATTTTCCAGTGCACTTTAGATCATCACTTCTCCATCCAAGGTCCTGATCCCAAGGAGACTCGCACACTTGTTTAACAATGGGTGTTTCAAGTGGTACCATTGATTTATTGCTCTTCCTGTAGTGTTACCTGATTTGAAGACAATCAGGTACTGTCTACGGTACTTCTACAGTATTTGGAAAAGATAAATGATTTGCAGGTGTAACACAGCACTACAGTTAGTCATGCTACCAAACTGCAGTGTGAAATGTGATCTTATACAGCCATTTATAGTCTGAGTTTTTAAGAGCTGTAGCTCTGCTTTTGGCTCAGCTGACTTCTGTGGCTATTGTAGATCACATTTGCAATCAAGCTGTTGCCAAACTTCCACTCGATGTTAAGGTCGTGTTTACTACTGCGCAGCTGCACAGTGAAGAGCTGCAGTAAAAGCAAAATAAACTTTAAGACTCTTGACGAAGCAGCTTAGCATCACTCTGTGGGAGCCTGATAGCAAGTGGATGTTGGGCAGAAGCTCAGACTGACTGCAGACCAAAACAAAACGTTGTTGGCAGCAGTTAAATTTTACCATTTCATTATAGCCGATGTGTCCTTGACTGCAGCTCCAGTAAAAACATCTTGTGTGTGTTCTGAGTCCTGTTTAAAAAAGAACACAGATGTAAGAAAACTGGGGTCTGCAGCTCTCCATATGTAGTGTTAGCACTGTGCAAGGCTTTCAGCTGTTAGCTGGACTGAGTGATAGAGCAGCCTTCTAGAGGAGCTGTGCACATAACACTTCTGGCACTGCTGATGAGGAGAATGCTGTTGCTGGAACATTTGAGTTCCTGTTACTCTTCCAGGGAATGAATACAAAATGCCAAATGTGGTCTTCCCAGATTTAAGGTATGCTGGCAGTCCGCTGCAGTGGGTCTCACATGATGGCTGTAACTGTTCTGGATTAGACATCCATACCCACACACCCCTTTTTGGTTTAAAATCTTGTAGGCAGATGCATCTTTTCTAGTATGAATGCCAGTATTTGAGCTTGGAAACAACAAAAACAACAGCCAAGGAGACTTATTACTGCCCCTGACATTTTGAGAAGCCTGTTTTGGCTAGCTTCAAGGAACAAGGTGCATGCAGTGATGATCAACTGCATTTGACAAGCAAAATTTTCCTAAATACTAAGTTCCCTATGTAAAAATAGGCCACAGAGCAGAGGAGAATATTATAAAGAATTATATATATTATTTTAATGTATTTTATTTACTTCTGTGTGTTTATTTTATTATTCTTACAGGAGGGAAGATATATAAGCCCAATTTTTGTTAAACACCAAAAGTCTGTAGAGGACCAAGACCTTATTGTCCTGCTTGTATAAAAAGCTTCAACTGGAGGTCTCAGCTTTTTGAAGACCAGACAAACAAATGTGGAATTTTAGTGCACAGGAAGCCAAACTCATTATTTCTGGTGCTATGGACAGAATTTTTTTTCCCCCACTTCTCAGTTCCTGAAAAGCTGAGACAGCTAATATATGGGGGGATGATTGTGCCAGCTTTCTGGTGTGTTGCAAATACATATGCAGGAGTTCACAGAACAGTGTTACTGTCTGAGATGAAATAGAGTTATGGCCTGACTCAGTATGGTTTGTGTACTTTCAAATTCCAGTTAACTTGGTAGAGTCTGAAACCTTTTATCACAACTAGACTTAGCCCCTTTTTTCTACAGTCAATTACTTTTGCTGATCTATTTTTATTTTAGTATTATTTCCCATTATAGGCACGATTAAAAGCAATATGGAATAATTCCAATACTCATGTATCAGGGAGGAATTAAACTACCAAAAAGGGATCAATTTTGGTTCCTCTGCTTCAGTATGATCAAAGTGTTTCAAATCTCAGTGAAGATGCCCATATGCTTTCTAAATACATTTTCTTAAATATCAGGTATTTTTGTGGAAAATTTTAATTTTTAGTTACTTACACTCCTACTTCAATGTAGGCACTTTTGCAGGCTCCTGCTCTTATTTAATTGTTGTATTCAAAGTATGGAAAATAAGAACACTTTTTTCTCCATTGATGATTTTTTTTTTTCCCACAGATGCAAATTACTCAGAAATGGCAGTGCATCCCATAGAATGTTTCAAATGCTTTTTTAGGTCAGGTACCTTAAATAATGCCATTCTGGATAATAAAACTTCTGCAAGGATTCAGTGCCTTCTGTAAAGCTTCATACATGTTGTAACGATGTCCAGGCATCATGTGTTTCATGTTCCATAAAAGTGAGCTCCCAAATCAATGTATTGACTCTGCTCCTAAGCTGGAGGCACTGCAGTTGCCAAAGTTCAGGTTTCACACTCAAGTAGCAGTCTAATTGAAGCAGATGAGTCCTGATAACTGTTCTGTGTTTCTGTGCTGGCTTTGCCAGGCAGGAGTTAAGTCATGGCCTCTGGAGACTGCAGTTGGACTCTCCAGTCACATCCCCTTTAGTTACAGTTGTGGTATGCCTCCTGTGCAAGGGTAGCACAAAAAGGAACCATGTTGGGCTAAAAGATCTGGTACTCGTTAATGTTCAGGGTTAAGTAGATATGTAGCTTAGCAAGGTTCATACCCCACCATTTATTTTTGCTAATTTGGAATAAGAGAAAGGGTTGAGGCCAAGAGAGCGTTAGCCAGATGATTGTTTTAACCCTTCATCTTGTTAGGAAGCAATACTTAGAAGGAAAAAACAAGTCAAAACAAACAACAACAAAAAAGGCAAAACCCCTCCACACTTGATGTTTATCTTATCTCTGTGAGCAATAGTACTTCTACAGGGATGATACAGAGGTAAGCAGTCCATAATATATATTACTTATGAAATACTACTTATAAAGAAATAGCTCTTTAGACCAAACCATTTTTTTGTAGAGAATTTGCAGCTACTACTTCAAACACATTAAGCATCTTGAAATTCCAGTTAACTTTCTGTATGTAAATATTTCTTTTCTGGTAAATATGTTTGAAAATCAAAAAGTTTTGGTAAGGTTTTAGTGGGCATGTGTTTTTTCTAAACTTTATTTGAAAAGTAACTGATTTTTGAAGGATGTTTAATGTTAGGAAATGATGTAAATAACAAGGGGCAGTTGCTCCCTCTTCAGAATTGTCTGAGATTTTTCTGATTCTTACAGCTCCTCGTATCTGTTTTTTCTTTCAAGTCAAGTACAGCAGATAGGTGCTTAGCAGTTCTGAAATTCAAGCTTTATATAAAAGTATCTAGCTTTGATTAAAACATTCTGGATCAGTTTATAAGAGTGTTTATTACAAATGGAGTGAAACCAAGCAATTCTTGTTTCCCAGACTTGGATTCTAATTACCTACCTTGTACTCTGACCTTTGCCTTATAATCTTACAGTAAAATCTGCTCCAGTGTTTTGTGTTTCGTGTTTCTTAGTTGTGGTTTCAAGATAAAAGAGAGTGATTCATTTCAGAATCTTTAAAAAGTCTATAGTTTATTTTCAAATACAGAAAAAAAAAATCTACTTAAAGAAATAGAACAGGTGTCATAGAATGAGTATAAATATTGAGATACTGTCTTTGTAAGCTACAAATTCTACTGGGGAGCCTGGTGTCAAGTTCACTTTAAGTCCTTATACTTAAAATAAGTCAGGAGTGCTGAAATGCAGTATTCCTCAGTAAAGATTTTTATTTGATCTAAGGAGTTTCAACCTTTCAAGATGATCTTGGCTACCTTGCAAACTGTATCTCTGAGGGTGCTGTTTTATCTGCTTTCTATGTTCAAGCTTTGTCTGTATTCACACTGAACTTTCAGGAGACTCTCTGGACATTTCATTTGATGAGACATCAGTATCAGATGTAATTATGATTTTAAAAAGGGGAGGGGACAACAAAGGCAGTTTTACACAGCTGTCCCTTTTCCCTCTGGAACTTATTAAGCATTATACAAACAAGACACTCTAGTTGCCTTTGCTTGTTTTGGGACTTGCAGACTTTTCTCAAACTGTGCTGCCTGGCCTGTTTTGTATCATTATTAATATTTTTTAGCAATTTACATTTACCATATAGCACGATAATTTTGTAGGGTTAATTACCTGTGAACAGAAAAAGTTTTGTTCTGAAAATTTACCCTGAGCATAGAGTGTGTTGTGACTTGGCCTGCAGATTGTTTGTATGTTTGGTTTTGGGTTTTTTTCCCTCAAATGTTAAGATGGGGCTTTGATTAAAGACAATTCAACACTACTAAGTTATCACACCAGACCTGGCTTTTCTGACTTAACATTTAGCCTTCTGTTTAGCTGACCATGGCCTGCAGCTGAATCTATCTTTACTAGTGTTGATTATGTTTAAGCCAAAACACAGCTCACATGCTTATACCATAGTTGGCTTTGAAGTAATGGCAAGTATTGAAGACAGGGCAGACTTGTAATATTTTTGAAGTTAGAATTAATAGGAGGAAAGAGCTCTGAGCAGCTTGTGCTATTTTTGTGGCTAGTTGTAAATCAAGATTCGAAGACCTTTGGAGCAGATGATGTAGTTTGCCTAATCCTTTCCACCCCCTTTTGCTGCAGAGCTTTGATCTGTGATTGGATCTGTGTGTAGGTCTGTACAGAACAGGGAGTTATTCATGGCAGGACCCTTTCTTGAAGCTCATGCAAAGCTGGAATCCAGGTGAGGAGGGTTTCTCTAGTGCTCTGAGTGCACAAACCCATCATGCATTCTTACACACAGGAGCTGGAGCCCAGGCTTGTTACCTATCACACACAAAATATGTTTACCCTGATATTTTGAAATTACAACAGACCCCGAGGGCTCGTTATCCCCCTTGTGTACATGTGTTATTCCCACTGGTGGCGATGGGAGTTAGCTGTACACATCAGGAGGAGCATATACCCATTGGACTAGAACTTAGGCAGCAGGGAATATGAAATTCTCTAGCTATTAGGTGGTGAGAACAGCACAGTTTAAGCATTGCTCTCACTTGGCTTGTCACATCTGCATATTGTGATTTTTTTATTATTTATTTTTATTTTTTTCCTAAGGAAACAGTAGTGGAAGTAGCAGCTGTGAAATGTAATGAGAACACAGTGCTTTTCCTTGATAGAAATTGCAGCTCAGAGCTCCAGAACAACTGTGGCACAAAACTTGTAATGATTGAAGTGAGCTGTTTGTCTGGAAAAAGCAGCCATCCAGGTTTACCCCAGTAAAAGCTGGCTGTCACTTGCTGGATTAATAAGTGGTTGTTCAGAGAGAGAATTGCTTTCATTTGTGTCTTTTAAAATATATTTTCAAATTTGTCTTCAGTTATTTCTTTCAGCTGTTAGGACAGATCTCTTCTCAAGATGTTATATTCTCTGGATTACTGTGATTTATTGTTCCTTTCCTAGTACTTTCTGGATGGCTGGTACCTTCAGTCACATGAGCGAATTTAAATGTGTCGGGTACGTCTGGACATGAATGGCGCTGGACTTGGCATTCTCAGGTCCTTCTTCTCTATGAGTAACTGTATTAGGGGTGTGGGGACAAGTCATAGTGTGATATAACACAAGGGTCCAAGAATGGTTTAGCTTATAGTGATTTATTTTCCATTTTCTGGGTTTTTTCTTTATTTTCTGAATCTTCTTTGCTACTCCTGTGTGGAAGCTGTCAGGCGTGCGGCCCTCCAGAGCTGCTTGGAGATCCCACACGTTTCCAAACGGAGAACTGCGAAAGAGGTTCCGTGTCTGTGCGAGAGCAAAGCTCCCTCCTGTGGAACAGGGAACCTCTGCAGTGACTGGGAGCCACGCTGGGACGAAATGCTGCGATTTTAAATTAGCAGGGGAAGGGGGCACAGCCCTGTAGGGGTTTGCAGGTGCTGGAATTCAAAACCCTCTTCCCTGTTATTTTTTCCCTAAAGCAAGTTCTTCAGATTTTATGTGACTTCTTTCTAAAAATGTATATCAGTTATAGCTGTTTGCTGTGTGTAAGCAAAGCTGGACAGTTTAAATAGAATCATGTGGCCACAGTGGAATCTTTAGTGTTAAAGGGATCTGAAGCAGCTGATATTTGTACAGATTTTGCTTTCTCTAGCTTTTTGCTGAAAAACTTGGCACTTCTGTAAATTCCAGTTTGTAGAACTTGCATTACTTTTTTTAAAAAAAAAATATTTATTTTTCCCTTTTCTAAATGGGATGATCTGTTCTGTATGTCCTGAAGATCTATATCAAAATTAATTTGGATCTTGCTGCAATTGGGGGTCCTTGCTAGAAGGCTCTGCTGAGTGCAAAGCCCTGGCTCACTTGGAAAATACAACTGTGCAGGAAGCATGAAGATAAATTTGTGGTAGAGGATCTGGAACTGGAACTCATTGTGATATCCAATTTCTGCTAGAAATAATATTTTTGCCTTTGAGCTGAATAGGATTCATGCTTGTGATCTGAAGTTGGAAGGCTCTAGCTCATTAGCACATTAGTGAAACCCTGAGGCATTTACTTCCATAAATGCTAATGTTATTCCCCTGGGCATTCAGCCCTTCAGAGGGAGTGGGGAGAGACAGATCACTTAGCATTACAGTGGAGATTTACATTTGCCAGCTCAGATTCATTGCCAGGTAGAGGACTGAGACAGCACAGAGTGTGCTGACCCACTGCAGAAAAATGCTGTGTTGAGACTGAGTATTGGGATCCTGTGAACTGGCAAAAAGCTAGATGATCTTGTTCAGAGCCAGCTGGGTTCTAGCTTGTGGCATGCAGCACCATGGACATAACTTTGCTTACAGAAGCATGTGATCTGGCACATTCTTTGTGATATCTAATGGTGAAGTGAGATTTGGTTCTGTCTTTAGAAATTTATGGTGTACCTGCTCATTTTGATGCCGTTTAGTTATTTTTGAAGTGGGAAATAGCTGCTTTATTAAGGAAGTGGTATCCCCATTTAGAAGAACTGTGAAGGTGCTAGAGCTTGAATGACTAGCCTTTATAAAGGTGCATGGCAAGAAAGACAAGCTCCTGAACTTGTGGGAAGGCAGAAACTGCCCTTGAGGCTGCACGTAATGAAGGCTGAAGTCAGGGGAATGGGAGATGCTGGCAGAAGTGCCCTTGTGAGGGTCAGTAGTGTGTGAGCTCCCCAGACCTCTCTCTGCCTCTGATCTCCTTCCAGCCCACAGAGCCCTTGGTGGCTGCTGCTCTTTGGGTGCCAGTTCGATTTAAAAGGAACTCAGCGCTAGCAAAGGGGAGTCCCTTTCGCGTGTAAGGACTTGCAGCGCGTTCTGCAAGGTTGTCGTGTGTTTGTGTGGGAGGAGAAGGTGCCTACACAGTCCCATATGGCTTGGGGAGTCTTTTTCATGTGCCTTGCAGCTTACAGATGGCTCCTGGGATTTTAAAGCTCCTTCGTGGTACGTGGTTCCTCGTAGTAGCGCCATCTAGTGATTGCCTGGAGTATTTTTGATTGCAGCTTTTTTCCCTCTAGCAGTTCTAGTCAGGTTTCTTCAGAAATGGAAGCTTGTGTTGAGCACATTTTGTCCTGCTGCTCCTCCTCTGCACCCAATGTTAAACGTTTTTCATGAGACTCGAAAGAGGCTGAGCTCCTGTACTAGGTTGCTTCGAGTTTTATGAAATTATATATCTGAACAGAGTACAGTGGTTGAAATTTGTGTCCATAATGACAGAGGGGCTGAAATGGGAGTGGAACTGTAATATTAAAGCACCAGAGAATCCACAGGAGAAGAACAGGAAAGACTCAGTAAGTTCTACAATTCGTTGTGATACACTACCAAGAACAAACGTAAAGTCAAAGTTTTTCCTGTGTTTTTAGTGATAGTGATTTCTGTGAGGTAACTGTGAGCTGGAAGAACGTTACTTAAAATCCCTGAATCCTCAGCAGTTAACTTTCTTTTACTGGAGCTATGGGAATTGAAATAATGATACAAATACAGGGAAGAAAACTTACCGGAGCTGGGCATTTATTCTTGACTGAAATGACTAATAATTTGTACTTGCTCATTTTAAATGAAGTCTTGTTTGAAAATTTGCAGACCATGGATGAAATGGAATTGCAGCAAAATGTTCTGGTGTTTTTGCAGTAATTTAAAGCACTGGTTTGGATTACCTGATGCAGATTGCACTAAAGCCTTGTCCTTCTGAAGAATTCTGCATCAAAGGGGTTACACATCAGGTAACTCATAACTGATCTGTGATGGAGCCTGCCTACTTTTTCACAGCATCCTGAGGACCATTACCTCATTTAATCTTTTACTTCTGTGATTCCTTAATAAAGGACTAGGAAGTAAGAAGGAGATTAACTAAAATTGTTTCCACCTTTTTTCTCCTCAATTTAATTTCTCCAATATCAAATAAACTGTGGAATAAAACAAACTTGAATCTCTTGGAATGGAACATGTTTGTATGACACTTGTGATGGGCACATAAAGGAGAGAGATTTTTCTGGATTTGACACTTGAACTTGCTGTTAACTTGGGGTTAGGCTCTGTTTATTTGTAAAGAATCTTTAAAATTTGGGCTAATGTTTAATACATTAAAACACTGTTTTGTAGGAGGTTTTTTGAGGTTGGGAGCAGTCTTTCTAGCAGAACCTGGAAGCAGTGTCAGAGGTGACTGAGATGGAGACTACCAAAAGAGTTTTTTGGGAGGTTCTCTTGTATTATTGTCTTTTCAAATGAAAATTCCTAGTGACTGTTTTCCCTGTAAGTCAAAAGCTGTGTCTCAGTACGCTCTGAGATTCTCCTGTCTCTCTCACTGTTGCTATAGTACCATGACTCCAAGCTCATGCCCCTCCACTGTTTTCCCTTTAGATATCTGGACAGAAGCTGGTGGCTCAGATAACACATGATCACTCTTGAATTTGTAGAATGGAGTACGTGGGGAAAAAACATGTGCTTACCTGTCATAGTCCTGGTTCTCCAAGAACAAAGACTACAGGAGGACTGATGAAGTGGCTAATAATCTCCTTTTCCTGTGCTGTTTGGATCCTCTCTGTCCTGGAGCTAAGTTCCTTCTTTGCTTGCCTATTTGTGCTTGAGAGCTGTTGCTGTTGGCATTGCAGGGCTGAAGCAGAAGGAAGTAAGAATTGATAGCTGCTTTTATTTAAACAAACAAAAAAAATGCAAGGAAACTTTGAGCTCTGCTAGCTCATTACATAGCTGATTCTGTACCTGTATGCAAGCACAAAATGCTAGTTCTTGATCCCTAGAGAAAAGGAAATATTTTTCTCAGATAGAGCAAATGATCCATAGAGGAAATTTTTTCAATGTATTTAAAACAAACAACCTCCCTGGAAGTGTTTTCTCAGTGAGTTATACTTAATTTGTATTAAAATGGTTAGTTCTAAATTCTTACAGTTCTGTTTTTAGCAAGGACAGTTAATCCACATTTTAGTTTATTGAGGCAAATTTGTCCCTCACATTAACTCCATACTTTTTGGTGGAACTTTGTACCAGGAGTGCATTTGGCACCTCTTCTTGGTTTATTAACCACCCACCTCAAGGGTGGCAAAGTTCAGTATAAGCATTTTGCATTTGAAAAAGAAATGATCGGCATGTTTATGATTATTCCTTTTTAATGGGATTTGTTATGAGAAAAGCATTGATGACATACCAGTGCTTGGTCACTGGAAGTTGAAGGCCTTTGTGTTTTGCTGGTCTGCAGGTGCAAGGTCTAGGGCGGGTGAGGAATATTTAAATTAACAAGCTCCATGGGCATTGGGCTCTGCCAAGGGGCTGTTCCATCTCCTGTCCCCCATGGGCAGGAGATCCATGAGGGGCTCTTCCTCTCTGGCTCTCTCTGGCTCTCGCTCGGGCTCTGGCTCTCCCGGGATTGCGGTTTCGGGTCGGGATTGTCGCTGCTCCGGGATCGTTCTCTGGGAACGGGCCGGGCTGGGTCAGCGGGTGGTGAGCAACTGTATTGTGTATTGCTTATTTCATATTTTATTACTATTATAATAATTATTTTAATATCATTATTTTAATTTTTATTTTGTGTCAATTATTAATTTGCTCTTATCTCACCCTACGAGTCTCCTTAACTTCCTTAACCCCCAGGTCTCTCCGCTGTCCCCTTGGGGTGGCAGTGAGCGAGCGGCTGTGTGTGGCTGCCAGCCCAGTGCTGGCCCAGTGAAACCACCACAAGCAGCCACGCTGTTTCCATACAGAACAGGGATGACTGCGGTTGTATTTTCACACGGTGGGGTTTCCTGCATTCGCTCAGCTTGCCTGTAGCATAATATTTAGGCAGATATCTCTGAAGCCAGAAGTAAAAATAATAGAGTTAATTAAAAACAGCAAAACCAGACCAAACAAGCACCAAGTTTAGACTATATATCCTATACATAGAACTGGCCAGGGCTTGTTCTTCACAGTAAGTCTGAGGCATGGAATACCTTAGGTGAATTTGTTGCCATAGCAACTTAAACTGAGCAGAAGAGTGCCATCATAGTCAGAAAATAGTGTATGTTGTGGTATTATTGCATGCTGCTGCCACTCCTCTGCAGGCAAGGCTCTCTGGGGTTCAAGTTAAACTCATTATGATTCAGTTCAAGCTTCTGAGAACATCTGGTCCCTGTGGCATGTACGCTGCTGCTTAACATTGATATTACTGTAGATATTATTGCAGTCACTCCTGTAGCAGCAGGATGGCATCTGACCTTGCTGTTACTGCACTGAGAACGGGTCAAAGATCCATCTTACCTCCAGCACAGTTGTAGGGTTCTTGCCTTCATCATTTTCAACTGATACTCCATTACTGCTTCTCTCAGGATTGTTCAAAGACTACAGAAGATATTTGATGGGATACCAGGCTGTTCACAGAATCCCAGAGTAGTGGGGCTGGAAGGGAGCTCAGGAGATCATCCAGTCCAACCCCCCTGCAAGAGCAGGTTCCCTACACCAGGTTGCACAGGAAAGTGTCCAGGTGGGTTTGAACATCTCCAGAGATGGAGACTCCACACCCTCTCTGGGCAGCCTGTCCCAGGGCTCCAGCACCCTCACAGGAAAGAAATTTTTCCTTAGGTTTGTCTGGAACTTCTGGTGTTCCAGTTTGTGCCCATTGCCCCTTGTCCAGTCACCAGCCTGTTCCTTGCTATTGGGGATAAAGGGAGTAGGTGTGTTCTCTGGGGCAGGGAAACAAAGGCAGTATGGATAGAATATGAAGCACTTGTATAAGGCAGCATTGAGACTCAAGTTTGTCCAGATGAGGCAGAACAGAATATCAAAGCCTCACACTTGCTCAGTGCAGATGTGCTGTTATGGATTATTTTTTGATTTTCAGATTTTTGGCATCAACATTGCTAGAGAAGCAGTCATTGCTTCTAAGCCTTGTCTCTGATGGAGATCTGTTTGTATCTACGTACTCATACCTGAGTGGTGCAACTCGCTGCAGATCAAGAGATTATAAACTCCAATGATTGCAGTGGGAGAACTCACAGAAGCTTATGGTTCTGCACTTGTGTATATCTTATTATACAGAGAAATTCCATGAGTGTTAGAGTACTGTGGAAACCATTTATGTAGTTGTCAGAGTTCTCCTGCACTGTACCGGAGGCACTGCAGGAGCTCCACCACTGACCATCAGTAGTGCTTTCTGCAGTCCAGCTTCACTTTATTTCTTTTTGTAGCTGGTCATTTTCTTCTTATTTATAGTTGAGATACAGTTGGAATCCCTGTGAATTTCTTCTGCAGGGAGAGGCAGAGAAGGTTCTATGTGATGTACAAGGTCAGTCATGGGATTGTCCTTCCTGAGTGCACAGAACTGAGCAGTGTTGACTGATAAGAGAAATAATCAACAACTTTGATGTAGGGACAGAGAAGACAGTGCAGAGAGGACTGGTTTGGCTCTTACTGGGTTGATGCAGTCTTGGCTTCCTAGGGCTAAAAGCCAAGGCTCAGAGGGATTTGAAGCCTTAAATCCTGGTTGCAGGGAGATGGGAAAGGAAGCAGTCCAAGAAATGCTGGTGAAGGCTGCCAAGCATGCAGCAGGGAAGGCCAAAAGATCTGGATTAGCTGCACTAAGGGGAATTTCCAGTCATCACTTGTGAGCTTTGCAGAGCTAAGGGAAAATGTGAATGTTGTAAGACTCATTATACTACTGCTTTGTGCTTCAGGGTTGACACAGCTATTAAGGCAGTGCTCAGTGCTTTGAATTCTGAATGCCTCAGCACTGTTTTCAGATCTCAGAAAGAGGTTAGCATTTGAAACGTGCCATGTCCTTATTTAATCAAGGCTTTACACAGAGACTCTAGAAGAATAGAACTGTCAACATAGCACGTGTCAAAATTATGCATAGCAGGTGAGGCAGGTGCTCTTCACCAAATGGAACCTAACCTCGCTGGCATGTGAAAGCCTTGTATTACAAAACTTACAGCTTCCATGTACAGAAGCTCTGCTTACATCTGTTATAGGAAGAATGTAATAAATGAGGTTTTCTGATGCTCTGCTAGTCTGGAATTACTAAAGGTCACTCTGCATCTGCAAACCACTCGACAGAGCCTCAGCTGAAGCCAGTGGAACCTCCCGAACTTGTGTGAGTAGGGCATGGAGATTTTAGCAGTATTATTTCTCTTGCAGATACAGTCAGATGGTAGGAGATACCAAAGCCTGTAGTGGCTGCACTAAACACAAAGCCTTGTGCCAATTCTAATGATCTAATGCAAGCCCTGTGCAGGATTGCAGCTGTAATAATCATGACTCATAACTTGCTCTTGGATCCTTTTACTCAGCAGTCTGAAAGTGCTGACTGCTTCCTAAGTATAGATGACAAAGTGACTCCGAAAGATTCAGTATATTTGCTTCAATCTATCTTATGAAAACGAAAGCTGGATGCTTCATGAGAAAAATCTTTGAAGTCTGATGCATAAAACCTTCAGATATGAGTGCTTTGTGGTTTCAGCTGGATTGACACATTGTCAGCTTTTTCTGACATTGTAATAGATAAAAATATAATTTTAAGCTTAGTGTGCTGTTCTGAACAAAAATGGAAATAGTTACTAGAAAAAGGTGTGTAAAGAACAAAACTTGTTTGGTGATTAAATGCTGCTGATTTAATAATACATCAGACTGTCACAGCAACAGGTTCTTAGTGACTCAAACTTTATGAATATTTACCAGAATTGTGCTGGATGAAAGAAATTCAAAACATTACTTTCAGAGAACTGCTGAAGTCCTGGGTTTCCTTTACTAGGAGCAAATGTTTGCTGTGTTAGCAAACCACTTGTTGAGCAAGGAGCAGTTGTTGGGACTGTTTTGCTTTTCAGATACAGTGTCAGCACTATCATCCATGGTGATTCAGATTCTCAGCAAACACTGTGTGAATGATCTTCTGTTTAGGAATAACACATTTCTGTAGGCTTAAACCTCATCTAGGGGAGAAGGATAGAACAGCTGCTGATAATTGCCATTTATACCTTCCCTGTGATGAAGCTGTTAACAGGTCCACATCCTTTTCATCACTGCCAGTGTCTGTGAAAGGGGTGCTGTGGTCCTGGGCAGCAAGGGTCAGTGTCGGGATATGCAGCCTGCAAGACACAGTTGGTCTGGCTGTTGTCTCCTTCCCTTTACAAGCAGCTCACTCCATCTGCAGGCTCTTTCTTAACTTGCCCTCTGAGCTGAATTTCATCTGAATTGCTACAGGGCTTGCTAGGACATGAGAAAATTGCTGCCCTGTTTGGCATTAATAGGAACATAAGTATTTATGTTGGGAAAGGGTGCTCCCAGCTAGCTGAGAATAGCAGCCCTCCTGTGCCAGGATAGGCTGGGCTTATTTGTTACAACACTTCTTAAATGCTGGAGGGCTGGGACATTGTGGGACAAGGATTTCATAGAAGCTGAACTCAAAGTGAAGGCCTGTCTTACACATTTTAATTCTACTGGGACAGAACCTTCTCTGTTAATTTATGAGTCCTACATATTTCTTGGTGATGTGACTCCAGTTCATATGGGCAAACAAAATAAACCAAAGTATGTCAATTGTTGAGGAAGAAAGTTGTGTTCTAACAGTGCAGAGATGGAACTGATTGACAGCTGGAAGCTTGGTATCATTGAAGCCTGTTCTCTGGAAGTTTCTGCTCAAGTTCTGTACTACTGTCAGGCTCTTTTGTCTGTACAAATCTGCAAGTCAAGCTTTTTGATTAATAATTCAATGGAAGAAAATATTTCTTTGGTGTTTCACTTCCATCGTAAATCTCTACTTTCCACACTATGTTAGTGCAACAAAATGCAGTTGATTTTTATCAGTAAACTCTATGGAGTGTTACCACGTTAACTGTCTGTGTTCTAGCACACAGGTCTGTATTTCTAGAAGCAGTAGGTTTGGGTAAAGAACAGGAGGTACTTGGGACTGGATTCTCAGAAGGTACTGACTGCGTCCCCTCTGCCATCTGATTTTGTAAAACCACTGCCTTTTTTCTTACAGTATTTTCAACTCATTTAGATGGTCACAGTAGAGATGAAATTGTTTCAAGTCCTTTATTACAAAGATCAAAAGTCATGGCTACCATTTACATACACAATTTACAAATTATTCACAAAGGGAATAACAGATATGCAAGAACTGACAGCTTTCTTCAGCCCAGGTTGGGGATGGGACAGTGTCATTGTTTCCCTGCTTTGTTTACTGGAAGAAAAGATTTGTTTGTTTTTTGTTGTCTGTATGTGTTTAACACTGATGTGTTTATGTAGCACCTTTAGTCATACCAGCAAATGCTTACATGCTTGTCTTTATTTGAAAGAGTGCAATGCATGTATAAATACACACTGGGATCTGTACTCCTCACACTGAAGAGTACAGCAACTCTGTGTGTTGGTCAGAAATCCTGCTATTTTGGTATAATACAGTGGTCAGGCTTGAAAAAGTTGATTTGCAGTATTTCAGTGATTGGAGCAATGTGTCATTAAAACAAAAATGGAGATTACTGTCGGAACTCTTAAGGACTAAATCAAGTATGGCTGCTGTATCTTTCAAGATTACTATATGATCTTGAGATAAGGATTAGCCATGTCAGATGTCTTTGACACCACAACTGATGGATTGCTTTTCCTTCATTCAGGTTAGCATGCTTTATACCATTTCCTAAAGTCTATTTCAGAGACTGGGAAACTTAACAACAAAGAATATCTTACAGCACTTAACAAAAGGGAGAATGAGTTTCCAAATCCCTTGGTATGAAACCACAATATCAACAGTGCAGTAGCTGCCATTTAGCTAAACTTACAAATATCCATAACTTGCACTTTTTGCTGTCCACTGGGATGACATGTATGACAAAATGCTTGAAGGAACACACTGATTTTGGAGCAAACACAAGTATAAATACAGAAATCACCAATATGATGTTGCATCCAAATTCTAAGCAATAAAGCAAAACACTTCACAAAGGTTTTCACGTCTAGTGGAACAGTTTAGTGGGCATAATCCAAATACGACAGTATTATGATGGTATGACTTTCTACCCAGCTATCAAATACTCTTTACCATGAACTTCACAGGATTCTCAGGGTGACAGATAAAGAATGTTGCAGATGCCATGGTAAACTTAAAATACAGTAATAGGCAAAGATGTTAGTGGCACCACCTGTGTACACAACACAGTTGTTGGAACCTCATGGAACAAAGCAGTGTTCCAGTATGCCTTTGTTAAGGCTTCTTGCTGGTTTAAAAAGGTAGATGTTTCTTGAGGGAGATTGTGCAGCAGTACTGGTCTCACATCTCTTCAGTGGAAGGTCTCTTTATTGATCCACATGAGACTGCGCGTTTCGTTTGGTTTGCACTCGTACTCAATACTACCAAAGCTGTTTCCCCACTGGCAATGATCTCGTTTGTGGTAGTTGTAGAATTTGACTTGCCAGACCGTTTCGAAAACGCCAATGTCGTTAAACTGTGAGGGAGAGGGAATATCAGTGTTAGTGAGCTGGTTATCTTGTTGGTTTCTCTCTGCTAATGAGAAACAACACTCTTGGGAAACTGTGGAATGTAAACCAGCTGATATAAGGGTTGTTGTTCCTCAAGTCAATAAATCAAAGATCTGTAAAGCCTGCTCTAGCAGTCATGAAGCCTTTTATGCTTAGACATACCTAAAACACGAGGGATCAGCTTCTCTATGTGCTGTCCTCTTGCACTTGTATCAGAAAGGCAAGGGAGTAAAAATGTTCCCGTTCCTGTATAGATAAATGTCACTAACGGCAAGAATCAACACTGTAACCCTCCTAACATGACACAGCAGTAGCTGGCATGGTGATCTCACAGCAGCTTGTGTATGTATACATGTCCCATAGCAGTGATCTGTATGATACAGGCCATCGCTTCCCCTTTATACCACAGCTAGAGGCTGCAGTCACGACTGGGAAGACTACTTCTTTTGCTTAATCTGTAATATTTAATGGCCCTGTATTTTGTAGCCTTGTGTTTGCACTGTCTTGATTGAGACGTGCTGCTGTTAGACCACTCACTCCTTCCCTGGGATTCTCTTCTGCATTTTATGTGAAACCTAAGCAAAAGAAGTTCTCTTTGGTGCATTTCTGTAATTGCTAGTTCTGCTCTGATGGTCCAGCTTTTCAAACTGAGATATGAGTAACAGAGGCTAGGAAGGAGATGCTCAGCATGTGTCAGCAGCTCAGTGTCAGTGCAGTGAAGGGGTAGTGAGATGTTGGCTGCAAGTTGGCTGATTGTGTTTACAACTTGGAAGTGAGTGAGACTATGACTATACTAAGTTCTGCAAAATAAAATCTCTCACTTTCTTTGAAGGCATTGCTAGATTGCCTTGCAATATCAGAAAAGCCGTGTGAAAGAGGCTCAACAAGGGTAGATCATGACTTCAGTTATGGTGATGTGAAATTTGAGTTCCTGTGCCTTGAGACCTCGCAGAGAGTCCAAAGTGTGGGTATGAAGCCTGTGTGCATGGTTGTTGGTGCCAGCAGTATGGCTTGTTGGTTGTGCTGTGTTTTCAGTAGGCACTCGATAGTGGATTCAGAACGACACTCTGTTCTTCAACATTTTTTCCTTTTAAATATTTCCATCACTCACTTTAATGACAGCTTCTTCACTTGACTATTTTTCATTCCCATCATGTGCCTGGGAGCTGACCTTTGATCATCTGCCTATTGTAATCACACTTGCAAAGTCAGTATGAAAGCCCTTTTTTACAGTGACTCTTCCTGAGTTGCAATCAGAGCCATCCATATCCAGTGTTCTCAGAAGGACATGTATTTTTTTAATATAAGATATGCTTTTTAAGCTGCTGCTGTATAATGGACATGGCTTTAAACCTCCCCCCTGCCCACTGTGGTAATTTAAATTTAGCCTTGACAGCAGCAGGAGTTGCTGTGTGCTGTTAGTGGAAGGTTTTTATTTGGCTCCAGTTCCAAGTGATACCTTAAAGGAGTAGCTGAAATACATCTGCTACTTCCTCTGTTAAAAAGAGAATCAGATGTACAGGCTATTTTATCTCTCCCGGCAACTAAAACCTTAATTAAGGATTTTTTTTATTAATCATCTTTGGTAGTAATCCTGATACACTCTCAATGCAAGATAGTAAAGGTTAAGCCCATTGGATATTGCTATGCGCAATCCACACAGATAAATTGTCAGAGAGGAGCTTCGGTCTGGAAACTGAGGAAGAAAAGGCATTTCCTATAGCATTTGTGGAAGGTGGTATGATACAAGAGCAGCATTTCATTTCAGTAATGTGTGGAGGATCTGAATTTCAGCAAGGGAGAGGAAGAAAACAAATTCTGACTTCCTCTGATGACCCAGTTTGCTGAGCTAGCGCGAGTAGTTTGGCTGCTGTGGATTTCCAGGAGAAGGAAAGATTTAATTGCAGAGCTTTTCTGCTACCACGTGCCTCCCCCCAGCACAGTACTGGGCAGATGCAGAGCTCTGTGGCGTAATGAGCATTCTGCATCCTCAGAGCTCCCTTGAATTCCTGGGGTTCCTCCAGCACGCCTGTACACAGGCTTCCCCAGGGAGGAGGGTTGGCCCTACTCCTGTAGGGCAGGCTTGGAAGCCTGTTTCCCTGTCTGCTGTTCCCTGTCACCCAGTGCTACAGGCATGAATAGTTATTTAATATCATCCTCTCTGAATTTGCATGCTAGGATGGTTTGATGGCTATTTATTACTGGGAATCGAGGTCTAGCTGCTTTATTCAATATTAGTCTAGTCTAACCAAGAATGAGACCCAAAGAGAGGTTTCTAACTTATTTCACACCATTTTCTAGACAGTTTATCAGTTTCTGGACAGTGCACATAATTGAGCATTCAGGTACCAGACACACATCCTCAGGGTCTAGAATTCAGATTGTTGTTTTACTTGTATGTATGGCTGTAACAGTTGAAGTAAAAGCACAAAGAATTACTTGTTTAAAGTTTTAAAGCAGATGGGAAATAAATTCTTAATGGACCTTTATGGGCCTTCTGCCTTTCAGGCATTAGATTGGCCAGTTTTTAACTGCAGGACTGGCCTCACGATCTACTTCGAATGTAAATTCAGATTTTATGCCTTAAATAGTCTCCTTATCTCCCCAGGATGCATCAGGATCTTGGCTGTTCTAGAAAAGGAAGTGAAGGCAGAAGTTCCTCCTAGCTGAAGGAAATAGGAAAATTTAAAGCTGTACGCAGTAAGCCAGTTTGGAAGATTCGGGAAGTGGGTATTAGAAGCAGTTTTCAGGCTGGGGTGTCTGAGGCTGATTCCCTAAATCTGTTATGGATCTGTCTAGCTAAGCAGCTAAATGATGAGTTAAACAAGTAAATTCCTGTTGAGTTGCCTATATTTAATACTTAAAAATATCAATTCTGGACATAAAAGTCTGTACTAAAGAATATGTCTATCAAGATCTAATCCTAAAAGGGGCTGAGGACATGCCTAACGGTTGACAATTCCATTAGCTTCATGTTTAATATCCCAGGATTTGATTTGTCAAAGCAACTGTTTGGACAAATATCATGGTTACTCATTCTGATGCTGCAACAAACCAGCTCAGAGCTTGCATCTGAAAATCAGACCTTCCTTGCATTTCTTGGAATGACTTCATTTGGGATTTGACTTGGTTTTCTCCATAAGAAGTGTTAAACTTCCAGATTTCCAGAGGTTCACATCAGTGCTACACTTGAGGGTAAAGGTGGCTATCAAAATAGGGATGCCTCAGGCAAAGCCCGTGGGTTTTTGGGAGCGTTGCCCGTTCCCCTCCTGGTGTTAGGGTGCTGTGAAATATAACTGCAGTACTCGCCAGTGGCAACCAGCAGCCCTGTTCTGCTGTCTGGGAGGTCATACTGAGACATTGCTTTTCCTGAGTGTTCAAAGGAGGTGACTGTATAGAAAAGTGGACAAATACTTCAGGGTAGTCTGAAGATTATGAAGAGGTAACTGTTAATGTGATGTGGGTCTCCAAAATTGTTACGCATGCTGTAATTAACTAGAAACTCCAAATGGAGATGTTACAGTTCTTGTTCAGAAGGGGATTGCTGTGTTAAATGGTGATTCCAGAAGAAAAATAGTGAAAATAAAAATCAAGATGAAATCTTGAGTGCAGTGAGCAAATGTGAGAAAAAGCTGAAATCTAGTGGGCTTGGCAAGGTCCTAAACTTGTATAAATTGGAAGAGACCCTTCAGATGGAGATGGCTTACTGCCCCGTCTCCCCTTTTTGGTACAGGAGGCACAGAATAAACAGCAGAAATCCCTCACAACTGTAATTGGGAGGGGGGGAAAAACCAAACAACAAACCAAAGTCAGAACAAAACACATCTGTGTACCCTGAACACACCACCCACAGAGTGCTGTGGAAATCTGCCTGCTGCTTCCTGTCTTACATCAGCTCTGCTGCCTTATGGGCTTGAGCTTTTGTCATCTTTCTTTGGGGCCATGGCATGTGCTGGTTCTGGCCCTTGGAGCTTCTTCTCAAGGTTGGGGTGAGGAGCCACTTGAATAAGAACTGGGTTTGTGGATGTGGAGATCATGTGATAATGGAAGCATGTGGGGAAAGAAAGGGAGGAGACAGCCTTTGAGGGGTGGGAGGGGGTGTGTGTTCTCACACGTGCATTCAGTCTCTGGCAGGGCCTCGGGCATCCTGCAGATGACAGGTGGAAGGGGAGAGCAGTCACCCCTTGTGCTTGGAGCATGCTCTGCTCCAAAAAACCTGGCAGTGCTGGCAGGCAAAAGGAGAGGCCCTGTGTTCCAAGGGCTTGGGACTGGACTAGCCAGAGACCTTGATGGGAAGTCTGTAACACACCCTGCAGAAGAGGTGAGAAGTTCAGCTCCTCTTCCTTTCTCCTGCAGCACCCCAAAGAGCTATGTGAAGCTCTAGAAGTCCCCCTACTACTTCCTGGCCCTGGCTGCTCTCTTGGCTTCCACTTGGGAAGCAGGGCTTGTGGTTTCCAGCTCTGCTCTGCCCTGCCCAGCAGTCCTACTAACGCAAAGCAGAGAGGACTGCAGCTGCTGTGACCTGACTTTACCCTGGAATATTTCACCTCCACAACTCCCTCTTTGAGAGTCAACCCCTCGCTGCCCTCCCTTGTCTTCCAGGGCCGGGCCTGGAGAACCACATACCTGCATGTTGACCTGGATGGGCTGTCTCTCCCCGCTCTTGGTGTGGGGCACCCCTTCTGTGTCGTAGATTCCCGTGTAAAAGGCCACCTGCGCATCCCTCGATTTCTCTTCCAGTGGGACGTTGACGCCCCCAATGCCCATTGTCCTGCAAAGAGATGGGATCCAGCCTTCCACCAGCCCTGCTGGTCCCCCTCCCCAGCAGCTTGGAGCTGGCATGGGGGCTGGCAGCTGCTGTGCTGGGGAATGCTTCGGGGATGTGAGACCTGCAGGTGCTGCTGACTCACTGGGGCTCCTGAGTCTGGGCTCTGCAGTCACTCAGGGAAGGGGCAGCAAGGGAAGGCAGGAGGGATCTGATCTCGAGTAGCTGGGGAGGGGTTGGCCGAGTTCCTTCTCCAGGGCTGGCTCTCCACCCAGAGCCGGTTCCTGTTTGCATCCTCCCTGGTGCCAATCTGTGCCTTGCCGTGCTGCAGCCAGGCCTGGGCACCGTGCCAGGGCCCCTGCCCCAGGGCACACCCCAGGGAAGGAGAAAAGGAGCGGGATTTGGAGGAGCTCCGGGGAAAGGTAGGGAGGGAGAGAAGCATCTCCCAGGCGTGGCCTCTCTCCCGAGCCAGGCAGGCAGAGAACAGCTGGTCAGAGACCTACAAACGGGGCCACGAAAGCACCAGGGCAGGGAGAGGGAGATGAGGGGAAGGCCGTGCTGTCAGCCTGCCCCCAAAACAGGACGGAGCCTCGGAAAATGACCTGGGGGGAGCGGGAGGGCTGGGCGGCTGCACTTACGTGGCCTCGACGGTGCCGGGCCGCAGGGCCACCTCGATCTTGTACTTGGCCCCGGTCAGCAGCTTGATGGTGCGGTTCTGGCCGAAGCGCTGTCCGTCGACCTTGAAGTACACGGCCCCGTCGTGGGGCTGGATTTTGAGGGAGACGCTGATCTTCACCAGGCCGGGGATGTCCCCCATCGCTTGTCGCTGTGCGGGGGGCTGTGGGCACCGCGCTCCTCTGGCCCCCTCCGCGGAAAGCGGCTGGGCGGGAGAGCAGAGCGAGACTGCGAGGGAGAGGAAGAGGAGGAGGGAGGAGGAAGAGGAGGGGCTGCCGCTTCCCAGCCAGCCCAGCCCTTCCCAAAAGCAGCGGAGGAGATGTTTGGTTTTTCCCTCCCCTTAGTCGCAGCGCAGCATCTGGGCGGCGGATTCCCCCCGCTTCCCCCCCCACCGCCAGCTCCCGGCCCGGGGGGACATTTGCAGCTGCTCAGATTGCGGCCGGTTTCCAGGGAGTTAATCCGCCCCCGATTACCGCAGCCTTAATCCCGCCGCTGGTCCCGCAGGGAGCGCGGGGCCCGGGGCCGCCGCCGTTCAGCACCACGGGGGCGGACAGCGGCAGGGGCCGCCCCGGGGCTCCTCCCCGCCGGGACCCGACCGCCAACCGGACCCCGCACCGCGGGAGGCAGCTCCTGCGGGATAGGGCTGGGCTGGGGCAGCCGCGATGCGGCACACAGGAGCCAGCGCTGCCCGAGAGGGAAGGGAGGGCGGAGAGCCAAGAGGTGTGCTTGCGGATCTTCTCCTGTAAGGCAAAAGGTTTCTGTGAGGCACCGTGCCCAGGCTGAGGGTCAGATTCTTGCTCCCTGAAATTGACAGTCAACATCCATATTTGGTTCAGGGTTTCTGTTGGGGTTTTTTTTCCTCACTTTATTGCAATCTTGGTGTTTTAATAGAAAAAAAATCCCACTGTCAGATCAGAATCTCATTTCTTTACTACTACTCTACGTAAAGCTAGTACTGTTTCTTCAAAGAGAAAGATCTTTGGAACTGGTAGTTGTGCCATAATTCAACCCTCCACAGGTCTCATTCCCATCTTAACAGTGTCCTGGTTTCACTAGGATAGAGCTAATTTTCTTCTTAGTAGCTATAATAGCTCTCTGTTTTGCTTTCAGCCTGGGATTTGTTATGAGAAGAACGCTGATAACATACCCATGTTTTCAGTTGTTGCTGGAAGATGAAGGACTTCCCAGCCTCCCCATGTCTCACTGGTCTGCAGGACTTGGGGGAGCGCAGTAAAATTAGCAAACCCAAACTGGCATTTGGATACGCCCGTGGGATAGTCTGTATCATGTAACGTCATGTTCAGTATATAAATGAGGGTTGGCCAGAAAGCTGGGACATCTGGAGAATGTCTCGGACTCTCTGTCTCTTCTGGGATTGCGGTTTTGGTTCCAGGATTGTCTCTGCTTCGGGATCACTATCAGGGAACGGGCTGGGCATCAGTCAGTGGGTGGTCAGCGATTGCTCTGTGCATCACTCCTTTGTGTAGGCCATTATTACTGTTATTATCGTTATTATTTTAATTTCAATTTTATTTTAATTATTAAATTGTTTTTATCTCAGCCCACGAGTTCTCTCACTTTTACCCATCAGGGGAGGGTGAGCGAGTGGCTGTGCGGTGTTCAGTGGCCAGGTTAAACCTACCACAAACAGTTAAGAGATTGCATTTAACCCACTGATCATTGCCAGAGACTTCTCATTTTTGGTTGTATTCCACTGAAGCTGCTGCACTGTGTGGCTTGTTGAAAGTTTTGCTCGCAGCAATTCCCACTTCTGTAGGCTTGGATGTAATTCGGTACGAAATCACAGGAGCCTTACACATGGGGAATCTGAGAGTATCACTTAAGTGCTGTGTGAAGAATAATGGCCATTGCCAGGGATCAGTTTTACTCACCTCATGGGCCAGATGTATCATGTTGTAGTAAATTGTGTGTAGCTGAAGACATTGATTGCAATTAGTTCCCCAAGTACATGAGAGGTCAGATCTATAACGAGGTTTTTTCCCGTGTTATTTCTGCCTGAATGATCATCTTTCTCTGGACACAGCTCAGGCTGTGACTTTATTCCAGACTTAGTGTGGAAAAAGTAGCAAACATAAAGCATTGCATTATGGATTGTGTATGTATAGGCTAAATAACTGTTTTACCATGTGAAAGGGGAATGCAGTCAGAGTAGAACATTTATGAAGAAGGAATTTTAAATGTAGACATTGCCTTTCTCTTTATTGATCTGCTAACTTTGCACATGTTAGTGTATTTATTTACCTACCAGATGCTCCTTATCAGTGTAGATCAGGGGGAGGAGTTGCCTTTGCTGAGTCTTATTGGGAGGTTAGTTTTCTCGCTGCCCACCTTAATGGCCTTGACCAGCCTCACCTGTGGCCTCTGCCCATGGGCCCTATTTCAGCTCAGCCCTGGGCCTTCAGTCCCTCCCTGAGTTATCCTTAGGAGTGCTGCTCTCCAGCTCTGCCACGGATGTATCCTGCTGTCGATGCTGTTGCTCTTGAGCTGCAGGCTGACTACCTGGCTGGACCTCAGCCCATCCCCATGGAGCTGCCCGATGCTATGGGCCCCTCCCTCACTGAGGGTGGTGGGATGGGCCCTGGCTAGAGAAACCCATGCCCTTCCAGTGCAGATTTTCTATGGGTCTCAGCCCCCAGGCTGCTGCATGGTTACCTGGTATTAGTTGCTTGATATTCTGTAGGGAGCAAAATACCTGTAGGAAAAAGGAGGCAGTGTGGTTCTGTCAGGAGTGCAGAGCAAATATGCTGATGCTGATGTTTATAAGATTCAAAGCTAAACAGATCATCATAGACTTAGGACAAGGTCCATTTCTTCTAAACCATAGCAGTAATTTACTTCCAGGAACAAAGAGATGAATTTGTGTCCATTCCTCCATTCTCTGCACCTATATTTGAGGAGTGGGAGTTGAAATCTTTAATGTCTTTGTAAAATGCAAAACTGCTTCTTTTTTATTTTTTTGTTTGTTTTTCCATCCTTCAAATCTACCTTCTGTTTCCCTGGCATCTCAGACTTCCCAGCCTGTTGTCTGGAGTCAGCGAGGTACATTAAGCTAATTTTCTTCCCTTGGGGCAGGAACATGGCAGCACTATCCTGGTGAAGTCCTTGGTGCTTTTGAAGGGAGTGGTGGACTCCCTCAAGTGAGCAGCAACCAGCATGCTCAGCTATTCTCATCTCTCTTTTTTTCTTTCCCAGAACTAGGAAAGTCTTCTCACACTGCAGCTTCATCCTCCAAGACCTCTCTCTTGTGCCCAGGCCTTCCCTGATGCAGCGATTTCACCTGCGTGTATCACTGGTGGGGAGCTATTGCAGGGGAGAGGTGAGTAAGTCACAGGTGAGCTTGGATGCATTCAGTGAAAAGTCAGATCTTGTATGCAGGCAAGCCATGGTCTGTGCTTTGTGCTGGTCCAATTTGTCTAGAAAGCATTCTGGAGGAATCCATTTGGTCTCTTAACTGCATCCACTCAGTATGTTCTCTCTATGCATGACAATGTCAACTGCATAAGCTTTTCAGGATTCCCATTTATGCAGGCCTTCCCACTTAGAGCTAACAGACTAATCCAGCTGCATAGCTCCATGATAATTAAATACATAAACGTGCTTTGAGGTCAGAACAATATATAAACGTGCTTTGAGGTCAGAACAAGATGCTTCATTTATGACAACCAGTCCACAGCATTTAGATTCCAAGGTGACGTGGACAATGCTCGTAATAGTCTTCTCATGTTTTCGTGCTTGCCCTTCTTTGATTGCTTTCTTACCACAGTGCTAAATCTGGAAATGTTCCGGGTTTGGGTTTCTTTTTGAGAAGTGGATGTAAAGCCACGGTCTCTCGTTCGCTAAAAATAGCCACATGCGTGATTCCGTATGGAGTGAGTTGTGCTGAGACTTGCATCTGCCAGCTCTCAGTTTAATACTGTAATTCTTTTGAGACCTCTGCCTCTGCGCAGAAGTGAGAAAGGCTTTTACTGAACTATAAGCCAGACTGAGTCTTTAACACCTTTGCAAACCACTTGTGTATATTTTTCCCGTGCAGACAATCATTTTGAACATAGAGCACTGGATTTAATTTCCCCTGTAAATGCAGCTTGATTTGCTAGAGATGCATATTTATGGTGAATTCCTGTGCTCTGTTGCAGATGGAGCGGGCTTATGGCATTTACAGCACAGCAGACGTTTACAGAACAGCTATGCAAGGGCTAGTGGAGAAAGCAGTGAAGCTGATGTAACAAGCTGAGAAACTGCCTGTTTTCCTTGCAGGTGACACATTTGTTTGCAAAGATATGGTTCACGTTTTCAATATAAATGCTCATCAGTCTCTCAGCCAGATTCCTTGCTCAGATAAATGTGGTTGATCACTTTTGGTCTTTTTAATGCTTGCAGGAGTGGACCCTGAAGTAGCAGAAAAAACCCAGAGTTTTCTGAGGAAATAGGGTAGCAAGATCTCCCATACAAGAACTGATCACTCTCCAATAAACTGAGCTAAGATATTCAGCTCTGTTGCAGATTGTGCTGTTCTGACAAATGTTTCTAATGCGGCTTCATGCACCTTTACCTGCTTTGGACAGAAGTGAGGAGTACAGGGTAAGTTATAGCAGGTTTCCACAGTGCAGGTTACTTTGTCTTTCTGCCAGACAAAGCTGTATCCTCCCCTCTGTGAAGAGCTAGAAGAAACACAACTCTTCCTCTCTCTTAGGCCCAGTGCTGCTCTTTGGGAATGGCAGCACAAAGAAGATGTTCATCAGCAGTGCAGGCTGTCCCTCACACCTGCCGTGGCCGCTGCATGTTAAGGACCGTTTTGCTTCACATGAATTATTTATCTGATCAGCACATTTCTGCCTGGGGGAAGGTGAGGTGCTGATTCCCCTGTGGTGATGGTGATAAATGAAACCAAGCCCCAGTGTTAGAAGGGAAGGATTGTTACAGACACATAAGGCAGAAGGGCAAAAGGAATAGGTGAGCTTTGAAGGTGAAAAAGAAACAATATAGAGAGAAGTGTTATGAAAGTAGTTGCTTCCAACTAATATTGGATGGAGGTAATTTTATGTTTTGACATGGAGTTGCTTAAGTAGCTAATGGTATATTCTGGAGGCATTGGCTTGGTGCCATCTAGAATTGCATTTCACACCTCCAAGGGCTCTTCATGCAGGTAACTGAGCTTTGTGGAATTGTGGAGTCAGCATCCTTTTCTGTTCACATTAAACCACTTTTTAGTATAAAGTCATACAGATGTTCTATTGGAGAGGCTCTGTCCCTAGACATTTCATATCATCAATTTATTGTGCAGGGCCCTGTCATCCTGACTCAGCACAAACACTGAACCAGCAGGAGCAGGTGAGCAGGAAAACCTGTGGAAAAGCTGCCTGCAGGGAGGAAAATGCTGGCAGATTATTTTGTCCTTGTTCCCTAGAAGCCCTTGCAGCTGGGGAAGGGGTTTCCTTTCCTCAGGTCTGAGGGGCCACAAGGAAGAGACAAAAGGAAGAGCTAACTGTGAGCCAGTTCTTGGTCTTTAATGCTTGCCCCAGGCTCTGTAGCATTATGGCCTCAAGGCAGCTAATAAAGGGATAGTTTGGCTTCCAGCTATACAGTGAAAGGTATTTAAAATTTGAGTTATTGTTGTCTATGGCCTGTAGTTTTGTGTTATCCAGTCAGAGCAGAAAAAAAAAGAAGGTATACCTTTTCCCAAAGATGGAACCACGGGAATAAAAGGGAAGAGAAGGAAATAATTTACTTAAAGTAAGAGGAATTACTGACTCCTCCATTATATAGGAGGGGTCTACCAGCTCCTGAGTCCATCAAGCATTGTATTAAGGCTTGATGTATTAAGGCTTGATGGGAAATGAAGGGAGCTTTCATAGAAATATAACTCAGAAATTCAGTTAGATCACCTCAACTCTGGAATGCATTTTCAATTCATTCCAGGCCCTGGGTCTGGTAGGCAGATTCTTTGCTGTAAATGTGACACACATTTTAGTGACAAATTTTTACGTTCAGCCCTGTTTCCAAAGAGCGTGAAGCTTTTGGCAACACGGCTAAAAGTAAAATGAAGCTATGTGTGAGTTTCTGCCTCTCTAGTAATTGTAGAATTTGTTGGCTGATGTCAAGTACACTTGACAGCCAGAGAACTGGAAAGCATATATCAAATCTTTGATTTGCAAACTGCCTAATGGATTGTTGGCTTGGTCAGCATCTAGGGCCTTGAATAGCAATCAGATCCTTACAATGGCAGGATTTACATAAACAAAGCAACAATGTACTGAGACTCTGTAGGTTCTAGAGACAAAACCCAAAAGAGCTACTAATACACAAAAATCATCACAAAAAGGTGTGCTTTGGGCAGAATGCACTGCAAGGTGTATCACCTGAGCTCGCTGGTACAGACAGCTGCTCTGCCTGGAGATGAGGCTGGAGGGGTCATTGAAGCAGCAGCTGGTGGAGAAGGGTCTGGAGAGGAAAATCTCAGTTCAGACAGTGAGGAGAAACATTCAGCAGTTGGGAGAGTGAAGCACTAATACAGATAACCAAGAGGGGAGTGGAGTCTCATCTGTGGGAGAACCACTAGATAGGCATCAGTGAGGAATGGCTAGAGAAAGTCTCTGAGGGCTCTTCTAGCCTTCTGATTGCTCATCACAGACCTTGTCAGACTTCTGTATGCTTCTGAGTAAAGGCTGAGTCAAACAGTTGAATGGAGAGCAGGAATTTCTATCTGCAGAAGTCCCTCTTTGGGGATCTTTACAAGTGGCAGAGGTGACAGATAAGGGCTCAACCCTTATCTGAATGGGCTCAGCTGTGAAAGTGATTTGGAGTCTTGCGCATGGGAGAATAATTTGCTCTTGGCAATACAGTCACCTCCTTACTGCCTCCCATATACCACCACCCTTCCTTCTGTAGGAGGAGGAGGGATTGTGACTCTGGAATATATCAACTCTTAGGGAATTCAGGTTTTGCCTTATCTTTTACAAAACGTAGCCAAATGAGCTCTGCATTAAGTAAAAGATGCTCATGGAAAGTGATGTTCTGCGGTGCTTTATGTGCTGATCTAATCCATTTATGCCTGTTTGACAGCTCACTTCTTTGGGAGGCCACAGCATCAAGTTCCAAAACCTGATCGAGTTTGATAAATTTCGGCTATCAGCAGAGGGCGCAGCATCATTAGCCAACTGAGGGCCCTCCAGCTCCCTGCCAGACCCTGCCTGCTCAGCCACTGGCAGTCAGATTCAAAGGTGGGATGAGGTGACAGAACAGGAGTGAGCTGGAAACCTGTCTCTGAGATCCTTTTGGCATGCACCAAGCAGCAATGCAGTACGCCACCCTGTCTGTTGTTTTGCTAGAGTTCATGTGTTTGCAGAGCAGGCCTGATTTTTTGAAGTTGGACCCTAACATGCTTACTTAATTTCCCAGGACTCTGTCATCAAGGCTGACTGTGTTTGATAGAGTTGAGTGTTTTGTCAGGCTGTTGCCTGTTCTGTCAGAGGCAAACTATAAATACAGACGTGCTTCTGCGTTTCCCTATCTCTTGCTCTGTAAGAGGAAATGGGCTTGTTTTCATGTGATTAGCAGGCAGAGGAACTTGTGAAAGTGACACAGCTGTACTGTAAAAACACCAGCCCACAGACTTTGCTGCCAGAGGAACTCAGCTGCCAGCACTGGTAGACCCAAGAGCAGGGTTGCCCGAGACATGGAGCGAGAACCAACGCGCATAAGGGAGGGCTACTTGGTTAAGAAGGTAAGTGGGCAGTTTTGCACTGAGTGGAGGAGGAAGGTAACTCTGCACAGGTTGGGGAGGTGTAGGGAAACATACTTTGGTTTCACTTATTAAAAAAGGATCATTTTTTAGAAAAAGCAAAGGCAAATGACCAGCATTCAGTGAGCAGTAAAACAGTGTGGTGCTAGTGATTATAGAGGTGCTTGCTAGTAGTTATATCTTGTCAGAACACTACATAAGGCATTTTGCTCATATCTCAGATGTACCTTTGGATCAAAAGATTAGTGTTTTTAGTAAGTAACCTAATGCCCTTCATGGAAGCTTGGCAAAACAGGTAACAGCTTGAAATGGCCACAGCCTACTCAATTGCACTTAATTGCCAAGTTAAAGGGAAGCATAGTGATATTAAAGAGATCAGATCACCTTGGTGTAGAGACAGTGTGTGGGGCCACAGGCACTTCCTGTCTTTGGGAAGCCAGTCACTGCCCCACAGCAACTTCTTCTCTGGAGTCTTTTGTGATAAAGCCCATGGGATAAGGCCTTGACTTTAATTTAAATCCTTAGCCAGCTCAGTCTGGCTTAAAGCAGTGTAACTAAACAGTGTCAGTTCTGGAGCAAGAGGGGAGCTCTCTCCTGTGGTGTCTCTGCTCATCAAAATGAGAATTTCACTCATTAGAATAGCTGGCTGGAGGGTTCTCTGATCTGGGACCAGTGTTGTGAAGAGGCCACTCCTCAGTCTTATTTCCACTGACACTGAAAGGAAGTAAGTTCATAAAGTAATTGCAAAGCTGCAGTGCTGCTGTCATGAGGAAGGAGAGCACCAAACTTGTGCTATGCAGATTGCAGGTCTCTAGTTTCAATGGCCTGACACTCTATATTCCTCTGTGACAGGGGAATGGCTGCAAACTTAGGCATTGGGACAATCCCAGACTCTGTGCCTGGCTGGGAAGGCTGGGGAATAGATCCATGCAGATGTGCCAGTGTCAGTCCCTCACATTCCTGTGGGTGCTGGGTCCCTGGAATGTCTCTCTGTGCATGTACTACTGAGGTTGCTGCGGGGTGCTGTTCCAATGGCAACAGGGAAGTGGAAATGGTGCCCATTTCCTAGAAGAGCCTCATAGGTGGCTGTTCCTTACAGAAGTGAGCTCATGCTGGAGAGGAGGAGCAGCAGCAGCGTGCTCGGGGAAAGGCTGGAGGGCAAAAGGAGCAGAAGATACAGATCAGATGGGTACCGGCTGTTTGACACATCAGTGCGGCTGCGATGAATTCCACAGCCAGAGCTTGATGCTCTTGATTGACCTTACCTGCTAATTATGTACTCTCCTCCTCTCCTTTATCCCTGTAAAGTGAAACCAAGGATTTGACCCCCCAGAGGAGTCATCCACGCTGCTCCCTGCACAGTGCAAAGGCCATTTGTTACTGGCTCTCCTCTTGGCATTGACAGTAGGCTGGGGAACAGCGCTGTGCTTGAGGGTCAGTGCTTTAGCTGGAACAGTGGGACTCTAGCAAACGTGGGTTCAGACTTCAGTGTTGATTTAGGTCATCTTAAACCTCTGTTTCTATATTTTGGGAAGCTTATGTCATCTTTTGAATATAAGAAACAGCTGATTTTCCAAGAAGTTTTTCTACCAAAGGAAAGTCACATGTGTTTTTAAAGTGGCCGATGATTTCAGGTAGCAGTTCAAGGAACACCTGTCTGTATCTGCAGTCTTTGGGGTAGGTGAGGCAATTTGATTTTTAGTCCAGGAAAATAAAATCCAGCATCCTGCTTGCTTGTCTTTCATGAGATGTTTTAGATGAGAACAATGTGACCATGTTTGGGCTTGGTGATGGTGTGGATCTGAGACTGCCACTCTAACAGTGCTCTGCTGTGGCTTCCATTGGCAGAGCGTGTCACTCTGGTCTTCAGGAAGTATTGGACTTGCCTTTTTATGAGCAGTAGTATTGTAACCTGTGGTAGACCCACAAACAAAAGGCAATTGCAACAGTTCTTGTCTTGGCTCATCATTTTAATTGATTTCTTAGCAGAAAGTCAGCCAGTGGGTCAGTTTGGGCTCTCAAAAATGGTAAATTCTTATGGTCTCTTAAAAAAAAAAAAAAATCAAAAGAAAACAGCAGTCAGCCCATGTGTGGTACCCTGTAATTGAACAGAAGGTCTGATTCAGAGTGCAAAAGACCTTTCTTGGAAGGTAGGGCAGCAAAAAAAGGTGAGACAGGCAAAGGATTCATTTGGGAAATAATAAAAAAAAGAAGACTCAGCATGTTTCTGCCCCATTCACTTTTGCAGAAGTACAAAATGCAAAGGTGAGTGACTCTGCCCAGCTCTCAGGGTTAACAAATCAAAACAAGCCCTTTGCACAGCACAGGGGTTGCTGCCTTGCTTCTGTCTGCAGCTTTAGTCCATGGTCTGAGGAGGACAGGGATACTGTGGATGGAGTTGCAGGAGGAGGAGGATAAATTTAGATCTCTCTTTCTAACAGAAAGAGCAAGGCTAATGTTTTTGAAGGATGGAGTCTTATTTAGGGCCCACAAATTTTGGTTGTGCTTTAGTAGCTCTTCAGAGGAACTGTTGGCATTCAGCATATCTAAATGTTCATTTGGCTGAGCAGTAAGCCACTTGGGTATCTGGGATTGTGACTGCAGGCAGGACCAGAGAGATCATCTAGCTAGAGTGCAGCAGTTGTAATTCTAGTGATTAATTGTGCACAACACAGGGAAACAGCTTGTTCCTCTGAGTCCCCGAGTTTTGCTGTGTGTTTCACTATATGTAGGATTGGGCCCTGTCTTTATATCTGCATTTCTTGCATCTAACAGCTGTGTTTCAGGAATAGGAAGTAAAAGCTTTAAAAGATGAAATGAAGCACTTCAATTCCTCACCACAGCAGCTGGAGATCTGCAACCTCGGGCCATTAAACTATTCATTACTCTTACAGTTTGTTCTTACATGTCTAGAAATCTTCTGAGATGTGTACTTTCTTATCAGCCAGCCAAGCCTCAACGACTGACTGTTGTGGCACCAAGTCTGAAACGTACCACAGAACGCCCAAGTTGATGAGACAGTCCTCATGCCAACTCACATCCAGAAACTGTGAGGATTATTGATAACATTGCCACTGTGTTATCTTGAAGACAGTGGTTGGGACTAAATGCTGCTTAAAAGGAGCACCAGCTGGGGCAGGCAATGTGATTTTGGAAAAACTCATAGCTGGGGTAACTACAAAGGGAAGGAAATTCACGGTGGTCAGAAGATTAACAAGGTTTCTTAACTGCCTGGTAAGATGGGTGTGCCTGTGGTGTGTTTCCCTTGAGACACTAACTATAGTGATGTTAGTGTCAGTCAGACACTCCCTAGAAGGTCATATCTTCAGTGGATATCATGTGAAAAGTGATTTATTGAAGGTAATGTACACATTTATTGATGCAGGGCAGTATGTTTAATACCTGGAAGCCGATGTGGGTCGTGCTTTTAGAAGATGGAATTGAATTCTACAAGCGGAAGGCTGACAACAGCCCCAAAGGGATGATTCCACTGAAAGGAAGCTCTCTTACCAGCCCATGCCAAGATTTTGGCAAAAGAATGGTAAGTCCTTTTTTTATAACAATGATTGACAGTATACTTTTACTCCTGGAGGCACTGAAGGGGAAAAAGGCTGGTGGTTACAAATCCCTTATGCTCATCCTGGTGGCAACTCTCACTTGTCTTAGGAGGTCACAGGCAGAGTTGGACTTGTGTAGTATTTGAAAGGTGTGGCTGCTCAGGAAAAATTCAGGGTACTTTAAGAGGAGCAATTCAGAAAATTGCTTTTAAAAATTAAAAAAAAAAATCTTTTTTTAATCTTAAAAAAATTATTTTAAAATTTATTTATTTTTTAAATCTCCGAGTCTATCACAGAGCTAAATTATATGGTTGTGAGGACACTTAGCAGCTGAATGGCACGACTTCTGTGTTACATATAAATCTAGCTGCCACAGAATAAAGGTGTGGGAAACTATTTCATGTGGGAAAGCAGTGGGAGCATTTATTTATTGTCAAAGAGCAATAACTGGCTTGCTCAGACAGGAAGGAGATAAATGCTGTGACACAAATGCCCAGGTAAACCTGTAATTCCAAACCTTTTTATTGCCATTTGGTAACTACCCGACCCCACACAGTTCATTCATGCAATCTGTATTATTCACATGCTGCACTGTTAGTTGTAGAGCTTTTGCAAGTGACAAGAGAGCAAAAACCAATACTGATTTAGAGAAGGTAGTTCAAATGTTGCCTGCACATTTGGGATCTCTAAGGTCGAGGGTAGCAAGTGCACAGACTGAGGTCCCAATTCCCAGTGAACACACAGATCACTGTGTTCACAAATTGAGAGTCTTATTTGACAGAAAATAAGATAAAGGAAGATAAATGTACAAGCATAGATATTTTGTTACAGAGTTCCTGAAAAACAGTTCTTGGTAAAACAGGATTTCTAGTATGAGCAAGGAACCATATCTTTAATCAGTCATTTGTTGTTTCAGCAACAGAATTTCATCAAATAGGCATTATACCCCCAGGGGTTCCTTTGACAAAGGGTTCCCCCACAGTCTTGAAGATTATCCAATTACAGCTTAAAGAAATTTACCACAAGGTTGTCTGACTAAAGATAAAAGTCTTTGAGAGCATTAGAAAAATAAAAAGAAAGTATGAGAGAGTGCATGAGAGCAAGCTTCATTTCCTCATGTGAGTAAAATGAGGAGAATTATACCTGTCCTTAGGTTTTGTGGTACGTAACGTCAGGGTCTCTGGTGTCAGAGTTGGACCTGCTGGCTTTCCTTTTGTCTTCCCTTCTTTTTTCTGTATTCTACTTCTTTCTTTCTTTTATTTTTTCTTCTTTGTGCAGACCTTGTATTTATATGAAAAAAAAAAGTTGATTCTTATGGAGTCTTTTTAGACTTACATCTATTAAGAGAAAGGAGGTCTTAACTTAGAAGCTCTCTTTGAGTCAGTACAATAAAAGGATGGGGCAGAGAATAAAGATCCCTCTTAGTCCTGTGCTGAATCATATGAGTTGTAGATGGCTGCTTCTCCTGGGAGCAAATGATTTTAGAAGGCTGTTACCTTGGAAATCCTACCCAGAGCAGGATAATCTACCTGCTTTTCCTAGCAGGATATGCTACCTGCTCTTCCTAGCTTTCTAGGTACTGGGAGTTGTCCACAGAAGGAGACTGTATGATCATGCTTGGAAGGAGAATTGCATGATCGTGCATTCCCACCCCATGGCTGTCATAGGTTTTTTTGGTCCCCGTTGGCAAGGCTGATTCAGAAAGGTTTGAGATTGGCTGCTGGTTAAGCCCATTTCCTCTTCCTTACTGTTAACAGCTCCTGCCTGAGCCACCCTTGGGCTGGGCTGGACAAACGTTGCAGTTTAATCCCTGCAGCTTCAGATCTGACCTTCTGCTTCAGCCAGCGTGGCTGTGCCTCAGTGCATTGCCTGGCTGCTGGCTGGGAGCTCCTTGCTACAGCACTGGGCTTTACATCTTTTGCAAACAGTGAATAATAAAGATGAAGCATAATTACATCTAGGACTAGAGCATAGGGCAGGATATATTACATAACCACATAAAGGAACAGAAATTAAGTATATCTACACACATTTGTTGCTAATTCTGCTGATTTGAAACCATGTTCCTACATTATCTACTAAACAAGCCTCGGCTCAGCATTCCTTGCTCTATACATGAGGTATAATGGATGGGGAGAAGGGTACTGTGTTCAAGAGTATCACAGATCCTACATTAAAATGGTAGAAATTACGTTTTTCTCACAAACTATTCCTTTCCAAACAATTTCATGAAGGACTGTGGTTTGTTTTTAAGTTCTTCCTCTTACAGGAATTATTCTGGTTCTTACTGATTTGCATACATTTACTTCATATGGCTAGAAATGAAAGTATATTTTTAGGACACGAATTCTGTAGGGTGGAAGTGGGATAATTCTCATTAGGTTAGTTTTAAGTCCAGTCTCAACTCACCTGGGCCCAGTTTGGAGCAGGGACTATTGAGCCATGAGCAGACTTTTATATTAATCTGTTTATATTTCAGCTTTTTGAATCTGCATCAGAGCCTAGCTTGAAATCTCAGGGCACATCACCAACACACTTTGTTTGCTAAATCAGTTGCAAAAAGCAGGGGAAAGGAGGAGAAAGGAAGCGATCTTGAGTTTCTTAAACAAAGATGCAGCCTGTTTGGAGGAGGCTGCAGCTCCGTGTTTGGAGCCTGTGTTTCAAATTGCACTCACCACTGTTCACTGTCCTTAATCTGAAGCTTGATCATTGCTTAATGTGATGTTATGCTGCTGTGTTCGTGCTTTCTCTGTTTTCCCTATGGCTTTCCTGTGGATAGCATTGTCATGTATGGTTGCTCACAGATTAATTTGTCCTAACTTAAACTATCTAAAATGTTGGTGTTTAGTACAGTCTAATTTACTCAAAAGCATAAAGATAGGCATCATCAGAGGGAGACTGGGTCACTTCTAGGATTAGAGACTCAACCTCTTCACCAATTTCAGAGGAAGCCTGGATGTCTGCCTTAGCAGCTAGCTTTCTAAAAGCTAAAGTTAAAGAGAAAGAGCTTTCCCTGGCTGGAAATGAAAACTCTTCTCTAGCATTTCACCGTATGCTGCTTCTCAGCTCTTCGACTTCAAGAATGCTGATTTTTCCTTTGGTAAAAGCTTGCTTCAATGCTTTGGTATTTCATTCTGTTAATCTGGTGTGTTATCATGTTTCTGAGTTATTGGGATTTGGAGAGATCTGTCTATTTGCTTTTCACATGCATCTACGTTGATTTTCAGGATGTAGCTCTTTACTGCCTAATAGAAGAGGTGGGTGTTGCTGGAAATATGAACAGTGTCAGATAAGAAATGGCTACTTTTCTGTCTGAAATGGATTTTTGAGGACTCAATGCTATGTCAGTTTGAATTTTGCCTTCCATGAAAGTCAGTGACACTTCTGCACAATTTCAGGGTGTCAGAATTTTTCCCATTGGCCACAATCTGGAAGATGCCCCCTCCCTGGAAGTGTTCTCGGCCAGGTTGGATGAGGCTTTGAGCAACCTGGTCTAGTGGAAGGTGTCCCTGCTGCTGGCAGGGGGTTGGGACTGGATGAGCTTTAAGGTCCCTTCCAACCCAAACCAGTCTGGGATCCTGTGCATCTTAGGGGTGTTCAGAAATGTGCCATTCACCTCAGCAGACTTACTCAGTGTTTTGATTTCGTTGCTGTAGATTCCCTCTCTGCTCTTTGACGATAGCCTCTACATTACTGGCCCTCAAAAAGCCGTGCTGTTGGCTTGCCTGTCACTTAGATGCCTGCTGAGTCAGAACCTTTTGTATTCTAACACAACTACGGAACAAATTACAGTTCCACTTATGGGGAACTATATTTTAGAGGAAGTGGAAACCCTCTTGACTGAGTAATGAGATCCAGATTTTCCACCTAAAGGATCACTGGATAAAAACAGTGTGAATTTTGTGAGGTTTTTTCCAGGTTGGTGTTATTTTTTCTGCTTAGAACTACCTTTAAAATATCTTTTCTTATTTTTGGGTAATACAGCCTTTCCATTGTTGCTAGTGTGTTTAGGTAGGTCATGATCATGAGGTGTGGCCAAGGGTTGGATGTGTCATCTCCTAACTTAAAGGTTTGCTGGGCTGCAGATGTGTTCAGCTGCTCTCCAGTGCGACTGTGACGTTTTCTCCCTTTGTGCATCAGTAGCTGAGCAACATGATGGGGTTTTTTTTACCTCCTTCAGGCTGACCACATCTCTATAAACATTAAGATGAATTTACACCCACTGTAAGCCTGCAGGGGCTGGGCACTTCAGCCTTTCAGCTCGTGAACTTCCCAGCAAAAGTTAAAATCAGCAGCTGTATCAGTGCCACTCACCTTGGCTGTACTGACAGCATCGGGGTCCCTCCCAGGGAAATAACAAAAGGGGTCAGTTACCTGCACTGCCTGTCCGTGGTTTTCTTCAGTTTTGTTGGGTTTTTAGTTTAACTGTGGCTCTGAGGCACTCTCTGTAGTTCCTTAGGCACAGGTAGGCTGTATGGCACGGTGGTACTAGGTTAATAGTGCCCAACTGGCTACAGCAAAGTAACTTTGGAAAAAAAACTTCATTTATCATTTCAGTTTGTCTTCAAGCTCACTGTGGCCAAGCAGCAGGACCACTTTTTTCAAGCTGCTTACCTGGAGGAGAGAGATGCCTGGGTACGGGATATCAAGAAAGCAATTCATTGCATAGATGGAGGCCAAAGGTTTGCCAGAAAATCCACAAGGAAGTCTATCAGATTGCCTGAAACAATCAACCTGAGGTTTGTTCTCATGGTTCTGCTCCCTCCTTTGCTGCTGTACACAGTGTGTCAGATATGTAACCTCAGTCTGGGAGAGCTGGGTATGTCTGTCCATGCTGATGTTAGCCTAGTTTTTGGATGGTGAGGGGACAGTGGTGCCTGGCAGAGAGCTTGGAACTGGCAAAGGGAGAAGAGATAAATGGCACAAACAGGAAGCCATCTGTGTGTCAGTACTTCAGAAAATTAAGGACAACTTATTTTTTTACCTCTGTGCATTAAACACCAAGATCCAAATGAGCCTGCAGTGCTCCTTACAAGACAGTAAAACTGCACAGGCCAAGATCCAACTAAACTTGACTTCACAGGCTTCAGCAGAGGATCACCCTGACTAACAGGCCAAAGGACTTGTCCTGTGACATTTAATATTCATCCTTCCTGTCATTCCAGAGCTCCAAGGAACTGGGAGTTCTGTGCAAGGGAAAAGCGGGTGGGAGGATGAAGTCACGTGCGGGGTCACTGAGGGTACTTAGGGCCTCTGAGAGCACACAGGCTTTAGACATGTCACAGTGACAGGCTTTCTGCTCAGCCAAGGACCTTTGGGGAAACAGCACAAAGCAGTGAGCAGCTCTATTGGCACCGAGGCTGTGGGGCCCTGGGAGGGTGCCTCAGCAGTGGGTGTTCCTCTGCTCACACTGCACTCACCACAAATTATTCCATTCTCAAAATGTGGGGGTGTGGTGAGCCATTTGTGCTTTCCTCCCACTGCTTCTGCAGCTGTGACAGTGATGTAGAGGGGCTTCCAGGCTTTGCAACATAAATTTTTCACGAGATTAAACTAAGCCATGCTATAGCTCTGCAGAGAGCAATATGGCAGCAAAACATGAAGACCCCTTGAATGACAATGATATTATTGTATGAACTGGCAAAAGCTTTTTATTTGCTTACAGTTTCTGTGGTTCTTTTTATGAACAGTGCTTTGTACCTCTCAATGAAAGATCCTGAGAAGGGAATAAAGGAGCTGAAGCTGGAAAAAGATAAAAAAGTGTTCAATCACTGTTTTACAGGTAAGGAGCTCTTGTCCCTCTTTTCCATACAATAAAGGGTGGGCAGAGCCAAGAGGCTAAAGATAGATAAAAGATCTCTAAGCTCTGTAGAGCATGGATAATTTTGAGAAGAAAACCTGGCAGATGTTTTCTTGACCAACCCAGGAGGTGCTCAAAGGATGAAGCTTGAAAGAGTGTTCAGTTGTGGCCATGGTAAGCAAGAGAGGAGGAAGAAATTTAACCAGGACCAGAAAGATTGAAGTAGATCTTTGTAGAAAGTTGCACAAAACAGTTAACTCCAGAAGAATTATTCCTTTCTGAATTTTTAATCAACAAACTGTGTCACACTGTAATTCCTGTCCTGCTCCAAGTCAGATCTGTGGGTGCTAGAGTCAAAAGTCACCCTGTTTCAACAGCACTGTCAGTAACATAGCAGCCTGGAAGACTGCCTTCTCCAGGCTTGGCTGTCCTTCCTAGTTCCTCAGTCCCTGTGGCTTCCCAGCTCAGCCCTGCATCCTCTCCCAGCTCTCTTCTCCCTCACATGCAGTGTTCCAGAGCTGTATTGGTCCCCGCCATCAGTGGGATCGGCTGTACCTCAGATGACCCAGACATCTTTCCAGATCAGTGCTCTGCATTTCCACTAAGAACATCTCTCAGGAGATTGATGAACAGATGAAATAGGCTTGTTGCCTGTGTATTTTTTAGGCTTCTTCATGTATGTCTTTGTGGCTGATACTATTTGTTCTGTTGTAATCAGGCACCTCTGTGATTGACTGGCTGGTGTCCAGCAACTCCATCCGGAACCGCAAGGAAGGCCTCATGCTTGCCTCTTCCCTCTTGAGTGAAGGCTACCTGCATCCTGCAGGGGACACCTCCAAGGCTGCTGCTGAGGGCCTGTCAGACACCTCCTTCTTAGATCTCAGCGATGCCTACTATTACTTTGTGAGTGTTGTATGCTGGGTTTTTTATTGTCCCACACTTGCTGATGCTCTGCTTTTCTCAGGCTTCTTCTTGAGTTTCTTAAGTCCTGGAGGAAAGCTTGTACAGAAATTGAGATACATGTTGGTTGTCTTCCTCTGCATGATACTCAGAATGAACTGGCTCACTTCCATATTTGTAAGCTTTTTTTCTGGCACCCTTTTAAGTGTGAACTGAGTGCTGAGATCAAACTGGGGTTTTTTTAACTTGGACTTTGTTCCTGGTAATTTCACCAACGACCAGAATTTAGCCATCAGTTCCCCTGGTGATTCAGTGGAAGGGAAGAGAGTAATTCATTATCATGGGGCTTCTGAGAGTGGCACAAGCTACAAACCCATTTTGTGTCATCACAAAAGCCATGAAATCTGATTCAGTGCATGCAAACAGACACAACAGCTTGCCTGTGAGTGGAGAAGCAGAAGTTTTTAGTATTCACTGATAACACTGTCCTGGCTAGCTTACCCAACCTTTTCAGTTTATTGCTTCATATTCTGTAGATGGATGAGAAGAGCTTGCAGTATCACAATCACAGTCAAATACTATTTTAAAGATGTTTGGCTTATGAATTTATGCTAACAAAAAAGTATCTCTACTGTCAAGTAAAATGCTTAAATATTACAATTCTGTTTATATTTACCACCTAAAATCACTCACCTTCATAAAAATTAATCTCCCATTGCTTAATTTGTTTTCCTAGAATGTGTCCCTGGTAGGGAGACTTAACCTGTGCAGCAGTGAAAGCAGAGGCACTGCTGGTGAAGGCAGCTTTGTGGCCATCACAGTTCCTGGCTACCTGGGACACTTCTGGCAGCCCATGTGTGCTCTGCTTGCTTTCAGCATGTTTCTAGTTTGATTCAATACCAGTGTGGTGTGAGGAGGCCACAGCAGGTCAATGTCTGACTTGCTATAATACAAGTAGACAGCAGAGGTGTTTACTCTGACCCATGTGAATGGTTACCAACAATCATCATTTGAACAGTGTAAGGTTTCAGTAGATAGTGTCACAACTTGTCTGGTGTGGAATGGATGTGATGCTTGGATCCTGAGACAGGCTATGCTCAGTGCACACATTGCAACATCACAGCTATAGAAAATGGCAAATTTCAAAAACTAGGGGCAGTTCTTGTTGTTGGAGATAGCCTAGATGGCACATTTCTTCTTCCCAAATTCTAGATGATTGTGATGGGTGGAGGAAGAGGAAGGGTGTGTTGGGTTCAAGGATGGACAGCCTGGAGTGTATTGGCTGTGGTGGCCTCACTTAATTTGAACTGCTGTCTCTACATTTGAAAACATGAGATGTCATGGGATTGAGGCAGCCTGTCCTTCATGGAGGAAATGTGACACCAAGAATCATGGAGAACGGAGGCACTGACACATACACAGGTGCTCCAGCTCTCTTCAAATGCTGACACCCATTGGTGTAGTCCTGCTTCACACTGAAACACTTCCATGGTGACTTGGAGAGCTCCTCAACTTCACTGGGAGATTTTTCCAGTAAAAGGGTTGATTTTTTTGGGGGGGTGAAAAAACAGAGTGGAGGGAAGCCAAAGAGAAGTCAGATTTGTACATGTTTGTAGACATGCAGCAGCTGTGTAACTTTGGAATTTTCTCTTGTGGCTATACAGCCAGACAGTGGGTTTTTCTGCGAGGGAGACTCTAGTGATGATGATGTGATCCTGAAAGAAGAATTCAGAGGCCTAATAGTCAAACAAGGATGTTTGCTGAAACAGGTCAGTATTGCACGTGTTCCATCCTGTCACTGGGATGGTGCTGCGTGGATATGAGATTACTCTTTTACACCTAAAAGCTTCAGAGAAGACAGATACTAGCCTATGCCATTTCCAGACTTGACAGGTTTCATCTCTGACCCTCTTGCCTTTGCACGGGGAACGCTTGCTGTGCCGTAGCAGCAGGGCTTTTGCCCAGTGCTACAAGGTTTGTTGCTACAAAATAAGACAGTTTGTAATTTTAATTAGGAAAGAGTGCTAGAGCAGGAGATGTGACAAGTCATTGGTACAGTGCAGAACTGAGCTCAGGTGAAAAAGCTGCCAATCCAGTGTCCCTCTGGACACACAGCTGGATTCAGTTACTCGTTTTCAGGGTTTTTTCAGCATACCTGAGCAAATGAGTGCTTTCTGTCACTAATGTTTGATCCTGTCCCATCTGTAAGACAGAAGATAGCTGTATACCTTCCTTTCCAGCAAAACTTTAAGCAGTACAGTGAAGGTCATGGTAAGATCCTTGCTTTCTGAGGCCACTGATAGCAGATATTAGTGAATTGAAGGCAAGACTGGAATTCTTCAATGAATAGAATAGTTCAGTTGGAAGGGACCAACAACAATCATCCAGTCCAACAGCCTCACTGCTTCTGGGCTGTCTATAAGTTAAAGCAGGGCATTGTCCAGATGTCTCTTAAACACTGACAGACACAAGGCATTGACCCACCTCTCTAGAAAGCCTGTTCCAGTGTTTGACCACTCTCTCTCTAAAGAAATGTCTCCTAATATCAAGTCTGAATGTCCACTGTTAAAAATTCCTTGGGAGCCTACGAGCTTTTTGGTGGTGCTCACTTATATTTCTCTTGCTCAGTCAGATGATGCAAAAGCAATAGAAGAAATTAGATGCACATCTCTGGGCTGACTTTTACTCTGTCACGTTCATGTCTGCCTGGCCAGTAAGAGCTTCCTTGCAAACAGCATAGCTAATTGAGAAACTAGTATTTTGAAACGCTGAGAGGAAGTGATTCATGACAGTCTTCCACCAGTGTTAGTCTGGATTGGGTCACCTTCAGTGAGTTGTGGACCATTGCTTGGAAGAGTCACTACTTCTGCTGAGAATGCTTTCAGCAGATCTAGGTTTTTCCCCACCCATTGTTTCAGTCTTGAAAACAGGCAGTGTGGCATCTACATCCATACTGGAAGGTGGTGGTGTTTCTGCTTGAGCCACGAAACCTCTCCAGGGTGCTTAAGCCAGAAAGCTTTTGTTGTTCTTGGTTGCTGTTTTCTTTGCAGGGAGAGAAGGGCCTTCAGCTCATTCTTGCCAATACTTTCAGGGTACCTTCCTGCAAGACATTTTGCAGTCATGTTTTCTGGCAAGCATTTAAACCCAGTTCTCACAGACCTCATGTGAATGTCATAACTACCAAACTGTGTGACGTGTTTAGGGGAATCTCCCCTGCTGGAGTTGTTCTGTTTTGTACAAAAAATGAAAAGAGAAACTAGTATGATATCCCAGTTGTTGTGCAAAGCAGAAAGGCCAGGTTCACATCCTACTCTGGTGAATATTTCCTGTCCAAAATTTCCTGTCCAAATATTTCCTGTCTCTCCTGTGTGGGTAAGCTGACTGTAAGTGCTTGCAGACAAAGCAGTTCACAACATTCCTGTTTTTTAATTTCCCTAGGGACATCGGAGGAAGAACTGGAAAGTGAGAAAGTTTGTTTTAAGAGAGGACCCTGCATATCTTCACTACTATGATCCTGCTGGAGTAAGAGACATTTGGTTTATTTCCCTGTTTGTTTTAAAGCCAACACCTTGTAGAAATATGTGAATGGAGGGTTTATATGGGTATGTGTGATAGGGAAGAGCAAGCAGGACAAGTGGGGCTGTTTGTGCTCACATGGCCTAGCCACCCTTTGGAAAAGCAGAGTGTAGGATGGTTTCTTGGGCTGCCAAGTCAGGGTGACAAGTGCCACCCAGATCTGGGAACAGCTAACACTGCACTGTGTTCTCACCTCTTATCTGTGATTAATTAGAATTAATGTGTGCTGTCACTTGATTAAAATGAATTGGGTCATAAATGCAAACAAACACAATACACTCATTTTGCAGTTTACAACTGAGGTATTTTCTGTGTCAGGCTGGGACATGGTGTTCCATTTCTTGTGTAATTCTGACGGGCCAACCCCTGCCCTAAGAAAGGAAGGAACACTGCCACGGGAAAACCTGCCCCTCAGAAGCTGGCATTCAGGGAGATTCAGCCCGCAGGTTTTATTTCATCCTACATTTGCTGCAGGAGCAGGGCTGTTGTGGGTTACAGGGGCTTGATGCCATACCTGTCCCCTTGGCAGAGGCAGCCTAGACACACTGAAGAATCAACACTGAGGAGTTTCTGACCTCACTATTCCCAGCTTGCTTTTCCTTGCTCCTGGCATTCCCTCCCAAAGGGCTGAGACATGTCAGCTTCTTTGAAACTTACGCCAGTAAAGATGCATCTTCACCTGTTTGACTCTCACAGTCCTGAAGTGCACAAGAGGCCACATTGTAAATAAGGGTATACCTGCTCTTGCTGCTTGGTAAGAATCCTTCCAAGATTTACTCTTTTTCTAACTAATCCTTTTTCCTATTCACTGTGACATCAAAAAAAAGTTATAGTTGGCACAAGGCTTATATTCTTCTCATTCTACTCTTGTTCAGGATATGCTAAATGCTCTGCAGGTCTGGAATTCCCCATCCCAAAAGAGATTCCCTATTTATTTGCAGCTCTTCCCCTTACTACACCCCCCACCCTCCATGTCACACACAAACTGAGGATCCCCTGGTTTCCCAGGTGTCGTACTAAGTCAGCAAATGTTTTTGTTTCTGGAGTGAACAGTTTCAGAAGTGTTGCATCTCATTTTGATTTCTCCTCCTCACCAGGGAGAAGAACCACTAGGAGCAATTCACTTGAGAGGCTGTGTTGTGACAGCAGTGGAAGATATGCCAGACTGTAAGAACCATTCTGAATGAGCTGTGTAATAAGTTTTTGGTGCATTCTTTCAATCTGCCTGGAGTCACAAGTGGTTTTACTCAAAAGCAATCTATGTGCAATGATTCAGTAATTCTCCTAGTGACTAGTCTCTCTATTGCTGTCTTAATGACTGGAGAAGGATACTGTGGTACAGGTAGCAACAGGGTATCTTGTGTTTCATCAGTAGTTTAGAGAAGACTTGTCAAAAGGATGGCACCATCCCTGCATTAGGGTAACTGGCCTTAGACAAAGTAAGCCGAGTTTGCTCCTTTTAGTTGGTGAATTTTGGATGGAAGCTTTACGTTCGAGATGGTTATGCCAACAAATTATTGCTGTTCACATTCTGTTCCCTCCCAAAACTAGACATTGTGGGAACAGCAATGGTTAACACTCATTCCATGCATTCTTCTCTCCATGGGAGAGGCAGACTGTCATACCCAGCAAGAAAGTCTGTTGGCATCTCAGCACCTGTGTAGGTTGTGCTGGCAGACATTAAAAGAATTGGAGATTCTGGATGTGACATGAACTTAAATGTCTTGTTTTTGTAGCTGGCAAGGCATGGGAGGGTTTGGGGAATATGACCAGGGACTCCTGAAGGTGAAGGTCTTTCACTTTCTCCAGCAGAGACACCCTATCTCATGGACCCAATCTTGCAATCTGTTTGCCAAGGCCTGATCGGGAACAGCTGTAGAAAGGAAAGAAATCCCCTTACAGTGTGTGAAGGAGGAAACATTGTAAATACAAGACTTTATTATCTCATAGCTGACTTCCTTATTTCTTCCCTGTAGCCAAGAAGTATGATGTTGACAACATCCTCTTTGAAGTCATCACAGCAAATGATATCCACTATTACCTGCAAGCAGCCTCATCCGCAGAACGTACAGAGTGGATCAGAGCAATTCAGGCAGTTTCTAGGACTGGAAAATGAAGATGATCTGCCAGCAAGAAGACAGACAACTGAAATTAGTTATTCAAAACACAGCATTTTACTGAGAGAAAGCAATATCATCCAGAAAGACATCCTAAGGCTTGTGGGTTGGGTAGTAAGTTCCAATTCTATAGCAGGCACTAACAAACTAACATTTTTCTACTTGTGTTACGGTAATATTTTACTAAATTATAGTGTAGAACATGCCATATTAGTGTGTGCTGCTTAGAGTAATCAATCTACCTTGGGAAGGTTGTACCTTATACCTTTCCTTGCTGCCACAGCTGATAGAATTTCACCATTAACAGGGGACAGAGTCATGTCACTGGCTGTAAGTGAGGAACTCGACTAGTCACCTACCATTCAGCCTGTGTTCCAGTATCTTCAGATATTCAAATTATTCCCAAGACAAACTTTACACTTTCTTCTTTACCAGATCTTTTTAATGCTTTTTCACCTATGCGTGTAATGCCATTTATTTAAGGAAGGAAATCAATCAATCACTTGGAAACCTGATCCACCCCTTTACAATCCTTCAGTGTCAAGAAGGAAAGAATGCAGATGACTAGGGAAACACCATGCAGAAAGCAAGTACAACTCAAAGACAGCAGTATGGTGAAAAGTCTCTTCCCACAGTATTTCAAGCATGAAGCAATCACAGTTCAACTTCTTTATCATCTGATTTTGGCCTTTACTAATTTCTCCACAAGAATCTGCTCTAGGACCATTGTTTACCTTCATTTAGGTCTCCAAAGCAGTTGCTGTGGTGTCATGTACTATTGATTTGACCCATATTTGAATTAAGAACCTTAGAGGAGTAGGGAAAGGACCCATGAGTGAGTTACTTAAACTACTGATTGTAGTGATTTTGTTCAGGTTTTTCTTTTTTAACCTCCAGCAACATACTCTGCCCTTGGTTCTGGGCCTTAGTAGTATAAGGGAAACCTTATGCTTGCTGTAACTGAAATAAATATTGTTATTTGTCAGGGTCAGTTTACCTGATCAGTCCTTATATTTTTGTCTGACTGTATCAAACTTCCAAGTGTTAAACTTGAAGCAGGAGTTGAAAGTTAACGTCAGGTTCTGTGTGTAGACTTGTTTCTGTTGCAGACTGCTTCTGAGTGCACAGAAACTAAAACACTTCTAAAAATCTGTTTGTAGATTTAATAGGGTACCTATCCTTGAGAATTCTTACTCAGATCTCTTCAGTCTTTTGCCTCAGTATTGCATATCCCAAAGAAAACAGCCCTGCAGAGGCAGCAGGCTGGCAGACACTGCTCGGCATGTCCATTTCAGACACCCGGAGGAAATCAGCTCTGGCAGGCATTTCCTGTATCTCACACAAGCTGACAGGATCCCTGAAGCCTGGCCTGTCATTCTGAGGAAGACTCATGCCAAAAAGATAAACTGTTTGCTCAGCCTGCTTTCTTGATGATTGCTTTGTGGTTGCTGCTTAATTTTGCTTTCAGAGCTCACTAACCCAAAAATACCCTATGGCACAGGAAAAAAAACCCCACACCACCAAACAACAGAAGCTCGCTCAGCTTAGCGAAGGAGGGATGCAACTGCCAATATTTAATAAAATAAACTAAAAAGTTTTACCAGTCTTTGACCTTGTTATTTTTCTCTGTGCCCAGTCAAGGGTACAGCTGCCTGTGAATGGTATTTTCTCTGGTAGATGATGCTAGGTCAGTGTATTTCTGGGAGAGCTCTGGTGTTTGCACCAGACTATCACTAGGGTCTCTAACCTCATAGGTAGTTCTTTTGAAGACCAATCACAAGGGTTTGTAGGTATCTCTGCTTCTTGGTAGAAATGGAAAGATTGGAAGTGTATGTCTGATGCCTCCCTACCTACGTTTCCTGCTTGTAAATGCTTTAATTTGCCTGAGACTGGTACTGGGAGTGACTCCAAACTACTCTTCCTTTTATTCAGGTTTTCATGCATTTCTTGGCATCTTTAATTAGCTCTGCATTCCGGTGCTCTAGTCCATTTTCAGACAAGGCCTGACAAGAAAAACAATACATTTCACAGACTTTTCTCTCTGATAAGCTCTTCAGAAGAGATGAACTGGGGACCAGGGTTATTATGGGACTAGTTTTCAAAGACATTTGGTTTCCTCACTCATGGCAGTGCTTTTGAAAACCGAAGTAGGTACCTGAATGCCACCAGCAGTCTGACCCTAGGAACTGTGCACGAGAGGGTGACAGCCATCACAACCCTTGAGCCGAGTCAGGAGAGTCACCAAGGAGAGCGCTACGGGAGTTGAGACAAGGGGGCGAGGACTACTGTAATTAGATGTCTGTGTATGAGGAAAAAAAAGAAAGTTTTGCATCACTACAGTTTCTGGAGATACTAAATAGATCTTGTCCAAGGGAACTCAGTATTAAAAAGCAGTGACAAGTCTATCGTGGATTATGAGGACCGGCTTGTTACTCAGAAGGCGTGGAAGGGAAGAGTGTATCATGTATCCTGAATACGAGCACGAGAGAAGAGAGAGCAGGCTAATACAAGGAACTACCAACTGAAAGAGGAAAAATAGAGGAGCAGACCTTCATGTGGCATGCTTCCTCCATCTGTTTTCACCCTCTAACTATTTACATCACACTTCTACGCACTCAGCAATTACTACATCAACATCAGTTCCTTTTTTACCCATAACATGAATTAGTCTTTTTGGTAGACTAAAGGTCAGCAAAGTAAACTGTTGTGGATAAGGACTATATTTATAATCTTCAATTACTGTAAGACTTGTGTGATATAATCTACTATAAAGATCCTCTTAGTTTCTTGTTTGACTTGCTACATTTTATACTGAGCAGTTTTCCCTCCCCTAGAATGCTGAGTGCGTGTTTACTGCAGTCGGGTTTTCAGGAACATTTATGAATGATGCACCCATAAAAACACCCGTGTAGACATGGAGCTCCTTCTTCCACGGCTTAAAAGAAACCAGGACAAAGCAAACCACACGTAATACATTGAAAAGACAACATCCATGCGGACTGCAGCACAAGCTTTCAGCCGTTGGTGTTGCTTTTTCTCATTAGCCAATGAACCCCCCCAGGTGGAGGTAGCTCTATCTTAGCACGCTTCCAGCAATGGTTTCCAGAAAGCTGTGTGTTCTCCCGGTGCTGCAGCTTTCATCTGAAGGGTAAGGTTAGTAAGATTTTGTTGATAAATGTAGTTATTTTGGTGCTGTTCCTTGCGTGTGTGCTGTCTTTGCTTCTTATTTGAAAGAGTCGTTAACATAAAGTGTTAAAGGTCGACTGAAAATGTGTTTTTAGTAGTGAAACAGTTTATTGAAGAATCTTTGATCAAAGGTTGTTCATAAAGAGGGAAAAAAGCTCATTAAGGCCTCTGAGGTATGTACTGTTAAATCTGTCTTTTAGACAAACTTTTTATTTGCCTTTGCTCTTGCAATATTGCAGATGGTTCTTCAGTGCAGTCATACTGCTTCTGTCTTTGTCTGAAGATTTCACTTTATTACAAATGTTAAACACCAGTTATTTCCTTTTTCTTTTCTCCTCTAGTTTGTTCTCAAATACTCTAGAAGTTATTTTAAGTTTAGGCAACTTGCTCTGGATAAGCTCTTTTTATTGTTTGTAATGTGCCTCCATTTGTTCTGAACTTGGGCTTGGGTAGCACCAAAACTAAGAATCCTGAAAACTTCCCTTAAATAACCATTTTGGTGAGGGCCAGAAACATTTTAGTAGGGTGGGGCTTTTTGGGAGGGTTGGGTTTTTTAATTGTTTTTTGTTTTTCAGTTTGTACTTTTTAAAACTGTAGCAGACTATAGGAGAAACTTTAAAAAGCAAAATGAGGAGATAATAGTCCTCTGCTGGTTGTCAGTAGCTGGTATTTCTGTGAGTGCCTTCAGTTTGTGTTTTGAACAGTGCATGTATTTTCGACTGTGGCCTCCTCGCTGATGTACAGTGGTTTGATTGTGCTCAGTGTGAACTTCTGTGTGCAATAGAAGACCTAAAGTTGAGCTTTTATTTTCTTTCTCCTGTTTGGTTTTCCTGCTGGCTAACAGGGCAGTGTGTGCTCTAGTCCTTTCTTCTCACCAGCCACCTCTCTTGAAGGAGTTTTTTGGGTTTAATGGTTTTGCCAGCCCAAGAAGACTGTGTGTGGTGTGCAATGAACAGTGCCAAGTTATTTAGCCTACCTATTTGAGTAATTTTAAAGTAAATGTATTATGTTGAGTTTGTCCTAAGGTAAATAAAAGTGGAATATATATGTCTTCTTACATGTTAATAATATGCCACAACATGCAAGAGGTTCTTTTCTACAGCTAGGACAAAATAAAATGCAAGGCTGTTTGTACAGCCTCTGTTTTGAAGGACTGCTTCCAGATTATACGATTAATTGCATATTTATATTTTTTAGCCTGTAAACTGAGCAGCTCTTGATGACTAAAGTGTCAGATGGTTGCCCTTTAACATCAGGACACAAGATGGACATCTCAGTCCTGCTTCTTGTGGACCAATGTTGACAGTGAGTAAGGCATCTTTCTCTTTCTTTCTAACCTTTTCCCCGTTACCCAGGAGTGTGGTTCCTGAGTGTCTGTCTCCTATCTTTCTGTTACTTGTGTGACACTAAGGAACACAAAGACAACTTAAAAAGCAAGTGGTTGAGGCAGGATCAGTGTCCTGACTGGTAAAGCACTGGTGCCTTTCCAGATGACTTTGCCTCCAAGTGCACATGGCTCAGCTGCCCAGGGGAGCCTCCTTGCGACGTGGAGCCTTTGCAGTGCTCCCTGCAGCAGTCGCTGGATTGGGGCCTGAAAGGGAAGAGTGTCTTTTGCCAGCTGGGTGGAAGTAGCTTCAGTATGAGAATGAGACTTAGTCCTGGCCAGTGTGCAGAATTAGCGTGGAAGGGAGCCACCACCTCTGTCTGTGAGTTGGTTTTGTTGTGTGGGATGATGATATAATGGAAGTCTGAATCTGATGCGTGAAGAATAATTTGAGTGTGGTTACTTCAGCTTTTGAAGGTATTTTAGGAAATGCTTTATCTCCTGAGATGGCAGGTTGGTGATCTGCAAGCCAAGCAAACAAAAAACACCCGTGAAAAGTCTGTGACTGAAAACAGAGTTCTTCTTTTGTTATTGTGCATGAGGCTTGAAATAGAGCTTCTCGTTTGGCTTAAAAATCAGTATTTTTTTTCTCCTGGATAAGAACACAGCACTTCCTGCTTTGCATTTAGAACAAAAACCGTGGCTTTCCACGCTTTGTTTCTGGTTCTTGTAGACCACTTAATTTTTTTCCCTTTCAGTTTGGTTGAAGGGAGAGTAAAACTGTGTATGAAAGCTGAGGAAAATGCTGCTTTTCATACTTCATTGGACTTCTGCTGTAACAGGGTATGGTAAATCTCTTCACCTTCCCTGCCTACTCTCTGCCTTTTTTTAAGATGGCAATACATTTCCCTCTCCATCCCCCTAAAACATGACTGAGGAAAGGAATTGAAGGCAAATGCTGATGAACTGATGGATTTTTGCTTCTAACAGTTACAGGGGAGGGAGGTTATGTTAGTAATTCTTTTTGAAATTTGCTTTCAGTATGTCTTTTACCAAAATCTTGAATATTAATAAACCAGAGTGATCAAGGGAGAGGAGGAGGAATTGGGGAGAGACTAGTTTAATTAAAAAAAAAAAAAGGCAAAAAATCTAGACAAAGGCAAAAAAAAGCCAAAAAACTGGATGCCCCAATCTTCCCATGTCCTCAAAACCAGATATTAAAAGGATATTGAGAACTTTCTTCTTAGAGTATTGCCATTAACCCCTTTATCAAATACACTAGAACAGTCTATTGCAGACTGACAAGAGTATAAATCAATGTATAATCAGTCTTTCCATGTATCTGCTTTCACATCATAAGGAAAAGTCTGAAAATCTTTTCTTAAGTACCAAAGTATGTCAAAAGAAAACCAAGAAACTGCACCTCTCATCCTTCATTGCTCTCTGGCTCTGTAGAGATCCTGCTTTTGAAGGCTTGAGTTGCTGTGTGACTCCCTTGTGTGTGATGGTGAAAGTGCAGTAACAAAGCCAGCATGCATGCCTGAGATGTAAACAACTCTTCCTATTATTAAAAAATATCTGATTTTTAACACTCCTAAGGAATTTTCATTATTCTGGTACATAAGTACATAAGGTTGGGTTTTTTTTTTTAGGGGGGAACTTAATATTTTTACTTCAAGAAAGGCTTTTTTTCTCAAGTTACATCTTCAATTTCCCCTTTCTCCTCTTCCTCCACCCACCTCCTTCTTCTTAAAAGTTATTTTGATCTAAACTTCCTAATCTAAAATAGAGAGCTTGTGACCTGCTTTTTAAGCATCATGGAGTGGAACTCAGATACATAAACATAAATGCATAGTGGCATTTTAGATATGCTACAACACACCACGTGGTCTTTAGTCACCCCTCTAGAACAACAAAAACTTCCTCTCATCTCCTCCTACCTACATGCTGGGTGTAGATATTTGGTTACTTTATGGGTATTTGCCACCCTTATAGTCTCCCTGTTTAAGCATTTGAGGAGCCCCCATCTTTATTTTCTCCAAGTGCATGTGTTGATAAGAGTTGCATGTTAGAATGGCTTTAAAGAGCAGCATAATTTAGTGATAAAATTGTCTTGTGATGTTCAAAAGTAAAGGTGCATTAGAAAAGCTGATTAGTTTGGTCAGCCACACTTTATGGAGCTTGAGGCTGACTCGCAGCACTGTGTACAGTGGGTGATTTCTTCTGTGGTTTTGGGGACAGACTTTTCTGAACAAGCAATATGCTGAAAAACAGAAAGTGTCAGGATGCTCTTGGGAATCTGATATGCCTCTACTGAAGTTCATCTGGAGAGAAAATAAAAAAATAACACCACCAGCACCCAAACTCCCCCCATCCACATGCTTTTATTACCTTTCTGTCAGCTCTGCTGGGCTGAGCCCAACTGTTGGGTCTTCAGTTGGGATAACTCTGTCCCTTGGGATCTTCCAGAGATTAACAGGATAGAATCATAGAATCATTTAGGTTGGAAAGGATCTTTAAGATCATTGACTCCAACTGCAAAGCTTACACTTCCAAGTCCACCACTAAACCATGTCCCTAAGCACCACATCTACATGTCTTTGAAATACCACCAGGGATGGTACCTCAGCCACCTCCCTGGGCAGCCTGTTCCAATGTTTGACAACCCTTTTCGTGAAGAAATTTTTCCTAATAGCCAATCTCAACCTCCCTTGGCACAACTTGAGGCTTTTTCCTCTCATCTTACCACTAGTTACGTGGGAAAAGAGACCCACCCCCACCTCTCTGCACCCTCCTTTCAGGGAGTTGGACAGAGCCAGAAGGTCTCCCCTCAGCCTCCTTTTCTCCAGGCTCAACACCCCCAGTTCCCTCAGCTGGGAGCTCAGCACACTTGTGCTCCAGACCCTTCCCCAGCTCCGCTGCCCTTCTCTGGACAGGAAATGTTAGTGCCTGCCTATCGACAGAAACATCTCTCTTGACAAAATTAGCTTTGTCTAATGAAGAAAAGTCTGAGGTGATTAAACGTCCTGTGCTGTCTTTTTCATTTAATGTGACTCTTAATGGCAGGGGCCCAAAGCCACATCCTGCACCGTGATGAAATAAAGCCACACTGCCAGCTCCTCCCTTCAGAAGTGGAGCACTGCGACGCTGAGTCGCCGCAAGGAAAGTTCTAACGCCGCAGGCGGCTTTGGAAATGCAGAAATAGAATACTGACCTCGGGGGACTTCAGGGTGAGCTTCAGTGTCAGTATTTTGATGTCCAGCTGTGCAGCAGCTTGGGATGTTTTGTGCAGCAGGGAAAAGGGGTTTTTTTCAACCCAGAAGCCTGGCTGGTTTAAGCCCTGTGGCATAGTTGGGGTGTGTGGGGAGGGCATCCTATTTACTCTGCACCACACAAGTTTCACGGGCTCTCTCAAAAGACCTCTCTGTCTTAGGAAGGGTGAATGGTAGGAAGGCCGAATGGCTAACAGGATGGCTGGGCAGTGGGCACCTTGGGCACCTTCCTGCAGCTGACACCTTCTGAGTAGGAGGTTAGAAGTGGGATGTGAATGTGGTGGGAAGGTCAGTGAGGTTTGCTAAAGCAGAACTTTCCACTTCCTCAAAAACTTGCGGCTAAGAGAGCTGGGCGCTGGAGTGGAAGAGTGGTTTCACTAGCTATTGAGGTGTGAGGCTAGCTGGTGCGTGTCCTGGGGTGGTAGGTGGGTTTTACATGTGTGGCTGAGTGAGGATGCTCTCTGGGGAAGGATACCTACACATTTGCACTAATTTAGCCACCAGTATGGTCTTCTTTTCACTGGCATTTCAGTGGTTTTTGCTCAAAGGTAGGAGGGGAAAGAGATGAGCTCAAACCAGCTGGTGTAGGAAGTGCAGTTTGGAGTGATGGACCCTCCTGGGGGTGTCTTTAGAGGGAAGAGAGCACATCCAACCTGCAGCAGAGCTGAGAGGCTGAGTAGGTGGTGCAGAGGTAGGGGAGGGGGGAACAAAAGACCAGAATTGATGTAATAAATTCTCCAGGGGGAATTAAAACCCTTAAAGGAGGGGCTCAGAGTGGAGAGGGGAAGCAAGCTTTGTTTTCTTGAGGACTTGTACTTAAATACTTGTTTTTTTCTTCTTTCAGTAAAAGATTATTTAATGAGAACTTACACCAACGCTACTCCAGGTTTAAAGATCCAGGCCTTGTCTAATTGCACAGCTGAGTGTTTAACTCCTCCTGTGTTTAAAGAGGCATGACAGGTACTGGCGATTCCTACACCGCGTGAGAATGGGGAAGAGCTGCAGGTAAGTGCCCGGTGAAACAGCTCTGTGCCACGATTTATCCTAAAATGCTTATTGTATCCTGAGACAAATACATGAGAACTGACAGCTGAGAGGCAGGAAAGGAGCAGTAAGGGGATAAATGTCTGGGAGCTGCAGAGGCTGGAGGTAACAGGAGGAGGCTGGATAAGGAGAAGGCTGAGGACTTGATCCAAAATTGTGTGCTTTTCCTGCCTTATGGTTAATAAATTGGGCACTCCTGAGGTGATGAGAATGTACTGCTAGTATTTCTTCATTATATGCACTTTTTAAACTTCCAGCTCTCTTAAAGTCAGGGTGAAAAATACTGTGAGCAGGGAGTGAGGCAGCACCTTTGGTGGAAAAACTTGTGTTTTGGTGTGGTGGTTTTTTGGTTTTTAATTTGAGCTAACTAGATATAATCTTAGAGCAGATTAGCTAATAATAAAGGAACCAGTGTTTGCAGTTCACTGAGCTTGGCCAAGATATGTCCTGAGAAGCTGCTGTTTTGGAATTCTGCACCTGGCTTTGCATTGTAGGAGTGAAAGTCTCGTGGTTGTATTTCATGCTGATGTGATTACAGGCTGGGAAAGGAATCTCACAGTCGCATTTCATGCTACTATGGCACAGGTTGGGAAGTTCACTCAGAAGTCAACTTTAATTTAGGGCTTATAATTTAAGCCTTTATATATCATCATCCCACAAGAACAGTGTCATCTCTTTTGGCAGTAAAGGGAGATGTTGCTCATCTGTATAAAACATGGTGCAGTGGGGTCCTGATCCTGGGACTAACACTTACCTATAAGGAATAAATTGCCAAAGGTTTATAGGAAACATTTTCCAGTCATTGCACGATGTCATGTTGATGAGAAAACTGTCTCAATAAGATACACTAATTGATTTAGAAAAAGGTATTGGTGCTTATGAACTGAAACCCTGTTCTAATGGGGAAGATGTAGGAGGCTGAGGGAAGTGAATCAGTTTGGATGAAATCTACTGAATGCTCCAAACCAGAAAAGGGATCAGAGTCTGTACTGTTGTGGGAAGCATTTTAGACCTCCCAGTTTCACCTGGCTGTTCTGTTTCTTCCTTGGCCTGTAGATACACACACCTACAGCAAACAGCCTGTGAACCCAGACACTTGCAGCAAAGGGGAGTAAGTAGTACTAGGTATTTTCACCAGATATTCTGCAATAGTCAAATAATGGTGAGAAAACAAAAATGCCTGAATTGGAAGCAAGTGTAAACTAATGGCTTGTTTAACCAGCAGCACCATTGAACAAAAAATCCATTACTGGGTCTTAGCCCAGAGGGCCATGGTCTGTATTTTCAGAGCAAAACTGCTCTACTGCTCCATCTGCTGTGATTGCCCCCCACCACTCCCCATTAAAGTTAAGGGCTTGGCCTAGTTTAAGTAAACTCTGTATCTAGTGGGCCTGACTGGTGCCACTGAACCTCATGTTATGAGGTTGAAAGTCCTCTGCCAAAGTCTGTCAGTTGACTTCAAACCACTTCATATTAACTAAGTTTCATAAGCATGGTAGAAGTCTTTCTATAGAAAATTGGTCCCAGATTGGTGACTGAATTTTGTGGGAATACCTCAAGCAATAGGGACCTTGCCAGCTTTTTCCCATTTACCTTACTCTTTAGTACAAAGTAGGTAGGGAAAGGTGATACCCAAATGGAATTGTAATAAATTGATTTTGTGGTCACTCTTATGTTGAGTAACATGACAGCCATCTCCACTTTTACTAGCAGCAGTTTTTAAAAGTCAGTGCCAAAAATCAGTGCTGGTAAAACAGGGACTGTGTGATGGGTGATCACCATGAAGGAGAAAATTAAGTTTTTGAATGTTTTACCCTGACTACAAAAAGTATGTGAAGTATTTTTGCAGTGTTCTCTTGCATGGCTATCTGAGTTAGGGTTATCAGAGTTATTTTGTTTAAAGTAGTAAATTCTGCTCTACTCATCATGCAAATTACTGAAATGCATAGCTAATGGCAGAGAGGCTGTTAGTTGTGTGGCTGCTTCAGTCCTGCCTGGATCTCCAGGTCCTAATCCAGAAATCCCAGAGCCAGGCAGTGCAAGTGTAGCACTGCTGAGCACTAATAGCTCCCTGGGTACAACCTCAGAGAAGATCCCTGTGAGTGCTCTGTCCCTTGAGATGGGCACTGGGGATGTTCAGCTGATCCTGAGGTGGCTGCCTTGTCCTCCTCTTTTCTTTCCAGTGTCTGGATTTGTCCCTTCCCCAGCCTTCCTTCGTGGGCTCTCACATTGTGCTGCTGATACAATACACTTCAACTCAAACACACTTTTTTTTTTTAAAGTAATCTCTTCCAAAATAAAAAGTGCAAAGTGAAAGTACAATCAACATCTCTTTGACAATACATAAAATTATAAATATAAAATTGGAACTCAATATTTAGTCTTACTTAAAATTTTACAGAAAATTAATCAGATAAAGTGCAAATAAAAAAAAGATACACATAACTTTTTTTTAAGGATGCTTTTGTCATCTGTTTTGCAAACACAACTGATTTTGAATGGCAAAATATTTACAGTTTGGCAGCCTGTGAGTTGCTGATAGAAGGTTCTGGAACTGCAAGAACCAGCACTGGATCCTCATCTCTCAAGTTCTGCTTCCAGGATTTCTCCCCATGTGTCAGCATCCATCGGATACATGCTTTTCTCTGGCAGGCTGTTCTGGGAAGGAATGTTGCTGTATTTCCCGCTCAGCCATGCTTGCTTCACTTTGCTTTTCCAGTAGTTTCTCAGTAACGTGATCTGATGGAAAAACAGACAGCTCAGATCTTGGAAGGAACTGATTTAAGCTGCATTCAATACAAGCGAGTTTTTCATTGGAAAAGTAACGCTAGAAAAAGGACTTGGAATGTCTCTTTGCATACCTAGATGCTAATCCCAGGAAGGTGCACTGCTGCTAAGAAGCAGACCTCTGTCTACTTCCAACTTTTCTGTTCCAAGTTGGGTGGAGAATTGCTTCTTGCCTCAGTTCTTTGAGGGTCAATATGAAAACCCTAAACCAAGAATTAATCTTATTCCTTAAAAGAGGTGCATTTCACTTTCTCTTTCTATTTAGGTTATTTGTGACCTCTAACTATCGTTTGGGCTCTTAATGCAGGTTGGCTGGATTCTTCTCTTCAGCCAACCTTTTAGTGCCAGCAAATGCTAACTTGGTGTGTATTTGCTTCTACTTCAAATCCTCTCTCCAAAATACAGATAAAATAGAGAATCAGTGCAGGGAGCTCTGGAAATTCCTGTGCAAGGGTAGGAAGATCTGTACATTAGAAGGGCAGACACTACTTGCTCAAGGCTTTGCTTCATACTGAAACAACTCTACTGACATGTGAGAGTCCAGAACTGGGTTGTTTTGGGTTTTTTTAGCTCTTGTGTCTCTTGTCACCTCTCCACCATCCCCCTGCTCTCAAACACACCAGCTAAAACAAAGTGGCAATCACCCAGATCTCCAGAGTGGAAACTGTGAAACCACTCCTTTCCTGATCTACCTCAGCTTGCTTGCTGGACTTGACAGTAACAGATCTTACAGATCTTACAGATCAGTGTCTATAAATATCTGAAATGTGGGGGCCAAATGGATGGGACTGGACTCTTTCTGGTGGTGCCCGGTGACAGGACAAGGGGCAATGGGCACAAACTGGAACACCAGAAGTTCCAGACAAACTTAAGGAAAAACTTCTTTATTGTGAGGGTGCCGGAGCCCTGGGACAGGCTGCCCAGAGAGGGTGTGGAGTCTCCATCTCTGGAGATGTTCCAAAGCCACCTGGACACTTTCCTGTACAACCTGGTGTAGGGACCCTGCTTTGGCAGGGGGGTTGGACTGGATGATCTCCTGAGGTCCCTTCCAACCCCAGCAGTCTGTGATCTTCCAGCATGTTCAGTTCCTAACTCCTCAGAGCAGCTCTAACGGGGAGAGTGGGTGTGTGGGGAGACTTTCAAAACAGCTTCTCAAAGCTCCTGCTTGTTTCCTCATCTCTACCCCACTTTTTTTTCTCCTGGATCCATGTCACTCGAGGCGTGCTGAGGCAGAGCTACGCAGGATGAATTTCCAGGAGGTCACTCCTCACCAGCAGAGCTATTCCCGTGGCGCACAAGCGGAGAGCACACGCTGCCTAACAGGGGTACGTTGGCTTCTCCTCCCCGGCCCTATCCCCTGGGATGTGGCCTTTGGGGCTGTGCTGGCGGTGACCATCCGCCCCGCTCGGAGCTCTCGGCCTCTGCCGCGGGGTGCAGCTGCTGGGGTGCGCTGCCGAGCCCCCGGCCCTCACAGCCGCTCTCCCGCACCGGCGGGCAGCGCACCGTGTCATTTCTTTACCTATCTCCATGGCCAGTCCCAGCAGCCCCGCCGCTGCCGCTCCGTTACCTTCCAGGAATAGCCGTGTCCGCGGTCGCCGTCGATCTCCCGCCGGCAGACGGCCCTGACGCTCAAGCAGTGGTGCCTCCACAGCCGCTCGTTGCTCTCGATGAGGCGGTGCCAGCCCTTGCAGGTCACGGCCGCCTGACACAGGCTCTCCACGTCCAGGCCGCCGAAAATCCGAGCGCTGAGCTCGGCAGGGAGCAGGGGCACGAAGTCGGACGGGCCGCCCCCCATCCCGCGGCCGGCGGAGCGCTCCCCGGCCATCCCCGGGGCGGGTCCCCGGCTCACCGCGGCCGCGGCGTCTCGGTGGGGCCGTGCCCAGCCGCCGTTTCTCCCCTCGCCGCCATGTCCCTGCCCTGCGGCCGCGGTGCGGGTGTGACTGTCGGTGGTTTTTAAGGCGAATCTCTCGCTTTTCGGCACCGGGGAGGCGGTGAGTGACGCACTGAAGTACGTCATCACGCGGCGCCAGCGGCGGTTCCTGCCCGGCCTTCGCCTCGTCCCCGCCGCGGCCCTTGAGGTCGGGCCGCTCCCGTCCCGTCCCGTCCCGGAGAAGCAGAGCTGCGGCCGCCGAGTCAGCGACACCTCCCCCAGCTGCGGCCCCGGCCTCCCGCGAGGTGAGGGGAGGGGAGCTGAGGGGCCGCTCCCCGCCGCCGGTGGGCTGCGGGACCCCGCTCCCGTCCCGCCGAAGGGCAGGGTTGCTCTGTGTCTCGGTCCCCTGCTCGTACAGGGGCACGAACCGGAGCGCCCGCTCCATGGCGGGTGGAAGCGCGGGGAGGCCCGTGCGGGGCCGGAGCCGCTGCAGAAGCAGCCGGAGGGGCCTGCCGGGCTGAGCTGGGCCGCGGGGGTTTCTCTTCCCAGGACGGTGAAAGGCTCAGCTGGGCAGCGGTGGCTCCCGAGTGGTGCTGTGCGCTAGCAAGAGCCGTAATTAGACTTTTTTTTCCAGTTAATTCTTTGTGCTGGTGAATTGACTAGCATCCTGGAATGTGGTGAGTGGGAGGGGACCCCCAAGGATCGTGGAGTGCAACTCCTGTCCCTGCACAGGACAATCCCAACATTCACACCATGTCCCTGAGGGCCTTGGCCAAATGCTGCTGGAATCTTGTCAGGCTTGGGGCCATGAGCACCTCCCTGGGGAGCCTGTGCCAGTGCTCCACCACCCTCTGCCTCAAGAACCTTTTCCTCATGGCCAACCTCACCCTCCCCTGCCACATCTTCCTGCCATGGCCTCTGCTCCTGGCGTTGGTGGCCAGAGAGAAGAGATCAGCGCCTGCCCCTCCTCTTCCCCTTGGGAGGAAGTTCCAGACCGCCAGGAGATCTCCTCTCAGTCTCCTCTTCTCCAGGCTGAATACACCAAGTGCCTTCAGCCTCTCCTCACACCCTTCCCCTCTAAACCCTTCTCCAATTTTGTGGTCAATTTAGTGGAAGGGCAAAGCATTCAAGGAAAACAGTTGGAGTTTCAGTGGGCTTTCACAGCTGGAAAGCACTGCAGGTGCCTTTGGGATGAGGCTTTTAAAATCACCTTCAAGCACCTGAGTAGGTGGTGTCACCTCAGAGCTGCAGACTCGTAGCCTTTGGTGACAGCTTGCTGAGAAGTGCTGGATTGATGGGGCATCAGGTCCTGAAAACTGTATCTCAACTTTCTTACCTAACTTTTAGTATAGAGTGAAATTTTGGGAAGTTATACTGATTTACAGTAAAGCAAATTCTAAGCTCTAATTTCAGCTTTCTCAGAGTTTTGTCACGGCAGTGAGTAGTGTAAGTGATGTGCTTGAAAAGCTGCAGCAGAACTCAGCAGTGATTGGAAAATCTTTCATTGACAATGCTTTCAGAGGAGGGTAGAAAGGAAGGCACGTTCATTTCCTCTGTAAGTTGATGTAAGAGTATCACTGAAGTGCACTTCAGTTCAGAAGTGTATTCCTGGCAAATGTTCAGACCAGCTTCTGTGATTAAATGAAAACTACATGTGTATATTCATGATTAGTTTGACTAGCTAAAAATTAATTTGTTTTCTCAGAAAAAATCAGGAGGCTGATGCAGAGGGAGCACCGACTGTTCGTCCTGTTGAGTTGTTTGTAGTCCCTGGCTAACAGAACCAGCGTGTTCCAACTCTGAGATACAGGGAGCTGCAGAAATGAGAAAAGATAATGCTACTTCCAGACATTTGGTGAGTGCTTAATTTAAAAATTAAATTTCATATTTGTGAGCATGTGTTGAAAATTAAAGGTGTTGTGTTTTCTAAACTTTTTTTTTCCCCCCCAAGGAAGTAAATTAAGACAATCAGAATTGTGTACTCAAAATATGTTGTTTTACTGATTGAGATTATATACTGTACAAGTATATAAATGTATTTCTGTTGTGTATTTATGCTAATTGTGCTGTGGTAATCTGTTCTCTTGAAAGTACAAAAATTGCTATTGCTTGAGGAATGTTTTGAGCTAACAGCGTTGTAGCCGAGTTCAGTCCTACAGAACAAAGTGCAGTTCTGGTCTCTGGTCTGTGTCAGTAACTGTGCTGTAAGTACCTCTGAAGGCCAAGGAGAAGGAATGACAATTCTTCAGCCAGCCTAAAGCCTCTAAATTTATATCTGGAGAGCTGTAGTTGGACTGCCGATGCCCGGAGCTGCCTGGAATATCTGTTTATGGTGTACTAGCAGCTCATTTCATTGGAATCGTACGGCTGTGGTGGAGTTGTATTGTTAAGATCCAGCTGCACACACAGATAAATAACCCTCTGTTTTTAACTTGGCAGCCAACATCCTATCCAGCAAAACAGGGTTTTCAAAGCAAGAATGTTTTGCTTTTTAAAAATATTGCTGAGTAAAATGGCTTTCAGACAGTCTGATAAATGGTGTATGGAGCCAGTGGGATTTTCCTTAGGTCCTCTGTTGTGTATCCAGCAAGACAGTGCTTAAGTGGAGCCACTGATCAACAGCATCATTGTCTGGTTGATAATAACTACATGCAGCAAATGAAGCGTCAGCCTTTGCTCTAGCTGAGATTCCTGGGAGGAATACTTACCTTTTAGTGCGTAGAGATTCAAACTGATAGTGTTACTTTCAGTGCATAAATATGTGTTGAATGTGTATAGTGTATTTAATTTGTCAAAAGTGTGGTTCCTTTCTGGAGAGAGGCCCTGGAAGAATTCTAGCAAGACTTTTCTGTTTTTTTTGACAAAAGGCATTTGTTTGTTAAACCTCCTCTTTCTCTTATTTCTGTGTGTGGAATCTCTATAGCAAGATGCTGGTAAAGCTCTTCTATGAAACTTTTTGTCTTTATAGACTTCAGATATTTATTCCAAAGGTCTGGGGAGGTGTGGTTGGTTTTTATTTTAAATTTTTTTCTTTTTTTTTTTTCCCTATAGTTATTGTTCTTCTGAGTGAGTAGGAACTATAAAAAAAAAATTCAGGCAATGGGCACCATCCAGAAGGTGGCTGGTAACCTGAAGGTGCATTTGAAGGACATGACTGTGTACAAACTCATGCTCTAGTTTTTCCACTTCTTTTGTAACTGGAGAAATGCACTAAACAGTAAATATTGTTTCAGGTGCCTCTTTCTGATGATAATGAAAGTGAACAGTCAAGATCTATTCAAAGAAAGAGAGTGCTTCCATCTTGGATGCTGGAAAGAGATCTCCTGGTTCAGAGGATTTCTGAGCCTGTAATGAAAGGAGGTAGGTTTGCAGTGTGGTACATTTGCAATTTCTTAAATTATAATGGTGATGGTAGACAGTATTAATTTGTTACTTCTCTTTACATGTTCTGTGCCTGGCAGCTGACAGCCACTGACTTCTGTTGTCTCCTTTGCCATCAGTCCTGTGGGTGTCACAGTGCTTTTTCTGATGTTCTTTCTGTTCTTTCTTTCCTTCTTTTTTTTTTTTTTATTTAATGCCAGGTAACATACTCTCTTTGGACAGCTGAAAGTCTGGTGCTCTGGAGCCCTTTCCTATAAACTCATCTGTTTTGTTTAGTGTGTACATTCTAGATAGTTTCTGTACCTTTGATTTCAAGCCTTCTCCACATTTAAGTCACCGATGTACAGCCCTTCTCAATTTAGATTCTAATAAAGGAGGGGGTTTTGGGTGGTGGCGTGTGTTAAGTTTTTTAGCTGTGACTGAATCAAACTTGATCACTTAGTCCAAAGTTTCTTCCTAGGAGGAGCAGCTGCTCACAGGACAGTAGTTTCTTACCAGTATGAGGCTAAAATAGCATTGCATTTCCTCTCGCCCTTGCCACAAAAGAGAACTGCTTATGAGCTGTTCCAGCCTATCAGGGCAGCAGCAGAACGCCGTGTTGGGTCGCTATCAGTGGGACACATGAGGGTGCTGCATTGGCACAGTCCCAGGGAAACTTGCTGGCGTGTTTGGCTTTGGGCTTGGGAGCTTGTGAAGAGTTGCAGACTGCCATGAGACGTTCTCCAGCACACCTACCGCAAGGCATGTATTGCTCTGAGGAGTTCTGTCCATGGGACTGGAGGGCTACAGAAATGAGAGAAGGAAAATGAGCATCAGTGTACATCAACAACAGCCTTCCTGCCTGTCTCCCTGCTGAAGCCAGCACGCCCACCCTGCCTGCGGCTCTGCGGTGAGGGGGGATGTGGTTTAGGTGCCAACTGCTGGGTTTCCTCCGTGTGTCAGTCCAAGTGCATGGGCTGTGGCTGGTGTGTGCGTGTCCGCTCCTCTGTGCCCAGCAGCTGTTCTTCAATGCTTCTCTTTCCACCTGCTGCTTCTGCTGAGGTGGTGCAATGGAAAAAACACGGCTCCTGATGCCCGAGCAGGCCTGCAGAAGTATTTTATGTGGTGTCTGACCAATTGGTTCTTATCTCCTGTAGTGAATGCAGGTGTCTGGATGCATTGACGTGGGCAATTGTGGCTTTAAACACCTCTGTCATATGCCATTGGCAACCCTGCCTATTCCTCTCCTCAAAAGCTAATTGTGAGAAAATTGTAAGGAGCAAAAAGCCCATTTATTTTATTTCCCACCCCTCTCCCTTCCCCTTTCCAAATCTAGACTGTTCTCTGCCAGCTTATTCCCTTGAATGTAAAAATTGCACATACCAAAGGAATTCCACTGGCTGTGTTGAGTCCTGCACTAGTGTGACTGTTTTCTTATGTTTGGGGTGTGTGTGTTTTTTGTGGGGTGGGGATTTTGTTTGTTTGGGTTTTTTGCAGAAGTGCTAGAATGGTGGGGTTGGAAGGGAGCTCAGGAGATCATCCAGTCCAACCCCCCTGCCAGAGCAGGTTCCCTACACCAGGTTGCACAGGAAAGTGTCCAGGTGGGTTTGAACATCTCCAGAGATGGAGACTCCACAGCCTCTCTGGGCAGCCTGGCCCAGGGCTCTGGCACCTGACAGTAAAGAAATTTTTCCTTAGGTTTGTCTGGAACTTCTGGTGTTCCAGTTTGTGCCCATTGCCCCTTGTCCTGTCTCTGGCCACCACTGAGAAGTCTGGCAAATGGCTTTGGCATGTCAGTATTTTTTGAACGGGGGAGTTTTTGAAGTCTTGCAAAATTGCATCCAGGTATCTTCCCTCTGAATGCCCTTTGTGGCAGATGGAGCTCTCACAAAGCCAGGACAATAGCCCTAGCTGTCTCCCAGCTGTATAGCCAGAAAATACTGCTTCAGTACAGCAGTGCTGTTCTCTGTGATGTGAAGCTTTCCAAAGAGAGTCACAACATTCGCTGTCTCTCTGTCAGTTACTGCCTGATGAAATAATCAGCCGTGATGTGCTTGTCTAGACAAGTGGGCATACCCTGGTTTTGCCATGTCCTAATTAATTGATGTTTGTGTGCATAAACTGGGAGTCTGAAGTGACACACAAACGGTCTGTGGTAAAAGTTGTCCTTGGACATGGGGTTTACTTGATCAGCTCCTATTGTGTAAATGAAATTGTCTGTCATACTGATAGTCAGTCCTTTGCCACATATTTATTGTTCTACAAATTTCCCCCTCAAACTTCTGTTTCATTCTAAAACATACATACTTGTTATTCCTGTCAGTGGGAGGTGAAAAAGGTGTTGAAACAGCACGTGTACGACTGCTGCTATTTCTCGTGCTTCTTGCCCAGTGTTCTGCTTTGATTTAGCTTTAGATTTCTAATGAGGCCAGGATTTCATTGTAAAAGTTGCATTCCAAAAGTACCCTTTTGTTTTTCTTTTAAGGTAGTAGAATGAAAAAAGGCCAAGAAAGAGGAGAAACTAATATGGAGTCATTAAAATCAGAAGTAACTGTGCAGCAGAAAAAAAGATTAGCTTCTGAAGAAGCTTTAGAGGATTTTGAAGGTGAAGAGCAAGATCAAGGGAAAAGAAGCTGTCTTTCCATCCCTGCCCCTTCATCTCAGGTAATTTTTTGGCTCAGGGCAGAACCATGGTATTTAAAAAACATGGGAATGTAGTTGGCAATGTCATGTTGGAGGTTGGGTCTACAGCATAACTATGTGTTCAGCTTGTGATTTGGTGTTTCGAAGTGCCAGTCCATTGGCACTGCAGCAAGGATCCTGGAAGCCTTCAGAGACTTGGTTTTCTTGCACTTCCTTCTTGGGATCTGGGACTTGGGCCTCGATTGTTCCACAGAAATACCAGACTGACAGCTTTACAGCAAGAGGCTGGAAGACATGGGCCAAAGTGCTGGTCCTAGGAGTGGCTTGGTGTGTGGTTTCTTTTTCTGAGAACCCCTTAGGGACAGGTGATGGGATGAATGTGACACAGGACTTTGCCTAGACTAGGGCCATTCTAGTTGGGGAAGTTTTGTGGTCAGAAAATGATGATACATGGTTTAACAACTTCTGTGTTTTGAAGAAAGAGCAGGGAGTGTGCTTATGCTGCTGTCTCAAAATATGAGTCAAAAAAAAAGAAAGGGAAAAAAAAAGTAGTTTGAAATCCAAACCAGTCTGTGGCAGTGAGTGAACAGACACTTCAGCCCAGCTGGTCAGTGTGTCTGGGTGTCTGCAAAGTGCAGCTGCGTTTATAGTCAGTGAAACACTTCTGATAGCACCCTGCTAGTAATGGAAAGAGAAGGATCTAGCAGAGACAAACAAAACATTCTGGCGAGAGCAGATTTGAGGCTCTTGCTGGATTTTCCTTTAAGTGAACCACCTGGGGAGGTGTTCTGCTCTCCAGCATTAGAATTGCCTGGATCTGTTCTGGGATCTGATAAAATACTTACAGTACTGTTATTTGGTGTGCTCTGCTGGTTTGACACTGAAAACGGCTGGGGTTGGTTTTGGTTTTTGGTTAAATCTTAAGGTTAATTGAAGTGATCTGCTCATGGAGAGCACACCCTGCAGGGTGGGTTTGATCTAACATAGTGGTATCCTTTACTTTGAAAAAAGTGTTCTGAGTGGTGAGCTCTGCTGGTGCTAGGTACGGTAATCCCTGCTGCAGTGCTCCTTTCTCTTTGTCACATTATGAGTGACTACATAATGAATTATTTAAGTTTGTAATTTTTAAGTGTGAAGCCTTACTTATTTGCTCCTAATAATTTAACAAATCATTTCTTATCTCAAGCAGAGAGTGAGAAATTGCCTTGAGAACTTTGCAGAAAAATAATGGGTTAGTGCAAGAAAAAGGAATAACCAGAGAGCTCTAAAATATTGGAATTTTGATACCAAAACCAAGATCACTCTCCTGCTGTCATATTTAAGGTGATGGAGGAAAATCTGCCATAGGGTAGGAAATGAAAAAGTATCTCAATTGTTCCAAGGGCCAGCAGCCAGCAGGTGGCAGTGAGGCCGCACACGTGTGGCAGCCAGTGCCATGCTGCTGTCGCTGGTTTCCTTGATTGCTACCTGGTTTTTAACTAGTCATCATCATAGATATGGAAGTGTTTAATCTCATTATATACAGTATAGGCAATGGGTTCAGGTATGTAGTAGAGAAGTCATAAGTGGGAGTGGCAAATTAGAGGAACTTAGTCCTCCTTCTTCAAAGGCAGGCTTATTTCCTAAGCTGCAGTTGCTTGCTGAGCCTTATTTTGGGAGTTAGCCAGGGGCTAGCCCAGTGAAACTATCCCAAAGAGCCATCTTTATCTCCAAGTTGACTTGACTAATGATGCTGCTGTCAGGATCATTTGATATTAATGCTGACTTTGCCCTTTCTTAATCACTTTGCTGCTCAAGGGTAACTGTCTCTGGTTGTGGTTAACATTTGGTGAGACTTGCACTGAAAGGAACACATTCACATAGGAAACCACCAGCTGATTTTTCAAGCTCTGCCAAACACATCCATGTAAACCAAGTCTAAATCTACTGGAGGGGGAACCTAGATAATAAACTGTAGAGAGCAGAGGCCTTTGAATAGTTCTGTAGTGTATCCAGGTAGTTCAGCCTTCAGTAAAGGTATGCTTCCAGGTAATGTCTCATTTGTGGGGCAATGTTCCTGTCTTGGTTATGTATCTCACATTCTTTTTCTAAAGCACACATCTATATTTTAAGTGTACATTTGTTCCAAAACTTAAAATGCAGTATTTGTCAAAAGTGAAATTGTTGCTGGATGGTATCTACTGACCAGCTCTTTTATAATGTAGAGTCATGAGCTGAAGCATTTAAGATCTGTTGGGGTGAGATGAAGCTCAAGGTGTATGTCCTGGATTCCTATATATTGACAGCTATATATATAACCCAGATACCTTGGTACTTAAGGGATTAAAATTGATCCTTGTATAGGAATGTACATTCTTCTAGAATCTACTGTATAGCACGTGTATAACTCCCATTCATTTTTCAGGAGCAGTACTTTTAATTGAAAGTTAATTTAAGCTAATGTCCTCAGACCACTCCCAAAGTGTGGTGGTGAGAGAGGAGCCTGACTGTGTTGTGAGGGAGCTGGGGATGAGGACAGGAGCTCTGAGATAAGGGTTTTGGTTTTTTTTAAATGGTGTGTGTGTGTGTGTTCTCAACTTGAGCCTTCCATTCAGCAGCTGTATTTAGCAGCTAGCTTGAGTTTGGAAAGTGGAGTAGAAGATTTTAAAGGCTTGACCAGATGATATTCTGAGGTCCCTTCCAACCTGGGCTGCTCTGTGATTCTCTGCCTTTGAAAACCACAGTGATGAAATGAGGCAGCGTTTGACCTTAAAGCTTTTGATTCTGAAGAGTGTAAATTTTCAGGTCCTTCAAAATGTAACCTTGTTCCACAGAATACATCTGGATTTCCTCTTGAGAGTACCATGGGAAACATGGAAGGAAATGGCAAGACTGGAACAAAAAACCCTGGAAGTTCTCTGGAAAAAAATGATAGGCAGCTGCATAGTAAATGGTCTAAGAGAATAGGTCAGATCTCCAGTAAAACAAATATAATTGAGGAAACAGAAAACAAAGAGCAGATTACTGCTTCTACAAGCCAGCAAGCTCACTGGGGCAGGACTTCCCAATATTTGGGTGCCCAGGAAGGGATTCTTGAGCCTGATGCAAATCTGGATTGCAAGACTTCTGATTCAACCAGAAGTGCAGATACTTCAGAAAGCTCCAGACAGATCAAGCATAAGAGGACACCTTGCATGTATGGAACAGGCTGTTACAGGTAAACCAAAATTAAAACTAGCTTAAGACAGCTTCTTATTAAAAAGTGATGTGTTAGCTGTGGAAGAGAAAACAGCAAAGTCTTTGATTTGAAAGAAATCATTTGATAAACAGAGGACTGATGAGAAACAAATGGCATAACCAGAATTTAATTTAAGAGTGTAGAAGGAAGTCAGGCTGTCTTGCTAACTGTTAGTATAACCCAAACAGGGGTGAAGTACTTCAGCAAATTAAACGGTGAAGTGTTGTAGGAAATAAGAAACAAAGGTCCATTTTTAAAATAAAAAAATAAAAAATTGGTGTGTACAGTACAGGTACCAGCAGAGAGAGAGATGTAAACGGTTGAAATGCCCAACATAGACCCTGCAGGCTTGTTTTATTAGCTGATTAAACTGTTATGAGTGATGATTGTATTTATTGAAATTATTGCATGCTTTGTGAAGTGCATACTTAAAATACTTATTATTTGTCATCCATAAATAATCAAGAATTATTTTTATTATAACTTGATTGGTTTGCAATTTTTTTTTTATAATGCTTTCAGCCCTCCCCTAAAACCAGAAGTTATAAGAACATGCTTATAAACCCCACGTTACCCCTTACCTGGTCAGTGTCTTGGCAATACCTCAAAGTGCAGGACAAGCTTTTTTTCTCCTACTGGTATCCTTCCATTTCACAGTGAAAGATTTGTCACACCAATGTTTTGTGCAATGCAGACGTTTCAGTGAAGTTCCAAAACACCAGTGCTGGGTGCCTGACCTCCTGCTAGTTCTGTCTGCTCAGAAAAGACCTGGAGTGCCGTGTGTTGATACACTGAAGGGGAGGATACAAATCCAGGGGTGTGCTTGAGGCTAGCAAATGACTGGTGACCCCAGAACTGCGTGTAGGAGGAGGTTCTGGGCTCTAGATCAGTCCATGTACATTGTAAACACAAGAGATATGGCTAATCCAGGAAACAAGGGGTCCTGTGATATTTTTTTTAGTTTTTTTTTTTTCTTCTTCCCCCAGGAGCCTTGAGCAATAGGAAAACCAGCAAGGTTGTTTAGAAAATGAGCAAGCACAAGTAAATGGGTTCTTGCATATGTTTGGTGTGCCTAATGCTGCAGATAAGTGTGTAAATCAAAAGCATAAAGCTGTTGTGTTTATGAACACATCAAACTTCCAGTTTTCATGTAGTTTCCTTTCACATATCTCAGTTTTTGCCCCTAAGGAATATGATGAAAACATGTTTTATTAGGCAGTTAAGCTGATCTGGTAGTACCACTGCAACCTCTAGTTTGCTCCAGCTACTCTTAATTTTGCTCAGACATGTTTTCCCCTGCGTGGGGGTTAGGCTGAGTTAATGCTCTGATATGCTGAAGGATTCTTAATGTTTAAGAAAGCAAATTGTAGTTACAGATAATATGGAATAGGAGTCTGCACATGCACGTTTCTTCTTGAGTCTTTATTCAAAAGCATTTAGCAGCAATACTTTTGGGAAGTACTGCTTTATCAGATAAAAGAATGCTCTGAAATAACACATAACCAGATCTTTGTTGGAGAAATTTGTAACGATGACGTATCAAAAGCGTCAGTTTTGATCTTCAGGAAATGCCATGAGATTAAACCTGCTTGTTTGCAGCAAAGGAAATATGCTTTGTCATCTGTCTTAGTATTTGCTTTTAATACAAGACCCCCAAGCAGTCTTTCTGCATTGATGGGGTAGAGCAAAGCAGGTCATGGCATTTCCCCAGCTTTCTAACAGACACGGACACAAGTGTGACGTGGATGGGCACTGTGAAGGAGTGCACTGACAGTGTGTTGAGTTTTCCAGTGAGGTTTCTTATTCACAAAATGTCGTTTATCCGGTTTTTGCTCACAGTTTATCCTTTGCTGGCCTGTGATACAGTGCTGTGCTGACTGGGTGTGTGCAGATCGTTCCCATGGCTGTCAAAGCTGGGCACGCTCAGCCAGCCTTTGGATTTGTGCGTGCGTTCTTCCAAGCGCGCTGCCCTGTGGTTGTGGAAGTGAGGGCTCTTCCTCTCACCTCGAGCCTGGGAATCTGGCACCTGGGCACCTGCATCTGTCTTATTCTTGAGTTCTGTCTTCTAATAACACTTAAAATTTAGAACTCACAAACATCTTGCCTGTAGCTGTGGGGTAACTTCAGGCTCGAATTCTGTATAACTAGTGCTGGTAATTCATTACACCTCGCTGCCAGGTTCTTCAGTGGCTGAGAAGATGAGCCCGTGAGGTGGCAGGGGTCTTCTGCAGGCGGTTGTGAAGAGCCAGGGGTTGGGACCTAATCAGTTAAACTTACTCTAGAAAAAGCTTTTAAGTTGCTTGTGGTAGCTGCACAGACAAAAAACTGTCTTAAATATTTAACTGAGCAATACTCACCTTCTGCTTGAGATGACTGCACTGATTCTGAAGAACTTTACTTTTTATTAGCATAATTTTTTTTGTTTAATTTTCTGCATCATGAAGTGTGAGTACACAAATTCAGAGCTTCTGTGAAACAAAGTTGTTTATGAGAAGGCAAGTCTCCTGTAAAACTTTATTTTTAAAATAGGTTTTTAGTTGGTTAATTTTTGTGTGGGTAAAGGTTAATGATTTTGTTTTGATCACATGAATAACATATTCCTGCGCAGTGAGGGGTTTTTTTCTGAAACTAATTAACTTTGAAGTGCAACTCATGGTGTGATAGATGCTGTGCTCTTACAACTCAAATCTCTTGTGCCAAAAAAAAAAGAAAAAAACCCCACAAACCAAACCCTTAATAAAAGGAAGAAGCTTTAGATTTTTAAAAGAAGGGAAAATGTTTGCTTAATATAAGCTATGCACTTACCTGCTTCTATTTATTTAGCTGGATATTGTTGCACAACACATAGAAGTGAATAAGTACAAATTATCCAGGTAAAGGTAAGATAAAACGTGATGTTTCTGCTAGTCCTGGGCACCTGAAGCAGGACATGTTTAAGATGCTTCACAGATAATGCATAGTTTGAGGAGCATCATCCTCGGTCCCAAAGAATCTTGTAATAGGGACTGTACATCAAAATTTTTCTCTTCCTTCTTCTTCCCATACTGCTTTTTTCTTCTATTTTCTTTCTTCCCCTGCCCCCCCAATAAGGACTTTTTGGTGTTGTCCAAGTAGGTTTCAAAGTAAGTTGTTGAGAGGAAATGGATATCTCCTCAAATACAGTACACTGGCTAAATGACAGCTGTTGGACCTTCTTCCCTTGGTGACTGTGATGCTACATGTATCTCATTGTAAGAATAAACATAAAAATGCCTTCACAGAACATTAATTGCTTCTGTGTCCCTTAGAGAAGGTGAATTGTGTCTCAAGTGACTCTTTCTAATATTGCTACTAAGTTAGCTCTATGCCTTTAGAAAACAAAGCAAGGAGCCTCTAAAATGACTTGGTTTCATCCCATTTATTTTTAAATAGGAAAAATAGGCAGCCAGCCTGAATTTGGTGTAAGTGATATTTCCTGAGAGCAAATGACTGGTAAATGCAATGACTTCTGGTGAAACAGTATTTACTTACCTTACAGTTTGCAGCAATTACCAGAAAAGACCAGGACAAGAAGTCTGTCACCTCTGTAAATAGATCCAAGGGACACTGGATCTTTGATAAGTAGCTCATTGAAGAGTTTATCCATAGCTTGCTTGTTGAGTTTCCTGAGTAAAGAGACCAGGCAAATGGAGTTTTAAAATAATAATACTAAATATCTTTCTCAAATGTCTGAAAGGAGGCTTGAATGGCTGGTAGAGCTCACAGTGCTTAAGCAGTTGTTCTGCAAAAGCTGTAACAAAAGCTTTTTTCTTATGGTGGTAGTTGAAACGCTGACATTAATATTGACTGTTCCCTATAAAGTTCACAAGAGCTGGCTGTAACTCAAAGGAGGGAATGCCTGTGAGCAGTGAGGAGGCTGTGGTGTATGTAGCGAGCTACGTACGTGTTCCTGCCTTTGTGTTTCTAAAGCGTAAATTAAAGCAGTAATGACACTGCAGTTAAAAGCTGTCATTCCCCTTGCCCGACACAAGCAGTCCACTGCTATACTTTGTACAAACACACTGAAGATTGTGTACTTTGGGAATCAGTGTGGTAAATCACTGAAGTATTTTGTGGATGTCTTTTGGAAAATAATTTATTAAGATATCTCACATTCCATACTTTTATGTGTTATGCTTGGAAAAGAAGTGTCTCTCAAAGAAACCGTAAGGAAAAAGTAGATTTGCTTTCGGTACCAGTGTGTTTGCTTTGACACAACTTCTGTAGGATGCTTCGGTCTGCCACATACATTTCTCCTGAAGTCGTAACCTGGTTTTCTGTGTTCTTTTTGACATCACTTACAGAAGTTCTGTAAAGCAAACTTTTCTGTGCACGGTGGTGTTGATAGCTGCCTTGTGCTGTGTGGTGTGTGTGCAAACCTGTTGCCTAGAAGCAGGAGGAATGTTCTCTCCATGATGTGTACGTATGTTTGTGTTCACTGCTTGCCCGCTGTGGGTTCAGCTGTGTAAGTGTTGCAGAGCAGTAAGTCACGGGTGGCAGTAATGTGCTCTCCTCGCAAACACTGGGGTGACTGAGCTACACACAGAGCTGTTGTGTCTTATGGTACAACTTTGTGTCATTGTTATAGTTTGAGATGTCAAATAAAATGTCATGGTAGCCAACCCAACTTGACAGCATGATGAGAGTCTCCAGGAGACTGCTCTGTCTGGAATAATACGCTGGCAGTTGGAGGACTCAAGCGAGTAGTGACTTGGATACAGAACAGAAATAATAGTTGAGACAGATCAGATGAAGCCAATATGCTATTACCCGAGGGTGTGGGGAGTCTTTCCTACTGCAGTTGTTCAGCTGCTGTGTGTTGGCCCTCCCAGCTTGAGCTAAGGCTTCAGGTAAGAGTTTCTGTAGCACTTGGGTAGCTCCGGAGGGAGTTGTGACTGAGAAAGTCATCCACTCAGTAAGATTCTTGCTATATGACTAAATCAGTGGGTTGTGTATGTATTGGAGGTCTGAAACCTAAAGCTGATGGCAAATAGGAAAATTCCTGGTTTGACCTCTTCTGCAAGGTGCGCAGAGAGAAAGCTTTTCTCCTGTTATCCTGGCAGGAGGTGTTACATTCTGCATGGAGTTACACATTCAAAGCTCCTCTTCATGCAACCTCAGGAAAACGAGTGGGCACTGATTTAGTGACGACTTTCTTAGCTCCGCTCCTCATGTTCACATGGAACAGTCACTTCTCAGTATATGTTTTGTGTTTTGCAGGAAGAATCCCGTTCACTTTCAGCAGTTCAGTCACCCTAATGACGATGACTACCACGAGACAGAGGTTGTAACTGCGGGTAGCGGTGATAACCGGCCTGAGTGTCCGTACGGAGCGGCTTGTTACAGGTGGGAACCACTGTACAAAGCGGCCTTGCTGGTTTTACAGGGGGCTGCTGTTCTCTGAACTGTTACAAATGACAACAGAATAGTGAGTAGTTCTGGATGTGATGTCTCGAGTGCAGCATGTTGTTATGGCTCTTTCTAAGTCTCGCTGCCTTCAGAAAATGGCTGTGGACAGACTGCTACCTGCAAAGTGCCAAGTCTGTGCGAAATGTCTGTGAGTGATTTCGGCTGGTGAACATGAAATCTGTACTTGTGGAACCTATTCATGGCCTAGCGGTCAGCACTTCTTCACTTGGCAACATGCAGAGAACTGTTCTTCTTTAATATAAACAATAGCTTATTCCATGTTGTTCTTGATACATAACTTTTATTTTAAATTTTGATAAATAATTTGTTGAGATTTTACACAAATCTCTGTTTTAATCAGTATTCTAACAAAGCATAATTCAGGTAACAGCAATAAATCCACTTTATGGCTGACTGCAGTTTCTTTTAAGCACTGTTGCTTTTCTACAAAAGATTGTTTTATTCCATTTGTTTCTCGATGCCCAGGTTTTACACTTTTATTTGTTGTCTTTATGTGTTGGCTGATACTTGAAGGGAGCATAATTGAATGATCCAAACGCTGTGCCTTGAGCTAGGATAAAATGGTCTGATTATAGTAGTAAAGCATGGAAATAGGCAATGCTTTTTATTTCAGTGCAGTGTATTTAACAGGAAGCTGTACTTTTTTTTTTTAATTCAGCTAACTATGGCTTCTAATGCACACAGTGTACTTTGGGGCAGCAGTAGCTATGGAATTGTAAATCAACTTGAAGTGTGTGATTTTTTTTTTTCACAAGTTATTTAACATACTTTTTTTTTTCTGTTGAAGAGTAACTATATCCTGTTTCTGAAGAATAAGAAAACATTAATAAGCAACTAGTTTTACAAGGCAGTCTTCACAGCAAGGGTGTTTTGTAAAATATACAAAAACTTTGCAGTTGCAGATATGAATCTCAAGTTTCAAGCAATGTTGCATGATATGTCATTCTTAAATATTGGGCTTTAATTGTTGCTTATTTTCAGAAGCAAAAATTAGGGCGAACTGAGCTGTTTTTCTTCCAAAGTTAGAAGTTTTTAAATTTTCTGCACAAAAATAAATTGGGTTGAAGCTATTTTAACATGCAGCCCTGAGAAAAGCCTGTGACACACTAACAGGACAGGTTAGCACAGGGTAAGTTGGACCAAGTTAAAACATTAGAGCATCACTGGATAACTGAGGGGGGATAAATCAGGGTGTTAATGAACTGGATCACAGCCTGAATCAGGGGAACATGTATTGCAGATCCAAGAGTAAAGTTGACTTTTACATTTTTCTTTCATTGCTTTGATGCTGTTTTCTAGTAGAAGACCTACACACTTGTAAGCTGAGCTTGCTGGATGCAGCAGCATACTGCAGAAATAAATAATCTCTCTGCAGAATCCTTCTGTGGCCGCTCCCTGTGCTCCTTCGAGACAAGCAGTTCTTCCCCAATTCTTTAATTTTCCCAAACTATTTAATTTGTAGCCTTACGTTGCAGAATACAGAAGCTGTGCCTGGATGTGTCAGACCTGTGATGCACTGTGCATGCATGGTACTTAATGCACCAGAAGTTATGTTCTGGTCTCATTTTTTGTAAGAGTAAATAATTGGATCAGTTTTTATTCTGCTGAACAAATGAATCTCATCTTACAGCTTTGGAAACTGTCTCCTCTCTTGGTTTTGATCAGTCAACCATTTTTTTTAATGCTGAAACAGGAGGAACTCTTATTTAACCTGATTTTTTTTCCACCCTACATTCTACAAGCTGAGTCATTGCAGTAAGGTACTGGTCACAGTATTTTATTTTAAAAAGAAATGAAAATTATCTATAAAATATCAGGGAGCTCTGAGCTTGTTAAGTGTGGAAGTAGGTGGCAAATCAAGCTTTTACTATTTTCTTCTTTGCAGGAAGAATCCACAGCACAAGCTAGAATACAAGCACAGTGCTCCTCCAGGTGAGACAAGGTGTTCAGTTCTGGCTCAGAGTGTGCGTGGGGAAAACCCCCCAAACCCAGTGGTGGATCCCGAGAGTTTGGGTTGAAATGCCTCCAGCTTCTCTGGGAGAATGACGCTGCATTTGCAGCTCACCTGGCACTGCCCTGCACCGCTGCCCCTGTGAGGCGGGAGGCCTTGCCCTTCTCTGTTGCTGGGACACTGCAGACGTGCACCGGCTTTTCCAAACGTTGTGCAATGAAGTGAGCTGGGCTGGGCCAGCCACAGGGGCTGTGGGTGCTGTGCTTTGTGTCTTGCAGACTGACAGCAGCGCTGCGTGGCAAGTGCACCTTTCAGGAGTTCAGGAGGTGTTACTGAAAATTAAACGTGGTGTAGTGTGACATTTTATCTGGGTAGATTTGTATCTTAGGATTTCCTACTTACTTGTTATTCTTTTTTCTTTTGATAGGAAACCCTCAGTTAACATTCAATTTTAAACTCTTGTGATGTAATTTATTTTTTTTTTTTGGACCAGTGATTTTCTTACTGCGAGAACAAAATTTTGCATGTACATTCTTTTGAGGCTTGGAGGGAATGTAATTAAAACTGAATCTGAGTTTCTATTGCAAAATTCTCTAGTCTCTGTATTCCAGTAACTAGACTTGTTGAAGAACTCAGGGGGATGTACTGTTTACGTTTTTTCTGTTCTCAAAGGATTCAGAGAGACACTTTGCATTTTTTTGTGTTTTTTTCTTTATTATTGGACTCAAAGACTTTTTTCCACTTGAAATCCCAATGCAATAAACAATACTTCAGAGCAGAACAGTTGTGGAAATATAATGACAATACATTTTACTTTGAAGAATCAGGATAATTACATTATTTGGGAGAAATTACATTTATGGAAACAATGTAAAATACTTAAACACTTTGAAATATTCCAGTTCTCTGCTAAAAAAATCAACAAACAGTATTGATGACATTTGTCTACAGATGGAGTGGTCCATAATTATAAGAACTTTTCATCTGGGTAATCTCAGGAATTATTAAGTAGAAAAAAAGGGGGTTTTGGGGCAGGAGACTAGTTATTATGCTTGTAAATACAGTCACTGCAGTATTTATTTTAATAGATCAGTCTTTTTACGGTGGCAACATCTATGAATAACCTTTATGCTGTGTGTTCCTCTGTCCTGACTAATAACTTTCCTTTCTTTAGTAACTGAAAGAAAAACCCGACGACGAACTTCAAGGAATGGTGAGTATGTTCTGATGTTACGAATGGGCACATCAGCATGGGACACAAATAACCTGTTTTGGTTTTTGGGCATTTGATAGTGCTGGAGATGCTTGATAATACCTATCTGAGGAGAAAGTAGTCATTATTTTAGTAAAACCCTGCTTGCTTTTTTACAATAGTGCTGAAATTGAATTTGTGCCCGGCTTCCTGTCGGAGTATACCTGTACTTCCCTGGAAGCAGACAAGAAAACAAACAAGTGTTTTAAGGAGACACATGTGGCTAAATAGTTTCTTCCTTCCTTACACAGGGGTCATAATAGGGTGAAAGGAAGCAATTAAAAGAATACTGCAAGACAAGCTGTCTAAAGAAGTTTAGGTACATGCTGTGAACAACATCAGTTTCTTGTAAATAGAGGTTTCCAAGTCTTTGATTCCTGCCAATGCAGAGTATTGTGAAAGACTATGAAAGCAGAAGGCAATTTGATCACAAAATGTGAGTTGTGAAGAAGATGGATGGACAGCAGATGAGAAAGCAGTGTGATGGAACAGGCTGACCTGGGAATCGGGCTGCACCCAGCTCAGGGGTTATTGTTTAGCGTTTGTTGTTTCCTTAACCCTCGTTCAGAAGGGCAGCACAGATTATCCAGTGTGGATCCCACACAGGAGGCGAGTCATCTAGCAGGTGCCCTTCTCTCACCTGAAGCTCAGGAAAGAAGCAAATAGAAATTAAAAGCCATGTCAGATTCCAAAGGGTGTGAGTATAAAATGGCCCTGAGTAAGTATGGATGGATAAAGGCAGAAAATCTAGGGTCAAAATTGCCTAGCAATACCTAGAGGCTAAATGGACAGATAGATGTATTTTTTAGGTACAAAAGTAGCAAGAAGACCACTAGGAAAATTGTGTGTGCCACAGGAAAGGAGGGTTATCAGAAGACATTATCTGATACTGTCATCTTCTGATACTGAAGACATGACCAGATGAGGCCTGGTACTGTTTTCCAAGTGCTGGAAGAGAAGCCAGTAAGGAAAATGTTGGAAGTGATCAGACTGGTAAGTGCTGCAGTAGATGTCAAGAGAGAGATGGTACAGCTTTTCATGAAAGTCCTGGAAATAGTCAGGAGCCAAAACAGTCAGATTGGATAGAGTGCTTTAGTAGATTCTCTCTCCTCTTGAGGAGAGAAACCAACTAGATGGCCTCTGGAAGCTCTCCTTCTTTCTGTATTTATAATTCATGAATATATGATATTTTTGTCCCTACAGGAAAAAGGTCTGTGGAGAAAGATAGTGCCAAGGATGATGAACCAAATGAAGATGACCTTAATGACAGCTTTATAGATGATGAGGAAGAGGAGTGTGAACCTACTGATGAGGACTCTGACTGGGAGCCAAGTTCAGAAGACAAGGATAACGAAGATGTTGAAACACTTTTAAAAGAAGCACGTAGATTCGTTAAAACCAAAAAGTAGCTGCATGTAACAACATGACACATGTTCAATCTGGTTGTGTTAAAACATGGAGAGGAACTGCTTCTCCTCAGTGATGTAGGCAGTACAGGAAGGACGAGGGGATTCAGTAATACCTTTCTTTTTCATATATATTATTTTGGTGTTTGGTTTTTTTTTGTTAAGTGGTGGAGCTAGAGGGCTGAGCTCTGAAAGTGGTTGTTTTGTTGGCTTTTCCCCTCACCTATTTCTTTTGCCGTGCCATTGGCGTCTCATGGTTTGAAATACAATTTTAAAGGTTGTTAATGCTTCATCTTCCTGTGTTTGAAAGAAATACTGGCATTAGGAAAACCTTTTTTATATATATACTGTGTTGAATGAAGAGGAGTTACGCTTCACAGCTGTCATATTGCAGGCTGATTCTTGGCCATCACTGGGGAATCTGTCTAGACCATTTTTTAACGTTCTTTTGAGTTAATGCAGTCTGAGACTTCATTAGTCTGCTACTGTCTTTCCTTTTAGGTGTCATTTCTTTGATTCTCTTGATGTACAGTAAATACAGGTTGTCTAAATCACTTGAGAACAGTATCTCAGTGTGTTGAACCACTTGGTTGTCTCAACACCAATTACGGTATATTTGTTCTAACTACAGTAGTACCTCTTTCCATGCCTGTACACCACTGGAGTTGTGTTCAGTTCACAAGAAAGCTCAAGTCTTGATGACTGTATTTTTGCACAATTAAACTTGTAATATACTGTGGGGAAAAAAATGTGTAACTGTCTCTGATTTCTGAAGACTTTGTTGGCAGATCTTGTGTTCAGTGTGTTCACAACTTCCCCGAGCGTTCAGGAAAGAACGTTAAAAAGTTTGGGTATATATGGTATACACTCAAGCTTCTCAGCTGGGTGGCAAAATGTTGTCTGCTTAAAATAAAATGGCCATTGCTGCAAAACGGCATTGGGCTGCTTTTGTGTGCAGGATCATCTTTTGCCAGTTGTGTGTCAAAAACTTCTCAAAAATTGTAGCTATCAAAAATACAAACAATCATGATGGGCAGCTGTTCTGAATTTGCACACATCAGCTTCTGTTGGCCAGTGACTTACTGTTTGCTAACACTATTTCATACAGAAAGAATCTAGTTGGTGTTTTTTAGTGCCTGATGATTTCTCTGGCTGTAACCTTCCTCAAACCAAAGCGTTCTGTATTGTGGCATTATCTTGTGAATGGCTCTTTAAGCTGCTCTCAGGAGCTATGAGCCTTTACTTCGAAAGCAGAAACAGCTTTGTGCCACTGGAGGCTCCCAGTCAGATACGTAATCACAAAAACAGATTTGGAAGTGATTCTTGGTTTTGCATGATAGATGAAGTTTTATTACTGAAACATCAGGACTAAAAAAAATATGCATGACCAAAGCAGCACACTGGGAAAGAAAGCTGTAATTAAGCCGCTCTATACTGGCAGATTGAAGTTTTCTCTGTTCAAGTTTATTTTCCTCTACTTGTATTCTTCCTTAACAGCAAGATATATTTTTATTCTTCTGGAGGGATGAACTTGCAAGTCCAGGATATTGGAATATTGCTCGAAACTACTCTGAGGTACAGATGAGACTACTCAGAAGCTCAGCAGACCCTCAAATGTCACATTGCCCAGTATTTTTTCAGTGAGTCAGGAATGCAGCACAACTCTGTGGGCTGAGTCTAGAGATAGTCCTATCATTAGACTCACTCTGGTTATAGTTTATTCTGTAAGTATTATTAGTGAAATAACAAAAGGCACATTCTGACCATCTATGCTAACTGCCTCCAAAAGGCAGAGCGTAACATTTCACTGTGTAGTATCTGCATCAAATTACCCATGCAATATATGCTTATTAGCTCTGAAAAAAATAGGTGAAATTTTTATATCCCCCACTGCAAAAAAAAAAAAAAAAATCTGAAATGCTGTATTTTAAATGAAGTGAATAAGAAGTGCTTTTCTTCAGCTACCACCTTGGAGGGTACCCAGCTATTTTCATAAGACAGGGCTAAGATGTGCAAGCTCTGTGTTCCTTGGGCAGAGGCACAAACCATAATTTCTCCTTTTAACTAGTGATACCATAAATTTCTTTCAAACTGCCTCTGAATTCCCATAGCACCTCAGCTGTGCTTACTTTGCTTCATTGAAAGCCCACTCCTCTTTGCCTTCAATATGGAGCATGGGAAGAAGTTAATTCCCTTTTTATTTGAAGCAGCCTTTTAGATATTTAGATATAAAAGCCCTTACATAGCTCTCTTCTGCCTTTCTGATGTTAAACAAGTCCCTTCCCCCTGTGATCAATCCTGTGAGACCATGGTCCCTGATCCTTCCTGGTTGTAGTCTCAGGATGCTTTCTAATTGGTGTCTATCATTCCTGAAGGGTGATCCTCAGAAACAGTGTTTCAGATGAGAATTAACAGGAGACCCCAGCCCAGGTGTGATTCTAGGAGCGATTTAACATCAACTGTTAGCTGCTCATGGAAGATCAGGTGAGTGGGTGTGGAGGCTTCTGGAGTCCCTATCCAGTCCATATCCAAAGCTGATGTCTTGCTCCTTTCACTAAGTCCTCTCTTTGTTGTTGCTCTCGCCTCTGGCTGGGGCCGCCGGCGCCCCTCTTCTACCTTCCCCCCCTCCCTCCCGGAACCTCCCTCCATCACTTCCCCCCCCCCCCCCGCGGTTGAGTGCACGCGCGCCTTCGGCAAGGTTCGGGCGGGAACTGCCGGCGCGAGGCGCGGGCGAGCGCTGAGGGTAACGGCCGGCGCGAGGCGCGGGCAGGCGCTGAGGGTAACGGCCGGCGCGAGGCGCGGGCGGGCGCTGAGGGTAACGGCCGGCGCGAGGCGCGGGCGGGCGCTGAGGGTAGAACGGCCGGCGCGAGGCGCGGGCGGGCGCTGAGGGTAACGGCCGGCGCGAGGCGCGGGCGGGCGCTGAGGGTAACGGCCGGCGCGAAGCGCGGGCGGGTGCTGAGGGTGGAACTGCCGGCGCGAGGCGCGGGCGGGAGCTGACGGCAACGGCCGGCGCGAGGCGCGGGCGGGCGCTGAGGGTAGAACGGCCGGCGCGAGGCGCGGGCGGGTGCTGAGGGTAGAACTGCCGGCGCGAGGCGCGGGCAGGCGCTGAGGGTAACGGCCGGCGCGAGGCGCGGGCGGGCGCTGAGGGTAGAACGGCCGGCGCGAGGCGCGGGCGGGCGCTGAGGGTAGAACGGCCGGCGCGAAGTGCGGGCGGGCGCTGAGGGTAACGGCCGGCGCGAGGCGCGGGCAGGCGCTGAGGGTAGAACTGCCGGCGCGAGGCGCGGGCGGGCGCTGAGGGCAACGGCCGGCGCGAGGCGCGGGCGGGCGCTGAGGGCAACGGCCGGCGCGAGGCGCGGGCGGGAGCTGAGGGTAGAACGGCCGGCGCGAGGCGCGGGCGGGCGCTGAGGGTAACGGCTGGCGCGAGGCGCGGGCAGGCGCTGAGGGTAGAACTGCCGGCGCGAGGCGCGGGCGGGCGCTGAGGGCAACGGCCGGCGCGAGGCGCGGGCGGGCGCTGAGGGCAACGGCCGGCGCGAGGCGCGGGCGGGAGCTGAGGGTAGAACGGCCGGCGCGAGGCGCGGGCGGGCGCTGAGGGTAACGGCTGGCGCGAGGCGCGGGCGGGCGCTGAGGGTAGAACGGCCGGCGCGAGGCGCGGGCGGGCGCTGAGGGTAACGGCCGGCGCGAAGCGCGGGCGGGTGCTGAGGGTGGAACTGCCGGCGCGAAGCGCGAGCGGGCGCTGAGGGTAACGGCCGGCGCGAGGCGCGAGCGGGCGCTGAGGGTAACGGCCGGCGCGAGGCGCGGGCGGGCGCTGAGGGTGGAACTGCCGGCGCGAAGCGCGGGCGGGCGCTGAGGGTAGAACGGCCGGCGCGAAGCGCGGGCGGGCGCTGAGGGTGGAACTGCCGGAGCAGCGCCGTCCGATGGAGGAGGAGGAGAAGGCGGCAGAAGCCGAAGTTTCCAGGGAGGACGGCCGGCGGAACGGACACCTTATCCGAGCGAGGTACTGGCATGGGGAGAAGCCGCTGTCCTCCGGGGAACAGGCGGCAGGCAGCCTTCCTCGAGGTGCGGGGACTCTGCCCAAGCCTGCCTTCAGGCACCAAGCGTGCTTCAGGCAGTGGAACATGAGTGTGACAGTGGGTGTTTGAAGTGTGAGCAGTTGGGAGGCAGAGTACTGGAGTGGGAGGCTGGGGACTTAATGTGCTGCCTGTTTCCACCTCAAAAGTGATGGTTCCCCCTCCTCCCCCCACCCCCCCCCGACATCCCTTAGTATTTGAAAACTGACAGCGTCGTTTTAGTGTTGAAACAAGAGGGTGTAAGAAGGTTCCTAAATTTAAACATATTCAAAACATGTTCTTCAGACAGAATGATTTGTGGTGGAATAAATGAAGCCTGGCCCATGCACTGAGCTAAACTGGGGGCAGTGGGGGGCAGAAACCAGTAAGGGCTTTGTGCTCAGGGAGCTCTAGTCTTCCTGTGCTGGACATGGGGAGAAGGGTATGTAAATCACCCCTGAGCAGGAGCTACCTGACCATGCTGAATTCTGTCATTGCCCAGATTTGTGGTGCTTGACTGAAAAGGTGATGTGGATTCATGTTGTCAGAGTAGTGTCACAAGTGTGCCTCTGCTTGTGGTGTGGGTGCTTGTTGCTCTTCAATCCCTCCTGCTTGCAGGAGGAGGAGGTGACTCAGTTTGAGAACCCCCCGTGCCCTCATGTGCATGAAAGTCTCGTACAGTCTATTCTAAAGTGCACTGGCTTGCTTATTGGTTTCCTTCCGAGTATCCATTTGCAGAATTTGCTGGATTCTGGTGTTTGGTAGCCCAGAAATGAAAATCTCTGCTGTATTTTTCTTGTGGTGCGGACTGTAGTAATACAGCTTGTCTCTTGCAGCATCTTCTGATGAGCTTTGAACGAAGATGAGGAGACTAGAGCAGAGGGGTCACCAAGTCAGCTTCTCTACTAATTACAGCTGGGACCAGTTTTTAGGTGACTTTCTAGCCTCAAGTAAGTTTCATTAATCAGGTAAGAAACTCAAGTTGTAAAGAAGAGTATTCTGAAGGTGAAAAGTGGAACTGAATAAAAATTTGGTAGAAATGAATGCCTCACTTAGCTGACACCTAGTCCAGATTTCTCAACCTAGTTTAGTGGTACATTGTGTTCATGCTCTTACCCTGCTGCTGCTGCTGCCTGTCACGCATAAGATTTTGTTGCATGGCTTTGGTTTAGCAGCCATTTAGGATTTATTAATATTTTTGAGATAGATCACATGATTAGGTTTTATAATTATTAGCGGCACTTAATCATCAGCCAGTCTTACAGAATGATTGAATGGAATTTGTTACAGTCAAAATAGTGACAAAGATTTGAGAATTGCAAGGGTCACCTGAAGCTTAGAGCAGGGTTGCACACACAGAAGTAAATCAAATCACATGTACAGACAGGCAGACAAACAATTCTGAATCAGATTGCATACAGACAGACGGGCAAATGGTTCTGAACCAAATTGCACACACACACACACATGTACAGAGGTTAACCTACGATTAAAATTCCCTTTTTTGTGAGTTTCATGAATTATTCACTTCTGTGTGCCAGCATTCATCAATGGGCGGTTGGTGAACCTTGTGAAATCAGGCCTTTGGTCCTCATGAAATTGTTGATGGACAATCTTTCAATCCTTGTGAAATGTACCCCGAGAGGTGTCCTGGGTGCTCAAGGGGAGATATGGGGTCACACAGCCTTCTCCAATCCCGGAGAGCTCAAAAGGTTTCCCCTTTGGATCGCTATTTATAGGATCTTGAGATGATTTGTGTTGGTCAGTGCTCTTCATTCTGGGCACAGTTTGTGCTGAGTCATTCTGGTAGACAGTTCGGGCAGCAGGTGGCCCAGATGTGGCTAGGGGGTGCCTGGCCACCCCAGCTCCAGATTACTGCACTTGTGACCAAGGTAACAGCCCAATGGAACTTTTTCCCAAAGCCTATATAGCTTATCCTGATGTGCCCTTCAGGCAGCAGATGGCCCACGTGTGGCCAGAGAGTGCCTGATGCCCAAGTCTCTGCACTTCAAGATAACAGCACCATGGGGCTTATCTTGAAATCTGAGAGAGGCTGGGTGGCTGCATCACCCCATTCCACACTATCACCGAAGTCAGTCTGTCTCCCATAGAATGTTGATGTGGTCACCTCTTGCCACTGTGCCTGTAAATAGACAATTCTGCATTCCAGATAAAATTTGGGGGAAATTTTGTCTGATGTTTAGTCAACCTCCATAACTATGAGATTTCATTAAATGAGGTTAGACATTACATTGGGATGGGGGTGGTGGTCCTTGCAATAGCATGACTTGTTAAGACACTGCAAACTCTTGATTTATAAAACAATGTTTAACAATAAACATAATATAGCAGGGTGCACCTTTAGGTTCAGCACTCCAGTTGTTGATGGAGACCACCCAAACAGGACTGCCCACCACTGATGTTCACAATCCCTTCAAAATCTTTTCAGTACTCAATGTATTTCTTCACTATCATAATGGACTGTAAGAAGAACAAAACCAGGACACATTCCAATAGGAGTTAGTTGCAGATTGTGATAAAGCAAGTAATCAAAAGACAAATCTTCATGAGTAGTTATGGGGACAGAAATCACAACCAGTGACCACAGAAAAGTTACACATGCAGAGATTGGAGTGGTTGGTTATGTTGGGAACAAAATAATCTATTAACAAGGACACACACAAGGTTCTCGTGCAAACACATCCCTTTCCAATATACATAATTATAGTTTTAGGATCGTCATTGTGGTGTATTTCAAAGTGGCAAATATTTTGTTCTGTATACAAACGGATATCTTGACCTTTATCTGTATAACTTTTGCAAATAAAACCTTTTGGTTCCAGTACAGCGCGTGCACTCACATCAACTGTTTACCATTTACCTCCTTCTGACGAGCCTTGCAAAATCGTGTCACCCCAGAGCAGCCTATCACCATGTCACCCCGGAGGAGCCCATCATCGCACCATGCTGAAGGTAGGTCCTTCACTGCGCTGCGCCACCCCAGATAACTTTTTCATTGCGCTGCCCTGGGGAAGCCCACGATTGCGCCGTGCAGGAGGAGCTGCTCCATCATCACGTCACGCTGGAGGCAAGTCCTTCGTTGTGCTGTGCCATCCCACAGGATTTCTTCCTCATTCCACGCCCTGGACAAGCCCATCTTTGCACCGCGCCGGTGGAGCCCGTCGTCATGCCACCGCGGTGGAGAACTTCGTCACAGTATGCTGGAAGAACCGTTCATCATGCTGCACCCGAGGGGCCGTTCTCAGCACGCTGCACCAGAGGAGCTGTTCGTCACGCCACGCCAGAGGAGGTGTACATCGTGTCACCCCAGAGGACCCTGTCATCACGTTGTGATGGAGGAGCCCAAGGTCACGCTGTGCCGAAGGTAAGGCCGTCAGGGTGCCTGGCCACCGCAGAGGATTTGTTCGTCACGTCACACCGGAGGAGCCGCTCATTGCACTGCGCCGGAGGCAGCTTTCATTGTGCTGGCCTGGAGCAGCCCTTCATCATTCCATGCCTGAGGAGCCAGGGGTTGTGCCAGAGGAGCCCATCACCACCGTGGAGAAGCTGATGATGTCAGCAAGCCAGGAAAGCTGTTGATGATGCTGTGCACGAGGAGCCCATCATTCTGTCACCCCAGAGGATCCTGTGGTCACGCCGCACTGGAGGTCTGCCCTTCATCGCCCCACGCTGCCCTGTAGGATTTCTTGATGGCGTCTCTCCCGAGGGGCCCATCATGGTGTCACCTTGGAGGAGCCCATCATCACACCATGCTGGAGGCAAGTCCTTCATTGCGCTGTGCCACCCGAGAGGATTTCTTCATCACGTTGCCCCAGAGGAGCCCATCGTTGGACCCTGCCAGAGGAGGCCATCATCACGCTGTCCCAGAGAAGCTCTTTATCGCGCTTTGCCGGAAGAGCAGTTGATCGTGCCGTGCCCAAGGAGCCTGTCATCACGTGGCCCCAGAGGACTCTTACTGTCGGACTGTGATGGAGGAGGCCATCGTGACGCTGCGCCGAAGGGAAGCCTGTCATCGTGCCCTGGCACCTCGGAGGATTTCTTCATTGTGTCGCCCCGGGAGGAGCTGTTAATTACACTGCACCGCGCCGGATGAGCCCCTCATCGGGCTATGCCAGGGGAGCCAGTCATTGCGCTGGAGGATCCCATCAGGGCTCCGCCGTGGAGAAGCCCATCATGGCAGCACACTGGATGAGCTGGAGAAAAACACTTAGTACGTTTCCCTGGAGGAGCTCTTCGTCCTGTCATTCTGGAGGAGCCCTTCATTGCCCTGCAGCGGAGTGGTTCTTGATCGTGCCATGCCAGAGGAGCCCATCATTGTGTCACCCCAGAAGAGTCCATCATTATGCTGTTCCAGAAGAGCTGTTCATCATGCTGCGCTAGAAGAGACCATGGTTGCACCCCACCAGAGGAGCCAATCGTTGCCTATCACCGGAGGAGCCCCTCCGTGCTTGTCACTGGAGGGACCCTTAATGGCGCTGCACTGGAGCAGACCTCCATGGCACCATGCAGAAGAGCTGTTCATCGCCCCGTGCCCAAGTTGCCGATCCACAGTAATGTGTAGAAGTTTCATACACTCAGTGTGGTTTTCATTTTGGCGTGCTAGTGAAATAAAGTCTTATGTTGTTCGCTTTAAAGATGGAATCTGTCAATCCTCACCTTCCTTTCTTTGTACTTCACTGTTGTCTGTAAAAGGTAATGTTATTGTGTAGCACTACTGCAGGTAAATGTAGAGATTTGGTGGGATGTCAAGTGCAACTTTGTGAGAACCTAAATAAGCTTTAACCCATGTCCACCGCGCTGTACACAAATGCCATATTTTGTGGCTGTCAGTTTTAAATGTAATCATGAGTCCTCATCTACGGAGAATTCCGTCCATCACGCTGTCCCGGGGCAGCCCATCGTTGCAGCGTGCCAGAGAAAGCCATCATCTCGCCGCGCTGGAGGCCGTTGTGCTGCGCCAGCCCACAGGATTTCTTCATTGTGCCGCGGCCCAGAGGAGCCCATCATTGCGCCACACCAGAGAATTGCGTCATCGTGCCGCCCCGGAGGAGAACTTCATCACAGTATGCCGGCAGAACCGTTCGCTCATGGTGCCGCACCCGAGGAGCCAGTCATCATGGCACTCCTGAGGAGCTGTTCATCACAGCGTGCCGGAGGTGCCGCTCGTTCGTCACGTCGCCCCAGAGGACCCTGTCATCACGTTGTGATGGAGGAGCCGATGGTAACGCTGCACAGGAGGGAAGCCCGTCATGGTGCCCGGGTACCACAGAGGATTTCTGCATGGCATCACGCCAGAGCCGCTCCATCATCACGTCACGCTGGAGGCAAGTCCTTCATTGTGCTGTCCCATCCCACAGGATTTCTTCCTCGTGCCACGCTGTGGATGAGCCCATCGTTGCACCGTGCCGGAGGAGCCTGTCCTGCTGCCGCTGCGATGGAGAACCTCATCACAGTATGCTGGAAGGACCATTCATCACGCTACACCCGAGGGGCCATTCTCAGCACGCCGCACCAGAGGAGATGTTCATCACGCTGCGCCAGAGGAGGTGTACGTCGTGCTGCCCCAGAGGACCCTGTCATCACGTTGTGATGGAGGAGCCCAAGGTCACCCTGTGCCAAAGGTAAGGCCGTCAGGGTGCCTGGCCACCGCAGAGGATTTCTTTGTCACGTCACACCGGAGGAGCCGTTCATTGCACTGCGCCGGAGGCAGCTTTCATTGTGCTGGCCTGGAGCAGCCCTTCATCATTCCATGCCTGAGGAGCCTGAGGAGCCAGGGGTTGCATCAGGTGAGCCCATCACCACCGTGGAGAAGCTGATGATGTCAGCAAGCCAGGAGGGCTGTTGATGACGCCGTGCCCAAGGAGCCCATCATTCTGTCACCCCAGAGGATCCTGTGGTCACACCGCACTGGAGGTCTGCCCTTCATCACCCCACGCTGCCCCGTAGGATTTCTTGATTGTGTCACCCCAGAGCAGCCTATTGGTACGTCACCCTGGAAGGAGCCCATCATCACACCATGCTGAAGGTAGGTCCCTCATTGCACTGCGTCGCCCCAGATAACTTTTTCATTGCGCTGCCCTGGGGAAGCCCATGATTGCGCCATGCAAGAGGAGCTGCTCCATCATCACGTCACGCTGGAGGGAAGTCCTTCGTTGTGCTGTGCCATCCCACAGGATTTCTTCCTCATTCCACGCCCTGGACAAGCCCATCTTTGCACCGCGCTGGAGGAGCCCGTCGTCATACCGCCGCGGAGGAGAACTTCGTCACAGTGTGCTGGAAGAACCGTTCATCGTGCTGCACCTGAGGGGCCGTCCTCAGCACTCCATGCCTGAGGAGCTGTTCGTCACGCCGCGCTAGAGGAGCTGTACATCATGTCACCCCAGAGGACCCTGTCATCATGTTGTGATGGAGGAGCCCAAGGTCACGCTGTGCCGAAGGTAAGGCCGTCAGGGTGCCTGGCCACCGCAGAGGATTTGTTCGTCACGTCACACCGGAGGAGCCGCTCATTGCACTGCGCCGGAGGCAGCTTTCATTGTGCTGGCCTGGAGCAACCCTTCATCACCCCACGCCTGAGGAGCCAGGGGTTGTGCCAGTGGATCCCATCACCACCGTGGAGAAGCTGATGATGTCAGCAAGCCAGGAAAGCTGTTGATGATGCTGTGCCCAAGGAGCCCATCATTCTGTCACCCCAGAGGATCCTGTGGTCACGCCGCACTGCAGGTCTGCCCTTCATAGCCCTACACTACCCCCATTTTGGAAGCATGTTCCAATCACCCAGTGAGGGTCACAGCCCTGCCAACAGAGGGAGTGAGGGAGAATGGAGACATCAGAGGTGTTGTGTAAGTGACTAGATGCCCAAATATCTAAAGCTGAAGCATGTTACTATTTGTTGGTGGTATGGGAATCTTGGGAATATCTGCATGGCCCCGTCACCAAACTTGCTGAGCTTGCACAGTTTTCCTGGCTGTTCAGGAGGTGTGTTATGTGCTGCAGAGGCAGCAGCTGGAGGGTGCTGTTGCCACAGGAAAGGCTGCCAAGCTGAACGAAGGAGAAGCACAGTTAAGACTGAGCTCTTGAGTGAGTCAGTCAGTCCTCAGGGGAATTTCATGTCCTGGCTATTGTGACCCACCCTGGCCTGTGGTCTTGCGGGTCATCCGCCTTTGGTCGAGGGACAATACTTGGAGTTTCTTTTCCAGCTATTGCTTTATTAAAATACACGCTTTATTTTCTCGGTGCCTGTTGCTGAGAATAATTGCTTTTTCTTTTAATCCTTTCAGCCATTTGGGGTCACCATTTTAGTTTCCAGTTATACCTGTATTTTTGTTTTTTAGAGCGCCATTGTGAAGGAGCAGGGACTGGTTTTTACCTTTGGTTGTCCCTGGAGGAGCTGCTGCAGAAGAAAGCAAGCCTATGGTTTTGGGAGCTGTGCCACAGGAGAACAGCTGAGCGGGAATCCCGTGTGATTCCACCATGGTTTTGCTTTTGACAGTAAAAATTGGAGCAAGCCACAACTAAGATATTGTGGCATCTAGTTTATTCACTGCATGGTTATCTAAACCCTGCTAGCAGTGCTCAGGGGGATGCCTCACCCGCACCTGCTCATCTTCCTTGACACATCCCACAGCTCCTGCATGATCAAGTCCTTACTGCTGCTGTGCCACTGGAGCTAAAGTGGGCAGCTGGTGGCTGTGGAGGTGTTGCTGCAGTTTTTACTTCAGGTAGGTAAGAGCTTGTTCTGGAAGGGGGCTTCACTGTGACAGATGTTGTCTTCTTCTCAGTTTGTGCTTTTCTTTCTCTGTTTTATCGTGGCTCTTGTGAGCAGAACTCCAGGTAGGTACAGTCCATGTTCAATTCCCTCACTAAATGTTACCATTCAATGTAAGTGAGAAAGTGTTTCTGCAGGGAGGGGCTGGGCAGAAGGCAGTACAGTAGCCCCCACCTGACAAGGAGCCAAGGGAGCACCTATCTGTGGAGCACCGCTTGACACCCGCACTCCCTAGCCTGAGTTGTTTGGGTACAAAAAAGCCTTTCAACTCTTTTTTCCCTGTACAGCTCATTTAAGCTATAGGGATTGTGGGATCTGGCCCCTTCCCCTCAGCTGCTCTGGTTGAACTGTGGCCTGCCTGCTCCCCCCGGCCCGAGGGAACCACTCAGGTCAGGGCCTGTCCCTGCTTCACACTTCTGCACTTAAAGGGAGTTTTTATTTTCCATTTAAGTGCAGTCATAGGTGGCTGGCAGGCCCTGGCCGATGAAGGAGCCCTACACTGTCACTCCCTAGACAAAATGAGCTCTGTGGGGACAGAAAAGCTCCGTGGAGTTTCTGTCCCCATGCAAGGGCCTTGCGCTTGCTGCCCTGGGCCCCTGGTTGCTGGAGGTCAGTTTAGGAGCAGGCATTGGTCTCTGAAAGTGAAGCCTGTGATCAGTTTTGAGGTGTCTGGGGTTGGTGGAAGCCAAGGGCAATGTGACTGTTTGGCTTCTCTGATGGGGGAACACGGAACCACCACGCTTCCTCAGTGGGAATGCCCCTCTTTCTGGGGATGCTACTTGCAACAAATGCAGTTGAGGGAAAAGCACAGGTTTTTCTCCCTGTCCAGTGGTTCAGGCTGAAACACTGCTTTGCTGCTAGGAAGATCTCTAAATGTCAAAATACAGCAATGTTGTGGACCCCAAACCCTATACCTGCTGTAGGGGCTGTGGCAGCTGCTGCTTTGCTACTCTTTGCAGGGTCAGGGATGCGGTGATAGCTGAGAACGCTGTGCAGGCCAGACCAGAAGAGCTCTTTTGGAGCTCTCAACATGATTTCCAGAATATTAAAGCAATTCTTTCCTCTAATTTTTTGCTCGGTACTATGTTGCTTGGTGGGGTTTGAGTTTGTTTTTGTTTTTTTTTTAAATAACTCAGCCTGAGGTGGATTTCCAGGTGTGGAAAATTGTGGGTTGTTTGGCTTTGTTGCACCAAGAAAAGTCTAGGAAAAATAGGTGGAAAGAGTATCAGGACACTACTAACAGGTAATATTGGTGACTAATCCACTTATTGGGGATTTCAGGTTTCAGGAGATAAATATGGGTGCATGGTTTCAGAAGAAATGACAAGATTAAGCCTCTTGGTGAATAAACACTGCAATTCTCTGGTCCTTTAAATTTCTTTGACAGACTGTGAAACAAATGGATTTAGTACTTATCCCTATTCAAAAATGTCATTTTGAAGAATGATTTCAGTAATTGTTTTGCCTAACAGAGCAAATTATCAGAGATTCTCTTGAACATGTATTTTTTAAGAGCAGCTAATGATGAGAGGATTTGAGCACTTTAATGGATTTCAATATCCTTTTGTCATTAAATTTAATTGGTCAGCCTGGTGTTTTTTCTTTAGCATAAATGGTATAATTCACATTAGTCACTTGGGTAGGAAAATTATAGCTGAGGGAAAAATATAAAAAAGAATTCACAATGGTGATACTGACTCCATGTTTATTGTTTAATTAGCAGGATGTACTGCTCACTTTAAATTCACAAATAGACAAATTATTTACAAAAGCCATTTACTCCAAAAGTAGGTGGAACCACATAACTTTTAAACAGGAAGCATTTGTCTTTGCAATATAAAAGACTTGATTTCACTACACAAAAGTCCATGGTGCCTTATGCGTAGTTTAAATGAGTAGGTATTACTGCTGCTGTCACCTGCTTTATCACAATTATCACTTCAGAAACACTTGTCCTGGAATTGCACAAAATCAGAATAGGAAAAACAGCACTGGGGGAGGCAATGCAGAGTTTGTCTTGAGTTGTCTCACAGTAATGAGCTACTCAACCAGACTGGCTTGGTGAAGCCTAGACTCTGTCTCCATTGCTTGCAGAAGGACAGATCATCTCCAGATCTCTGCTGTTTTGGCCCTACTTGTACATTCTTTTGAAGGCGTACACAGACTTACTGAGATGTCTGGGCCTGCCAGGATCAGCAGGGTGGATTTTTTCCCACTAACATGCTATTCCTTTGTGTGGGTCCCACTGAAAAACAAGTTGAAACACATGAAATTCCATCTGAACAGAAGTTACTGTGAGGGCTGGTGAACACTGGCATAGGTGGTCCGCAGAGGCTGTGGAGTCTCCATCCCTGGAGTCAGTCAAAGCCTGACTGGACACAGTCCTGGGCATCCCATTCTAGCTGGCCCTGCTTGAGCAGAAGGGTGGACTAGTCAATCTGGAGATGTTGTTGCCCACCTCTACGATTTTGTGATTGATTCTGTGAAGAGCTCAGCGACTCAGGGCAGCAGAAGCTGGCTGTAGGGTACCTGGAGGTGAGAGAAGGGATCAGGTCCCTTCAATGTGTAGCTGTGCCATTTCCAAATATGTAGTAAACAGAGTAACACTCTACATAAAACTACAGAGTAGAATGTTGACAAAATATTCTTAAACAAGGTGTCACGGGAGGAGACTTGAGGTTTTCACTAGACTGTGAAGCAGTTGTTTAGCTTTTGTGGAGAATGTGCATTTCATAAGAGCATGCTGCACGTTGGACAGTAGAAAGCTGGTGGTCTGTAGACTTCAAGGATCTTCATCATACGGGGTAAACTGAGAGCATAAAGGGTGACGTGAAGCAAAACGGGCTTTTTTTCCCATCCTTCCTCTTGTGGGCAGAAGGAAAAGGACACCAAATAGCTTAAAGTTACAAACTATAAGCTCAAAGAGATTAAGAGGTTCATTTTAAGAAGAAACAAAGAGGCATCATTACTAGGATCAGCAATCAATTCTTCCATGTTTGTAGTATGTTTGAATGCATTCACAGACTTTTTTTGTTCACCTTAAATTTTAAACAACTCTAAAATTCGTGCCCACATCCCAAATTTACAGATAGGTGAACTGAAGCACAGCATCAGTCTGAGTCACAGGATTATACAGCAGTCCACTGAAAAGAGTTCTTGTGGAAATGCATAGTAGACTGCTTTTTGAGGGCTCTCACCGATGGTGAGCATTCCCCCAGACAAGGGAGAAGCTTCTGAGGAGGCATGATTTCCTCTTTGCCCCCTCTCCACAATATGTGAGATTAGAACTGCAGAAAGTTTATTTCAGTTTTATGCAGTCTACCTCCTCTGTGACCGGCATCGCGCTTGTTCTCAGGTCTAAATCTGTGCTAGATTTGCTTCCATTGTACGTTGATCTCCATCTGAGCAGCATGATCTTCTTGAAATACTTCATGGTGTTATTTTTTACAGTTACAAAACATATGGTGTTTATCATGCTGTTACTCATAGCGATGCATTCCACTATGTAAAAAGCAGTAAGATAATGCTTCTCTTTCACAAAGATGGTGGGGAAAAAGTCACGGACAATTGTGAAGCCATAGAAAGGTGCCCAGCAGAGAACATAGGCAGTCAGGATGCACATCAGTACCATAACAGTTTTTCTTCTGCATCGAAGCCTTTTTCTGATCTGTTCTGTCTGGAATCCCGGTACGGTTTTAAACCAGAGCTCCCGAGAGATCCTGGCGTAACACAAGGTCATCGTAATCACAGGTGCAACGAATTCAATGCCAACAATGAAGAGGAAGTATGATTTGTAGTACATCTGCTGGTCAACTGGCCAGATTTGACCACAGAAAATTTTTTCCTGGTTTTTCACTATGAATAACACTGTTTCAGTAGCGAAGTATGCAGATGGGATAGCTACAAGTATGGAGACAATCCAGACCAAGGCAATTAGGAAGGTTGCTGTTTGATAATTCATGCGTGGTTTCAGTGGGTGAACAATGGCCAGATACCTGGAACAGACAAATACATTAAAAATTAAGTCTGAAAACACTGTTAGTCAGAACACACTTCAAAATATAAGCAGACAGAATTAGGCAGAAGGAAATGGCTGGTGTTCTTAAGGAGGGAGCCTGACAAACTTGTCTGTGAGGAGAGTTAAGAAAATTTTCCAAAATAGCAGCCTAGAGCCGAGTTCCCAAATCTAGGCAGAAACTCTGGAGCAAGAGAAAACCTGAGCATGCAGTAGGGTGTATGAGGATGGTTTTAAGATCTCAGTCTTAAACTGTGATTTTGTATCACAGACTTCTGTTTTAACATGGATCACATGTCTGGGAATTACAGAAAGATGATGGGAAGAGGAGAAAGAGATGAAATATTCCTATTACAGACAGATCGGTTTGCCAGACCTAGCACAACATGCAGGTGATGTCATATCCAGGATGTGCTATGATACAGCATCTGGAAATTCTGTGATGGACGGCACACGTTCAAGCTAGAGTTTGGAACATGCAGTAGCAGGCACCTATTCAGGTGTACAAACGTGTAGAAGCAGGAAAAATGTTTTTCCTAGGCAGAGAACTATTTAAATATGCTTTTTTTACCATAAGGTCCAACATATTTAACAATGTTTTTATTTGGTTATTCCATGGGATGCAAAGAGCTGAAGCTGATGCTAATGAATAGTTACAGATGAGCATGTTTTCAAGCCACCAGCAGAGGACTGTGCATCCACTTTCTGCCCATGCAAATTATTGTTTCCTCTGCTGGAAGTTACTATTGCTAATGAATCTTAAATATACTGTGTTAAGTCATATGCCAAATCATAAAAACTTGAGTTAGGTGTTTGCACTCCTTGTGACGCTGCAAGGTGCACTGTAGTGTTTGTGATAGTTGCACTGGGCGAGCCTTTCGCCAGCAGCCAACACAGCCACTCACCCACTCCCCCACACCCCAGGGGATAGGGGAGAGGACTGGGGGGCAAGGGTAAGGAGACTCCTAGGGTGAGCTAAAGAACAATTTAATAATAGACATAAATATCAGTGCTCTCATAACAAATCCTAGGCTGAAAGCAAAACACAGCACTTTTCTAACTACCAAAAAGAAACCCAGCTCTATTCCAGCTAAAAACCAGGACTGTTTCACAAAGAAGTGTGGAGGAATGGAAGTACATTACTTGCAAGATCCATTAATTGCCCTTGATTCAGTTAAAAGGGGGCTAGGACCGAATGGCATTAATTCTGGGGGTTTTGTTTGCTTGGAGCTTGAGAGGGTTGATTTTTTAAGAAGCTACAGATATAAGAAGGGCTTATATTAGAGTACAGTCCCAGAAAGATTGGGATATTTCTGCTAAAAGGAGATTTTTATCAGAGACACGCCAGAGCTGCCAGTAAAATTGTATTTAACACAAAGGATTGTTTCAAACAGTGGAATTTCTCATTCATTCAGAGGCTTTTCTGTCCATACATATTCTATACATAGATAGCATCCACAGAATATATTAGTTCTAAATTAAAATGGAAAGTCAGCGGTGCTTTTCATCAGCTGGATCTTGGAAGCAGATGAATTGTTCATTGCTCTTGATAGTGCAGGCTAGATGTCAAGGGACAGCAGAATTACTCAGCCTCATTGTGGAGCTGATCCATGAGTATTTTTGGATGAGGTCCTGTGGAAACAAAGTTGCAGGATAATGCATTGGTGAGTGTGTGTACCTGCTCAGCAGAACATTTGGCTGTACGGGGTCAATCTCTTCGAGAGAGTCAGGAGGGAGCTTTTGTGGTGGGATTCCGGATTGTCATTGCTTACCACACTTGGGCTGTTACTGTGGGGTGGTCCTGGAGCACGTGAACTGAGTTCTGGTGAAACTGCCCTGGAAGATGTGCTCCCAAAGTGTACATAAAACACACCAAGTGCTCATGGGCATTCAGTCCGGGGAACCCAGCTAACGCTAAACTCCCCGACGTATTTACAGCATGGACGTTGGACCTTTAGTGCGAACTCTTGCTCTTCAGATCCTCTCCTTTCACATTGCATTATTTTCTAGTGTAGATGTGGCCTTCCTGCATTTCATGTGAATAGACATCAAGGAAGATGAGAGAGAGCCCTGCAAGAGGGAAATCCTGTAGGACAGGCTTACCTTCTCGTCACAGGTGAGCTCTTCTAAATGATGTAAACATGGGAAGACTTTTGTTAGCAGCCCATTCTTTTTAGTGACTGAAGTCAACAACCCCCATGACATAACCAACATGGAATGGTTTATTGTTAAATAAATGAGGTTTCTCTCTGTTTAACGAGTAAAAAGCTCATAAAAAAAGGCAATGAAACCAAAACAGTGTGTTCTTACAACAAACTTCAGTGATTAATCGTTTCCAGGGTTGTTTTTAAAGATGCCTGGGGAGATATGCTACAAATCTTCCGATTTCTTAGCAGGCATAAGGGCTCAGTGACCCGTATTACTTCATCAACCTGGGATGTACTAACAAAGCTTAGAACTTTCCAATAAATTTTTTTAGAAGTTGAAAAAGATAAATAATAGAAAATGGTAACGCATACATTATAGTGTTTAGAAACTTATCTCTGAGTCCTCAGCTGCTGTTCAAAGGTTATTTTGTTAGACAATTGTTAAGGATTTGTTTCCTAGGATTTGGTTGTCTTTTCCCCCACGCCAGGCAAAACATCTCTGAACTTCCCCAGACTTCTGTTGACGTCAGTAACAGCTGAATCAGCTGTGCACAAGCTGTATCTGTACAACCATCAGTGGGGTTAACTGCTCCTGAGCTGTCTTTTGAATCAGGTACCAAAACCTATGCAACATTAGACTAGAGCATAAAATGTCACATGAGAGAAACTGGGCGGGGGGGGAGGGAGGGGGAAAGGAAGAGGGGTGGGAATCAAACAGTGTGTATATGCAGAGGGTATACAGAGATGTATATTGTGTTTGCACACAAAAGGTGACTTGTTGTGATGGCCTTTCTGTAAAGAGTTTACTCTGCATGTCTCTGGCTTTCTGTGAGTTAGTCATGTCAGACTTAGGTTAGCACGAAGCTGATCCTCAGCACCTGGGTCCGTCAGAGTCTGCAGTACACGAGGCTGAGAGAACAGGAGCCATAAGAAAGCATACAGTTAAATTGTATTGTTAAAATTCATGGAGTGAGAGGCAGGCATAGAAATATCTCAAGGCTGCAGCATAAAGCAGGTAATATAGCAAGTGGAGGTCATAATGTTCTGCTTACCCCATTATGAAGGGTGTAGGAAGATCTCTGCTAAACTGGGTTGGTATAGCATTTTAGAATTTTCTGGACAGTGCCATAAATATGAGTGCTACAAATTACCTGTGGGTCTTTACCAAGTCTTTCCTGGCTTGCCACTGTGCCATCCTCAGGTGTGCAAAGGGAGAAGGGAGTAAGAGAGGAGAGTATCTTAATGGAGAGGAGAGTGCTGGCCACACTCACCAGGCACCCACTTCTGGGTTGGAGCACCCAGCTAAGACGTCAGTACTGTCGAATGGTTAATGTAATGATTGCAAATGGTTAATTTAATGATTGTTCAGTTTTCTCAGTAGGGCACAACAGAGAATAAGAACTCTATTTTGCAGGCTAGACAGAAGTCTTACCTTTTACTCTCTTTCACACCAAAACAAAAACTGGGAAAAATACTTCAGAGGGAGCTGTAAGGAAATAACCTGTTAGAAACTCACCTGTCAAGTTCTGTATTACCAGTCAACTATTTCTTGCTGAAGAGCATTTACTTCACTGTTTGTAGGAAAGGTTAGACTCAGAAAAGCTGTGAAGGCCAGTAGTGAAGGTTGCTTAGAGATGTATGGTTTGGATCAGGATTTTATAGTACTGATGAACCTCTTAATCTCTCCCTACCTTGACATCTGATCCTACAGAACAGCCGATGATCATGTTAAAAACCTGGAAGTGTGGCCATCTCCTTGTGCAGTGATAGCACCCCACTTACCTGTCAACAGCTATAGCCAGGAGAGCATTGGTAGAAACATAGAGGGAGACTGTCCGTAGGTAGTTGACGGAGGCGCAGAGGACGTGGCCGTGCTCCCAGGACAGCTGCCGCACCACGTAGTAGTCCATCTCGAAGGGGCAGCACACGATGGCCACAATGAAGTCTGAGATGGCCAGGTTGGCAATCAGCAGGTTGGTGAGGTTTCGCAGCTTCTTGTATCGGGCAAGAGCAGCAATGAAGATGAAGTTGCCGATGCCACAGACCAGCATGATGCCAACCAGAGCCACCCCAATCACAATCTTGGCTGCAAAGAAGGTGCGGGTTTTGGTCATGTCATCTTCACTGTCCAGTGGCAGGTCGTAGTCGCTGTAGCTGAAATTGAAAGGGAAGGAGAAGTTTCGCAAGGAGGTTAAATCCCCATCGTGGAGAGTGTAGATTGCAGCAAAGTTGAGGTTGGCAGTAGCGTTTGGGTTATGCTCAGCTTGCTCTGTGGCCATGTCTATCTTCTTTTAACACGTGGCTTCACTGGCCCTTAGTTTCGCCTTAGAATTACCCAGGGTGGCAGGGCACGACAGTGGCAGGCGAGAGACCTCATCCAAGGTTTCCTTCTGAGCAGTGAGTTACCTTGTCTTTGTCCCCATGAGATTATAGAGCAACAGCCTCATTTGTCTCCTTCTGTGGGAACAAAAAGAGGAAAGCATTTTCTGAGAGGAAATTACAGCAAAGATACTGTGCTTGAGGGAAAGCAATAGCTGCCTTATTGCCCCACAGCTCTGTGGCTGGCTGTGCACAGTGGGAAAAACACCTTGTGAAAGGATGCTTCTGTTGTCATAAGATCCCTTGGGTTGCATAATACACTGGTTGTTACACCCAGAAGTTTTATTTACTAACAATGAAATTTTGTTTTCAGCACACAGTGGAATGATGATATAGAAGTGTAAGATCTGGTTTAAACTTCCGCCAGCTTTCAAGCCCACAGTGCTGTCATCTCTGTGCAAGGTAAAAAAAACTAAAATGAGAAGACACCTCAATTTGCTGAAAAGTACCTGATTGCCTTTTGGACAAAGCTTTTGCTTTATGTTAGATGTCTCACTGAGAGCGATGTGGTAGGTGAGAATGAAAGAACTAGTGTCCTGCCTTCTAAATACATTTCTTAATTAAATAAGAGTTGCCAAGACCCAAGAAAACAGCAAAGCCAGCACTTTCCTTTTTGGCAGCCATTAATTGAGTAGGGGGACCAAATTTTCAGCCAGCATAATCCATTATTGCTTCTCTCAAACTGGTGGAGCTTTGCCAATTTGCACGGACAAGATTTTGTCCCATGAACCATCTTAGCTGTGAAGGCAAATCTGCTGTTCCCAGGGAGAGTGCTTCCACAAACAGGAGCTTGAGGTGAAAGGGAAAATCTTCCTTTTGCAAGACAAAAGTGTCTTGAATTTTTGAAGACAAGGAGTAGCAGGCTCCCCTCTTTCTACCTGCTGGTTGCACCAAAAGTTAAAAATTCTTTTCCACACTGAGGAAAAAAAATCTAATTACTCCCTAATTTTGCCTCTGCTCTGTAACAAAATTCTGAGAGGGGTGTCTTCTTGCATCTTCCCATGCCACACCTGGGAATCCTTACACCAGACTCCCAGCTGTCAGGACAGTCCCACCCCATCCCAGAAGAGAATCAGGGGGCATTACCATTTCCTCTGCACTGAGGCGGTAAGTCTTCAGGGTGTCAGATGCTATTGAACAATGTCCATCATGGCTACAAAGGACAATCTGCATAGTGATGCTGTTGCCCTCTTCTTTCCCTGGAACCACCCTCAGCCCCTGATGTACCAACATTTAACAGAGAAACTCTCTTGTACAACTTCTGTCTCCACTTCGCTTTTCAAACTGAGAGTTGCAGAACAGCAGAATAACAGAAGGTCAAAGCCTGAAAGGAAATAACCGTTCAGACAATTGACGGCTTTACAGGACATCCCCACAGCTGCCTGGAAGCATGAACATGAATTTGAGAGAAATACTAAATAATACCTAGATGCAAAATCTGTATGTTGGGCAAAGCAAGATGCAGTATCTGTTTCAGACAGATTTCCCTGCAAAATACCAAAAGAGCGCTTTAAAATAAATAAAGACCCATCCACAAACTGACATAACACCATCAGCTAACTGTACCTGCAGTTGCTCTCATCTTCTTGGACCTCCTGGGCACCCTGGGGATAATCTCCAGGTTTCTTCCCTGCAAATGTGCTGCTGTCACTGGAGCAGAGAAAGGATCACTGAAAGCAGCCAGAGGACTTTGCTGAATGATCATTTCTCTCCCAAGCAGGTTTGCCCTGCAGCTCAGGGGAGGATGGCTCCGCTGTCTCTGTGCATGCATCTAAAGCCTTTTCTCAGTGGGAGGCACCTTGAAGCTGTCCATGCATTTCTGATTTTAAAGAGGCAGTGCAATACGGAGACAATAGAGCACACTCCTTTTTTTTTTTTTCCTGCTTTAAACCCCCTGAATGCATCAAATCAGCAGAGCAGCTTTGTTACCAACTCTGAGTGTAGATGTAAAACCCTGGTCTGCACCTGCTCTTTGAGTTTTGTCTGTGCTGAGCAGCAGTTACCTACACCTGATGTGACACAGAAGCAAAATACAAACCTCCCAGTGGAGGGGAGGGGGAGGAAGGAGGGTGAACTGCTTTCCCAGGGACCTTTCTCCCTGGATCTCTCCCCAGCTATTGTCTGTAGGCTGCCTCTGTGGCAGCGCCTGCAGAAGGAGGGTCAGACATTGAATAGCTGTAAATCAGAGGACCCCTGACAGCTTTCCTTGCCCTCTCAGGGAATTACTCAGAGGGGAAAAGTGTCAGTGAATCCTTAAGGACTTGATGTCCTTTGCTGCCTCCTCATTGCTCTGCAAGCACTCGCATCCCAAGCAGAAATTCTCTTGCTTCCCAGTTCCCCAGAAGGAAAGGGGACGCACAGCAGATCCGCTGTCCTTTCCTGCACCTCCAGTCTTCGTCACGGTAGCTGACATTTTCCAGGGTGCGTAGCTGGGTCAAATGGTGTCCCCAGCAGGTGAGACTGTAGGAGCTGTAGAAGATGATGAAGGGCATGGAAGACTTGCAGGACACCTAAAATATGTGGCTTACAATGCACGCTCACAAAACCCAGCTTTCATGAACTAATGGGCACTTATCTGGAGATAAGGAAAGAAATGTGTTAATGTGAAATATGTCTGGGGTAAAAGAGCCACTAGTGACATTTCTTCCAGAAAACCTGTGGAAGGACAGAGAGTCCTCATATCTGGAGAGAGCAGATAGTGTTAAGAATTTCACAACAGATACCTTGCTTGGCTTTATTTTTAACAGTTGGTATAGACATGAAGAGCCATTAAAGGATGTTTAATATCCTAAAAGGTGCAACCAAATGAACAATAAAAAAATCAGATACAGTCCACTTGTTGAGTTCTGTCACAAAAAAACGTAGATATAGTAAGTACAAGGAGAGGTAAAGTGATCTCATGATACACAGCTAAAAGATTCCTAAAGTGGGCCACACAAACCTTCAGTGTCCCTTAAGAAAAGCTAGTACTCTAAAGGGTGGCCTTACAAGCTTTACATTAAGAATGTGCATGATCTCTTTAAGCCTTTGTTCAGCTGTCTCACATTAAGTTATCTACTGAGTTAATAAAACAACATAATAACCAAATATTTGTATTCCTTTAGGCCAAAATCTCAGCTGCTGCAGAACTGTCTCTTCCCATTGACTGGAGGTGAGTTGGCCTTGGAGTCCTGGTTAGTACAGCCCCTCCAGATCTGCATTTCTTGCTCGGTACGTAGCTTCTGTACAGCAGCTGTTCATCCAGCATGCTTCAAGTAGTTGTGCTGTATGTGTCAAGCTGTTCCTCAGAAAATAACTAGTAATATTGTGAAATGATGTGGTTTGCATGTGCTGTGCAAGGCAGTACTTTGTAGTTGCTAAACAGAAATTGTTGAATAGACAGTGAAACCACTAGTCCTGAGAGCTGCCCCTACAGCCACGTGGACAGAGTGAAAGTTAAAAGGTGGGTCTGACAGGCTGTGGTGATAGTGAAAGGATTCTAAAGCCAGAGGGTATATGCAGGAGGATTTCCTAGCTGCAGACACTGGGAAGGAAGTCCCAAAGGCTGCCTTCAAAAACCATAGTTTCTTGTGACTTCTGGTGTAAATGTGCTGAAAGAGCAGGTCCCTAGGGCAGCCAGGCTGGCCTGTGGCACAGGCAGCCAGCTGTCTGTGCACAGCTGGGACCTTTTTAGTCCATGGGCTTTGCAGCCTACAGGTCTCTTCTTCCTGGGAAGGAACAGGGCTCTGGGAGGCTTGCAGAGCCAAAGTCCCCATTATTTTTTAGAGACCACATGATTCTGGTGTTGAATTTCTGCTTAAGACAAAGTTTCTCCTTGATAGCTTTTACTGGTGGTTCCAGTGACTTCCCCAGTGGTGTCACAACATTTTACACAGTGTCACAGTGCATTTCCTGAGACCAGTGTTACTAGTTTGACAAATTTAGGCTGAGAAAGAAAAAATTGATTCTGAAAACTATAATGTAAACAATTTACACTTCTGTTTGTTTTTTTTTCCATTAGTATGCTCACAGTTTGAACAGGGAAGTTGTTTGGAGGCTAAATGATGCAAAAAAGATTGCAATGCAAAGTACTGGCTTAGAGACTTTCAAATAATGAAAATCTAAAGCTAGCATTTAGCCTGGGAACAGCCCTAAGGACTCTGGACTTTCATTTCAAAACAGCAAACACACCAGCTACTGTCTAATTTTTCCTAACTGCTAAATAAATTGGACTCTGGGTGAGGCAATTAGCCCTCAGGGACTTAGATATGCTTTGCATAAAGTCTAGAATACAGATCAGTGTGTGAAATGTGATGGAAGCATCAGACATCCTGTGATTTTCTGGAAAAACAAACAAAAGGTAGCAGCACACATGGGTTAAAACCATGTGTATTTCTGCTCAGTATTCCAACCAGACATTCAGCTCAGGGGCTTTACTCAATCTGAGAACGTGTAACTGACACTTATGTTCAGGAGGACACTAGGCTTGCTTACATAAAGAGTTAAGTATATTTTTCTAATACATGAAAACGTGCCTTGTGGTACTAGAGGAAAGTGACTTTTGGATGGAGTTTGACAAAAATGTGCACACAGGAGTAATCCCACCGTACTCAGCTGTTCCATCAGTGACCTTGTCTGTGGAAAAGTCCTGGGAAGGAGAGAGCAGGGAAGTGTTTAACTTTATTAATGGATTATGTCATGTAACTTTCCTCTTACCACCTTCTGCTTCCTTACTGAGCATATCACTTCTTGGCTTGGGAAAAGGGGAAAAGCATCTGAAGGAGCAGCACAGAGGCTGTCAGCAGCCATGGTGACACTCTGCAAGGGCAGTTGTCAGCACTCGTTGGAACAGCAGAATGGTGCTTTGATCCAAAAGGTCTTTTCCTTTCAGAGCTGTGCACATTTCTCTGGACAGTGCCATTCAGGCAGATCTCAGCTGAGTGACACAAGGTTTATCAGAGCTGCACAGAGCTCACAATGTCCAAGGTGACCCAGGGGCAATCAGCAACATTCTTCCAAGTAGAAGCTCCTTTCTTTTTATTTGTCTCTCCCCCCCCCCGCCTTTTAAATTATCTTTCAGTGTGTATTTCCTGTTTTCTTCGACTTTGTTCATCATTTTGTGATTGTGAAAGAAAACGGTGTTTATTTTGCTCAGCTCAGCTCATCATGGCCATCTCCTGTGAGAAGCACACCCCTGCCCTCAACAATAGTCTATGAAATATGTAGAAATAGCCGTAAGAAGCTTATGTTCCTAACTGGCACTTACCACCCTTACTAGAGAAGCCCATCTTACCTAAAGCAAAAGTGATGGTATTTGGGGCCGTGCAGGAAGCAGGGACCAGCCCAGGGACTGTGCACAAGTTTTGATGCCACAGTAGCCTGACATGAATGACCACAAAAAGAAATTTCAATCTTTATAAGTATTCAACGTTTTGTTTAATTATTAAATATTTTTTTCCCTTTGCATATGAATGTTAGGCTTTGTGGTTTGTTTTTCTTTTTTTTTTTTAGCTCAGCCTTCCTAAGAGCAAATGCCTGTTACCAAAAACCCTTCTCTTGAGCAGAAGGCCTCTGAAAGGCAAATGTTAAGTGCTGTTCTCCCCAAATCCTGCCTGGTCACACTCATACCTCAGGGGATCCTAACGTGCCAGCTATGGGCAGTGGCAGCTTGCAGCAGTGTATATCCTCACTATGGCAGCAAGGCAAGAGATTGCTGAAACAGCCTCCTTTGCCCCACTCACTTGCCAGCTAAGTTCTCTGCTAAGACTCTTTCCTGTCACAGTAGCCCCAGTCATCTCTTAGGGTTTGCTTAATATTAGGCTGTCAAGCCTGTTTCCAGAGATTCCCGAACATTCCACATCACTCTAAGTTCTGTCTGTCCTGTGCCAGATATATGGAATAGCAAAGGTCAGTGCTTGGAAACTGTTTGCCAGTTGGAGATGAAGATCGGTTTAGCCAGTTGAGATGTTCTGTTTTGATATTGGTCTCTAATGAATGTTATGCAATTACTTGGAATCTCTAGGAATGCCTTTTCAAACTCAAAAAATTGATATCATACCTGGAAATCGGAAGTTTTCCTCTGCTTCTGCCTTTGTCCCCCACGTACAAAAGAATACTTATTAGGCAAGGCTTACAATTGCAGGAAGCAGGCAGTTTTTCTCCATTTCTCCATTGTTCTAAGATAATTAAAATGAAATAATGTATAGCTTGTATGGAACATTTTGGAATGAGAGCTCAGGATTATAATCTAATCTGTACTGCTGTTCCTGGGCTGCATTACATACACTCAAATAATTTATGACAAATGCTTTCCTGGCCTGTTGGTGAAGAAATTTTGTAATGTAGAGCTCATGCCTTCTGTATGAGACTATTAAATGGTCCTGAGCAGCACCAGATAAAACTTTAACGGTCTTGCTGTAAATTCCTGATTTTATTATCTCTGATCCAGATCTGAAGTCTGCATTTGGCCTCTTCCTCGAGAACTGGTTCACTCATGCCCCATATTCAAAACCCTTTGAATTTAGAAACATCTAAAAGGGGTTTAATGAGTCCTATATCTCAGTCAGGCTTGTTGCTCCTTTGGATTTTCAGAGACAATCTTGTTTATTTTGGATCTTACTCAAAGATACACTTAGAGCGTCTTCTCTTTCAGTGGGTGCGATGCGCTGTGGAATGCTGTTGGAAACGAAGCAGCTTTTTAATTGAAATGCCTCAGTAGGAGATATGTCCTTCCAAAAACCTGCTGACTTCTTTGGAGGTCTAAGTAGAAGTTGGATGCCGCATTTTTAAAAAAACCATCATCCATTGCAGTTACAGTCTCAAATTTAAGCTAAATTGTCAGCACTTTCTTGTGCAATGACCATTCTCTGTTGACAAAGCCCTTTGATTTGTATTATCATCACTTCAGCATCTTCTTTTTTCTGCTTTTTGCATTCAGTGAACATTACTTTCTGTTTGCCACAGACAGAATCCTGCTCCTTCATCTCTCCCCTTTTGAATATTGTGGTGGTTTTGCCATTGCCATTTGTCACTGGCAATTTGGCATTTCACTCTGTATTTCCATGACAGGGAGAATGGTTCTAGGAATTTCCCTCTCCAGATCCCATAATCCCAGTTTTATCTAAAGACACCCTCCTTTTCCTCATTTCTGCCATCTCAGTGCACACATACAGAGCAGAGCATGTCACTATGAAGCACTTGTACATCAAGCAGTGTGAATTGCAGAGGTCTGGCTTGCTAAGGCACGTGCAGAGAAGGGTCCTGTCTACTCCAGGTTCCCAGCTTCTAATAGCAAGACATGAAGTATTTAAAGCTCGTGCCCCATTCTGCTGCCTGAGACATTTTTGGGGGCTTCATTAAAAGTTAATAGTTCTTTTTTTCTCCCAAGTTACTTGAGATTTAAAGGTCTGTCCCAGTTCAGTATCAGTCTAAGAAAGGAATTAATATACTGTGAAAGCCCTATTGCAGATATTGTATATATTGCTGGTTATTTCTGCACACACTTGAAATGAATTCTAACCCAACAGAATAATGCCTAATGGTAGTTTCATTTGAAGCTACTCAGAGCATGAAACCACAATCTTTGTGTCAGGATGAGTCATGAAAAGCTGCTATCACATCTTATTTCTGACTTTGAAAAAGGTTTTGTGGTTCTTCTGGTGTGGCAAAACTACAGAGATAGATCAGCCGCCTTCTCATCATGCTTTTTGAAATCTGAGAGTAGCACTGTAGAAGTGACTGCTTTGACAGGAGATGAAAGGTGTGTCTGTGCTCCCCAAACTAGGTGGAGATGAAGCAAATCCATCCCAGAAGGTGCACATCAGTGTTCTGGGATGATGGCTGTGCCCACCCAGGGCACCCCAGGGCTGCATGCTGTGTGCACGGCTGGGAGTGTGGTGGAGCAACATGTGCTGCTGCCTGTCCATGGCCCTGTGGGAAAACAGATGATTTGGGTTGGGGTCAAAAGGAAACTGATGCTGATTTGTCTGAGAGGGGCAGCTCAGGGGCACAGATGTCAGAATCAAGTGCTCAGCATCTCCCTTCCTGGTGCAGTGCATAGATGGAGTTACATGCTGTGGGGCAGGAGTGACAAAACCCCCGCAGTGAGAAAGGAACCTTTTTGGTATTTGGTGCTGGCAGAGAGGCAAACCTGCCCTTCTCTCTGCTGGTGGTTGCAGTGATCCTGATGGGAAGGCCAGTGTCCATGGAACCCCTAGTGAGCCATAAACCAGTTAGCCTGTGTAAGCACAGACTGTGCTGTGCTCCGTATGCAGTCTGGTTTTTGTGACTGTGTTGTGCTGCGCGTGTCCCCTGCCGCAAGATAATCTCAGTTGGCTGATGGTAATGAAGGAGCCTGCGGCCAGCTTCCACTCAGTGCTGGCAATTATACCACCTGTGTGTCCTTGTCTTTAACTAAAGGTACATCGACAAGTTCTCGTGTAAACATCCTTTTTGTTTGACAGTAGGAATAATTAGTTGTTTTCTTTTCAGAAAATCCTGTTCAGACTGGGCAGGCCAGAGTGGGGTAACCTTGCTGTGGGTGGCGTCAGCAAGGTGCGCTGCGCCACGGTTGGAGACCCATTCAGTACCACACAGCTCAGGGGTCCCACCTTCTGAAGGGAGGTAAGATTCTCTGTACTGTCCTCTTTGCAGTGTTAGCTCTAATGAATGGCATTTAGGTGGTAATTCACAAAGTTTGAGTGCCTTGCTTACCGAGATCACAACAAATTAGCACCTCCTGGTTCAAATTAGTGGCAGTCTGCTTTTCACAGAATATTTAGAAATGATGTGGACAAATTAGAGGCAATAGGAGAAGTTGGCATGGCTACAGCTGTGTGGGAAGGGGCAGCCTGCAGTTCTAGGATTAAGAGTCCTTGAGGAATGAAATGTTCAGGTAAGTCCCAACCTTTTCTAAGGCTATGATACTGTCACAACACCACAAAACTAACTTGGGAAGAATGGGCTGTTCAGCCAACACTGGCATCTCAGTTTCATGGATTAGTCAGCTAGAATGCAGTCTCTAGAAGTTTTTTTTGGAAGAAATTTAAATGTTCAGAGGTCATTTGAGCCTGTTGACTACTGATAGCAAAGTAAATTGGTAGGAGCTCACTGTGAAAAATACCATCCTATGGCATATGATGCACACAGGCCAGCGTCGTGGATCTAATGCTGACTGAATCAGAGCATAATTTAGCTGCTGTGAGGTGCCCTTTGAAGGCATTTCTGTCCATGTGACTACAGAGGGAGGCAGGGGAGACTAGTACGTTAGCTCCTGGGCTGGGGGATGCAGCAGGATGGCCTGCTGATGGACAGCCTGCTCTTGCCCACAGTATTCTTCTGAGCAAACATATTTAAATGAGCTTGAAATTTTAAACCCAGAGTTTTCCCAGAAGAAATATTTAATATAAGCCCAGCTGGCCTCTTCAATTGAAATTGTTTGTTAACCAGTTTGTTGTCATTAACCACCAGGAAGCACACCTGTAAAGACACTTTTAAATATATTAAAAAATCAGTTTCCCAGTACCCTAATTTATGTAATTTTGCTGCAGGGAGTTCATTTTGAAGAGAAAAGGATGACAGATTGGATATTTGAGTAGCATTCAGAAGGTTTTTTAAGGCTCATTTCTCTTTCAGACTTACTAACCCTCTCTCAAATCATTGTCAGATTCTTTTCTATCCAGTACCTGAAATATTACCTTACCACTGGAGGTTTCTACCTTACCATTTTCTACCTTTTCCTGCTTTTAGAGCTAGCTGCATATTCCAGGTCTGCAGCTCCCTGTTGAACCTGACACAGCCTTTAGCCAAAGATAAATACAGTGAAAAAATGATGGTGAAAAGTTGTCCCCTCCCTGCTACACAGGGACATTAAGCAATGTTGTTTCTGCCAGGGCAAATGGATTTTCCTGAGCTTTCTGCGTTGGTTTCCTGGGCAGAAGAATATTTTTTGCTGGTGTTTTTATTCTGTTTGGCTGATTGAGTTAAGAGGTCATTTGCTAAAGCCCACAGAAAACTAGAGTATGTATAAATATATTTCAGCCCAGTTCGTGAGAAAGGCGTAGACATGATGGTGTGAAGCATTGCATGAAGGAGACCTTTGGGAGGTAACGAGCCTAATTCTGTCCCCTGCTAAGGAAGAGCAATTTCAAAGTACACTTTGAGGGCCAAAGGACCACTGCTCCCCAGAATGCTACACCTGCCTGTTGTCTCCAGGAGGTGCATTTTTGTACAGTGAGACTTGGCATCTTCCAGCCCCATCTAGTGTAGGTCTGACTGGAGAGATTAGGTCAGGACGTGCAGCGTCAGTCAGGTGGAGATGTGCCAGTCTGCTGCTATGGACGGATGCTCCTTCTCAGCTGCATTTGTACCAGCCATAGGAAAGTCTGCAGGTACAGCTGAGAATACACAAGAAAATACTGAGACCCCTCAGCTATACAGTAACAGGTCCTAAAGACAGTGCCACTAGTACATTGGGGGGTATTCAGAACAAAACTGAGGTAATTCTGATCATGTTAAGGATTGTTGCAGCAGTGCTTCAGAGTTCCTTCCTCTACTTGCATTGCTTTGCATTGCCCCAGCACTGCTTTTTTCCTGAAACATTACTAATGTGAGGGAAATACTCGACTGCTGCTGAGCTCTGGTACACAGGTCCTCTTGCCTGAGGCAGCTTGGCTGCTGGTTTTTTTAAAGTCTCCTGATGCTGATGGCATGGTCTAAAGCTTGAGCCTTAATGCTGACAGGCAAGAGTCTTAAACAAATTCTGCAATTAAAATGTCAGGCAACACAAATTGCCAGTCATTAAAAACAATGCTTTTCTGCTTCATAAAGGTGAACTATTGAAAAATTTCTAATCCAGAAAAGATTAAAAATTAATCAAAGTAATTGGGTTGCCTGGGATTGCTCAGAGATGATAAACCTCTCCAAAAGTCACACGGGCAGACAAACAAGTTACTGCTGAGCTGGGTGAGGGTGTGGAGGGGCGGTTGGGAAGGGGCTGTTGGGAAGGGGCTGTTCTAAGTGCTCTGTGGATGCTCTGGCACCGTAATAAGTGTGCTGGAGTTAACTTTCTGTTCCAAAGTGATATATTTGAAACCACATTGAAGCCCTCACTGTCTGTCAGTGCCTGCTTCACTCTTCTGTCAAAGGAAGTGACGAGATCTGTCTTTAAAAAAATTGTTGTGATTTAAAATATAGAGAAAGAACGGTTTCAACTCTTGTCCAGCAAATGTCACACAATGGATTTCAAGAATGACTCAGATCTTCTTGATGAGATTATGTGACCTATCGCACAAAAGGAAGAAAAGCTGTGGCTGTGCCTGTCTGCCACTTTGCCTCTGGTCCTGTCTCGTGGATGGACCTTAGATTTATATTACAACTTTGCTTCAGGATCTGTCTCTATCTGCTCTAGATGGACCTTGAGTGTTTGCCTGGCAATTATTTGCTGAAACATTTACTTTGAGCAGCATGGTTTGGAAATGTGGATTTTATTTTGACTCTGTGATCTGCAGGCTCAAGAAGGATTCAGGCACTTCTTAATTTCACTGCAGTTTCTTATCCTCTGTGGTCTGATGTATGCACTATATAAGCAAATGTGAAGTCACATGTATGTGTTTGGATTAGGAATGATACTAGAGTAGGCAGGTGACTAAACATTGCTATGGAAGAATTGTGATGCTTGTGAAAAAAATAGTTATTTTTGAGATAGATATGAAGGAAAATTTTACTAAATCTTGAAAGAAGCTCAGTAGAGCACACTTACTTGATGTTACTGTAATCTGGCATGTAATTTTGCTCTGAGGCAAAAATTCCTCCCAAATAAACTCCAAAGTCTGCACAAGAAAGAGAGAAAGTTTATAAAAATGTGCCACTGTATGTCTTGATGTATGAATTAAATAGGTGGCTACGGGCAGGGAACAGAGGCTCAGATGCCCAAGCTATTAGTTCTGCTGTTAGGATTTAAAGGTCAGGGCAATTGATGGAGGCTCCATCAAAATTGTATTCTCAATAATCTTTGGGTTCTCATGTAAAATTTGGGACTGGAATTTTAAGGAAGAAGTTGTTCTTTACTGGTTTAGTGGGTAGCTGTGGCTAACTTGCATACTTCCTTGCTTTCCCACCTGTGAAACTGAAGGATTTTTCCTCTGAAAAACATTTGGAAACCTGGAGATGACAAGCACCATATAAAAGGCACTCGTATTATCATTTAGATCATGAGGAATTACTGATTATTGCTTCACAGTCAACTGGTCCAAACACCTGAAAAATCTTTAGAATTCATCTGACTGCACATTTCCCTCCTACCTGTGCTGAAGGAGTCACTTACTCTTTTTTCTCAGGTCTTTTGAAAGTAGTTCTCCAGCTGTCTAAGGATGCACACTTTACAACTGTGGAAGCTGCTGCAGTAAATTTGTAATTAAAGGACTATGGCCCAGTAATGTCCACTTTGCAATTTCCAGAAGTAGGTAGGAGTACGCTCTCACTACAGATTTCAGGAGCGTGTTCACATTTCTTTATGGCAATTTGCTAATTGGGGTATAGAACAAATAGATCCAAGTGTCCAGTGTGACAGGTGGAGCTGTTGTTCTTACACTGCCTGGTGGAATATTTACTGAGTAATTAAAACTTCCTGTGAAAACTGCAAAATAAAAGTCTTTAATCTTTGAAGTCATACACTGATATAACTTTATACTTGAGTAGGTGTTTCCTGATACAAAGGTAGATCTGTATGTGTACGTGTGTGTATGTGTATACACTTGCATATACTTGGGCTGTCTTTTCCACTGGGGAAAGAGTATTCACAGGGAACGATTTATGTTTGGAGGGGAGGAAAAAAAGCAAGCTGTGCACTTTAATGTTACATCTTATAGACACACAGCCCCATTTTTCCTTTGAGAAGAACTTAAGCTAAAAAAATTTTCAGACAGTCATTTTAAAAAGAAAGAAAGAAAAAAAAAGGGCAGAATGGGAACTACTGTCAGTTTGTGCCTTCAGGACTGGAAAACAAGCAGAGTTATAGGTGATTGTGAAAGGCAAGCTTTATTAGAGCTAAGCAACCAAAAAAACCTGAACACATAGAAGAGACTCAGTCATCTGCTTTTGTTGGGAGCAGGTAGAGAGAAAATTGTTTAAGCATCACTAATATCAAAGAGTGACTTGTCAGCAGGTGAACTGTATAGGAGATAAATGTAGACAACTGAAACTTCTATGTAGCATGGAGACAGCGACAGGCTACAGGTCAGGCTGAAAACTCAGAACCCCACTGAGGCAGATGACCTGTGGCAGAAATTTTCTTCAATTAAAATTTCTGTTATGCTCCAAAGGTGACCTTGAAAATTGCATTGGAAAAGACATTTTGCTCCTGAGGTGCCGATAGCTCCATTATAGGGATAGTGTCTGATGGAACCAGGTGTAATATCAATCATGCTTATGGATGGATGGCACAGTGCCAAGCTATTGATTGTAGCTTTTTTTTCCCCCCAAGCTCCAAATTGTCACCTGAACTGTTTGTGGCAACTAGCAGCATTTGCCCTTTCTCCATGAGTTATTTCAAGACTTAGAAATACCTATAGACCAAAAGCGTTAGAGTGTATGGCCCTGCCGTTCCACTCGCAGCGCCCTCTCCCGGGGGTTTGCAGGGCTGTGTTAAAGCAGTCAGATTCCCAGTGCCCTGGCATCCCTGGTGCGTTTACTCCTGTTCCCAGTGAACGCAACCCTGGCAGAGCCACAGCATTCTGTCCTCAGCTGCTGCTGCTTTTCCTTAAGCATAATTAAATGGAGTGCAGACATAGGGAGAATCAGCCTCTAGAGCCATATTTGCAGCTCTGAATTAATTTGCAAGATAAGTCAGGAAATTTACAGAATTGTTCCAGTGCTCTGAGGAAAGATTAAGAAAATCCAGGCTGTAATGTTAAAGCAAGTTGCAGTCCTGCCCAAGGGCAAAGGGATTTTTACAATGCCTACATATGCACCCTGTAAAATTAAGATAGTGATGATAGATAATTTTGTTTAAAACTCACCGGTATTTTAGTCTTTTTGAATTACTTTACTTATCTCCAACCTCTATTGCATTCAGTACTGCAAATGCTGGGATTAGCACATTGTGGTCCTGAACATGCAGTAGTGATTGGGAATGTTGTAGGTACCCTTAGCTGACTGAAAGAGTTGAGTAGAGCTGTGCAGATAAGGGGAGCATTCAGCATGCTGAAGACCTTCTCTCCCTTTGCCTGTTTCAGAAAGGAAGGTTAAAATTCTCTTAGTTCCTGTAAGAGGTTAGAGTGTGCATAAATGCCAACTCGGAAGGCTTCACAGAACCACAGAATGGTTTGGGTTGGAGGGGACCTTCCAAGGCCATCTAGTCCAACCCCCTGCAGTGAGCAGGGACATCTCCAACCAGATCAGGTGAGCCTTGGCCTTGAGTGTTTCTGGGGATGGGGCTTCTACCACCTCTCTGGGCAACCTGGGACAGGGTTTCACCACCCTCAGTGTAAAAAATGTGTTCCTTATAAACAGCAAATATGAATTGGGCTCTTTTGATAGCACGTTTCTTTTTATGAAGTATTTTCCGTGCTCTTTAGACATCTGGTTGGCCTGTAATGACCGTGTCGTGGTCAGGACTGTGTTGTTCTTACTGGCATCTGGCTATACAGCTGTGTCCTTCCCTTCTGGGTGAAAAGCTGCCTCAGCTTCATCAGTGTTGCACAGTTATGCTGCAGCTTAATCCATTTAAAGTTAAATCTTGGCGGGTAATACAGGCATTCCTAATGCTTTGTCAGCAAGGCTTCTGTGTTGCCTGACGTGACACTGAGTAGTTCTAGCCGGTCGCCTCCTGTGCCGGGTGGGAAGAAAAGTGTTTGTCCTTACCTGTATTTGCATTTAGACCCTGCTCCTTTCCTGGCCTGGGAGCCCAGTTTGAGTAGATGCTCCCTTCGTTTACAAGAGCAGTGCCATTGGAAGGGAACCTCTGTGAGCCTGTTTTCAGTTTGGCATTTAATCCCATAGCCCAGCAGTCTGCTTAGCCCAATTTGTCATCAGCAGGGCTGTGGGTAGGACCACCAATTTTCTGAGATTCAGTCAGTACAAGAGCACAGCAGCCATTGCCACATTACCTGTACAGATCTGATGGTCTTGGTCCCAGCTATATTAAATAGTGGATAGTTTTAGTTGCACTTGTCCTTTCAGAGAAGCATGAGGAGTTTAAGACTGTGCCATGAGCACACGACTGGCAGACGGTGAAGGCACGCCAGCGAAACTTTGCACTGAGAAATTGTGCATGTGGAAAAAGTGCCTGAGGGAGTCTTCTCTACTTTGAAGACAGCAGGACTTCTTAGCTGGGAGATGTTTTTTACGGGGTTCAGAGAAATGAACACAAAAAGGAGACTGGTTATGTGGGTTACATACTTGTTTCTGTATAGTTTTGCTTCTTTCCGATGCGCTGAGGTGTGTTGGAGTCTGGCTAAAACTGTAGTTCCAAATCAAATCACCTGGACAAGCTTCAGAAGCAGGCCTTTGTGAACCTCATGGGGTTCAACAAGGCCAAGTGCAGGGTCCTGCGCCTGGGTTGGGGCAATCCCTGGTGTCAGTACAGGCCGAGGGATGAAGGGATTGAGAGCAGCCCTGCCGAAAAGGGCTCGGGGGTATTGGTGGATGAAAAGCTGGATATGAGCCAGAAATGTGCGCTTGCAGCCCAGAAGTCCAACTGCATCCTGGGCTGCATCAAGAGAAGCGTGGCCAGCAGGTCGAGGGAGGGGATTCTCTACTCTGCACTGGTGAGACCCCACCTGCAGTATTGTGTCCAACTCTTCATACAAGAAAGACATGGCCCTGTTGGAGCAGGTCCAGAGGAGGCCACGAAAACGTTCCAAGGGCTGGAACTGCTCTGCTATGAGAAAAGGCTGAGAGAGTTGGGGCCACAGCCTGGAGAAGACTCTGGGGGGACCTTCTAGTGGCCTTTTAATGCTTAAGGGAGGCCAATAAGAAAGATGGGGACAAACTTTTCAGCAGGGCCTGTAGCAATAGGAGAAGGGGTGAAGGCTTTAAACTAAAAGAAGTCAGATCCAGATGAGATATAAAGAAAGTTTTTTACAGTGAGAGTGGTGAAACCCTATCCCAGGTTGCCCAGAGAGGTGGTAGAAGCCCCATCCCTGGAAACATTCAAGGTCAGGCTGGACAGGGCTCCGAGCAACCTGATCGAGTTGAAAATGTCCCTGCTCACTGCAGGGGGGTTGGACTAGGTGGCCTTGAAAGGTCCCTTCCAACTCAAACCAGTCTGTGATTCTGTGTCCATTTAGCATCTCCTGCCAGAAGGGAGAAGTAGAGGCAGAACCTCTTTCCGGAGCTCCCTGCTGTGCCAAGGTCATGCACACTCCTGCGTGCTCTGTCCCAGGTGCACCACTCACCTTCCCTCAGCTCTCCTGGGGGTCTCTGTGTTCACCACATCCCCGGGAGGAAACTCGGGGTCCTTTGGCTGTGGGAGATGAGGTGCTCTGTGGAATGTTTGAATGTGCTGTTGTTTTCCTGTGTGAATTTAGGAAGCTTAACCTTCATCCCATTTCAAGTGCGTGGTGCCTACGCAGGTGACTGAGGCTTTTTGTGAAGACCTTCCTGAGCAAAAATGTGTGACTTACTGCCAGGTAATTACACCTTTTGTAATTACTGAGGCTGGCGCTGCTTTAACCTGTGAAAATGCCACTGTGGAGAGTGTATGTCAGTGGGTGAACTCATTGAACGTAATTCACTGAAATCTCGTTTATAGCCCATTTTAAACCTGATTTACTGGATTGTTTTTGCAAATGACACATCTCAATTTCTGAGTGCCTGGTGCTGTGAATCCATTGCTTCTCTGTTCATTCTGCATCCATGTGAGTGCTCCTAGGGAGTATTCCCATAATCACTGTGGAATAGAATCGGCCATTTCACAAGGTTGGATCTTGGAGGATCTGGTGAATTTTGTTAAATGCAAGAATAACTACTGAGCCTCCAGCTTTGGCTTTCTGTTCAGTAACACACTGCATATGCTGAACATACCGCTGCTGGGAGTTTAATCTTGGGCACCAAACACACCTCTGGTAAGAGTAAAGGACAATTAGTCTAAAATGTGCATTGTTTACTCCTGCTGCAAAAAAGAATAATGTCAGTGCCTCATCTCTCTGTTAGTCTGATCTGTGTGTTTGCTGCCATTCCAGTTAACTTTTTGCAGAAGTTAACGAGAGGAAATGTTTTGTTTTCTTTTTCCTCTTAAAGATAAATCTGTTCCATGTCTTAGAGCTGCCCTTATAGATTACTGGGTAGTTAATCAAAGCTGAGGCTTAACATTTCAAATCCAGCTGTTTCCAGCAGCAAATGTTAGCGGGTCAATAAATGCACTTAGCCTAGATTTAATATGCCTTAAAGCAGTTTTCTTTGATTGTGGAGGAAACAGTTTTCAAGTTAGCTTTTATCTTTATTGTTTCCTTTCTTTAGGCTTTTGAGCTAGCACAGATTTAGGGTGCTCTCACAAACTACCTGGCAGCTTTGCAGCACACAGACTATATTCAAATAAATTATTGTAGAGGAAGAGGGGCAAATATTCAGGGGATGTAAAACCACTGTTGGTTTGCTCTATCTGCAAAGCTACGTAGTAGTCTGACTACTATCGAAACATATGGCTTCTACTACTGCTAGGTATTTTTTTTTATGTGATTCCTGGAACTATGCACAGTGGAATTGGGTTCTGGTTTTCCTCTATGGTTCAGGATTTTTCCCAGGAAAACTTGGTATCTTTTAGTTAGATATGTGTCACTTAGTACAGGGAAGTCTCTACTAAATTAAATAAAATTTCAGCTTGTTAGCAAGCAGGTACAGACTGGGCTTCAGCATCCACTGATTTCCAGCCTCTGGGAATGCCAAGGCTTAGCTCGGTCACCTTTTACCTCGGCTTTTTGAGGAGGTAGGTTAACACTTTGATTGCTGTGCAGAAATAGTCTCCATCATTTGCTGGGGAAAAAAACAAGTGTGCCAGGCTTTCTATGTGTTTTCATGTTTTTATAGCTTTGCCTTGCTATGCAGTGCTAACCAGTTCCTACCGATCTTATTCCTGTACAGCTAAAAACACAGCGTGAAAGCCAGAGATAACAGTACAAATTCTTTCTTGCTTTTCCACATCCATGACAGGAAATGTCATGCTGCTCTCTGTTCAGCTGGTAATGCTTCAGGTTATTGGAGTGAGAAGCTGTAAAATAGATCCTTGATAATGCATGTGTGTGTGAATTTAATGGTTATGAGTAGATTAACCTTGATCCAAGAGGAGTGACAACCTTGTCTTGATTTATAACAAGTAGTTATGTTACCAAAGAGATTTAATTGGCTTTGAACATTCTTTTTATATATATGTACAGTATTGCATTGGCTGCTGTACCCTTCCTAGAAAAATTGTCAGGGTTCTCTGAGTGAAGATGAAGCAACCCCCAAAACAGATAGTTGGTTGTAATTCTCAGCATTTACCTCACATTGGAACATCTGATGCAGGCGTTTGATAACTGCTCACTGTTCATTTCCTTAAATAAAGGAAAGTCGCATAAATTCAGAAGGCAGTTACGTATTTTCAGAGCAATTAAGTTTTGTTAGCACTGTTCTGACTTTTCTCTGAAGAAATCTCACTTTTCAGGAATGCTAGCATCTTGAGTACCCCAAATGCTGTAGATAGTATAAGCGGTGTAAAGTTGGAGGGATTCTATTCCTTATCTTAATAAAAGAGCACTAAACAAGACATCAGCGCTAGGACAGTGTGCCTAACGCTGAGTTTTGCAAGCATCAGAAGGCACCTGACTGTACTGCTCTTACATGGCAGCTTGAATGCTCAGTGACCTCTAGTTTTAAGTGGATTTATGATTTTTAAAAAGCAAAATAATTTAGCTGCACTAAATAGGCTATGCTTTGAAGCAAAATTTTATTGCCTATCCTGCCACATCTTCACAACTGAAAGCTGCTTATGCCTTCTATGTTCTCATGCCCTTTTATTTAATTCTGCGTGAAGAGTATGTTGAGAGGAATTGCAATAACTGGAGAATATCTTGGGCTCCTGGGATAAGAGGTGAGAAGCTATTATTAATCCCTCTTAATAGCTGTATTTACAAAGATCTCAATTGTTGAAGTTCAGTGGAAGGTGAATTGCTTTAAAATGGGAGAAAACAATTAGGAATGCAATCTATATTAAAATAAACAACTGGTGATAGATGATTTTATTACTCTGTTCTTACACTCTGAAGTGATGATTAGATTTTACAGCGTTATTAAAATTGAAAGGACAAAGTAGTACTTTTAGAGTTTAGATTTGAGTACTGTTCCGTGTTACCTGAAAATAAAATCAAAGATAAGCCCATAATGGATATATTTAATTTCATTTTCAGCAATGTGAGTTACTGGCTGTACTTCAGACAAGCTCACAATGCAATTTGCGTCCCTTCTGAACAGCAGTTTACTTGGCAAGAGGAATTTGAAGTTGCTGATTAGGTTTTTAACTTGGCTTTGTACCACTAGACAGATTTAGTAGGGTTGAGAATCTGTGCCTGGTGTCTTCTGTGAGGCGCAGGGAGGAGCAGGGAAGGAATAGCTGGGAAGTTACTGGAGGATTGTGGTTTTGTGGGGAGGCCTGAGATGCCCTCAAACTTCCTAAATGCTTGTAAGGATCAGCATGTCAGCAGCTTGTATCTGTGATTCTGTTGATGGAAGGTCATTAAAGACAAGTGCATCCCTCAGTTTCCTGTGTAACCGCAGAAGGACCCCAGTGATACTTCTAATTTAAACGTTCTTTAAGCCAGAGTGCACGTGACAGAAAGTCAGAGGGTTTCTAGTGCACCAGGGCAATTCCAAACACTGTAGAAGTGTACTGAAAACATAGCTGACCTGCTTTTTAACTAGCTAGCTCTGAAATAAGCAGATGTCTTCATACTTACGTTTTCCTTATCCATTCTCCAACACACCTTCCCAAGAACGACTGGCCAGTGTTCCTATTTGAATAGTATTTAACATTTCCGCTTTCTAGTGTTTGCTCACTTTCTCTGTTAAGTAACTGACATATTCTTGTGTTTCTCTTTACTCCCAGCATGTTGAGGTGTCTATTTTTTCCTAATCTTACTGGCTATTAATTGTAAGGTCTTCTTGCATATTTTTATATATCTTCAGCTTTTTTGCTCTTCTCTATCTGTCTCGCAGTTGACACCATGTGTATCATATTGCACAGAAGTCTGTCTCCGAGAGAGATGGGTGCTGAAGAGATGCATGCAGTGTAGGAGACCAAATTAGCTTCCAGGCTGCTCTTTGCAGCCCTGTGGCAGGGGACCCCGCCTGACGGGGGTTTGTTCAGCGCAGAGACATCGAGTGACACCGTCGGGTATTGCAGTTGTTGGGCACCAGCAAGGGGGCAGTCCCGAGTTTCCCAGGCCTTCTTGGTTTCTTTGGAAAACAGATTTATCTGCCATATAAAAGAGAATACTGGAGCTTAGCTAGACCTCTAGAGACAAAGGGCACACGTCTTCCTTTTTCTGCAGTTATTTAAGAAGGCTTGGGATTTATTAGTGATGCAAGTGAGTTACAGAACATCACTTTTCAACTTGTGTTGCCAATAACTCTTGTCATACACTAGAACTGCAGAAAAGCAGTTCCATGACCATGGAAATGCTTCAGCTACAAGCTACAGGTGAAATAAAACGGCAGGCAGTCTGTCTACAGAAGGGTTATTTATGTGAACACCCTTGCTAGTACTTTAAAAATCTACTTTTTTTTCTGATGTGGAAAATTTCCAAGGCTGTGCAGATGGGACCTTTCCACAGCTGGATGTAGGCACAGCACACTGTTAGCATTTCTGGCCCCTGTGCAGACTGCAGAACAGCTCCTGTGTCCTAGGGCAGGGCACAGCTGCAGTCGTGGTGTCTCCTGCAGGCTGTGACTGTGCCTGGCTGACATGCCCTGCGGTAGGGACCCAAGGAGTCCAGTGTCCTGGAGGAAGGATGTGGGCACTTGCGGTTGATGCATCTCTACAGCCTCCTGTACGAGGGTCTGTGAGCCTCTCCTAAGCCTTTTCTGCTTGGCTGGCGAGAGCATGCAAACATCTTGTGCTCCAAAACACTAGTTTTGTGACAGAATTAATGAAAATAGGAAGAGCTTGCTTTGCTCTCTTACCTACTGTGTGTCTGTCTGGTTGCAAACGTCTCTTTTCACTGTTCATTTGTTCTGCTTTATAACTGTGATGATCTTTGAAGCTGACTGACCTGGATTGCTTGTACCTTATGCATGGGAATCCCTACAAATTATTACCTGGCTGTGAAACTGAAAAGGTAACCAATTTATGGAAATTTAATGTGAATTTAACTGGGTTTGTGCAATGTGGCTGTGCAGTGACAACAGCAGCTGTAAGAGACAGAAATCCAATCTTTAAAAAAACTTCCTTGCAGTCAGACTTTCCACGCTTGGCTTCTGTGCCTGTGTTCAGTGACGAGTTCAGTTACTGCTGGTGGGATTATGAGATGTTCCTAGGAGAAAGCCTGCTGTTTGAGAGGGCGGCAGTGCTGTTGGGAGGAGGAGGAGGAGGCAGCTGCATCAGCATTGTCCTCTGGGGTTTGTTAGTGCCTGGAGCAGCAGACCACTTGTCTCAGAGGCATGATGTAGGTGGTTTCTCTCCTCCTTGCCTTCCTGTCAGAGCTCCCAGGCATTGGCCTCTATCTGGGCGTTTTTTAACCTGATGTGATTTCCAACTACCGGCAAGTGTATGCTTTGCAAAGCTTAGGAAAAAACAATTGCTGGTGTTAGTTTCCTAGTAAAAGAAATGATCCTGTGGCTGTAGAAATGTGAGGTTTTAATCAGTGAGGAAAATATTTGTAACAGTGAAATCCATGACAGTTTAGTACTTACAACTTCCAGAAATCATTTTGCCCTGATCAGATAATAGGAATTAATTTATTCAATCGTAAGTTAAAAAAAAAAAAATCCATGTTGGCTACAATGTCAAATTGGACTTCTCAGATAATTATTCTGAAAACTGTCTCAATAGTCTAAAAGCTGGAGGCTTCTGAATAGAATATACTTAATTATATGATGATGCATTATTTGGTAGATATTCTGAGAGTTTATTTGCCACCGTTCTTGTCTACAAAGAATTGTGCAGAAGAGACAATTAGTATCCAGTCTTTGCTTCCCTTTAATCCATCTTGGTGGTGGATAATTTGTTTTCATACAGAAAACATTCAAAATAAAAGTATCATCCCACTAACTCATGTTCGTAATAAAGCAGTGACTGAGACACATTTCTTCATGGTCATCACCTAACTGCCTCTCTGCTTCTACTTATCTGCTCCCACAGCTGTAAGATAACTTTCTAAGTGCTTTACTTGAGCTAATCTGGAAGGTACATTGACCAAAGGGTGATATATTGTGTTTTTACTGCCTGCCAGACCTGAACAGATCCCACTTTGGCACGCACTTCCTCAGGGCTGACGAGCCCCTCCAGACAGGCTCAGAAGAAGTAGCCCAGGTGGTGAATTGGTCCTGGGTGGTGATACGCCCTCCGCACGGGCTCGGCGCTTGGCAGGCACTGTAGCCCTGGCCAGGGTGGGTTTATGATGCTCCTCCTTGCTGACAAGGTAATGGGAGATGAGGTGGGATTTCTAGTATGTAGGCTGAGAACTGGATCCAGGGAGAGGGGCCAAAAGCACAGAGGATATAGAACTGAGAAAACAATCTTTAGAAATACGCCCAGCTATCGGGCAATCAACAATTGATATTTCTTACTCTTATGGTCACGTGGCTTTGTTTTCCCAGGGAGGCTGAATTTCAGCACTTGATCTCTGCCCAGCCTGCTCTTCTGTTACGATTTGATTGCTGTTGATTACTTTGATTGTCACGGAGGGTGTGCGTATTAATAACTATAACCTGTGCATTTTGTCATGTGGAAAAGATAATCTGTTTATCTGTGAGGGCAGAAAAGCAGCTTAAATTTTCACATAAACAGATATTCAGAAGCAGAGCGCTTTAAAGTTATGTCTGTGCCAGACTAATTGGGATTTGTGTTTTGAGATTTGTATATATTTTGCATGAGAACATTTGGAGGAAGAGCTAGCTGTTTAATGAGGGAGACAGGGAGGAATTACTGAGTTTCCTGTGGGTTTTCCTTTTTTAGGGGGAGGGAAAAAAATCAACCTTTCAAATCTAACTTTTATTATTTTCCCTTGCTCATTTCAATTTAAACAAGTGAAATTTTGAGCTTTCATGCTTAAATATGTATTTAGGATTCTTCCATGGGTGTTGCAGGGGTCATATGAGTAGCTTTCCCTGAATAAATCCTAGAAATACACCTGCTGAGAGGCTCCAAGTTACTGGGAGGTCACTGTCCCCTACAGATTGTTACTGGGAGGTCACTGTCCCCTACAGATTGTTGCCAGTCAAATCCTGTACACTGGTGAACTTTCCCACTAGAGCACAGAACACCCTGCATCAACCCTGACTCTGCCTGACAGACAAGACGTTTCTGCTCTTGCCCATCAGAAATTCAGGCATGAGGATTTTCCAGACAGCATGGGCTGCCATGCTGCATGTTTGGTCTTAAAAACAATTTTTTTCTTTCCTTGGGTAGGATGAGAGTATTTAAAGAAAGAATTCTTGGCTCTGAGGAGACTCTTCTTCCTGGGAGTGCCTTTTCTGTGCTAGGAAAATTCCGTGGCACAACAAAACTGTTGGTGGCTTTGTAATCACTAACAGAATTTAGATTTTAAAAATGAGCATTTTTGGTGCTACAGGCAGTATCTTTTTTGTTGTTATTTGTTTTTCTGTTTAGTCACTGCCTTGTGTTGTCAATAAAGAGGATAGATTGGAAGGACTGTATCCCAGGCTTTCATCTGGATTTATAAAGTGGTTGCATGCTACACACTGAAACACACTGATCTGAAACTCTTACAAGCTGGGATGATTAAGGATAGAATGGTGCAAGTGCTTCATTATCACTGTCATGCCATTTCCAAGAGTTTCAGTCTTGATGTCCTTTTATTACAGATGATCTAATGAGGTTTCTTTGACTGTGCAATTAATGACTTTTTATCATCATGACAAAGAGTTACACCAGGATGATTCTAAGAAGATTTAAGCTTATCTTATTGAAGTTTTTGTCTTCTCTGCAATTCATGACTGTGAAACACATGAACTGCAGGAGCAGTTGCCTCCTGCATTGAGACGAGGACAGCTTATGCCCTCTGCTCTGCCATTAGATGCAGGGTGACAGTGGGAACACAGAGAGAAAGTTAGAACTCAGGAAATAAAATACAGGTTAAAAGTAGTTTAATTTCTCAGTAGATGTTTTTAACAACAACATTGCAGGATTTTTGACAGCTTGGAGGTCTGTGCACAGGAGAAGTCTGAGTTATAACTTCATAAATCTGTGGCTGTAAAGTGGACCCAGGGAGTCCTACTCTTTTGGTAAAGTCTTTCTGTGACGTTCATATGTGGTAAAAAGCAAACTGGATAAATTCTGGACAGAAAAGATACAGGCAAGGCCTGCTCTTGAATTCTTTGTCCACCATTACAGCTACTTTGTGAGAGATCAGTCTTGATCATTTAGGAGGTTGCACTGAAGAAAGGCAAACCTTGTTTTGTTTTGGCAGAGGCAGACCGGGTGAGCTTGTGTTTTTGTTTGCTGTTGCTTTTGTTCTTTTTTTATTTTTTCATTGAATAGTTGCTACAATGTGACAAAGCCCCTCAGGACAGAGCAGTTCAACCGCAGAGGCAGGAGGGCTGGTGGTTCCTGGTGTGCAGCCTCAGGATGGGGCAGTAACTTTGGGCAGTAGAAGGTTGGGTGCCCTGTCTTGGCAGAGCTGTGTTTTAGCAGCTTAGGTATTCTGGGTTTTTTGTGGCATGTTCTTTTGTTGGTTTTAAAAAGGCAGAAGGCATTTTTGCAAACTGAGTCGCACTGAGCGTGAGAACACATTTGTTTGCCTCTTCAGTGAGGGTTAACCGCTGCCTGAGTTGACATGCTGTTCAGAGATCCCCAGCCTCTCTGCATGCCCAAGCCTGATGGACTGCTGCTATGGGCCCCTATGATGCTGGCCATATGCTTTCTCACAGCCTTGAGCACATGGAGAGCACAGCTTTAACGTGCACGTTGTCCCTGGAGACAGACTTGCTGCTCTCATTGAGGTCAGTGCAAACAGAATTCTGCAGGCTCAGGATCAGCAGTAGCAAAGATGTTGGTGAAGTAAATATTGTAGGGAGTGAGGCAACACCTTCTATTCCACCATTTTGTGGAGATGAGAAGAGTCAAGCTTTGTCTTTTCTGGAGGTACCAGTGGCTCCCAGTAAAAGAATATCACTGCTTCTACAGTCCTGCTTGGAAGTGCAGGAGACAAGTTTAAATAGCCATTACACGTTTCAGAAATTTTTCAGAAAGGTGGTAGCTGCATGTGAATCAGGCTGCATGTACTGCACAGTCCCAATTGCCCAGTCTAGAGTTTTTTTCCCATAAATTATCTATTTTTGCATTAGGACTCAAGTATGCTGCATGATCATGTATTTACATACAGTGAGATGCCAATTAGTAGTAATGTGACCGCAGACCTTTACAGGTCAGTTTGACGTGTGTTTTTCTACTGTACACATTATTATTTGCATTGTATTTCTCAGTGACACCTCCAGTGTCTAAGTGACAGCAGTACAACTCACCAGTTCGATATTGCTGTTGTGCCTATACAGAACAACTGCTGGGGAAGACAACCTATCATCATAAAATCAGCACTGAGGAGTTCCTACTGTGCATGGAAGGTTACAGCAGAAACGCTGGGAAGAGCAGCGCAGCTGGAAGCAGGTCCGTAGCAAACATCACGTGCCAGTCAGTCACTCGAAAAGCACTTGTGGGGAGCACCAAAACAACATGCTTAGCAGGTAGGAATGCCTCAACAGGCCAGCGCGTGTTCTTTGGAAGGAAGGTAGGACTGGTGGAGTTTTTCCATTAATTATATGCTAATCATTTATTGTATCCTTCAGCCTTTCAGTATTTCCAGTGAAGAATCCAAGCATGTTGTCTAAGGAGTAATGATGGGGTTCAATGATGTGTTTACACTGTTCTATAAAACTGAAATCTCAACACACACAAAAAAGTTATCTTTTCTAGTTCTTTAGTCCAAAACACTTGCTATTTCTCATTTACCTGAGGTTTCTGAAAGTATGAATGGTTTTTTTATACACGGTATTGAAATCTGCTGAAACAGGTGGTGTTTTCCCTAGTTACTTTGTAATTAAAATTGATGAAGTCGGAGTAGACCTCAGTCTGTTTGACATGAGTCATTCTTTTTAAGGCTGAGAATATTGAAAGGCAGAAATCTGTAAGATGTCTGTCAAAGATGCGCCATCCAGACTTTTGATCCAACCTCATTTCAGCTGAATTGGACTGTTGCAAGTAATGCATATAGATTGCATTAAAGTGGATATGAGAGACTACACGTACTCAGGCTTTATTTGTACATCAAAGGGGTAAATAAATGCCTCTTCTGAGTGCTGTCTGCAGAGTGCATAGATTTTATGCAAGGGCTTCCAAATTGGTGCTTCTGATACTGGCTGTACCTTTTTTCTTTCTGAGACAATATTTTATATTGTGAATGATCAGATAGGTTGACTGAAGTTATTTTATTTCTACCTTTGAGTGAAAGAGTGATAGTTTTACTAAAAAGTTTGAGGATGTTGTTGTGAGGAGAGTGCATATAAAGAAATACTAATTACACTTTTTTTTTTAATGAACATCTGTGTGAACAAAAATAATTCCTTCTATAAGTCTTTCTGTAACAGCAGCACATGGATTGTGTCAAAGTAAATGGATGGTTATGGATGTTGTTCATACATCTTAAGTGCTTCTCCCGGGTGAGAAAGGTAAAGAATAACTTCTGTTGGTCTTCCTGTTGCTCTTCAACAAAGATAACCCTTGCAAATTAGGTTAAAAGCAGCACACTTTGAATATGGGATTGGTCTGAGGTCCCTTCCAACCTGAATTACTTCCACAAAGTCATGGTGCTTTTGTAAAGTAGGAAGGGGTTTTTTTTCAGATTGCATGTTTGCTTTTGTGAGAATGAGGCATAATAGCACCCTGCTTGCTGAAAATGTATGCTTTTGGGCCTTGACTCACGTCCCTGCAGCTTAGCTCCTCGTTTTGCAAACAGCAAACGGACAACCTGGAAGCAAACTTTGCTACACGTTAAGGAAAGAACTCTGCTGAAGTGTGGTAACGAAACTACCCCTAGTTTAGGATTAGTATCTCTTTCTCTAATATGTCTTGTAACCCAGCCAAATAACATTTTCTGAGGGGAAGAAGCTCGCTGATGAATCTGGCCTTCAAACCTGTGTGAGACACCCTCACTCCTGCAGCAAGTGCTAGCCCTGCGTTAGCTGCAGCCAAGAGGTGCTGCACTGGGTGACAGAGCACACTGTTGTCTTAGTTTCTGGATCGGTGTATGACCTCTGGGTGAATAAGCAGATCATCTCACTGTTGTTTCTACTTTCTTCCCGTTCTGTTTTGGTTGGGAAGTACATGGGGCTTATGCTCAAATATTCTTAAGGCTGTCAGCATGGGATGCGGTAGGAGAAATCACAGGTTGCTATCAGGATGAGCTCATGTGGACCCTTTTAATGCAGTTTCTCACAAGCTGCATGTTACAGTGGCTGGTTTATCTCTGACATCTGCACCAGCTCCCATACCTCAACACTGCATTGACATCTAGGGTAGAAACAAATCTTTGTTGCCCTTGCCTTTGATGACATGCCAGAGAGGGACCCTGGCCTCGGATGGAGCTTTTGCATGTCCTCATAAGATGAATCAAAGTTGCTGAACAAAAGACTTGTGGCTTTACTTTTAAAAGGAATAATAAAGAAAAAATATTGCCACTCAAAAGGCAGTAAAAATGCAGATTGCCAGTGCTTCTCCACTTGCTAATCATGAGGGAAAGCTTGCTGCTTTAGCCAGCCTCCTTAGCATCAGCTAGGCTCAGTGTTAATTTACATGGATGACAGCTCTGTAATGATACTGAATCTATTAGGTTGTCTGCGGGGTCTCCTGGCAGGCAGCACCATGCTACATTAACAAACTTCCTGTGACTTTAATAAGAAATCACCAAATTGTTTATTTGCTATGGCTTTCCTTTCATTATTCTGATTAGAATCTATGATTTCATAAAAGCATGTTCTTCATGTTCCTTCTTAGTCTTATGCATTCCTGTTTTTAAAAACCAACAAAAAATCCCCTCCAAAAAAACCCACAAACCACCACCACCACCAAAACAAAATCCCCAGCCAAAGCCCCCCAAAACCAAAACCCAAATAAAACAGCATAAATCAAAATGAGGTATAATTCTGATTTATGTAAGAGAAAAGGAGAAAAAAAATTACAACACAGCACAGAACAGGCACCAGAGAAAGAAAGATAGAGAAAATTAGAAAAGTATTGGTCTTTTAATGAGTTGGGCAGCACTGAAGCAAATGAGGGACTGTGCAGATAAAGCTGAATAAGTTACTTTATAGCAGTGGATAGCATGGAACGTGTCATAACAATAAGATGCTTTGTGTCCCTCTCGGTTAAGCTTTGTACTGCAAACCAGCAGAGCCGAACTGGCGTGAATTAGTGTGAGACAGAAGGTGCTACTGGTTTGAAGGGCTTGCCAGGCGGTGTGCGCTGCTCTGCTTGCATCGCTTGAGAGTAACCTCTGCTATAAAATATGTGGTATTTCATACTTCCTTTCTGCCAGAGGATCAGCTCTGGTCCTTGCAGGCTTAATGTGGTTTTGGTGGTGTAACAGCTGGGTTGTGTGCCCCAGTGTTTTCCCCTAGGAATAAGGCCTGGCCAGTAGATGTTTCTCTCTGAACCTACTGGCAGTCTCTTGCTGAGCATTGATGGTACGCTTGCTTCTTCAGTAGTATGGCCTTGCTAAAATGCTCACTGGGTGTGGGGAAGCTTCTGAAAGCTGGCTACAGCTTGGGATGGAGTCATTCCATTTGATCCTTTACTTAAGCGAGAAGATAAATTATTTTTATGATTAATTTTTAAAGAAAGTGTATTTGTTATCCTTCTTCCAAGAGATTCTATAAAAACCTTGTTTCAATTATGATGTTCAGTTCTCAAAAAGCACAGTTTGTAGGGCCCCAGCATACTTTCTAAAGTTAGGCCTATGACCCTTAAGTCTACAAATGTTGCATTTTTCATTGCTGAACACCTACACTTTGTAACAGCTTTGCCAAAACTCAACTGGCAAAGTTTTCTCCAATTCTACTCTCAGTTCTCACAGATAGACCAAGATTATACTACAGCTCTTAAAACATTCAGACACTTCAGCTGCCTTTCTGACCAAGAAAACCCCAAGCAGGACAGACAGCTAGGCTGAACCACAATTTGATTTTTATTCAGCCCTGCAGCTGTTATCTCTTTGTATACTCAGATTATAAAATAAATGTAGGCACTTGAGGGGATTTTGCTCTTATTTGCCTGTGTGCATATGACATCTGATTCTCATGCCCTGGAGACTCCTTGCTGGGTAGTAGCATAGCGTAGTATAAGGTGCCATTAAATATTACTACCTCATTTTGATGGATTACCATAAAAAGATTTGAGTGTAAAAACCAATCATTTTTGTTCTGATTTTTGTGGGAATTAAATCACTGTAAATTCATGATAATCTTTTTCTTCTTTTCAAATTTGTGTAGTTGTGTTATTAAGAAAGGATTTTATTTTTTTACTTCCTAGAATGGATTCTCACAGCCTCCACCGTAGGAGCCCAGCTGCTAGAGTGCTGTGCCATTTGCTGGGCCTGTGCAGTTCGCAGGGGAGATGAATTTTGTAGTGGAAAGGGCTGGAAAATAGTGGGATTAAGTTTTGAAAGCTCCTTGTGCTGATCATGTTGTGTCTGCTGGTTCTCCAGGCATCCAGAGTCTGTGTTTGTAACTGAACTTGTGGAAGAGAAGATAGGAAGGGGTTTGCAGTGCTGTTACAGATTACTACTTGAATGGCTTAGAGTGATTTTATGTGTTGTAGAATTTCTTCCCAGTGTAGTGCTCCATTATGGTTAGGACCAGTGCTTGACTCTCCAGATGCTATTGAGAGTAAGAGTCGTCACAGCAAAGTTGAAGAATTTAATCAGGGTAAGCAAAGACTGGCTTGCAAAATATAGGACAAGAAAGAAACCAGCTGAGGCTTGTTTCTGTTGGGATAAAAGGTGTCAGCATCACAAGCAGACTAAAGATTAAAAGCTGGATAAAAACAAGGTAAGGAAAGGTTGGTATTGGGGGGCTGTCTGTAGTTAGATGCACCTTTCAGTGCCTGCAGAAAGCGCTTCTGTACATAGGTAACACCAGCCTTTATTTTCAGTCAGAACAGCTGTAGGAGCACTTACAGGTAGTGTAGTTATTTTCTGAATACCCCAGTCAGTGCTTTTCCCCAGGTATCATGTTCCTACTTTGTGCTGTGGCAGTTTGCCCACTGCTGGGTTAAGGGTAGGATCCTACACTCGAAAATTGCAAAGCTTTTTTTATGTATATTGAGATAAATTTAATTGGAAAAGAATGCAGAACGTTAACCACCGATTACCTCCCCAGACAAAAAGAACCCTGGAAACCCAGACCCCAGCAACACTGATTTTGTAATTTCCTATGTGCCTGCTCTGACAGTAAAGCACATTTGACTGAGATACTTGTCAAGGAGTTGAATTAATCTTTTTGTCTTGAACTTAATGACATAAACATTTGATGCTCAATCTAACAGTTACAGGTGGTGAAGTAATACCAGGCTACCAAGTTCAGGCAGTAACTGTTCTTAATTTTTCCAGTGATTTTGCCTGTTTTATCTCTTCTTTCATGTTGATATTAAACATACTTGCACTTCTGATAGTTGCATCAAAATACTTCTGTTAGTATTTTCTGTGAATTAAAAATCTGTAAAACTCTGCATTTTCATAATTGATGCAGCATTTTGCAGGGATAAGATACAGACCAGTTCCCAATTTTTTTTAATCTATTAATATAACTTGTCATTTTTAAAGCAATAGAGAAATATTTATTCATTTCTTTCTTTTGTATGATTTAGAAGACAGTATTTTGAGCTTTGTGTTTGTGTCAGGGAACTCATTATTATTTTGGTAATAACAGTGCTAACCACTTTATGGCTAAGAGCAACAGCTGGCCACAATGTGTTGTGAGTATACACAGTAAAAAAAAAAAAAAAGGTATAGAACAATAATTTCTGTAGACTTTGCCTCGCTTTTTGTCATCTTCCAGAGAGTATTTCAGCTCACTTCCTTCACATTTATTAATCCTTTATTTTGAAGAAAGAAAATCAGTGACATTCAGTTATGGATGCACTGAGCTGGCTCCAGCCAGAAAACCAGCACATCAGAGCTGCTCCTGGGGAGCTATGCAAATCCTCCTCAGCATCATCATTCTTCAACAAAAACAAAAACAATCCTCCTGATTTCAGACATCATTTCTGTATTCCCTGATTTCACACACACAGACATGCTGCAGTACTTCATCTGCTGACTGTCCTCTCAGCGTTGGAGTTTTATCAACAATTGAGGAAAACCGCTGACTCCAGAATTAATCCACCTCGCGATGATGCTTAGACACTCTGGGAAAAAACATTTCTGTTTGGACTGAATGCATGTTTACTTAAACAATCTGACAGCTAGGTTTTCAGAGTGAAGCCAGTGGAATTTTCCCTGAACCCACTAAAGCAGGCAGGAGATCTGCTCCTACGTGAATACTGAACTAATCTTCAAACCAGCACCTAGTTTGATAAGTTACTCCAGCTGTAGGTGCTTTGAAATAACCTTGTTTGACAAGCCACTTCAGTGTTGCGGCATTGAATTCTTAATAGTCGCCTTTACTCCCATTCTTTAGTCTATTTATTTACATATTCACCTACTGTTTGAACCATTTGCTTTTACAAACAGTCTCACTCGGTTCTAGAAAGCTGCCCTAGTGGCATTGTGCTTCTGATGCATGCAGTGTGGTCCTCGCTCAGTACCATGTTGGAAGAGACCCACAAAAGCTCAAGAGAAGGACATAAATACTCTGTGGGGTGAAAAAAACCCAAGACAAAACAGAAGTGTAGATGTTTTGATCCTGGTTATTAGAATCTTGATAATCTTAATCCTGATTTCTACCCGTGGTCATGTTTGGGAGTTTTCTCCTGAAAAATTTGTTTGTTTGTGTTAAGTTCATGATCTAGAATTGAACCTGTCTTTAAGGCACTTTTATGGAAGGCTTAGAGGTGACTTGTGCTGCCGTTGTGTGGTACTTTGTGATAAGGCAGTGACTGACATCAGATTGCTGCGCTCTCACTGTCCGTTCACCACTGATCTGACCTTGTCTTCATGTAATGATCTCAATGTTAAATGTAGTACTGAATTACTAGAGGAGGAAAAAAAGGAGCTCACACTAGTGGAAGAAAAATAAAAAAGAAGCCTCTGACAACATTTTATAGGGGAAAAAACATTTTTGTAAGATTGTGATAGCCTTTCTTGGGAGAAATGAGCAAGCAACACAACAGCAAGTGTCATTTCCAGTTCATGGTCAATAAATTTAAGAGACTATAGTTTGGAAGAAATAACTTCAGCCACTTGGGCACCTTGCTGGGTGTTACATTAATGTCAGTATAATTATATTTGCAGTACTAGTGGCTCCCTTGCTGGAAGGGCTTGCCATATAGGCAGCAGCCATTGAAAAGCAACAAAATAAGAGGGTGCATGAAGAGAGGGAGGAAGATACCAGAGACTTAATGAACTGGAAGTAAAGCATTTGAAATATAATTACATTAAGAACATTTGTTTTTCCTCTTGTGATTGTGCTTGAATAATGAGGACTGCAGTGTCTGCAAAGGAATTGGGAAGTAAATAACAGCTAGGGATTTATTTCCTTTAGTTTCAAAAAGGGACATGGTTTAAATTGTAGTATTTGATATCTCTCTGAATTTGAGAAGTAAAGGAAATAAACCAAAATCTGTTTTAGGTCAGAGAGACTAGATCCCTTGTTAGTGCATACACAAATACACTTCAAATTAATTTGAAGGCAGTTGTGACTTATTCCAGCTGTGCTGTGCAACACAGCACTGGGCTGCCTCACTTCCATGCAATTGCCATTTGTGCCTGGTTTTTAGTAAACCTTGCTCTACGCACCTCAAATAAGGGAATGAGATTTGCCATGTGGCCTTTGGATGTGAGGCTGCGTAGCTGGGAGGGGAGAGGGGCCAGGCAGTCAGGAAAGGATACGTTTCACCATTTTCTCTCCCTTCCCTGAGTCAAAGTGTTCCTCCCACCATCAGCAAGTGCAGTCTAACCAAAGAGCAGACACTGAGTAAGGTGTGGACTGCCCAGGGACTGCTGTACTGTGCAGTCAGTCTGGAAATTGCTGCGAGATTGGTTTAATTACATAAAGTATGCTGCTCTCACATACTAGGGTTGTTAAAAAAACAATATTCCCAGAAAAGAGGTCTGTCTTTAAAATCGAATGACTGAAAACAACAATTCAATTAAAGCTTCAGTACTTCTGGGAAGGCTTTTACGATGTAGCGAGACAGACTTGAGTTTATTTTGCTCTGACAGTTTTCCCTCAGGCATTGGCCTGCTGGGACTGATGCAAGCCAATGCCCCGCTGCATCCCACGTGAGGTTCCTTCAGGTGTCCTGCTCGTGTCCCACCTATGTCTTCGTGGCCCTGCCAGCAGGACACCCATCCTGCCCAGCCCTTTGGTGCTGCTGGTCAGGCCGCTCTTCTTTTCTCACATCTCTTGGGGGTCAGAGTGGTTTGCCCTAACCTTATGCATCTGGCAATTAGATAAACTTCACATCATCCCATAATAGTCCTCGTCAGACAGTAAAGATGAAGCATCCTTTGCAGGTACCCTCTTTTGTTGGTTGGCCCTAAAGAAGGCAGGTTTCTTGCTTTGTAAAAAGATCCATTCTCAGGCGATGTCTTTCTGCTGCAGAGCAGTTGAGCAGCAAATGTCAAGATACCTCCCTGGCAAATCCCCTCAGCTCTTTTCTCTGTAGTTTTAAGTGATTGGGAATCAACAGTAAGGTATGTATGAAACGGGTCTGCTGGAGGCTTAAATAAATGCTGTATTTAGCATTTACCAAGCACAAGGTAAATGTTTTCCCTCAGAAATACATGTATGGTATTTATCTCTTTCATTTCTAAGGAGGAGGATGCTTTTCCTAGGGAGCTGTAAAGGCTGAACGAGGTTATTTTAAAACTAAAACATTTTAATCTTTAGTCTACTCCTAGGTGCCACTCAAATACAAAAGGCAGGCAGTGTGACATGCAGGCTGTCAAAAAAAATGCCACCTTTAAAAAACCTCTTGATCTGTTTAATACCCAAAGGCTCTTCTGTCCTTTGGCTGTAGCACACAGTGCTGCTGTAAGACTGGGCATTAGAATTAATTTTTTTAATTTTTTTTTTTTTAAATTACAACCTCTTCTCTGACAGACCAGGAAAGCTTTTAACCACGCACTGAAGCTGGAGGCAAAATCAATAACTACAATTTTTTGGCAAGGTGCACCTTCCTTAACTTTGCTTTCCAGTGAATCAGAAACTTTCACCCATTTTTCTGTGCCAGTTCAGGATCTTGACATTTTCTGTCCTCTGCAAGAAAATGCACTTGATCTTACTGGGGATTAGTACAAAATAGTGAGCTTTACTAGTCTTACCCAGCCTTGCCACAGGTTTCTGTGCTTGTGGTTGTGTTAGGTGGGAGTGCCAGGGTTTTCTGTGTGAGTGCGCTGGGTACGGAGCAGTCGAAAAGGCCTGGGTAGAGGTGATGCTGGCTGGCTGGGCGCCCACCCCAGCCAACATTTGCCTCCTTCAGTCTTTCTCTGTCAGCCCACTTGCAGTATTACAGCTTTGCAAAAATGCAGAAGGGGAAACTTTAGATTGAACAGGCTTGATCAAAGAGGATTTCAGTGTAGAAATGTTTGCAGATAGAAGTTATCTAAGACCTGGATTACAGTGACTAAAAAGGGGGGATAAAAGGGATTTTTCTTGAGGCTGGAATATGTGGATTGTTTCCTGAAAGTTCTTACACTGAGTAACAAAGAGAAAGATTAGATAATACAATTACACTATTATGACTAACAATAATATAAAAAAATAATATCTAATGAAATTACAGTACTGACAATGACTACTGAATGCAGTTTAGCCGGAATAGGCATAAGGCATAAGGAAGACTCTGCACTGCCTGCCTCAGTTCCTTGGGGTGGTGTCTCTGGGCTCTGCATTCCTCCTCTGTCAGTCCTGCTAAGACTAGAACAAACAACACTGCCTTGCTTTAGCAGCAAAGTCTGATGAACATCTCTGTATTTCTGTGAGATACCTAGCAGGGCCAGCAGGTGTTAATCAGGTCCAGTTTAACTTCAGTCCTATCGGCAGATCGCGTAGGCCTGAGTGCACGTTGGCACAGAGCTCTTGAAGTGAGGGCCATGCTGAGATCATCTCAGTCTCCTGCGTGGTGTCCTTGACCTCTCTTCACCAAAGAAATGCTGCTGCCATACTCTTTCCACTGATCTCCTCATGCAACAAAAAGCCTGGAGCATTGCTGAGGGGAGCAATCCACTTGACAGTGTGGAAATACAGAACATTGTGTCTTGCACTTCATCCTCTTTTAGAAATTCACTAACTTTACTTCTTTTGAGTATAGTTAATTTTTTTTCACTTAAAAAAGTTGATTTGTTTAGTTTAGAAGCAGTGAGGAGTATTATTTTCCTACATGTATAAAGCCCTTTTGTGGTTTATCCTTCACGATCCGACATACTGGGAGTACTTAGAGTTGGTATCTTTCACTTACCCCAGCAGAAGACATGCAGGCCTGCTTGATACCTGGCCATGATTTCTAAAATGGTTTTAAAGAGACTTATTTATCAGTTGTTGGTATCAGTGTGTTGAGTACTTTGCAGTGGTAGCACTAGGGAGGTGGTACTCTTGCTTTCCATCAGTGAATAGGTCACAACTCTTAGTGACCATAAAATGGTCAATAGGCTCTGTAGAAGCCACTTACGTCCTTTAATTCTCTAATTGTGTGTTAAAGTCCATGGATGAAGGAGGCCCTGGTGTCCCAGAAGGCAGGAGCACCATGGTATTAGTCAGACAGAATGAACCGCCTGACAGTATAATAAACTGGTACTTAGGAATGGAAAGGTCAGAAAATGTCTTGCACGTGTGACTGCCGGCTGCTAAAATACCTCTTAAATTTCAGCCTCTCACTAGGTGAAATATATCATTTTTCCATCAACAGAACTGAAAGCCCCTTGCCAGAATGGAAAGTGCCAGTGCCAGGGCTGTGCCAAAATCCATCCCTCCAGTGCCCCTCAGGGCAGGGTTTGGGGGTTCTCCATCCTATGGGGGGCCCCTGCAGCTCCTCACACTTTCCACGAATCGCAGACAGAAACTCCAAACTCCTGGAGCTACATCAAAGCTAAAGGGCCCGGGAATGCTTCTCTTTCTGCTTCTCTGCCCTGGTTTGTGGTGGATTTAGACAGTTTTAAAGGGATAAACGCTGGCAAAACCCCATGGGTTTGCAAAACCAGTGTATCCATTGCGCTGAGCAACTCTTGCAGGTAGTGAGCAGGCTGTGCCTCAGCAGGAACGTGCCAACAGTCAAATATTTGCTCAGTCCAGCCTCTGATCTTGCATCAATATGAACCAGTTCAGTCTGGAAGCTAAATAAAGGGGTTGGTGTGGCTCTGTGCCCACAAATGTGTTTCACCTCCCAGCAGCCCAGCGGTCCTGCTCTCACACAGCTCGCCAGCCAGGGCTGCTCGTGCCTGGCTGTTTTGAAAGTGTGAGCAGGGCAAATGCACACCAGTCTGCCCTCCTGGGAGTGCACACACCCTTTCTGCTGACATGGGTGCATGGTCACAGACAGGCTTAGGAACAGAAAGCAGCAAAGTGCACTTACCTGTCTGTCCCTGAGGCTGTTGAAACAAGGAGGACTACAGGACAGTCCTTCAGGATTGCTTGGCTTTGTTTCCAGTCATTTTTGAAATGCCTTTGCTGATGCCTGGGCATCCGTGTATGGCTCCAGTGTAAATTTTTTTTTTTTTTTAAAAAAAAGGTAAATTCAGGTTCCCCCAGCACTTAATGCTATTGATTTAAAAAAAAACAAAAAAACAACCAAAGCCATTTAAAAGGCCCAGAATACACTGGCAGTCAGTGGGATTCAGGGTGTGCTGCTGTTTTTAACACAGAGATCTGAGCTGCTTAATCATCAAGGGTATGGATGAACAGGTTCCTGCTGAAGAGTGCCCTAAATACCCTGGCAGAGTGGGACTGAGACAGTCTGGACAGTGGACTCTGCCTAATATGAAATATGACTAGATTTTTCATGAAAAATCAAGAACATAAGTAAGCAGAACATAAATACAGCCACAAAAATCAGGGAGTGTTGTACCCCAGGCTAGAAGGGGTGCTGGTGTTGCAGTGAGGTTATTTTTCGCATGCCCATGCAGTATCTGGGTAGTTGGGTCACAGCCTGCATGGGTACACTGACACCTGAGTGTTCTCAGGTCTGCAGGGGTACGGTGCTGCAGAGAGGAGTGAACCAGCACCAGGTTATTTCAGTTTTAAACAGTTGTACTTTTTAAAAAAAAAGTTTTTAATTTTGTTTCAATTTTACCTTTTTTTTTTTAAGTTTTAGTTCACACAGCCATGCTAAGTAAGTGTGTGGGTGATAGGGGGTCTTGCTGGGCAGTGGCAAGGCTGGAGTCACATTAGAGTCACTGAGTAAGGTGCACAAACAGTGAGACCTGCTCTTCTGCTGCGGGTGCAGTATTGATTCATCACTTGTGGCCCCGGGAAATCAAACGGGCGGGTATCAGGAACCGAAGTTGTCCAGGATCAAGGGTGTCTTAGACAAGTCTTGCAACAAGTAATGCTGGAATAAATCCAAGTCTTGAGCCCGAGCCTCCCTGTGCTGAGGGGAATTTCTCTGTCCATCACGTGCTGTGTACAGAAAGTGCGTGTGCAAGGGAGGCGACGACTTTAAAATCCCCTCCGGAGCTGGGGAAGGGGGAGGCGAGGAACATAAGCAGCCTTTGCATCAGAGTAGTGGAAAAGTCTGTGTTACGCTTGCGAATCACGTTTTTCTGAGGTTCACTGAAAGGCAATAAATCATTTACAGACTTATTAGAGCAGCTGCCTGCAGCACGGTATCTCTGTGGATGTAGCTGAGCTAACCTTTATAACACCAGCTTTTTGAAAAGTGGGAATTATTCCTAGCTAGCATAATATCTGGTTTCAGAACTGCCATTTCATAGCAGATATCTAGGGTTTTTAACCAATCATCCTTTCTCTTCCATTTCAAATGGGTGTTTTTCATTAAATGCTTTCACCACTTTTTTTTTTTTAAAACACAAATCAAAAGACAGATATCAGTTTATTTGGAGACCAGATATTCTTAGATTCACATTCAACAAAGAACTTTTGCACGTTTTTAATAGAGTAGGCAGAAACGTTTTTTCGTTGTGTTTTATGATGTTTTTAATTGAAGTGAAAATTGAGTGCTGAATGTTTTCATAAAATGAAAATGAAAAAAAAATCTGACTAGATTTGAAACACTTCCTTGCTTTAGTTTTGCTCTCTCATTTCTAACATTTACTTTCTTTTTAAACCAAAAGTTATTTCAAAGCAGAAAGGAATCAGAGTTTATCAGAAATACAGAAAGAAACTGTTCCTACAGCTTCATAGCTTAAAGCTCAAATGAGAAATTCCTTGAAGCTGATTTTACGCTGTGATTAATTTTGTTAAAAATAAATGAACATCTTCCAATAAAAACTATCTATTAAAAAGATTCTGACCAGCAAAAGTGCTGCAGCCTGTGCCTGTGCACGGTCCCCTTGTTTTCCAGGGGGCCTCTGTGCAAAACTTTCTGCTTTGTTTTCCAAGGGAACTCATCCCATAGGTGTTTCAGATGCATTTTTTCATGGGTAGGAAAACCTGGGGCGCACCCTAAATGGCGAAACACGGGATCTGTTTGTTGCCACCTGAGTTAAAAGGCTATTGAGCCCTGACATACTGGTGTCTGCCCAGGTAGCCCTCGGTGAGTGTGGTGTGAAGAGGCAGCTAGCAACGTCAAATTAACTGAAGGGAGACAAGCACCCGTCTTTACATAGGTGTCATTTGAAATATCTGATTTATTGCACATAGATTGCTCTTTGCATTTACCGAAAAGGTAAAAACTACTGCTGAGACAATGCCAGCATGGGGTAAGAGCCGTGATGCAGTTATTACTCCTGCTCTCTCCTGTCCACATGCAGGACTTACTTCTGTTAAGCTGCAGCAATCCCTGTTAATGTGAAAAAAGTCGCATCAGAAAAATGGGATTTTTCAAAAACATTCAGCATCTGTCTAAACTGCTTCTGCTGAAGTTCTGCCAATGCCATGTGCTTCAGAAAATGAACGTCAGTGTTTTATACTTGGGGCATCTTGGCTGGGTATGAAATGGGAAAAGAAAACAAGAAGCAAGGAGCTGCATCGCCAACCCAAATGACTTGAGCAGAAATCTTTAGTATATTTCTCAGAGCACTGCCTCTTACAAACCTATGACAGAGACTCCTTTTTTAATGTATTTAAACAGAAGAAGCTTTAAGCTCCTAAACCTTATGACTCTGGGGATAATGTAATTATTATTTCTAGAATAGTTTGCTATACAATTTTTTAAATCAGTCATTCTTATGGCTTCTGCGAGGAGTTGCCCTCTTGACTTCTCAGGGCTGGTAATTACTGTATCTGGAGAGAAGGGATCTAGAACTCAGGTAAACTCATCCCTGAAATGAGATGGAGTGCTGCAGGGAGAGGACTGATGCAAAATTAGGAAAATTGAAAATGGATGGAGTTTAGTTAAGTGTAGACTTTTGCATGCTGAAAACCTGCCTATATTAAAAAAACCCTACGATAAATGTTAACAATTGTATGATCGCTCTTGACAAAGGCCGGCTTTTTAGACTTTTGTTCTGGGTTTTTACTTCAAATGAGTGTGAACAGAAATCACCTCCCCTGCCAGACATAAAAGGAAATTGAGGCCTCACTGAATAAGGGAGAGTGCAAGACTGTTTTGCAGCAGAGCTATGAAATCTCAAATTGGAAGTGCTTCTCTGTAATTATCTGTTTAATTAAAATTCACTGATATAGAAGATAAATAGATCTATCATATAGAATGCATGGAAAGTAAACCAGTGCTCTTTTGAGACTGTTTAGTTACAGCTCATGTTGGCCACTGTCCTATTCCGAGTTAGAAAAGCATGAAAGGATCAGCATTTACCTAAACATGAGGTTACTGTGCAGTCCTAATACCGGTTGCATTTCTTGTCTCTAGAAAGTAATGAGTATCTGGGTACTTCTACCTCTAAAATTAAAGGTTCTACATACGGGTAGACAGAAAAGTTTGTATTTGTGCCAGTGGAGGCTTATTCAAGAGTAGGCTGGGTATATGGCTCTTCCTTGCACTCCAGCTGTCTGTGGGACCGGGAGGGCTCACTCTGTTTGTACCAGGGGATGAATCTCCCCCCCGTTGGAGCGTGTGTGCAAGAGACTCCTGCTATGAGTAGTGAACACTGACCTGTGCGTGCAGCTCACAGACACCAACCACACAGAGCTAAGTGTTCTCTAGAGCCATCTCTCTGCTAACACCTTATCTTCACCATTTAAGAGAGACTAAATCATGGAGCTGTATTTATGGTGAAAAACACACAGCTTCATTTTCTGAAGCTATTTCATCGGGTAGTGCTTTGCTTTTTTTCCTTCAGAAGTTTGTTGCAGATGCAGTGTTTCTGGTTTTGTGCTTTGATGTCATGAGCGTTAATACACTTCTTAAAGCAAGCCTGGTTTTCTGGCCCTGTTTCCCTCTGTCTTTCTGGCAGTCTCAGATAACAAATGCACAGAGTATCATTCTGCACCGTGTCACCATGCTTCTGTTGCTCAAAGCTCGTTTTTTGATTGATTTCTGATTTCTGTGCTTACAGTGCTGAGGAAAAGTGATTGCCTGATAGATGTTTGCCATGACTTCAGTGGGGTAAGGTTAAGAGCAATAAAGCTCTTTTTAAGAAGGCATATATGAGACATAAAGAAATAAAAATTGGTAGAAATAGACCTCTTTTATTCCAAATAAGGGAGAACTGTACAGTGATTAATCTGTTTTATCTAAATTGAGCAAACTGAAAGTTAATAAGCTTAAGTCACATGCATACTGTAGTTTCATTTGATGATTTTGTTGTGTATAAACTTCTTTCATAGGAATAAAGTAGGAATAAAAAATGAAACTACATTTAGCATCCTTTTAGGTAAAGCTACTGTAATTTACTGAAATATATTTTTCAGTGCCAAAGATATGCGTTTGACGTGGAGATCCTTCAGCTTTGCCTGCCTGGCTGTTCATCAGAAGTGGGGAGAAGTTGTTGTTTTTTTTGTATAAATGAGTCTATATTGGTTTCCTATTTGGCTTCTCATTATTAACAGTAAGTTGTTCTAATAAATACTTGGGGCATATGCATAGCAACAGGCAAAGATTAAACAACAGATTTTGCAACAGTTAAATATCACAAGAGCCTGTAAATAGTAAGCAGTCTGATTCCACATGTTGCTTCTTCCATTCCCCTTCCTTACATTGCTTTTTCACCTTGTAGGGATGGGTCCAGCAGAGCACTTAGACCACTCAGAGACAGATCAGAGGCATCATCCAAATTCTGCTGCAAACAATGCAAATGTTTATTTACTGTATTTGCTACAGTAAATCCTATTTATCTGTGTACTCATTAAGAAGTCCAAGGTGTTATCCTGGATCTGTGTAAATTGGAATTTCCCAGCTATCTTCAGAAGTGTTCAGATGCCTAGACAGCTGCACTGTAGGGAGCTTAAGAAGTCCAGCTGCCTTGAAAAATGCTTGGAGTTGGCACCTAGACTATGCGTTGTTGCAGCTCAGAGCAAATCTCAGGTGCAGAAACCATGCAACAAGCATGTGTGCCCTCAACCAGCAGTCCTGCTGGGCGAGGCTGGGGGAGTGCTTTGGCGATGGTAATTCCTATTTGCTTGCCCTGACCTCCACCTCCGCCCAGGGCATCTGATTTTGGCTGCAGTCAGGCAGGGAGGTGAGCCAGGTGGCCATCCTTTGGTTCTCAGGCAGCAGACAGTGCTTCCAAGTAGTGCTCGGCTTTTCATTCCTAGAGGGCATGACTCAGGTGACATTTGCTGAGGATGAAGAGCACACACAAGGACAGACCCCACAGCTCAGAGGATGTGTGAGAATCCATTGTGTGTCAGCCCCTGGAGGTACTGGATCCGGAGCTTGGATTTTCCAATCGACTTTAGTCTGCAGAGCTCTGCACAGCTGGGGTTACATTTTAGCTGGTGCAATCCCATGTAAATAGATTGATAGGTGCTCTGGGGAGTGAGATCCTAGTCCTGTAAAACCACACAGAGCCACTGGTGTTATTCACAGCCATGTCCTTTCGTACAAGGCCAGGACATACCCCACTGTGGAAGAAGTTTCCACATCAGCCCTTGTGTGCTTGCATCACTGCTCACGGCGACTTGCTGCACCTGGGCCGTCCCCCGAGCCTGGGACAGCGGGACACTGCCGGGAGGTGCGTGTAACCCCGGCCCAGGGCTCCCTTTGCAGGGCTTCTCGCTGGGGTCAGGGGATGCTTCTGCCCTGAGCATGTTCGTGGCTTTCGCTGCAGCTTGCCTCGGCTGCCTGCACTCTCCTGTTACTCTACTCTGGCTGTTTAACTCTCCACTAACTGGAGAAACAGCTGGCCCGGACTGTCTCAGCTAAGGGAGTATTAGCTAAAGGGAAGACTTCATTGAGAAAGAAAAACAAAACAACTTCAAAATCTAGAAAAACAATTGGGAAAGGGTAGTAATTTAAGAACCTCAACATTTATTTAGCAGTCTAAAAATTAATGTAAAAGCCTAAAACCTTTTGAGCCTGCAAGATGTGATTAGATTTTTTTTTTTCCAGAAACAGCCTATTAAGCATTGCTCTGCAGTATTTTGAGAGAGGTTCTTGGTGCATTCTGGCCTTCTGGAAACCAGAACAAATACAAAATTCCTCCAAAAGAAGCACCATAGAATGTCTGACCTTGTATGCAATGAAATACAAAACAAATGCATTTCAGAAAGGTTTTGATGCCAGATTCCTGTTGTGGTACAACTATCCAATGCTCTGTAGTTGTCTTCAGGAGGGACGAAAAGGGCAAACAGCCTTCCTGTTCAAGGAGTCTCGTGGTTATGCTTAGCTGAAACTTTGCAGTTCCTTCTGTTGGGAAATCTCAATGGCACAGTCAAGAAGAGGCAAACATGATAATTCTATTTTATCATTTTTTTTAAGCAAGGGTATGTAAGCTGAAAATTTAGGAAGTATGTGAGCTCATCATGTTGCTGCAGAGGAAGCTTGGAGGATTAGGGAAACTCTGCGAAGGAAAGGCAAGAAAGTGAGCTGCTGTCCATTGCTACAATAGCATCTTGCAGCACAGCCCTCTGCTTGATGGGTTGGGTTTCTACAGTCTTTACTCAGTCTTATGCAGTGCAAGGAAGTGCAGTTGTTGCCATCTTTACCCAGTTCGAGAAGGATGCAGTGTGTATCAATAATTGTATTATTAATTTATGTGCATTTTCCAGTTTGCTACATGAGGTCAGGGGAGCCAAGAGTAACAGTGCTAATCACCAAACTCCCAGTGCTGCTGTAATAGCTTTACTGCTGTCATTTGCGTGTAATTAACATTTATCATGGTGTTTTAAAAGATCACATCAATCAACCAGGAAGATTTATGCTATTTTTCAGTATCATTACTATCCACATGTACAAATAATTATTTTTCGTATTTGAGGTAGATTTTTTTTTTCTTGGCAGATCAAGAAGGCAAAAGGCAGCACTTCATTGATCAATAGTTTTTCTCTCTCCCTCTGCTTCCTTACCAGATTATAAACCTACAGAAACACTTTGCTAGAGACTGTTGTATTTACTGTGATGTCTTTAGCTTCCTAATTTGATCAGAAAATTGAGCTGAAAAATAGTGAACACTTGATATGTAATACTACAGCTAGGTTCCTAACCCAGGTAGATGTCTGCTGCTACTGTTGCTTCACCAAATTACTTTATCTCTGACTGTGTTTTACTTCACAAGGGATACTTCCTTTTGTATGCAGTTCAAGAAATTACTATCCATCTACATATTCTGTTGTATAGTTCTCTGTTTCACTTTTGCTAGTTGCTCCCTTCTCAACCTTCATTATTTAACATCTTCAGGTGTTAAAGAGAGGAGAAAAGGGAGCATCTGGCTCCCACCAGTGTGTCACATATGGAACAATATTTTGGGGGCTTTTTTGGTTATTGAATCTTCCCATACACAGTTTTATCTAGGGGATCTCTCCTGCAATGTTGTTAAATTGTAGGCTGCTCACTCTGTTGAAACCATCTAACCAAGTAACATTGTTGTGGTGTAAAGAAGTGCTACAATCACGTTTTACAAATGGGGAAATAAAGCACCTGCCCACGCAGACGAATGGCAGCAGATGCAAGCCAAGTAATAAACCAGAGGCTGTTAAATGCCTTGAGGTATTGAAAACTTCATGGAAGATGCGTCTGCTTTTGTTTGGAGGCTCAGCCCTGCCAATACAAATGCTGGCTATTAATATACATAGAAATTATTTTCTATGCTTTCTTTCCGGGTTAAGTAGAGGTGGCCCGTCCACCTATGTCAAATTTGGTGGTGGTTAGCCAAATCGGTAAAGGTGACACGTCATGCCTTCGAGTCCACTTTTCGTCCCCACATACTATCATCGGTGTTCAAGTGGGGAATCCTTCCCAGATCTTACCCTTCTAACTGGCTTGTGGCTTTAGATGTCGTGAGCAGGTTAGTTTTACAATTGGTAATACATATGTCATAAACAGGTAATAACAGTGAAGGAATCTATGTGTAACATGCATATTGTGTGGAAAGTGTAGCGGTTTTTTTGGTGTTGTTTTTTTGGTTTGTGTGTTTTTTGTTTTTTTTTTTTTTTTCCTGTGTGTGTGTGGTTTATACCCTAATAACAGTTCTAGTTTTACTAGTAAACATGTGAATAATATCAACAGAAGTGAACAAGGCTCGATTCGAGAGTCTCCTTGCCAGTTTCTCTCGTTTTGAGCCAGAAAGTCAAAAGTCCTCGAGCAGTTCATAGTTGTCCTCATGCCACTTCCCTCGTGCGCCCAGGGGAAAGCCCATAAATTTGATGTCTGTTGCGTTGGTGAGTTCTTGGATTTGGTCTTTGAGGTGGCTGTATTTCCTGACTTTTTCAGCTGCTGCTTCTGATAGAGATGTGGGTTTGCTTTCATACCTAATTGTTACATCTACTACAATTACTTAAAGGAAAAGATCTTTACAATTCCACTAGTGAGAAGCTGCAGGGTTTGCCAGGAGGTAAGAGTCTGTTATTAAGCAGTGACAAACTCTGTACTGAGAGACACTGATTGATTGCACTGAAGAGGCACATCCCTGTGTAGTCACAGGGGTCTGAGCCATTTCCTCACCCTCGCACGGGTCTTTGTATGTGTAACTGTTGATCTGTTGTTGCACTAACTTGATATTTCAGTGGTGCAGTTCCTGCCCGTGGATCTGCTTTTGTGAGGTTTTTTTTAGGACTGGTTTTGAAATTTTATTTTTCAGTGCAGGGAAGCAGGGTGCTTTTAATTTTTCAAAAGGAGAATCTCTCCAAATTAGAAATGAAAGTCAAGAAGAAAAAAGCAAATGACTTCAAAGTTCACAAGAAGAAAGAGTTCTCAGCCCTTTCAGCTTAACAAAACAGGGGCTCAACACTGTCTGCAAAATTTGCTCTAAAAGCTGTGTTGATGCAGAGTTAATTAACTCAGAGTTAATTAACATGCCAATTGTTATTGTGGCTACAGTGGTGTCACAGTAACTTGCGTATGTTTACTTCAACAATGGCACTATGGACACATCCAGTAAGTTCACCATACTCACAACTCTCTTTTAGACACAAAATTAATTCTGTTTCCTCTGTTTCACATTAGAAAGCATATTCTCTGGAATCTGGAGATCTTTTCTTAACTAACTCCTGAAAGCTTCCCAAGGTTGCAGCAGCATGAACAGTAGAGCTATTGCCTACACACAGGTAGTAACTCCCTGCTGCAGTTTGGCAGTCATCTACTTATACATGGGGATTAATGATGGGAAGAGGTCAATGAGGAGAAAAGGTGGAAGGGATTTTCATAACTGCTTTGTATGTTGTTGAGAAAAATTTAAAAAAGAGGGAAAAGACAGTTTTTAATTCCTTTGACCTAAAAAAGTGCTATATTTTAAGGAAGATGGGTATTACTGTGAAATTATTTATTTCTTTGAACAGTTTAATTATTCTTGAATGCCTTGATGGTAAGTCTTCAGTCAGCTCTGACTATTGATTTAATGGCTGAAAGCCAAGAATTATTTACTACCCAAGTGTTACTTAAGCCATAGCACACAATCAAGGGCATTATCCCAATTATACAAGGATTATTTTGGAAGAAGAATGTGCCATTTGGATCCATAAATAATGCACTCCACCATCTTAACGTTGCGAAGGGGGGCACTGGCACTGAGTAACTGCAGACTTCTGAGAAATTGCTTTGGGGAGGTGTTCAAAGGTGCCTTCAGGGAGGCAGGCGTCTGGCTCCTGGAAGTCAGATGACGAGTGTCTCATGAGGAGAACAACTTTTTTTGTTTTCAAAATTTAATATTTAAGTGTTTTTATTTTTTCTTTAAATTTTTACAGAATACAGTAAAAAGAGTAAGTACAATGTATCACGTCAAAACACCCTGATAACTGACCATTCACCATGTCAGCATTGTGCTTTGCAATGAATGTCAAAACTACCATCCTATGTTCTGATTTAGGCTAAAACAAAGCAACCATATTTCAAAATCATTCATACAAGAAAACTCCCATCACATGGCAGTTTTATTGAAACATTAGAAAAAGGCAAATGCTTCCCTTTGCTTGAAATTTCTAATAAAGTTCCAGTAAATGTACAGTGGGCACTGCTTTGAATAAAATCTCCAGGGAACTACTGCCAAACACAGCCAGCCAGGTTTTGCCCTGTGGCTGAGCAGGACTGAGCACTGCCTCCCAGGGAGCACTTCATGGCCCGAGGGCGCTCCCTGAGGGCACCTCTCTTTTGGAGGGGTGCTGACAGGGGACAGGACCTCCCATCTGGTCCAGCACTGCTTCTTCAGATTCTGCTTGTTGGTTACTCAGGCTCTGGGGCTTCTCCTTTGCTCACAGAAATGAAAGCCTGAGTGAGCCTTGAGGTTAAATGCTTTTGGAAGGTGATGGGAGAAAAGAGGAGCTGCTGGGAAATAGGTAGCATGAGGTTTTATCAAGTTTCTGCTTTTCCAGTATCTAATTTGTGCATCTCATGCCTCAGTGCTGATAATCCTGGTTCTGTTTGTGAGCCCTGAATTCACAGAAAGACTTTTTAAAGTGCATTTACTGGGTAGAAATCATTAAAGAGGAACAAAGAATGCTTTTTGTGGTCCTACACTGAATTTATCACCTTTGCTCTTTGTAGCACCAAGTACACTGCCTATCTGTGCTCATAAACGCTGGTATCTGCTGCCTTTTAAATTGCTCCGTGTATTGATTGGGTCAGCGTGTCAGAGGGAACAAGTGAAAGGTCTCTTCTGCCTGACTTTCAGCAGAAATATTTTGGAGGAATTCTCTATAAATGTTCCAAATTTCCCTCATGCTATGTTTAATTATCTGTTACTTGAACAAACCAAAAAACTGTGCTGCTGTGTAAGGTTCTGCGAACTGTAGCCAACAACAAGAGCTTGAGTTAAAATGAGTTTTAGACATTATTCCTCCAGAGGAAAACTAATCATTCTTGATTGCTTCTCTTTGGGCACAGGTATTTTCAACTGATAAACAAGAAAAATAAACTCTAGCTGCGATCTCCGAAACACTAATCTACTAGACAGGTGATCATTCCTGAGACCACAAAGCATCTGTGTTGTAGTTATCTCTTACCATTCGTCTTACGGTAGCAGCTAAAAGCCTCAACTGAGATTAAAAGCACAGTTCTGTGCTAATGTGCTGTGAGAGGCAGCTCCTGCCCCCAGAGATTGATTGTTTAAACAGAGGTGGGTAAATAACACAGCAAATGTGCAAGAGCCTGTGGGGAACATGGACATATTGCACATATAGAAATGTGACCCTCTGTAGAGCTGAGTGCTCCCTGGGAAGAGCTTTGGTGCCTTTGCTTTCCAGCAAGAGTCAAGATGAACCATCATCTCTCATGGTGCTGCTGAGGAGCCACATGGCCCTGGTATTCTGCACAAAATGGGAGTTTGAGTGTTGACTCCATAAATATCTCCCTTGTCTAAAAGCAAAAAACTGCAGCCTGCTGCTATCACTTTATTATTTTTTTAGTTTTTGTCCCACTGATTTAAAACCTATCATCTGAAGTGCTTTTCTGCTCGGGGGCTCTAATTAGCTTTTAAGTGCTAACACTTGAAAGATTACTGTAACATTTTTTCTCAGATTCCCATGGGATATCAGCTGGCTTATCTGTCACACAGCTGCTGGGAACATGTGACAGTTTAGGAGCAGGAGATACTCATTTTGATTTTTATCATACCAGAAAAAATCCAAGGTTTAGCTAACTGGGAGTGAGTGACAGAAGCATCAGTGATTAATAATGACTGAGAAAGGGCCATTTGCAGGCTATAAATGCTCGTGTGCTTTTACCCTGTGCTTGTGGGCCGCTTAATGCCTGCAAAAGGTTGTAGCTCAGGCAAGAAAAGTTTCTCCTTGTGCTGGGAATGCACTGCAGAAAGCTGTGAGCAAGAGGATGGACTTACAGTGCATGTGGAGAGGCATGGACTAGGAAGTGACTTATTTCACAGAGGGTGCAATTCAAAGGGCACCAGAATGTTTTCAGCAGAATTTCTAATGCTGTGAGGCCCCTGTTGTAGCTGTGGCCAGCTCTCGGCAGAACCTAAGCTGCAGTAAGTTCAGGGCTCGGCGGGCATCTAAAATGTGTATGAGGATTTTTTTTTTTTTTTCTCAAAAGAAATATGTAGAAACCAGAGAAGAAAACCCAGAAATGGCCAAAGCTTTCATACTGAGTAAGAATTAATGTGAACCACTAACCAGACTTGAAATGTCTGTCTTTTACTAGATTTTATGAATGCTTCAAGTTTTGTTTTTCTATTACTGCTTTGCATTTCATTAGCAAGGACAGTGAACTACAGGACATTTAATTAAAGCCCATTCCCATGAAATAACAATTTTACTTAGTTTCAAACTTGATATAGTGTAGAAAAATATTTGTGTTCAAGTTGATCTGTATTACCAAGCTGTCTTCTGCTACATACTGTTCTGGATAGAGCTCAGTCCCTGCTGACCAACACATCCTGTTTTAAAAAGGTTCTGACTATACATGTCAAACTTCTGAACCTTGCGGATTGCTCCTTGACTAGCAGGGACAAAAAGTCCATTTGTGTGTTTTCAAATTCACATCTGCAGAAATGTCTCGGTGCAGACAGTGTAATCCATTATATTAATGACTACTTGATGGAGAGAAAGTGTTCACCTTCCTAGCACCATGATAGCATGATGGTTTTCTGATCTGGCTCTGCATAGTTCCAGGAAGCCCTGCTGCATATGCCAGGGTATAAACTGTCACCAGGGTTTAGGTTCACATCTCGAGCTTGTCTCTCAAACTTCGCTTGATCCCTTTCCTTCAGCAGAATCCAAATAAGTTAATTGATCATCTAGCTTGTTTCTTACATGAAAAACTGCTTGCCCATGTGAAGTGATTATCATTTTGTTACCCTGTGGTGATCTGACAAGAGGATTAGAGCCAGACATTTCTCATCCATTTATATTTAATTAGAAATAGCCATTAGCAAGTTTGAGACTTTCAATAATTGTCTATTTCCTGCTTGCATTTATTTTTCCTTATCATTGCTTTCCTGTAACTCTTATATTAATCAGTAATGATGCACTAATTGATTGTGAGGATGTAAATAGGTGGTAAGAACTGGTTCGTGCTTTTGATCCAATATAGGAACAGCAAGGCTTCTGATAACTGAGAAACACTGCATAATACCAAATGTTTACATGTATACACATAAAGAATTACATTTGTTTAGGTACTTCAGATGGCCTTGATGGACCTCAATAACTATCTTGGAATAAAATACCTCTCTTGAATGCCATCTAGAGTCTCAGAATCCCAGCCTAAGCAGCTTTCCCAAGACGTTTTCACTTTCTGAAAAGTTCATTAAAACATTGCAATCAATTCTCATAAATTTTAGAATAGTGCATTTTTATTTCAGTAAATGCTAAGCACCACAAAGAGGTAAGTTGCTGTTAGCAACTTTTCGTTACTCTAAATCAGATTGGTTTAGATACCCTTCCAAAAACAATTTGCACTCATTTTAAAATAGTGTGATAATGAATTGCATTAATTGTTAATGTTCACTTTCAGTGTCATTACAGAACACATCCTAAATCCTTCCCCACAGGACAACCAATTGGCAGCATGTGCTGAGAAGAGAAATGCAAGAAGCTTGAGTATAATTATTTGTTTGTAATGGCTCAAGCCCCATAACTTACTTAGGAGAGTGTTTTTGCTCATGTGCTCAAGCTCTTGCAGCTCAGTGATAGAGATCCCTGGCAGATTTATGTGGGCTGCTCACTTTACATCAGCAGGATTGACTTCAACAGGGTTTGTGCAAACTGAGTAGCAGGGCCAAAATTACTTAAAAGTACAGCTACTGTCTTCTGACACTGTTCAGATAAGCCATTTGCCTTTTCAAAAACTGCAGGAAGTATTTATCACAAGGTTATGATATGAAGCAAAGCAACAATTAAAATATACACCCTAAAACTGCATACCATGGGAAGTTTAATTATAAGTGGTGCTTATTTTCATTCATGGCAGCTTTTATACTGCCTAGAGGTTATTCTGGATGTAGTCTTTTTATTCTTTCTCCTGTCTCTGTACCGTACTTGGGGGTCCACAATGTTACAGAATCACATGAAAAATAACTTCCAAGCTTTAAAGGATGTTCCTTTTCTTGGTGATTAAGTGTTCATTGATTGTTAATTGATTGGTTAAGAGTTCACTGTTTATTGACTCCAACCACATCCATGAGGGCTGTCCTTGCACACAGACTAAGTCTAAGCAGTTGAGGAGCAGAAAAGTGTCATTTGATGGTTGAATCATAGAATGGGGATTCAGATTCTCAGGGGTATTACTGCACCTTCTGATGCTTTCATTTTTCATGTGAAGAATGATAAGGTCTCAGGAGTCTCTCATCTGGTGGTTTATGCCCACAAGCCACATTGATAACTCTTTCCAGGACCAAGTGAAATGGATCTTTTCATTATAAACTTGTTTGGAAGTGGTGGAATTCACTAGATCAAAATCAAGAACATTAAAAATATGTTCTGTTTTTGCTAGAGGTCTAAAATTTGTAAGGGAAAAACTTCTTTAAACCAATTTATACCTATCAAAATCTTTTGCAGTGCCTCTGTTAAGATCCCTTTACTGGTTGACTCCACTTGTACCCTGACTAAATTTATGCTAGTTGCTGAAATAAAAAGCCTGGGGAAACCAGTGAAATGTGGATGTGAGAAGTTTCCGACATCAGCGCTTCCTGTGGAGCTGCCAGATACAAGATACAGAGTTCTCTGCAAATCACAGGTCAGTTATTTGTTCTGAAGCAGGTTGCAGAAGAAACCCTCAGAAGTAAGGCTTGTTCATTTTAAGTTCAGTAGCATGCTGATATTTAACCCTATTTTCAGATACAATTTTCTGCATCTTAACAATATTGAGAGCCAGGAGGGCAGACAAGCCTCTGAGTGTATTTCTCTGGAAGCCTAAGTTTAAAAATACATATGTGTGTGTGTGCACGTGTACATATGTGCTGAACATGACCAGAAAAAAAGGTCAAAATCATCATTACTTTCTCTGGAAAACCATAAAGGTTACACTGCAGCTCTGGCAAGGGCATCCTGTACTCCTTTCAGCCAGACTGTATGAAAACAAATAAACCAAAACCTAGCCACAAAACACGGAAGATGCATTGCTCCAGAATTAGATGACTCAATGGTTGGTGCTGTCCTCCAGGGTAGGAGAGAAGCTACATTTCCAGAGAAGTCTGAATATTGATTCACATTGCCTGGAAAAGCCTCCAGGCCCTCAAGAATGGATAATACTTGTTTTAACATTTTCAACACGTTTAATTGGTGACATGATACAACCAAGGTTCAACTCAGCCAAGAATTTACTGCAGGATAGGGGAAGTGTCACAAAACACTTGTTCTCACCATTTTCTGCCAGCTCTCAGTCCTTGCGGTAGGTAGAATAACAGACCATTGCCCAGTGAGCCCTTTTTTAACCTTATTTGCTCTCATGGTCAAAGCTCTCACAGCCTGTTTCTCTCAAAAACATCAATAATGCTTTACCTCTTGACAACAGCTGAGGACAGGAGCAGAACAAAATATGAAGCGTGTTCATTAAAGCACAGGACACAGAGCGGTGGCTGAATAAACAGCTCAGTTTGCCTGCAAAATTCAGAGCATGATTCTCACAGGAAGCTGGTGCCCAGGTTACAGCTTCGGCTTTGGGCTGAGTCTTTTTGTTTTAGACTGCATGGGAGAAACACAGGCTTTGTAAATCTGATCTGTCCCACTGGATGACCCAACTGCCCTCACCTCAGGGTTTGTTCTCCAAAAGGACCTGTGGGAGAGCTCCAGTTTGTCTGCTGGGTCCTCACGGCACTGAGCCTGCAGCCTCACAATTCATGGTAAGGAATTCGCTTGGAAATAAGAAATTGCAAATTCATTTCCTTCCTCATTATGAAAAATTGAGTTTCAATTGGCTTTCCTCCCTCCCTCCCTCCCTCTCTCTCCTTGGGTGACTGCAGTGACTGAAAATGTTCTGCCTTAGAAATAACATTGTCCAGCAAATCAGACAATACTGCCAAGCAATTATCACAAAAGAGCCCTTGGCATGGATGAGAGAGCTTAACTGTACCACTAGCAAGGCAAACTCCTGTGCCTTCTGCTCTGCCTTTGGTGCCTCTTGACACATCTTTTGATCATGGCTCAGCCAATGCAGCTATGGATTTATAGCTGAAACATCGCTCACCCAGTGTGTCTGGCACCAGCAGGTTGATCAGAGTCTGTTCAGTTCACAGAAAGGGAAATGAAAGCGTAGGGTTACTGAGAAAGATGTGTCTGGTACTCCAAAGTAGAAAAATAAAAGGGAGCTTCAGCTCAGGGAGGGAGGCTGGAGAAACTGAGCTGAGCTAAAGACCTGGGGAGAAACATGCTGGAAGGGAGTGTACTGAGGAGAAGATGGTGATGAGAGCAAGAGAGGGGTTAAGGGATTTTTAAACCATCACATTTATGACCAAAGGGATAAAGTCTATAATAAGGTTGGGGTTTTTTTTTTCAGTTTTCTTTTTCTTCAATATTTTGCAGTGCATTTAGTACTCTGGAATGTGGCAGCCATAAGCTGTCATGTGTGCCAGGGCTGAAACATGAATGAAAATAAAAGGCACTTGCTGAATGGTCAACGTTACAGCAGCTGTTTCCTTGTGATTACTGCTTCACATCTAATTAGTCCTCCAGAAGTTTTAATCCTCCAGATTGTTCTCAGTTGTGATGAGCATATATTTGAGAGCGTTAAATAAAACATTGTGACTCACTTTTACAGGACCTGAGGCACCCTGGTTCAGAGAAAAGCTCGTTGTGAAATGTGTTTTTTTTCTGAAACAACCTTAGAGTGGCTGTACTGGTGCAAACCTGTGGTTCAGGGTCAGCATTGTCACCAGCAGTGACCATTAAGCAGGTACGTAGAAAAGAGCAAGTACAAGGCTCACATAAATGGCAACTGTCCCCAAGTTCTCTTCCAGCCTATGGCTACTTCAGTTTGGGGGTTTTAGGCAGTTGTTTGGCTGCTTAAGATTGCCCAGTGCATCTCTGCCTTTCAGGTACTTGTCCAGTCACAATTAAAATAATTTTGATGGTATAAAGCAATGTGAGAAACAAGAGGTACCTGAAAAGTGTTGAGGACAGATTGAGTGCAGAGTTTCGAATAGGAATAGCCAGAAACAGAAACCTGTGACTAAATCTAGGTTCTTTGGGGGATGGCTGCTTGGATCGTTCACACAGGTTTGCTGAGCAGGGAGCAGTGGGTACTTGTGGAGGCAGTCCGGTGCTTTGTGGCTGGATGTTGCAGCTGTGCAGCCCAGCCAATTGCCAGGAGCTTCAGAAGATGCTAAAAAAAATCCAGACTTCCTACAGGAATACAAGACCTGGTGAGATACTTCTCCTTTCATGCTTAGTTTTAGGAGCAGACACTCCAAGAACCTTAATACTCATCCCACTCTTGCTTTCTCTCCTGTGCACAGTGACCCTTGTGCAGGTATAGGAAGTTTCTTAAGGGAGAGAAAACAAAACCAGTGATAGTTTATGTTAAATGCTGTCCTCCAAGCTGGTTACAGCAGGCTGTTGCACCTGGGGAAAGCTGATAAGCCTTATCAAGAGTGGGCTGTGGTTGTACCTCAGATGGACCCACGTGTTTCTCAGCAGTTATTAGCCACTGGTGTTGTACTAATTTCTGAGAATTTTGCTGCCTGAGAGATGTGAGACTGAAAATGAGTCCTGTGTTATTAACACATTTACTGAATAGTCCCCTGCCTTGTGGTTACAACTAAGGGTATAAAAATTAGACCTATGAGATAGAAAATTGCTAATGGCTAAATTGGAAGTTGCAAAGGAGAAGGTGAACTTTTATTTTAAATAATGATGCATTGTCTTGGCCCTTTCTTTGAGCAGGTTGCTTTGACAGATTAAACCAAACCAGGTTAATCTTTCTGGCTCAAAAGTAGCAAGTATTTGAAGCCCATTTCTGCAATAAGAAGTTGAGAAGGTTCCTAAATCACTTATGGGAGATGATGTATGATGAAGGGAGTGAAGACAGTGGTTTTTGCACGTTATTACAGGGATCATCTTGCTTTATCCTCCCTCTCAGCGTTAGGGATCAGCTTTGAAAGCTCAGGGATGTTACTGAAAATTATTCAGGTTTCTTTCATGTATCTCTAGGCATCTGTCAGCTTTGGAAATCTAGTCATCACATTAGACCTGTTGATTTAGCACACAAATCCTTCTAAACAGGATTAATTCTTTGTTGAAATCAATAAGCATTTTGTTGTAAAAGGCACTAACAGAGCCTGTCCTGATGGCTTCTCCTGATTTCCTCTCTGTACTTCTGTACCCCCTATAAAAGCAAAACAGAGCAGAAAATAACTCCTATGTGTTTCTCATTAGCTGGTGCATCAACTGACATCTGATTTTTCCGCTCTCTTTTTAAAACAACAAATGTGATCTGGTCATGCTGTGCATCTTTACAAAAGCCATTCCAGCATAAGTTACCATATTTAGCCAAGAGTAGACTTGAAAATACTCCTGGTAACAGCTACCACCTTCTAGAAACAACAGAGCACAGATTCTGATCCTGTTCATTTGAGGTAGCTGAAAATTGATCCGGTGTTCACCAAGATTTGTCCAATTCCCAGGGAGAGAGAAAGCAAGAGTATCCCCTGATCCTCTCTCATCCAGATCCCCTGGCATACTTTATATCAGTCTTTACTGTTATTTAGCACTTGCATTAGCAAAACACTTGATATCTGTGCATACAGAATAGGACCTGTGTCACTGAATAAGATGCCAGTCCTCCTCACAAGAGGTTTACAGAGTATAGCAAAGACCAGCAGACACAGATCTCTAGAAGTAATGGGATAATGAAGGGAAAAAGAGGCATATAACAGACTTCAGACACCCAATGCCAGGCAAGCAGAGCTCCTTTTCAGCTGCCTTGGAAATTAATTTCCCCAAGCTGTAATTTCAAGCCTTATGACTGCCTCATGCATCCTCTGCAACACACATTTTAATGTATCCCAAAAAAATGAGAAGTTTTAATTCTTTGTTTTTGCACCTGCTGATTAAAATATGAAAGCCTGGTTGGTGTAAGCATTTTGAAAAACTACCAGTTTACCTCATTATGGCTGACTAAGCTGTACCCAGACTGTTTGAAGTGTTACTTGCCAGCCATATAAAAATTTCCTGTGGGACCCCTTTTGCGAGGGCAGCTATTTCAAGCGTGACAGGCACTTTTGTCCGTGCAGGATGGAGCTATGTGAGGTATGTTACGTGTGCTGAATGGTGACAGTAATTTTGCTGACAACGGAGAACTGAAAGCTTCAAAGAAAAACATTAGTGACAAATGTGCCAGAAATACAAAATACCAACTGGCTGATCCTCCCTGGAGGCAAACCTTTTTTTAAATTAAAAGGTCTTTCTCCTCAGGTGGTCTGTTTACCTGTCGTAATTTGACAGTATATGAAAATGATACCTGAATTTATTTTTCAGAAGATAATTGCCCTGGCATTTAATCTCTGCGTCATCTTCTAAATCTTTCCAACACTTTACTGTTCTTCTGTTTTCAGGTGGATTCTACATCTCCCAAATGAAGTGGTATTTTCCTTCACACAGGCATTCACTTAGTGACTGTTGCCAAGAGATAATACCTGCTTATATGGGGAGGTAAGCCCAGGAAGGAGTAAATACAGCAGACAGGCAATGGGGCTTGCAAGGCATGTTGGAAACTCCCCTCCCTGTACCTGGGGACTCTCTCCAGCACACTTCCCACAGCAGGTAAAAAAAATCATCTTTCTTTGTAGCTTGCTTTGATGCCTGGGAAGGTGTTTTTGTGTAACAAGTGTTACAGGAACAGCCACAGACGTCTTGAAGGGCATTGGGAACCCTTGATGCCAACCCTGGCCATCTCCTGGTCTCCAGTCTGTTCGTCTTCAGGTCCTCCTACATTGAACTCACCGTAAGGAAGCAGAATGATTGCAAGCACAGCTCTGGAACACCCAGCAGCTTTGGGAGGGTGCCCATCACTGCCAGGGTCTTGATTGTGCCAGTTCCTCTCTAGTTCTCAACAATGATGTTTCTGATCAGGTGCTGAAGGGGATTAAGGTTGCCCCTAACCACCAAAAAATATAAAACTTGTAAAAAATTATGTTTGGCACCAGACACCAAAAAGGTTAATTGTCATGGCTTTATACTGTAAGCATAAAAAAAAATAAAAATCTGTGCTACTACCCTTGGAGGACAAGGATAATTTGGTGGAGAATAGTGTCAGTAAGTGAGGATGTAAGCACACAGGGTAATGTGCTGTCATTGACCTGTGCAGGATTTACTTCATGAGATCTTTTCTTACACTTCATTATTTTGCCATTCCTAAGTCAACACATTTCTCCTCTCACTGCTCCCCTAGAACTCTACAAGATGGAAATTTTACTAAGATTGCTTTTGAGCCTTTTGCAATCAGTATGGTTTTTATATATATATATATGTATATGTTCAATATATATTTTATTCATGCTTCAAAAGCCATGGGTAGTATATTCAAGGACTTCTGTTTCATTTCTTATATTGGATTACATTTTGAAAAATGTTTGGTTCTGGCAGTTGGGGTTTGACATTGAGAACTGCTCATCTGCTGTGTAAGCTTTTTAGTAATGTAGCAGAATTTACAATAGTGCTCAGTTTTGAGCATCTGCAAAGGTACTTTCCTTGTTTTTTTTGTAGGAGCAATCATGCTGCTCTGAGGCTTGGCAATCTGGATCCTTTATAAAACGCTTTGGTGGGTGAAGCTGGATGATGACCTCTCAAAAGCTGGCCCCAAACTTGTTGTCATTTCAGTTTTGCTTTTTAAAGCAAGTAAAATTAGCAGGATTGCTCCAGAAAACTCTGTTCTTTCAAAGATGTACATAGGGTATTAATGGTTAGTAAAGTTTTTTTAAAAATACTGATGTCTGTACTCTTAGGTGCATAAATTCCCTTATAGTTCTGCAACACCATAAATCTTGTCTGTTCTCAAGTGCTTAAATCATTTTGGAATCTAACACAAATGCATTTTTGAACCTTTACCCCAAAGTCTCATTGAAAGTTATTTGGATTCCTACTCCTAAATGATTTTTGAAAGATAGAAGTCCTGAAAAATATTATTCCTGCAATTCTTTTAAAAACTTTTTCTTGTTACTATTTGCACGTTGCCAAAGTCTCTCATTAGTTTACTGAGATGTTTAAATTTGTGCTTTTCCTGTGGAAGAGTTCCAGGGATATTGGACTCTGCATTTTGTCAGAGCCTGCTAGGAAATGGCTGTACATACTTTTCACACCTCTCGCAGCAGGATGGAGAGATCTTCAGGTCTTGGGACTATCTCGGCAGATTTACATCCCATAAACTTTTGTAGGTAAGAGCAATATGAGTGATATTTGATAACAATGGGCTTTTATTTCTCTTCAAATGTATCCTGACTCCTCTTTGCCACTTTTATAAATGATTGGTTTTATAGCTTCTGTGCAACAAGTTTAGCTTAGGGCAGGTCTCCATAGTGTAGAAGATGAGAAGATTTAGAAGTGTGAGATGTTTATGTATGTAATAATGCATGGAAGGGATCCAAGGATCTCCACAGCTTGGGCAGCATCTGCTGACTTTTTTTCATGCCAGCAAAGACATTAAGATTAGGAAGGGGAACTAACATGATGGGGACATGGGGAAGGAAATGGGGAAGATTAATTGGAAGCCCTCTCTCTCTCTCTCTCTCTCTCTCTCTCTCTCTCTCTCTCTCTCTCCCTCTCTCTCCCTCTCTCTCTCCTATTCCTACGGCAAATAAATGCTTGTGGGGAATACTTCCATCCCATGTGTGATGGAGGAGCCATACACAGAAACTGCTCATCCTGCTCATGGTTCTTATCCTGTTTATTAGCAATTCTACCAGGACCTGTCTTTCATGCAAGCAATGAGCTATCAATTTTCTGCTGTAAAACAAAAAGAATAAAAGAATACATTTAATGTTGAGCAATCCAGTTACTCATCTGTTAGTGGATTTTCTCTCCTGACTAGCTTCACTGCAGCCTCTGGCCTCTCTGCTGGTTTCCTCTGGCTTTTTCCATAGTGATAGGTAACTGCTCCCTGTCTGCAATGCTGCAGAGAAGCAAACCCTAGCCCAGGGCAGTGGGATGCTGTCCTTCATTTCTTGGCCTCACCGGGGAGTTTCAGTCCTGAGAAGTTCTATGTTTTCATCGAACTGGAGTCTGCTTGGGAAGTTCCTCCTTTCAGCCAGAGCAGGATGGGGCCGTTGCCCTGGACTGCTGCAGTACATTGGTGAGGAGCAGCTGGGCTGCAGCAGCTGACACTTTCAGAAATACACACGGCCCTTGCTGGCGGGGAAGGTCCATGAGCCCAGGAGCTACTGGCCAGGCACGTGCAGATGGGAGCTCAGCTTGTGCCCGCAGTTGTTAAAGGAGCTCCGCTCCCTACAAAAAGCATCACAGAAGCCACGAGGTGGAAATGTTAAAGCTGACAGCCCAATTTTGTTAAAAGCAGTGCCAAAATCTCTGCTGCCTTCCCCTGCTCCAGCCAGGGTCTGCACTGAAGATTTCGACTGCAATGTGCTGCACACTGATACACTCAATACAGCTCTCTGCTGCTTAACTTGGATGTTCAGGAAATGTGTGTCTGCTGATTGCACAGATTAACAGATTAAACTATTTAAGAAACCACAGAAAGCCTAGCTTGCTGTTAGAACCTTATTTTACTTTGATAACATCCAGTTATCTCATCCTGCTTCTTTTAAAAATCTGAACTAATTTGACTAATTTTCCTCAAAAATTTAGTTTTCAGAAATATGTAGTTGATTGAAAATGTTTAACGTTGCTTTCACTGAGAGCGTAGAGAAAGAGAAACTTTGAAAGCAGAAAAATTAGGAGTCAAGGCAAATGGAGGTGAAAGTAGAGGGGCATGGTCAGAGTATGTGGCCATGCAAGATGAGAGCCCAGCTTTGCTTTCCTCCTATCCATTTGAAGGGTTTTAGTCCACCAGCAAGATCTGACAGAGGTGTGTTTCCACCTTAAAATACCCTGCAAAATGACCTTCCTCCAAAAGCAAAGGTTGTAACAGAGGTTGAGGTTTGTGGATCAGCTTCCTAGTGGGAAGGATGAGGTGTTTGCACTGGGAACTCTTCTGCTGTTGCTTTACTCTGTCAGTGTTGCTATACTTCTGAACAGGCCTCTGAGCTCCTGACTACCAAAGATAGTCTGTCATACTCTGAATTTGTTTTTACTGCAAGGAACAGTCATGTTCTGTCATGTCTCTCTCATGTGGCCAGCACAGGGTAGCAGTGGTCAGAGTGTGTCTGGTAATGGAAAAGGCAGACCCAGACACCGAGGCTGCACCTCTGATGGGTTATTAGGACATCACCTGCAGTGACCCCCTTCTGCATTGCACCACACCCCTGCGGAAGAGGCTCAGACAGCAGCATCCCACCTCCAAACACAGCCCAGCCTAGCGATGCCACATCGCAGCACTTCTCCCAGGAGGCAGCTTGGAGAAAACAACCCCTGCAGCACGTTATCCTGCACATTATAGATTAGTTGGAATAAAAAACGCTCAAGGCAGGGTAGGGCAAGGGTGGCTCATCTTCTGGAAACACCTGGTTGAACCCAGTAGCAGCGATGTGGTGGCACTTAGTGACTGACAGCGGTTTAGTGGGAAGCCAGTTCAATTAATGCAGCAACCAGCGAAACAGCGGGCAGCTCCTTTGCATGGAGGGAAGGGGAGGAGTGAATTAGACTCAGAGGATGGTAATTAACAGCTGGCTGGCAGAGAGGCATTTTGTCTGCCTAGCAGTTGAAAGCTCTTTATTACAGATAATATCCCAGCACAGCCCAGGCAGGGCAACCGGCCTCTCAAAATGTTGGAACTGGGGAAGCAAGCTGCTGTTTTGTGATGATGAGTGTGCTTACAGAATTGATAGGTAAATAGTATGTTCATTTTTCATTTTCACAAAATACATCTTTCAGGGTGCAGTTACGAGAAATTCACCTTGGAGCTCTAACATGAGTTTCTTAGGAAAAGAGTACCCTTAGTCCTGGGTTAAAAGCAAAATAAATATTCATGTGACGCATATGGCAGGTTGTTTTAGCCTTTGGTAAAACAGATAAAACATGGATTTTGAGTAGTAGAACTTTGCAACTCAAACTCAAGTAAACCAACATTTCTTTTGTGATCTTCCCCACATATGGAAGACATGTTGCCAAAATTACCCAGGTTTAATTTAATCTTACATGGCATTACAAATCAGAAGTTGATCAATAGAATCAAACTTACTGATCCTACCTGTTAGAATTCCAAAGTTGTATTCCCTTAGATTGTGACAAAGAAGAATGAAACTTTATTCCTAATCTCTTAAAATATTTTGTGACATTTCCAGTGATTGACTCCTGCTTATGAACAGGTAAAACATGAATGCTGCTGGGCAAGCTGCTGCTGTGCTGAATCCATAGCAAATTTCAGTAATGGAAATGTGGTGTTGTCAGACCATCACTGTAACTGGTGCATCTGCAGTCACACAGCAAGCTGAAAGCAAGGTCCTGATCTTAGGCATCCCAGTTATCAGTTTTTTCTTAAACAATCCTTTCTATAAAAGTCATTTCCCTGGTCCTGAAAATGCCTTTGATTGTCAGTTGCCTGTATTTGAACCAGACAAGGCTATTTTTAATCTGAGTGATTTTAACCTGGATTCAAAGTGTTTGCTAACAATACTATAAATCAAGATAGCACAGTGTTGAAGAAGTGGCACATTTCTTAGAGTTTGGATATAGTAACACCCTGGGTGTGGTTTAATGAGCAGAGCTCCGGGCTGTGGTCGCAGGGCTGGGTGCTGGGTCCAGCTCCTGTGGCAGGGGTTACGGCCCCCCAGGCAGACCTCAGCTGCGTGCAGCCCTCCCCAGCTCACTGTCCTGCACCCTGCAAGACCATTTTCTCTTAGTTGGAGTTACCTGACATCAGCTTTGCTCCCTGCTTAGTAGAAAGAGGATCAAAAAACCCCAAAACAACTAGGTGTCTTCTCTTCAAGCCTCACCTCACTGCTGCCTTGCTTTTATGCTTGGGGAAATCCCATTCATTTCAGGATGGGTTTATATCCTTGAAGGGTCTAAGTCTCTTAAGCACATGGTTATATGCCAGTCTTACATCTCATGGCAGAAGGTGGTTCAGATATAATATCGAGGGTGAATTCACCTGTAGTCACCTGCATAGAAGCACTGTTACTGACTGGTTTGTAATTGTGGAGCAACAACATTTAACAGATGTTGTTCCTCACTGTTAGCAAAATCATTTAGCAGCAGCTTCAAGGTGCCACTCACTTTCTGCCTCACTGCTGTGAGGAAGCTGTGCAGGAATGAAGTTCCACAGAACTGGTTCTTGTGTTTAAAGCCGTGGATGCAGTGAATGGCTGGCTGGGTGCAGGACACAAACAAACTCCACACTCCATTTGATGTAGTACTGGTGAACTGAGTTCAAAGCAGTCACCAGAAATCACTGCGCGTTTCTGGGCATTTTAAGTTTTGGGGGTTTTTTTAATTAAATATACTCTGTTAATTGTGCCAGTGTAATTGCCTGGCTGATTCCTGAGTCAAAGTGACCATTCATTTCTGTGCTGAGAATATGGCATTGTAAAAAACCTGTTCATTTGGACATTCTTCGTGTGATTTGTTATTGTACATTAAACACTCCTATCTTTAGAATAATGTCCCAGCTTTATCACCCACAAAATTCCCAATTCTCAGTTTGGTTCAAAGACTGGGACATAGCTGAGGTTCTCCCATGGTGACACTGAACACTTAGAGGACTATTTGCAGGGCGAAAATATTTGTTTTGTTTCTGTCACAGGAAAAAACATGCCTTTTCCTTTCCAGGCAGTATTCCAGTATTCATTATGCAAGTAGAGACTAATGGTGCAGTCCTTAATCACAGTCCAGAACTGATGGGAGTGGGTAAGGGTCCACAGAGAAGTCAAGAACAATGTTTTAATGAAGAGTCTCTATCTTTACAATTTTTGCTGTTGATGCTATGCAGAGCTTAAGGCCGGGAACTCCAAGTTGAGGGGAAGATAAGAGGCAGGGAGTAAGGAGACAAGGAAAGGAAGGGGTAGCTGAAGTAATGTCAAGATGTTTTTGCATTTCCTCCAAGGTAGTGGCACCAGCCTCACCTCAAACCAAAACCAGGCTGTATAGACACCTTGAAGTCTGGTGTGCTGATAAATCAGGACTGCTGCAAAGACAGATCCCGTTGGAAACGGACCACCCCATCCTGAGGGGCCCCAAGGCTGAGCTGAGGACCACCATGGAGGTACCCGGGGCAGCAGTGGTTAGCCTTGCCCAACTGCTTCTGACTGCAGGTAGGAAGGGAAGGGGACCTTGGGCTGGGTTTTTGTTAGGGGCAAACAGAACAAAACCATACTAGGGCCAAGCCCACAGGGGAGAATGGAAGGAAACAGCTGGGATTTGAGGAATGAAGACTGCAGGAGCGGGTTTGGCTGAGCTGTAGGATCAATGCCTGCTGCATCCTCTTTCAGCAGCCTCAATTACAGGGAAGATGTTTGTGGGAGTCCCCTTGACTCCAAAATCTCCTGCCTCTATCTCTTCATTACCAGCCTTATCACACAGCACTTACAAAACTGCAAATGATAGTAATTTCAATGGAAAAATCCTGTAATTTGTCATAGTCTCATTTTAAGTTACCATGTTTGCTTCTGCAAGGTCCCCTGCTGCTTCCCTTACAAAAATGTATTGGTTGTGGTTTCATCCCTGACTCACTGGTGAGGGTATTGCTGGTCATGGTGCAAAGCCGCCCACCCGAGAGTGCGTGGAGAGTAGGAATAGTTGTCTCCCCTTCAGCACTAACAGGAGACACTGATTTCTCCGAGGTCACTGTTCCTTGTTTGCTTAGCACAGTGCTTAGGGACCTCTGTGGGCTTACAACCTGGACATGCCAAGCAGTTTCTAAGAAGAGAGGACTGGAAGGGGAGAGTAGAGAAGAAAAGTGTATTAGTTAGTACAACCCAGAATTGACAGTTGGATATGCCAGTAAGATATTCCATATCATACCAAAACATGTTTAGTGTATGAACCGGGGCTGGCCAGAAATGGGGGGATTCTCTTGGGAATCACCCAGGCTTGTTTTTCCGGGATTGTGATTTCGGTGTTGAGGTTCCTTTTCACTCCTCTGGGATCATTATCAGCAGGTGGTGAGCAATTGTACTGTGCATCACTCATATATATATAGCTATCATTATTACTCTTATTATTATTTTAATTTTATTTTTACTCTAATTATTAAATTATTCTTATCTCAACCTACAAGTCTCCTCACCTTTACCCCTCCAATTCTCTCCCCAGTTCCTGGGGGAAGGGGGTGGGGGAATGCTGCGAGTGGCTGTGTCTTGTTTGGCTGCCAGCCAACTTAAACTATCACACCCCAACACCAGTCTCAGCTCACAGCCCTTTACCACCAGTCCATGCCTGTGCCAGCTGCCTTACAGGCTTCCTGGAGCAGCATCTGCACAAGCCCCAAGGCCACCGACAGCTTCGTTACCCTGATCAGCCTCACCTGGGGCTCAGCCACACCTGCAGCCTCTCTCTAAGCTCAGCCCCACACACCTAGAACCTTCTCTGAGCTGAGCAGAGCAGTTGCTGTTCCAGCCCTGTCTCCTAGATGGACCTCGGCCAAGCTAATGGTGTAAGTCACTTTTCTTTTTGTTCTAGGGGCAGAACTTCTTTTTCTTCAAGGTTACTGCATTTCAGCACAAAGGTGATCTTCTGCCTGGTAGTAACTCACCCATGATAGCAGTAAAGCTTTGCAGAGCATTGAGCTTGAGCCTAGCAGCAGGGCAAGAGAGGGGCTTGTTTTTTCTGATAACTCATCTGACTGCCTTGTGAGTGTTTAATAAGGTGCATCAAAGAGAATTGCATGAGCTAGATGCATGTAAATTGTGAGCTGTTATCTTAGGAGCGTTATCTGGAATCCCATGGTAATACACGTGGTGCTTTATTATCCACATAACTGCCTTGTGATCCACTGTGTGGTACAACAAACAGCTGAGCTTTGACAGCACAAGATTTTTGTGCTGGTTTGCTGATAAGCCCTGATTAATTTCATTGAAGGAGTCTGCACTAATGTTAATTAAGGGAAATGGAACAGACTGTAGTTTCTGGGGGTCTTTCTGTGTGTAAGGGGGGTGAAGTATTGATGTGTTGGTTTTGTGTGGGCAGCAGAGCAGATTTCTCTTTACTCTGTCTCCCTGTACCCATCTGTACCCTGATCCCAGCTCACAGTGAAGGTGAAACTTGGGTAATTTGCAGATCACTTTTGTGAGTGAACATGCAGCATATAATTATATCTAAACCAAACATAACCTTTTCTTCCAAAATAAATGCATACAATATACATATGGTCTGTCAGAGCTAAAAGGTTCAGAGTCTAGGGATATGAAAGTGCTGGTCTGCCGTGCTTGGAGAAAGGAATTGATATGAGGCATTTACAAAACCAAAACTCACAGCTTTTTAACAACCCTGGAAAGGCAGGGCATGAGGAACAAAGAACAAGAAGCAAGGCAACATGCTGAGGAAAAGTTCAGTTTGTTTGTTGGACTCTTGTGTGCCAATTATTCCTTAATTCCTTATTCCTCCTGTGCTTTTTCTTGATCAGTGTCCTTAATTACAGACCAACCTACCATGTTCAGACCTGTAACTCTGCTCCTCTTCTCCTCCGTGCCTGGTCTGATTTCTGAGCATGAGAGGACTATGGTTGGCCACACCTGGGCTGAGCACATGCAGAGTGGGGTTGAAATACTGTGGTTATTAATGACAGGTTAATCAGACTGCAGCTCCCTTGTTACAAGGTTCTCAGCAATGGCCAATTAATTCCAGGAAACCAAGGAGAAACCAGTCTTAGGTGATTTATTGGTAATGCAGTTCTCATGAGGGGAAGAAGCTAATCACCAGGTACTCTCACTGCTCTCCGTTCTCTCCCCTGCCCAGAGCTGATTTAAAGATGAAGCTGTTGGTGTGACAGTGACTCCAGTTTACTTCTTGGTGCTGCGGTTTAAGACAGCTCCATGTTTTCTGAGCTGTATTTTTGTATCAGTGTGAAGACTTAAATGAAGTAGTCTGCTTATAGAGGTATAGAAGCTAACGTGGAAAACACCTTCAAAATTTTTTAAAGAAACTGAAAATTTACCCATGGAGATGTGGTTTTTCCTGGTGGCAGTGGAGCACAGGCTGTGTGTGGCTGCTGTGCCAGCAGGAGAAGCAGACAAACTCACAAAATAAAGGTAGCACCTGGTAGGTAGCACCTGAGCATGGAAAGGTGGAAGAGGAAGGTGGCCTTCCCTCTGAGGCACTCAATTGTGGACCCTGGTGCAGAATTTTAAAACAAACAAGCAAGTCTCCAAAATCCCCAACCCCTCAAAAAACCCCATATTTGGAAGGCTTAGTCAAAGGGATTAATTTTCCTCCCCTCCCCCTTTATCTTCATTTGAAGAAACAAATGACCTTGCAGCCACACTTTGTGCAGTGGGCTGCATTTGAGAGATGTCTGAATGGTTCGAGGTGGAGCTGTATCAACATTAATGAATGATGTGAAAATTGGGTTCTGTCCTTTAAAGTGCTTCATGCAGACAGGAATGCAAACAAGGACAGACCTCTCTGCAGAGGCCACGCTAACTGTAACAGGAGCAGTGCTGGCAGGGGAGAAAAACATCATCATCTCTGACAATCAGCTAATACAAAGTGACACCTGCTAAGTGAAGAGCCAGGCCCTTTGCTGGTGCCAGCCAGCCATGCAGCTGGAGAGTTGCCTCTGCTAGCAGCTCTGCTTTGCTGTACCAATGATGGGGCTCGGCTCCAGAAGCATTAAATCAAAGAACAGTCAGACAGCATCAATGAAGTCATCATGAAACAAGAGTAAGGCTATGCTGGTCCAGCACAAACCCAGAAGTGCCTCATTAAGGAATATTTCTGTTTGCAAGTGCCACTGCTGGGATAAAGTGCTGTTGCATCCCCTGGGGAGGAATACCAAGCATGAGGTGCCTTAGGCTGTGTGTAAAACTTTGTCTGCCACACAGTGTTGGCTTTTGAGCATCAGTGAGCCATGCAGAGAATTGGCTGGGTGAGAGGCAGAGCAATGGCATGTGTTAATGATCTTCACTGGTAGACACAGGACCTAAAGCAGCTCCATGTCCAGCAGTGGAAATGTGTTATTTCAGACTGGCAGATCTCCTCCAGGAGGACATCATGGGTGGGAGCCCAACCCCTTGGACCTAGAGACTGTGTCCTAGGCATGCCTTTGAGCAGCTGCAGTTGAGCTTTGCTTCACTGTGGGGTCAATCCCCACACCTTTGCCAGAATATTGCTTCTGACTCTGTGTGTGTGTCTGTGCAGTGGGTGACTTTTGAGCATTAGTAATTCACTCTCCATCACGCTCTCTTTAAAGAGCACATTGCTGCAAAGCCTCCTACTGATTTCTGGACAGTGGAAGAAACAGGCTGTACACAAGGTAATTTAAAATACCGAGATTTGGAAAGCATTCGTGGCTGTAGTTCCTGTTGCAGCCGCAGTGGCCTGTAGTTCCCACCCCTGTCTTTGAGAAACACCAAACTACAAATAAGCAAACCTACCCCTGGCTGCTTATCCAAAACTGAAGGCTTGTGACTGTTAATATTGCCATGATAAATATGAAGAGGGCATTAGGCAGAGAGAGACTTTGCAAAGGGGAAGATTAGGATAAGTGAAAGCAAATGCTTCCCACAACTCTTGTCCCCATCAAATAACTGATGAAACAAATGGGGAAAAAAAATAAAATCTCAAAGGCACTCTGGATTCAATGCCTAAATAATTTTGGATGAGAATGGGCTCAGTAACTGCGTGCTGTGAGTGTGGTGTTTTAGCTGAGCACAGGCAGAGGTTGGTGGTGTGTAAATACGTAAGTGGGCAGCAGCCTGGATGTTCAGCAGTGGATGGACATCTGCTGTTAGGCTTCTGGATCAGTAATTAGCAACCCAGTGTTGAGAAGTGTTGAGTGCCTGACAGCTCCAGCTGGCTTCTGTCGTAATTACTGGGAGTTCAGTGTTCAAGTTCAATGCCTTGGAAATACTTCTTCGGTCTAGCTCTGCATTTAGAAATCTAAGTGTTGGCAGCAGTTTGCTAAATGCCTGACTGGCAGAACTTGTGGGCTGATCCCAAAAACACAGTATTGCTGTAAGAGCTGGAGGTGGGGATGGTGTGCAAAGGCATACAGAGCCCTGCAGAGAAATGGGTTTTAATATGAGGGCTTCCCGTGCTGCTCTGCCACGTGTCATTCAGGAAGGGGCTTTAGCTACTTCTCTTTATTATCTGGTCCTCACAAGAAGCTTTCAGCTTCTGTGCTCTGACCGTGGTTCCTGTAGTGGAGAGAGACACAGACAGACCATAAGGTTGGCAGGCAGAGATGCCACAGTGTAAGTGTCCAGAAAAACTATTAAGAAGAAAGAATGAACTCTTGTCAGTTTTTTATAAGACTTTTTGAGAGAGACTTTTTTGAGGAAAGTTGGCGTCAAAGATAGCAATAACATCTTGTCAGAAGAGAGCGAGGAGTCAGTGACTGGTTTGTCAGCTTTTGCTCATTTATTGGTCTTCTATGTATTCCAGACAGAAAATTCAAATATGGTGAATATCTTAATAAAAAGGGAAGATGCTGAAAGGGAAAACCAGAGACTGATAATATATTACAGAATATACTCAGTGCATTTTGACTGGTGAGATCCCTGTTGTTACAGCTACTAATTATTTCCCACTACAGTGCTCTGGTTGGATTTACTTGAAAGTTTGGTTGATCTTTATAAGAATTTGGGGTGAAGTTTGCAGTGTGGAGCTCTGAGCTAAAAATTTGAGCAAAAAACGCCTGAGTTGTTTGAAGCCAATATTTTTACTGAACTTTTTTAATCTGTATTTTTGTCTTACACAAAAGGAAAAGCCTTGGACATTTACAGACCTTCCCTTGTTGGAAAGCCTCAACTTTGTGTTGAGATAGCTGAGTTGAAAGCTTATGGAGTCCATTAACACTTCAAGATCTGTTGATGAAAAGAACAGGTTATTACTGTATTACTGAGACTGTCTGAGAAGGTATCTGTCCAACTTAGCTTTTCCTCTGTGTATAGAATTAGAGCTATAATGAATTGTAATGCAATTATGGATGGCTCTTGGGTACCTGGCTTGCGACACTGTTAATCACACTGGGGGTGCAGAGCACTCAACTGCAACCCAGGGCAACCTGTTATTGGCAGAGACTGAAATAGTTATTCTTCTGGTGTCTCTGGTGGTTGTGTCTCCTCAAGTGCACAGTGAGGAACGGAATTCTTGATGTCAACTCACAGAGTTTTGAAACAGAAGTCTTGGATTTCCGCATCTCAGTGACACGACACGAAGCTGCACGTTTATTTCTAAATTCTTACTGACATCAAGTATTCCCTAATATCTCCTTGGCATTGTTCCCTCAGTTTGGACAGTGAAATAAATTTGTTGCTTGCAGCCCTCCAGAGACTTCTATTAAGATACCAGAGGCCAGTTCTGTTTTTCAGTCTGATGCAGTCACCAGTGCTTCAGATCTTAAATCTGGAATTCAGTTAACAATTCTGTCGTCCTAGCCTTGGCACTGTAGGATCTCCCTGGTTTTGTAGAAAGATGATTAACAGTAGAAAAAGCAATTAATTATGAAATGGCATTATGGAATACATGCAATTCAAGTGAATTGTTTCTCAGTTATTCGGGCTGCTTAATGAACCTCAACTTTAATGATCAGTGTCGACGGGTCTTGCAGATGTAAGAAGTAAACTTACAAACAAAAAGAAGAAATTTAATTAAAATCAGTTAGAAGGGAAGATGAAGTAACAAGCAGTAACTTCAAAAAGTTTAAACTTTTGGCAAAGTTGTGAGCCAGGTAAAAGCAAGGTCCTTTTCTATGACATGTCAAACACCTTTGATAGGAAGTGTTTGTACATGAGCTGCTTATAACTGAATTTCAGTGAATTATTTTATGCAGTAGCTCATGAAATATTCACACTGGCTGACACAAGAGCCTTCTCAGATGTATTAGTGAATGGCTGAAAGACTTGGCAAAGGATGACAAATGTCAGACCTGAGCTAAAACACCTCTAGAGCCATGCTATGGAAAATGGTAATAGCTCTTGTCCTTTTTAACACCTTCCTGAGCAAACAGGATGGGAAAGTGTGGAGTGTGGGGAAACTGTCCAGGGGTCCTGTAGTGCACCTACCACTGCAAACAGACAAGTTAATTCAAAAGGAGATGGAGACTGTCAGGACATAAGGAGTGGAGAATCTCACCTTGTGGAAAAGGCAGGTGGAAACAGAGGAAAGGAGTATGAGCTCGGAACTTCCAGAAACAGTACCTGCACATTGACAGCTTTTATTAATGGGCAGGAGGGAGCTGGGGACACTGAGAGAAGCAGATCTGTTTCTCTTTCATAAATATAAAAGCATGTAAATCAAATACACAAAAATGTGTATTGCAGCAGACAAAAGAGCAGGAGGGAAGAGAGAACTGTTTCAGCAATGGCTTTGTGCATGGATCACAAATTGTCATGAGTCTCTCTCTGCACAGCAGTCACCCTGCAATGACACAACAGTTTCTGGCTATTTAATTGTCAGGAAAATACTGACAGGCTGGAGGACATTCTGGGAAGAGGAATAATTGCTTTGAGAGGGCTGAGGGGGGAAAATTGACTGAAGCTGAAGGCCTGGGAGGAAGAGGGTGGGGGAGGCATATGCTAAAACCCAGATCAGGCCACCAGATCCAGATCTGTTCTAGATAGGAACATCCTCTTTAGATCCAGTCAGTATTTTCTTCGCTACATCTTAATGTCAAATTACTTACAACCTTTCAGTAACCTCCAATGTGCTTTTCTCTCATTGCTGCATCTGTCTGAAAGTGTCTTGAAGTTATTTCCTGGAGGAATTCTTGTAAATTTTTCCCCCAGCAATTCACCATTATCATCTGCTCTATTCATTGTCAGGAAGAAGGTGATTTTTTTTTTTTAATATATAGTGAGCAATTTAAATTACTCTTTCTAATTTTTCTTTTTGGAGATTAGTTATTAACTCATTCCTGCCTACTTCTGGTGTTAAACCTTTTTAGAAGCTTGACTTCATTTGTTTCTCTTTTTATTATCATCCAGATACTTTTTTTTTCTTTTTTCTTTTTTTCCAGAAAATCTGTTCTTGAATTGCTCTCAGTCTTTACTTGACTGGAAGGATGCAGTGGAACTGATTGCTGCATTTCAAGTCTCACTTTCTACATCAAAAGAAAGCAGAATATTCTGCTAATTCCCTATACTATTTAGGAAACAAAGGAACCAAAGGCCAAACAGGAGTTGTGAGGAATATGTCCTAGTGTGATGACACATCTGTCCAGATGTGCACTGATCGAAATGCAGACAGCCGTTAGGTGAGATGCGTGGTAAGCCGGGCAGTGAGCTGCTTGGGTTTCAGGTGAAAGCTGGAATGTCCTGCCCACATTGTGGGTACCTTCCCTAGAGAGAGCACAGAGATCACACTGCTCCTTTTCTATACAGAAATCCTTTTCTCATTGGAGATTGTTACTGGTGCTCACTGCTCTGCACATGGAGCGCTCGTGCACCGTGTCCCCATCTGGTGTTTACCTTTCTTACGAGCTGGAGGACCCTGCTGACTCCGTTATCACCATCAGAGCTGCCAGCCACCTAACTGCGCCTCCTCTCACGCTTGGGTGATCATTGCAAACTAGATACTGGATCTTTAGTTGCCTTGCTTTTTTCAGTCTGTTGCTTTAAATTCTCACGAGTATTCTGAATTTTGTCCTAAATAGGCCTAGAAAAGTATAAACAAAATGCACATTCAGAGTGAGAACTTTGAGATTCATCACTGCAGAACAATCCAGTGGAGCCATCACTGAGGGGAAATGGAGTCCCCAACAGTGAAGCTAAGAAACACTCGGCAAACCTCATTAACCAGGGAGCATGTTTAATGACATTTCTAAGTAAATAGTTATATTAAAAATAAATAATTAAGTAGCAATAACAGGATCATCATAGGAGAAAAATCAAAGCTGTAGTCATCTACATTTTTAGATGATACAAACTGGAAGTTAAGGAAACAAATAAAGGCTTAGTTGTCAATGGAACGTGTACTTTGAATAAATCAAGGTAGGCGTGAAAATACCAGGGACAAATGGCATTTCTGAGAAACCTACTTATACTGACCTTGTTAATGAAGTTCGGAGTCATGGTAACACTCTTCTGCTTCACGAAAGTTTGGTGCCAGTAACTTTTCTAGTTGCAGTGTGTTCAACCTTTTCAGCAAACAGATACGGGAGGAAAAACAAAATTTACCTGATGTATGTTCATTGACAGCAGTGGGGATCCAAATTATACGAGGCTAAGAGGACCAGGCTATGTCTTTGCCAAACCTTAGACCATGTAGTAAAGAGTAAAAGAATAGAATACATAAGCAAAGCCATTGATATTTACCCCTAAAAATAAATGTAGGTGACTTCACTCATGTCTGCTAAACCACTGATATTGATGTAACTGTACTGCACAAAGTTATCGTGCTCCATGCTGTCAGTGTCCTTTTCCTTTAGCTGAAAAAGGAGGGGAAAAACTTCTGACTGCTGAAAGAAATCATCATATGCCGTCCCTACTGATATCTACAGGAGAAAAGGAAGGATTAAGTGAGGTGTTTATTGGCTTGCAATTCCTAATTTATGAGGCTATAACCTGTTTATTGTTGGCAGTGGTAGCACTTGTTTTCAGTTGATTTAATTTGTTGTGATCTGGAGTTGGTTTGTGCTTGGGAAGGAAAGGCATCATCGGTGAGGAAGAAACAAATGAATGTTTCATGGAAAGGCTATGAAACAGTTACTGTTGTAGAAGAGCTACCTGAGGAGGGCTTTACGTGTGCCCTCAAAGGCAAGCTCCAGATCTACCCTCCGCAGCAGCTTTTGGTTTTCTTTCTTCCTTTCCTGGATTGTGAAGGGGTGAGCAGGCTTGGAAAACACAGCCCCAGTCCTCAGCTTCATTCTACCTGAGACAGCAAAGCACCAAAATGGTGTTACCTGAAGAATAGAGTTCTCTGATGCAAAATAGAGATATCAATATCGAGATATTTGTGATATCAGAGAGATGCTGCCAGAGGGAAGGTTAAAGCACAGGTATAGCTTTCTGTTAACAGAAAGCAACAAGAAGTATTTTCTCAATGGTGCTGGGGAGGGAAACAGAAAAATAAGCTCAAGTAACTTGTACTAAAGCCTTGAGGTCAACACAGTGGCAGCCTAAAAATTAGTTAAAAGCCAGCAAAATCCCAGTAGCTTCCAGGGATATTTACCAGCCAGGACCAGGTGGACTTGAGTACTTGTTTTGCTAAAACTGGTAAGGACTGAAAAGCAGAAGAGAGCTTTTTGGGATGCATGTTTAGCACTGCAGAACCCTCAGACCTTTGAAGAGCTGCTTTTCCTCTTACCTGCCCTGAGATACTTTTTGCCTCCCTTTGGCAAGGGTGTGTGTAGAGGTGTGAGTGCACCTGCTTCCCTTAGGCTATCTGCTGCAGGGCATTGTAAGTTCAAAGGGAATAATAAGCAACAGGGAAAGTGATAAACAAAGACAACAACATAAATGGGGCAGACTATTGGTAAAGGACACAGTATCCAAGACTAAAACTCTTCAGACAGTAGTTGATGGGCCACTAAAACTACAGGCATAGCCTCGAAAAGGTTCAACCTGAACTTTGTAACTGATGAGAAGGAAGATTAATAGGACCATTGTTGGATACTCAAGGAGAAACTGCGGGACTGTGCAAAAAATTTTTAAGGAAATCTCTGACTTAGGTATGAACGTGTCACCATGGACAACACTGATCAGACACCCTTTTATGGATAAAGATGCCTTGTAGATGCTTGTGCCATCAATAGCATCATCTACGTGTAGGAATTACTACTTAATTACAACCAGAGTGACTCTGGCCCACCCTTGGATTTGAGTGAGCTCTGCTTCAGAAGCAGCCAGTAAATGGAGAGAGGGACTGGGATCTGCCAGTGTGGGTGTGCTGCTCGTTTCAGGTGTGTCAGGCTGTGGCCTCTGCAGCGGGGGAGCGGAAACACCGCGCTGTTTGCGTGCGCTGGAAAGGGCGAGGCGGAGGGAACAGCGAAACCCAGCAAGTGCTGTGGCAGATTGAATGCTGAATGGTTTTGCTTTTCACAGGGACGGGATGGTGGGAGGGACAGGTCACTCCCAACTCACAGCAGGATGTGACTGCCCCAGGTTTGGCTCTTCCTGCCTTACGCAGCCCTCCACCGCTATATCGCTGTGCTTTGGACTCAGTGAGTGCAAAGCACAGCTTGATCTTGTGCTCTAAAATATCACTGGGGGTGGCTTTCAGTGTAGCCACCAGATGCATACAGGGCACTTTGGATATTCTGACCAGGAAAAAACCTAGTAAAATGGCATCTCATGACACTTGCGGGCCGTTTTAGTTTGCAAGCTAACAGCCAGGGCAGCAGCTCTTCCACAGAGTGTAGGAAAACAGCTGCAAAATAGGAAAGATCTCTCATATTAATGTGTGAACATTATTTTACATGCACAAGTATAACACTCCCTTTGTCTTTACAGAAAACCACCAGGTAAAGCTTGGCACACCTTGGGATTACCTTGCTTTCTGGTGTGGAAAACAGGAAATGTCATTCCTCATAAAGGCAGTGGTAGATTTTGCATATATATTTCTTTATATATATAACAGATTTTTTTTCTTTTTTTTTCTCTTTTTCTCCATTTTTGGTCTTAAGGACCCTGTGCTGGAATTGCTGCTGGTGTTTGTGAAACTGCCCCATGTTAACAGTGCTCTTTGCCTTTGGCCTTAGGCAGTTCTAACAGAAAACACCCCTGTGGCTGATAGAACAGTGTGCAGAGTGTATTTACGCACTATTTGAATAAAAAGCTGCCCACTTTTCCTGCTGGAGAGCCGACCTGAGCGGGATGGGCCAAGCAGCTGTCGCCCACGCTGCGGTGACTCGCAGCATCGAGCGGGAGCACAGCTCTGAGCAATGTTCCCGCAGGTGATTTCTTCCTGGAACTGGGGGTACCGGTGACTGTGCTCTTACTGCCAAACATGGTCCCTGATCTGTTTCCTTATTTTACCCCCTGCAGGATAAAATATTTCTATATTCTGCCAAGCCCCAGAGAGCAAACTGGGGCAGTGTACATGATATCTCTGCACGTCCAGGCACAATTTTGCCATCCTGGAGCTAAATTCATTTACGTTATACAACATTACCTTGCAGCTAGCTGGACATAAATGGAGAGTTAAGCATAGCTGTGGGCAGCTAGCTTTTTGTGCATAATTGCAGTAATAATTTAGAGTTGTTTCTCTTTGCTATTTTGTTATGTCAGATTTTTAACGCTTATAAGCCATTTAAAATGAAAATACACATACAAGAGAGCTTGTTACAATCATGCCTCAAAATGCCATTTATAATAATTGTGATGCAGCCCTGCACAGACCTTTCACAGAGAGGAGAGAAATGCCCTTTATTAAAATAAGTGATGTCCATAGCAAAGACCAACATTAAATGACTGCAGGAAGCAACAATAAAAATAACTTATTTCAAAGTTCACTCCTCTTGGTGAATGCACAGCCTCCACCCTCGCATAATTTTACTTGAAGTACTGGATACTGAACTGAAGAGAAGCCATTTAAGGGAAAAATAGTAAGAACTTGCAATTATATATGAAGAACAGAGTTCATTACTTAATGACTCAATGCTTTGATACTGTAGGGAGTGTTTCAGAATCAGGAAGTGACTGGGCAATAAGTAGTCTCTGAGTTTATTGGAAATAATGCTGCTTTTTCTAAATAAATATATATACTGAAAAAGTGTCCTGTGAGGGAGCGACTGGCTGTGGTGTGTAGTGGGACTTTGTTTTCTTACAGGCTTTGGTTTGGCCATTTTGTCATTTGGAAATCTGAAATCCACTCTCAAAACTGCAAGATGTTTACATAAGCAAAAAATGATGGAAGAACATTTCAGCCACTGTCTTTAATTGATGCTACAAGCTCATCTAGAGGCAAAGCTAGGCAAAACTTTTTATCTTTTTCATTCCCATTTTTCTGGTTTTGCAAAACCTCTTCATAGTGCCAGGAACTGGCATGGGAGATGGGTCACAAAATGTGAATGAAACTACTACTGCTATCTCTTTTGTGGTCTTACGTGCACTTTATGGAAAATTGGTCTTAAGTTTTCACATTCCTCTAGTTTCCAGATAGAGTGAAGGAAAAAAAGCTGTGCCGTGATAGAAGGGGAGCAGTTCAGATCAGTCTGGTCCCTGTTAGATCTGTAACTTTCTGTGAAGCCATTAAATAAATTACATGAGACACTGGAAGGAAAATTGTACGTCAGCACCTGATTCCTATTGATTTGTGAGATTTTTGAGTGAAAAACTACTAAAAAATTGTGTCCTTTCTGAAGATGGTAGCCATACTTTTATATAAAGTAATTTGTGACTAGAAGTAATTTTTTACATAAAATGGCTTGTACATTCAAAACCAATAGTAATACTGAGTAAGAAAGGAGCAGAAGTCAGAAAGTTGTGTTGTAGCTTATGGGTCAGGCTTGGGAAATTGGGAAGTTACAGCATTGCAGTGGATATGGCAATAGTAAGGCTGATGGAAGTACTTGTGGCAGAAATACATGTGGAGGGTTACAAACAAAAGCAGCAAGTCCAGCTCCGAGCTAGAAGGAGATTGAGTTTCAGAAAGCAAAAGGTAGGATCAGAACAGAAATTGTGTGGTCTCAGAGCAAAGAGCACATGGATGAGGTGGAGGGGAACACGCTAAAAATAGGTGATGACAAAAGGATAAATTGGTCCAGGCACCTCAGGACAACTGGGAACGCGTAACTTGGGCGCAGTCTGTTCAGATGTGAAGCAGGTGCTGCAAGATGAGGGAAATGCAGATGAGAAGTGACATGAAGTGTTCCTCTGCCCTGCTGTCAAGGACAGCAGGGATACAGCAATGACCAGGAGTCGGCAAGACGAGCAGCAGTGGCATCTGCAGATGCTGGTGCTGCTGGGCCACATCCTTCTGCAGGGAGGTGTAAGCAGTGATGGCCATGGCTGAGGGCTGCAACAGGGGAAGAGCTGTGCCATGTGCCTGAGAGCCACCAGAAGATGCAAAAGGCTGCTTTTCCCCATTACCTCTCTCAACTCAGTTTTCTCTCCACAGTAATGAGAATTCATATTTTCCTGGCAGATCCTTCCTAATTCCTTGACTCAACCTGTTGAGCATCAGAGGGAATTTGTGGCACTGTAGAGAAAATGGGAATTAATCCTGAAATGCATCTCATCACAAGGTACTTGGTGTCCCAGTCCTCTTGGCACTGGGAATCTCTCTGTCCCTCCATTAAATCACACAGATGATTGCATAGTAATGGCCACTTTCTATATTTGTATTAGAGGATCACAAAATAATACTGTGTTTGGGGGATCTGGCAGTGACCCCAGAGTAATTCTGCATGACCAGAGCTGGAGAATTTGACTTAAGTGTTTAGGAAGTCTTCTCTAAATGCTGATGCAGTGAATTTGGAGTAAATGATAACTGGTTTCCTTTTGTCGGGTACTAGATTGATCGATTCTGTCATGGTTCAGGGTGAAGTATTTCATGTGCTTCAAGAAGTCAGACTGCTCGAAGCACTAACCCCGGACCAGAACTTTGCTCCATAAACCATACTTGGTGCTCAGGCAGAGTCAGTACAGCAGGCTATGGAGTAATCCTGCAGTAAATGCTGAGTGATCCTGCAGTGAATGCTGAGTGATGTTTTACATGCTTTGGAAAGCAAAGGTCGTGGCATTAAGAGCATTACTTAATGTGATGGCACCTTGAAGTTCAGCATGCCTGCTTTGCCTCAAGGGTTGCCAGCAGCGAGGGCAGACAGGGCAGTATGGCTCTTCCGAAACAGGGCCTCCCCTTGCTGGAGATCTGGGCGCTGCTTTGCTGTTCCTCCAGCATGGTCTGTGTCATATATTCAGTCCAACCTGTAGGATCCTCACACTTAGGATTTTTTCCCCACCACTCCCAGAGGACAGAGGATGACAGTCTTGTTTTTGCACAAAATCATTGCTGATGCCTCTCACATTAATTCAAGAGGCAACTGGTCCCTCACAAGCTGCAAGCGGTCAGAAATCGACCCTAGGATTTATTTGCATAATGATCTGATACATTTTGTGCTGAAAAGGTGGTAGCAGCTGTTTTGGCAAAATATAGCCTGTGTGAGCCTTTCTGTGCACCTTATTAACTTTAGAGACAGGCAGCAGATGATGCTCTCTGTGTTTGTAGCCTCGAGCTGGGTGGTTTGTTATGACACAAGCAGTTTCTGTTTTAACATACTGGGCATTTTTCACATTCTGGAAGATTTATGATTAGCAAGTAGTCACAAAGCAACTCTTGTTTTAGTCTAATCAGGCAAACAAGTAATTATTTTTCTCAACAGTGAAGCAGTGATTTGAGTGTGTTTTCACAGTGTGAGAGGCACCTTGATAAGCCCAATTAGAGAAATATTTGTATTCTAATAGTCTGCATTTGTTCACATCTCTGATCTTGTAGGGAAGGAAGCCTGCCCCTTTTTAAAATTTTCTTAAAGAAACAGTCTTTGTCCTTAATCTGTCTGGAGGATTTCAAAAGGAAAGAGAACTGGGGTGCTTCTCTCTGCTGAGAGGATTTTTCCTGATTCTGGCTGTTCATTTCAGAAGCTTGATCCAACTGACAGCCACCCAAGCTTGCTTCCCTACTTACTGCTGTTGGTATTTAGATGCAGTCAAGACTGGAGGCTCGATGAGAGCCAAAGGTACCAGCAAGGGACTCTCTGGTGACTTGGGCCACGGCAGCACTGGCGTGGGGCAGAGTCGATGGCAAGCAGCAGATCACTGAAAAGGCTAATGAGGACCCTGCCCTTGAGGCATTTTCCTTCTGAAGCTGGAGACAGGAAGGTGTGCGCTTCGCATGACAAGTGCTAGTCCTGTGTTTCCCAACAAGCACTTTGTTTCAAAGTACAGTGGCTTTAAAGGGTGTTTTAAGTGCCAAAGAGATGGTGAGGTGGTTAAATAGATGATTCATAACAGGCTGTACTGAGACCTCAAAAATACCGAAAGTGGCCATTTATTTGTGAGATGAGCTGGCAGCAGTCACCAGGCAGGGTAATGAAGTACCTCCTGGCCACGCTGGCTCTCTCCCATCCTATCTGCACAGTTCAGAAGCGAGTGCAGTGATACATTCAGGGACTGACCCTGCTCTGCGTGGCAGAAGAGTGATGGTAGCCTTGCAGAGCAGCACAGAGCAGCTGAGGGTGGGAAGTACTGAGGTGAAATCCCATGTTCAGCTCTACTTCTTCTGTGCCTTCTTCGTGAGGACCTCTGAACCCACAGGGTGGTCTTTCTCTTTTCCTGCCTCTGTGTGCATGCTTGGGGCTTCCTAAAAAGCTGCACCCCAGTGATTCAGCTGCCAGGTAGACCTTATAACCCGTTGGGAGGAAGGAGTGGCTGGAGAACCTAAGAAACACTTGGTGTCTCCAGGAGCTTGCTCTTCAAATACCCAGAGACTAGTCAAATAAGGATTGTTGTTATTCCTCCAAAATCTGAAATAGTCACCCAGGCCCTTCATGGCAGGCTGCTCCCAGCAGCAACCAGCCAGAAACAGACTGGGAATAAACAGGACACTCATTTGAGTACCTGTGAGGGCCAGTGATTAATGCTGCACCCATGGCCAACTGCTCCCTGATGTAGGCAATCAGAGAGATGAACAAGAGACTTTGTAAATGGCTTTATAACATGGAAAAGCTTGGATTTGAGGTGAGAGCTGATGTTTTCCTCAATATGCATCATTTGTAGCCTGCATGTCCTCTAACCAGTCTTAATGCCATAGCAACAATAACAAGCTGATTGCTGTACCATTGCAACCAACGTCAATGGCAGTGATCAGATGTATTGTTGTTTCAAAAATAGAAGAGGTTTCATGTCTAAAAAATATTATTTATGTCTTTTATACAAGTTACAGACATTATCTTTTGGTTTTCTGAACTTCTAGTGGGGGAGAACTAACAAAGTGCTTTATAATGTTTTCTGTTTAATGGGATTCATGGCAAGCAAAACTGAAAAGCAATACAAAGAGAAATAATTTTGTATTCAGCTCTTGTTTACTCATAACTCCTTAATTTATCCTTCTACGTGTATTCCATGCTGTAACATTTCCCCCTTCATTTTCAGTGAAAAGAAATCATGGAAAGAGTAGAAGAAAACACTACCTATGTGCAGGCATGTTGGGTTTTGGTTTTGTTGTTTGTTTGTTTTTTTTTTAAAGAAAACTTTCTTAGTTTAATCAGTTCTGTTGCAGTTGGTGAATTCAGTTTCCTGTCCCCAAGACAAGCCTCTGGGTTGTTTACTTCTGCCTTCAAAGTTTCAGTCTGTTGCTAGAGTGCCTTTGACAGCTGAGAGGCTGAGTGGTTGTCCAGAAAGACAGTGCAGGTGTTAAAAATTGCTTTTTGAATGAGAAGCTGTCTGGTTCACTCTCGTGGTGATGCACTGAAGATGTAATCCAGTAGAAATCAGCCCTGCTCAGTACCTTTCATTACATATTTGCTATCAGAGAGAATGCAAGCATTTTGTCTAGTTGGATTACCTTCCAGAAATTTCAGGCAGGATTTTAGCAGTTATTGGCTAAATATTCAAGGGGGAAGTGGGGAGGGGGGAGAAGAAAAAAATCAATGGCATATGTTTAAAATGTGCAGTTTTCTCTGTGCTGAGCATGTGTAATGCTCCATTTCATTCTGTGACTACATATTCAGCTCCAGCACCATGATGAGACATTGCTGAGAAGTCGCCTCTGAGAGTAACTTCCTGCGTGAGCAAACACCCTGCTGTATGGATGCTGTTAGGAAAAACATCATCATTTGCTAGTTCTTTGGGTTCTGACCATGGGTTCCTGGGCAGTAAAAAGTAAGAACAGCTGCTGGCATCAGGGGCAGGGAAGGCACCAGTGTCCGGCCTCCATCTCACTCCTTTTTTTGGCCTGTGGGGGCAGGAAGGGCTCCTCAGCTCTGAATGCCAGTTTAACCTGGGTGGCAGGTCAGGACCAGAGACAGCTTTTCAGATTTGCATGTGCTGGGATATGTGTGGCTTGTGGTCCCACTCCTCTTCCCCTGTGAAGTTGGCTGCAGGCAACATCTGTCCTTAACCATCCTCACCCTGAGCTGCTGCAGGGGCAGGAGAGGAGCGGGGTTCAAGCCATCCTCCTCCCCTCTCCCCAGTCTGCTGGAGGCTCCTGGTCCCCTTTGCCAAGCCAGACCTCCCACCACCTTCACTGCTGGGATGCAACCAGCTCTCCACCTCCATTAGCAGCACTCCTGCACAGCCAGGCTGGTGAGTGCAGACAGGGCTGTTGCTTACCAGCCCCCAGTTAAAGTTTATCCTTTGACCCATTTTCAGACTCTTCTTCCCTTGTCTCCCTCAGTTCTGCTGCTTCCTTCATTCAGGGTATTATTTCCAGCAGAGATTGCACATCTCTGGCTTCTGTTTTCCTTGCTCTGTCTGTTACAGGAATTCAGATTATCGCCTGCAGGGCTCAAGAGGGGTCCAGGTTCAGTTCAACTGCATTTCCTCTTTTATTTTTTTTTTTTTTTTCCAATCAAACAAACACCCTGTCAGAAAGCAAAGCTTTCTACTCTGTTTTTCCTGGGTGGAAGGAGAAGCCGTAGGGTTCTATGAAGCATGATGTATCTTTTATTTCCTTGTATTATGAACTCTTCAGGGAGAAAACTGTCTTTATTTTCTCTCTTCTACACAGTGAAGTATATTATTGGCCCTATCAAAATTATGTATCAATTACAATGTTCCCCCCCCCCCCAAAAAAAAATTAAATTGGAAAAACCTTAAGCTCACATGGGAGAACTTGAGTTGAAATACTTTGTTCCTAAGAGACATTCTGAAAACCAAGATTTGTTCAGATGGGTTGTTTTTGTTCTGAAGTACCAAGAAAATAGTCACAGTTTACTTAAAGTTTTCTGAATAAACATCTTGACAAACAAATATTATTTCTACAAAGACAAAACAGATATTTCGGTTTTCAGCACTTCAGGATGAAAACTGCAGACATATCAGAGTATCTCAGAAATGTTCTGTTCTTCCAAATAAGAGATATTACTACATAATGAGGTGTATGGATAGGGGCCATCCTGTGCTCCCAGTCGGGGGATGTTCAATGCTAAAAGGAGCATTCTCTACAGTTAGCTCAAATTTTTCTCACTTTTTCAGTTCCTCTTTGTCCTGGAAATCTGAGGTCTAAACCAGTGGTCATCTTCCAGAGATCTCGTCCCTTTTTGATATCTTGTCCTTTGCTTTGTGCTTTATTCAGAAAGGGAAACAAAAAAACCCACCAGGTGGTTAGATTAAAAAGAAAGTAGGAAATGAAAAACAAAATCCATTTTCATCTCTAATCCTTTAACTGGAAGGGCATCTTTCAGAGTGATGTTTCTTCTGGTTGATAGCCAAAATGAAGGGAAAAAGCTCTTAGTTTTAGCCTGGTAGAGCTTGTGTGCCTGGCACTGTGATTGGGAAACGTAGTTACTACTACACACTTGTACAAAACAGAGCAAAAACCCACTTTGCCAGTTTCTGTTGTTTATGATCACTCCAGAACATTAACAATGTTTTTTTTCTTTAATCTGACTCCTCATACCAAGCCCAGCTGTCTGAAGGGCACAGCCTAACACGGGTGTGTGCAGATCTGCTCACCTGGTTTTGCAGTGGAGCTTAGCACAGGGTCTGTCCCTGGGCTGCTGTTAGTTTGGTGTTTATTCCAGCTGGATTTGGGGGAGTGGAGGGGTGTCCTGAGAAAGGCAGCAGATACACAGCTTTACAGCAACACATCCATCACCAGCCAGGGACTGCTCCCCACCCCAGCAGAGTTGGGTGCCCTTGAGCTGAAGCAGCAGCTTGTTGCAGCACATCTACTGTCGTGATAAGGACAAAACCCAGCTTGTTTAATACTGCAGAGCAAACGTTCCAGGAGCCACTGGTGTTACTTATGTCGGGAACTGGTACATGTGGTACTGAATTTCCAACCCACAACCTACTCCTGCTGTAGGACTACAGCCCTCTGGTGGTGCCTCACCACGTATTGTCTGATGAGCTGCTTAACCTTACAGCTGGAACTCACCTTTGGGCCCTGACCTTTATGGTGTTGCCTGGAGGAATGGCAATATCTGTGGGGGAAAAAGTCCAAAAAGCAGAGTGCAAATCAGCATCCAGCTGTGATGCACTTCTCTGGAGATCACCCACCAGAGAATAACTTCTGAAGCAAATACAAATGCATGCAAGTGTGCTTAAGAAATGGGAAGGTGTGGGTATCACAGGATTGAGAGAGACCCTAGAAATCATTGCCAGGACACAGGGGGCACTGAGAGGCCAGCAAGGAACCCCCCTCCAGTGTTCTGACAGTCATCAGTGAACTCTCCTCCTTCCTAAGGTAGGATGACAAAATATCCCTCAGTCCTGGGTGATGTTGCTTAGCCTGATCTGTGAAGTGCTTCAGTGACTGAGATTTTGTGATCTTTTCTTTCCTGTGCCTCATTAGAGGAACAGTTAGGCTGCTTTCTTTGTAACTGGTTTATATCTTACACTGCACAGTTTAAACTCATTATTTCTTGTCCTGTTCACTATGGACATGGAAGGGGGGCGGGGGGGAAGAATATCCTCAATTTCTATCTAGTAAGACCTTGCCATGAAATGCTCACGATGCATTTCGTTAGCACGCCCTGTTCTGAAGTTTTGTTCTGAATACAGGAACAGGAAACTTTGGGCTATAAGATCAGGCTCTGAATAAAGCAAAGTAACTTGAAAAGGCAGCAGTAGTGAACCGAGTGCCTCAGCTGGACCGTACTGGTAGAGCCCCACCGTTTTCTGTGATCATTTCATAGCAGCTGAATAGGCAGACCAACAAGCTGTCATATTATTACTGAGAAAACACTGAGCTTGGGGAATTAATTTGAAAACCCTGAGCAAGCTGCCTGGGGGGATCTGCTTTGACTCTTACCCTCTCTCGAGCCACTGATACCCCATGAGGAAAGGAGCTGAGCCGGAAGGCCCTCGGGTGAGGAGGGTGCAGGAGCCCCAGGGTTGTCCTGCAGCTGTGGCCAGCACAACCTCAGCTGCCAACTTAGTGGACCACAGCTAGGGCTGAGCCTGCTCTTAGCAGAAAGATAAGGTTTCATTTGGATTGTTTTGGGTTGTTTTTTTTAATTTGTTGGTTTGGTTGTTTTTTTTAATTTGTTTTGATTTAGCATGAGGAACTTGTGTTGGCTTAGCTGGGCAGTAAGGAGTATAAGCAGGGTGACGGCACTGCCAAAATATGCTCATGTTGTGCATAAGGGATGTAGCCAGGTTAGTCTGCAGAGGAGTTTGTAGCAATGCAAGCAACTAAAGAAGAAACAAACTGCCCGCTGTACCAGGACTTTGTTGAGCTGTGCAGGGGCAGGTGAGCACCGTTCTGGGTGATAGTGATGTGTCCTGTAGTACAGTTAAATGGCAAAGAGCCAGCCTGCAGATCTTATTCTCAGGAGAACAACTCGCACACACCTGAAGCCAAAGAGGGAAAGATACAAATTGTTTCTTTATGTTCCCTCTTATTTATAGTGCAGGCATGAGGGCATAAAGATTGCGTATTTTGCATAGCAGTGTTTTTGCGTACACACTCACTGATTTAAATCTAAAAAGTTTCCAAGCATTAGTTTCTCATCCACTTCCTTAGCCTTTCAGTCTTTGAGCCATCTCTACATGGGAAACTGTGTGCAGGATCCCTTTGTAAGAAATTCACCTTGGTGGTCCATTGGATGAGACAAATAATTTGGTGCAGGACAAGAACAAATTGGTTTTTTCTGTGGTGCTTTTGATGCTCTCTGCTTGAAAAGAAGAATAACAGTTGCAGTTTAGGCCAAACTGGTTTTCCTTTCAGACTCTCTTATTCTGGTTTGCTGCATTTAAGTGTTCACAAGTTGTCTAGAGTCCAGAGTGTCTCCTTAAGCCACCTAACTAAAAGTCAGAGCCTCTGTCACAAGAAGTCAATAACACAGAGCCCAAGTCATGTAAGCTTGCTTTGGCCCCACTAAAGCAGCATCTGTAGCAAGTGAGCAGGGAGAATGGCCCTACTGAATCTGGAATCCCACCTTAGAGAATGCATGTGGTAGCAAAACATGCTATAGCACACAGAAATACCTACTGTGACAAGCCCAGATTTTCCGAGTAGAAAGCATGGGATAAATTTTAATAATTAAAACTGGCACCACAAGGGTTCCCCTGCAGACAGACTGCTCTGTCTGGGGGCATGGTGGGTCACTAAGAGGCCTCTGCAGAAATTTTTGTTTTATTATTTAAGGAGTTAAGTGCAGTTGGTGGTGTTCCCCAGGGCTCAGAACTGGGGCTGGTCCTGTTTAACATCTTTATTGATGATCTGCATAAGGGGATCAAGTGCACCCTCAGTCATTTGGCAGAGAACACCCACCTGGGTGGAAGTGTTGATCCCCTGGAGGGTCAGGAGGCTCTGGAGAGGGATCTGGACAGGCTGGATCCATGGGCCAGGACCAATTCCATGGGTTTCAGTAAGGCCAAGTGCCAGGTAGCTGCACTTTGGCCACAACAACCCCTGGCAGCACAGCAGGCTTGGGGAGGAGTGGCTGGAGAGCTGCTCAGCAGAGAGGGACCTGGGGGTGTTGGTCACCAGCAGCTGAACAGGAGCCAGCAGAGTGCCCAGGTGGCCAAGAAGGCCAAGGGCATCCTGGCCTGGATCAGCACCAGTGTGGCCAGTAGGAGCAGGGAAGTTCTCTTCCCCCAGCGCTGGGCACTGGTGAGGCCACAGCTCGAGTGCTGGGTTCAGTGTTGGGCCCCTGACTCCAAGAAGGACCTGGAGGTGCTGGAGCGTGTCCAGAGAAGGGAACGGAGCTGGGGAAGGGTCTGGAGCACAAGTGTGCTGAGTTCCCGGCTGAGGGAACTGGGGGTGTTGAGCCTGGAGAAAAGGAGGCTGAGGGGAGACCTTCTGGCTCTGTCCAACTCCCTGCAAGGAGGGTGCAGAGAGGTGGGGGTGGGTCTGTTCAACCAAGGACCAAGGGACAGGACAAGAGGAAATGGGCTCCAGTTGTGCCCAGGGCAGCTGAGATTGGATGTGAGGAAGAATTTCTTTGCTGAAAGGGTTCTCGGGCATTAGGGCAGTGGTGGAGTCCCCATCCCTGGAGGGATTTAAAAGATATGTAGATGTGGTGCTGAGGGACGTGGTTTAGTGGTGGCCTTGTCAGTGTTGGGTTAATGATTGGACCCAAAGATCTTAAAGGTCTTTTCCAACTGAGGCCGTTCTGTGATGCTGCGAGCTACGGTGCATGGTCAGCATGGAGTGAGGGCTGCTTCCAGCTCCAGAGAGAGGGATGGGATAATACTCACATGGGCTGCTATTGTACTGAAAGGCTATCTAAAGCCTAAAAAACTCTTGCCATGTAAATACACCGCCCACAATCCAGCAGAATCTACTTTCTGATCTCTTCTGGAAGACTAACTTTGTAAAAAGCTCAGCTGCATTGTTCAGCTGGGCAGCACAGAGCTGTGAATGCCGATGTGTTTGTGCAGCGTGGAGAGTGGTGGTTTCCCATCCACTGCCACATAAAGATCCCAAACATTTCCAAAAAATCTCCCCCAGTTTTGCTGTTTATGTAGTTCAGAGGCTGTGTGTGGAGCTGCACAAGGCATATACAGAGCCTACCTTGATATTTTCTGAAATACCATTTGATCTTTCCCCCTTGCACTTCCAAATAATCTGACACAGAGTAGGAAAGATGCAGAAAACTTCTAATGAACTTTTTTTTCTTTTTGATTCAGATTTGATAATGCAGAACTCGAGAGTTGCCTGAGCACCCAGCTGCTTTCTTCCCCTCTACACTTGCTGACAGTGAGGCCACTCTCTGTTAAGGTTCCAATATGTGCAACTATGAAAAAAATTAAAGAGTGACTTTTACATAAGTGAATTATTATACAGAGATCTCAATGTTGGACTGTCTTGGTGTTGGGGTTTGTGACTGAGGAAGTAGATGTGTTTCTGGAAGAACTGGCCCAAGAAACAGGATTTTGTAAAGGGAAGGACTGGAAAAGAAGTAGAAGAGGAAATACATCCATCACTTCCAGAGAAATTGAAGCCTCTCAGGGAATGGCAGCATATGAGAGACTCCATTACGGTGGGAGTGAAGGGAAGGAAGGATGATATCTCCATGGGATAGTGTGATATGTCACCAAGTCATGACAGGGCATGGCACTTAGCTATCCCCAAGGAAAGTGGCCTCTGACCAGGGCCCTGTTAAGCATGGGGCTTTTAGTACCACTGCTGCTTTGATGCCTTTCATGCCAGGTAACTAACGTGCAGAACAGGCTGACATGAAGAAGCATGAAGTGAGAGCTAATTGGCTAAATCTTGTACTTGGAGCAGGAGTCATGTTGACTTTTATACACCGTCCCATCATCCTAAATGATCACAAAGCTGTCAAATAACAAAAATCAAGCTCTGCTATCTGCTCACTCCAGAATCCTGGCTCAGCAGAAGGCCTCTGTGCACAGCCCAGGGGACACCACCATGGGACAAAGCTTCCCCCCAGCACAGCCACGAAGGGCTTTGAGCTCAGCCTCCGAAACTGCAAAGCGCTCGTTTTGTTGTCCGCAGATAATGCTTTAATCCGCCAGGCAAAAGCTGGACGTTGCTCTCTTTTGTTCTGGCCGTACACAATTGCAGCGCACGAAAAGAAAAGCCCCTCGGCCCCCCGGTACCTGCTGTTCCTCTAAACTGCTGACACCCGGCCGGGCAGCCCCAAGGCGGGGCCATTGGGATTTATTTAGTTCACTGCTGCACATGATGCCTTTAGTGCCACAAACCGCCCTGGAGACAAGTCCTAAACATCTGGGGGGGTGATTATGTTCAGTTCTTCCTCCCCAAGCCCCCCAGACATAATTCAGATCCAAACTGGAGAGACAGGCAGGCACGCAAGAGGGGACCTCGGCACCGCGCAGTCCCCCCGAAGCCATGTACAGGAGCAGCTTCCTTCGCGAGGTGCGCAAGGAGAAGTACGAGCGGTCGGACGCCTACGATGAGCTGCGAGGCTCCCCTGAATTCGACAGCTTGGCCCAAGCCCGGGGCCTGGAGAACCTGCAGGAGCTCAACGAGCGCTTCACCAGCTACATCAACCGGGCGCGCGTGCTGGAGCAGCGCAACGCCATCCTGCGCAAGCAGCTGGAGACCTTCCAGCGCATGGATGAGCTGGTGGGCTTGGACGAAGCCTTCGCCGGGCAGATCGAGTTCAACCGCCAGCGCATCCGGGAGCTGGCGTCAGACCGCGCCAAGCTGGAGCGGGAGGAGAAGGACGCCCAGCGCACGCTCGACGAGTACCGCAACAAGTGAGGCTGGCGAGCGGGGGGAGGTGGGTGGGGTTGTTTCCATAGTTAATCTTTGTAGTCGGGTTGGGTTTGGTGTCACGACTGCTTCTGTGCGTGGGTGATGCCTCTCCACGTGTATCAGACTTGTATCTGGGGATGATGGCATGTAAGCCCGTGGTGAAAAGCAAGGTGGCACGACTTGGGGAGCTCCAGCTCTGCGTTTCATGGTCTCATTGCTACTAGGTGGGCAGTTGCTCTCTCCCTTCCATGGCAGTGGGTCCTTGCCACAGCACACGCCTGTTGCTCGTTAGCCTTAGGAGGATTGTGCTCTGAGCTGCAAAGAGGGAATAACTCGGGTAAAAAACAAATGGCTCGAAGCAAATCATGTGTGTGAGCAGCACAGAGTTACACGACCCCAAACACCTCCTGAAATGTGAGAGACATCTCTGAGAAACTCTTACTTAAAGGCATTGTGGGACACCTGGGCCAATCTGTGCCAGCCACTACAGACATGGGATGAAAAGGAAGTAGATAATTTTTTTCCTGGTATTTGAATTTTGCCTGATTACCATCCTCCTCTTCCTTGCATCCTGCTATTTCCATCTCGAGCTCCTACAGCAATAGCTGCAACAGGTTTCCCCTAATTTCACCTCTCTAACTTCAGTGGCACCATAAATCCCAGAGCAGGAGCCCCTGGGGCTGAGGCATGTGAGACACATGTGGTCCCATCCCTTCAGCAACAGGCAGACTTGGCTGTGTTGCTTAATTAGTTACACAACGAGACTTGGTAAGTATTGCTCATAAAAGGACTGCTCACAGGAGAGAGGGGTCTTGGCTTCCCGTTACTTGTGGGTCAGGTTTTTTTCCCCATAAACGTCTATCTGGATAGTTCACCCAGGAAAATTTGGCAGCAGCATGGAGGCTCACAAGGAGCTTTTCATCCTCTTCCCCACCAAAAGGTAAGGGGTGAACTCCATATGACATGCTTTAGCTTAAAAAAAGTTTTCACTGAGAGTGATGAGAATGAGGAAAATTAAATATTTTCAACAAACACAATCTTGGTGTAAGTGCAGCCACTCCTGGGCAGTGCTCACCACACTCACCAGAAACATTTTTAGCAAGGCAGAAGGTGAATCATCTGGAGCACTGCCTTGCTGCAGAAATACGAGTCCCTCGAGTTTTTATCCCTTGTCTCCATCGCAGACTTTTTGTCTTTGATTTTTTCAGTCTTATCCTCCACTGATTTTCCCCTCCTCTGGACTGATAATATTTTCCTTTTCTGTCTCCAATCATTTTTCAACTGGAAAGAGGCAGAAAACAGATGTGAGATAACTGACGTCAAGGCCATCTGTGTCTTTAGGCCGTGGTCCGATGATATTTTGCCACCAGCAGCCATACAGTCCTAGCACACCCTCACCTGTCTTCCCCAGCCCTGCTCACTGCTCAGCACCCACCCTCTGATCTGCTGTGCTGACACAGCTCTTCCTGGCCACCCTGCATTTGAATCAAGAAAATGAGCCTGTTTGGGAAGGGGGGGGAGTTTGAGCCCAGTTCGAGAGGCTGCCACACACACAGCCCGTGGGGGCTGTGAGCTGGGGCACAGCTCTGGAAGTGCCAAGCCCTGGTCTCTGACTCCTCTGACAGCAGGGAACAGCCCCCCCGGGTGCGCTGAGGCTCAGTGCTGGACACGGTCGGGTGTCCGCGATGCCGGCTCAGTGCCAGCGAGTGAAAAGCACCCCATCAGGCAGCTTTGCATCCCAGTGTTTATGAGCAGGAAATTCAGCTATGAGCCCATGCTGTAATTTAGTTGTTGACTCTGGTACTCATTCATATGTGTCCTGGTTTTTGTTACATGATGTCTGCGAGATTTTGACTAAAGTTGGTACTTAAATGCCTAGCTACAATTAGTTAAAAATATGTGCAAGCCGCACAGAAACATGCAGTGCTACCATAAAGCTGGGCAAAACCGCTTTATCTCTCTCTGGAGTACCCCAGGCAGGCAGAGAGTCAGTGCAGTGAGACACATGAGTCCCTCTTTGATTTCAACAACTTGCAAGGAAAACTGTCCAGAAAAAAAAATAAAAAAATTAGTCTGTCCTGGCTACCTTTTAATGGATTCCTGTGTCCAGCTGAGCAGTCTGTGGATTAACTACCTGGGCAGTTCCCCAGCAGCAGGGTTAGCTATCATCTGACACAAAGATAATTTACTTTTTGCTAGAATGGCTCTACGCAAGCTGTAAATAGGTGAGGAGGAATTCAGGACATTGGAAACCCTGAGAAGGAAACACCCAGAGAAGGGGGTGATGCTTTCTGAAGGTGAGATTTAGGACCTGTTACAGGAGTAGTTAGTGACTTCTTAGAAAAAATGGATGGTGCTTTGTCATAGAGTCCTGGGATGTTCACTTAGCAGCTGTGAACAAAAGCAAAAAGGAAACTTTGACTCTGTCCAAGCCAACAATGGTGCAATTTAAAAATTAAAAATGCACAGGGCCTTTACAATGGAAGGGTGGTGGCTGCTTTTTAACCAAATTGCCTTCAGTTTACATCAAGAAGTGAGTTTTGATTTTATATTTTTGCTCTTGGGAGCTGCTGAATTTGACCTGAAGACAGACATCAAAGTTTCTTCAGCATCTGAAAAAAATTGGTTGGTTTTTGAGTTGTGGGCACTAAAACAAAGCCAGTGCTCTGATGCCATGTACTCTGCCTTCTCACCCTGTTTGGAGCTCAAAGCCATCCTGATGGCTACAGTTTCAGCTGCTTAAACTGATAAATAAAGTTCTCTAAATGGGACATGGGAGGGATAATCTGTGCTGTGTTAGGGCCTTGCCACCTTGCTGAAACCAGAAGCATTCCTGTGCTGAAGGCCTGCTCTCCTGCCTGGCTCTGCACTCCCTCGGCAGCAGGCAGGGCGGATTTTTTGCTTCATTTTGAGACATAAAGCATCTACTTTTGGCACACTGGGATTAACAAACTCTCTTGGAGTGGAGCATCATGTACCAATTAATTGACAAATGTCTGTGCCCTTCACTAATGCAGAGAATTTTAGCTCTTACAAGCCGTTCTTTTGCTCACACTCACAATTTGGGAAATAGATTTATGTCTACAAGAGACCTTTCAAAGCTACATTTATCTAACTAGACCTTTGAAAGCTGCATTTAAACACAGTAGGGCCTGGGACTACTGGCTCTGTACAATTAAATGTGCAGGAACCATTGACAAGTAGATCTGGAGTTAGAATTTATTTTTAAATCCTCTACAGCCACATTCCTAGCTTTTCACATGAACGTGTGTAATTCAGACTTGGTACCAGTGGAGAATTCCTTCTCTTGAAGTTGCTAAAAAAAAAGAATTGTTTGGTTGCATCTCATAAAATGACTAATTATGCTGATTTTATTAAGCATCATTATTATAGCAATTTTGCATCTGACTGTGGGAGAGAACTGTATTTCTCTCTCCATGATACTAGGAAAGATGCTGAAGCCCAGATTTTAGTGCCCTTGACTGAAGAGGATTAATTAACTTCAGAAATTAAAAGTCTTGCTAATCGATTGTTTCATTTAGAATCCATTCACTGCTAATCTTGTGGGCTTTGTGTGCGATGATTCCCTGGAAGTCGCTAGGCAGAAATTGGCACTGTGTTCTCCGAGCTGCGCTGTGTGGTGGTGCTCAGACAAGCTGACACCTTTTGGGACCACAGTGGAGACCCAACACCCACGAGAGGGAACAAAAACAAGTAGGAAAACACGATAGCTGGGCTGTAGGGAGCAGCAGGGACGCTGTAGCCGGTGGCCATCCCCAAGCCCTGTGTGCAGGGGTTGTCTCTCTGTGGTCCTGCTGCTTCTCTGGTGATGGGGAGACCTCTATCCTGCTGCAGCTGCGGGTGAGGAGGTCCCATCTGCCCGCCACCCCCTCCTCACCCTGCTGAAATCTTGCCCTGTGGCTGCCAGCTGCTCAGTAGCAGGTTCTTGACAAGGCACGAAGCAATCCGTTGCTGAATCTGCGGAGCACAGCCCTTAGGGGCTCATCCTGGCTGTCACAGAATGAAATGCGTTCCTGGCCTGCCCGCCACCCTTGCAGGGCCAGCGTTTCGGGGTTTGTGCTCCCTTTGGCACCCAGATTACTGCTGCCCCTATTGAGAAAAGGCTGGCAGAGTGCCTTAGGGAGACAAAGAGGAGAAAAGTAGGGAAGTTTCACCTCGGCTCGCGGCAAGCCAGGAGGCTGGGAGAGTTCAGTGGGCTCAGCAGAGGGGCAGCGCTTCTCTTTTCTGTTAAAGGTGCGGGCTTGGCCCCAGGTTGAGAAGGTGGCCCTTGAGCATCGCGAGGATGTGTTGTGACTGTTTTCTCTTTGGAGGAGAGCCAGCCTTGCACTGCAGCAGAGGTGAGGTCCAGAAACACCCAGCCTTGCCCTGGCCTATCTTTTAAGAGGAAGCACTGTCAGCTGGGAATGGGAAAGGAGATGTACAGCACTGCTGGAGCTGTGCTTCCCAGGTGGAGAAGCAAGGTTGGCAGTGGGCTTCCCTCCAGCACACCCGCTGCTCTCTCCAGGCCAGTGCCTAGAGCTGCAGTGGGGCTCAGGGGGCTCACAAAAACCTCTCAATCTGTTAGTGCCCCATCAGAGGGCTGCTAACCTGAGAGAGGTGAGGTGACAGGAGCCTTTAAAGCCCTGGTCTGCCTTTGTTTGAGCCTGGCAGCGCCCTCCACACCATTTCTTTTCCCCTGGGCAAAAAACAAGGAAGACCCCATTTTTCTAAACATTCCAGAAAGGTTTGTTTTATCCCTAAAGCTGCTTGACTGGATGAGGTGGTGATTGTTGGGGTTTTTTTGTTCTTTTTTTTAAATTAAGCAAGTGAACCTCATGGCTGTTAAGGTCCAGGAAAGGCTGACCAGCAGCCATCTAAGAAAGCTTAGCCATATGTTCAGCTAATTACTTGAACATCCAAATCAAGTTTGAAGCGTAACAGGACTGCAATTTGCCAGCCACTGCACTGACATAGGTACATTTCAGCAGGCACAGAGGCACCGTGAGGTCTCTGAAGCATTTCCAAGAGGTCCTTAGGCCTTTGCACTGAGCTTCTGGAGTAGGTTGAACATCACTTAAAAGCAATCCTCCTTCAAAGGATAATTGCACAATACTGACTCTCTCAAGGCTGCCAGGTGGATTACTTATGGCTCTGTGACAAGCAGGTATTTGGGCTATTTGAGAGTGAAGGAAAATGTCTCTGAATATGTCGGTCATGGAAAGAATTTTTGAATGAGGACCCAGCAACTTGGCAGATTTGAACAGCTGTGAATGACATTAGGGCTGAGGTTTAAACCCTGACTCTGTTGGATGGTTGTGTATTCTAGGAGCATAAACCCAGCCTTTTATTGGAGCTGTGTATTTGATTTTCACAAGCTGCTACAGTCTGCTTCATTCTTATTCAGTTGTCAAAAAGTATCTAAGTTAATGAAGCGCTTATTGTCACTGCACACAAAAATTTTATAAGATGGATGGAAAACTGGTTGGAGGTGAGCTACTTAATAAACTACAGAAACAAAGGCAATCTCACTTTTGAAGCTGAATATTCTTGGATGTGTCCTTGGAAGTGAACCCAGTGATAGTGCAATTTGGCAAAAAGACATTGTTTTAGTTTTGTCAGAAAATAGCACTTTGGCTGAGGAGGCCCAGCAATTTGTAGGAGTGATAATGAAATAAAATGCCATCATTTTCACTTGATGCGTTGCTGTTCGTGGTAAGAATTGAAAACAGACCAGTGACCAACCCTGCTAATGTTATGGGATTTCAAAAGAAGGGAAAGTTGGGAAACCAAAACACCAAGCTGAGTCCATTTAATTGTTCTGTCAGGTTCTTCCCTTATGGTCTTTGGTCGGTTCACAAGCTAGCCCATCCCTTCAGCTTTCCAAGACATGTTGAAAGAGATGAGAATAACATTGGCTGTTCATCCTTCAGGAGATCAAAAAGAAAGAACTGAGGTTGGCAGGACCATTATAACTTGGTCCTTGATGTGTTCCATCCAGGAAATGACAAGTTCCCTGTTGACTGGAGCAAGTCCCTTAGATGCCACCAGCATATCCGGACTGAACTGATAATTCAGAAGATAGACAAGGCCTAATGTTCAATTCTGAATTTCAGCCAGGGTTCATTCTTGGGCTGGTGTCCATTGCTTGTACTGCAAATGGACATTCGCCATTAGAGCTGACTTGTCACCCACCGTGAGAGTTTCTCGTAGAAAGAAAGAAAATCAGAGCTGTTTGTGTCTCTGTTATTTTAGGGAAAGCACAGGGATAAACAGCAATAAAGTGTATTTCGGTATTTTGGCCCTGGCAGCAGGTGGAGTTTGGTGAGCCACTTGTTCAGTACTGATGGCAAAGTCTCCTTACCTTGTACTATAAGGTGCTGTTGGCTGGTTTTGTTTGTTGTTTTTATTTTTTAATGGGATCTCATTAAACCATATCTGATATTGAACATTTTATAGAGAGTTTATTTAGGGAAAGGGATAAACAACAGGAATCAAGAACTAGTAAGTTCTGTACTCTGCAGCTAGAAGGATGCTCTAGAAGATAATTCTAACACACAGATGCAGAGCCCTGATTCTCCAAGAACCCGTACCGTTGTTGCAGGCCAGGGATGAACACGATACACGACCGTGGTTCACTCAGCGCAGGAACAGCCGCGTGGCGCACCTGCGGGTGTGCTATAAACGCGTAAGAACAGCTGGCTGAGGGCAGTCCTTGCTGAGGCTCTCATGATTTTCACCAAGCTCAAATGGAAATTACTGTTACAGAGGACATAAAGTTTGACCTGTCAAAGCATCCTAATAGAACATTATTCATACAGTCAATATGTGAAATTGCTGCCTTTGTGTTTAACGTGTCGGTCATGAAAATGCTTATTGAACAGCATTAGGTAGAACAGAAAAACAGGTACAAGGTAATTAAATGCTAATGTGCCAGTGTAGCAAATACTCACACAGTAACCACTGGTGAATGGCTGTCACTGCAGTCTGACACCAATCCAATATACTTTCATTGTAAATAATCTGTCGTTGGCCTTTCTCTGAAAAAGTGATAGCAAATGTGTGGCATTCCATTGTCTTCTGCTGCCTAAGCTGAGGACAAGAAGTTCGTCAATTCTGAAATTACTCTCAGCATCTCAGACCAAAAAAAAAAAATAATGCTAAAGCATAAAGAAATCTTTTGGGCCCTTTCAAGATTCATATTCTGCTTTAGCATGAAGCATATATTGTGTGTGACAGTGCAGATGGCAGTGCAGTTTGCAAAAGGATGAACCATTGAACTTCATCTCCTTTGTTCTGTTTGCAGGTACAGAAATGAACGTGAATATCAGCAGAAGCTAAAAGAAACCCTTGAACGCCTTAATAAGGTAAGCCTGGAAAAATGGGAAAGGAAAGGTCTTCATCATTTTTTTCCTTTGATTTCACTTACTGCAGCAAGCAGCTTTGAAGAAGCAGTGGGAATAGAAAATGTCAGAGCAAGACATTTCTTGTCATTATGTGCTGATGAGCAGTTCTCCTTCCCCTCCATCCCCCTCCCTAGCGCCCTGCTCTGGACAGCCCTGCTGATTTTGGTCCCGTAGCACATGCCATCCACAGCCCACACCCTCAGCTGTGCTCAGGACTTCAGTAATCTCTCAGTAAGGCCAAGGACTAGGAGAATCTACTGTGTGACACTTTTTTGAGCATCAGCAGATGGCTCCTGCATTCATTTCAGGACCTGGAGCTGACATACGTGTTGCTTCTTTCACATCCAGCGTGAACTTTGCAGATTCCCCCTTGCTGAAGATCTGGCAGGTGTCTAGGTGCCTTTAATGCCTCTTTTTTTAATTTCAACGCTCTTTTTTATGTAACTCAGAAGACAGTTTTTCTCTGGGTGAATTAGAGTCTACACACAGGGGTAGATATGTGCATTGGTGTACTGTGCAGCCAGTACACACACCAGTCCAAAATATGACTGGAGAAAACATAGTCGTTACTGAACACCTTCTTCCCTCCCCTTTTTAAATATAGCTACTGTATTAAAGTATATTTAGTACTGCTGTCATGACATGGGAAAATGCTGGTTGTGTCCAAGTCTTGAAGTCTGGTGTGTTTCAGAGCTCCTCAGTCCCTTGCAGGATGTGGTCAGCCCTTCCCAGGACAGACCCTCACCTTCCTATTAGATTTCCAAATAAAAGAGGAGCCACAAAACCCCCTGATTATTCCTTTCAGAGTGAAACATGAGGAATTTTTACATTGAGCTGCACTTCCCTGAAATAAAACCACTAGAAGAGAAATAATAATAATAATAATAATAATAATAATAATAATAATAATAATAATAATAATAATAATAATAATAATAATAATAATAATAATAATAATAATAATAATAATAATAGAAAAAGTAAAGGCTTACTAACATATTTAGGAATTTTACAAACCAGACCTGTGAAACTGAGAAAGCTTGATTCATGAAGAAATGAATGAAGAAAGTTGTATTCTAGCTTTCCCCAGTTTTATTTTTCACAACGTATCCTTCATCTTCTGTCTTGTGAAGCAATTCCGAGCTAATTAACTGGAGATTCTTTTTATTTCCTTGATACAAATGGCAGGAGCTGTTCTGCTTAAGCACTGTCAGGTCAAGGATATGCATGTTTTATAGTTTTAAAAAAAACCTGTGTTTTAGCATTTCTGTTTCCGATGAGCTCTAGATATCCTCCATCAGTGCTATTTTCCAGTGTGCTAGCAGGGCTCTTGGACACCCTGCAGGCTCTTAAAAATTATTTGTGGAGCTAAATATTTTATAGGGGGTAAGGCTGGAGCTGGTGGGTCCATCTTCACAGTTCATCTTAGCCAATGTGTGGCTAAAGAAAAGTGAATTAATTTGACAACCCCAGGCCCAGCTGATGAGATCTTGAGCCACAAAGGGTGTTTTTACCCCTGGCTGCCCCAGTGCAGCAGCTCCTTGTGTTGGGGCACCAAATGCTGGAGAGAACACAGCTGATTTTCTGTGCAGTGCCCAGGGCTAGCCTGAAACCTGCATGTGCAGGTGTGAACTCGTGCCTTTTCCAAAAGATAGAGAATCAGCAAATGCTGGCTCTGGAGAGATCTAAGGGATTTCTCTTCCATGGTAAATGAGCACGCTGCTTCAGCACATGGATCAGTGTTCTGGAATCAGCACCTAAAGCAGAATGATTTTTCAGCAGTTGAGTGAATAGCAAATACTGCAAAGTTCAGAAGAGAATGTGTAGGCACTGTGCTGTTCTCATACTCAGCATCAATGCAACTGGTCTGTCTGGAAGCAGGGAATAAAAACAAAGTACTTTTCCCCTTTGAAGGAACATTTGGAAAGCTGAACACTGCTTTTGCTTAGTACATGCAGAATTATTTGCTTGTCAGTATTATCTAGGGGCCTGGGGGCTTTTTTTGGCTCCCCCCCAGACTTCCCCACGTGGCCATTGTCCTGCTGATCTTCCTCTCAATGGGAAGGCAGAGCAGTGCAGAAAAGCAGCGGCATTCCTGATGACTGGCTCCGAATGTGCTGGTCTGGCTGTAGCTGAGTCAGGCGCTGTCTCACAACGCAGAGAGGGCTGGAGGGGCTGGTGGAGGCTCAGCAGCACAATGGGACAGCGAACCTCTGCGCATTCTTGGAGCAGCGCGTGCTGCGCACGTGCGAAAGGGAAAATCCCCTGCCAGCCGTGTGCTGCACCCGTACGTTGCAGTGCTTTATCTGCACTCACTGAGACATTTTTCCAGCTGGTAATGGCGCACAGGTAATTTCAAAGGGACACCTTTAAATACTTCTTTTTTTTTACAATTTGAGTAAGAAGTCAAGGCTTTCTTGAGACAAACTGCAAACTGGTGGAGGAACTTGCAAGTTTGGTAGAGTTGCAAGAAAGATTCAGTTGACCACTTTCAAGATACTTTCTCAAAAACAATGTTTTACCTGATAAACCTAACCAAGAAGGCATGCATTAAATAAAAAAATAAAGCTGTTTCCCTCACACTGATGTATTTGTAAAATACATTGCCAAGTTCCATGGAAATTACTCTGTGTTCAGGGGTTTGTATTAAATAACATAACATAGGATCTAAATTAGACCTTTGAACAGAAATGGAGATTTCAGTGGATCTAAATACCAGTGCCACCCATACCTATGTACTTTGAGTGACTGCTAGTCATGTGCCTTGTCCTCTGAAGTAATTGGACATCATGAACTTCTGTCCTCACAAATCCCAGTGTACTGTGAACTTCTGCAGCAAGGTGATGTTTTCTGGACTTGCTCATCTGTTATTTTTATTTCCAGAAATGGCTCCAAATTGACAAACATTTGTGGTGTTTGAGAACACACCAAAAAGAGTGAAAATACTTTGGACCATTCTGAGGTTTTTTTATAAGTGCTTCTTTACTGGAGATATTAAAAGGTCGTCAGGATACCTCAGGTCTTGTCAGAAGCACTAGAGAAATCAACGCCCTAGTCTGTTGGTGTCATCTGTTTAGGATTCATGCGCCATTGCAGGCTTTTAGCGTCAAAGACTGGTATTTCATAGCGCTTATGACTTGGCTCCCAGCATCCATAAAGTGTAGGGTCAGTGTATTTCGACAGTGCCAGTGCCAGACTGTATCATAAATGATATTTGTGCAGAAAAGCAGCGAGTACAGTGGGAGAACACGATGACTAAGTACCTGTTGTTTGTTGGTTTCATAACACTTTTTGTTTCTCCCAGGAGGCGTTAATTCTCCACGCAGGCTGCTGCGTGTGTGCACTGACCCACGTTACAGCTAAGTGGCTGCTGTGGCTTTGGCACTCCAGCCATACATGCTGATCATGCCACGTGTCTCTGCATTGCAGGAAGCTGATGAGGCACTGCTGTGCAACCTGGAGCTGCAGATCGAGTCCCAGTTCCTTCAGGATGACATTAATGCCACAAAGGACAGATATAAGAAGGTAACTGGCTGAATTTGCCTTCTTCTCCAGCTCTTCCCTCTTGAGACATGTGTGAAGCCTTGCCCATCTCTGTGATCTGTTCCAGTGGCAAATCAAAGCAAATCCTGCTCGTGTTTTGGGGAGTAAACACAGAACTTTTTATTTTCAGTGGGTGCAGCAGCTGCAGGGTGGTGGTTAAGCCCAAAGGCTGGATGGCTGCAAGCATCCAAATTGACTCCCTCAGGGTCCAATGCCTACAGCTGTAGCAATGTCTTGAATTTGTTGACCTGTTATGGTGATTCAGCCCAATGTACTGGTCCAGCTGTCCTGTATTTCATGCCAAGAAGCCATTGCTTTCATCAGAGAGGGATACCCAGTTCTCTAGCTCAGGGCATTCCAGTTAATCAGCAGACATAAGCCTGCAGCCGTATGATTATGCTGCAGCCAACTTTAACACATGTAGCCCCCTCCTCCTTCCTGGGAGAGCCGTGGGGCTTGGGACCAGGACACTGTCTCATCTTTGCTGCTTTTGAAAGAAGAGCCTCACTCTTTTGGACTGCAAGCAAAGATATTTGTGGTTCTCATTTTGAAAATCTCCTGTGAAACTGGAAATCACAGAGTCTTTAATTAAAACTATGAGCTATATTGTCACTTAACCAAATGCCTGTAATGTGCCCTCAGCACACATGCACTCAAACCACAGTCCAAAACCATGTCTGAATGTGAACTGGAGTTTTATATGCTGAAAGAAGTAGCTTATTCTGGGGATTAAGCCCCAGAAGTGGAGCACATTGAAGGGAGCACCTTGCTATGGCATGTACTGATGAAAATGTGTTTTACTTCACTACAGAACCTTATGGAAATCCAGACCTACGTCAATGTTTTGCAGCAGATCATCCAGACAACCCCTCGTGTGTCCCCTATAACCACTGGCATATATGAGGTAAGTATTGCTGTTGGAAAATACATGCTGCTCCAAGTAAGAGAGAGACAATGCTTACTCCTAAAGCATCCCAGATCCTCTAACTCCCGCTCCAGCATTAGTTGAAAACTGCAACAACTATGAGTAAGTATTGAATACTGAATATGAGAGAAAAAACTACCTGTAGCTTTGTAAGACTGAATTGTATCAGGAGAAGGGAGATTGCCTTAGTCCAGTGCACTCCAGCATATGTATTAGCCCCAAAAAGGCTAGTTCAAAGGTGGTTGAAGTAGTTGTGCTTCCTATCTGAGGAGGAGCTGGCAGGATATATGAGTATTTACAGGGAAAGTAAATCTTGTCCTGAAGGGGTGAGATTTGGTGAATAAAAAATAAGATGCTGCAAACTAGGTGAAAACTTGGTGATTCCTACCAATATGAGTGGCTATGCCAAGAACCTTTATTAGTTGGAAGAAGATGTGAACAGCTGTATCTACAGGGTCTAATTTCAACATAAACTGTACTTCTACAGTCCTGCCATCTGACATGTTTTATTCTTAGAGCCATGCCACGGGGGTTTACTTGAGGTTCAATACCCATCTTTTTATTTGCTATTTGTAATTTTCTGCTTGTCTTTACAGTTTATTTCCAGTAGAGGAATTTCTTTTGGCTCTTCTTAAAGAGTGAAACATATTTTCCTGTTCACACATTGTTTTCTTCCAACCAGGAAAAACTGATAGCAGAGAGGAGGATCCCTGTTCTGCAGAGCCAGCTGGAGGAATACAAGAGCATCCTCTGCCAGCTACAGGCGCAGAAATACAAACTGCAGACAGAGGTACTGCCCTAAACACAACCATGGTGCTCGTGAGCTCTGCTCTTTCTATGGTCACATGGTAAAACCTGAGTGACCTTTAACAGAGTTTTGTGAATTCAGTTGACTTGGAGGTGTGTTTTTCCATTTAGTTTTCCATCTTTTTCTTCAGCTGTTTCATTCCTGTTCTCTCAGTGGTCCAAATTGTCAGGTTTAGACAATGGTTTGGCCAGGGAGGGCTGGAGGTGGTGTAGCCACAATGAAGCCAGCTTTGCTTGTCGGAGTAGCTGATGGGGGAAGATTTCCACATTGCAACCAGATTCCTGCAGGACAGAGTCAGCAGGAGGTTGTGGATGGAAAAGTCACACGGGGCTGGTCTTGCTTGCTTTCTTACTTACTAAGCTCAGGATGGAAATTGGCTCCATGAAAAATGATGTGGGACCTTCAGGGCTCTGCCCAGTCCTTTCCATCAGTGCCACATCCAATGCTGAGCTTGCTGTGAGAAGGACTGGACAGACTTGGTAATCAAAACTGAAATGGGTGTCGCACTGTATTTGGCATCCTGCGTTCATCCCGGTCACTACTAAGCACTCAGACGGCGCCTCTCCTGTGCTCAGACACTGCCAGCACCAAAACCATCTGCTTCTTGCCAGTTCTGGTTTGCAGAAAATGACTGGCCAGTGACTCATTGCTCCTGCCCATCTCCCAGCCAAACCTGCTGTGAATCAACCTTCCTCCTCCAGCCTGTGTCTCCCAGTGAGAGTGCAGTGCAGGGATGGGGTGGCAGGAGGTGGAGGAGCAGCTAAAGGCTGCAGTGAATAGAAACCAGACCTGGACAATTGCCAGTGGCAGGCCTGGCTCTACCCAGTTGAATGTTCCTTAGTGGATAGGGGTGGAGAACGATGGCCTTATGCCCCCCAAATACAGTTTCCTTTGTGCCTCGAGTTGTCCATCCAGGATGAGGGGAATGATATACTGGTGTAAAACACCTTTGGGTGGGATTTTTCACTCCTCTGGACAGCCATAGCAACAGCTTTTAACTTCCTGAGCATAACTTCTTTCACTAGGGCACTCAGGGACAGTCTTACCCTCAGGTCTTTTCTTTGATCTCTTTCTCATGTGTGATGCTCTGGTGGAAAGGACACATGCACTCTGGGAAGAGTGAGAATCAATACAGTGATAAGTGAGATAGTGAATCAATACAGAAAAAAGGGGAGAAAATCAGCCTTCTGCTGGCAGACAGAGAGAGACACTTTGGGGAATTAATTGTGCTGCTTTCAAAATCAAATCCTCATGTCCCATTTAGAAGGAGTTTATTAATTCATTCATTCTCACACCTTGAGGTTCGAGTTTATGAGTGGAGGTCAATCACATAATTGGTTGTGACAGTGAGGGCTGGATCTGATCACTGGGCTGTCCTCGAGCTCCTTTGCTTCCCTGTTTCTGGACCTGATAACCGTGTTGCTGTGGGGGTATCGACCCCACCTCATGAGCACTAACCACTAAGAGGGTGTTGGGAACCTGTTGGTCTGCTCATACACTGCAATCCAGCCAAACTAATGGCAAGGGACTTGGCTCCTAAATTCAGGCTCTTAAAAGGTTTTTGAAAATCTTCCCTGTAACGTATAGAAAAAAATCAATTATTAAAGAAGCCATTAGTCAGTTATTGCCCCATTAGCTTTTTGTGAGTTCATCTCTTTTAAAAGCTGTTTGAAAACGGGAAAAAAAATCCCAAGTGATAAAGAAACTATAATAAACAGCTGAAAATATCAGAAGAAAGTGAGAGCAGAATTACATCATCAAATATCCCACCTGCAACTCTTGTCCCTTGTTTTTGCAAGGCACTTATTGCCACCTCCTGGTTGATAGTGCTCTTCAGCAGCAGGAGTTGAAGCCTTACTGCACAGCGGTTATTTTTATTACTAAAGTAAAAAAGCTGAGGAATTGAATTCAAAGGGGAAGCTTTTTATTTTAAAAAAAGACCTTTCCTTAACCTTCAGTGCTTGGTCTGGAGACCACAGAGCCAGAAGAACAGGTTTTGCCCAGACATATCTTTCCAGTTAAGCACTTTTGCTCTCCTGGTAAGACACTGCCTGCTCTGCAAGGCCATCCACAGTGAGCCACGGGTCAAGACATCAGCCAGGCTGGTGTGTGTGGGGAAGGAGACACCACACAGCTCTTCCCCTGGTTCATGCCGGCCCTGTCATGCTTATCGTGGAACAGAAGCCTTGGGACAGATAAGGGGGCTGCAGGGGAAGTTAGTGGTTTTGAATAACTAAACAAATGAAGCGAAACTACCGCTGTGTTTGAGCAGTGCAGCCTCACACATTGTAATAAAACATGTCTGACCTTTAGTTACTCTTGAAATATGGAGATGCTCAATGCTTCAGAGCTACTTCTTTCACCCACCCATTTCGTTTACCAGACAACCATGCTGGAGCAAGCAATTAAAAACACCCAGGAGAGCTATGACGATGAAATTCAGCTTTACAATGAGCAGATTGAAAACCTGAGGAAAGGGATAGAGGAGGCCGAGAGGACCTTGGAGAAGTACACGACCGACTGCCGCCAGCTGGTGATCTACCAGCAGTCCCTGGAGAACGAGCTGGAGCGGTACAAACGCATCATCGAGAACGAGGACAGTCGGTAAGGCTGGATTGCTGCTCTCCCAAAGGGGCAGGAATCTCTTTCATCTCCTTTGAAAAAGTGCATGTTTAGGGGCATTTGATCCACCCAAAGCTATCCCCATTTCCCACCTGTCACTGACAGATATCCAGGGACAGGAATCTAAACAGATGCAAAATCCGGTCAGCCTCTGCCAAGGAAAAGGTCAGAGCCATTCTGAGCTTCTCCTTTCCATGCATTCTCCTTTCCATGTACTGGCCTGGCACCAGTGCACACAGGTCAGGAGCACATGGAACCAGTTTGACCGCCCACTCCGCTGCCCGGCTGTTAGTGAAGCTTGCTGGGGCATTACGGGCAGGGTGGTCTCGCAGGGCTCAGACAGGGCAAATGTCCTGTAAAGCAAAGCACTCATCACAGCAAACCTGTTCTCCAGGTAAGGGGGAAAACAGGTAGAGTAGAGAAATTTACAGGGATTTGGGTTGTGTTTAAACCTACAGAGGAGCACTGGCTCCCTCTAATGTCAGCCATCATCCTCAAATGAGAAAAGGAGCTGCTCTGGGTTGTCCAGGAGATGCAGGGGAAGGACACTCACTAATAGTCAGTCTCACCTATGGGGAACAGATACTTAATCAGTTTGCAGCGCCCCATTGTGCACACTGTGTTCTGGGTAGGAGTACCAGATCAGGGTAATTCCCAGCACCAAAAATCAAAATGTGCATCCCTTGTGTATCCTCCCTGCAGGCCAAAACATTCTCTCAAATTCTGGCAGGGCAGACTGGAAGGGCCTCAGATACAGTAACTGGTTTGCATTTAGGCCAGCCTCTCAGTTTTAATTTTAACCCTTAATATCACTGACTCCTCAAGTACTGTCCAAGGAAGACTGCTCAGTTTTCCTCTTGCCCTTCTGAAGTCAGGCACATGCAGGTGACATTCACTACTAAATTTCCTATTTTACCAGCCAGCTTGTGTGGCTCTTGCTGACCTCTGGTAAGTGTGGACTGACTGTTTGCCCACCCAAAATCTTCCCATCCTTTCAAAGTGCTGTGCCAAATTCCAAACCTGTTGCTATGGGTTTTAATTACTGGTACTTTACCTAATGGAGCATCCCATGTCTGCTGCTGGTGGAAACCTCCTGTGAAGGTGCTGCAGCTGTGTTGATTTTCCCCAGACAAGAAACAGGCTCCTGTCATTCTCTCTGACTCCTCACCACACAGAAATACATTTCTTTAACCTCCATACTTCATTTTGTGCAATTTTACTTGCTCTTGATGGAAATGAGGGGGAGAGTTCTGACTGATGCACATCTTCTCCGGCAGGTTAAACTCTGCTATAGCAGGAACACCAGTCACACTCTTCACGCAGATCTATAGACCTGTCCAGCCTCAAGCTTCGAGGGGAAGAGGTAAACCTGTGACATGTCTTCCTGTGTCTGTCAAAAGCAGCACCATCGTGTTTTAAGTTGTTTTTCCATTTGTCTTCCATACAAACACCAGCTGTGACAGCCTGACTCCAGCCTCGCAAAGTAAATGCAACAATTCCAGCTTACCTCAGCTGGCTTTGGGACAAGCTCTCAAAGGCCAAACCCACAAGAACAAAGAGTTTCTTTCTTTGCTAATTTCTGCCATTTACTGCTTAGGCTAATGAACAGAGGAAAGGCAAAAGGCACCTGAAACTATGGAAAGAGCTGGGGGTTTTGTGCTGGCTTGTTGCGAGTTGTTTGCCCACACTGGAGTCATGTGCAAAGGGCATCAGGGCATGTTGAGTGCCGCAGGCAGGCAGGGAACACTTTCTTGGGCCTGTTTCTGTCCCATGGCCTGGTTTCCTCTGAATGGTGTTTCCCCTGTGGTGTATACTTGTTAGAAACAGGATACTTGTAAACCTGGTGGCAAGGAACTGGCCAGGTCTAAACTAGTGAGGCTGCTCTGAATAAAGAGGGGAGGTGGTTTATAGAAAGGTGCTGGAGGTACTAGCACACAAGATCGCTCTCTAGCTTACATCCAAGGCTCACTGGGGTTTTACTAACAACAAACTAACTTGAGAACAGAGATAAATCATCAAATGAGGGCTTTTTTGGAGTGCAGCTGTCATTTTTCTAACAGCTCTGTGAACCATAGCAGTTCTGTATCAAATGGGTCCATAGTGCCTGAGGCCAAATCCTCAGCAGCTGTAAATAACTACCGTCCTGCACAGTGGTGTTTTATCCCACTGGGGATTCGGCGTGTCTCTAGCCTCACCTCTGCTTCCTACCTGCAAGGTGAGCAGGACATTTAATTAGGGTAATGGGTCCTAGTGCATTACTGTACCTGTGACATGGGACAAAACAGCTGCCTGGAGAAAAGCGTGCTAATATCTGTCTGTCCCCGTGATCCCGTAATGCCCAGTACCAACCTCTGCTCCAGCTGTTCCTACCATGGAAGTCGGCAGTCTCCCTAAGCCCTGGCATGGGCTGTAAAAGCCAGACAAGTTATTTCCACTCAGCCAGGCTGTGCCTCTAGCTCAGGGCCCCTGGCACTCTGCCTTAGGAGACAAGGTTCCTTGTCTCGCTAACAGGGCCAGCCCTGCCAGGATGCCTCGGAGGAAGGTGCTGAGCCTGAGTGCAGCAGCAGGCGCTGAGGGTTCTGGCTGAGCGTTAGTGCAGGCCTGCGAGGGCAGTGTCCTGTGCAGCACACAGCTCTCCTGGCCTCAGCTGGGTGTGGCAGTGGCGATGGCAAGTGCAGAGTGGCTGCTGGGCCGAGGGGGCCATGCAGAAGAACAGGCTGTTGAGTGCGCTGACGGAAGCTGTGCTGACATTTGCTGCTGCATTCAGCTCTCCCCCTGCAGCAGTCAGGGGAGAGGCAGCTCTAGCGTTTGCAGCCACTGTTTTCAGCACTGTTTGTTGTTTGCTTTGTTCTGGTTTTTCCCCAGATATCACCCAGGCCATGCAAGACATTGCCAGTGTAAAGCCCAGACAAAAAGCTCTGACAAAGAAAATTGCCAGGAAAAAGGAGCTGATGTCTAAAGATATAACCGACGGTCTCTCTCCCGAAAGAATGTATGAAAGAACTCCAGAAGGTTTTGACCAAGATCAGCTGGAGTTTAGGCAGGAAGGCTCAGTCACATGTGAGCCTGGGCAGGAAGGATTAGAATTTGATGAAAAAGAAACTGGCCCAGAGGACGTACCTGATGGAGCCCAGTTAAGTAAAGCCTTCGATAAATTCTGTAACATTGTGAGGGAGAAAATAAGAGTCCACAAGAGACCGGAGCCTAAACCTGATGCCCAGCCCAAAGGGCGTTACGTGCTGGTAACAGGGGAGGAAGGCTATGAAGAACCTTGCATCTTGGCCCCCTGCATCCCAGCTGTGGGAGGGATCACAGTTTCCAACGGCAACGGGAAGGTGATGAACGGTGGTGAAGTGGAGCCCATACCGGAGCTGCCAGAACCCGCTGAGCCATCAGAAAAAGAGAAAGAGGATATCTGTGAAAGGAGGGAAGAGCCTGAGCTCGCAGATAAACAGAAAGAGGAAGAGAAAGAAGACATTCTTGAATGGGGCAAAAAACCAAGAGCAAAAATTGAGCAAATCACAAGATATCCAGAGATCTCTGAGCCTGAGACAGTTCCTTCCCCCGGTCTGATAAGCCCAACTGAGCCAGGAGCCCTTCGAGAGGCAGAATACGACCGAGAAGACAAGCAGGGCCTTTTGTTCAGGGAAGCAGGCTTGCCTGGCTCCATGAGCTACGAGAAGGTGGAGGTGGTGGAGTCCATCGAGAAGTTTTCAGACGACAGAGTTCAGACGTACGAAGAGACAGCAATGATTGTGGAGACGATGATAGAGAAGACCAGCAAGAAGAAGCCAGGTGACAAAGGCTCCTAAGTGACACACACCCCCCTTGATAGTCAACGTGTCTGGCATAGTTATTAAATGACTGTTTTTTTCCTGACCGAATGATACAGTAGTGAGATTTTTGCTGTTTGGTATGGAACAGATTGATACCTTGATGGCAATCCTGTCTGATGTTGGCTCATCTTTGGTGCAATGACCGTTAGAGCGCTCCAGGGCAAGAAATCATAGGCACATTCTATGCAACTGATTTTCATGATTGGGAGAATTTGAAAGTAATTATTATTACAGAGCTGCCTGACTTTCCACAGCATCCGGCACAAATTTGCGCATTCCTCTACCGCTCCTATAGCTGCCGTACGATTCCCCCTCTCTCAGACAGCTGCCAATGTGACACTTGTGATATCTGGTTCATTTAATAAAAGTTTTGCCTTCTACCGAAGATACCCACTGTGGGTTTGTGTTGCCTTTGCCGTTGACTAATGGTCCCTACTAGTAAACATCAACTGACTAGGTGTGAAGGAGTTTTCCAGGGGAAGGGCTGGCTACAGGTTAAATAACCTATTCCAAGGTTCCAACTCTCATTTACAGTCTTTAAATAGAGATGAGCGTGGCAGACCTTTCTTTTTGGATCTAAAGACAAACTCTCTGTATTTGAAATAAGCTCTTACTGTGTATATTCTCAGAATAAAACTTGAGATTACAGAAAAGCAGGAGATAACCTTAATAAAAGATACTAAAGGCATCATTTGTCCTTCACCAACACAACTAAGGTATCTGTGAACAAGCCAACAAGGTTTTGAGCAGACTGCAGCCAAATCAAAAGACTGTTTTGGTATTTCCTTGTTCAGTATTTCCTTGGACTGGAGCGTTTTGCAGAGTTAATGCTGCCACGCGATCCTGTCGCAGCCCGGTCGCCTGCAGTCCCATGGAGCTCCGCGGGGTTGCTGGAATAAGCGGTGCCTCCCCACGTCCCCATGCCTAGGGAAGCAAAAAGCAACACTTCTGCAACTGCCTCTTGCAGCTTCCAGAAACCTTCGACTCAGGAAAAAACAAAACCAACAAAAAAACCCAAAACACCACCCTTCACTTGTGTATGTTCAAGTCCCGAGCGCTGTTTAAAGTGCTGCTGCACCATTCAGGCCTCGGCTTCAGGCATACAAATAATCCCAGTTAAGTGAGGTACATCCTGACGTGCTTTTCTAGGTTGGGTTCTACACATCCCTTCTCCCATCCCAAGTTCTCCAAGTTTTGTTTCAGCTTTCAGCATTGTTATGCCTTTTCTTTTCTGGCTGATTACTCTTACCAGCTGTGAAGGAGGGAAGGGGCTAAACACCAGGTGAGCTGACAGACCTGAGCTTCATGGCTCCCTCCTCACATCACCCAAGCCCTCCCTTCCATAGTGTGTCGGGTTTGGTTTTGGGGGTTTGGTTTTTTTTATGAGTGAGTTCCAAGGCAGGTGTAGTGTCTGATCTACTGTGACTGTGACATCTGGTGAAGTGGCACCTTCTTTCAAACAGGGACAGGTGACCCTCACAGTCACACTTTTGTTTAGGACTCTTTTTTTGTCGCTGCTGTTTCATTGAATTGCTGTGGGAGGTTATGCCAGGCATAGCTTACACTAGGGTGCCAGATGCTTTTCAGTTTAATTTATTAACAGTGTAAATAACCACAGAGGAGGAATTTATCAATGCAGACACAGGCTGCACTCTGGTGAGCTGGGAGCAACTGCTCAGAATAACTGCTGGTCGAAGCAGGTTTTGACTATTTGGGGGGGGTGGAGTGAACAAAAGCAACCAAACCTGCAGCAATGGGAAGTCTGTTTAATAATTCTGACAAAAAAAACAGTGTCGAGGGATTCGGGCAGTACTGAGGCAGAACTGGGAATTCACACCCCAACCATCTGATGTCACTGCAACACAGAGCTTCATGTTCAGCTCACAAAAAACCTTGGTTAATGGAAGAGAGGCAGCACTTGAGTAGAGCCCGGGTTCTGTGTCTTACCTGTGACTAGTCCCTGCCACCTTCATCTGGTTTGTGCTGTGGTGTCACCACTCTTCACTGCTGGCATAGAATGGTTTTCTGACACTTGTAAGCCTTGTTCAGCAGCTGTGCAGTATAAGAAAGTGGTTTTGGTGGCACTTAATACTGACAGAGTCACGTACTGCATTGCATAGGCAGCAGCCTGAGGTGCAAGACTTGAACCAAGCTGGCACTGAGCTGCACCAGGGACACCAACCAGTCAAAGACCATGAGGAACTACAGCCCAAATTCTGCTACGATCTGGGGGTTGCCCAGGAAGGCTGCAGATGACAGGCATCTTTCTGTAAATCTGTATGAAAATTGTACAGAAAACCACTAGTGTTCTATTGTCCATAAGGACAATGCTGAAGGGTACAGTAAATCCCATGATTTGTGTGCTAGCCTCTGTTTTAAATGCAGATTCTCAATGAAGTGGTTAAATGCTAATTATAAAGTGTGATGGTGAAATACTTGTGAGCCTCCGTGCAGCGGAGCTGAGGACGAGACTTATGTCACTAGAGACATGTTCTTGCTGCTGTGGCAATCAGAACCAGATCAGGAGGTGCCCTGCCACCTTCTACTGTTGCAGACATGGTAAAAAAGTGTAAAAATGACAGGTACCCTGTGCCATGGGAACACTTGTGTTAAAAAAGTACCCCAAAGTGTGGGTGGGAAGTAGGGAGGAAGAGGGAAGTGGGAGGGGTTTTTTTGTGGACCAGTGCTCCAAACAGTAGAAAGAAAAAAACAAAACCAAAGCCTACTGTAGCATTTCCTTGGGGCCAAAGCTGCTGCTGAAATGCAGTGCCAGAATGTCACTGTGTCTCTCCCAGCACGTGCCCTTCCGCACAGCGGGCACAGTTGGCACCCACGTGGCTGTGTGCTGCTGCAGAGCTGCCCTTGCAGCCAGCAGCGCTGAGCCACCTGACACCACGGCTCTTCCCAGCCTGTGCCCTTCCTCTCACGCATCCCACCCATCACCGAGTTAATGTGAACCCTGCTGGTCTCCAGCTGTTGCTGTCAGGTGTTTTGGGGATCACGTTTATCTGCTGAGTATCCAGCCTGCATGGGATACAACTGCCCCACTGGTGTGAAAGCAGAGGAGTAGGAACCGTCCCACTCCCGGCGGCGTGTCACCTCCTGTGTGTCTGTGGGTAGGCAATGATGATGATGGGACCTGCCAGTTTACAACAGCTCTTTATTTTACTCATATTATAAAACATCATCACAGGGCTTTAGTTAAACAGTGTTCACCTGTTTCAAATCATGAGCGTCATTTTCCCCTTTTATATAAATACTAACAAATTAACTTTATTTTCCATCAATACCATAAAAACTTAGTCTAACTGGACATATTTTTCAGTGACCCCCTGATGCAAAAATCCTGAAGAATATGAAGTAGATCTCTATATTGTATATACACTTAGTTTTATACAGACTTATATCAAAACTCACCATTTCTGTATATCACTCATTATTGTGATCTTTCACTTAATTATGTCAGTATTATGAAAATATGAGCAACCCTCTTTGTTATTTTGCTGCTTTATAAGATATTTAATGATTGAACAGAGAACTGCAGAATTACATGAGTGCAATGGCAAGTCAGGTACATGTTCCTTTAAGATTTGCACATGGACTTTTCTTACTCCAAAACTTTTTTCCATGTTAGAAGTCCTCCAAAAGCTTCCAGTTGCCTATTTCTTCAAACACATACACACAAAAAGTTATGATGTGCGTGTATTATACATTACATACCATATGTAATTCTGTTTATAAGCAAATATATGTAACACACTCTGAATATACATATTGTATGTAATATACACACACACACACACACAGATACCATGTGTTGTGTGCATTTAGAGATAAAGGTGTATGCAGAAATATATATGTATGTGGTCAGTTCTAGCCCTCTGCTGTGTACATGCTGCTCTTTCTGAGGACTGGGTGCCTTCCACAGCAACCTGCTGCTGCCAGCACGATCTGGTCACTTCCAAAGACACAAGCAAACCCGTCCCCGACCCGCTGAACCGCATGGAGGTTGGGCTCATGCCTCGTGAGCTCCAGTTCCTGCTTTGGAATGGACCCATCTTGTGCTTAAGTTCTAAATCACCCAATTAAACCCAGCTGGCACTGTAAGGTATTTGAACAACTAACCCAGAGCACTTTAAAAACACAAATCACACAGGGCCCGGTTCTTCTGCCGGCGCCTGCTTTATCCCACTGCGACTCGACTGTCCCCAGGGACCGCTGCACGCAGCGAGGAACCTGTGAGTAGTGCGAGGCTGCTTCTCTTGGCTTGAGAGTGTCACTCACACAGACTTCGAGCAGGCTGAGCTGTTTATTTTGCATGTGGATTTGTGAAGGAAAGCACGGGCCTTTTATGGAAAGAGCAACGATGGGCATTCACTAGAAATAACAGCAGAGATTACGTATTCGTAAGTGAAACATGTGCACCATACAGCCTTTGGGTCACATTTTTAATCTGATAGACAAATATTTACTTACTGCATGTGTTTCTACTACTGTGCACCTGATTAACCAGAACAACTCTTATTAAAATGTTTTAGATGAATACTCTGCATATTAAAAATACACAATAAAATTCTGAAACTAGTCACTGCTAAAAAGTAGATCTTGGGTTCTGCAAAGATGCGATGCACCTGCTTAAAATGAGAATTTGCGTAGGCTCGCTGATGGCCTTTACTGTAAATGTGTGCCTAAGTATTTGCAGAATCAAGACCCTTTACTATTCAAAGGTTAAATTTGGGATCTCACACCTGAGAACATGTAGTGGTTACTACAGTGAGTAATCCCCACCAAGGAGAATGTTGTGTCTTGTGGCAATAGCCAGAGCAGACTCCGAGGGCGAGAGACTGACTTTACTCGTGTGAAAAGTGAAGGTGGGACTGACTCTAAATTAAACAGCAAAGAGCAACGATTACCAACAAATCTTCCCAAAAACTACATTTTATTTCCCGAGAAGGACAACTTTGCATTACATATTAGTAACTTAGGCATCTTTTTCTCCTTAAATATATTTGTATAACATAAAAGTAACAAATCTCATTTTTTTAAAATGAAATTTGAATTTAAAAAAATAACTTTTGGACTGAAACCGTGTACTTCAGCTTTCTCCCACAGCAGCTTACGGACAGGCAGGTTGTAAACCCCAGAAAACAGGGGTCTGTGGTTGGGAAGGTGACTCATCCAATGCTGCTGTACTGCAACTCGGTGTAGAGATGAGCAGATGTGCTCTTGCACACAGGTTGCTAGAAATCCTACAGCCCTATGTGCTCATTCTGCTGTAAGATGGGAAATTGATTTAAATTGACAACATTTAAGAAAAAAACAAAACCAAAGAAACTAAGAGGGAAACTTGTGCTTCTAGAATGCCCTGACCCTGTTTGCAAAGCACTTCCCCTTGTCACCCAGCTTTGGCATCGCTTTGCCTTCCTTATTGCATGCCTGCTGAACCATTTCATGGCTGAAGCGTTAGTGTGTATGTTGTGTGGGTGTATACATTAAAGAAAACTCTCAATGGGATTTCAGTAAATTGGGTTGGTAAATTTTCTTCATCTCTGGATTATTCTTTTTGTAGGGTCTAGTGCTGCTTTGGTTGAACCCAGTGGGGAACGTCCCACTGAAGTCAGTGATGCAGAAGGAGCTGTTAGACATTCAAAGATCTCTCCAGCCAACCTCCTTGTGATTCCCTCCCTCACAATAATTTCTGAAACGTGCCCTTTATCACCAACAGCCAATGTTAAAATTCACTTCTCTTTTTTTTTAATACAAACAAACAACATTTACCACAAAAATATGAAGGGAAAAGCCATCAACTTCTTTGCGGGTTATTACCTATTTGTATGACACAAAAGAAAAATCATTTACAGTCACAAACTGTACACAGTATTTAGTGGGGGACAGTGTAGTTGTGGTTTAGAGTAAAAAAAGGATTGCTTCAGTGGTAATTAAAATAATTACTGATGAGATGTAAGACTTTGAAATCAAGGCAGTGTGATAATCTGGCTACAGAGACGATCATTATAATATGTCTAACACAGAGGTTTGGATAGTAGAAAGGCGAGTAGAGGGATCTGGGGAAGGACAGACACCGTCATGCAGAACAGCACTAGTTCTTGCTCAGTATACTCTTCAGGCTTCTCTCCACTGCTTCATCTAATTCTTCTTCCAGCTCCTCCTTCTTGGACATGGCCAGTTTGGACTGATAATCTTTTACTATTTGGTCTATGTAGGGTGCGCTCTGAGTCCCGTGCAGCATCAGTGTCCACTCCTTCAGCACGCCCCGCTGTGGCAGACTGCCCACAAACCCAACCTCGAGAGCCCAGGTGCCTCGGGGGTCTTCTCCCCAAGTGTGCGTGGTCATGAAAGGCCATTTGTCAAAACCCACCTTGGAGTCGTCATCCCTGGGGCGCCGGCTCAGCAAAATGGACTTTGTTCCCATCGGCGAGGTCATGTTGATGTTGAGGTCTCCTCGCCTGGTGGAATTCACAGTTATAACTGCTTGGACGTGTTCGAGGTATCGGACAAAGTTCTCCTTCCCCTCACAAGCATTGGTTGTAAGTGTGAGGACCAGCTTGCCACTTGGTGGTATCTTTCTGTGGGTCAAAAGATAATTAAGCAAATTAAAAGGACATACATGGCATGATAAGGCTTATGCTAAAATTACTGAGGTTTGGTGCCTCAGAGAAAAACCCTTTTCCTTATTAATACATGGAAAAAAGTAAGGAATCACAGCTGCAAACTTAGCCAGAAAAAGAAAGTTCTCTTTTTTAGAAAATGGTATCAAAACCTTAATTTGAAAATGCAGTATGGAATGTACACCCACACAAAGACAGAAGGAATACCAGTAACAAGTACATGCTGCTCTTTAGGAAATATTAACATATACTTAATAGTTGTCTTTATTTATCACTACTGTTTTGGGTAATTGCATAATAATGTGCATGTTCAGTAGAAGTCATGTCAGACACCTTTAGAGACAGCAGCCAACAGCCGTCCGGAGTCAAGGGGAGCCACCTATATAGAATTTCGATGCAGTCCCATTAACGCCTGCATCCTTCTGACTTGGAAAGCAGCACAAACAAGGGATCCCAGTGTCAGCTCCTTTGAAAAACACTTTTCCATGAGATTGCTGTCCTGGAACCGCTCCTGCACAGGAGCAGGCACACTGAGGACACCTGATCACCAGGTTGCCACAGTGCTGCACTGGGAAGTCAAAAGTTTCTTGTTTTTTGTAACTCAGTCCTTCTGAAGGCAAAGGCAGAAGGAACTGCAGGAGCTCTGTCCCAAGTGCCAGCAGAGAGGCAGACCCGCAGAGAGCACAGGCTCGGTCCGTGCAGGCGCATCCATCCCTCCCCAGCTCTTGCTGCAGAGCCGGCAGCCACTGCGAGGGCAATCCCGCGCGGCATCGCCGAGGCTGCCAATTACCTGCTGGCAATTACCAGCTGCCTCTGAAACTGGCTGGCAAAATACACAGGAACTGCAAACAAAATTCTCTGTGTCTTCACCATCAGAGTGCTGACAGCAGTGTGACACTTCATTGAAAAGAAACACTTGAAAGACAAGAATTACTGTAATCATTACAAAAGGGATTAAGTCACCAAAGACTGCATCCAGCTTGTCATTATCTCTTCCAGTGGCTTCTCCCTGACCTGGGTTTTGCAGGGAAAGACAAGAGTCCCCCTCAAAGGGCACTGACCACGCTGTGGTGGCGAGTACCTTCTTTTCAAAAAAAATGAGCGCCAGCCTTGCCCTTTGCTAATGAAATCGCGCGTTCTTTAGAGACCAGGGAAAGTGTCTCCTCCAAGCCCAGCTTCCAGGAATTCTCTTCTTGAGATGTGCTCCAGGTACTACAGCTTAGTCCATCACTAATTGGCTCAGGCCTCTCTCTGCCCCCCTTTCATAGAGTATTGCCTTCTTGGAAGTACTTGCAGAGTAAAAAGACATTCAGGTCCAGGTCCTCGAGGCAAATAAACACTTACCTTAAACTGAAAAACCTGCCTTGTTCTGAATCTTATGGATGCCCTGGAGCAGAAGCTGGTATAACATAAATATTGTATAGCTACAGTATTTGAACATATAATGCCCTCAAGATTTATTTTGCATGCCAAAGCCCAGGGCAAATGCACTATAGGCAGGCAGAGGTGTAGGATCATCGTCTCACACTTGTCACACGCTTGCAATTTCTCTGCATGGGAAGCATCGTCCTCAGAGCCACCTGAACCGATGTCTCACAGCAATCTGACACAGCTTTGTCATGCAACGTTTCATTCCCAGAGTTGTGAGGAGTGCTCTCTGTCTCCTCCAGTAAATGAGGGAGGACACCACAGTGTGAGCCTTTTCTGCCTCTCAACACCAAAATTCAAAGAAGTAAGAGCAGTGTTACCACTCCATCCGCTTTCCAGGCAGCTTTTCTCTCCCCCTTCTTAAGTGCTGCAGTGCAAAAGTTATCTCAGCTCTCTAAAACTCATGAGAAAAGGCTGGCTCTGTCCCCCCTTTCCTGTTAATTAGGGTCCAGTACTCTCTGCTTTGCTACACTAATTACTGTAGTCCAGGTGAACTGCCCCAGAGAAAGAAAAAGAACCAGGAGTGGTGGAAAAAGCCTGACACAAAAGGAGCAGAAAAGAGGGTTTTCCACACCCTCAGTGTGTCACTGCCCAATTGTGTGTATATATATATATATACACACACATATAATATATATATAAATAGAAATAGAATGTATATTCAGTTTTGCATGAAGTATAGTACCCAGTTAGAGATGAGCAGGGGGAGCTATCCGCTCTGTAGAAGCGTGCTCCTGTGCTCCTGATCCTCAGCTACCATGTCCTAAATCATCCTTGTTATCTCCCTGAACCAGCCAGATTCTGTTTTTTTGGGTTTTTTTTTTCTTTCTTTTAGCTTACCCAACAAAAATCCCTTTTCAGGGAAAGTTCCTATTGCTAACAAGTGTTTCCACAAGCAGCACAGAAATGCTGCAATTTCCGGATTGCTTTCAGCACACTGTATATTCTAGGCTGTCAGTTCTGTTTCTGCTAACTGACAATGCTGCTCTGGCACACACCTCTGGATCAGCTCCTCACCCATCTAGCTATATTGAATGTGTGTTTATATACACAAAAATCTATACTTACAGAAACATATATAAAATATAGATATAAAATGTTGCTCCACCAAGGTCAAACTAGAAAAAAACCCAATTATCCATGGCAGAAGTGCAGTGTAGTTTTAATTTCCAAGGAATCTCTAGAGATGCTGGGACTTAAGTAGTTTTATTACAATTCAAAAAATGTAGATGTTGCGAGTCATGATGCTTATCATCTCCTGTCAGTGACATTTGCATTGGGGGATGCAAATATTATAGCAGTCTATTAACATACAGATGTGTCGGGTAATTACAGGGGGCACCCATATAAACCACACACTGAGATACCTTGCCTGTGTCCTGGTTTTCGCTAGGATAGAGTAATTTTCTTCTTAGTAGCTAGAAAGCGCTGTGTTTTGGTTCCAGTGGGGGGTGTGTTATGAGAACAACGTTGATAAGGTAGAAGGCCATGGTGTTTGGGTAGTTGGCAAGTGCAGAGAAATGGGAGTGGGGAAGCACAGTAATTAGGAAAACCCAGCATTGGCATTTGGCTCTGCCAAGGAGATATTCCATCTCATATCATGTCATGGTCAGTATGTTAGTGAGGGCTGACAGGAAAAGGGGGCGGGGGATGATTTTCTCAGGAATCCCTTGGGCTCACTCTTCCAGGACTGCGATTTCGGTTTTGAGGTTCCTTTTCACTCCTCCGGGATCATTACCAGTGGGGTGGAGTACTGTGCATCACTCATACATATATATATAGTTGTTGTCACTATCATTACTATTTCAATTTTATTTTACTCTAATTATTAAATTGTTCATATCTCAACCTACAAGTCTCCTCACCTTTACCCCTCCAGTTCTCTCCCCGATTCCCTGGGTGTGGGGGGAAGGGGGGAGGTGCTGTGTCATGTCTGGCTGCCAGCTGAGTTCAGCAGCCACACAGAGTCAGGTGGTGACTGACTTGGCTGACCTGTCCTAATCTGTGTGCTGTGTGCTGGGCTGGAGGAAATGCACCGTCACCTCTGCTTTTCTACCCCTTCAGCAGCAGAAATGGGACAGAAAAACAAAGGCAGAAGAAGACAATACCAGAGCAGAGCACTTGCCTGGCTCTGGCTCCGACTGTTGCCAGAACACCTCTGCCACAATGTCTAATGCATGGAGCCAAGCCTACAGACAGAAATTTTCTCTCTTCCTCTAGGATGATCCCTGTGTCAATAAATGGGGCTGCACTAAGAGAAACGAGATTAGTTATCTGCATTTACATTACGAATAAACTAGAAATAGCTCAAAATTAGTGTCAGCACTCTCATCTGTTTCGTACCTGTGAGCAGGCGTAGGCCAGATAAATTAAAACTCAGATCTCAGTAGCAGAACCTTGGATCCTGCAAATACAAACCCAATTGGAAGGCTGGGAACAAACTTACTCTTTTCCTGCCTGAGCTATGTGCCAGGCTGGCATACTGTTTTGCTTTCTTTTTCCAGTAGGTTAACAATGCCTCCAAAACTGGCACTGAAGAGTCAAATTTCAAATGGTATAGACATAAATTGGCCATTATTAGGTTAGTATTTCAAATAATTAAATTGAGCTACAGCTGTCACAGTCAATTAGTATTAATTCATTCACTTGTTGACTCATTCACTTTAGCACATGAAGGTAAATCAGAAAATAATTTGACTACCTAGCCTGCAATTAAGAGATTTGAAGAACATAAACCAAACACAATTAAATGCTGTAGTGTTCAAACTGAATCACTGGTACCTGTAGATGATTGTTTCAGTATTCTGGAGACAAAATTGTCTGCTGGAATATGTCACAAAGACACACGACCTGGCTGACAGATGTTTCATGTGGCAGCAGTTTCTGTAATTTACAGTGCCAGCCTCCCAGATTTTCTGTCATGCGCAGGCTCTTCAGTCACAGAAACTCTGGCACAAACATTCCTGTAAGTAGCCAGGAGAAATGGATGTTGCTGTTATCACCACTGGCACTAGCAGTGCTGAGGCAGATGAGCTGTAGAATGCACTCCTCCAGCAAACCAGGAACTGAAAGATGATGTAGTTTATTCTGCCATCTTAGTGAAATGGTTGGAATGCTACTGGTCATGTTAGACTTTCTTAGAGAAAAAAAAGGTCATTATGTAGCTTTGCCTATCTATGTCTTTGTCAATGTATTTGCATGCTTGTGGTCTCCTAAACACCTGGAAGAAACCAAATGTGGACACTAGACTGTTCACTTACTCGGGTTCCTGTATTGACCCTCCAACACAATGGAATCTCTCGGGAACAGTCTTCCAGTCTTTTGCCATCTTGACCATTGCTCCTGCGTCTAGGACACCATAGCCAAACAAGTGGTTGAATTCCAGCCCCACGCCGTTTCTACGCCACTGATGAACCTCATCGTGAAGCTGGTTCCTCTTGGAGGTGAGCACTGTCAGATGCTGCATGTCTCTCCATGTCAGATCCAAGCTGGGGAAGAGCAACATGGAAAACAAACAGTGCAGTATTTCCCAGCAGCCACGCCAGCCAGCGTGTCTGAGTCAGCCTTTTGGTAAAATCTGCTTCTATGAATAACACAGCAATTGTATCTATGTGTGTATCAGTAACAAAGCTGCTGCTGCTCTCAGTGGGAACAAGAATAGAATCACAGAATCATTAAGGTTGGAAAAGACCTCCAAGATCATCAAGTCCAACCATCAATAGTTTTTAATCCTATAGTACGTCCCCAAAATACATTCCCCAAAATTGCAAAATCATTTCTGAATGTTTTCCTGTTCTTGAAAACAACTGCTTTTAACTACACATAGCAAATTCACCATGCAATTTTTAAGCTAATTAGGATGAGTAGGGCATTATACCAGATCCTGAAAAGAATACAAAAAGAAAAGCATGATGACAGAATTTTGCCTAGCCTTCCTCTTAAATCTTGCCTTCTTTTTCTTGCCTGCTGCTCCTGCTTTTCCCATGGACCTTCTAAGATTCACCCAGAGAAGCCCCAGTCTGATGAAGCTGATGAGCTGTAACAATCACGGTGTTGGCAATTTCAGTACTCTGTGGAGATGGGCACATGGGCTGTGGGTGGCTGTGGATTTGCGTGATAAGGTATGGCAGAGGTTTGTCACCCGTGGTATACTGGCATAGATGGATACAGTCACGTAACATTTGTCTAGTTTGATCCTTGTTCATGATCAGCTCTTCTCCTGCTAGATTTGCAGTGATTATGACAGGAAGGGCACTTAGAAGTTATTATTCTGGAAGCTTTAGAAGCTCCAATTCTAATTCTACACAAGTAAAGCTATTCCAGTTGGTTTATGATGAACTCTTTCAACATTACAATATGTCTGATTCAAACCATCAACCTAAAAGGATCTGTTTTTCAGCCTTCCCTGCCCCAAGCAATAAGCATGTGCACATGCTGAATGTACACCACAATAGCCAATTACTGTCATTTTTCCAAGGTGACACAAGATAGCTGAAAACCAGATATCGCTGGCATCATTCTTACTGAAACCTCTTAAAAGCTGCTACCTATCTTAGAACTGCATTTCCACTTCACAGATCCCTCTGTTTCTGGGGACACGTCAGACACGCAGCAGGCAGCAGTGGCCTGCACGGGAAGTTGTTGGCCATTCCTGGGGAGGCCGGTGTAAGGCATCCAGGGGAGTTCTGTGCCCTAACACCGAGCCTCAAAGGAGACAGGAGACACTGACAGTTCCATCTTCTACCCCCACCCCTGCCCTTCTTCTCAGCAAAGGCTGGAAACCCAACTGCAAACCAGGGGCATTAATCTGATTTCTACCTGTGACAGTTTGGCAAGAGTAATTCCCATCGTCATGGATAGCCCACATGAAGAGAAATGGTAATTATTACTGAGATACTAAGGTTGTATACCAGGTTAAACATGCATTGGTCAGAAAATTCTTTAAAACTTTATATTTTTATGGCCATAATTATTTATTACATCATGGCTATCCCACTGAATTAATCTAATCCAAAGTTAAAACACCTGGGGTGTGTGTTTTATGTGTATAGAACCTGAAAAATAAGACTTGACCCAAGTCAGGCTCTGAGCACAACAATCATTACTCTGGTAACGACAGAAGCTTTGTTTCCTCGGCCAAATCTTCATTCTTCTGCATACTGGTGAAGAAAATGATGTACATAGTGCTAGTGCTCACTTCATGCCATGGTTACAGCAACTGAAGCTGCTCACTTCGTAAAATAATTTAACACAAAGTAAAAAGATGGTAGAGGTTATTGGGAGGAAAACTTTTCCTAATCATTAGAGAAGAAGATAATGAAGCAGGATGTACAACAGGTCTCCAATGCCATGAATAGCATGGAGATGGTAAATAGATAATGGATATTTCTTTCACAAAACAGCGCAATTAAGTAGCACAGAAGCAAATTACCAGCAATGAGTTAAGAAAAACCAAAGGAAACATCACCAAAAACTATTCTTACTGTGGAACTGATTGCCACTGGATGATACAGGTGTCAAATATAGACAAGTTGAAAAAGAGTTAGACAAATTCAAGGAAGATAAATCTGTCTGTGGCCATTAAACAGGACAGGCTGACTGCTCTGTCCCCAGATCACTGGCTGCCGAAGCTGTTGCTGAAAGATCACTCTTAATGCCTGTTTGTTGTACTCTCCCCTAAGCATCTGTCGTGGCAGACAGCGTGGGGCACAACATGAACTCCTCTCTGGTATTATAGGGTCATTCTTATGTTTTGTAGGCTGAGCATTCCCCACTGGGTATGTGGAGAAATGAAATAATCTCTCCCTTCAAAGAGTCCTGGAGAAGACAAACCCCTGGAAGCAGTGGCTGGAGAGGACACAGGGAGAGAGTCGGCCTGGATCTGTTCTGCAGCCTTGGCAAGACTGTCGCTGCGTCTGTAAGTTACCAAGCACGTCACTGCTGTGGCAGGCAGCTCAGCTGCCTGTTCTAGCCCCATGCCATGGACACCCAATTTGCATGATGAACAGCATTAAACAAATGGCAGCCCCTCCAGCCTCGCCTCTCTAGAGGTCACAAGGAATTTCTCAGCAGCATACTTAGCCTCCAGGGCCAAGGCGAACACTCCGGCTGCTTCAGGGGCAGCTGCAGACGTTCCTGAGTGACGCAGGGTGCAGTTGCCATACAAATCCGTTGTAGCCTGCAACGAGATTAGAGGTAATTAATGAAACTAGCTAGTCCATCTTCCTAGCAGCTACAGGAAAATACAGAAAGTGGAGTTTGTGCCCTTGCTCTTTACAGTAACTGTGTGTTTGTTCCTAGGATCCGTTTTCTTCTTTAGAACAGTGAATCAATTTAAAAACAGAGCGAGACATAGTTACAGAAGGTGTGAATGCAAGAATAAATTATGATGTAGGAAAGCAATGTTCACTACTGCTCAGAAGTCATAAATTCATATGGATGTCATTTATTTCCTACAAACACAGTCTAACCAAAGGCCTTAAATTCCTTCATGCTTATCAGAAGGATATAAAATGAGAATTGTTAGCAGTGCTGAGCTTTCCAACATTTGTGCAACTCCAGAACCACCAGCAGTACCAGGCTGCTATCTTCTGTGCAGATTAGTCACTAGAAGAGACCAGAAGGAAACCTCAGAAGTACATTTTATGGGGGTAATTACAAAGGTGCCACAGATCATCTTGGCTGGCATCAGACAGAAATCAGTATTTTTCCAGCTGCTACTGCACAGGGGCATTTAGGATTCTACAAAGTGGTTTTGAGTTTGAGACAGGAAATGTACAGAGACTTTTGGCAAAGACTGACCTTGAGTTATTACACCTGCATTTTCCACTCTGAGAATTAGACTATGTCCTGGCCAGTCTGAAGGTGCTGAAGAGCAGTGATCAGTACAGGGGAAGGGAATCCCAGCAGAACAGAAACTGCATTATTTTCCAGTTGTAGGTACAGCCTTGTAGGGCACCTGAGTGCGATGCTCCACACTGCTCAGGATGAGACTGAGGGTGATCTGAACCCCCATATTTCCTCTGTAAGTAACAATGACTTCCTGCTCTGTGAAGCTTCTAGTACAGCAGAAGTCTGGTTCATGACTGCTCCGCCAGTACAAGTAATGTTGTAGTACAGTACAGATGTTGACACTTAGATTTCTAGAGAGACCTTTTACCACACTGTCCTCTGGAAAGAGAGCAGTTGAATTTGTAAAGCTGGTTTCTGGTAAAAGAAAGCACCAACCATATGAAGCTCTAGGAGATGGAAGATCATTGCTGTTCTCAGTATTAATCCCACATCCCCTCATGCCAAAGCTGACAGTTTTGGCACAATCACGTACTACAGATGAGAAAATACCCATCTCAGTGAAGGACCATCTGCTGCTCCAAAGCAGACAGCGTGGTAATAGGTTGTGGGAGTGCACAAAGACACCAGTGACAGGACAACAGTATCTGGACTCACCACGCCAGCCTCCGGATTTCTCTTCCTCCCATTACTAAAGGTGGAGGCTAAGGTTGAAGAGCAGCTTTCGTCATAGAGAGCCGTCCGTCCATCATTTATAGCAGAGTTGATGGAGATTGTCCACATGCTCGATGCGTAACCGTCGCAGTTGCAGTCATCGTAGCTGCCCCCATCTCCAGAGGCCCAGACATAGATGCTTCCTTTGCCACCTCGGCCCTGTGAAAGGGGAAAATTGACCCCCTTGGGTTAGATTCCAAATAGGAGATAGCAGCTCCGTTAAACAGCACATCTGACTGTAAAGGAGAAAACCGGTCCAAACAAAATATACATCAAGCTTAAGCTGAAATAACATGGACTTCTGCAGGTTATTAAATCCAGTTAACTGGCAGCTGCAGCCAGTTCTGCAGCCTTATGTACACGGAGCACTTCCATTCATCTCCCGTTTCGCTTGACACCCTGAAGGCTCCTGTGCCAGATGCTAAGACACTTTATGGATTCATTAGCATTTATGTCAAGGTCTAAGTGCTACAAGGAAAGTGTTCTTTTAAAAGGGATACAGGTCATCTCAGGCGTTGGGTTTGTAAGATCCAATTAGGTTCAGGCAATGGCTAAAAAACTCTGTAAACTGGCACCTTTTCCCCTCAATAGATTTTTCTCTAGAGGTATCACTGACTCAGAGCGGTTTCTCTGACAAACCAGCTTCTCCTACTAAGTAGAAACTAAAGTTATGGGACCATATGAATCATCTACAGAAAGATGGACGGGGAAGACTGAAGCTGAAGGGCAGCTTTGAAGGCTTCTCTTCAGTTAAAGGGAAGAAATCTGCATCCTCTCCGCAACTTCCAGACAGGCAAGGAGTGGGAAGGGATCAGCTCAGCTCCTGCTCATCCCCTACTGAGAAAGAGGTGGGGGCTGCCTAGAAGGGGGTCAGAATGCTGAACCCAAAGCTCTGCTCTCCTGCCGATTCCAGCACAGCCACCATTCCTCTCTGGGTTTAGTCTGACACAACGCACCGCTCGCTCCCGACAACACCAGGAGGGCTCAGTTTAACACACTGTTTATGTGCATTGGGCAGAAGGTAAGAAAGAATCTCTACTGGCCAAATCACTGTCCAGAATGAAATGGAAGTTAAAGAATGTACAAACATAGCAACCTGCAATGGTATTTTAATAGGGAACCTTTTCTGCCAGGAATTTAAATCAAATCTGAGCTCCCAGCAGTAGCTTCTATTTTTCATCGTACCCCACTGAACAGAGCAACCTCATTATTTCAAGCACATTAGTGAGTTGCATTATAATCCTCTGAATTGCACAGCAGGTTTGCTGCCACTGGGGTACATAGCATCTCAGGACATAGATTTTCATAATAAAGATGATAACTATGAAAAAGCTTATTGAAATCAATCTCCCACAAAGACCTGAGATCAATCATTTGAGTTTCAAGGGAGGATACTGTTACAAAAATATCTAAGAACAAAATAATTCCAGTAAATTATTAATAAAAAAGATCAGCATAACAAGAACAGTTATGCCTTTTTTCCCTTTGATTTTTTCGCCTCCACAGCCCAGTGCTGGGCTTTGGACTCACTTCAGAGGCTACATTCCAAGCCTGCCATCATGCCCACATACCCCATCACACCGCCCTGCCGCCATCTGCCTCCTCTGCACAGCCTCAGTGGCAGCTCCAGCACATCTCTGTCTGTCCCAAAAAGGTGGGCTGCTGCTTACACTGAGAGCAGGTGGCTGCTGGTGCCGGGAATAGGAAGCTTGGCATGTACAGAGCTGTTCTGAAACAACCTTTTCCTTCCAGCCATTTTAAAGGGAGAGGAAGAACTTCATTTCCATGTGATAAATGCACAAAAGCAGCTCAGTGCCTGAAGTTAGCACAGGGAAGCAGACTTAGCCCTGCTTGGCAAATTGTTCCATATCGCCAAAACTGGGTATTGCTGTGGGATTTGTGGCAGAACTGCAGAAAATGGGTGTACCAGATTCCTGGTGGGGAGCAGGGGGAATCCACACAGGAAACAAAATTTGGGTTCCAGCTCATGGATGGGGTTCGCCTGCTGAGTGCTGCTGGGGATGGGCTTCTGCATGTAATTACTGTAAGGTGAGAATGGCCTCAGGATATCCCTCCTAGGAGAGTCACATCCACACCCGAGGCTCAGTATTTGTCCTGGTTTTAGCTGGGACAGAGCTGGGTTTCCTTTCAGTAGCTGGAACAGCGCTGCATTTTGCTTTCAGCCTGGGACTTGTTATGAGAGAGACACTGAGAACATCCCCATGTTGGCATTTGTGTCCCTGGCACTGAAGGACTTTGTGTTTGTCCGTCTGCAAGTGCAAGAGCTCAGGGGTGAGGAATATTGCCATGGATCAGCTCCATGGGCATTGGGCTCTGCCAAGGGGCTGTTCCATCTCCTGTCCCCCATGGGCAGGAGATCCATGAGGGGCTCTTCCTCTCTGGCTCTCTCTTGCTCTCTCTGGCTCTCGCTCTCCCGGGATTGCGGTTTCGGGTCGGGATTGTCGCTGCTCCAAGATCGTTCTCTGGGAACGGGCCGGGCTGGGTCAGCGGGTGGTGAGCAATGGCACTGGGGGTCACTTATTGGCATATTTTGTTACTGTTATCATTATTGCTGCTATTTTAATATCAGTATTATTTTAAGTTTTCTTTTGATTCTATTATTAAATTGTTCTTATCTTACCCTAAAAGCCTCCTTACCCTTGCCCCCCAGTCCTCTCCCTATCCCCTGGGGTGAGGGGGAAGTGGGTGAACGGCTGTGTTGGCTGCTGGCCAAGGGCCTTGCCCAGTGGAACTATCACAGTATTCAAACCCATAATTAGCCTCTTAATACTCTAATTTCAAATGCCTTTCTTATCCAGGACTGGAAAAAGGAGCAAATGCTACTGGAATAAACTGACAGCAGCCCAGGAGCATTATTTGCAGTGATGCTGAAGGACTTGCTGCTTACATTTCCCACAGCCAGACCTGCAGTAGTTGGATAGTTTGCACAGGTGAACTGTTTGGTGTTTGTCCTCAGGCACTATTTCATTTACCAGGCAGAAATACACGGCTTCAGGGGAAGTGAATTTTCCATTCTCTGGATGGTGTTAAGTCTATAAGCCAGGAAAATGCCAATTGGGTCAACTAAGCATCATATTTAAAGTGAAGTGAAAGCTTCTGTTTGCATCTCAACCTTATATGAACCTAAAAAATTTCAGTGGTGTCACCACTCAACTCTGGCTGCTGTGAATTTAGCCCAAAAGCAGGACTGGAGAAGGTGACAGTAATATACACTACAAACACCAGAGGGAGCCTGAAGGAAGACGCAGAAAGAGGAGAGAAGACCAGCAAGATAAGAGACATTTTAAAGAGTATCTTTCCTCCAGGATCCTGTTGAAAACTGCTCATTTCCCCTAAAAGCGATGCACAGCGTGGCACCTGCACTTCTGAGCCATCTGAAGCTGTATCTTACTCAGAGCTGAAAATGGATCTTGGTGCATTTAGTACTAGCCCAAGAGAGGCTCACCTCTTAATTCAAGATAAACTAGAATTACATCTTGGGCAAGGCTACGTGCTCAGAAAGCCACAGAGAGCTACTGAGAAGCTCTCTTTGTGGAAACAGCAGGTTTTCTATTTCCAGTGTCCTTTGTGGGATGTTGTGCTACCAGCAAAAAATATCCCTGAGAAATTTTCTTACCCTTTTCTCATCTTCTAAAGAGCATAATCCAAGAAAAACTTCTTTACTCACTGCCTTGCAAAAGTGGGTTGGCAGGGGACTGCAGCCTAATTCATTTTATGTAACTTCAGGCACATCTTGAACTCTTTTCCCTTGTTACTGTGTTCATTCACCATGCTTGCTGGGCTAGTGCCTAAGGCAGTGTTTCTCATAATTCTGAATGCTGGATCCCACTTTCCAGATAAAAATGGGTGATAACTGACAGATAAATCTCCTCCAGCTTCCCTGACCTTTCCCTTCAAGGCTGGCAAGTACCTGTGTGAGTAACAGCCGGGCTTCTAACACGGCACTGCCTCTGCAATGGCTCCTCTAGTTCACCCGCTCCCGCCTGGCCATCGCAGTTGTGAAAGATGGACAGAAGGAACATCACAGGCTTTACATCAGTCTCTGATGCCCTCTGGCTTTGGCCTAATCCTTCAGTCAGATCAGGATTAACGGTTTCCAACCAGTACAAGCTAAAAACAATGAAGGGACTCCTGCCCTGCAAAGCCAAGCACCAGGGAACGACAGCATCGGGACGCCAGCAGCCGGATGGGCTCAGGACAAGAAGAAAAAAAAAGCAGCACCTGACTGTGAGGAGGTTGATTTTGTGGGATTTTTAGATGCAGTGATAAAGGTATTTTAGGATAAGGACAGACAAATGGTTTGCTGATGTTTACGGACTTTCCCACTTCCAAGGAAAAAAATGCAGATGGAGCATGCTTGAAAAAAAAAAAAATGAAACGTAACAGAACTGGAAATCGCTTTCTGTAACAAATTCAAAGCACATATTATTTTATAAGCACCTTCTCTTTTGTGTGACATATGATAGCTATTTTGTAACTATTCCCCTTATGAAAACAGAAGTGTTTCAGCAGCTTCTCTATAATTTAATAGCAATTTGTGTGCCTGGTATGGTAAGAGGTAGGCTGGTTTTCCAGGAAAAGTGAAAAATTCTACAGCTTTTTCGAGACCTTGCCGTGGGTCCTACTGACTTATGAATAGAACTCGGTTAGTTTCCATCCCCCACTAATTCTGACTGTATTTTTCTCTGAAAAGTGCATTTCTTTCTCTTCAGGATGGAACGATGTGAAAATCCTTATGTGTTTTGTAATTAAAAACTGCATCCTTCAGTAACGACTGCTCGTTACCTCAGAAAGCACAGTCTGCAGCCCAAGCAGGCAACGCGAAATCGCCATCGTACCGCCAGGCCGGGGCACGCCGAGGCAAGGAGGGACCGCGGGAGAGCTGTGGGACCACTTGCCCGCTGTCGTGGCTTGGCTGAGAGCACCGGGCTGGGCTCTCCAGACCTCCGGGAGCCTGCGCAGAGGCCCCGCTCTGCCTTGGTCTCCCCACCACTCCTGTGTGGAGTGGCCCGGCCACGCAGCGTTCGCCAGCTGGAGGCAGCGAGTCCTTGGCAGCGCTGAACTGCTGCTGATCCTGTGCACTGCCAGGGTCTTCTGGAGCCTGCCTGCGTGTTCCTGCATCCCTGACACGGTGCCAGCTGGACAGCCCACTGAGCCCTGGCTCTCCTGGCTCCTCCAGCTATCTCTGCATCTGTCAGGCTGATTTGCCCAGACCAGTCTGGTAGCCTGTGACTTCCTGGATCTCTCTGCTCCTTTCCTATACTGATTTCTTGAATGCTAAAATCTGAAGCAAAATCTAGGCACAAACACATGCTTGACAGCCAGGCAAGTAATTTCAATTCAACCACAAAGACACCAAAGTTTTAAGCAGGAAACCTATTTAGATTTCCAAAGTTTGCCACTGCACATGTGCAGAGGGACAGCTATCTGGTTTGAGCTGAATCTAAGTTCACATGCAGAGTTCCTACAGCTACTGTGCAGGCAGGGACTTAGGCTGGAAGTTATTTGTGAAAATAAGATGTAAGTAGGGAGAAGAAAAAGCAGTCCACGGTGTTCATATGGAGGAAAACACTGAGGATAAAGCTTTAACATTTTAATTTCAGTCCTAAATCTGAATAAATCAAAGACTAATGCAGGGCTTGTATTTACATAGCCAAGACACTGTGCCTTGCTGACATTCACTAACGAGAGCATTAGGCATAAACCATGCCTGATGGCTGTGGGAGGCCTTAGCGTTCCCTCCCACATCCAGCCCTTTCCAAAAGCCTGGAGCTGCTGTACCGTGCCCCTGGGAAAACCCAGGATGTCTGGCCTGCCCAGCACACCTACAAGTTGTGGAGTTGTTTTTGTCCCTTTCATATTGTGTGGCCTTCAATAACCGGGTGTCTGGTTCCTCTTAGCACATTTCTGAGACTATTTGGATCAAGTAATAACCACCCAAGTACAATAGACTGCTGCATAGGAGATTCTCAAAGAACTAAACTCTGTAATTAAACCCTAAAAATGGGCTTTATGTAACTTTTTCAAGACTTGGTCACAGAAAAGTACTGAACTCCCAACCACCAACTCCCAATTAACTGCATGATCGTTAATACCCGCTCTGGCTAAAAATAATGCTAGAGCCATTTTCTATGTCTAAATTACTGTTGAAACTGGATGGGCTTCTGTTAGCCAAGAGAAACCAATGGAAAAGGACACTTTTGGTGAAGAGAGATAGCATTAGGTTTCAATTGGGTTCAGTCCAGCAGGGAAATGGGAAGGGAACTTGGAAAATGCTGAGATAAAACCTTTTTTGTTGGATCCTGGGCTGTGTACCACAAGTGAGTTGTAGCACAGAGACAGGCAAAAACACTCCTGGGGTCACAGTGAGACAGCAAAAGCTACATTTTGAGGCTACATTATTGTCTCGTCTCCTTAGAAAACAGTAATTTACATGTCAATAAAGAAAATATTTACATGTGGAGCTTATGAATATTGCCAAGTTGGCCCAACCTATCGATACAGCAGCTTTCTGCTCTTTATGAGACAGCCATTTGAGTCTTTGTGAAGGGCCGTATTTAACCCTGTCACAGGCTCATGCAAAGCACAAACCTACAACAGCCACGGTCCTGAATTGGCCAAGACATCCCTAAGGAGACCAGTATCACAGCAGAAATCAGTAGCACTTAGGTTCTGCCTCCATCCTGTCCTTAGAGGCATATGTCCAGTCCCCCATCTGTGGCAGGAAAGCAGATGGTTACAGACGGATCTCCAAAGCTGGGTCACGTACTCAAGGAAAGGTTCTGTATCCCCTCACCAGGTCAGAAGAGCTGTGCACGCTGTTGTACAAAAGCTCAAAAATACCCCGTCAGGTGACTTCAGAATTCCAAGCAGATATAACCTACTGGCATGGGGTTTTAATGAGGTTTGGTTTTAGCTTACATACATATTCCAGACACAACAGCAACACGACAGTAAACGGCTCCCAAGTCATAGAAACTTGTACAGCTTCCTCAGAAATGAAGTAATCGGATGGTTACCAGATCATAAACTAATTTCCCTATCCTCACTTGGCTGTTGAGCAAATAAAACAACGTCAGAGGTATCTAACTGCACATACTTTATTAACGTGCTAACTTCAGCATATTTCAAAGAACAGTAACACAGTGTCTGTGGTCTGGGAGAGAGGCAAATGAGAAGTATTTTATTTCATTTTTAACACCGTCCTTTCTTCTTTCACTGGTGAGCCCAATTACAGAGCCATGATGAGACTATAAATTCTTTATACTGCTCTCCTGGCAATTTGTACTTACGCAGCATTTTGTTAGGTAGAGCCATATTATGGAAGCAGTAACCTTTTCACCAGCACAAGCACAAATGGATCATGTCTTACATATTCTGGCTGAGACGGTGAAGTCTCAAGAAATTCATTCAGTCCGTGAGCAGCTCCTCACAACATACTAATATAAAAGCCTGTATCATAAAAATGCAATAGATACAGACCAGCTTAGCTTGATTATTTCTTTTTACTGCCTTAAGTTCAAATAGCTGAAGCTGGAAAGAACTGGACTCATAAAACAGCAAATAAGAAATGTTTACTGGATATTGCATTAAAGACAGGATGTAACATAAGACATGGGTGGAATTAGATCTTGAGCTTGTTACCTTTTCCTCTTTAAGATGACTGCTGATACAATTCTGGAGGCAAGGTACCAGAGAACAAAAAGTCTGTATTTAAGAGAGTTGTGCTGTCATGGGAATCCCATCTACCGTCCCCACCTCCCCCTCCAAGCTGTCTAGCCCCCAGAGTGCGTAAGCACAGGTCAGACCAGGGATATATAAATCACGCAGCATCTCTTTGTCCAGTCATACTATATACAGAATCTATTACCAGCTCACTCCCCTTTCTCTGAAATGAAAGTACTGCTCAGTCAGATGAGATAGCTAGCTGTGTGCAACACTCTTGGGCTGCTTGTTCCCAAGTCCATCATCCTGGTTTCTTGTTCTGTTTTGAATTTTGTATTTCTGCACCTGCAGTAAAATCCCTCCATAGCTCATCAGAGAAATGCATCTGCAAAGATGTGACACAGAGTGATTAGGAGCGATGAAACTCCTATGAGCAGCGTGGTCTTGGTATCAGATTAGGATATCTCAGTACCAGAGAGCTGGGGAGGGACTTTTTACAAGGACAGGTAGTGACAGGATGAGGGGTGATGGCTTTAAACTGGAAGAGGGGAGACTGAGATGAGATCTGAGGAAGAAATTCTTCCCTATGAGGGTGGTGAGACACTGTCCCAGGTTGCCCAGAGAAGCTGTGGCTGCTCCTCCCTGGAAGTGTTCAAGGATTTGAGCAATCTGGTCTAGTGGAAGGTGTCCCTGCTGATGGCAGGGGGGTTGGAACTGGATGAGCTTTAAGGTCCCTTCCAACCCAAACCATCCTATGATTCTATGACAGCTGGAATTTGCATCAGGCAAGATTGGGGGTCTGTGTCAAACCAGCACTCGTAAGTGCCAAGCTGCTCATGGATGTTTGTGTGTATGAAACTCCTCCGATCCCTACTCCCAAGCGCCTGGTATTTCAGCTGTGAGCTCATTTATCTTCACAGTGCAACTACCACTGTTCAGTGACCCAGCCACGCTGCTGACTGCTGCCCCTGCACACAAGTCATAAGGTAACACAGCAAAGAGAAGATTGCACTAAAGATGAGTGAGACTGTGGCTTAATAACAAAAGGCAGCTTGAGTCTCCTTCCCAGGACCTTCTGATTCCATGTATCACACTGCCACCAGGTTCACACACACGCCGTCTCCTTTGTGCTCAGCCTCAGAAAAGCAGTTGGTAAGAGAGTCCATAAGGGAGTTGCCGATGTGTTGGACAGATTCCGATGTCCCTAATTATGCTGTTTTAGTGCTGCCTTTACTTATGCTATTTATCTTACAAGCAAAGAACACACCAAAGCCAAGGTATGGTCAAGACAGAAGGTAAGAATTAGCTTAACAAATGCCAGGAATTGGAAATGGAAGAGGAAAGGTAAGAAGATGGGCTTAGCTCACCTGGTTATGGCTGCACAGCTTCAAGCCATAAAAACAGAGTCAAACAAGAAGTCTCACAGTCTCTGCAGGTAACATCATCTTATCATTCTCAGGTGACTAATTTCCCCCAGCATCCCAGCAGATCTGGAAGGAGGACTTCAAAAGGACATGACAGCAAAAGGAGTTTGGGGGAAGGATGAAACTCTTGTCAGTGCATTTCTCCTTGAACCGGGTTCCCAAGTGTGGTGGGAACAAGGTAAACGTCACCTGCGCGTGTTAACTCAGTTAACTGCATATTCCCCGTAAGAATTTCATATCAGTCCCATTTATTTATTTTCAGTTTATTGCAGGGAGATCCATCTTGCTCTGTGCAAGAGATCTTACAACATTTCCTTCTAAGACATTTCAAAGCATTGCTTTTACTTTAATAACACATTCTTATTCTCAGCATGTTGCTTTCTCCCTGCCAATATTTCAGCTTCATCACTAATTCATGAACCATCACTCCGGTGAGAATCAGCCCTAGATTGAGAAAAAAAATTCCTACATTTATTTGTCTCTCGGTTTATAAAAGATACTTTTCTCTTTAGTAAGAGGCCTTTTTATTCTGGAAAAAATGATCATAAATTAGATTTACATTTGCACAGTCAATACAGAATTTGATGCATATATTATAGCCCTAAACTAGGTAAAAGGGTATTGTATCAAAAGCTGGTTAGTCTTCCTTTACATGCAGGAAAGTCTGTAGTGGGTTTTTCAAAGCACCATGGAGGGCACCCAGCATCTACTGACATCTTTAAATATCCATGGAAAAATTAGGATTTCCAGAAAAACAAACAGGTCAAACTATATCCAAAAAAACCTTCTATGACAGGAACTGTAATGAGCAAAATAAGGGCAGATAAAGCTATGAACACAATGCTAAAGGAGTTATTTGGGGTGGAGCTGTCTCTTCCTCCCCATATTGCCAGGATACTGCCACTATAAAATTAAGTGTAATTGTCCCTGGTCAACAATGTCTTTCTGAGGTAGAATCCAGCATTACTTTTTCTGCTCTCTAATTCTGCAGTGGCTGCTCGAGAGAATTGGTTTCCTCATGCAGGCTCTCCTGTTCATTTTATACTTCCTGATAAGGTATGAGAGCAATCCTTCCCAGAGCACAGCTCCCCATCACCGTTCTCTCTCCTTCACAAGCATTCAGCCTGAGAGATCTCAGGGCCTCTTCTGACCTTAATATTGCAAATTACTTATTGAAGAGAATTACAAACACTTTTGAGAGGAAGGAATTAAAAAAGTAGTATGCCCAACACTCCCAAGTATGAGACTATGACCAGACAATAAAACAGAAGAGAAAAACTCCTTCTCCTGTACTTCACATTCAAAGAGAAGGTTAATTCCAGTATAAAGCCACAAACTAAAGCATATGGTGATAGGATACCGAGTTAATGGAAAGACCTTTTAAATACCAAACTGCAAAACAACATGACTACAAATTAAAATCTGTTTCTCTTGAGAGGGTAAAATAATTCTATTTAGTTTAGTCTGCATTTCCCTGCCAGGGTTATTAGTGTCTTTTCTGTTACTTTTAGATGAGTTTCGCATGGGAGGAGAATAACACTAGAATTATATGGGAACTCTTCTATATTCAGAGTTTCTCTCTGCTCCATCCAACATTAGTGGAAGGAAGATCAACTATCCACTAACTATAAGACATCAAGGTGTTGCTAAAAAGGTATCAGCTGTGTCACATACCTAAGAAAGATTCTCCCCAAGACAGGAGTATTTAAGGAGATCTTTATGGAAACTCTATCTAAATGAAAAAGTTATGAGAAGAAACACAGCTTGTGTAAGATGGCTTCACAGCAACTTTGAGCTCATCAGAGGTTTGTAAAGTTTATACTCCAAAACTGAGGAGACTCAGGAGAAATCTGTGACAAGTCTTCCCACATTACTGCAGTACATTGCTTATTTTTATGAGCGATAGTGTGAAGATGACTATAATTCATCAGTTATAGGCAAAACATTTGAGGCTGAGGATTTAGGAAAGCTTTAGATGCTTCAACTACCTACCACAGCAGTAGATTTAATTATCATGTCACAAAACACGGTAAACTAAATGTGCTGCTCATAGTGAGGTGGTAATGAAGAGTGGGAGAAACTGGCACAAGTAAGAAGAAGAAATAATTTGGATGGAAAAGTGAGTAACTGCAGAGCTCCCACACAAAACCACCCCAGCTGTTCTGGGGAATTTCAGATCTTTTCATTATGGAAACCCATCTATAATCAGACAAGGGGAGGAGGCTCATTCCCTACAGCACCAGGAGAAGCTGTGGTTTTCCTGGCTGCATCACACCAAAGAGATGGAGACAGAGTCGTGCAAGGTTTGTTTGGTTCAGACTGATCTGTTTCCTTTTTGAGTTGTGGCACAGATTTTATCCAACCTTCTAATACAGTGCAGGTTTAAGAGATTCCAGGCTGATACTGAGTGTCTTTAACAAAGACCACAGACTGTTCCTAGAAGGAGGTGGAAAGGTGGGAATGAACAAGGAGGCTCCCACTACTGCCCCTGATATTCCCTACTGGGGAATAATACTACTCCATGGACATCTGAACAGGTGTGGTTCAATCACAGCTCTAATAATGACCATATATGAGTGACCTGAAAGACACTACAACATCAAAATGACAATTAAATTTGGGGCACACCAAACCAGACAATGCGATCTCATTAGTCCAGCTGGCATGCTTCAACCTGGGGAATATTTACAGGATCAGGCTCTTCCATTTGGACTGTGATGGCACTGGAAAAGCCTATCCAAGCTGACTAGAGATAAACATCACTCCATGCAAGACAGCACAGTAACCTGAGACTATACAATAAAAGCAATGCCACAATACTGCAGAGAGAACATCCATGGACACTGGAATACACCGAAGGTTGGGACAGTTTACACAACTACATCGTGTTCCACAACATCTAGGGAGGACCATGTACTCCGAAGTCAGTTTCAGTGTGAGTGTGTGTGCATCGTTCTGCCCCGGTACCCAGACTGTTAAATAAGATTGTTACCTTGTTCACACCATCTGCCATTGCTTGTAGTGTTAGCTCTCTAGGTCCATCCACTGTCTTTCCATTATCAGTTGGTCCCCAGCTGGCACTATAAATATCTATGACTTGAGGCATATGACTGATAGAGGAAGCCTCAATAATGTCGGTCATAAATGGCTGGTCAAGCATTCGAATACCTGTAGATTTAATCAACGTAAATATGAATTATGCATTACCCACCACAAGATGGAATCTCAGCACCTGGAGAAGTCCCCCAGTTACAGGTATTTTAATTCACTGGCAGTTTCACCCACTCCAGTAATTCTGCACTCGCCATTCGCACTTCATCAGGGTGTGCTTACCCAGCAGGATGGCAGCACTTAAACATCCAGACACAGCAACGCAGCGTGGCCCAGAAAGAGAAAGCACTTTCTTGTCAGCTTTCTAATTACATAGTATTTTCCATCTACTATTTGAAAACACTTTTAAAACATAATATTCAGCAATCTCAGAATTTCATATCATTTAAATAACATTAATTGTATTTAAAATAGTATTTTGTAACAACTAGGGATAAGCACTAAGGCCCCACCAACTCTAATTTATACTCCATGATGCATTTACACTTCATTAGTTTTTCAAGTATTTTTTCTGTTTATTTTGGTTCTTCTCCAGAATGTAATCAGAGAGGGGAAACACACTACACAACCATTTCCTGGAAAAATATAATTGTGTCAACATGCAGACGCAAGAGCAAGATACAGCCAGTATTTGGAGAAAAAAGCAAACTAAAACCTGCATCCTTTAACCCATACAGCAGTAGAAATCAAGAGTTTAAGCAGTATAATCCTAGGACATGCCAGCTTCATAAAACCTCAAGTGCTGGCCCTAAGCGAGGCAGAGAGTGTGACAAAGACAGCAGTGCAAGCCCTCACATCCACCACGCCCACCACACAGGACAGCTTCACTGACAATAAACCTCTGGGCAGCCTCTGGATGAGACCTGAGTAACCAGGGATACATCCCAACCCTCATTTGGAGCCTTAAGTTGAAGTTCAGTGTTTCCCAACAGTTATAGGACACAGATGGGACAGGAATCAATACCATGGAGCCAAAGAGTGCGAATGGCAGCGAGGACCCTGATTTAGAAGCCAGTGTTTTTACTGTATTCAATACAAAAATCCATGTGCCAAATGTGAGGCTGGAAAAAGTGCTACAAGCATCAAATAAAAACCAGACCAAAGATGGATATTCCTGATCTGCTAATTCAAGCTAGAAATTATGAAGTCAAACTCAATGAGCGAGAAATCCCTTCACATGCTTGTAAAATACAGGTGTGCACTGAAATAACAGAATTAATTATTGACTCCAGGGAGGTAGGGAAACAACGGGAGGAACCAAGCCATCTGCCTTCAGGGCAAAAAAGAGGTACAAGAATGAAAACACATGATGCCCCAGATCCTCGGTTGCCAACTTTCAATTCCACCTGCACACATAGACCCTGGCCGTGTCAGCAGCAGATTCTCAGCCCTAATGAACATCCACGGTCCCAGAGACCACAGAGCAGTGCTTCAGGTGCATGCTGTCCTCAGGCAAGAAAGGCTGCCACTTCCAAACATCTGTGGGGATTCTGCTACAAAGCAGACAAGTATGGAAGATTATTTGTAGACTGTTAGTGCTCAGAAAAGGCCTTCAACTCTTGATTTTTAAGCAACCTGCTTGAAGTTGCACAGATGAGATCCACCCAAAATTCCATGCCTCAGTTCACATACCTCTAAAAGTAGTTATTGCCAGAATGCAAATATGAAATGTCTGATCTGGAAGGGACATTAAATATTACTGAAGGAAGAGGATATACACCAGACCAGCCTGGCCAGTTCCTAAGTCTCAGTGTTATCTCCTGGGGTAACGGCTTAGCAAACATTGCTTGGTGCCCTTCTGCAGTGGAGATTCAGCTTTCAGTTGTGCAGGTGATAGGCAGCCTTGTCCAGACTCTACTGACACTGTGGTAAAACAGGGACTGGCCAAGCAGAGCAGAACTGCCCAAGCACACACACTGTGAGCCACTCCCGAGAAGCAATGGGTGCAACCACACTGGAGCTGTAGTGTGGACTGAGGGATGAAATGGAATTCATAATCAATCTCTGCTCACTGTGTTTGGTCTCATTGTGGAGCAGCCTTAAGGAGTACAAAACCTGAACTTTTTTAGATTAGACTAAACAAATATAGGTAGTCCAAGAGTCTAACTCACTCCAGTCTCTGTATTCAGTCTATCAGTGCAGACAAGAGCTCATTAGAAGTGAAAACATCCAAGACACCTGAGGTGTGAATGCTGGGTGCTAGGCACCACCCATTTCATTCTGTGCATCTGCTCCTACCACTCTGCATTGCATGTTAAAATAAAGGAAACCAACAACTGCAGAGATTTACAGCGCTGCAGGGCCTGCCCTGCAACAGTCTAGAGAAAAAGAGCAACATGGGATTTGCCTTTTCAAGAACAGCTCCTAAGTGCAGCACCAATTTATATTTTACCTTCTGCAAAACAAGATTTGTCACAAATGATTCTGCAAGAATGCAGGGAAGAAGCACTGAAAATCAGTGTACAAACAAGAGCAGAGCTGTTCCTTTGCAATGTTATTAGAGGCTAAGGCCCTCAGTTGAAAAGGCAAATCCAGGGAGAAATTCCTCTACCCTGCTACCGTAAAAAGTAATAAACACATGGCCCAGTGCCAACCTGCAGTCCTGTCCTGGGCACTGCTCCCTGTCTCTGCAGGAGAAGTCCTGCCTGAGGCACAGCAGCATAAGGACTGGTTACACCTTGAATCGCTACCATACCTGCCACCTTGGAGTTGTACGCAACTCCCACGCCGCAGATGTTGTTGTTGGCAGCAGCAGACACCTCTCCCGCACACCGTGTCCCGTGGCTGCAAAAGGGAAGACAGAGACACCACGTAAACCCCAGCTAATGCAGGTGCTGAACTGAGCTGGATCACCACCATCTTGTGTCTGCCTCATAGTCAGCTCCCCCTGCTTCCCAGGAAAACCGTTCCACGGCAAACTGTGAGGGCTCCACAGGGATACCTGGATGAGCTCACTCCTTCCTCAAGCAGGAGCTAATCAAGTTTCCCTCTGCCGTATGAGCGATGCTTGCTCTGAGGTTAACATGCATACTTAGGCTTCATTTAGTTGTGAAGTTATTCAGACCTTTTCTTTTTAACTCTGTCAAACAAGTTCTGCCTTGTTACTGTTAGCAGAAACAGGCCCTTGGCAGACCAGAGTAAAAACAAGATCAATATTAATTCCTTTATTTTTGTGACCTGACAGTGGGACACCCGTTATTTTGAACCTCACAGAACAAAGTCTGATTGCCCTTTTGCTGTTCAAACATGTATCAGGAGCATAACCCTGCCCACAAAATAAATGCTATGGAAAGAGGTGGGTGCAATGTCACACTGGTGTGGCAGAAAGGAGCCGGGAGGGTCACTGCACCCCTCGGCAGCAGAGCCGTGGCCCGGCTGCCCAGGCCCAAAGCTGGCCAGACCCAAGGCACATGTATCCCCCTCTTCCAGTGCCTAATTCCCAGCAGAGCTGACAAGGTGCTCCAGCTGTCAACTCACAGAGCTACTGCTTTATGGTCAAGTGGAAAATGTCTCTGCTCGGACACAGAGGTCCAGGTTTGGGCTGACACATGGCGTTCCAAGAACACTTGGTGTCTCTGAAGTGCTTTACAGCTCTTGTCAGGGCCCCTTTAACTGGCAGTGGCTCTGAGGCAGTCCTGCAGCAAGGCAGATTGCATTCTCCTTTCTCCTAATTCATCACAGAAATTAAACCACAGAGAAGATAAATATGGACAATATAATCTAGTTTAAAAAAAATAGCACAGCAGCAGAAAAAAATAGTGAAATCTGTGCTGCTGTCAGGTTTTTTTTGTTTAAGACGCTGAATCAATACGAATCCATCCTCCTGCTCACATCAATCCACTCTGTACATTAAAGCCCACACTGCTCCAATAGCATGCTAAGGATTCGTGTGATTAGCAGTGCTGTATTCTCAAGGCTGTACAGAGTGCCAGATGAACCCTCCTGGGGGGCAGCGGAATTGTTTTGTTTTAATCACCTTTTTTTATTCTCTCTGTCTCTCTCTGTCACTGGCACAGGTGAGTAACATTAACAAAGGGGTGAGAAGCAACACATTCTTTTTGCTGCTGTACTTGGAAGAATATATTTTTAAAAGCAGCTACACAAAAGAAAATGACTGTCCTTGAATGTACACAGTGACTTGATCGCGAAAGGGTGAAGATTTCATGCAAGTTCCTTTTACCAAGGGGGCAGAGAGGAGAGCGATACAGCTTTCTTATTCAGCTGCTGGAGAAATTTCTTTCAACAATCAAGCAGGTTTTCCCTCATGCCCTTGTTCAAGGAACTGTGGAAAAAAAAAAAGTACTGTTGCTAGGCATTCATTATCTAGTCACCTGTGGGCTAGCTACAAGCCACAGAGCAGAATAAATGGCTTTGTTAAAAAATTGCCTTGACTGATGCTGGGGTGCAAAAAAAATGGTGACACTGCCAGCTCTTTCTCTCACAGAGGGAAAACCTGTATTAGGACCTTCCTGGTGAAAAGATTTTATCAGAAGGTCTTCAGCCCCCATCTCACCTCCCCAGCGCACTGGCCCACATGATGGAGACTACAAGCAAACCTGTTCCAGCAGCTCAGGGTTTAGATACTGTGCTGCTCACTGGAGAAAAATCACATGTGAGTTACTGCAAATGCATTTGGTTGCATTATTAATGGCAAACAGCAGACTTTTCCAGTTTAGCCCTATTTGCTGTTCATGTACCATTGATAAACCCATTGTGGTTTCTATGAAGTGATCCGTGTCATGGGCACAAATCACAGCTTTTCTCTTCACTATTATTTCAATGTTTAAAACAAAGGAATAGAAAACAATTAAGAATATTTTCCCCTATGTCAAAAAGTTACTTCAAAGGTAAACCACATACTAGCATGCAGAGCAAATTTTACATACACATGACATAAATGCAAACATTTTACATGAACATTCATTAAAACCTAAGGTGGGAGAGGCTGATTCAATGGAAAGTCAGTTTTGCTTTCAGCTGGTTTAAATAACATCTCTGTACTAGTTATGAAAATATCACTCTGCTTTGTCTTTGAAAATGATTTCTTTTTCTAAATCCTACTGCCAATGGTATTGTGCCTGCCCTTCTATCAACACATTTTAGAAGAGTCAAGAGCTGGCACAAATTTTTACTGAGGTTCTTTTTCATCTGCTTTGAAATGCTTCTGCAGACAGCAAAGGAGAGGATTCATCCAGCCTAACTTCAGCTGTCTGCAGGGGAGGGCTATGCAGAGCTGCAGCCTCAATAACTGGGACGATCTGCCTACCCTGACCACTTCAGTTGCTCACACTGAGCAGCAGTTAAATACACAAAGATCAGAGGGCACTTTTGTGGGGCAAATGCCATCTCCTTTTTACTCACACAACACTGTCAGCTTCTGAGCATTTGAGTGTTTGCACAAGGGTAAGCGCTCCCCTGCTCTGGGGAAGGTGCCTCTCTGCCTGCATCCAAACATGCCAAGAACCAGCAGTCGTGTGGTGGCTCTTCCTTGACCCGTGTCCTGACACTGCAGTGGAAAATGCTGCTAAATCTGTTTAAACCAATTCTCAATTATTATGTTGTTTCCATCGATTGAAAAATGAGGAGGGGAGCAGGTGTTTCTACCCTGTTAACAAGCGCGGTCTGGAAGCCAAGGGGAGTTCTTGCCTTGATTCAACGATATTTTGTTCGCATCCATAATAAGGAAAGGACATTTCTACCTCTGAAGAATATGGTTTTCCAAAATAATGATTTTTGCCCAGCTAACTCTTACCTGGGTGAGAATACACAGGATACAAAGGCTACAGGAGTGGAAACAATTATTGGTTATTTATATCATGGAAGAAATTCGTAATCTCGGTGCTCCGAGTTGGGGAGCCCAAAGTCGTGCCTTCTGCATGCTCACAACAAGAAACCAGACTGCTGTGCAGAAAGGCCAAGCTACCTCCAACTCCTGTGGGTACATCCACACCACACAACACATGCCAAGGGACTGAACATGGTTCAGGAGGAGTAGGTAGGTGTTAAAAAAAAACTCAGGCAGTTCCCAAAGTGGTGCCTAAAAACCACTGAGTGCCGTGGAGCTGCTTTTGCTTCTGGAAGCAGGGCTTGGTTCAGGTTCCTTCACTGCGCCTCAGGCTCAAACACAGCCCTGCCCCATGTTGCACCCAGTGTCCCCTATCCTGGCTTGGTCCCCAGGCTGTGGGTCTGAACACAGGCTGCAGACAGTCAGCACGGTAAGCACGGGAATCAGTCTCTTGATTATGCAGCAATCTAAGTGCCTCTCCCTGTAACAGCAGCCAAACTGCCTGACTGCAATCCCCTGCCCCACTGCATTGCCCCTTCCAAAACCCACCCTGCTCGGTTTCACAGGCCAGTGGCTGTTAGATGGTAAGGCCAAAGAGCTTCCAGCAACCTCAAAAGCACTAAGTGGAAGGGGAATCTGTGCTTAACAAGCAGAGCAGCTGCGATTAATGAAATACTCCATGCAAAAACCGCTCCTATTTTTTTCTTAAAGTCTAATGACACTTTGCACATGCAGCTGGCAGCTCACAAAAGCCCCTTGGTTCATCTCTTTAAAAAACAGTCCTCTGCTTCTTGTTCCACAATCACTTGAATTGCTCACATAGAAATGTATTCTTGACAGAAAAAGGGATATTACGCTATCCTATTTTGAGTCTGATCCTCCTGCATGCACAAAATTCAACGGGAGATACATCACTGACTGCAAACTGAGCAAAATGGAGCTTTTCTTGCAGGTTTCTCTGAATGTTTTTTCTGTGTAACTACTCCCTATCCAGACACACCTGTGCAGCTGCACATATGGACAGACAGACTGTCCTCCGCAGGCAGTCGTAGCCTACCAGTAACTAATTCAGAAGTTATGACAATAGGTTATATATAAGCACATCAGCTTGATTAACAGTATAGCAAAGAAATAAGCAAAGGAAAAACATAGTCACAACTACTCCTGAACAGCTGGCCATGGTGTGTTGGTCTGCATCCTAGCCTGGAGAAAAGATGAAATCTTGCATCTTAAAGCCTTCTTGAATTGTGCAAGCAGGAAAGGGATGCTTTACTGAATGTGTTGCTCCCATAATTTACCTTGCAAGGCAGAAAATTCCCTGTCTTACCAAATAAACCTCAAAGTTCATGACAAAAAATGCTATACTTTCTAGTTTGTTTGTTTGTCCTTTCCTGGAAAGAATAATGAAGGAAATCAGCAAAGCAATTTCTGTGTTGCTTTTCTCCTCCTGACTTGAGCTCTCCATCCCCTCAAGAAAAGAAATAGTGTTGCAGTTCTCTGAAAACTAGCACCATGTTTTCATCAGTAATTACAGATCAGGTCACACATGACCATGCTGTTCACCCTTGATTCTTCACTTGGGTGCCTGAAGTCAGCCAGAGGCACCTGGAGCCAGAGATCATAAGCCTTGCCACATCCAGGACGCTCAAAGCCTGTTTTAAGAGACTTTAGGAGGCAACTGCCTCCAGGGCCACCTTGCAGAACACAGGAGGACTGCAAACTGTGCCCCACTATAAAATACTTGATAGCAGTACAATCAGTGTTAATGGGGCTTGGCAGAACACACTTAGTTTTATGGAGTTCCACGCTGAAAATGACACAAGCTACCATCACCCACTAAAGTTAAATTTAATTTTCCTCCGTGCTGCTCCAGTGCTAAGCGCTACCCTTCTCCTACAAAGATCCTCTTCATAAATAAAGCCAGAAAGGCAGCAGACCTTCACAAATTAGAGCCCTCGTCTTTCTTCAACTTTCCATTCACTAATTGGATTCATACTAGTTTAAAAGTGCCAGATGTCCTTTCCTGAAATGAAGGAGAAATCTCATTGGCATCTTGCTTTGGCTGAAAAATGGCAGGACTACAAAGGAGGACATCACAGCTCCTAAGTCTGTTTGATCCATTCCAGCAAGCCTGTGTCTGAGGTGGAAGCACAGCTGTTCCAAATCTTTGTTGTGCCATTCTGACAGAACTAAAATTTATTTCTTTACAAATAAAAACAGATAAAGCCACACAAAACTCAGAGGCCATCAATACAGCCACCCATACTAAGTTAAGAGATGAAATCCACACCAAATAGGCCTGAAATATTTTTTGATAAGCAGTAAGACTGAGCCCTGAAACCTTTAAAAGTTTTCAAATCCTCAGTGCTGCTGCTATGTAAACTTTGGCAACATCAATTATATATACATCTAGAAGACATTTAAAAATTCAATGGAAAATATCCTGAAACAATTTTTGCAAATCCAAGCCAAAACCTGCCTGAGACCCTGGGGAGTATGCTGCAGAGCCAGAGATGCTGGATGCTGAGATCACCAAGCAGTAAACACACCTTCTGGGTGTGCCTGGGCCTCTGCACCCCTGACTACCTCAGCGCCTTGCTAGGAGCAGTTAGCCTGTCAGAAAAGGCTTTTTCATGGGATGGATGCAGAATCCAGGGTACATAGTTTTTAAAAAACCCATCAATGCATGTTTCTCTTCCATTCTCAAAAAATCTGAAGCCTTTTATTTTAGGCCATTCTTATTTATATCCTACCTTGAGGATCAGACCTTCCTTCACCTGCTGGGAACTGGCTAAGTTCAGAGCATACTGAAAGAGGAGTGGGACTTGGGCAATCGTGATGTGTTCGAAATACCACAAGCACAGCTGCACTGTTGATCCCAGGTTCACAAACACAGCAGAACCAAGTTCCCAGTCAGTGTACATGGGCTTTAATTCCTTCAGCAGCTAGAAGTATCTCAGAATCGGCCCTGAAATGCTATCCATGCACACTGTCCTTAAATCAACTTAAAAAGACAGATGATTCAGAGCTTATGTAAGATTTAATTGTTTTTAAACTGGTCATTCTACACCCTGCTGTTTTTCTGCCTTTCTAGTCTACAAACAGATGAAAGGACCTTTTTCCTCCCAAAGCTTTTTCCTGTGTCCAGCTTGCTCCCTTTAAAATTAGATAGCAGTGATACTGCCTCAGACAGAGTAGATGGGGAACCAGTCATGATTATGTCAAGCCCATACCCATTTGGGTTACTGCAATGTCCTAGGACAGCTGACAGAACTGTACATGGCTATCAGCCATTCAGACACTTTGCACATATACTCTTCTGAAGCACCAACTGCATTTCTAAACCATGAAATGGTTGTTCAGTGCTATTTAGACATTACCTAAAACGATGAGGTCATAAGTAACCTCTAATTTTCAAGCAGTAGTGAGACTGCAGCTTCTCTTCTGGCAACCACTGAATTTAGCAGAAAACAGGTGTTCCACAAATACCAGCAAATACTTATTCCTTATGCAAACCAAAGCAAAGAGCAGGCTGACCAAAACCATTTACCTGTTGAACCAGTCATCTGTGTAGCGGGGGTAGGGGTAGGGATCATTACTGCTGAAGTCATAGCTGGCTTTGGCGTTCTGCAAAACACAAGGAGTTCAGTAAGTCAGCAGAAAAAAAGACACACAGGGCAAAGCGGAACACAAACTGAAGGGGGAAGTGAGAATCATTAGCAAACTTTGTCCTCTCTGTCCTGTGAGATGCATCTGGATGCAAACTGGCCTCTGTTGTGCTGTGCCATTTCCCACACCTGGAGAAAGATGCTTTCTGGAGTGCAAAGCCTCCTGCAGACCATTAGTATCTCCAAACAGCGTGGCTAGTGGTGAAGTGGTATGAAAGCTCAGGTTACTGCTGAGGGACTGTTCACCAACACTTACAGGAGTAGTCAGGTGTTACACTACTTGCTGTGGCAGATCAAAGGCTAAATTCTGTTTTCCAAACAGTGGTGGACATGACCAGACACTTCAGTCTTCCATTACAGAATTATTTTTGAAAAACTCATTTGTGGTACTACAACAATCAGTCAAATTTCTAAAAGCATTTCAATGCCTAAGAATGCAAATTTCTCAAAATTCAAATGTGCATTTTGCACTGCATCACTGGTCAGCACATACGCCTGAAAATCCCCTCACATATTTTCTTGGTCCTTTAGTTGTCTGAACAGCTTCACAAATGCAGCTTTCAGGCACTTCTGAAAATGTCATCCCATGTCTCTGCTTTTCATATAAATCTAAATCATTCCTGATTTTGCCCTATCAGCAGTTAAGGACACTCAGCAACTTTTTGATGCAATATCTGAGAAGCAAATGGAAAGCTTCAGAAAGTCAAGTGCCATATTTTTTCTTCTCTCTTAATGAAAAAATAAATAAAGGGTGACTGAAAATTAAGCTTTTAAAAATATTGAGAAGCTTCCTCTCAAGTGTATGTTCACAGACTTTATATTTTAATGAACACCATACTCAAGGAACAGAATTATGTTAATTCTTAATTAATGTGTACTTGTATTCTTTTTTCAGATTTGGCTGAGCATGCTATTGAAGATAATTTGAGACTCGTGTATGAATAGCTTTGCTCCTAAAAACATTCCCCATCAGAAGATTCTCAGTTCCTGGGGTACAGGAATAGACAGGCCATTGGTAGCACCAAAGTCTTTGGGTTTTGGATTCAAAATCCCTAATTCTCTGAAACTCTTGTGACAGAACGAAACAGGGACAACGCTGTCTTTGATCCTTGGAGGGTAAGACTCAGTATCTTTCAAGTTAGTGTAATTTTTTGGGGTGATCATTTCAGAAAGCCTGGTTGTTTATATCCAGCACAGACAACAAATACTTAGCAGTATTTGAATGGAGCAGAGATTTGCAGAATGCCTGGCATGTGGCTTGATGCTGTTCTCTAGCTCAGACACAGCTGAATCCCTCTGTGAGTATCCTTATCCATCTCTCCGTATCCCTAAACCAAGACCCTGACTTTCAGCCTGAAGATGCCTTCCAGTAACATCAGCTATAGCCACAAATTCTCAGTGCTATTAAGTCTCTGTGCCCAGGTGTATGTTTAATTTACCTCTTTTAATCACCACAACTGCTTATATAGCACTTTGAATGGCATAGATTTGTATGAGCTAAGTGTAAACAGAATATATTCTGACTTTTCAGCCAGGGGGGGATTTAACAGTGGTCTATTAATCATGAATAGCACACAGAAGATGGACAGGGAGTTATTATTTACTACTTCTCATAATACAAGAACTAGTGGGAATCCATAGAAATTACCAGAGAGAAGATTTAGAAACAGCAGAAAACAAGTAGTAGTACTTTTTCACAGAACATGTAATGAGTTACAAAATTAATTGCTTCCCACCAACACAGAGGTTAAAAGCCTGAATGAGATCAAAAAGTGATTAGATAAAGTAATGCAAGATAAATCTGGAAGGGGTATTAGATGCTGTGCTTCCATCTTCCCCAACAGTCCAGAAAACAGTGAATGCTAGAAGCTGGGAGAATTAAAGAAACTTTATTACACTGCTGCTTGGACTAGACGTGGCCTGTAAACTATGCAGACTGTAAACAAGTAAGCTTAGCTCCAGTGATTTCAGATGATCTTTCAGGCAGGTATGGTCTAACTCAGTGCTAAATGTCCTTAGTCCAAACTATTGCCAGCTTCTTACTCAGTCAGAACTTCTGTTTTCACTCTAAAAATATTGTACAGATGAGAATTTACACTCAGTCATGGGTTAGCTGTGGTTTCTTTCCCCCATCTGGAAGAAATACAGTCCTACTTACAAAGACCCTGAGCTCAAAATGGGTCTGGTGAGGCTGGTTTTTCAGATCACCACCAGGCATGCCAAACACCTCACAGTAGCTATCAACTGCTCCTGACTCCAGAATTCCCTTGTGCAAAGATTTATGGATGGAAAAGCCCTTCTAGCTGTGCAGAGGTACTGCTCGTGTCCAGAGCAGTGCCAGGCAAAGGGATTCCCACATGAATGATTCAGCCACTCTACAGGAGACTGCAGCTTTGCTCTATGTCCCATGTAACCAAGTGTCAGCTTACGGAAAGGTTGCTTTAGGCACGGTAGAAACCTAGCTGTGCAGTCCTCTTCCACGTCCTGTTGCTCTTATTTGCTTGATTTTGGATCACTGCACTCAGAGGAAAAAGATATCTAATGCAGCAAGAACCATCTACAAAGTGCAAAATGCAGAAGAATTCTTGGAAAGAAAACAACTGCTGACTGCACGCTTTATCTTCATTAGGGTCTTTGAGAACAGACAGCGAGTTTCAGCTTCATGAAGGAACATCCCGCCCACACTATGGAAGCAGCAGAACGAATAATGAAACAGCAGTGACAAGTACAAAGGGACTGCTTCAAATTCCTAATTTAAAGATCAAATCCCCAAATATCTAAGCCTCAATCTTTTTAATTTTTTTTTTTTTTTAAACCATGAACCAGTGACAAATTAAATCAATTTCAACACCGGACCAGAAAGGGAACTGCTGTGGTGGACTGTCAAAATGTTTCATCTTGTGTTTTGGGAAGGGAATATTAAAATCTGTGGTCTGCCAGTCTCCTCCTCCAGCTGGACTTCCCAGCAGGCAGCAAGGGGGGATTTACTGCTAATGCAGAGATGCAATCAGGGTAGGAACCTGGGAGATGGCAACCAAAACTAGTGCAGTTTGGGATCTACAGCAGCACACTGAAATGAAAACATTTTGCTTTTCAATTCAGCTGATTCTGTTTCCAGTTTAATGCCAAATTAGTCTACCAGCAGTTATTTGTCTTAGCCTTAAAGTGTTGAAAATTTGGTTCTCAATAACCAAGGTGGTTGCCTAGTGTTTTCCTACTATCAGTGGAGACCATCAACTCCACGGAGCAACTCAAGCCACCAATCTTGGACACTGATCAGAGACTGGGGTGTAGACTTAGTCATTAGGCAAACAGTGTCAGAATGAGATGAATTTTATCCCTTGTATTCAATGAAAACCAGTTCCTTGTTGCAAAGCATTTAAACCTGATGTTTATCAGCAGTCACCATCTATACATAATTACTTATAAATAATGTCTATTATGCAATAAAAATGGCTGTTTTGCTATCACAGAGAGGCTCTTGCTTGTATTTTAAGGTCTATCTCTATTTTTGCTTTCTACCATCCTGCACCTCTACCCCAATAAGATGCTAATGGAAAAGTACTGGATCAGATGATGAGATTCTTTCAATCATTTATTAAGTAATAGTTTGCATATCATGATATGAATATTTTACTTTTGCCTGGGTATAAAATTCTGCTTTCCTTAAAAAATAAGCTTAGACTGGCATTTTCCAAGGAATTGCCCTGTACTTTTAAAAATACATGCAGTAAAGTCTTCTTTGTAAAACACTCATTCTGTAAAATATGACAATAACAATAAATCAGTTGTCCCATGTGTTGCTCAGATCTGTAATGAAATTATGTAGCTTGAATAATGCAGCAAGCCCATCAATTTTTATACAGCTTTACAAGCCTCTAAAGAGTAATTCACATAGACTTCTCTTTTCCTCTGTAACTCAAGAAACGTGCCTATGCTCACGTGCTAGTCCAGGAGACAAATAACTGAAAACACGTGTCCCACTGGTCAGTCTGATTCTATTCATGATGTTAAACCAGTGGTGAATTTAGCCCAGAGATCTGTAGCTTTTAAAAGAAGAGAAACATTTTTAACGCAGGTGGCATCTGGTGTTATCCTCTTCAGGCAACTGCAAATCCTCAGAGATCTGAGGTAGAAAGATACCTTTTGCCTGTCTGATTCCGTTACTGATCCAGAGTGAGCAAACCCCTGGGCTCAAATCAGAACATACAATATCTCTAAGAAACTGTACTAAAGCAACAGCGAACGTCATGTGGTGGGAAAATGAAATTCAGTTTTGTACACACAAGCTTAAGAAAATGGAATATGCTCACCAGGAGGCAAAAAAGGAGGCAACATGATATTTTGCCTAGGAGGGGTGCTATAAGGCTTAAAGGTCATTAATGAAAACCAGTGGTGCTGTTGCTAAATCAGTAGTCACACAGTAAGCCCTCTCCTCTCTGCCATGGGAAGCAAGCTGCTCCGTTTTGGTTTGGTTTGTGGGGTTTATTTAAATAGAAATGAAAAAACCCTGCAACTTTGTAAATAGCTCTGCCTCTACATGAACTCATTTACACATCCTATTCAGCAAAGTCAGAGCTGCATTCAGTACCTTGTCAACACCAAGAATATATCCACAAAGTAATGGGCTATGTTCAAAAATATTAACCTTAAAGACAGAAGTCCCTGCTGATGGGTATCATCATCTCCCTCCAGAAACATGAGCCTTTTACCCAGTTCTTACAAGTATATCAGAAAAGTAAACATACTCCACCAGACAACACCAGCCAGATCCTGAATAATGAATAAGACAGCAGCACACTTTCCTACCATTCTCCTTTTTGAAACAGTCACAGAATAACGCATCAGAGCATCACTTGAAACGAGTGAAGCAGAGAACTGCACTGGGTCCTGAATAATACTTGAGGTGCCCAGAAGCCCTCCTGGTAGTCCAGTTTCAGGTATTCATTAAAGACCCTGCCTGGCCACAGAATGAGAAAGTACAGAGCACACTGCAGTGATTCCATTTTCTAGTTACCACTGCAAAAGCTCTTATTTCAATTTCCTTAACACTCATTAAGCATCTGGGATTAGGTCAAAAGAAAAACTAGTGGAATTATAGCCAAAAGAGGACAAACTGACTACAAACAATAGGTGACTATGTTTAATTCCTATCAGTAGAAATATTAGAGGTAAAAAAGTGGTAACAACTCTAATAATCCAGTTATTAGAATTTATAGGAAGACATGTTCGCTGTCTCACCTCTGATGCAGCTTCTTATTTTGCAAAGCTGAAACTTTTCCACTGCTTAGGTTTAAAAACAGGCAAACCAAAAAATGCAGCTGAAAAAGACACGAGGTCTCTTGTTAACATTTATATTTATCTTCATTAAGGTAGCATTATTTTTAAAATAGCAGTTATAAAGAAAAATTGTTTCACTGAGATCAGTTTACATTGTCTTCTTTTCCTAGATAAGACTGATTTCCTTTGTCAAGTAATTGATGACCTTCTCCACATATCACTTGGCCCTACAATGTCACGTAACCTCTTATTTTACTTTTTGCCCAATAATTTCTTTCCTATCTCCCCTGCAGACAACATCAGAAAACCAACACGAGCTTTGCTGCCGGCTGGTGCTCTTTGGCATGTAAGCATCTTCAAAAGGAAAGGCTGCAGCTGAACTATTTCACCCAGGCACAAGGCACCCGGGCAGTGCAGTACTGATGTATACCCCACAGGTAGATCTAAGCACAAAGCTTTTCAAGCTTCAAAGAAGAGATTCAATTATCCATTCCAATCTTAGGTACCGAGACTGTTGAATGTTTTCCCAGCATAGCAAACCAAATGAGAGTCCAAATTCATCCAGCTAAATGCCATCTAGCTCTCTGCGCCTGTGTGCTCACGCTTGGCTCAAAGCATACAGTCAAACAGGACCAAAAAAAAGAATCACAGAGATTCAGAGAAAATTTATATTGGGCAGATTTTTTTTAAGAAGTGGAGAATTTTTTTTCCCCCTAACAAAGTTTTATATAAAAAAATACCTTATTGCAATACCCTCCATTTGCTCCCCCCTGCATCTTCACCTGACGTAGGAAAAAGCGCAAGAAATTGAGGCAGGCATGAGACTTTATTAAAAAGGAAGCAGCCAAATGAACCTGTGCTCATAATAAAGAGGCTGCTTCACAATTCACCTCTTGGCATTCTTAGCCTGCTCCACAGTTTTCAGGTTAGTGTGGAGGAAACCTGAAACATCACCAGCTGTTAATTACTTAGAGACAGAGCTCTGAAGGCAAAAGCAAGTTAACCTACAAAAAAATGAAACCTATTTCTGCTCAGCCAAACATTCCTAAATTTTCTTCTTGCACAAGAATCTTTAAACCTGCAGCATACTGAAGGGGTACTGAATGTTCATACGATGGCACACTACTAAGACAATTAAATTAATAAAATAAAAATAAATTAAGCAACTAGTTACCATTAAATATTTTCAGGGCAAGCAGCAAATTAAAAGCTTGAAAGCTTCAGACTATGGAATGAACTCCTTCACTTCTTCAATTTGGGGAGGGGAAAGAGAAAAATGCTGGCATCTGAGTGGCTGGAGATATATGAGCCATTGAATTATTTTATCATAATAGCAAACACAGAGTGCAATGACTTTCACTGAAAACTACTGTGAACACGCATTTCATCTAACGTTATTGTTCCATTTGATTAAAAACTTGGCCCACATTCCCTTTCCAATACATGGATTTCCACCCCCCACCCCCTTCAGATACTTTGGTTATGTATTAGTTGTGACCAGATGAAGTTGAGAGAGCAATAGAGGTATAAAGCTGACAGCAGAGAAATGAGGTTCAGGTCCAGTATTCTTAGTTATATTCCTGTAAGAAATAACCGACAAGTTTGTCAGTACGTCAAATATGTCTTGGGTGCTCAGCTACATTAAAGGTTGTGTTTGCAGTGCTTTGATGGCAGCCAGCACTTACAGCCTCTTGGAGGGATGAGCTGGCAGAGAAGTGGAGCTAAGCCCTCTTGCTCTTATCAATGAGCCCAATCCCAAGTCTACCAAAACCTGCCACAGGCTGTCTCACCAAACACAGCAGGCAGCATCCAGATCACACTCAGCATAAAGGCCTTTTAAGTGACACGTGGTAGATAAGGGACATTTTTTTCCATCAGTGGAAGAAAATCTATAGCTCAGAGTTTGCACTACAAACTCGGGAGTCATTCAAATCCAGTTGTTTCACATGCCATGGTCTGGACGAAGAGCGGCTGCATACACTGGGAGAGCAAACACTCGCCTGCTGCTGCGTGCAGCGAGTGGGGCGACACCGACGTCGCTCTCCGTGACTGCGAAGGCGTCGCAGTCAGAGTCGTTAAAAACTGATCAGTTATCAGCAACGCCCACAGCAGAGTGCAGGAATACTGGACACAGTTACAACAGCCTTTGTAAAACAAATCTGGTAGGACACTAAGGGTGACCACTTAGATGGGAGACACCAATCATGCCGTTACCAAACAGGCAAACCACGGCTTTGCAGGAGAAGGAAATCCAAGTGGCTGAGGTGGTCCATGTGGTTATAGAGAGGGGAGGACAGGGAGAGCTATTCTGGTGATACAAAGGAACTGAGAATAGGAACAGATGACACAGAAAAGCAGTTGGATATTTTCCTCCTTCTGAAAGGTTTCATAGGTGACAAGAGAAGAAACTGCTAACAACAGCTCAACTAGTGTTTCACCTAAATTGAATGTATATGGAAGACAATGAATGGGCACTTAGAAGTGACATTGTAGGTGAATCAAAAGCAGATGAGTATTTCCGAGAAGAGACTCTGTAAACTATTAATTACATTTCTTTTGTCACAAAAAGCAAACACAAGCTGACATATATGCCTTAAAAGTTAGAAAGTCTTGAAGACCTACTCTGTTTTATTCCAGTTGCATGCTGACCTAATTAGCATAGTTTGAGAGCATCCCAGTGAGTAATAATAACATGACCAATATCTGTCAAGACATGCTAGGTTCTCAGGGATCTAAATGGACCAATTTATATGCTTCTGCATTAATTAAAAAGTTTGCATTTTTCATTCCACGTAGACTCAGCAAAACCAATGGACAGCTAAATCCAAAATTTCAGGGAGAGAAGGTGGAATCTTCAGAACAGACATTCCCATGTAAATTCACACAGGCTACATTTTGCAAGCATTTATGCTTTTAAGTAGTACATGATCAGTCCAGGTTCTTCTCTTAAAGATTAGTGTATTTGATCACAGCTAATGTTTTCACAGTAATTTACTGGATGCATGAATTTAAGAAGTGTCCTAGACATCATTAGCTGACTGAAAGAAAGATTCACAATTAGATTAGTTAGACGTGGTATCACTGTTGACTAATTCTGCAGCTAAGTGCCACTAAATTGATCCAGTTTCTTACAAGTAATTCTAAAAAACATGTGCTAGCATTGAAATTATTACGTCCCTGAACACAGCACAGCCTTTGTGCTCTTCTTTGTACATATTCAGAGAGATTCACCCCCTTTAATAAAATCCAGACCACAACCTGCCTGCAGAACACTTCCAACAATCCCAGTCTACATCAAAGCTTCTGAGTAAGAACAGCCCAGGGAACATGTGACTGAGGCATGCACTACTGCTTCCATTTAACTTTCACCAAACAACAGCTACACAGCACTGGAAGGGGCTGAAGTTCCATCAAATACAAGCTCCTGTTCTACAGCAAAATGTTTTATCCCAGGCAGTCATGCTTCCACAGCTCTTGGCATCTCATCTGCTCAGAGAACCTAGGAAGCCTATACCTTTTACTGTGATGATTGGTAAAAAGGAATAGAGAGTAAAATAAACATTACAGACCTGTTTTAGTTCTATGATCTGACAAATTTCTGATTGCTCTGAACTTAATGGGAAAACTACCAGTTACTTCCATGAGGCCAACACTTTACTAGACATTGTGCACTGCTCTTCTGTTCCCCTGTAAGAGATATTCATTGTGCTTACTGCTTCTGTTGTGAATGCAACACAAAAATAACATTATATTTAAATCAGAGCAATTTGAAATAGGGCAGGTGTTTAAAAATATCTTAACCACCTACACAGCTACTGAGAAGTAAAATATTAATATGGAGAACATAAACGCATACAATTAAAATCAAGCAATTAAAAGCAAACAACCACATCAAGATGAAGTGCCAGGACAGAAAAAATTGAATTAATTTTAAATGAACCAAATCAACTTACAGGCACAGTGAAGTGTTTAAAGTACCAGAGATCATCTGCATCTTTATCTACAGCACTTAGGCTATTATGGTTTCGCAGAAGAGAGTGGACTCCTTGTGCCTCCCTGCTCTCTCCTATTCTGTAACTGCCTTATCCAAAAGGCTTGGCCAAAACTCTCTTTTTAAAACCAGCTGAGCTGTTGTTAGAAGTTGCATGCCCACTTGTTAACAGGGGGTTTGAGACTCTCCATGCTAAAATCATCACCAGGCCTCAAAGTCTCTCCCTCACACCTATCAAATTTTGATGAAGCTTTGTGAGGGACCAGTGTTCCCCACGCGTGCCACCTAATTCAGACTTCCCTGGTGACACGCTGGTAGCCAAAATGTAACTACAGCATGAATTTTAATTACGTTCCATTTAAATGCTGATGAATATTCAGGAATTACAACACTGGTTAATGTCTTAAACAGTATGAGCAATTAAAATAACTATTCTTTGAAAAACAGAAAATTAAAAAAAGCTTCTACATGGAAAAATATTCAAAAATTGTTTTCCCTTTTTCAACCCAAAAGGAGGTATTTTCAGTTTGGGAAACAGAAGCTCTTTATTTCATTTTGTTGAACATGGTTTTAAAATTACACGGCGTGCATTGCCTCCAGGGGACCATGTCTCTGACCCTGTTCTCCCAAGGGGCCCATGCACCAGAGTAGGATGTTGTTGCTGTTGTCTTAATTCAGCACATTCTAGAACTGAAATACTTAAAATGAGGTTGAACCAATACAAAATTTAAAATATTTTGGTTTTATTTTCCCATAGACCCTCTGATTTTATAGAATACTCTACTATCAAAAATACTGTTCTAATGGAAGATTTCTGGCCAGTTCCAAAAGCTGACTGGTCTGCAGAAAGGGAGGTGTCCCCGTTTTGCTAGGATAAACTATCACAGGAAGTAATAAAAACCCAAAACCAAACCAAAGCAATGCCAGGTCCCTCCATGGCAAACAGTGAGGACTAACATCTTTCCTCTACTTTTCTCGCTCAAATAAAAAAAAAGAAAATATTTTTTAAAAAACTTACTTGGAGAAACCCTGGAGAGAGGCACAAACCAATTTCAGAAGCACCAGCCAGAGCTGATGCAGAAATGTCCTTATCTGCTCTCCTCCACCTCTGTGCATTTCTCATTTCAACAATCTTAATTTACTTTCCACGGATGATGCCTTAAGTGAAAATTAATACCACTGCTTAATGATTAAAGTGATTAGCCACCTTGCACTTTCTCAGTGTGCAGCTGATTAATTAAGTACATTGATTATAGAGAAAAATAAATGCTGCAGACAACGTGTGGTCTTTAGCTTGCAAAGCAAGTGTCTGGCAGCACCTCACACTGCCCGCACACCGGGCATGCATTTCACTTAACGAGTATTCCTTTCAGGTGGTTCTAATTACAGAATAAATCTGGGAACTTTTTTTGCAGCATTCATTGCTCTGAAAATAATCTTGGGCAAATGCAACTACAATACGCTAGTATCTTTCTGATTCCAAAGGAACTGTACTTTTAGGATGTTTTATAGCCAGTATAAACCAGTGCATCCTCCTGAAGAGGCCAACATCAGCAGAGCAATGCCAACTTCACCTGTACAGACGGTGTGAAACACCAAGCCCCAGAACTTGCCAAGCATTCAGGGCCCACATCTCTCATCACGGGCTTTAGCAAAGCAGTTAGCGTAACATCTTTCAGTGTGAGAAATCCAGTTTTCAGCTGCAAACACAGCTCTGTATGTGACACAAAATCATTTATTCTTAAGGCAGTCACACCTCCTTCCCAAGTTGCAGCCTCCTTTGCAGAAAAAGCCATTGCTATGTCCTATGGCCATATGAAATAATCCAGAGGAGAAATAGTGTTAAAATTCTTTTTGCTGTTCCATCTTTTTAATTGAGTTGAAAGCTAGAAGGTTTTGATAACATCTACGATTACAAAATATGTTTATCTTTCATGAAGTAAGAAGACACTGACATCTCCTTTACACAGCACCGTGGATTTGTCTCCCACTAGCAGTGCTCACATTAAGGAGCTGTAAGGCAAAGAAGAAGAACTATACAATCATCTGACGTGGGCTGCAGCTCACGAGCTTCACGGTAACATGCACCTGCAAAACGAGTTCCCGTCGGGAGCATGGGAGGAGGAGAGGACCACTCGTTTGGGACCCCATTATGTTTTCCAAGATGTGAAACATGTTCTGTATGTGAGAAACCCAGGACACTCTTCCAACTACACAGAGAACCTTATTTGCCTGGTTGATCTTATCAGAGAAGGCATCATCTCTTTTTCAGCCTTTCATATGTTCAGAGAAAAAAACAGACTACTAGATTTTCAGTGTTAGTAGAAGGACACTTGTGAATTTATCCCAGTTTTCAGTTGATAATTTTAAACTGTTACACTAGTGTTTATTTTAGAAAACCTATTAGCAAAAAAACAACCCTAAAGCAACACCAAAAAAAACAAATGAAACCAACCAATCTAAAATCCAATTAGGATTGAAACATCTGAGACAGTTTATTCCGTCCCTTACTTTGTGATAATCTACCTATTACTTCAACAATGCAATTAAAAACACATACTAGGATCAAGGGCCAGCACATGGAGTTTGTCCATAAAATACCTTTGATGTATTGTCAGCAAAGCTTTACTGACATTAAGTGTCCAGTGCACGTGCTCAACAGCCCTTTGATGGACACATCAGTGGAACTGTCTCGGACTCTTCTGAAAACCATGCTGTAGGCATCGGACCTGATAAAGCTAATGGAGACCATGTGCTGAGGCCAGGCAAGTACGAACCTGACTCTGCTCTGGTTTGGCTTAACGCTCCCTGTGGATCCCCTGGGCTGATATTAACGACAGTGCAGAGACACTGAGAGCTTTTCAAGGTCTTCAGAGGGTTTCCAACAAGTCTCTGTCTTGGAAGGGCAATGTTTTTCTTGCCACCAGCTATAGGCGAACTCTGTTTGACTTGGGCAATTACATCAACTGGGATTTTGGTGGGGCAGATCAGCAGAGTCAAAGCAGCATGGTTCAATAGGTGTCAATAGAGCTTTGTCAACTTACAAACCTGCAATTAGACCCAGTGATTTTAGTGGAGATACCAATGATTTATACTGGTAAATCACTGAGATCAGGCTCACGGCCTTCAGAACAATCTGCCAGTCCTTTCAGGAACGTGCAGGGAGGCCAAGGCACGCTCAGAAATTCATGCTAATGAAGGAAACATAGACTTTCTAAAAGAAAGAAGATCCTTTATGCTGTTGCTAAGCCTTGCTGCACATATTGCAGTGTATAATTTATAGCCTGTACTATTTTATTTCTTTTGTGGCTGTAAAGAGTATTCAACAAGGTTTTTGTTCTTCTAGCAAACAATGGAAATTTCAGCTCATAACAGAAGTAGAGCATTTCCCTGCTTCACTGCTTATGTGGTAATTATTCCAAAAATATGCTTTTGTTTGCCTCCCAGCAAGGTGGGAGGAGCTATTATCATATTGGTAACAAGTTACCATAAGTTGAGAGAGACAGGGGGAGAGAGAAGGAGGGGGGGTGGAGAGACTGCTTTGTGTTTGGAGATGGAAGGTGTTTGGAGGCAAGACCACCTGCTGTTCACATCTGAATAAGAAATGGTAGATGACAGAAAACTTCAAATAGGGCAAATCGTGCCTGACCAATCTGGTGGCCTTTTATGATGGGGTTACAACACTGGTGGATAAGGCTAAAGCACCTGATGTCATCTACCTGGACTTGTGCAGGGCGTTTGATGCTGTCTCACATGACAGCCTTGTCTCTAAATTGGAAACATGTGGGTTTGATGGATGGATCACTCGGTGGATAAGGAATTGGCTGGCTGGTCGCACTCAAAGAGTTGTGGTCAACAGCTCAGTGTCCGAGTGGAAACCAGTGATGAGTGGTGTCCCTCAAGGGTCGGTATGGGGACCGGTGCTCTTCAGTATCTTTGGCAGCGACATGGACGGCAGGATTGAGTGCACCCTCAGCAAGTTTGCCAACAACACCAAGCTGTATGGTTCAGTTGACATGCTGGTAGGAGGGGACACCATCCAGAGAGACCTTGACAGGCTTGAGAGGTGGGCCTGTGCAAACCTGTTCAACAAGGCCAAGGGCAAGGTCCTGCACCTGGGTCGGGGCAACCCCAAGCACAAGTACAGGCTGGGCAATGAGTGGCTTGAGGCCAGCTCTGAGGAGAAGGACTTGGGGTCCTGGTGGACGAGAAGCTCAACATGAGCCAGCAACGTGCGCTCACAGCCCAGAGACCAATAACCGTGTCCTGGGCTGCACCCAGAGCAGCGTGGGCAGCAGGGACAGGGAGGGGATTCTGCCCCTCTGCTCTTGTCAGGCCCCACCTGGAGTACTGTGCCCAGTTCTGGAGCTCCCAACACAAGACAGACATGGACCTGTTAGAACAAGTCCAGAGGAGGCCATGAGGATGATCCAAGGGCTGGAGCAGCTCTATTATGAGGACAGGCTGAGAGAGTTGGGGCTGTTCAGCCTGGAGAAGAGACGGCTCCAGGGAGACCTTCTAGTGGCCTCCCAGTACCTAAAGGGGCTTCAGGAAGGCTGGGGGGGGGACTTTTTATAAGGGCACATAGTGACAGAACAAGGGGTGATGGCTTGAAACTGAAAGAGGGGAGGTTTAGATGAGATGTGAGGAAGAAATTCTTTGGTGTGAGGGTGGTGAGACCCTGGCCCAGGTTGGCCAGAGAAGCTGTGGCTGCTCCTCCCTGGAAGTGTTCTCAGCCAGGTTGGATGAGGCTTTGAGCAACATGATCTAGTGGAAGGTGTCCCTGCTGATGGCAGGAGGGTTGGAACTGGATGAGCTTTAAGGTCGCTTCCAACCCAGACCAGTCTGGGATTCTATGACCTCAGGGTAACTCCAGAAATTCTTCCCTCATTCCTTACATTTGCCCGTTTTTTGCTCAGCAAATCCTTTTCTGCATACAGCTTGAGTGACAGTTGGTAAGGACCTTGGAAGACAGAACATAAGGCTGTCCCATAAAGACACGTGTTACAAAGAGGAAAAGATAGGAAGTTGGGGGAAGGACAGCAAAGAAGTGCTGCTAGGATGACTGCATGCTTGTTTGTGCATGTTCCATCTGTGTAATTCCCCAGATTTCAAAATCTTTTTTTCTTATCTGAATATGTTACATTACTGCCTATTACAAAGAATTGCTGCACAATTGATTTTACAGGTATCAGTACTTTGTAAAAAACGTTACCTGTTCACATAGCCACCTCTACTCTTCCTACAGGAAATGTTTGCCTTGTTCACTCTCCTGCCCCAGTTGATTTTTTTATTATTTTTTTTAACAAGCTTTCAGCTTCAGGCAGAGTTCAGACACTGAAACCGGCATTTTTTTTACTCCTGGCCTGAGTTGCTCGGTGGGATCCTGATTTTCCTCACTACTGCCAATCAGGGACAATCCCACTTAGAGATGATCAGCTCCCTGCTGCTGTTAACAGGATAATGCAGCTCCACTGACCTTCACCAGCAGACACTGGCCAAGTGTAAAAGTACCACACTACAAACTGATACGAGAGAGAGATCAGCTTGTGTTTCTGTTCGTGGCACAAATCTCCACTTGTTCCCTTAGGTTTTTCTTTAAAACAATGTACTGAAATTTGCAACGTTGACCCCTCACAGCTGCTGTTCTCCTCTTTTATCAGACATATCTAATATGCAGCCCTTGTTTCCTTTCTTGCTCAGATGCTGTACCTTGGAGAAATCAGTCCTGAAAATCGCCAGCTTTGTATGGACAGTCTGAGTGAAAGAAAACCATGGAGTGCATTAGGCTTCAGGTTTTTAATTATCAGCTCATAATGAGGGGTTCTCTTTGTGGGGAAGAAAATAATTTCCTGAGGGCTGAACCTCTGCAGGATTTCCAAGGCTTGGAAGAAAATATCGATTCTTTGACAATGAGTCTCTCTGCATTCATGGTGCAGAATGGAAAATTCCAGCTTTGCCATAACCCTCTGATCTCAGAAAAACAAGTAGCTATACTGCAGCAAGCTGGGAGGGGGTGCTGGGAGAGCAGTTCATCCAGACCCTGAGCAGATACACTCCTTTCCACATATATATGAAGTGCATTAAAAAGAGAAATGGATGATTAAAGCAGTAAAGCTTAGAAACTTCAAAGAAAAATATGAATAAAAGTGCACTCTGTATGATAGGTCATAGTTCAACAATTTTTTAGGAGAAAATACAAAGTTTTTCTTTTGAAAGCTCTTTCTCTTCCCTGACCCTCATTTTGTCTAAGTGCTAACCCCCATTAAACCATTCAAGCAAGAAAACCAGCAAGTCAAAAACATAAAAGCCAAATTAAACTGAGTAACCAATGCCAAGTTTTTAGACTAAAATGCTCAAGTGCCAAAAACACCACCTTTGAGAGACTTTCTAATTGCTCCCAATTTTCCAAACGAGATGTACAGACATTGCCAGGCTATGCAGGCACTTACACGCTTGAGAAACATAAGCTCTAGGCTTTTAATTTCCTAAAAATAAGCAATATAACTCAAGAGAAAGCTGCCCCAAAGTGCAAATGTGGTGAAACACCAAAGGTGTGGTAGCAGAACGGTACCAAGGTGACTGCAATTGCTATGCCAGCCCAAACTGAGTTAACAATTCATTCCTGAAGAGCCTCATTTCATTGCATTTTTACGTCTCTACTGATCTTTCCTCCAGCTGAATTTAAGTCCTTCTCTTCAGTTCATGCCCAAATTACTACCTACTGGGAAAAAAGGCCCCCGTGGCCCCTGAGACACAGCAGATGCTGTCCGAGCAGGATCTCCTAGGACTCAAGGAGAGGCAAAGTGCAGGTGGACTAAGCCCTGCAACCGCTGGACTCCACTTGGGTGAGGGAGGAGATGGCAGATTTTAGCAGCGGGAGCAGGAGCCGACCTTGCCCTTCAACCAGCCACCTCTCAGACACACAACTGCAGCCAGCTCCGCACGAGGAGGTGCCAGCACCTTTCACCGGTTACCAAGTTTACCTGTTTGCTGGTTACCCTGCATATAACGTGCTAATTTATCAGCACATTTCCTTGCCATGTCCTGTGGAACTAAAAGTGAACCTTAGGCAAAAAATATGAAGTATACAGACTCAGGTGTTTTTTTTTCTTTCCCAGTGCTATGACAGGCTAGAACCACAGATTTCATGTGATAGCTCGTATTTCTGTATTTCTGTATTAAAGGTATTTGGGTTGTATCTCCTTTAAGACTGGGATCTTTCAGATGGGGTTTCTGCTGCTCTTTCAACAATTGTCTTACCAACCACTCATTCAGTCTCCTCTCCCCTGTGTCTGGCTATTGATCTGCTCTGCACAAGCCAGGTCTAATTTTGCGTTGTGCACTGGCCCAACAATCTCTTGTCCCTCCACAGTCTGATCATTGCTCCACTTCTGGATCACTCTTTGCTTGGACAAAGTCATTCCTTCACAAATCTTTTCAGATTCTCATCTCAAGATCAGTCAGTCTCCTCACAAGTCTTTCATGACTGCCATTAAAGGTTTGTTGTCCCCACACCCAGACAGCTGCTCTTCTCCAACTTTCATAGCAGTATTTATTTTCTGAACTCTCGGATTTCCCTCCAGTTCCACTATTTTCTGATTTCTAGCATCATACCTGTGCACTGGCATTCTCTCTGTCATATTCCATTAATTTCCAGAATACTCACTATTGCCACTGTAAAAACAATACCTGTCTGCTAAGCCTGACAAATATTTATCAAACAGAAAATATTTTTAGAACTAAAAGAGAAAACACTGTATTACTGAGAAATCTACTTTTGGTTTCTGGGCATGATCCTAGGTTCACTGTTAACAATAGAACTGTTCCTAGCTGACATTCCATCAGATATGGTGAACAGACTTTTTGCTTGTTTATTTGAAACATGATTTTTAGAACCAGAATATTCCCACATACTTTGTCCACTCCTGCTGCTGAGAAGCGAGTGCATGCTTTGCCCAGATCATAGGCTAGAACATACACACAGAGCACAATTCCTGCAAAGAAAAAGGCTGCCTTTTACAAACAACTTTATTTATATCAATTTATGGGAACGTCCTACTGAGTTATTCCTCTTGGGAGATAATTTTGGAGTCAGGGCACAGGGTTTAATTAGCTGCTTTCAAGTTATTAAGCCACTTTGTACAGAGCAAAGCTGGCTGTCCTGCACTTTACCTATGCAGTCAGCTATTTCCCAAATTCCTTGTCCAAAGTAAACAACTATATCCATTGATTCTCTACCTGCTTTGCTACTTCCAACAACAAATATTTTCATCCTGTGTGTTATTTTTTCCCAAATTGGAAGTATATAAAAATAATTGTCTTGCTTCTTTCTCATTTTGGAGCTTTTTTATCTGAATGGCTCACGTTTTTACCAAAATTTCCAGTTGTCTTTATTCTTCTTTTCATTTAATTGCAATTGCACACTAAACCACACTGCTCAGCTAAGAAGCCTTGGCTTTCCTAAGGCTTCTTTCTCTAAAGCAGAGACACTGCAGCCCCTCCCCAGCAAGGAGCCACAGCTTCTTGATGCCCGCTGCCCAACGGACTGCCGCAGGCACCGTGCGAGAACAGCGGACCGCAGCCCATGGGTGCTGGGAGCACCTGCAGACAGGAGTGCCAGTGTCAACAGGGGGTTGGGGAAACCCTGGAAGAATTAAGAAAGATAAAAGTTCTCTAGTCTGAAGGTCTGAAGCCTGAGGTAGATTTGAGGAATAATCAATTGGCACAGCATGTGCTGAGAATACACAATCTGCCCTGTACATGCTTTGAAGCACTGGATCAACTCACCTGTTACAAAGGAATTAAGCTGTTCCTGGAGGTTTCAAAGGCTAATACTTGCCTTGCCACAGCCCACAGCTCTGTGGCCCTCCAAGTGACAGGTGCATTCTGCATCTTAATAGCAGGATTTAGAGCCAATTCCCAGGTTACTCATTGCTGTCCTAAATCCAATATTGCAAGCTGCAGCTTATTTAATGTGAGGCAGCACTGTCATTCCTCCACAGAGAGCCTTGTCACCTTTCTGTTCCTTGCACAGGCAGTCCCATTTTTAGTCTGCTTCTTTCAGTGTGAAATATATCATCTGTAAGATCAGCAGCTCAGCTGTACTATTGTTCCACTCATTATTTAAATTTTTGAAGCAGAGGGACTATAACAATAAGAAAATCCACATTTTACAGAAAAGGTCAGCGTGTACTCACATAATTTGATGCAAGATCAGGATGCAGATAATCAATTCCTGCAATAATGACAGAATGGAAACCAAAGGTTAAGAGTTTCAAAAAAGATTTTCTAATGGTCACAGAACAAAACAAAATTCCTTTGCAATCATAGGAAAATGGTCATGGCTAACAATGCAACTGACTGAAGCGAGTTTCCAGTTTTTAAATGTGGATTTTTAAACTGGTAATCAATTTCTGATGCAGTCTCAGCTATAAGTTTTCAATCATTTATGTCAAAACCCAGGTGTCAATTGAAAAGGTGAGATCAGTGACAAAATTTATTGACTTGTTTTATAGACTGCTCATGTGTACTTATTAAGATTAGTTTAAATCACAAATTATCGTCTAAAAGCATACCGAAACTAACAAGATCAGTAAGCACTGCATTAGTACAGGGTATGAAAAAGTGTGTTTTTAACCACTGAAAATTGTAAACTAATTAGAAAATTACCTAAACCAGACTTGAGGAGATCACTAAGGCAAACATTCTGGACTATGAGTATGAAAGAGAACTTTTAGTGTTGGATTAGGACATTTTAGCAAACATCTGAGCATAGGCTCTGCACCCTGGTCATGTGCTAAAGATGTGGCAGGGCAGTGGTGCAGAACATACTCATTCTAATGCATGGGATCTTTCCACATATGGCAGATATACAAATCCCAGTCGATGGTGTAACAGAAGCAGCAGATCTACACTTAGATGGGATAAGCTGACCTATTACATATCCAGTTAAAACATAAAAGAAATGCTCCCTAATCTCCTGTGACATTCTGATCCTTACTCTGCCCCGTGTCTCCAACCACCACACCATTACACGCTCAATTTCAACAGCACGGAGGGCGTCACATTATCGTGGTTACCCTGGTGAAACGATTACCTCCCATTACCATCACCTCTTCATGCAAATCCAGTGCTAAGGTCCTTGCATCTATGCACAGCCTTACTGATCCAAACAGCAGACGGACAACAAGAGTCTCAATGAAGAATCATGTTATTCAGGTGCTCTCTTCCAGAGTTACTGGAAGTGAATATAAAGCAAATCACCCCCTTCTCAAAAAGCTGTATCTGATGGATCAATAGCTTTATTTGACCTGAAGCTCAATTAGTTATCAGCCCCATCACAGTCATGCCTAGCTATTCTGAAATCTAAGTCCTGTCTCTGTGGGACCAGTGAAATTGTGATTTCTCATGACACGTGAGAGATCTCTCATGCAAGACTGATCTCTCATCAATATACAGATGTCCAAGTCTACCTTCTGACTTCCACAAAAACCTTGTCTTGGGAGTACGCAGATGAGGAACAAAAATGTGTGAGGACAGATCTCAGTAGACCCTAAAAAACTTACATGGATGCATAAATTTTATTTATTTATTTTTAATATTATTCAGTCACCATAAGAGGAAAACATTCAAAATGTAGCCCAAAGAAATAAAAGTGTTGAGTGACTGCACAGAATTCTTGTCCTTTAGCAAGGAACCCATGAGTAGAACAGCTGTAACTTGAACTGTACCTTTTATCTTCATCTTCCCTGAAATTAGCCTCAAATTAGTCAGATATTTAATATGCAGGTCTTTACTGACATTCAGCATGAAAGTGTTTAATTATTTCAGCTGTCAAATATGACTCTGAGAATAATATAATCCAGAAAACATTTTCTTAAGTACTTTTTGCACAGTAATTATGTCCCCCAGCCAGTGCCTAGAGAAGTCAAGGGGAGTCTTTTCTTTGGCTTAATGGCCATTACAGTGTGCCCTGGAAGACAGCTGAGTGATAATTGCAAACTACTTTTAATGCTTGGATATCCATGCTTCAGGATCCCTAGTGAAGTCTTTATAACACTTTCCCTGACGATATCAAAGTCTTCATGGACGCTGGTAGTCTCACCACTATTTAAGCAATTCGTTATTACTTTTTAATCTTTTATTTTACTTTGACTACATGGAAAAAACTACTTAAAAATACTAAATTAGAATGCAGTCTTCACTTACCATCATCCATAATTCCTATGGTAACTCCCTTCCCTGTGTATCCCAGCTCCCATGCTTCAGCTACATTAAGGTCAAGTCCAGGAGTCCCATCTGCTTGCCCAGTGTTAATCTAATACATCAGTGAAAAAAGGAAGAAAAGCCTTTTTTACTTGACAGACACATCTCCACAGACATGGAATTTTGCTTTATATCTCTGCATATATCTCTACATTATATCCCATTTGCTTTGGAGTACACATCTGTATGTAATTATATCTACTGCAATAATACAGTGGTAAAACCAACAACAACCACCACAAAACCCAACCCTGGGTAAATTCACTTCTTTGTGGTTTACAAGATTTGATTAAACACTGAATCTTTTGGACCCAAAAAAGGACTTTCCTATTTAAGCATGACAGGGCAGTAGGTCAATGCAGACAAAAGTCAGACCAATGGATTTCACAGAGGACTTTTTTACGAACAGGAAATGCTTTTTTCTTGAAGCAGGGATCTACTGAAATTCATGACCACTGGGTTTAGCACTAGAAACAACTTCTTTGATAGCCATGTTAACTCTTCTTTACACAGGGAAGTTCACTAGGTGAACCTCAAGGGTCCTTGCCAACCTTGTGGGTTCGTGATCCTATGGTTCTGCAGTGCAGGCAATCCCCTGGATCTTCAGGCATCCCGTAAGATGCCTGAAGATCCAGGGGATTGCCTGTACTGCAATCCAGTAAGATCACAGTCTCATGGGATGGATTTGTAAAACATGAGAAATGGAGTAAAAGGAAAGAGAATAAGAAACACTACTCTTAAAGAAAAAGACCCTTCTTAATATAACAAGACAGTACTGTGATAGTAGGTTGTAGAAATTAAAAATTGACCAAATTTACATTATCAACTTTTTAAAATAGAAAAATATCATTTTGGCTACTTTTATTTAAAAATTTATTTTTTCTTTTATGACTAAAGACTTCTTCCTATAAAATATGAAACATGAAAAGTGAAACAATTTAGCAAAACATTCATTTCTTTTGACATTAGCTTAATCCAAAATTAATCAGTTTTCATCTGTTCTGCTTTTGATAGAAGAAATAAATTAATACTCAAATTTCCATATGAAAATAAAAACCTCAGCTTTTTCTAGCCAGTGCACTAGAACTTTCTGTTACAATTCTATAACGATATTTCACCAGGCAACAGTTCAAAGACATGATTCACATGCAGTTCTAGGGGTCACATCAGCACACCAGGAATGCCCACAGGACACCAATACAGTTTGCTTTCAAGCCTTCTAAGGACCCTTCCACTGACTGAAATGATATTTAGCTCTTGAAATGTGCTGGGTCTTCCCAGCATAAAAGAGGTACATTTAAAAACAACAGGAGCGAGTCTTGGATCCATTCCCCAGTTCTTGTGACATATTTGGAAAGAACTCTTTCAACAGCACAGATGGCTTGGACACCAAGGATTTCAGTATGACTACTGTGCTCTTCTTTCAAAGCTTACCAGGTACCACTGCTTTGTAAATAAAGGATCATTCATGTTGATGTCAATGTCATTGATGTCTCTATATCCTCTCTTCCTTCTGCTGAAGCCTTCCTGTTGCACAGCTTTTCTCACCTGGAAGGGATAAATTTTACATCTTTAGTTCAACCTTCTTAACCACATGGACAAAGATTTATTATCCTTGATTTCACGAGAAATAAGGATGATGAAATCACACTGTGTCATTCATTTGCAACTTCTAAACCAGTGACTGATTTCAGTTAAAATTTGCAAAGAGGTAGAGAGCTCCAGGACTACCACCACGGCTGTGGGGGGGAGAGACACCTAGAAGTGTCCCACTGGGAGGAAAGCTATAGTCCAAACATGTTTTAGACGCCCAATAATCCACATAAGAAAGAGCCCCTATCCAGACACCATTATTATCATAGAATTCTTACCATATTTTTCTCTTTCACTGCCACCAAAATCAAAACATTGTTGTTATTAGAAGCTAAAATTATTTAACTGATTGTTAATATGCCACTGTTCCAAGCTGCAGGCATTCGGTAAAAAGAGGATGTAGGTCTCAATCACGTTTTTACTTTTACAGATTTTTCTCCAGGGCATTTTCAGAGTAACAGATAGCCTTTCTGGCCAAAGAGATGTGCTGGGAGAAAAGAAATCTGGTGTGTGCTTTCATCATATTCCTGAGGTTCTCAAAAACATGCCTTGTAAAGCAATCTCTTTCAGGGATTATCCTTGTAATAAATAAATACACTGGCAAGAAAAGTAAATGGCAAAAAAGCCACTAACCTGACCACACTGGCTAAAGTGTAAGATATGAAAATACCGGTTATGAAACACAAGTAGCCATAGTTTTTTAAAGATCCTTTTCCTTATGAATAGCAAATCCACAAAAAACATTTAAGTAAGCACTGCAGACAATAAGAGAAATTAGACAGACAAATATCTTTGGAGGCAGGAACTACAATGTCAGACCATAACCATCTTATGTATACCCACGTAAAAGAGCTCTCCTCAAGGAGCCCACTGAATGGTTGTAACTGGAGTTACCATATGTGCTAACATTTCCCAAGCCTTGCAGAACTGCTGTCAGTTTTGGCATACTCTTTTTGTACTCTTCAGCCTAACACCTGGAACCACGACAGCATGAAAAGTCTCAGCATCTAATTAAAAAATGCATAGATATTAAAAACATCTAGCCTTCTCGATCAAACGCTTAAAACCATAAACTGAGTACACTCTGAGGCGCAGCGAGGAGGCAGTAAGACCCCCAACATTTCCTTAGGCATTTTCGGGGCTGGGGGGGAGCATGGTTATTAAATACAATAACTCAGAGAACCACTTCTACATGTGTGGCTTTGCCATTTCTGATTAAGGATATGTACACAGGAGTTACACTGCTGTGGCGCAGTAACTCATATAGCGTCAGTCGAAATCTACAGAGAAGAAATTCATCCAAAGGCTAAATCAGATCTGAGGTCAGCTGAGTCATTCTTGGAGGTTTCCTTCTGTCTCTATTAATCAAAGCAGAAGCCTCACAAGACAGTGCCAGTGAGGTGCCTAAGACTGAGATCTCACTGGTGGGGGGGCTAAAAGCTGTTTTCCTCACAGCTCTATCGCTTCTTTATAACCCTGAGAATCTAATACCAATTCACAGGGAGCAGGACAGGGCAGTGTGCCCTGAAAAGGCAGTATCAAGTGCTCCTAAAAATCTGCTTGGATGAATTCTCACTCCTTAACTAAAGGTACCAAATAACAAAATATTGAACTGGTAGATGCTTTGATTTATACCTGTGCTGCTGTTACTTATGTAGGTTCATTAAGAGTGAGGCAGATTGAAAAGAAAGAAAAAACCTAATCCAAAGTGAGCTGGAAAGAGGACAGTGGTTAAGTAGGACCCATACTGGGTGTACTCAGTGGCGCCAGGTATCCAAACAGAGTAAGCAAAGGTACAAGCCCACTGTTTGATAGCTCTAAGACAAGGCTCAGTGATGCCATGGAGTCAATCAGCTGTCATGATGCCTTCCTCCCTTACCACCCCCACCTCTCTGCTGGCGACTGCAAACCCCGAGCTGTCACCACAGACAAGAATTACGAACAGAAGCCAACCCTCACTCAGAGGGATGCCAGAGAAAAAGATTCCATGGGCTGTGCTCCCACGCAAGCTTGCTGGCTCTGCAGGACCTGCTGCATTAAGGCACTGAATTAAGATTTGGTACAAAAGTATTTCTACTAATTAAAAAGTAATGCTTCAGAGCCTGGCTTTTCTTTAAGACAACCCAGAGGAAGTGGGGGAGCAATCTGCAGAAATAGCTCAGGCTGGTTTCCTTCTTCAGGATCATCTCATTTGTCTCATTTAAGGGGAAATGGCTCTAAACTGGAAGAGGGGAGGTTTAGATTAGATATTAGGAAAAAATTCTTTACTGTGAGGGTGGTGAGACAGTGTCCCAGGTTGGCCAGAGAAGCTGTGGCTGCTCCTCCCTGGAAGTGTTCTCGGCCAGGTTGGATGAGGCTTTGAGCAACCTGGTGTAGTGGAAGGTGTCCCTGCTGATGGCAGGGGGGCTGGGACTGGATGAGTTTTAAGGTCCCTTCCAACCCAAACCAGTCTGTGGTTCTATGATTTGTTCCATCTTCACAACAAAATATGATTGTTTTGTATTGTATTATATTACATTATACTATAATTCCCTGAGATAAGGAGATACCCCTCAAGGAGGAACTGTCTCGAAACTAAACCTACTCTGTTTCTGTTTTCTGGCTGTTTTCTGAGTATCGCACATGAAGAAAAGGCGTACAGGTTGTTACCATCCACAGATGTAACTCTCAGAAATTCAGAGGCCTCTTTTTCACTGCAGAAACAAAAGTGTTTTCCTCACGTTCACTAATGATCGTAATTCATACACTCACATCCAGAAAAGAGCAGGCATTTCTGTCATGAAATGAATCGAAAGGTTTGTGTAAGGCCTCGGTAGCTCCCTACTTACATAGCTACAAATCACCTCATTTACAATTGCCTTGTGTAAGGATTTTACCCTGCACAAGGGAGGAGTTTGCCTTTCTTCTGATGAAAATGCATCCAGAAAGTAATGATACCAAGATCACCTAACATCCATATATTCCAGTAAAAAAATATGTGAGTAGAGAACTGCCCACTTCGGGCTGCAGATTGCTGACTCAGGAGAATCCTGGTCTTCTTGCCAACTGGGTACCTACATTAAAAAAATGGTGTTTTTCCAGAGCTAGAAGCTTGCGCTTTCCCATCCAGTCTAGATCAGGAGAGGGATCGCATCTGATTCTGCTTCTATCTTATGGCTTTCTTCTTAAAGAATAGCAGGCCTCCAGATGACATCAGTAATAGAAGTGCATTAAATATCACATCGCAGGCACTAGGTTTCAAAAACACATACAAGAGAGAACATCTTTGCATGTGCAGTGGTAGAAAATAACTGAAAAACATCCTGATCTTCTAACAGCCATAATCCCATGTACTCGTGTCAAATTCAGGTGTGGAATCCAGGCCTCAATTCAATGCACAATGCAACCTCATGCCATCTTTTAAATACTTGTTTCTCTAACTGAAGCAGGAAAACCAGTGTTCATAGGACTCGGGCTTCTAGGAGTAGCATCCCTAAAGGATTTGAGCTTGTGACGCATGATATTTTTTAGAAACTAGTGAAGGAATGGGATTTTATTACTAAAACAGCATGAATGTTACTGTCTCAAAATTCAGCTTACTCATCAGTAATAACAGCCTTTTGTTTATTTCACACTTAATTCCTTTATTCCTTCTTCATTGGGATGCTAGATTAAGTAGAAAGCAAAATCTGAACATCTACTTTATTAGCATGTGACAACATCACATAAAAGTTACTAGCTGTGTTGTAATCAGAATGAAGGTCATCTGTCAAAGAAGGTAGCCCATGGATGAAAAGATCCTTACGAGGAAGAAAGGTTCAAGTATTGATTTTTAATATACTTGTACTTATGCATGGTGCATAAAGTCACTTGGATGATAATAAACCAGCAGGATACTGATGTAGAACAAATTAACAAAACAATCAATTGACTGCAATCCTGCTCTGGGAGGGCCAGCAGCCGCAGCACTCTGACTGCGCTCCATGCTCCTGTGAATGCCAAGATAATCAGCTCCTCGTTTTGACAGAACAGGGTTAATTGTACTGGTGAGCTCCTGCAGTTAAATGATTCCATTATGTTGAGCATAAATGACAGATTTACTAAATTATACCAGCGGGTGCACAAAAGTGGAACAGTACACACAACCCCAACCTCAAGAATCAAGAACTTGGACAAAAAGGAGAAAATGGGACAAATTTCAGAGGAAAAACCGTCCCAGTGATGGCATCTAGAAGGCATGGCTTGCATGGCTTTTTTTAAAAGACCATAGTGGTTTATCAGCTGTGGAGATGGTGAAAGTAATGGTTCTTTTTTCCGTAAAGCCTCAGGGTCAACACAGGCCTGTTCCTGAAGGTGAAGGAAGAAGCTGGAAATTGATAGCCTGTGTTTTTGAGGAAGTCGAGCTGATGGTTGGACTTGGGCCCTATGAATTGTACTGAAGATCAGACTCCCGTGACGGTGGTTTGGAACAATGTGCCCAGATGTACGAAGGCATTGTCAAATAAACTACCTTCAGCGAGTAGAAAGCTGTCCAGACTGTTGCTGTCATTGATTTCTGATATCCAAAGAAACACGGTGAAAACAAAAGATGGAGGCAGAAAAGTTCAAGTGAGCCCGTGTGATCTGCTCACCTAACTCTCTTCAAAGAAAGCAATGAGAATGGGACGCCATGCACCTACAGCAGCTTTTCGGGGTCTTATCCACAAATTCCAGTCCCTCTGCTCCCATACCCTGTACAGAGCTAATGAGTGAGCGTGTCTTTGTCACCTCTGATTTCTAAGTAAACACAAAGACATTTAGTTTTACTATCCACTCCATACACATAACATAAAAGAGATATGTCTACTAGGGAAGTACTGAGTACACAACAGCACACTCTCATCACCTGTATTGTCTGACAGCTGCTTGCTGCCGAGAAGCTCTGAAAATGTCAGAGAGGAGCACACATTTCCCTTTCTTCTACATTTTTGCTGAAGTCCCAAAGTAAAGAAGTTCTGCATGACGCTCTACCACAAAATAAAAGGAATAATGCTGACCCTCCTCACTAACAAAAAGAAACTATAGATCTACTTGAACTGTAGCTAAAGTCAGATGAATGACTTTTAAATGGCAATGGGGATGGCTCATTTCTGCCACTGAACTGCTAACCTGGGGTGGTGAGGCTGCCACACTCCACCCAGCCACGGCAGTGTAGAAAACTGACGCCTTTTGTCTTGACATAGCTGCATCCATCTGCTCGATTTCAAACTTTCTGAACCTGTTTCAAGGCTCAGAAAGAACGAGCAGGGATGTCAGGAGGCTTGTGAGTGTCACTGACCATCCAATATTTATTAATCAAACAAGTGTTCCTCTGAAGCAAGCTAATAACTTTCACAGGTTCTCATGGATCTCTCAATATGTAGCAACAAGGCCCTGATTTAACCACAGGCATCTCTGGGGGATTATTCATAATGGAGTCTCAAAGTGCCTCTTCTACCTGTCCCCAGGGAGTTTTCTGTAGAGAGACTCTTTACCCCAGCTATGCTGGTGCAGTTAGAGCTGTTACAGCAAAGATGTAGCAGCTGTTGTAGCATGAAGCCTTTGAAACAGAAGTTTATGAACACAACCTTCCCTGCCATTTCTAAGCAAATGACACACAAAGAAAATTGTTTTCAATTTGCAATATTTCAGAAAAGTAAAAATTAATGCCTTTCCATCAAAATACGAAATTCTCATATCACTCTTGTTTTATACATTTTTAAATGGTTATTGTCAGAATGACAAGCATAGACAGCATGAGAATTGCCTTGTCTTCAAGGAAAAGGCCCATTTTTCATTGTTCTTAGCCATCTCTCTACCTTACTGTTTCATTTTTTTGTCTTGTCACTTGTTGAAAGGGTGTCATCAGGTATCAGGGACCTGTTGCTTTTTTCACTCATTACACTTAAAGATGTTCTGGACCAGTTTTAGTTTTCCTCTGTCTCTAACTATCTCCATTAACACCGCTAGGTTTACACAGCCCATTGGCAGATACTAATGCCACCGTACACTTACACTGATCCCAGTCACCCCTCTTGGGACATCTTCTCCGTTTTCCTTGACTCCAGCTTGTGCTCTTAGAACACCTTTCCCCCTCTCTGGATATGGCAGATCTACCCCTCTACTCCTGGTAGAATAAACCAGCAACAAAATACTGGCACCATTAAACTCTGAGTGTTACTGACTGCCTCGCACAGCAAAACCCACCGCAGTTGGGGCTGCTCCCTAACTCCTCTGCAAAAATCACTGCAATTTTTAACACGAGGTACAGTCATTTAGGAAGCTACCCTGGAAGTTCAGCATCAATCAGACAATAGTAAAACATGGAGGTGAACAGCCTGAACTCAAAGGTTCCACTCAGGCAATTAACCTTTCTTGATGGAAAACATAATTTAAATAACTTGTGTTTCAACCAAGTCAATTTAAAAAAAAAAAAATGCAAGAACCAACTTGTTTCCACCTTATTTTGTGACCTTTCATTTTCCTGATATTAGTTCAGTGCTTGGTAAATAAGGAGCTTTCAAAAGTAAAAGGAGGGGAAAAGGAATCAATATTTTTGTCCATTTAGCAGGCCTCTCAGTTCAGTGACATTCAGGAAGCAGTGAGTAAAGAGACAAGGAATCAATGTGTGAGAGGAGGCTGCAGATCATGTTCAACGTGCTCAGCTAAGCAATCAATAGCGCTCCTCTAGCTTCTACTTTGAAATGCAAGTGGGTTTTTTAGGCTGCAGTGTAAAATGAATGCTGAGTATGGATGGTCTGCAATGGAAAGTGCCAGTTTGGTAAAACAGAAATTTTCATAGGATCACGCCCTCTTTGACAAAGTTTTTTTTGCTCTAGGATAGAATTTATGAAGGGGAAAGACTGAGACAGAGAAAAAGCCCGAAGTACCTTGGTATGCAGGGCACTGCCTCAAGAACAAGCAAACTGCTTCACACCTCTGTTCTCTCCTCAGCTGGGCATCAATGCCATATCAGGATCTACACCATCACAGGTGCTGGCTGTTCCAGGAACTCCTTTCTTTCTTCCCATTTTTTCACTGCTTAGACAAGCCAACAAGAGAGCAGGAGCGTTTCTGAAATCTTGTTTCCAAAGGAATGAAAAACTGCTTCTCATTCTACACGGAGAAGCTGGTATGACATTTTACGGTATATAATGACAGAAAAGTCAAAGTAATTTATATTTCAAACAATGTCTTATTGCAAGACAGCAGGACAATCACTTCAGTTACAAAAGCAAAGATCACTAAGAAAGAAATTCCCCAGAGATGGGCTACAACTGCGTGTGTTAGTCTGTTCCGTTGGAGAGACTGCAAACTACAGGAACACTTTATCAGCCGCTTGTGGGTAAATTTTGCACTTCACTATCTCACCAGTTACATTGGGCCACAGAAATAATCAGCTTCTCCAAATCCATCAGAATAACTACCTCCCAATGCAGGTGTAAACAACAGCATGCCTGGTGACAGAAAACTGAGCTCTGTGCATGTAGGGTACTTCGCTGCTCCCTCCTTAGATGCAAAACTAGTTGCTACAAGTCACACTTTTCCCTCCTCTTATATCCCTGACAAGTACTCTGTACACCTTTCTTAAAACATCATGCTTAAAAAAAAAAGAAAAAACCAAAAACCCTCACCTCCTTCCTCAACAATAAAAATCTTTTCATGGAGTGAGTTTCATTTATTACAAAGGCCACCATCAGCCTTTAAGGAGATACCCAAAGTAGGTCTAAGTTATACTTGCAGTCTCTGTGGTACACAGGGATTTTAGTTTAAATGGGAATCAGCCCCAGTTCCTCTTTAAGAGTGCAAGCCTTTTGCCACTGAGAGTAGCTTTTGGATTTATCTATGCAGTACAAAGAAGAGAGGTGCTCACATGATGCTGAATCCTCCAATTTATTAATTCCCTCTTTGTCGTCATTTGTTCATTTATTACTTTGGACCACTTCTTTTATTTCCAGGCAGTCTTCCAGCAAAGGACTTTCCTCCTGCTCCACAATAACTCACTGGTGCTACAAGGAGGGAGATACTAGAGAGTCCACCTTTATATAACCTCCTTTTTAAAGATTTCTTTAGCACAGTTACTGCTTCCACACAAGCGATGACGATCGGATACATCCCAAGAGAATGGAAGTGCTCACAGGCTAAAGATTCCTCTAACTCTGTTGATTTTCAGTTAATTTATTTAACGAAGCAAGTCTCCAGATAAATGGGGATTGTGAGAAAACATAACTCATAGAAAAATCTGTTCAGATTGGTTTGTATGGGAAGACTCAACTGACAGGTAAAATTATTTTCTTTGTCAAAGCGCACCCTGGACCCACTCTGACGCAGCAGAGACTTCTTGTAAATGTGTGAATATTTGCGCTAATGCCCAAACACATTTCCAGTCATCAAACATCATTAGTACCAACTTTACCACTAACTTCATGCATTTTCTTTCTGAATATGCCCATTTGCTTTACAGACATTACATCTAAGTGTACTGCATACCTACAGACTGGAAGAGCCCTGCAATGTGTAAGTATACATCATCATTTAGGGAAACTGAGTCAGCAGAGGATGAGACCTTAAAGTAACGCTACAGCATGCACTGAAAATAAACACCCTAGCCTCCAAAGTGATCTGCACTTAGAAGTTGCCTTCTGACCTGTGCTATAACTCATCACACTTCCACTTCATTCTCCACAGCCTCCTTCCCACTCAAATTTCATCTAGTAGCTCATCATTTGGCCTTGAAACATCTGCCTGGAAAAATACAATTCACATTTTCTCTCATGAAATTACTGGCACAGATGATTCCCTCCCCACATTAACAGTAAATACGCCATAATATCACATCATTGAAGAGCTGCATGTTGCCCCATCCTTTAATGTGATTTATTTTGCTTTCTGGGTGTACTCATTTTCTAAACAGCTTCTAAGTCAAAAATCCACGCATTTTTATATAGCTGCCCCCAAGCCCAAAGACAGCGTTCAGTCACGATAACAGGGGTGGGAGCTGTTTGAGGTTCCTCTCTTGCGCAGTGGGGCTTAGAGTAAGAGTTTACTTCATCTTCCTCTGCTGTTTATGGCCCTTCCAAGCAGATGGGCCCCACAGAATCCAGTGGCAGTGAAAAATTTTCATATAAAAGTTTTGCCAGAATCTCAGCTGAAGAGCAATATCCTAGAATAAAAATGGTATCAAGGCACTATGAGGGAAGGAAGACAGAGTAACGTCAGTGCCGTTGTCCTACACACAGCACATGAACCAAGCTGAAAAACAATGTGATTTACATTCATTTAAGAAGTCTGAATTAAAACAATTATTTAAAACTATCTGTGGGTCCTCAAAACCCAGACTTATGGGGTGACAGTGAAGTAAAGCCCGGCTTCATCATGCAGAATCCAGGCTTTCCCAAAGCTGGGCTCAGGTACGGCACAAGTACCTTTGGACTTCTTTCTCCTGGCTGTAACCCTGCGAGTGCCCTACAGAACGCAATCCTTCTCTTTTGCAATCTATTCCGTACTGTCATTGTTCAAAACAATTTTTCCTTTCCTTATTTCTTTGTCTCTGTGAGAAAATGATGCGGTTTGAATTTGTCAAGAACACTTCCTGAGGAGGATCTCTCTCAGTTAATGGGGAAGGGAGCACCTCTGTGCAGACACCTCCTCTCCCCGCAGCAGCTCCTGCAGTCTCTGTTCTGACTCAGGTCCCCACTGCACCACGTAGGCAGGTCGCAAGCGCCGAGTACTTCCCACTGCTGTCACCACCTCCCCAGCCAGGTGGTGATGACATCTGCAGAAGGCCCATTTAGCTTTAATAAAAAACAAAGCCTGTTTTTACAAAGCTGCCTGCCTAGAGTGATATAGCAACACCTGCCAAAAAGTCTAAGCTTATTCTAATATTTCAAACCTGCAATACTTAAACTTCAAGGTTCGCATGAGCGGCAGTGATATATTAGTGAGCCTTTCCTGTCCATTTTTAACGCCTTCAGACCTTTGTTGCTATCTCAGTGGAGACGAGATATACAATTGCAAACCACTGATCTTCCTAAAGTGCTGCCTGGTGGGAATTACACAGGCTGTACAATGTCTTTGCTCAGGAAATTTCATTACCAGAAGCCAGATACAAAACAGAAGCCAATCTTATGACAGAGGGAAAACCACAATTATACTGCTGCTCACATTCGTGTGTCTGCTCATGCACCCAACCGCAGAGTGGTTGTTTATAGCACAGCTACTTCTCTATTCCATTACCAGAAATACACTGGGTAGAAAAGACAAGGGAGCGTGCTCCCATGCATGCCTTTCCCAGCCCAGGAGGAAGCGACTGAGGATGTGTATCGATCGGGCTGTACACTGTAAAGGTTGCAGTTGTACTCCTTTGGCTCCTAGATTCAGAGGTTTATGGATGCCCATCACAAAGCACATTAATAAAATCAGCAGAGGTTTATGTATCACTGCTGTACAGCATTGGGTTAGCAGCGTGTAGCTGCCAGGGACAGGCCATCTGCCACAGAGGAAGCATCAAAACAAAACAGCTTCTACAGAACAATTTCTGTATCAAGAGGAAATGTAGGAAAAGCTGGAAAATATGGGACTGGTTTACAAAAAGGAATGAAACAGTCTAAGTCCTATAATTCTGTCTTTTACCCAAATCACTTTTTAATTCAGTACTTCCAAAAGACTAACCTTGACACTTGTCACGGCATGTTGTACATCAGCATCTTTTCTTTTAATTTCTTAAATGTTCTCCTTCAATTCCTGCCACAGAGTCTGCAGAAAGCACAGCTGCAGCACAGCTCCCTACTGCCCGGCACCAAGGGAGAGTATGGCCAAGGCAGAGAGATCTACATCAGGGCACTTCTCCCACCTCATTGCAGAACCTGGCTGCCACAGTGGTACAAAACCACCCTTCTGCCCCTGAACTCCTGCCCTGCCCAGTGCCTGGCTCACGCAGCGCAATGAACCTAAGCCCACATTCCACCAGGGCAAAGTCTGCAATTCTTTTCTTGACAAGAAAGTTACAGTGACACAAGTGATTTGGCAAAAGGGATCAAATCCAGTGTGAGATTGTGAGCGCAAAGAGAGGAAGAGATGCCATGCTGGGGCACAGAGCTGGCCCCAATCTAACAGGGCACACAGAGAACTAACAGGGAAGGAAAAACCTGGGAAACTCAGACAAATATTAATGTGACAGAGTAGGCAACAATACCTAAACTCAGGAACACCACCAAGAAAAACATCAGGTGAAACCACCACAGTGGAGCAATACTGCACATTTGGTATCAGCTTCTTGTCTGAGATTCAATTCTCCATAAGTGCAAAGATCAAGGTTCCACCTCCTGTTGTCCAAGGGTAAATACAGACCCACTCCATTCATTTCAGTGAAATTACTTCAGATATTTCCTGCTGCAAATTGGAGAAATTTCTCTCTTTTAACACCATCCCTGTGAGGATAAAAAAAACTGCTAAAGGCCTCTCTCCAGTTGAACTCAAGTTCAAACTCAGTGGGCTGAACTTATGAGGACAAATTATTCTTCTTTGCTTCAGGGAAGAATGTCTTTTTCCAAAGAAGTAACCAAATCGGAATACATAACCCACTGGTGAGGAAAAGATGTTGAGATATTGAGGGGGAAGGAGTCAGCTGGGGTGCCCAAAGAAGGTGCACACTATGAAGCTGGAGCAGCATGCAGAACCTCCTGCCATTGCAAGCAGCAATGTCACATGGACAAGGCCCAGAGACTTCCTAGAGCAGGTGCCCTGCTGGTGCTTCTCATCAGTGGTGGCTCACAGGTGTCTCCTCTCCAGCATTTCCATCTTGGAGTGGCAGAAGGGTCAGCGTAAGTGCTGTTCCCCAGAAATATCACCAAAAAATCCCAGTGTGATCCCCACCTGAGGCATGTGTTGTTCCTTCACATGCTTCTCCTCCCTCCCATTTTAGCCAGCTGCCCTCTTCCTCCACAGGTGATGAAAACTGCCCAGGGGAATTTCTCTTTAACATAACTCACAACACAGGCAACTTCTAGAGTGGAAGGAAGCATAAGGCCCTCATCCCTTACACAAATGTGTAACTGAGATCATGGGACAAAGGAAGCAGATGGCTATTTTGTTCGTTTTAACCCAAGATCTGTTATGAAGAGAGTCCTGGAGAGCTACCGTGTTGTCCAGTAAAAGGTTTTCTGAGGTCCTGATAGAAAATACAGCTGAAAAGAAAAAAAATCCCTTTCCTGTCAATCTTCACACAAAAAATAAAAGGTAGATTGAGAAAAGTTCTCTCCTATTCCTCCCTCATACACCCCCTCCCAGTTTAACTCAAGACTTGATTAAAAAACCCCACATAAATCTCAAGGAAATCATTCATCATGTCTTTCATCAAAATCACTAGTTCCTGTAGTCAGGGTGGGCAGATGGCTGCAGTTTCAATCAGGCAAAACATATTAGAGGAAGTTTCGAATCACCTCACAAATGGGACAAAAACTATTTATCATTTCATTCCAGATCTCCATCTGAGGGAAATGTCCTCAAAGAAGACAGCACCTCGGCTTGGAGGCAGTGCTGCAGTTTGAGATCAGTGCTGAGATGCCTTGTCCTGGTGTTAGACTGGCAACTGGGACAGAACCAAAAGGAGCTACATGTCATCTTCTACCTGCAGGAGAGCTCCGATTTCCACGAGCAATTATTATAACAAAAATTGTTGTTATTATTATTAGAATTATTGTAATAAAAATACCTGTGGAACTCTAATTGCTAAGAAATCACCGATACATCTTTCTGACAAACCAAACCCTCCTTGGCTCATAACACACATTTGGGGTCAGCTGCACATGTAGAATAGGCCCAAAGTCACACAAAGACACAGTTCCCCCATTTTCTGCCTCTTTCCATCTGAAAATGGCAAGGCAGGGGGGCGTTGCATTTTACTGGGAAACACTGCACTTGAAAATATTTTAAATGTATTAACTGCAGCATGTCCAGTCAAATAACCTGTGCACAGCTTATGCAAAAAATCAGCTGCTTCTTGGACATCAGAGAACGAAACAGTAAATGAAAAAGCGTTACTTGGGTTAGTCCCCTGAGCACAGACCTCTCACTCCAATCTCTATCAACGCTACAGAGGTAAATGTGTTTCTCCATCTGCTGCTGCTGTTACCCAGGACGAGGAACTGCCGTCCTGGGAAAAGCCAGGATGAGCCATGGGGAAGCAAGGACGGGAGCAGAGGCAGGACTGCTAGCACCGGGTTGTACCCAGGGACAAATGCCTCCATACCATTCTGTTATTATTTTACGCTTAGATAGCCTCTAGCACAGTAATTTCCCCTGAGCCTCCAGATCATGCATGTGGAAGCACTAAATGACAACAGTAATTACAGTTTAAGGTTACTGCCCTTTGTCTAAGTCTTCTGGGCTTCAGAGGATCTGCGCTAATCTCTTGTTTTTTATTTTTTCCCCACTGTTCTCATCTCAGTTTTCTTATTGCCCAGGTGCTGTAAAGACTACAAATGGCTGTAATCCAACCACCCCCCCTCCCTTCTCCAGAAGAACAGACTGGGCATCACAGAATCACAGAATATTAGGGATTGGAAGGGACCTCGAAAGATCATCTAGTCCAATCCCCCTGCTGGAGCAGGAACACCTAGATGAGTTCGCACGCCTCCTTTTTCTCTGACCTTTTGGAAAACTTAAAGCCTCCCTCTATTTATTTCCAACATTTCTGAAATGGGCATAATCCATATCTGAAGCATGCTCCGAAACCTGTGGTTAAGTATTATTTCATTACATACTATAAAAGACCACAAATTATTTCAGATGGACAGAGAGATCATTTCAGTGGGAGATCTGCAACTATTAAATCACCAAAGCAGTCCCTTTCTCACCATCATCTATTTTGTAGGCAGATAGAAAGTATTTGTAAAGATTTATTTGACCTTCTGGCTTACACTGAATTATTCATTGTCTGCAAGACAGGTAGGCAATTCACCTTGCACACACTTCTCAAGTACAGCACTAATAAGAAAACCACGATGGGTAGATTTTTGACAAACACCACTCTCAGGCAAACAGCTGTCTTTACTGAAATACATCCTTTCTCTACGCAAAAACGTCCAGTATTCCACAGTGAACGGCAGGACACCAGCAGACGTCAGTTTGACTCATCCTCCTAAAAGCAATGTCCTTTTTCAAACCTCCCAACCTCAATCCACAATTTGCATTTCTTTCATACACTCAAACCTTCTTCCAAACCTCACTGACACATGAAAGTGAAAACATTTCATAATTAAACTCCAAAGGCCACTAAGACTGCAAATGAAAACTCTGAAATTAAACAAAAACCATGTTTTCACTATAGCAAGTTGCTCATGGCAGAAAGAGTTTTCTTCCTTAGAGATAATTAACCAAACTAACTAACCAAAACCAACCATTTATATCCTGTTTTCCAGGTTTTTCTCCAACTAGCTTCCTGGAAGTAAAAAAAAATAAATTTTTAAATTCATATCTTATCTTTTGTATGTCTCAAGTTAACTACTGGGCTGGTTTTTGTTTTCATTGAATTATAGCCTAAGAATAAAAAATGCTTCCTCCTTTGAGGACTGCACCCCTGAGCTCCCACGACCTCCCCAGAACGGGGTTGAAGAAGCCCCTAAGCATGCTCTGACTGAGGGCAGCGTCAGCCTCCTTAGATGCTTTTAGAAAATGCAGGGTGAGCTGAGCTCCCCAGGATTTGTTTGTGATAAACCCTTCAGGCAGTTTTGGATAACAATGGCTTTCTAGACTAACATCCAAACAAGACTAAAAAAACCTTTTGATGCAGATGTTCAGGAAATTGTTGTTGTTCAGCAAATGAAGACTTCAAGAGGGACAGGCATCTTCTGGAGAGAGTCCAGCAGAGGCCACAGTGATGAGGGGCCTGCAGCACCTGCCTTACGAGGAGAGGCTGACGTACGGATATCCACAAACAGGATGTGCATTTGGAAAGAAATAATGAAACTGAAGAAAACAGTCAAAAATGAGCATGAAACAAAATCCTACAAAGATTCCAACCAGAAACACTGAAACAAAACTAAACGCATTTTTTTTGCAAAGTAATTTTCTGCAATAAATATTTTTGTCCTGATCCAGTATTTCAATATGAAAATGAAGATTCTGTTTCTGTTACTTTGTGATTGTGCTATCAGAAATAAAGTGAGTTGAAGTCTTAAAAATATTTTTTTCTTTAAGAAAATAATAATTTTATTTAGTTGATTGTCCAAAAGAAAAATTTTCATAAGATTTTCTTATAAATAGCCCTGCACAACTTAGGAAAGGCCCCTTGCTATTTATGAGATATGAATATAGCTCAATCTGGAAACAAGGAAATAAAAGTTTCACATGGAGGTTTCCCCTCCCTCTATTCAGAAAATAAGTAGTGCAAACTGAAATCCTCTTCCTATAGCCATAAAGGGACTTATTCCAAGAAAAGCTCACATTCCAAAACAAATAAAAAGGATCCCATTAACAATTTCCCAGGAGAGCATCATAGTGAGAAAAGAAAATAAAGCAAGCACTGCGTGCTTATGCCAGCATCTCCTGGCCCAAGAGAACCCGCGCTTTTGCGCAAACTCCGGCAGAGGCTGCTTGCTCCCCACGGTATCGGATCCATCAAACGCGTGAGGCAGGCGACTGCAAAAAGAGTTCAGCTTGTTCTGAGCTGGTACCTGTAAGGTTTATTAAAAGCACCTCACACTTCTCAGATGCTCTGCAGACTCTGACTAGAACATGGCTTCTCCAACAAGCACAGGGGCTGGGATCCCAGTGGCCAGCTCCCTGTTTCTCAGGGGAAATGCCTCCAGTGTAACAGCGCTGACTTCGGTGGAACCACACCCAGGGCAAAAGTGACCCAGTGACCCAGAAGCTCTGCAGGGGAAGGCAGGCTGAACGCCAGGGAAATCAGTGGCCTAACGCAGAAGATGGGCTCAGGATTGAGTTTATTGTATTTGCCCGCTGACAGAGCCAAGTTAGATGGGAACAAATGCAATCCATCACCCAGCCTCAGGCTCCAAGACAAAACACAGGGCATCTCCTCACCCCAGGGCCTTGCTTCATTTTTCAGGTTCTTGATGAGGATACAGCCAATGCATCTGGACTTCCTCCACAGAAAAGGAATAGGAGTGAATGTGCAGAGGTGGTGAGGAAGAATAGAGCCAGCTATTAATGTGGAGCACAGCACTGCAGTGTTACATAAGCTAGAGCCTAGCAGTAATCACCTTAGTGGTGTGGCTAGGAGACCAGGAGTATAAAAATTATTATTAGATCTGGCAACTCTAGTTCATCTGCTAACGTTTTGCATTTGCAAGGCTTGTGGATCCCTTACTGTGTATTTCTCTGCACGAAAGAATAATGCAATCAAAACACAAAATTAATATTTACATTTATGAAATATTAAGTCTGCACACATAACAACAGTGTATTTCTTTTCAGCACTCAGACAGCAGATGGGCATCAACGTAAAACATAAAGCAGCATCTTCCCAGATATGTGGCCATTCAGCCATCACTTCATACAAGCAAAGTTGTAGTATTAACCAGAGTCCATTTATGATAGTATGGAGCTGATATTATGCAACTAATTAGGAAAAATATGTACCATGGATATGTTAACATATTTCTTAGTTTTTCCATAATGTTTTATTCTACCCAGTCCTGTTCTTCCCCTTAGTATGGAAGTTTACAAGGCCAAGAAGAGTTATTCAACTTCACCAACCCATGACACACACATTAGCATTTTAATTACTATTGGCTATTCTCAGCTACTAGAGGCACCTATTTTCCTGAAAAGCCATGTTTCAATGCAGAAAAAACAAAAAAAAAACCAAACTGCATAAAACTAATCAGAAACAATTTAAATCAAAACCCTTAATTCATTTCCATTGGATCTCCAAATACTGCAAGCAACTTTCTCTGACCTTTGTAAACCCCTGTTTGTATTCATGGAATGCATCATGCATACAAGCAACAATTTCACAGATGTATTTGTAACTTCTTGTCGGCTTTTGGGCTGTTGAGCTCGTGGCAAGAAAAATTAATATTATACTTAACATATTGCATATACACCAAAAAATGTTCCAGGCTTATGTTGTTACTGATTTAACCGCACATCCTTAGCTGCATCGCCTGTTATTTACTGCCCATGTCATCTACAGTAAATGGTTCTGATCATCTCACTGTACACACAAGAAACTCAGCCACTGTTTTAACAGTTGATTTCCTGAAGTCAAGAAAGAATAGAAATAAACTGTTAAAAATCCATTTTGTTTCACATTCTAAATCTACCATGTTACAGGCTAAAGTACATGGGCATCATATATGATCAGGTACAAAAAGCATACGCCAACCAATACATTCCCAATCTTTCAAAAGGGTTTAACTCAAAGGCAGTTTTCCAGTCTCCAACATGTCAAATTTTCTGTGAGGCTTAGAGATTTGCCAAAAGAAAATAGACCCCAAGGTGTCTTGCATTGCTCCTGAGGAAGATTTTTGAGCATACATTTTACTCATATTGAAAACAAGGAATTTTTGTTTTGTACAGCTGAGTACACGCGTTTTCTGAACTGACAGCGAAGGTAACGCTGCAGATGGGCTCACACATGGCAGGCTGGATTCTGTCACAGCTCTAACATTGGTGACTTGGGAAGGGAGAGCACTTCTGAAGCCCCACATTTTGTGCCATCATCAAGCGCCAGTGCCCCCAGGCCATGATGGACTCTTTCAAGTCAACCCCAGCTGTCCTGGACTGAGCCCCGGCAAGAGGAAGGGAAAGGGTCACCACACAGGGCCAGGAGATGCCGGTACCATGACAGCCCAGAGGGGGCAAAGCCAACCAGGGGCTGCTTTCCTTCCTCTCACCAACACAGGCTATGGCTGGCTTGAGCTTCCCAAGGGAGGAAGGCACAAACCAACATCACATCCACGGATTCCTGCGTCCAGTGAATGCTGAGACACTCATGACGTGCAGTGACTGTTAGCTCAGCCCGTCAGAGCACTGCTTTTCTCATTTTAAACCAAACTCAACTTGCCCCAAACTGAAGCAAACCTGTGCAGCACACCAGGTTTCATGTTAATCCAAAGTCACTGGCTCACACTGTCCATTCTTCTCAACACCCTACTAACAACAAAAAAAAACCCCTAAACCATATATTCTCACCACTGCCACTGCTTGTATCATAATATTACACACAGAATTGCCTACATTAGAAAAGACCTTTAAGATCATCGAGTCCCAGTCACTGACCTCACACTGACAAGTCCCTGACTAAACCATGTCCCTCAGCACTGTGTCTACACGACTCTTCAATCCCTCCAGGGATGGGGACTCCACCACTGCCCTGGGCAACCCCTTCCAATGCCTCAGAACCCTTTCAGCAAAGAATTTCTTCCTCACATCCCATCTCAACTGCTCTTGGCGCAACTTGAGGCCATTAAACAGACTCCACTGAAGATTAAAGGCTGGAAATTGCACAGACAAATAATGAAGGCAAGGCCTGCTCCACAAAACAGAGACTATTAATCAAGCAGGAAACACGAGGGAGACAGGAAAAAACTGGGGAGCGATGCTGCAGTCAGGAGAACAGACATCAACAATAAAGCAGCAGCTTAGCTAAAGCCAGGTCAGCTATTTACAGGCAACAGTGTGCAGGCTGAATGTGCTCAGCTGTCTCAACAGGTTTTTGCAGAACTACTGAACTTCCACACGGTTACAAGTATTTTTGAAGGATGAGGCTCATTTTCCTGCCTTACCCCACCTTATACCAAGTATCAGGTTCAGCAACAGGAAAATGATACGGTATGTGACTTCAAGTAACTTCAAGAGGTCATTTGAACCACCCCAGGTCCCCAGGGAGCAATCGGACACAACCGAGTCAGCTATGATCGCTGTTTAACCTCACCACCACCTGACCACGTGGACTGCAGGGTGGCAGTACTTCTGGGTTTGGAAATTTCTACATGAATCTGCACAGCACTGGCTTCATTCAGCAACCTATCACCGTGCAGTACATTCATTTACATTTATTTTCCTAATAGAAATAGTTTTAGCTTACTCTGTAATTTTAGCTATACACTAGTTCTATAAGAGACATGTATGTTTGTTTGATGCCATTTTGATAGTCTGTTATTTTATTATGTGCAGCTGATGGTGCTTTTGCATATAATATAGCTATACAAGATTTCCAACATTCTTTAATGCTGATGTTGATGGATTGGGTTTTTTTCCTCCCTGTAGCTGTCTTTCTAGTTACAAATAGAAAAAATACATTGATTCAGCTTAGCTTTTACATTGTGCTGGTTATAACTCCATTTGCTCCACTAGTAAATTATGTGAAATATTGAATTTTCCATACTCAATAGTGTTGTGATATTTCACGTTAGAACTGTATGTCACAAATACAATATACATAAACAGTCCAAATACAAACCAGCAATGCTGCACTTGACATCAGGAATTCAAACTTGGAAACTGGGAAATTCTTCAGTAAGTATGATTAACATACGCACCCTGAAGTGGGGGGCCACCTATGTCAACCTAAGTGACATCTTAAGGATCAGGGTGACTCTAGGCCTCACTTTTTATATCATCTTTTTCTTTTTTTATAGCAGAGAATTCCTTTTATTGCAGAAATTGACTACTATGCAATAATCATGATGTCTCAATTAAACAGCAGCTAAGTGATTTACAGTTGAAGTCACTGTTGGTCAACTATGCAAAACCCAGCTGGGAAGGGTTTTCTGTGAGCTGTTCGTCTCCACCAACCCTTGCTGTGCATGCACAGAGTCTACAAAAGCCTCAGACAACCAGAAATAGGAATCCCCCAGATTCAGTTTTTGAAAAGCAATCACAGGGAACGTGGTAATCATCTGCAGTGACAACAGCCAGGCTACTATATTATTTATAGTAGAGTCATGAACCAAACTTGCTGCATCACTGGATTTCCAACATCTTTCTTCTGATGTCATCACAGACAAACAATTCCACGCCCTACAGACCAGTTTCTCCTTCGCATTCTGGAGGCACAGCGTACTCCCTTACTGCGCTCAGCAGTGCAAGAGGGGCAAGTAGTGGGAAAACCTTCCTCCTGACCTAGCAGACACTTAAATCTGCTCTTTGCTGCCCCTTTGATTTATTTTTGGAATTACAAAGATCATACAACATGTAGCATATTTCCTACGATTACTTTGTCCTACTGGCTATATGACCCTTTCTCTTCCCACATGGGAAGTGCAAGTTGAATTCCACCTTCCCATGAACCAACTAACTGCATCTGACTTTTTTAACACTGTGCTGGAATCTCTGTTGCTTCTTCCTTTTCATCTTCTCAGATAACCCTACTCATGAATCTGTACATTTAAACAACATCTGCAAAGGGTCTAAATATCATAAAAGCAAAACAATTCATTTAAGTGTTCAATTCTCTCAGTAATAAGACATACACCAGATCAATTATCAGATGATCTAATACACACAGCTCACTAGAGCTTCCTCAAGAAAATCAAGGGATTTTTTTCTTATAATGCTTACCAACTGGCTTCATTATGAATTAGAAATACAAAATCTTTGAAAAGGGCCCCGAGTAGTATGGGAAAGTAAAACCAATATAGTTCAAGATTATATCAAGCTGAAAAAGTTGTAATACAAGAACAGCCCTCCCTCTGTGAACTGCAACAGACTCTTGGAACCCCCTCCTCAAATGAACTGGATAAAGCATAAAACAACTTATCCTGGAAACAGATAAATGAGGCTTCTGTTCGTGGAAGACACTGCCTGTTTTCTGTACAATATGCTTCATTTTGTCAGAGTAATTGATGAAAAAAAGGTCTTCAATTCTTGTTTGGTGAACAAGCTGGCAATGCAGCTTTCAACCAGCCATGTGTAGGTTTGAGCGTGGTTGGGGTTTATTTTCAGCATTGGAAAGAGGATGTTGCTTCTAATGAGTTTTCCTTGGCTGTTCAATATTTTTTACAAGTACTTAAGCAGAGCTTTTATTACTTAATGTTCCATTTCCTTCCAAAAGGATAACACCCATGCTCACGTAATGATGCCCTATCCTCTCATAAAACTGATGGCAGCTCCAAACTTTTCCTGGGCATAATCCTACCAGCATGCCAGCCCCACGACCACATATACTAGGAGAGAACACTAAATAGGCTTCACTGGGAAGTCTGTCACCACCACTATGACATGAATTTCCTTCTTATCAGGAAAGATTTTTCACTTTTGCAATGGGGAAGATCTGTGCTAGCATCTAAGGGAGCGAGGCGAAAGGCTCCACTTTTAATTGATCTCCAGCCTGTCATTAACACTGCCTGAAAGGGCACTGAGAATTGATTTACATTACAGTGCCACTGCCAAGAGCCGCTGCTTGCTAAGCAGCCCTGCTCTTCCCAAGCTGCCGGCTCTTCTCACCATCCATAATGAAACATCCAGCTCTAATGGCACTGGGCAACCCCCTGCCTAGCATCACAGGGCACCTCTCCCTCAGCAATCCCTAAGGGCTGGAGCACCCCTCCGACGAGGACAGGCTGAGAGAGTTGGGGCTGTTCAGCCTGGAAAAGAGAAGGCTCCAGGGAGACCTTCTAGTGGCCTCCTAGTACCTGAAGGGGCTCCAGGAAGGCTGGGGAGGGACTTTGGACAAGGGCAAGGAGTGACAGAACAAGGGGTGATGGCTTGAAACTGGAAGAGGGGAGATTGAGATGAGATGTGAGGAAGAAATTCTTTGGTGTGAGGGTGGTCAGACACTGTCCCAGGTTGCCCAGAGAAGCTGTGGCTGCTCCTCCCTGGAAGTGTTCTCGGCCAGGCTGGATGAGGCTCTGAGTAACCTGGTCTAGTGGAAGGTGTCCCTGCTGCTGGCAGGGGGGTTGGGACTGGATGAGCTTTAAGGTTCCTTCCAACCCAGACCATTCTATGATTCTATTATTCATAGGTTGCAATGGTCCAACCACAAACCAGGCATGGGAGGAATCCAAGGCAAGGAAGGATATGGAAGATTTTGATCTAATTAATTAAAAGTTTACATCCTCTGCATTTACAGCACCCTTTTCTTCCCTAGTCCCATGACACAAGCAGTTGGGGAGTACTGTTAACCATGGGCACCTAGAGACTATGCCTTGAAGAAGCTCCACCTGCCCTCCCCAGACTCCTGTACCAGCATGGGTATCAGTCAAGTCTCCATTTCTAATCCCATTCTGCAACATAACAATTGCTATCACTGGGATGCTTATTTCCAAACAAGTCTTCATCTAAGTGCCAAACTCACTCACTCTCAGTGGAAGATTTTCATTTCATCCTCCCCTCTCTGCACATATTTATTTATTCCCCCAACACCAACACAGATGCACTCACATATAGGTATCAGTAATGAGACTCAGCTCTTCTCCGTATATTAAAGCCTCTTTCTTGAGTGGGATTAATCTTGGCAGCTGTCTGACAGGAGAGACTGTGTGGGAGGAAAACAGTTTTATCTAAAACTTGAAAGAAGGCTAAATAATCTTTGAGAGAACAAACTGTGTTTCAACTCTTGCTCCTTCAGTGGAATACTATTTACTAACAGAAAATACCTAACAACAGCAAAAATGCAAAAGTATTGCTCTGAAAGGTAACGTAACGACCATGCTTTTTTTTCTTCCCTTTTAGTTATGCGGCCACTTTTCAAAACATTTATTAATACAGCTGAGTCTCTCCAGAGAAGGCCAGCATCTAAGTCAGCTTTGAAAATCGAAATAAAGCAAATCCCATGGCTTTCTTTTAGCTATGGCAGAGCAGGAAAGATCTCTGCTTTCCATCCTGCTTCTACTGTACTTTCAGAGACAGGAAACCTAACAAATAAGACAGTACAAAGTCCTCCGTATTTCTGATTTACTTTTGCAGAGTAATCACGTTGATGAAACGTACCACTGCTCCTCATACTTAAAACCAAAGTTTGCTCTCACAGAAGCTGGATTTCCTCCTGCTCACAGTAAAGTCTCCCTTGGAGAAGGTCACCTAGCTGTAAGGTTGAGTTGTGATCTGCACTCAGGAGGCAGCACGCTTTGATGTCAAAGTGGACACCCTGTTTCCCATCTCTGCAGTCTATCCCTGTGCTTCTCCATGTCCTTATGACCTCGTGGGCTGGCTTCATGCCCAATCGCTCAATCTTTTTTCTGACTCTGGGCTCATGTTCCAGCCTGTCCCCCCAAGAGAAGGCAGGACTTCATAGCAGCCTTCCAGTACCCAGAAGGTACCCCTAAGAAAGCTGAGGAAGAACTGTTCCCAAGGGCAGGTAGCAATAGGATGAGGCGTAATGGTTTTAAACTAGAAAAGGGTCAATTTAGGTTGGATATTAGGAAAAAGTTCTTCAGTATGAGGGTGGTGGTTCACTGGAACAGGTTGCTCAGAATCCCTGGAGATATTCCAGGTCAGGCTGGACAGAGCTCTGAACAACCTGCTCTAGTGAAGATGTCCCTGCTCACTGCAGGACGTTGGACTAGATGGCCTTTGAGGGTCCCTTCCAACCCAAACCGCTCTATGATTCTCTCCTCACCTTCACGCTGATGTCAGGTCCCATCCTACTCAAGACTCCTCATTGGCTTTATGTCACTTGGGGCCCCTGCCCTCCGCTGTCACCCTGCTGTTTCCTCTTCCCCACAGTCAGGGCAAGGACTGCCTCCCTGCCTGCAGCTCCAGGGTAAAGTACAGCAGCGACTTCAGGGAAGGTTCCCAAGGCAAACCAAGCCTAACGGCCAACCTTTTGGTCTAATTTCAGCTGAAGCAATTAACAGATAAGGGCAGATGAAAATGCAGTTATACTGGATATCTTGCTGCTATGTCTTATCTCATTAAAAATTCCAGCTTTAAAATGTAAAAATGTTAAAAGGACTTTTTTTTTAGCCCAAAGGTACATATGGTAAAATAACAAAACACAAGGGCACCTGGAAATCATGAAAATTTGCAACCAACACAAGAGTTGTTTCTGAGAAAACCTCTCCTGGAAGGTTCTCTGTACTTCAGAGAATGTGATTTCAATAACTAAACAGTCTCCATTTGAAGCAGTTCAATTCACTGTGGCGTTTGCCATCCTGGCAGTGAGGATCCCTGAGAGGACTGCACTGACAGGAAAAGCCACAGTGCTCCACGCGCCTGCACGTCTGAGTTCAGCATGACACACTACAGGACACTCTTACCTGCCTCCACCTGCTGCCAGTGCCGCTTCAGGCTTCAGCAACACTGACTATTAAATAACGTCAAAAAAAGTCATATTCGGGGTTGTGCCTCAGAACAAAGATTCAGTTATTGCTGGATCTCTAGGAAGGCATCTTAATAATGTTCCATTCCCACTCCCTCGACAGTGATGATGTTTATCACACAATCACTGTATATGTTTAGCATATCTCCAAATTATTTTGGTAAAAACATAAATTTTACACAACAAAGCTTTTTCAAGCATTTTAAGACATGCAAAGCATAAAAATGTCGCAGTAACCTGTTTGCATAGTGCTCTGCCATCAGTCTCCCCAGACTCTTGAAAAACTGACACAGCTCCTCAAGGGACTTACTTGATTAAAGAACATTAATTAATTGAGTGAACATCTGTGTTGCTTTTCAACTAATAATTAAAATTAGCTAGGAATTGTAATCTCCTTAAAAGTGAAAAGTATCCAGAATAACTGCAGCCCGCTTTCTCACAGCATTTGGGTAGGGCTAAGAGACTACAGCATTTACCACGATGGTTCCCGAGAGACTGGTACAGCCCTGTGATGGAAGTTTGCTTCCTGGCTGGCCTGACAACAGGAATATTTTCTTCTGGCTCCATGCGTTAACATATTAACCATGACAGTGCTGACATCTGTTGCTAGGTAAAATTGAATGTAAATGGTCTAGAAAGCTGCCATTAAATTTAGAAATTATTTTTGGAGTTTGAAATTAAGTACTGTCAACACAACTCATGTTTCCACTTATACGCAAATATGACAGGAATCTTAATGACTTCTCCAAAGCCCACAAATAAAAGAAAGAAGGGAAATAAGAGTAATTATTTTAATTGCTCTCAAACTGTATTACAAAAAGCAACCAACCTATATGGTATCATAAGAGCTCAAGGATTATCCAAGAGGACTGAGTAAGAGTAAGATTATCCAAGAGGACTGAGTAAGAGCTAGAAAAAAAAAAAATGTCACGTTACATGTGGAAATGAAATGTTGCTTCCATCCCTCTGTCATCCCCCAGTGCAATCCATGAGGTAAGGACACACCCAGGATCATTCTTTTCCTCACGTGGGAGATATTCTCAGGTATATAAACACAGAATTTTATTTCCTGAGATCAAAGGAAGGAGCCAAGGAGAGCTGAGCCACTGGTACGCAGCACCACAAGAAGTGGAGATTAACAGCAAGAAGGAGATTTCATTGCATGTGGCAGGATCCAACCAAGAGTCCAGAGACCACACGTATCAGATGACTACAAAAGAGCACCTCTGAACACGGCAGGTTCATGTAAGCTGTTCTCACTAGCACTGCAAACACTTACACTGGAGGCAGTCACTGCAAGAGCCAGTCCGGAATTAGCATGGGAACGTTCAGCCATGTCCTACAGCCGCAATGAGAATCAGTGGATTCACACAAATATCATAGGTATTTGTAAAGTTTTTAGGGGTTTACAGAAATATTTACTTCCAGCATAGAGTCACCTGCACAATGACTGTACTCAGTCACTAGTTTGCAATGCACTCACTTAGTTGTATCCCTTTTCTGAAAAAGCTTTTAACAAGATCAGGGTGGTTCAGGGAAAAGGAAGACAACTCTCTCAGAACATTTTTTTTTAAGATCCACTAACTATAGATGGTTTCTGAACTGTTTCCTTTCTGATCCCTGCTTGGTAAACAAAACAAAGGAAGCCTGAGAATTTCTATTCAAGGCAGGCTGAATGGGTCTCTTCCTCATAGCCCCTCACCTGTACCTGGCACCAGCTTTAGAGGAGGAGGCCAGGAAGAGGTACCTCAGAGCACTGGGAGAGCAGCTGCCCCAGGGAACCTGCCAGCCTTCAGCACCTCAGGATGAAGTGATGGGGGCATGCAGCACCTGTAACCTGTGTGGTTCACTCGCATGGCTCCCAGCTGCAGGAGTGACCAGCTATGAGCATCCCAGTCAGACCTGGGCCCAGAGCCATTTGAAACTTCTGCAGAAGTAGGAAAATTAAGCTGCGAATTCACCGGACCTTGCTTGCTCTGGTGTGACAACAACAATTTCAATTTTATTTAACCTATTTTTCTTTTCTTCTTACTCAGTTTTTAATTTTCATAGGTGTTCCAATACCATATAATATCTGGCAATAAAATTCTATCTGGAACAAAATTGTTCCCCCCTCTTCTTTTGCTCACAGCACAGAGAGTTTAAATCCTACTGAAGGATTAAAAAATAATCCATTTGCTGTCATGATATCATTCCTCAGGCTTATCTACTTTTGTTGGGCAATAAATACATTTGTTGTGCTACCTAGCTCCACTCCAGCCCAGTGTATTAACTGGTGTAAAAACTCCAAAGAAAAGAAAAAATAATTTGCTAGTCCCAGCTCATTGCCTTCTGGAAAAGAGGCCTTTCCCTCCTGTCAGAGGGGCTTATGCTTCTGAAAACTGAGCTCACCACTTGCAGCCTGTGAGCAAGAACCTCTAAAAAAATACTGCAGTTTGGCAGCAGATACTCTTTTTAGCATCTGGGGGAGACTGTGGCATCACTGGGTCATCCTGGAGAGAGGACAGGTCCCAGACAATGTCAGAGTATTTGTCTGTAGTAGTGAGAGAGCAGCTGTCTGGGAGGTGCGTGCACAGGGCAGTCATCAAGCTTGAAACAAGCACAGGGGAAAAACAAACAAACAAACAAACAAACATAGCCACAACTACAGATTTAATTGTCACCTTGATCACTCAAAAAATAGTCTGTGTCACAAAGAAAACATGGTAGGTGCACACAATGATGAAACACTTACCCGGGAATCCTTTTCCAGATGAAGCTTGTGTTGCAGACTGCGTCTTCTCCTGGCCTTGGCAATGCCATTGTGATAAAAGAAGTATCCAGTATCTAAAAAAGGCAGCTGAGGAAGAGAGAGAGAGAAAAATATATATGTCATGGAGGTACTGGCTACTAATAAGGATGACATGGAAAACGTTTACCTGTGAAGTGACTCGGGAGTCTGCAATAAGACTTGTGAGAGTTACGCCAAAGGGCTCAAATCACTCTTCAGAATGTCACTGCTAAGTCACTTCTGAAAAGCTTACCCAGCAGCATTACAGTTATCTGCTGCAGGTCTGCAACGCGTGACTTCTCTTGTACACTCCTGGTACTATTTCACCCTATGTTTAAGGTCAACAGCGCCAATTTTCTGAAGGGCTTCCCAAATCACATCAGGATTATTTCCCGAAAAAGCCAGAATAAAAGGACAAAATGAACTGCAATTGATTGGAAGCTACCACAAACCATCCTTCAGCAGTGAGGTGTTACACAAGTGCTTGTCTGAGCTGTCATAACGCACCCAAGCTGACGCTGTAAGCAGTAAGGCAGAAAGCAGAGAGATTTCCACTCTCTGAAAGATACGGGATTAGGAATTCCTTCTGGACACCAGGAAATGGAACACACTTAAGAAAACGGCCAGCTCACAAAGTCTGGGTGGAAAGAGTCTTGTACAGCTTTACTGTCTTAAGACATTCAGGCAGCAAACACCTCCCCAGGGCTTTCCAGCCCCACCTAAGGCAGGTGCCAGGGAAGGGAGATGCATGTCCGTTACTAAATGCATCTCTCTCCACAGGACTGGCAGAGAGCGCCTGGGAGGCCGGCGGACGTTCAGCTCGGAGAAGGCGAAAAGGCACGGTGCCAGGAGAACAGCAGCCCACCTCCAGCAGCACAGTAGAAAGTGCCACTCACATCTCTAATTCCACAGTTTTTTCCTCATTCCAACTTAATAGGGAAATTCTGGTTGAATGTTTAAATCCAAGCGAGGAATCTTGTATTTTAAAACTAAGATTCTCTTTGGAGAAAAAAAAAAAAAAGCAGCTCGTTAGGAAGTTATCAGTTAATTCTGTGAACACTTCAACTTTAAAGGTTTGACTGCCCTGCATGTAAAATAACTACTTAAAAAAGATATTCCAGAATAGCCATGACAGCCCTGTTCCTCTCCTGTTTATTATCTACACTTCATAATAACGCAAACCTCTTAATAGAGTTCAAAGTTCTTTACTGAAAATCTGAGACTGATGGCTAGATACAATATTCACTGTGAAAACCCGGGCTGAATAAGGGTAGCAGGATCTTGCTGACATAACACAGATTCTGTTCCTGTATACACATACATATGGTTCACAAATACAATTTTCCTTCTATGAAATTATCTCCTGTTTCATTAAATCTATCACTATATCAGGTGCAGTTCCACAAATACAAGTGGAGGGGTGTGGGAAGAGTCACAGTGAATTCTGGAAGTTTAGAATTTAGTCACATTCCAAAAATGAGAATGTGAGTTTTAATTTATTTCCTAACAAGTCTTTTTTTTTTTAAGTTAATTGAAACATTTAATATCAATTAAATCAAAGCATTTCATTTCCACTTTTGCAATTCCATTGTGTACAATACATAATACAAAACCACAAACTTAAAAATCAAAGCATTCAAAGAAAGACCTCTTTTTAAGTGTATATAAAAGGATAAGGAGATTTCATCAAAATCTTTATGGTCCTTTGGATCTGATTTTCAGGGCTGAATGGAGAGCATTTTGGGGCTAATAAGCAGAATATTTTGCATCAGCTCCACACATGTGAAGAACAAAACAGCTCAGGCAGGAGAAATGAGTTTATGAAAGCTCATGGCATTGGCCACACAAATCTCCTGTGCTTCCTATCCACCCTCAGAGCCTCAGCTCTTAAACCTCCAACTATATCTGGGTTTAGGTCACACTTTAAAAAGCAGGTTTATGTCTAAACCTGACTTCTTTACCAACTGGGTAATAAGGTATTTCCTTCATCTAGCATCTGGCAATATACCTGACTGCCCAGGAAACAGCCCTTCCTCCATGCTGGACACATTACTCTCTGCCTCAAAAATACACAGGGGGGAAAAAAAATAAAAATCTAAATAGCCAGATGAGTTACAGCTTGAAATCTATCTCGCCATGCTAACCACTACCATCCACTGCAAGCTGTGGTCCAATTACCCCTCTCATTCTCTCAGTGTAGTCAGGCTATTTTCTCTCTCTTTTATCTCAGTATCAACCATTCAGATCAATTCCAGCCAAATATTGAACCTGATGTCCTTCCATTAACGAAGACTCTCAGCAATTTTGAGGATATCTGAAAACACAGAACATGTATTTACTGTTCATTTTCTGTGTAGTGTTAGTTTCTAGGGCCACTTAGAAAGAAACAATATATTATAGAGTAAACTTTTAAAGCCAGTGTATTCCAGTCTGACCAGAAGCAAAAGCAATCACAGTTAGCACAACAATGACCAGATTTATGGACAGTCATGCGTAAGTTTGACTGAGACCATTCTGCTCTTTCCCAGATACCCCAGTGATCTTTGAGGAACTCTGATATTGCACAGTTTACACAGTTTTCACGCATGTTCAACGAAATTTGGGGGGACAGACGGGAAGGCAGCTAAGTGAGACAATACCTGAAATATGACATGATCAAACAGCCTGGATTGTGAAAAATTAACAGCAGAAACAAAGCAATTTGCAGGTACAATCTAAGCTCTCCAGTAAATTCTTAAAATTTATTAATGTACATGCAGGAGGAATCAAGACACCAGCAAAGGGCCTAAGATGTCACATGCTTGGATGAGGATTTTGCACCACAGGCCAGCACTGGAGCACTCTGGTTTTCACCAGCTCCTGCTGCTGAAGCAGTAACCCCGCTGCACCCACCACACAGCAGGCAGCTCCCAGCAGGGCTCACGTCCCCACCACCAGCTTCTCCAGGAGGTCTACTCCGACTGGGAGCTAGAGCAAAATAGCAAATAGCAAAACAAACAGCACATATAATGAAATGGAATGAAAACAGAAGGGCTCCTGTACCTAAACAATCCCAAAGTGTCCCCAGCAGTAGCTACTCTGAAGTATTCTCATTGTAAAGCTGGACTCATACTTGAGTCAAATTCCTATTTCAGCAGCCACAGGCTCTGCACTGAACACTGAGGAATAATGCACTCAGCTTGGTGGCTCAGGTTCTTTCTGTAAGACAGAAGCAAAGCTTCCTGCCCTCAGAGAAAAATTAGCAAGTATGTAAAGTAACTAATTACCAGAAAGCACTTGAATATTCAAGTGAGGAGGATTATTTAGAGTTAGAACAGGCTCTACTACTGCCTTGATATATAAATATGGTCCAATACAAAGTGGGACTCTGAGAATCTCAGGAATTACAGGCACTTCACTACTTGCAATATTTGTATAAAATTGCTGGTGAAAAATACATACAAGTAAAACCAGAATCACAAACACAACCCAGCAAGTGGAGTGAAACCTTATATAACCACCTGTCTGCAGATTGGGCAGCCTCCATTAGATAGACAATCCTACCTAAAGTAAAGAGGAAATCCTGTTTCATTTCCTTCCTGAAAGGACATGGACTAGAAAATAACTTTTAGAAATTCAGCGTTCAGCTACATGGAAGTAGAAAAACCTGTTAAAATGGAAGAGGCTTACCTAGAAAGCAAAATGGCTAGGATGTTTAGAAGGAAGCAGGAAATGCTTCCTATCGTGCACAGTTTTAGCACTGATACCTCTGACCCTCGGGTATCTTGGCTGTTCTTGGACTACTGCTCCACCAGAGAACTCTAGGTGTAACTATTATTGAAATAAAGGAAGTTAAATTCACGGTTCCCAGCCTTTCTGCACTCTCCTCCTTACATCTGACAAGCTTTCCCCAGCAAGAAAAGAGAGCAGGAAATTTATGCTGTGCTGCCCTGGATGCCAGCCCTGAGAAGAAGGACTGTACCTAGGCAGCTGTAATTCTTCCCTGCCAGGCACTGCTTCTGGGCAATCCCGGTACTGGAAAGGAGAAGGGGAGGGAAGAAGAGAGGGCCCACTGCTGAGATCTCAACTACTGATCTGCTCCAAGAAGGAAAAATCAGGTAGAAAGCAGCCTGTCCCTCACAGGCACCCGATCTAGGACAGGGCGCACTCACAGCTCTCTCTTGCTGATGGCTCCCATCCCATTTTGTCTACCTGACAGAGAAAAATCAAACTGCCCTTTTTTGGTCTTGCTCAGACAACACACACAGTGGTGGTTCCATGTAGTTTTGCCTGACTGAAAGCAAAGCACATCAATATCAGCTGTGAAGTGGTACAGGGGTTTAAAGAAATGAAGTCACAGAAAAACTAATTCAGACACTGTTCCTCATTCCAAACCAGCAGCACTGGGGCCACCTTGGGCAGAGCCAACACTGAAAACAACCAGAAAAGCATCAGCGCCGTCTGACCAGAAGAGTCTATCTGTAGCAAAGGTATTACAAAGCAGAAATAATTGCTGAAATATATATATATACACATCGAAAAAAGCTGTCAGTGGCACCAGTACTTTTACCTGGCTCTCAGTGAGAGGTCCAGCATTCACAGCCCGCCACTTGTTTTAAGAGGTAACAAATACAACACAAAAATAAAGAGGAACCTTGGTTCCCAGGCTCATCTTTAAATTTCACTGACGTGCTTCAGTGCTCCATCTGTCCTACATGCATCTCCCCAGCAAATTAAGGTGCCTCCAGAAACCTTAACAACAGCTCCCTCCTATTTCAGTGCCCAGTCTTCCTGTGCTGTATCCCTAGCACAGCATCCTCACAGTACACTGCTGGCTTTTGTGCATCATTTCCAACCAGCTCTCCCCACTATTTTAATAATATTTTAGTAATAACAGTATTATTAGCAATATTTTAAACCTGGCTTACTTGAACCTAATGTTAAAGTTCTTATCCCAAGTTACCAATGGAGACAACAGTCCAGAACAACTTTATTTTGAGCAAAATCATTTGAACAGACAAAGGGCGACTGACAACAAATCACCCCAGGATCACCTTCCTTGACCGTCACCACAATCAGTGTAAATGGATCCATCAGTGACCAAGATTCACCCAACGCCCTCACCCAGCCAGGCTGACAAAGGCCCCTCCTCAGGGTCCCTCACCTGCCTCAGCATGCACACGTGGCCAGGCACACAAGGGTTCAAACAAATACTGGTACTAAAGGAACCCTTTCCTCTGAGGAAAAAAAGCAATACCTACCCCTCAATATTTTTTTTTAAACTATAACACAAAGCACGTCTCCCCCACAGAGCCCAAGCACCACTCCTGATTTTAAAAGGGGCCATAAATCCACACAGGTGAGCTCTTTCATCCCATTACTGCTCAGTAATTACACCAGTGGAAAATATGACCTAAACCTGGCACAAGTAAATGTATCTGGAGCCTTCATGGGCCCCACAAGCCTCGCTCCTTCGGTTGCCATTAGAGTTGAAGCACAACAAAGTGCCTCCCAGCAGAAATTAGAAACCTTTTAGAAACCTTTTCATCCCAGTTTTACCAAATCCACTGAGGATGCTTATAAATATTCAATATGAATTTTTAAACTCTCTTTCTCTCATTTTCCCTCACCCCAATTAGCATCAGAAATAATTTTACTTTTAAATACACAGATGGGAACCCAGTCTGAAGTCAAAGGCACTCACTACAGTGACAAGGGCCATGTAAGAGTAGAACCAGCGAGAAACACAGGCAGCCCCAGGCACCAAAATAACACAGAACAAAGCACGAACAAGAAAGGATTAATTCAAACGTTATTGGAGAAATGTGAAATAGCACAGAGGAGTAAAGCTGTGCCAGAGCTTACCCGACATGAAATCCAGTCCCCCGCGTCCCCAGGCAAGGATTTCACACTTTCTCATTAGTGTGATATAATTACTCTGAAGGATCTTAGGCAGAGCTAGGGATCCACACAAGCCCCAAACTGCTCTGAAAACTGGCACAGTCAAGTCCAGGTCAGAGTGTTGTGACCCAGTCTTCCTGGCTCATTTCTCATCACACCTGTGTCTTATTGAGCTGCCTCCACCAAAGCCTCACCTGCTTGGCTTGGCAAACCTGGCAGGTGGAGGCGTTACCTGTTCACAATCACAGCTGATTGTGAAATCAACTGATTAACACACAGTACAACATTTCTCCTACGAAATAATTCAGAAATGTCTTGGATACTTACATATGTTTTCAGCCCGGCTTCATATGTATATCCAACCACCTCCTAAGGGAGCCAGCAACACGTGGTGGCAAGAAGAAAGGACGGTGACTACTTGGCTGAGACATCATTGATTTTTTTTTTTCTTTTTTCCAGAAGCCAATGGAAATGTTGTAATATGCATGGTAACAAGGCTACATGTTATTTAAGATACTAGTTACACCGTAAGAACACAGCAACCTTGCTTAAAGGGTTCTATTAAGTCTTTCTCAAGCCAGCAGTAGTTTCCAATGGCTTCTGAAAGGTTCCTTCACCCCTACAGTGAAACATCTTTTCCTCTCACAACAGTGTAAAGTCAAATGAGATATCCAAAGACTTAGCAAAATACATGCCTTTGGATTTTACTCTACCCAAAAGGATAAAATAAAGCCTTTTGTCTCGTCCCTCTTGCACGCAGCAACCATACGGTTTAACAGTCTTCCCAACAGCTGGACATGAGGGGTTTAGTAAATACAGGGAAGTAAATGGGAGAAATTGAACCAGTTGTGGACTGCTGTAATACTTACATGTCCAGTCTGTCCACATGGAATTCATCTGAGGTCCCCATAAAATTCATGGGGAAAAAAAAATTAAAAAGCAGCACTTTCGGAGCATGATTCATCTGACCTATTTTAGGTGGCCATGTTAAAATGAGCAGAGTTCAGCCCCAGGAGCACCTCTTCCGCTCCAGAAACTCTAAGAGGAGCACAGCTGTTCACTTTCAGGTAGATCAGTTCTGATGCAAAATGTCTGGTTCTCGTTTTCTCGTTAGTTCTGCTCTTACATTACCACATATAGTGCTTCCAGGTGCTTGCAGAACACTGCTCCATTGGTGTGGTTTCAAGTTTGCAGTATTTGGAATTCGATTTGCAACTGAACGAATCATAGAGGTTTAAAGTTTTACTTTATTTATACTGCTGCTAAGTTTGTCACTGAAGAGCTTCATCCCGCAAGCACGTAACAGTCACAGAAGTCATCAGTGACAAGACTGTGGATTTGCTGATAGTTTTATCAGTGAATTGGAGAAGCCATTTGAGGCTTTTAAAAAGAGTTATTCTAGTTTATGTGAATGGATCTGTGCATTTTAGAGACTTTTATCCATCACTCCCCAGTAGCCATAAAACCCCAAAATCATAAAATTGATTCCACCACGCGCACTGCTGAAAGCACGATACTCCCCACATTTGGAGGAGAATGTCCCTGCTGACACACGAGCACTCGCACTGGACTGTCTGCATTAATCCAGACTGTCACTACCTGGAGAGGGTGTCGTTACCATTTGGTAACGACAAATTTAGCCTGAAGCAAAGGCTTAGCAATCATCACTATGTCCTTCTACACAGATGTTGAGGATCCTGCAAGAAAAGCACCTCAGCCAAGTCCTGGGCATCTCACTGTGAGCATCTGATAGTTGTGCTGTCATTTTTAGCAGCAACAAATGGCCATTGGGAGAACGAGACAGCCCCCTCCCATCATCCAGCTACACAGCTCCGTAACAACCACGCACACAACAGATAAACACACACATCATTTAGAATAGTAAAGGAAATATGATTCCATCACAAGCTGAATCAATTAATTTTTCTTAAAATAGGTATCAGTAGCATAAAATAAAATTTTTCATCAATTTGGGAGAATTTTACTCTGTAAAAAACAATTAAAAACAACAACAACAAAACCACAATCCCTTCCAAAACCCCCCCAAAAAACTCAGAAAAAGACAACCAGAAATCAGACTCCAGACATTCTTTAGGGACACTTGTCCCTAGACTTAACTTTCCTAACTTGCCCATGTTAGTAGTGACATCGAGGAACTGCTCCTCAACTGTGCAGTGTAAATGACATCACAGGCTGAAAGCCAGTCACTGCTTGACCCAGTTAATTAACTGTAGTTCATTTAGCCTGTGACAGTGAATAATTTAAGAATACAGGGGGAAAAGGGATGGCACCCCAAAAGTGGTTTTGCCAGTTCTACATTTTATTACCAAAGGCGAACAAAACTTTTTGCACTAAGTGCTTGCTCCTGCTTGGAGCAATGGGGCTCCTCTGCCAGTCTTTCAAGGCTCTTCTGTGTTTCCAAAGCATCTCTCAAGGTGATAACATTCTGTGAAAGTTTTCACACCTCAAATAACCTTCTCATCAAGATCATTCTGTCCAGGACCATTTTGTTTGGTTTTTTTCCCCTCTCTGCTGTTGCTTCACATGGTAGCACCCTGCTGCAGGACAGAGCCAGGACTAACACTCACAAGACATGACTTTTATCATCTTCAGAGAAGCTGGGTAACCCCAGTGCCTACTAATATTAGAAGAAACTCAGGCAATTGCAGCTGTAATATTCTTGTTCCAGTTGCCTCGTATGTAAAATGGCATAGTCTAATAAGTACTTGTTTACTTTATTTATTGGTAGGATTCATTTAATTAATGTTTGCACAGCACTATAGACTGTGCTATAAAACTATAACTGTAAAATGCCAAGTGCCATTGTCAACATATATTAATGGGTATATCTACAGATATATATGCATGTAATCAGGCTCCTCTTTAGCAACAGATATTTGGTAAATACTTTAATATGTTTAAATAATACATAATGGAATTCTCTTCTTCCTATCAGTACCTCTGCTTTAGGGAAAACTCCTATTATAGAAATAACTTGATTTAGTTATAGTCTGCAAATTGAAGTGACCATGGGACATTTCTAACTGAGCTGGATCAATACTGCTGACAGCAATAAGCTCTGCAAACAAACACAGCTTTGCCTTATTCCTGATCTACAACCCAGCTCTCCATTAAGCACGTAACCAAACAGGTTGACTGCCACTGGCACACTGTAACCTGGTGTCACATCATCTCTAAAAACACTGAGATAAAAGCCATAAGAGAAAGCTTGCTATTTTAAAAACAGTATTAAGATGTAGTTTGCCCCAGGCCAAATATTCCGGGTACTTGTATCGTAAGGATGGAGAGGGGCATCCCAGTTTTGCTAGGATAGAGTTAATTTTGGCTCCCCACAAGGGGCCAAGACATGGCTACTCAATGACATTTCAGCAGAGCACCTCAGCATTATTTTTAAATCTACATCCATGTAGCAAAGTGTGTAGGAGATAAATACGTGTGCAAGTGCTCAGCTAATGTAGTGCCTAAAAGCAACGTCATGAACCCAAGCTCTAATGGAGCAGGGCTACAAAAGCAGCTCAGACCAAAATTAGTTGGCTCCTGACATGCACTACTCAAGAAAGCACAGAAAAGGAGAGCTGCACTAAGGCAAAGGTGCCAGCCCTTACCAACACTTAAGGGAGATCTGGAGCTCTCTTTCTATTCAAAACCCTTTTCCCTTTTCCTCTGTGTCTGTTTAATGCTAGTCTGCCAAGCAATAGTCGATTGACAGGAAGCGCTTCACGGCGAGGTTCCTGTTGTTAGACCACACTGAACAAGTCTTCCAGTTCCCAGAGAAGCAGTCAATTCCTCGAAAAAAATATGTGCTCTATGGAGAGAAGCTGATGGGTAACGATTAGAAACCAAATTCTGACCTTTTTTGTTGTTTTTTTACTTAAGATAGTAGGCTTGAGAAGAGCAGGGCAAGGAAGCTTTAAGAAAAACATTTTCAGCGGACCCAAGGAAAAGAGAAATTTGGGGACACTACTCCTTCCCTTATTTTTGTACAGTTGCTTCACTCTGCTAAGAGAAAGTCACAGCCATTAATCCCACTATTACAAGACCAGATCAGAAGTAAATTTTTCTATTACTTATGCCATCATGAACTGGAGAGAGCCCCTCTTGGCTCCAGTACATAACAATACAATTGTCACTTCACAGCAGAGACTAACTGCTCTGAGTGGGTTCAAGAGCTCTGTATTAGATGGAAGAAAAAGGATGACCCAAACCTGCCTCAGTGCTAGCAATAATGATGAGAGAGGAAAGAAAACAGCATCACTACCTCTTCCTCTCAGGACCTACCTCATTGATCTTTCAGGCAGCTGTGAAATGAGTCATTTAACTGTTTGTTACTACCAATTAATAAATGACAGAAGTTTATTGCCAGCAGAAACTGTGGTCAATACAGCCTGTGCTGATATGTTTCCTTGTTTTTATTAAATCAGTCAAGAGAGGCAAATGTAGGTTCGTCATTAATGACTTAGCATGTGTATGGGGTTTACATGGCCAGGGTTTGGCAGCGGGGGGCTACAGGGACAGTTGCAGTGAGAAGCTGCTAGAAGCTTCCCTCTGCCCAACAGAGCCAATGCCATCGGCTCCAAGAGGGACCCGCCGGGGGCCAAGGCTGAGTCCCTCGGTGACAGTGGCAGTGCCCCTGTGGTAACGTCCATAAGAAGGGGAAAGTGCTGCACTTGGTGTTGCACAGCACATGACAAGGACAGCACTCCCCCACAGAGCAGATTTCAGAGTCACATCCCTTCATTTCACTGAGGTCTCATAAAAAGTGAGCAGGCAGAGAGGAGGATCCTCTGTCACCAGGAGAGGGGAGGCCACATCCCACCTCTTTCACTACCCGTACAAGGAAGAGATTCACTTGTTTGGCTCTAGCTTGATAGCCAACCCCTGTCTAGTAACAGTACCAGTTTCTCTACTTAATGCTAATGACTGAACATCTGTTTGCTGGGTTTTAGGTTTTCACAGCTTGGTTCTGTACTCGAGGAAAAAGCAGCTCTGGCATATTACCCTTTTACTCATCAGGTAAGCAAATAATCTAGTTCAGTCATGACTATCTGGAACATGCTTGCTGACTGGTTTGATGCAAACACTGAGGTCACTCTTTCCATTTCCTTTCTGTGGACAAAGAAGTGAAGAATGTAACATTTACACAGAAGTTTTGTTTGAGCAGGTAGGTAATACATGACAAAGAACATTATGTGCCAGTTCACTCCTTCAGTGAGTAAACTAGAGCTATCACTACCTAATTTATTTGTTTATAATCCTAGTGTACAAATGGTAAAACCGGGCTAGCTCATCATTTCCTTTTTTAGGTGCAAGCTCCCACTACTTGCTGAACACAGCCAGCGTTTAGCTGAGTTACACTTTTGAGCTACTGTCATAAATCCATGACCAAACTGGATTTCATGCCGGCTGATAAACTGTGTGGTGGCCAGGCAGGATTCCACACAACGCAACACCAAGTTCAGCTCTCTCTGGAGCGGCGCACAGCCTGGGACCGCTGAGCTGAAATTAAATCTCCCTTTCAGTAGTACAGGGTTGGCTTTTTCAGGAAACTTCTAGGAGTTAAAACGTGAAGCTCGTGTTGATTTACAACAAAAGCAACACACCAGACTGCTTCAGATTACTGAGAGAAATCCTGGTTTTGACAAATAGTCGAGCAGTTCGGCTTCCTCCCACCAGAGGCCAGTGATGGATGGAAGCTCTGGGCCGCTCACAGCAGTACTTACAGCCAGCTCCTGGAGAGACCTGACCCATTTAATTACTGGGAAAAGTTGAAAGAAAAAAGCAAAACCGAATAGGGTTTCTGAAGACCAGGACAGCATTACAGGACAAAGGTAAATTTTAGGCCCATTAACTACAGCACTGAGTTTGTTCCTACAGCTCTCACAGAACCGAGCCACCCATGCTACAGACTGGAGCTGCACAGGAGGGCTTCCCAGGTATAATATTTTAATAATTGCTGGTAGAAGTTATCATTCATTTTAGCATTTTGGCTTGATTTCCAGCTCACAGAATTTTCCACGAGCACAAACATTTCTCAGGATTTACTAATTGAAACTATCTACCAAATAAATTCTACATACGTTTCAGTAACTACATTTTAAGTACTTCATTACAAACATTTGAATTGCATAGATTAATTTTAATTGCAATAATTCCATACATGGATGAGGGAAAGGGTCACATGCAACCTTCTACTTAGCTACACCATAAAGTATTACCAGTAAAATTATTCCATGAAGTCTGATGGTTGTTTTTTTTTTCTTTTTGTCATTAGTTTTGGGTTTTTTTTGTTTTTAAAATAACGTGGCCTTACTGGTTAAAGCTCTAATTTAAATGAAATCTCTGCTAACACTGTTCTGATGTGGAATGAGATGTTAGCACTCCTACACTGATAGTAACAGCACTGCAGTTAGGTTTGTTTCCCCATTTCAACCACATCAGTACAGTTACAGCAGTAAAGGTTTTCTAAGAGTGGGCAGGGTGCTGCATCTTGTCACCTGTCGTTTTTGTGAGAAGGAGAGAAGGTTACCTTCCACCTTCACATCAAGGTTGGTTCTTCTGAAAGATAACAGAAATTCAAGCGCCCACAACACACCCCAGTGCTTTTCTGAAGGAGCCAAGCCGAGCAGTGCAGTCAGTTTCTGGGACCATTTGTCTGCTAATAAACAAATGCCAAGGATGCCCCAGGTTCTCAGATGGAAGCACTGTGAGCTGGGAGTTAACTGACAATTTATTTTGGTCTAGAGTTTTAATCTGGATTTGAACTCCCAAGCTAGAAACAAAACACCCTACCTCATTTGCAATAACTGAAACCATCTGAGTCTGGCTGTAGGCACGGCAATAGGATCTGTCCATCTGGCCTGATACCAAAAACCAAGCCTCCAAGGCAGGGCACCGTTACAAGAACAGTTATCCCTCTGCTGCATAGCTCTGCAACCTCAGGTCTCAGGACAAATTCAACTTGGGTGTATGTAATAGCAACAGATACTCATTATTTGCTCTTAGAAATAGCTCTCAGACTGCTCTCAACATACACAAAACGTACCCAGAGGAGCAAGAGCTTCAAACAGGGCGCCAGACAGAGCCACAGCACATGGGATCCCAAGGTCAAATGCATATACCCGTATGTTGCAGAGTCCAGAAATAGCTTCAAAGTCATCTGCAAGAAAGCTATCTGGGCAGGAGGAAGGAGATGCCAGGCTGACAGCAGGACAATGATACTGTACTCACGATCTTTGTTTATGTAGTGTTGATATTAAAATAACACTTTTGATTATAGACTCCATAGCACAGGTCCAAAATATCTACAGAAATGGAATACTGAAGTGAAAGAAACAAAGCCAGAGATTTGTTTCCTATATATTAATCTTGTCTCTCTTGGTGCAAATACTGAACCTCAGTTGCACGGCATCGGAATCTCCAGACGCCATCGTGATTCTTTTATGCAGAGGTGACCGAAGGAGAGAAATACCCTAAGGGGGGGAAGTCACTTCAGACAATACTTTGAAGGGATTTCACAAAACTAGGAAAAGGAGCATCACCAGGGTTAGGAGACACAATGTAGAGCAACAAGTTTTTTCCTGCCACAAAACGTCAACAAAGAACTTGTGGCTGCTCCACCAGTGGTTTCCTCACCTCAAAAGTACTCTCCAGAGCAGGGGCTGTAGAAAACAAGTCGGGAGCTGCTGGCAGCATCTGGTTTCCATGGTGCCATGCTGTCCCCAAACCAGTGGCCTGGGAGGCTGGCTGGGGTCTGGTCGGGGCATGCAGACAGGAGGTTGGGTGAGCTGTTCCTGCTCCAAAAGCTTTGGCAGGGTTGGGGAAGGAGCAGGCACCACTCTGCAATACTCATGCTTTGAGCACTGATGCTCCTCAGCTCCTGAAGACCCCCAGAGCTGGAGCAACTTCTCAGAGCAGCAAGCTGGCCCTGGTGCCTTCACCCCACACCACAAGCAGCTTTCACAGGCAGGCACTGGGGGTTAGACTGCAGGCGACAGGCTAGTACACACCGTGTTCAGTTCTGGTGCGCTGCCATCACAGCACCCTGGAAATGCTGTTCATTTCTTTGTATGTTTTCTATTTTCCTCCTTGACCTTGGCAAACTAAATATAATTTAAATGAAAACAAATAACTGCACATCCCCAGTTGGGCTGCATCATCAAAAAAACAAGTGAAAGAGGAATTACTCGCAGCACGTTTCCTGAGTCTCTACCACATGTTCAATTTTGCCAATGAGCTCAAGCAATACGGAATAAATAAAATTATAAACGCAGGCAGCTTTATAAACAGCCAGGATTTTGTATCATTGTGTTTACTGAGCTGCAGCTCAGTAAACAAAACAAAACTTATCTGTAAAGGTAAGGTTTAATGTGCGTGTTTTGCCAAGAAACAGAACTACACCGTGTATTCAAACCAGTAATAGATCAATTACAGCAGGGATCTATAGCAGGGGAGTCTGACCTTCTTGTTTTACACTCAAATAATAAATGCTATGAACATCTGACAAGGTAATTATTTTATACCTCAAACAGAACACTCACCACCAACAAGCAGCCTCTGACAGAGAAGGAGCTCTACAGAAACTGGGTTAGGGATGTACTTTAGCCTAGGGTTCACATTCTTCCTCTTGTTGACAGCTTATAGCCTTCAGATGCATAAGTGAGTATGTTTAAGTAATGGGGTGTTTTTTTTCTGTTCTGAGTTAGCCAGTTGTAGTGTTTGCTCCTGGGGCTGTCTCTGCATTCAAGCCAGAATGCAAAATAAAATTTTAAAAAAGCTCAAATCAAAAAAGCATAATTGTGAAAGAAATACATTACTTCCACATACAAGGCAAACTCTGCTGCTGCAAGAAGACTCCAATTTAATTCTGCTAACATTTCTCTCAAGTATAAATAGGAGCAGATGGGACTTCCCAGTCTGTTCCCAGTGACACGCCTGGACTCTCCCCACAAGGAGCTGACGAGGATCTCTCCAAATGCAGATGGCTGCTCTCTCCGCATTCCCCCGACTACTTTCGTCCAGGGCTTTTCTGGAAAAGGGAGCTCTCCCTCCATCACCACCCAGCAGTGGGCCTTGCCACAGCGGGATCAAACTCTTCCTGCTAGTGAATCGCTTCTTCCCCCTAATTTAAACACATCAGCTCAGACTCTCTTGTGGAAGCTGAAGCATTTGCTGCTATGGTGAGATGACCTACTGAAATCTCAGTAGTTGCACAATGATCATTTGCATGCAATTTACCTTTCTCATCTTAGGAATACAAAATTGCTGAAGCGAAATCTAGGAAAATAAAGCTCTTGGTTTCCTCAAAAAAATTACATTGTACCTTCCATTTCTAAGAGGTTTTCTGCTTCCATAATAAAGAATTACTTTTGCAAACAAACACCCTTTCGTCTAGGCCAGCACAAAACACAAAGCTAATTAATTATTAAAGATGTACTTGTGCACGGAAACGCTGCAGTCTGAGGCTCCATCTTAAGTCTATGGACTCCAGCAGGGCTGTGGAGGGGCCTGGGCTCTACCTTCCCTGTGCATGGGATGCTCCATTGCTTCAGCATCCGTACCCTCCGTGCTGCCCCCACCTAGCCAGAACTAACCCTTGCACGAGCTGGGTTGGCAGCACAACATAGAGGCAACGCAGACATGTTTATCTGTAAAGTATGAACTAGCGTATATGGGCACAAATTGGCTGGTCAGTATCTATGCACACAGGCTCAGCCAGAAACCCGGCTAAGAATTCACCCTTCTGTTCTCTCCTTTGCTCCATGCACAGGTGTTAGGGGAAAAGGAATAAGAAATATGTGTATGTACATACACACATACCCACATCTATAAACACACATACCTCTATCTATAAACACACACACAGGCACACGTTCGCAACCAACATTTTTCACGTGCACAGAATCCCGTCTGACCATCACAGCGCGTTCTGGGCGTGCAGAAGCACAGCCTGGCACCTGAAATACCATGCCAGGCAAACACCTCTTCTCCAGATTTAGGGGCTGATGTACGCAAGAAGGAATTTTCAGGGCTTTAGTGTGTGGACCCCAGGATGAAATTTCAGGATCCCTGGAGGAGATCCCCGCAAGGAGCTCCCAAGGCTGCAAACCCATTATCCTACCTCCTGGTCTGCCTTTCATACTGCATCAGCTCCCACCTCACAGGCTCCCAGCCCAGACACAGAGAAGTGGGCTGCTGCAGCAAGAAATATAGCTTCTTTACCTGTTCAGTTTTGCTTTTGATAAATCTGTATTTATGCAATGTAAAAAACCCCAGAGCTCCCAATGTTTCATCCAGAAAATCCTGGCCAGCTCCAGAAAGCTTTGTGCTCAACCAGCAGCCACCTAAGCAAAAGCGGGAAGCAGGAAAGTCACAGCTGTGAGTCGTACCCTGGGTTTTACAAGATTTAGAGGGAGAGGCGATCAGATGATACATCAAAAGAAAAACACACCAGCTTTGGAGCACGTAAAATTCTCCTTGCTTTGAAATCCTTCTTTGGTTCTTATTTTAAAATCTGAGGCCACTAAATGCCAACTGTTTAAAACCCTTCTTTTCAGCGCTACCAGAAGTGGAATATGTAGCTATGGTGGCATTCTGTAGACAGTCTTGGTCTTGGTGTTGTTGATGAAATGGAAAGAGATGTCTAAACTCTGCTCTCCAATTAGGGGACCTTTCCAAATGCTTTTTCCAACTCTCCTTGTTAGAAATGAATCAAACACTGCAAGGCAAAGTAAGGTCAGAAAGCAGCTTTTTTCAGCCTGCTTTAATAAATGTATTATGGTGGCAACCATGCCAGGAGGCAAACAAAACTAAAAGAAAAAAAAAAAAAAGGTTGTTCTTTTTGCAGTTTTCACCATTTAACACGTAGCTATTAGAGTGGCACCCTCATGAATCCTGAATGCTCGAAGATGGTAAGGCTAACCATGTTAAGAAAAGAATCTCTTTCACTAGGAATATAGAGAATCAATTTTGGTAGGTACAAACACACTGAAAAATTGCAAACATTAAAAAACAAAAATCAAAGTGCACAATCAGAGTTGTGAAGAGGTCTGTATTCAGGATTAATTCGGGGAAGGTTAAAGAAAAACTGAACATTGTTTTTGAGATTCTGTCTCATGTTAGGATCCTAGATCTAAGCATAGGCTCCTGTTCACGTAAGTACCAAGCCCTTCTTAACCAATTCCTCAAGCACTGAATTTAAAGTACACATTTCAGCCTAGCTCAAGTTTTGTAGTGGTTTCAGAATGGTAGTAGGAAGCACGGCCAACAAATCAATTAGAAAGTGCATGGCACAGTTCATAACATTAATTTCCAAGGCAATGCTTTGTCTTGTATTTCTGCAGAAATCTGTTATTAAGTAAACGTAATATGCACTTGCTCAGAGATTGTTTGTTACTAGGAAAAAGCCATATGCACTAGAAATATGTAATTTAAAAGTCAGCTCCCATAAAGTCACATTAAAAGAGGTCTCCAATGCACAGCATGCATAAAAGAAATCTCTTTGATACATGTCTTAAATCCACACACAGAAAAAAAGCTGAATCTGCCCATGTGCTCTTACTGGAAAAGTACCTGCACTGAAATAAAGGTGATTATTTTCAGACAACGGCTCTTCTCCAACATGGGCAAAGGTAACTGGATTTGGTTTAAGTAAATAACTTCCTATATTGTTGAAACAGTATGTGTGGTTGAAGTACGCAAAGTTCACTTCTCCTTGTGGTATAATTTTGGGTTTTTCCAATATTTTCTGAATATTTCATTAGACAGCATAGCTATGCGTGGTACTTTCCCCCGAGAGCTCACCACTAACAGCTCTGTTTCTATAGACACACACATGGCCATGTTCAACCTTCTGCACGGTGGTTATCGCCATGAAAGCTGAGTCTGCAGCCTGTGAGTGGAGACACTAGACAAGCCTGATGATAGCAAAACAGATTAGGAGACTCTTCAGTTCAGCATTACTGAAGAAGCACTGGAGGAGATGGCACAAGCTTTTATTAACGCCCAACTATCGCCATCCAAGCCCCGTTAGGGATTTCCCCTGCAGAACAGAGACTGCTATCAGTCTCTTCTGGATTATCCTTGGCACAGACAGCTAAGTGCCAAACCCCATGAACTTCTCCTATTCCCTAAAATTACTGCCTTGCAGATAGCAGGGTGCTATTTTCTCTTGCGTTTGAGGAGGAGGGGTGGGAGGCTGTCTAGCTTTTCAGGGACAGGGATGATGTAACCTAGAAACCTCTTGGGACAGCATGTGCTCGGTACAGGAGCCACCACCACCACCTGCCCCCCACCCTGTGAGCACACACACATCACGCCAGGGCTCTGCTGGGCTTTGATCCTGGAGATCTCCATGTCCACGGGTGACAGCCCCCCCGGCATGTCCTGGAAAGCAGGTACTCTCCTCTCGAGCACCCAAGGGACCTCCCTCCAGCTCTCTGCTAAGATGAGCTACAAGACTGATTGATTTCTATGTGTGCCTCCTTAACTCTATCCTAGCAAAACCAGGACATATGCCCCAGGCACCCTGGGGACAGGCATGGTGCAGGGGAGAGGACTGTAACAGCCCAGAAGCTGCATTTCATCATCCTACAAAATCCCTCCTCTCCCTGTCTCTTCCCCACGTGGGTCACAGGATCATTTGAGAGCATCTAGCAAAAGCAGTAAGAAATTCAGCTCTGCATAGATACTCTTTCCTCCCCTAAGGCCTTATCAGTCACATATCCCCAGGACAGGAGGGAGGGAGTGCGAACAGGAGGGGAATGTAATGGGAAACCTCTTCACCAAAGAGTCCTATCTAAGAAGTTTCATGTAACAGGACCTAATCCCCATTAACGGATCCCTTACCGAGGGCATCAGCCACCCAGCTCTGCCACTATCTGGACAAGGCTGAGAGCCCAAAACAAAAGCATCTTAGCAGCAGCAGGAGTTGGCTGCGGTGAAAAGAACAATGATCTTGTCCTCATTTCTCTAACGAGCCCCCACTGGAGTTGAGACAAGGCAGCCCAAGGGAGGCAGTCTCACTTCATCTACTTTTTTTCTTTATTATTTTTTTTTTTAATGAAGGTCTTAGCTATTCCACTCATCCAAGCTCAGGGTGCCATTCTCATTCATTTCCTCGGAAGTAGGATTAGGCTCCCATCGCATACCTACCTACTGGGGAAAGAGAGAAAACCCAAAGCAGCAGCAGCAGCAGCAACGCTCACACAGCTCGCTTTCCCTCCCCGCTCCTCCCACGGCTGCTTGGGCATTAAGTCTGACAGGAACTGTACTGACCAGGGCACTCTATTAGCCTCTCCTTGTCTTCACCCCAGATCGGACTGTACCCTAAAATATTTCGAGATCTAATTATTATTGGAATGGGAGAGATTTCTAGTGGAGCCAGAAAGAGACTCCCTGCCCCTGCGACTACCTCAGATGTCCCGGGACCACAGGATTAAAAAAAAAACCTCCAATGGCACTTGAAGTTTCTCAACTCATTAGTGACAGACACTGACTGCTTATCACGCTTAATATTAAGCAGCTTCGTCAGCCTGGGAGCATCTAGTTTCTCTGTGATAACAACAGGGATACTAAGAAGCCACCAGCCTCACAAACTTGAGTATCAAAGCCCCTGTGAAATCTCCCATTTAAATTGTGTGCAAGCCTCTCCACGGCGATGCGGCTTTAATTGTTCCTCAAGTGTTGGGAGCAGTTTCAATCGCAGCCGTGCACGGGAAGCCCCGGGTGGCCGCCGCCCCGCCGCCCAAGCCCAGCAGGATGGGAGCTCCATGGGAGGATGTTTACACAGTTAAAGTCAAAAGGCACCGAGCTGCCGTGTGGGAAACTCCTCTGCGTTCCAGCCCAATGAAACCACCTCTCAGAGGCTCCTGGCACCGCTCCTCCGAAAATCCCCTCATAGCGGGGGTGACGCGGGGTAACGCGGGGACAGCGGGACGCGCCCCGCTCCCTCCCTTCAACCCAGGGCAGCGGCGAGCAGGGCCGTGCCGGGGACCCCCACCTCCGGCACCGCCAGGCTGCTCCAGGGAGGACGCCGCATGCCCTCAGCCCACCCTGAAGGGCACCGCACGGCCCCGAGCCTGCGCGGGGGCTTACCTTCCGCACCCCGCCGAAGCCGTGCTCCGCCGCCACCCGCTCGGCCTCCGCCTGGCCCCCGCCGCGCAGCTCCACCAAGAAATGGTTGGTGTAGACAGCTCCGCGGGCCGGGGCGCCGAGGGACAGCGACAGCAGCAGCAGCAGGAGGAGCGGGGGGGTGCCCCGCAGCAGCGGCGGCCCCGCCGGCATGGCCCCGCGCTGCGCGCCCGCGGAGGCAGCCCACCGCGCCGCGGGGCGGGCGGGGAAGCGCCCAAAAGATGGGAGGGGAGGGGAAAAAAATAAAATTAAATTATAAAAGGAAAAAAAAAAAAAAGCGGCGGAGGCCGGAGGGAGCCGGGCGGCGGGGACCGCTCCGGGGTGTGTGTGTGTATGTGTATGACAGCGATTGTGTTCGCGCTGCGAGCTCCGCGCTCCCGGCCCCTCCTCGGCTCCGGCTCAGCGGCGGCCGGAGGGAAAGCGCCCGCCGGGAGGGGAGATCGCCGCGCTGCCAATCATGGGCGGGGAGGATCGCCCCTGCCCCCCCAGCGCATGGCACACACCCCCGCACCCCCCGCCTCCGCTGCACCCCCGCTACACACCCCTCCCGCACCTCATACCCCTGCACAACACCCGCAAATCACACCGCTCCGCCCCGCATCCGCAGCAGCTCACCGTACCCCCGCCCTGGGCCCGCCCCGCTCCCTCCAGCTCTCCTGCACCTGGTTCCGGGGGGTCCGAGCGCAGCCAGACCCCCAGAGCGGAACCCCCACCGCCGGTGCTGAACAGCGGCAGAGCCCACACGGCCGGGGCCAGCACTCGTCTTCCCTTGGGAGCCCCGCGAACACCAGGGGTCCGGGAGTGTCCCCCGCACCAGCCGCTCCCGGGGCACCCGGCACCGTGTCCCCATCGCTCCTGCTGCAGGAGCCGAGGCCCAGGGTGGGGTCCGGCAGCCACAGGACAAGGCCTGGGGACAAGCCCCAGGACCCTGCTTTGCCCGGCCCAGGAGCAGGCACTGCCGGCGGCTCCGCAGGGCACGGGCACGGAGGGGCCGGGGTGTGGGAGCAATCCCACGGGATTCTGCAGGGAAATCCCTGGCAGGGAAGCACTGGGCATTCCCTGAGATGAGACAGCCAAGGGTAGGGAGCTGGTGGGATTTCAGAGAGGGGGCAGCACCTACGGGGACGGGAACGCGGTTCTGTAAAAAATAATTTGCCGTTTGCAAAACTCTAAGGGGAAATGAACGGCACAGAATATCCAAGCTTAGGTCAAGATACAGCTTAGCTTGTTCCTACAGATATGTTTGTTAATTCCTTGTGAAAAAGGTTAATCGTTTGATGGATCCCTGAACAGTCCCCTGGGAAAGACTCGGGGTGCAGAAAGCATGACAAGTTAGTACTGCCTTTAAAACAAACACAATGATAGATTCACTGTCACCTGTTCGACAAATGATCACATGGAGTACAGAACTTAAATCAATCTGGGAAAACAAAGGAAAACAGCAAAGATCACAAGTGAGACTCTTCTTCCATTATCCCAAAAGGCTTCAGAAAAAGACAGAAGAGCTCACCCCATGATTGTGAACCCAACTGAGCATTGGTTTGTCATGACAAATTATTGATTTCCTTCCTCTGGATAAAAGAAAATCCCTATTCAAACAGAAGGGAAATGGTAACTTGGAGCCTGATCCAAAGCCCATTTAAATCAACAGAATTGCTGTAAATGAATGACTGATGCTGAAAAAAATCAAGCACAAGGGAAAGGAAGAACATTAGAAATGGCACAGTAGAGAAGGAAAACATCTTTGCAGCCTCATTAAGAGACTATGTCAATAGAAGTCAGCTTTTCGATGCCTGTTCTAAGCACAGGCAGTTATTAACAACAATTTTATATGTTATTTCTTCAAGCCAAGTTGTTTATTTTCATCTGTATTCAGCAACACCTCTCCTTACACCATCTTTCCCAGGAATAAAGCAGATCCTGCTGCAACGTGTTTCCAGGTGACGTGGGGTCCCTGAGACCCTCGGGTCAGTAATACCTGCTGGCAACTGCTCGACAGCCAACGGAAGCCCAACTGGTTTCCATCCAGAGCTGTTCCTCGGGATCAGAAAATAAAGGAAAGTAAAAAAAGAAGCAAGGGAAAGGGATTTTCTCTACATTCCTGTCTGTGAAAATACATGTCAGACTGTCTTCCCCTAGAGGTATTCCCTTGGTTGAGGAAAGGAACCACCACTGCTTACAGCCAGTTGAAAGAAGTTGTAACTCTACCTGTCATTAAAATACTGATTGGTCCTGCACTGACTTCTAGGTGTTGTTTTTATTATGAATTTGTCCATGGAACTACTGAACTTTTATTGGCCCTTTCTTCCCCAGATGGTAGCTTTAAGGTTGTGATGATAAAGACATCTAGCTAGCACTCCCCGAGTCTCTTTCTGTAAGGCATATTTTCCATCCCTTCAACCATACCCATAAAATGTTTTAATCCCCAAATTGTGAACCACAGCTGCATCAGATATTTTCTCAGCAGAGGTCAAGCCAATGCGAAGTGGATGATCCATCACATTTCTATTTACAGGGTACCCAGTGTTTCACCAGCCAAGGATTTCATTCCGCCTCTGGGCCACCCAGTCTCCCTGATGTGTAGCAGAGCAGCCGTGCTGACTTGTGCAACCCTCATCTCCCTCAAGCCCTCTTCAGGACCGCTGCTCTCTAGGACAGGTTCTTCTCTCCAGCATGGCAAATGATCTTTGTCCCTAGGTACATATTACCTTGCTTTACTGAAATACACATCACTGACTTGCATGCAGCTTTCTAAACAACCCAGATTACTCAGCACTCCTCTCTTTTACTGTTTACAACTTCCTTCTTTAACCTGCTAACTTTCTCAGTAATGAATTTACATTGAGGTATCAGATTTAGCAAGATCTTACAGAGATCCTTTCTGGAATGTCTACAGAAACAAATCAACTTCAGCAATGATTCCCACTTTGTGATTATACTTAAGAATCTATAATTTAATCAGTTTTTAGTCTGTTTCATAAAGGCCATTTTGATTTTGTATCCAATTTATTCACCGACATGGCATGCAGCGTCAAGGGTCTCCCAGGCACAGGCCATGTCATAGACATGATGGATCAAAAAAATGCAATTTTTTTTTCCAAATTCATCAGTTGGTCCAGTAAAAGAGACTAAGTTTCCCCATAAATTTTGACTTGTCTAGCAGAAGGCAAATAAAAAACACTAATGGTTTTACCCGTCAAAACTACAACAGTGTTTAAAAAATTATATAAAATGAGTTTAACAATTCCAGTTCCCAAATGGATTGCTGACTACATCTTTAAACAACCATTAAATTACTATGATTATTTTACAACAAGTGGTTGGCATTCAGTATGAGGTCGACAAAGTACTAACATCTTTGGGAGGTATTTCTTTCCCTGGGGACCACACAGGATGGTACCTTGCCAAAAGAGACCAGTATGTCAGAGGAAATTGTAAGAACTCGTTTCCTCGCTGTGGAAGCCAACTGAGTCCTAAGTACAAGACTGTTGATGCTTTCCTCTTTAATTGCTCCTCCTAGCAGATGCATGAGTGGGAAACAGAATACTGCAATAATCAAATTTCACATGGTACAAGAGAGCAAAACACACGAGCATACTTTTGCACAAGTCTGAGTCTCCCTTAAACCTTAAATCTTTCCAAAGCTGTGAAGTGAGCAAACAACCACGCTTTAAATGGACTCTGGAGCAGGCTGGAAGATAACACCTACATTTGGAGCAACAGAAATGGGACTAAAAAGGCATGAGAAGAGATTTCAAAAGGAATGAATGGGATCCATAGTTAAAAGGCCCACTGTTGAAAGAAAAACAGTATTTTCTGACAATCTTGTTTAGAAGTTCTTAGGACAGGGAATAAACAGACCTATTCGAAGAAAAGCAAGAACTAGAGCCTGACATTCTCTGCATATCAGGAACAGCAGAGAACCTGTGTAATTGAATGTACAGTATGAAAGGAACAGAGTGACATCAGGAACTGGCTATCAGGAAGTGCCACGACAGTTGAGTGGACCAGCTCACTGCTACAAGCCGGCTGAGTGGATCAACTCAGTGCTAGGAGTTGGCCCACTTCAGCTACCAGAGAAAAGTCACTTCAGAAGGATTCCAGAAAAAGCACACTAAGGGGAGGTCTGTTATCAGCCTTGCTGTGGACCGTCTGACAACAATGTCTAAGAGCAAGCTTCAAACTGGTTTGTTTTGATACTGAGCAACATGGGCATGACGAAAGCAAAGCAGAAACCACAGTAAATGAGTTCAGAGAGCACACAGTTACTATTGTTCCACCTTGGGCTGATTGCCAAATCAGCCATGACTGTCTTAAAGAGGGTTTGCATAAAACACACCTAGGCCGTTTGAGCACAGCGATGAGAAGATGGATGTACGAGCTGTCTTAGCAAACTGATGAAACCAAGCAAAACTAGCGTTTCTGTGCGGAGGTTCTAGATTAATGAGCTTGGGATGCAGTTAACTTAGATGATTTCAACATCATTTGCCCTATCTAAAAATACCCACCTGAACATTTTTATGGCTTTATACTAGTGGAATATTTTATTCCTGTTACAAATGCACTAACAATGGCAGCATTATTTCCAGGCGTATGGCCCCTGACCTGTTATATGTTACATTAAATGCTGTTAGTGAAGAGAGAGCTGCAGCAGGTACCACTTGCTATCTAGGACATGTGAACGCAGGAAGGCTGGCAGTTACCAGGCACAGGAGTTAAGAACCAAGATGGAGTATTTCATGCCATCACTCTGTGGGACTGTGTGGACCTTTCAAGCTGAAAGGACACTTGAAGACTGGAAGCCTAATCCGCAGTTTCTAGTTACTTAAAGCTGCGGGCAGAATCTCCTCAACACACATGTAGCTATGCAAGTGTTATACTGCCAAGTGTCAGAGCGAACAAGAACTGGATGTACTCATGTAGTGACATGATAATGCAAATAGTAAAGCAGAAGAGTGTAAGAATTGGTTTGCAGCATCCATTGACTGCAGGCCAGCTAGGCTGAGCAAAGAGGATGGGAAAACGAAAGGTGTCATTTCCTCCTTAAGTAGTTTTGGTTTTCTTTCATTTATTATGTCCAGACACGAGGAACAACAGAGGGGCTGGTAAGCAACATGGTGACTGACAGGCAGCAGGCGAAAACTGTTGAGATAACCAGTAAAAGCAATCTGCCCTGATTACTTTAGGAGTTTACAACCCAAAATGAACAGAGAGAAACAGCTTACATGTGTCCACAAAACAGAAAAATAAAGCCCTTGAAAGAAGGGAGTGTTTGACTGAGCATTTGAATATGCTTAAGGTTAGGCCGGTGCTGCAAGCCTCATGGATTTCACTGGGACTACAGCATGTACGTGTCTGTTTGCCAAATGGGAATACGACTACCCACGTGCCGAAGTCATTTCCTGACTGACTCTTAACCACTGCTTCATATCCACCTAGACAAATGTTCAGCTTAGGCAGCCATGGCAGAGGTACTAAAAGTAATGGAAATATGTGGTTCATTTATATTAAAAGGATATGCTTGTCACATTTACCAGGCTTGTTTGGGTTTTTGTGCTACCAAGTTCTTTGCTGAAGACTGAGTCTGTCTGGAAACAAGGTCTGTGCAAATGATATTAGAGAATGAACTGCTCAGCAGAGTCAGTTTGGAGCAGATGGTCTCAGTGACATTTCACAAGATAATGGGTGAAAGTTTGCTGCTCCTAAGTAGGACCTGGAAATACAATCAAAAAACCAAAATCCAACTACTTAAGGGAAAAGGGCAGAAGAAAGCCAAGGTAAAAAGATGCCTGTGAATCATCAGAATGACTGGGCCAGAGGTAAATACCTGGATAGGTGGAAACAGGGACAGAGATCACGCATCAGAGGGACAACTGAAGTGGAACTCAAAAAGATCCAGCAGGATGGTCTCCAAGAAATCCACCCAAGTGGTTGCAATCAGCAGTATGAAACAAAGGATATGTTTTCAGAATCTTTTGTTTTTACCTTCCATGAATTAAAATTTCAGGCTTTGCTTCCAATCAAGAACAAAAACTAATTAGAAAAGCCTTTTTTTAAAAAAAAAACTTGAGTGCTAAAAAAATGCGTATGAGCACAGAAAAATAATTTATAAAGGCAAGACTGAAAATAAAACAAGATGTTGCTCCTGTCTGAGCTGAAAGCTGTCTGTGGGCAGACTTAAGTTTGCTTACATCAATTAGAGATGTGGCACCATATATTCAGATAAATGTAGGTTTCTTTCAAGTTTATCTTTGAGATTCCAAGTATCTAAAAGGTAAATTAAACTCTTCTGCTGCTAACTTTGTTCTCCTTATTGACAGGAAAATAAACATTTTCAAAAGTTCATTGCATAAATATCCTTTTGATGGAACTTACTTTAAAAATTTCTGTATTTTCCATTTCTCATTAAAGCCTTGAAGCCCATTGAAATGTAGAAGCAGAGATAGGAAAAATATCTCCACCTTCTCTGTTGGGCTGCTTCAATCACTTTTCTCACAATTCAGCTGCCAAGTACTGCCAGAGTTAAGTAGCTTAGTACATGACTGAGGTGAATTTGTCTGTGCTCTTTCTTGTACCAGTTTCACATGCCTGCAGTTCACCTCCCTGGAAAAGGCTGCAGACCAGCAGTTTTTCCTTCATGTCATCAAGAATTAAAAAAACCTCTCAACCATCAATATAAAAAACAGAAAAGAAAAACCCTAAAATAGCTTAAAGCATCGTGCCAGAATAACAGTTTTAAGTTAATAGCTATTTACCCCTGTCAAGGTTCATTTCCTTCAGAATCTCTGCACAGCTACCTTTAGGTTTTGTCACATCCAGCTGCTTCCTTCCCAGGCCCCGCCTAAAAACCTAAAAACCAGCGACCTCACACTCCTGGTGCGGAGGCGCTGGAGCCAGGGTGCTGGCACAGGATAAAAACTGGGGCACAAAGCTCAGAGCATGCTGCAGGCTGTGACAGCCAGCGGCCTGGGCGTCGGGAGGCTCAGAGTGTGCCACTGAGTCCAGCTGCCAGCACCCAGCAGCCCAGCCCTCTGACACCACTTGTGCCACAAACTGCCGTGTGCGAGAGGCACAGCTGGCGCACAGGAGAGAGTTAGCAACGGGAAAGGCACAGGGAGAAAGGAAGCCTTGAATTTGTCCCTCCATCTCACACACACGTCATGTAATGATTCCTAAGACTGATCCTACAATGAATCCTCATTCCAGTCTGAGGTTCAGAAGTGCTCTGCTGTAGACAACAACAGTAAACAGCCTTTTGTAAAGAAAAATGGAGGATTTTCTAAAAGGCAGGCCATACAAAGCCTACTGAAATTCAATGGGCGATAGATGACAAAACCTATCTGTTCTTTGAAATTCTCCCCTGGCAGAAATAATTTGGTCTGGATTTTTGGCATGAAAACAAACACATCTCTTCCTACACCATCTTCTCTGCAGTGCTGTCCTTTTCCAAATCATTATGAAGTGTATATACGCATATTATCACACTGAGCAATATCACGGCTTCCTAAACAATTCACCAAAAAGCCACTGCACGTTCATAATTGAAAAAGTAAATTCTGACAGTGTAAGAAAAAAAAGGAAAAAATATGAGCAAATAAATCATTAGGAAAAACACATCACTTGTTCCCTAAACTGCTCTCATATCATTGTTCTCTGCATAAAGAAATGCATTGCCTGTTACTACTTCTGCTGCAAGATAACTGTAATGAACATCACAAAGACCTGTGCAGGCTCTGCTCAGCAGGCTCTGCTTCTAAAACACTGCAAACACATGGTGTTTGGCTACGTCTTCATTTTACGTGTAGAAAATCAAGAAGCCATGAGCAACAATCTTCAATAAACATCTTAGTATGGCAAAATGGAAGTTTAGTTTATTTCAGGTTTTGTTTTGGGTCTGATTTTGGTTTTGTTTTTACTTTGCTACATAATCAGATTTTAAGGAGTGAGAACCTATTTTCCATCAGAACTACCATGCTGCCTTCAAGGAGGGGGAGAGCCTTCAAGAGACTCTCAATAATTTGTTAGCTCTTTGCAACCCTTATGTGGTGGTTTCACTTGGCTAGCAGCCAAATGTAGCGACTTGCTCACTCTCCCCACCCCAGGAAACAGGAGAGAGAATTGGAGGGATAAGGGTAAGAAGACTCATGGGTTGAGATAAAACCAATTTGATAATTGAAATAAAATAAACCTTAAAATAATAATAATAGTAATAATAGTAAGAAATAGCAATTAAGTGATAAGCAATTGCTCACGACTCACCAACTGATGCCCGGCCAGTGCCCAGCCAGCGATCCCGGAGCAGAGACAGTCCTGAAATCCAAACTGCAATCCTGGAAGAGCGAGTTCGAGTGATCCCTGAGAGAATCCTGAGCTTTCCAGTCAACCCCAGTTAATATACTGAACATGATGTGATATGATAAGGAATATCTCATTGGCAGAACCAAATGCCAGTACAGGTTTTGCTAATTACTGCGCTCCCTGTCCCCCAGCCCCATTCTTTGCACTTGCAGACTAGGAAGACACAAAGTCTTTGGACTTCCAGCAACAACTAAAAACATCAATACCTTATCAACATTCTTCTCATAACAAATCCCATACTGAAACCAAAACACAGCTATTCTACCTAAGAAGAAAATTAACTCTCTCCTAGCGAAACCAGGACACCTTACCTCTCAATGGGAGCTGAGCTGCATTAGCATCCAAAGGGAGGACTTTGGATTCAGCAAATTTTTCATTTGAATTCCAATTCAGAGAAGAGAGTACAACACTACCAAAGAGAGGGGAGACGCTTCATTTGAAATCAACAGTTTAAAATTCAAGGCAAAGGAATTTATATAGGAAAGCAAACAAAAGGTCTGGTCTTTACCATAGGTTAGGCTTTGAACACATATCTCACCTAATGTGTATGACAAGACACTAGTCTCGATGGAGCCACAGACCACTATTTTCAAAACATCAAGAAGAAAAAGCATCTGGCTCCCCCAATATGCGTTGCTGTTTTGCCCTCAGGTTTGTTTTGGCAGGCTATTTCAGCCACATCCTGTTCAGGTTACCCTCAGGAGCCATCCCCTTGAACCATGGTGATGCCTCACATAAGGAAACTAAGCCAACCAACATCATGAAGGGCATCACAAGACAAAAATAATCTCAGTGGGAAATGTATCGATTCAATATTCTTATGGAAGTACAAAATACAGAACAGTCTAAATAATTTTGGCTATTAAAATTAAATAAATTTGGCTATCTACCATTAATGCATGGTAGATATTGGATAACTGTTTGTGTTACCAGGAAATACAATAATTAAATGAAAGATGAGAAACAGAAAAAATTAACACTGGAAAAGGAAAAGAAAAGCCTTCAGTGTTCTATTTGCGATGCAACAATCATGGATCTTATCAAATCACACTGATGTATCTTTGTATAGACTCCTCTGTGTGATTATTGCTAAAATGTGGGACAAAGTACACCCCATATTCAATTCATATAGGCTGCAGAACATTAAGCACCGAATAAAGGATTTTTTTTTTTTTTTAAATAAGGAACAGATGGTCACCTTATTCAAGCAGCTGTTGGGGGGAAGAAATGATTCACTATCAGGCAAAGGCTAAAAATGGTCATATTCAGATGCACTCCCTCCTGCTAAATCAGTGGTACCGGCATTGAGCCACTAACCAGCATAAGAGAGAAAAGAAGTGAGGTGAGAGGGCTATTCCTGGTCAGCTCTGCCCACTGCTCTCAGTGGGATATAAGCCTCACCTACAAATCTAAGCTCTAACTATGCCTCAAGGCGTTGGTGCCGTCCAAGTTCAATGCTAACAAGTGGAATTGCCACAGATTACAGTGAAAGAATGCATCTTAAAGCCTGTAAAATTCAAATGAGTTATTTCAGGAGATGACATGTTATCACTAGGTGGCATTGCTCTAAATCTTTCAGCGCCTCTCTTCTGAGTTCTTTACTGTACAGGTAATATTCTATCAGCTGTTGAAACATGCAGGTTTCATTGAGGTGGTGCCCGCTGCTCCAAACATGCGTACATTTCAGCTAATCTATACTGGGAGAGATTTTATTCTAACTTTAGCCTCAACTCTACTGTTTACTGCTATAGAAATAAACCCAGCCCATAACCAGATGTTCGATTATTCCCTCTGAAGCCTCAGCCTGCTCAGAAGGGTCCATATAACAACCCCGGCCCCCGCCGATGGCTCCCCTTCCACAATTCACCCGCACAGGTCTGTCCGGCAGGGACAGCACAGGTGGTTACAGCTCACATTCACGCGCTGTCCAACAGCTGCAAAGCCAGGGCTTTCTGACACTGCACCACCGAGCTCACTCATTGGCCCACGGAATTTGAAAAAAATGGTAAAAAGTTGTTGTTTTTGTTTGTTTTTTTGCTTGAACCCATGGAATTGTCTGTGAAAGCCATTAATGAAAAGTCTGACAGCATGAGAAAGAGGCGTAAAAAAGCATGAACATTTGTATTATCTCTAAAACTGAATAAAGTTTTCAGCAGCATAGAAGTGATACAAGAACTCAGACCTCCACCTTAGCAAAATATGTGTCCAATTCAGTTTTGGAATCTGCTGAGATCTCATTCTGACTCCAGTAACTAAATCCTATGTATTTTATCTAAGGCTTATGACCCAATGTGCAATGGTACGATATCCCAAAGAGCATGTCATTAGCCATGTCCAGAAATGCAATCCTGAATTCCCCTAGCCTGTAATTACCTAATGCACAGACATGGTGGAAGACTGTTTATGCACTCCACTTTCAGGAGTCAGTGGATAAGAAATACGGGAAGGTCTCAGAGAAGGGACTAGAGCCTAGAACTCCTCATTCTTGGCTGAGGACCCTAGGCACCAGCAAAGAAATCATGATCCTTCCATGTCTACATTTTCAAGAGATAACAAGTGAGGACATTCAGCCCCTCGCACAAGAAATCTCTGCATACTTACTATCGTAACAGTTACAGCCTCACTTCCATTGCTAGATTTTTTTTCATCCTTTCCAAGACAGATCCTTTAATAAAATGTACTCTGTGGCCTGGATGGCACTGTCTGCTTTACTGATTTGACAAGCTGATCTGCATTTGCCTCTGTTTCAACAAATCAGCTTCATTAAGTCGGTAGCAATGGCCCTTCCCATTCTCCTGAGCTCAGGTCAACACCAAGAGGTCAGAACAGCTCTGTGAACAGCAGTGCTCATGTTCAACACAACGCTCTTCAGTAACCAAGTCAGTCAAAAGAACAAGGAGTTATTTTCACTTTGAATACTATACAGTGTTAATTTTCACGAGTCCAAGAACTGTTATAAAACAGCCTTTATTGCCTTTACACTCCTCCTTACGTGCCCTCTCACTCTGATAAACATACAGTGACCACCTTCTAGCTCTGAGAAGCGAGTGGCAGCCTCACAGAAGTGGGTCAAGGAACGTCTCCCTGCTCTCTGAGCCTGTACAGCCCCAGTTTCATTCACCAGGTCTCCAACAATTGCTTCAAGTCTTTGTGTAAGTGAGCATGTGTAACTGCTCAGTTAGATTGATAACACTTACTCATCCTTGCAAAGCACTTGAGTGCCAGGGATGAGAGCAGCTTAGCACTAATGGCAACTATTGTCTTTAGCCTACAAAGGCCTTGAATGCACACTGGGGAAAAAAATAATAGGAAAAAAAGTTTTAGCAGTTCAACTGAATCAGTTTAGAAACAGTTTAGATAAAGTGAGTGAACCTCCCTGATGCTGTCCCTCAAAAAAGCGTCTATAAATCAGTTTCTGACCCATTTAGTGGGAGCAGGAAAAGCTGTGCACTGTGCTCTCTGCCCAAGGAGCATGGCACAATGCTGGTGTGCTGTCTTCCTGACACACACTATGGATGTCCTGATACAGCAGTCCTCCTTCTCTCCCTTCTTTTCCAAAACAAATTCCCTGACAGGTACTGCTAGAAAACAGCCCCTCTTTCATAAAGAAGTAGAGGAATTTTTTGTGGGGTTTTTTTTTGTTTGTTTGTTTAGTTTTTTATTTCCTTCAATCCAGTGAATGCCAGCCACTGATCAACATCTCATTTCCACTCCGGCTACCTTGCGAGTACCATTTCTTCCTGAAATAGCTCAGTGCAGATGGACCAACAGCATCCATTCGTGTGCTCTTTGAAAGCCATACGTTGAATCGCTGTGGGTAACCGGTGACTATCTCAGCTTGACACTGCTGTATAGACATGGGCTGAGTGTACACATTATGCCATTGAGGAATAATTATGTAGTCTGTTAATAATGTTAAAAATGAACAGTAATTGATATTAATATATTAGTCATCTTAAGAAAACTACCCACATCTACATGATAACTGACGATGCTGACAATAGGACTTAAAAAGGAAAACCTGTGTGATGATAGCATTCCCACAAAGGGAAGCGAGCTCTGTGGTTCAAATACACGAGTTCAGAGACTGATTTCCCTCTCAGGTCTGCCACTCACTTCCAGGGCTGCACTCACCCACAAAATGGGGCCATTTTTATAAATTAGGTATATCTCATTTAATCACGCATCCAGTATTGGAACATTTACATGAAAGTTAATGAGGAAATGCAAAACCCTACATTTGCTCCCTCCAGAAGCAAGTGTCTGGAGTCTCCAGGGACCCTAACTTTTTGGCAGAGAAACAAGATTTTCTTTCTCAAGAACAGACCATCCTTGGAGTGATTTCTCCCTCACCCTCCCTGGCTGCCTGTTTAAGGTCTGGCACCTCTCTGCTCAGGAAGCAATTCCCTTAATTTCTGTAGCATCCCTCATGAGAGTCTCAACAGGGCAGAGCGCTGAAATGAAAGGTCACCAGGAAATCAAAGGAGGAGTGGGCTGTGAGCTGGCACTCACAACAGCAGGAGAGAAGGATGGCTTTGTGGCATGGCACGTGGGCTAACTGCAGTTTTCTTGACCTCCAAGGATTTGCCTAAGATGTCAGATCTGAATTCCTTTTATTTGAACGTGCAAAATAAAGTCAGGCAAATGCCAGAAGGGAGAATGCCTCCTGGAAAGAAAACATAATTATCTTAGGAACTACTCATGCACATCTAACGGAAACTGTGTCTTAAAACCAGTATTTGTTGCAAGGTTAAAGTGAAAGAGCAACAAACATGGCATGAAAGAAGAGACACAGAGAAAAGATGGGACCAAAGTACGTGCAAAGCCCAGACAGAACAGTGTGAGAAATTACCACGGGAAATAAGAAAGCTGAGGAGATGTGTAAATGAAAGGTACTGCTCTTTGTCATGGCAAACCCACTGCCTCCTGTCTGCTTCCTTCCAGGTGGCTTCCCTGCAACAGCTGGCATTTCTGGTACAGCTGTTGATCCAGTAGCCTGGATCATAGAAGTGACTGGGTTGGAAGGGACCTTAAAGATCATCCAGTTCCAACCCCCCTGCCATCAGCAGGGACACCTTCCACTAGACCAAGTTGTTCAAAACCTCATCCAGCCTGGTCTTCAACACTTCCAGGGAGGAACAGCCACCTCCTTATCTATTGATTCTAGTATTTGACACAGTATCTTGGCAAAGCACCTGAAAACAGCTCTAAATAATCAGCTAGTTCAGTCTCTGCCCATCTCTAAGAGTTGGAACACAGCACCTTTTCAGTACAGCACCATTACAGTATGCCTTTAAACCTCTGCAAACAAACCCAGATGGTGAACAGTTGTTGATTTATCATGCAGTTCCCTGGAGCCACAGTAAGGTTCAATCCATCTACTAGATTCACCACACAAATTCCTGAGAGGTAGCTTGAATTACATTTAAACTTTGTTGCAATATGAAAATGTTGATGCGTGAGATGCTTCCATCCTTTAAAATGAACTAAATTGCCCCATTCCAGGAAAATGAAAGGTGTTTCATTCAGCTTCATCAGGCAAAACAGCTTCTACTGAGGTCAACAGAAGTTTTACTGATGCAGTGGAGGCAGAATGGATTGCAATTCTGCACTGTTTTTATTTGGCAGTAAACATCTCTAAAGCAGACTGTGCCCTGAAGTACGCTTTCACACAAACCTGGTGTTCCCCAGCAGGACTGTTTATGTGAACAGAATTTGGCACTTGCTGTCTTGGGTATAAAGGTGTGAATTTGCTACTCGTAAGCCCGTGTTATTTCTCCAACACTTATTTGCTCCTGGCTTCCAAAAGTTGTCATAAAACAGAAAGAAATACAGCTTTTTTGTGAAATGACAGAAAAGTAGGAGTCCTCCCAGCTGCAGAGCTGTGAAAAAATGATGGCTCCTAGATATATTCTTTCTAACTGTATGCAGGAGGAAATCAGTGTGAGTATGTACAAACCAAGGGCACTCCTCAAAGATGGCAGTTGAAAGCAGCTTTTTTTGGAAACCACACAAAAACAGTCCTCAGAACAGATCTTCTCCTCTAAGAGAAGCTCTCCCTATCTCACAAAAACCATGTCAGTCAGTTCCACAGACCTGCTCATTCCTGGGGTATCTGCAACCACCCATTTGGAAATACTGTGCCTCTGTTCTAGCAGCCATCCCTCTCTTGTGCACTTCCATGGCTCAGGGAACACAACGCAAACTCAGCAGTCTGTTCCTAGGAAGCCTTTCATCTTGTGCAGCCGTAGCCTCTCTTGTGTGACTGTATGGGGTTTACATGGCCAGGTTTTGGCAGCAGGGGGCTATAGGGGCAGTTGCAGTGAGAAGCTGCTGGAAGCTTCCCTTTGCCCAACAGAGCCAATGCTATCGGCTCCAAGAGGGACCCGCCACTGGCCAAGGCTGAGCCCATCAGCAAACTGTGGTAGCGCCCCTGTGATAACGCATTCAAGAAGAGAAAGAAGTTGCTGCACAGCAGCAGCCAGAGAGAGGCACGAGAACATGTGAGAGCAACAACTCTGCACACATCAAGGTCAGTGAAGAAGGAGAGGGAGGAGGAGGAGCACCTGCAGGCACTGGAGTACAGATTCCCATGCAGCCCGTGATGAAGACCATGGTGAGGCAGGTTGTCCTCCTGCAGCCCATGGAGGTCCATGGTGGAGCAGATATCCACCTGCAGCCTTTAGAGGACCCCAACGATGACAACGTTGGACTGTAAGTCTCCTCATGACACCTACCACCGTTAATGTGAGAATGGTTAAGGACATAAAGAACAATAGAAAAGAAAGTACAAAGCATCGGGCAAAGGAAAAAAAAGGTGAATAGTTTAGGCAGCTTTTAATGTTTGATGCCGTACAATTTGAGTCCTGGCACATAGCAGGAGGTATTTGACATTTTCTTCTTCAGAGATTAGCACTTGCAGATATTGATTTAAACTAGGATTTATACCATGGCTGTCATTTTTATGAAGGGCACAATAAGAGAGATTAGCAAGAAATTGCCAGGCACACCAGCCTTAATCAGCTGCGAACTGTTTTCATCTAAATCTGCAAGTTTGTCAGCAAAAGCAAAAGGAGCACAACTAAGTGGGGTAGCAGTCAGCCCAACAGAGTAAAAATAGCCACCGGGAAAGGGCGCCATGAGAGAGCTTTTTATTTTTAATTCAGAACAGGCTCACAATTTGTGTCACCTGTTTCTAAAATTTATTATCTGGTTTGGATTAGAGTTAAAGTTCCTTCTCAAACACCAAGCTCTCTCCATGCCCTTTGCAGGACGTGGGTCCCACCTGCACATATCAGAAGGCTTCCGGGCAAACTGCTCATTACCTAAGTCCCGTGCTAGATGCAGCCTCAAATGCATCCAGTGCAGCCCCTCTTTCAACCCAGGAGCCTTCCTTGGGAAGCAGCAGGTTTAAAACCACAATGCATAAGGAAAAAACCCATGCAGCTCTGTGTGACTGAGACCTGAGGACTGAATATATTATTAAGAAAGATTTTCCCTGGCACAAACAGAGCCTTTCTCTTTTTGATTTTCAGTGAGAGTTCAGCACCTATTTTGTTCTCAGTGCAATTTGCCCAAGTGCCTTTCAACAGGCCTTGTCCTTCTAATCCATTCTGGAAATCCCACTGTTGGCTGCTTGGCAGTTATGGAAACATGTGCTACAGCCAGGTATATTTCAATTGCAAAGGAGAAAAATTGCAGGGAGAAAATATTACATTTTCTGCCTCTCATAGTTACCCAGTCTCTAAATTAAAAGCAGGCAAATGAGTGCCTCATTCACTGCTACAGTCTGCTTGTAAATTGGTTTCCTGTTTAGCCTGCACTGTGGAATTTAAATTATTTTATTCGAAAAGTTACAAAGCACCAGAGGTTCTTGCCTTTGACTGAAACAGATTAATATTTACAAAAATGGTACCTATCTTGAGAAGGTTTAGTCTGCATAGTTCTTTATCAGTCAATGGTGCCCTGATATGACAGAGCTGTTTCTGTTAGGGGTTAAGTTCAGGCAACGAACACAGCAGGTTTTGTTCACTTTCTGCCTTAGGTAAAGCACAATATTGGTTCCTATGAGGTACAATTAATCTCTTGAATAGTAAAAAACTTTGATTTTTACCTGTGTCATGTCTACAGCAAATGAAAATTTCACAACTGTCTTAAGGGAGAAATGTGTTGAAGCAAGTCCCTATTCATCCTGCCTTCTGAGCTTGTGCTACTCATTAAAGATGACTGAAAGTGCATCACCTATGAAAAGAAAGCCATGGAACCAAAAATGTGGGAGAGCTGCCCATGCTGCATAGGGATCATCATGGGTTTAGATCCACCATCTCAACTGGGCCTGCTGTTGTGTTTCTGCAGTGTCTGAATGCAGCCCCAAAGCTGTGCCTGCGTTTATATAAGCAGCCAGCTCTAGATCAAGATTTCCTTCCATCATGTGGGGCAAGGTTACAAAGGCCGGGCTGTGCAAGGCTACTTCTGTCACAGGAATTGACTAGCAAGAGAAAAGAGGACAGGCTGGGACAGAGACATCGAGCCTTAGTGGGAGGCTTTAGAGGGAACTGGAGAGGTGGGGTGCAGTCATGGTTATTTTCCACCCCAAACAGCAATTGTGCACCTGGGAGCAGCAGCAGCCAGCTTGGCTTCCCAGGCCTCTGATCTAAAAATAAGTGGGGGGATCATTCTGCTGTTTTTTATCTGCAGCCTGTAGTTTGAGAAAACAGCTTTCCTCATCTGCACCTCTCCAGTGGGAAGCTCTCAAAGGAACAATGTCAAAATGCAGCACACCTCCACAGCCCAATGGGGCCAATTTATGACGGCTGAGGATCTGACCTGGACTGCTTCTCTCGCTTTTCTGCTACTCAATTTATTATCTTCAAAATATTTTGCTATCAGAGGTTCATCTTATGAAACAGTAATACCGTTCTGGCTTAGTGCCAAGGCTGGCCTAAGGGATGGCAATACATCAATGTTCCAGGGCATCAGCTCAGCAACTTTCAGTCACAGCTCTCCGAAACGATCCTGGCAATAAGAAGTGTTTTCAGATATGCTCATTGCTGATGCATTAAAAACAGTATCCAGCAAATGGGAGACTTCTCTATGTAAGCAATGGGTCTAACATAATTGCAATGGTCCAATCAACCAGTCAGAAAATAATTTTAGTTCTTGTATAAACAGCTATTTTGTAAGCAGGGATACACAACCAGCTCTGGGAGAACTCAATGTTTTTAACATTAAACAAAACATAACTCAACATAATTATCAAAGTTGAAAATGAACACTGTTGTTATGCCCAAAGAAAACAAAAAGCTTCTGGCAGGGGGAAGGAAAAAAAAAAATCATCTTTTCTGTTTATTTTAGTAGGGCTGTACTTTTAGTTAGACCACATTTAAAATTACTAGACTGGATTGGAAAAAGAGGTTAATATAGCAAGCCATGCAGACCATATAACCCTTCACAGATTTAATCTACAGAGAGCTCAAGGTTTCATTTTCTGCATTAAGAGATAGGTCAGCTCTAATTTTTACATGGAAGTTTTTTCAAGCCAGCTTTAGAAGAAGAAAATTCCTGCATTACCAAGTCTCTCCCTGCAGCATATTTAATATTTCCTTGATCTCTTCCTACTACCAAATAGTTTATGGGATTCACTGCGTCGCAGTCCATAGAAAGTTTGCTTGCAGTAGAAATACACTAGGCCTTGTGATGGAGGAGATCAATATAAACAAGAAAAAAAAATGTTCATAGATTTTTTTTCTTCTTTTTCTCATAGATGTTTATCCAGTTACCAGTATCTGGTATGCTTTTATATTCTGACTTAAATCTAAATTTTTCTATCACAGAAATCTAACTCAAATAAATAATATTTTGCAAAGCATTAATGACAGCTTTGTGCTCCTTCAGCAACTGTCCTCCTCTTAAAGAACTGTCCCATTTTACAGGGTTGCTTTCCAAGTAAACAACCTCACCTGACATCTTATTCATCATCCACTAATGGTGGAGAATGTAAACGTGCCTGAACTCCTAATCTGTTACTCGTTTCATCAGACAAAATTAAGATACTGCAGGCAAAAGTTTTTGAAGAGCCAAATGGTAGCAAAACCATTAGCCCTCAGTGATTTGCAGTAAGTTAGAAATTGTCCTTGCTTTTGCGTGACCCACTGGCATAACAGTTGCCTGACACCTGTGATCAGCTACACCACATTTTTACTCCCTTGACAGTGGCGTTGATTTAGAATTACAAAGCAAAACTCTCAAGCCATGAAAGTAGAGAGTCTAATTGGGGAGTGGGACAAGCTGAACTCTAGTTTTGGTTACATCTGGTCAGAAGTATAAAACAAACAAAAAAAAATCAAAAAGTTCCTCCACAAAATTTCCCCCCTTCTGCCCTGTAAATACCAAAATGCAGTAGTTCCAAAGGGAAATAATTCCCATGGAGCCTAGAATCCCTGAAACAGAGAGGAAAACTGGACAGCATACTGAGCAACTACAGGAAACGTCCAGAAGGACCCCAGGAAGAACTGCTCCTTAGGGCTCACAAAGTCTCCAGTCTCTAATAGGCAATTGGTAGTACTGACTCCAACCAACTCTCCCCAACCAGAAAATATCAAAACACTTTGATTCAAATCTCTTCCAGAACGGGCAGTTCTTTCCTGAAATCGGAGATGTTGAAAGAGCGACTCTGTCCTAGAGCTGAACATCTAGAAAGCATCATCTTTTAGCCCCACAGCACCCCAGCTGCTGGACCATCCCTATAGAGCCAGAATTCACAGATTTCAACATTGGATTCAACCAAAACTTGTCAAACCCCAGATCCAGGGGCGTATCTCCCTTTACTTGTCAAAGGAATGTAATCAGCGTTTCTCTCACGCCCCTTTTCTGCCCTGGGGAAGATGATGAGCAGCACCATTTTTACGTGCTTCCTGCAGACTTTTTCCATTTAGTCTGAAATGTCCTTATGTCAGAGTAAGACTACTTGAGTTTCCCTTCTTATATTCCTCCCTAGAGTGGATGACTGTACTTCAGTGGTTATGTTTCAATTACCGGCCTCCAACATCAACTCTGCAAGCTCTCTGCCATTCGATGAAAACATAACTTGTTTTCCTGTTGACATGCACAACAGCTTTTAGTTAATACGCCCCCACACCAGAGAAGCCATCAATGAAATATTAATTTGTTGTGCTACTTAAATTACAGTTCCTGGCTAGGCAAACTAAAACGTCCTCTGACACAGGAATGGGTTTGTTACACTTAATTGCATGTCTTACTCTCTTTCCAAGTCATCAAAACAGTTGACGTCTCTGTATAACTTCAGAATATCTGAATCAAGCATGAAAGGCTAACAAGGAAATAAAACCAAAAAGCTGAATGCTGTCTCACACTGCCCCATGTGATTAAAGAGAATTAGAGAATGAGCAGAAAAGCCCTAGAGTCAGTGACATTGGTGTTGGGCAGAATGAGTATCAAGGGAGCTGCTGAAACTGCGAGCACTTGGGAATCTTGTGCAGTTCACCACTGTGGAAGATGAAGTAATTAAACCTACAGCCTGTGTGTCTCGGCCAGCCCAGGAAAGGAGAGAAGGGATGAGCAAAACATCAGTCAAACCTGAAATCTGTCTCATCTGGGATATCTCAAGGAAGCTGATTCCTGCAGAGCAGGTCTTGAAGCAGAACACAGGGCTGGGATTGAGGACAATGGGATTTTACACTTGTCTCTATTCACACAGAGAAAAAGACATTTTACCTCTCTGTTCCCTTTTCTTTCCCTTTGTCTGCTCTATCAGCTTTGATGAAAATGCTTTGTGTGCTTGCAAACTGGCACCCTGATCCTGAGCCAGACTAAAAAGTGCAGCCTAACACAAATAAGCACTATGTTAATCAAAATAACATTTGTTTGGGAGGCCACTCTGCACATTGGGTCACAGACCTCATTCCTGCCACACAATAATAGCCATTCCACAGGTAGTCTCCCTTCTTGCTGTGTTGGCCAAAGCAGACCTGACTGAAGGGGAAACAGGGGCAGTAGGGGTCAAAGCCCATTCCACAATTTGGACCCTTCTTTTATTTAAAACAGAGGACCCAATCACCTACAAAATATCCCATTAAAACACATTCCGTCTAAATGTAAGGTTCTATTCCTGCACAAGCTATCCAATCCAGACATCAGATTTTGTCTATTCCAAACAAAAAGGTTTTCCTCAAACAATATTACAATAAATTTCTGAAGGAGAAGGGCTGGGGAGATCTCCGAGTGGGTTTTCCACTTAGGAAGTTCTTCCCCAAATAAGGCCTACATAAGAACAAAAATACCCTCCTTTAAACTAGGATTTTTCATTTCATCTTTAATATAGGCAGAAATGACTCAACAAGGTGAAGGAATGAAGAGAAGCAAAGAACGAGCTCCTCATGCTGTCTGTTGATGCAGGCCCAGTGCAGCCAGGCAGCAATCTGCAGTCCCTCAGGTGAACGCCAAACAGATTTAGAAACGCTTTGCCTCTCTCCTGAAGTTCCCCAAGGGGAAATAGAGCTCAGCAAACCCTTTTATTTAATAAAAATCTTTATCCAGGAAATAGTACCCTGTCCAAGCTCACACATCACATGACATTGTCTCCTAATACTGACAAAATAAGATGAACACTTTGCTGAGTGTGCCTTACATAGTCATTGGAAATCTCTGGGAATAGAGTAAATCACTACAAAACGGCCCCTGTCTTGCAGGCACCAGGAAAGATGCGTATTAGGTTATTGCACCCATCTGTATCCATATCTGTGTCTTTGTGTCTATCTAAAAATACACACCACTGGTATTTCTCATTAGTTTGTTGAGAAAACCAACACAAAGAAAAAATGCCACATCTTTGTTGGGTATGTTAATCACAGGAATATCTGTGTTACGCACACACCATCAGAGCAACGGCACTTGTTATTCAGAAAAGCTGAGAGATACTTTTTAGTGTTGTGCTGCAAAAAACTCTGCCCAGCTCCAGTTGATTTCTAAATAGTTTTTGTTCCATGAGATAAAGATATTTACATTTTACATTTTAGTGAGGGCAGGAATTAGTTTTCAATGGAACTGGGCCTGTGTAAGGATTAACTGAGAAGGGTAATTTGGAAGGTTAATTTAATTTCCATCTCCTCATCTGATCCCCAGTTTTTATTCTTGGGTTCTTCCATGCCAACCCCATCTCCACACTTGACATGCCCTATCAGCTTTTAATATATCTCCTTTTACATCTTTGTATAAAACATACCTCTCCTTTTAAATCTGGCTCATTTCTTGACATGACACAAAAAAGGTAAGTCAATACCTTTTAGATTAAATTCTGTGTCTGAATTATTCCAGTTGGTTCAGTAGCTATTCATTAATCTATTAAGAAAAGTGAGAAGATACAGGCTAAAAAAGATGCAAATGTATATTAAACAATTTACCCAGATCATTAACAATCTTGCAAGATTAATAGAAAACTGACTTACAGAATCAATATCTATTCTCTCTCAACTCCAAGCCCAGATACACCATGAGAGCAAGCCATATTAAGTTTAAAGCTAACTTGATCTAGGTTTTGCTGTCCCTCTCTAAGGGCAAAGAATTCTCTGACATTTGGAAATGGCAGCTAGTTACACCCATGCATTTTTCAGTAGCATCCATTTCAACGTGATATCATTACATGAATGAGCTCTGCCCACTGCTTGTGGAGACCTTTGCCTGGTCTCGTTTTATTTTCTCTTTTTTCCTTTGCAAATGACTGTATAGCACAAAGCTCTGAACAGCATGCATTTATGAACCTGAGTATGTGTGCTGCTATTTGCACAGGAAAACTGTCATTATAAAAACACCCAGCACAGGGCCTCATGGTGCTTACCTTCGGAAGACAATTGGTTTCATGGAACAAATAGCAGCAGCCACATTATCAAATAACCTGCAGACTGTGCTGAATAAATAATAAAAAAATGGATCTCTGTGCAGGAGACGGAAAGAAATTAATCTTTGGAGCTCATCTTCAGAACATCAAATAATATACCTGAACAATGAAAATACAAACTGAAGATCTTATAGCTGCACATACAGACAGGACTTGTTGTATAGACAATGTAAATGCACCCAAAAGCACTAGAAGACTACCCTGTAGTTTCTCTCATCAGATATTTAGTCCAAAATCTTTTAAAAGACTGATCAAATTTCATACATCAGATGTAGAGTTATCGGCAGAGAGAAAGAGAAAGCAGACATTGTAAATATAAGGTGGCTCCAGGGTGACCTTATTGCAGCCTTTAAGTACTTGAAGGGGGCCTATAAGAAAGATGGGGACAGACTTTTTAGCAGGGCCTGTCTACAGGTGGTGGCTTTAAACTAAAAGAGGTCAGATCCATACGAGATAAAAGGGCAAATTTTTTTACAATGAAGGTGGTGAAACCTTGGCCCAGGTTGCCCAGAGAGGTGGTAGAAGCCCCATCCCTGGAAACAAAGTCAGACTGGACAGGGCTCTGAGCAGCCTGATCTGGTTGGAGATGTCCCTGCTCACTGCAGGGGGGTTGGACTAGATGGCCTTGAAAGGTCCCTTCCAACCCAAACCATTCTATGATACTGAAAACCAATAAACGTGCAATATCCCCAACTATATACGTATTTCATAAGCAACATAAAAACTCTTTTCAAAGCATCCTTTTTCCTTTTCAAAGGAAAAAAGTTGAAGTTCCTTGCCCTTACTACAATGAGTATTCAGCCTAAATTGCTGCCCTCTCTAGGAGTTTTAAGCTCTGAAAAGCAAAATACCTCAGAAGATGAAAAACTGATTACCTCGAGATATCTTGAGATAATCAAGATACTTAACAGTGACCTTGCTCCTTTGTTCAGTGTGAACTCATCTATTCTGCCAATGGTTCATTTTAGCCTGTTGGCAACTTGTTAGCCATTAATCCTGCTTAATTATTTCTAGCCAAAAACCAAAGTGTTGATTTAGCATTAAACAAATTCATCTAACAAAGTTTCCATGAAATTAAACCTATTTATCCCTTTGTTTGCTAACTGAACCATCAGTGATGCTCTCTCCATATACCGCATAAGACTTCAGCTATTTTTTCTAAGCAAATGAATTCAGGACAAAAATAGAAACAGCCATGAAAAGATAATGCTGCTGGATAATTCTTGCTTCCAGTTCTGTCTACGTATATGAGCTTAAGATGTTCATGATACTCCAATCAAGCTGAATTAAAATGGTTTCCAAGTATAATTTTGTGCTATATAAACTTGTCTCATTAAAAATTGGGAAGGGGGGAAAACAACAACTTGGTGAGTATGGATTAAAATAGTGCTGCTATTGCTTTTTGAGAACCAGGCAGACTGTTTGTACTCTCACATTCCTTGTTTTTGCAAATGAAAGAAAATGTCATCAGGATTCAGCATATTTATCTGGAACCTCCAAAGCAGAACTTAGAAGAAATAATAAGGCATCAAGCTGGCCCTGCAGAAGTCTCTCGTGTCCAAAACACAGCAGCACTGCACATAGTTCAAGGTGTCAAAGCAGCAGAAAGTGACCCCTCTTCTCCACAAGAGCTGCCTAATAGTGCTGTTTTGCCAACAGCACCGAAAGGATTCTAACTAATGAAGATGGCTCTTACATACCTCCCACTTAACCTCAACCTGATTACGAGGATGTGCTGTGGTTTTGCAAACCTTGGTGATCTGAAACCCTGCTCTGTACAAGCAAGATTTCACTTCCCAGTTAGGGGAGCCTTGTACACAGTTACTCTGAGGTCCTTTACACTTTCTGTTGGCATAGAGAGGTTACGAAGACTCTGTGAATATCCAGCGTGCCAGTTTTCACATTGCTACAGAAAGTCCCACGCCTGTTCAAACAAAGTGAGCTCCTCCAAGCCACGTGTGGTTCGCGCCAGGAAAGGTTTTGTGTGCAAGGCTGCTAGCAGCAATCACGCAACGGCTGTCGAGAAGAAAAGCATGACCTACCCTGACAGGCAGGGTTATCCTGACCTGTAGAGACGGTCACGAACAACATGGATGTGCACAAAACAACTTGAAGTGACAGTGTGAGAGAAGGAATCACAAGAGGCTATTATTATTCCCAATTACAGAAGAACTGAGACCCAGCAAAGCTTCCCCTGATCCTCATGACTGCAGCAGACCACTTGCACACATCCTCTGTGGGGGAAACTGGCTTCTTCAGTCATGATTTTATTAAGAAAGGAGGGAGGCAGAGCAGAGCAGCTGGTAGGGCAGTGAACCAGGGCTTTGAGCAAAAAGGAACACTTGATCCTCTCTTCTTCTAATTAGCTCTAACACAAGGGTAACACAACAACATACTTTTTCCAGTCCTCTTTGTACCATATCTACAGTAGTTATGGATGCCATTCTGTTTCAGGATTTTCCAGTTCTCTATTTTAAATGTCACAGCTGAGTCAAGAGCCACCATCAGGAGAATGAATATGCAGTCACCTGTAGAAGAGTTGGCACTGACAGATACTCTCTGCCTATTCTCTCATCAAAACCATTTCTCATCTCACCATTCAGCCCTCAGGGATAACATGACCTAGAAAACTGTCAGTTTCATAGCAAAATATTTTTGAATAAAATGCTCTGCCTAGATTCAACAAACTCCATAAACCCATGATGTAATGGTGACAGACTTGGTAGGTGGTGAGCAATGTCCTATTTCTTGAGTTCTTTGTTAAGCACAGACTGTTACCCACAACTTAACCAGCTGCTTTTAAGGTGGTTTCAAGTTTGCTTGCCTTCTTCAAAATCTGTGTTTGTACTTGGCAATCCATATGGAAAGTCAGAAGATTATGGGGAAGGAAATGACCATCAGAAATGGTGTCAGGTGAACAGTGGCAGGTTAAATGGTAACCACACTCACTTCTGTCTGTTCAGCAGGACAACAGACATCACAAGGAACCAGAGCCAAAGGGGCTGAGGGCTACGTCAATATGAAATTGATGGACAAACAAACAGTGTGTATACTGGTACACAGATGGCTCCACGTCAGTCTGTCCTTTCCTCTCTTTCTTTTTCTCCTGATTTATCTGGTCCAGGCAGGGAGGCACACATAAGCTATCTGGATTTTGGAGAATGACTGCAGTGTGATGCGAATGCTCTAGTTCAACCAGACTGTTAGGTGTGGGTCAGCAGACTGAGAAGAGACATTCAGAGCACTCGCCCTCCTACAGCCTTTCTCCGCTGAAGTTTGCTGGTTTATCTGTGCATATACAGCTTAGTTATGGCTCCAAATCACTTCTCTAATTCTCCTCTGAAGAACAATACCAGCTAGAGCAGAACTTCAGAAAAATGCCTAGGGAAGGATGGCAGAGAGCTGGGCTTTCCACTCTTTGCACAGCGCTGCTATGTGGCTTAGCACTCTCAATCCCTAGGGACCAACCTCACACAGTGATGGTGTCCACTTAGGCTTGCCACTGCCACGTTTGGTTACTGCTTCTCTGCATACAGAGGCAGTTGCAAGTGGGATCCCATGTCATACATAACAAGGAAGAGATGTCCACTTCATCACACCATCACCACAGAGCTGAGCACCTGCAACTTGGTCAGCCATCAGGACTCTTCTCCTTGACATCACCTCTGTATTTCTCAAGGCAATAACAGTATGCTCAGCTTCTAAGCAGTCTGGTTTAACGTACCAAGATTTTAAAATCTTGTTTGTTATCAGATACACAACATAAATTACTAAAAGGCAGGAAAACAGGTTAAGGAAATGGGATTTCACCCCCCATGCTGAATCTTGGGATAGATTTAGCATGCTTTGTGGAACAGAGGTGTTTAAACCAGCTGAAGGTCCAGATTCCTTCATCTCAATGAAATTCCCCAGAGCTACTCTGGGCTGGTGGTGTCTGAGGATGTCTCTCTTACATTTGTTGTTGGGGACATGAGGGCATGTCCCTATGACCACACTGATGACAATGCCACCTGTGATAACAGCATGATGAAGCAGGTGCAGACAGGGTAATTTGCTGGTAAGCTGACTCCTCTTTCCTCACGAAACCAAAGCACTGGCTGCAGCCATTATCTTCAACAAGGAAATTTATCATTTGCTTCTCACATGGTTTTCAATTTTCTTGACATTTAAAACAAAAGTACCTTTGGCCTTACTAACTCTCCTCCCACCATTACACCTGACACACAGCTCTGCTGACTGGGCATATGACCTTCTGCTCCTCTGAAATTAAATGAAGGCTCAGAGGTTTTGTTACCAAGGCAACTCCTTTTGATATTTGTACGAAGTTCCATGCTTTGGAGGGAACCTGCAAAGCTGCCAAATCCTGCAGGAAGGACACCTGCGGCTTGCTCTTTTAGGCTTATGTGCAAAGGACCAGATCCAATACAGGCTGAAGCTATAACAAAGTCCTGTGACAATCTGACTGTATAATCTGTCTAAAACAAGAGGAGCTCTGTTGTGTGAAAGTAGCAGCAGCTTGCATGTTGCTAGAGAGGATGACAGATCTTTGCTAAACACTACACCTTAGCATAAAGGACAACACAAGCGGTATTTCTGCAGCCTGAATGAGAGCACTACCTACAGAAACACAGAATAGCTTCACAAGAGAGCAATAAAACCTGAATTAAGCAAGTACCTCTTGGATGTGGCTGTATCAGAGGGGCCATTGGGAGAGGAGCCTTATTGGACACAATTCCAGAGAGCAACGGACATGTTAGCGAGAGCATCTTTTAATTTCCTATGGAGGAAAACCAAAGTGAGCATGAATAAATTACAGTGAAATGACTGAGAGTGCCAGAGTGCTCAGGATTTAACAAGCGAAAATAGACTGCCAAAAAAAGAAAAATAATCCTAACTAAATAAAGCTCATGTTGAACAATGCTGGAAACTGCAGGGCATGGCAAAGAGAAGGAGCCTCTCCAGCGAGGGTCAGAAAGCAGCTCCATCAAACATTGCTGTAGGTAACAGAAAGCATGAAATGAGAAGAGGATGAGATCACCATTTCTGGTGGTTTAGTCCTTGCATGGACTCCATGGGCTAACATAGTTCATGATTTTTCTATCACCACAAAAACAGACCACTGTAGAGTTGTTATTTAATCCTATTATTGTTATTCTTACAAGGGATCAATACAACCCAGTTAATAATTACTGCAACTAGAATTCACCAACATCTCCCATTATAAGATGCTGTTTTCAATTGCTTACAGCTTTGTCAAGCTACCAAAATTCCTAAATTAGCTTTATTTTGGCATTTTAAAATTCACGTTTTCAACTTAGAGCCTTAATAGCTGCCTTTTCTAAGATAAGGCTGGGCTTGGGTTTATCATAAACAGTGGCACAGAGTGCAAAAATCAGCAAACTGAAGATGCAAGGGGAAGGGGAAGTTTCCAGTTAATTCAATGTTTTATTCCCAATTCTACAGCAGGACTTCTGTCGAGTTCTGCATGGGGGAGAGGACCAGGCTTGCATGCACTCCCAAGGTGAAAAGAGGCAATAATAATTATTCTTTAGCAGTCTTTGTCTGCTTATAACTAAATTAAATATTTTTGTTTTTTCCCTTTGTGAAAGTGTGAATCCCTAGAGCTGACAAGGGTGAAACAAGTGGTGGTTTGGGAAATGCTGTATCAGCAATAGATGTACTTCCACAGTGAACACTGAGGTCCTGCTCAAGACAATGGAATTGTCCGTTCCATGTTGAACAGCTTGTCCTATCGTGAGACAAAAACTTCCTCTATACAGTCCTGACAACGCTGCAACCAGCAAGGTCATATGAACTCGCTGAAATCTGTTAGTGGGAAGGTCACAAGCTACCAAAGCCAGTTTGAGTGCTAGGACTGATTGCTGTTACATCCCCTACTCACGGTAGATGTAAAATAGCACGTCTCTGACAAGTAAAAAACAGCACAAAGACAGCCCAGAATATACACACCTTGCTGCTGTATTTTCTCAGTAACAATACACACTGTTCTACTTCTTGAAATACAGCGTTGCATCACTTTCCAAAATAATACCAACATGACTGTTCCCAAACATACAGCTCTACCCCACGCTGAAAAGTACTTCAGCCACACTGAGACCTGCCCGTCCCTCTTGAAATAAAGTAAGTCACTTTAGGAAGAGGATGCTCTGAATAAATTATTGCTTAGCAAATATAACATTGATTGAAAAATATCAGTAAGAAAGTAGCTAAACAAACATCGCAAATACCTGCATCTGTGTGAGCGAACTGTATCAAGACCTCAATTCAGGTAAGTATGTAAATACATCTTTACAGAAAAGAACATACTGTTTCTTACCAGAGGTTTCTGACTTCAAGGGCATCTAGAAACAACAGAACTGAGTCATCTCAAGTTACTGTAAAGTTTGTTGGTTTGTTTTTGTTTGGTCTTTAATTTTTTTTTAATTAGTAGTATACTTACTCTATTCCTATAAAGTCATTTGGGGCTTAGGTAAAAAGATCTGTAATTATAAAGTAAATTGTCAAGCAAAATTGAACTGAATTGAGCCTATCCTTCCTCTGCGGCTGTTAGCAACCTTCAGTCATGCTTTCTTTTGGTTTTCATATTGCTTCCTCTCCTTAAAAGAACAAAGCCACCATGTCTTGCCACCAAGGGAAAATATTCAGTAAATGCAGTAGCCGCCAGCCTAACTGAATTCTGATATAAGCTCACCCCAGCAGTACACAAAGACCATCACCCCTGCTCCTGGTGGACTGTTAATTGCCTTCTCTGTCTTATTACACTCTGTTACAGAAGCGACTGTAATCAAATGACTGTGTACAAAGAATACATCAATGACCCAATATATGCATGTTTTCCTGAGTCATGCTCTTGTTTTTCACCATCAGCCACCATTCTCTAGAGATAAACACACAGAATCATCTATCAGACAGCATCCAAAGGAGAGACCTGACTTATTTTCCCCTCCTCCTCCCCCTCCACCTTTTTTTTTTTTTTAAATCAGATCAGATATTTCTGAAGGAAGGACAGCAAAAGTAGCAGAGCGAAAAAAGATGATGCAAAATTAAAGAGTGATGCTTGCATAATGGATGGCATGACTTGTTAGAAATCTTTAATTGTTTATCATTTGGTGCAAATATTTTCAGATACACAACCAACCTCCTAAAGATTTCCACTGAGAAGTCCACAACAAAGCACGGGATCCCTCTGCCACTCTAACAGAGCACTCTCCTTTACAGGAGCAGGAATATTTAAAATGTCAAAGTTAATTAGCAAAAACAAATACAATATTTAAAGCACCAATACAGGCCTTAGGTTTAGATATCACCAGTTACTGGTACAACTGAAAGACGACCAGTTTTGAGCCTTTTGTAGCCATATGTGAAACTTCACCTTTAGGAAAGGGGCAGGTTCAGCCCAAGTATGAAAGAGTTTTTGAGAGGCTGACATTTCTTGTGCTTGGACTCAAAATTACTTGCCAGTGTGCTGAAAATTTTTAAAAAAGTATCTTCTCCTCCCCTATGCAATGCTTAGTTTAATTCCAGAGCTCTCCACAACATTCTGTTGTGGAAGCCAAGTTACAAATAGGCTGAAGAAGAAATCAGACTCATTCATCATTGGTGCATATTAATCAGGTTGGCCCAGTAATAGTCACCCTCTCTGGAAAACAGTACTCTGCAGATCACCAAGAGCTCAAAATAGAGGTGGAAAGATATTTTAGGCACACATTGTTTCACATACTTTTTTCCTGAGTTTTTCCCAAGTAGCTACTGGGTGAGACTATTTACTAGGCTGGATGAACATCTGGACTGGTCTGAAAGGGCAAACATAGTTCTTCTTTTATGTTAGAGGCATCAAGATCTCTAAAATAATTCCAGTTTTGTTTGCTTTCCAAAGTTTGAGCAGAGAAAGTAATCTGGAACTCAATAAAGTTCTATTAATTTCTGTGGCATCTGCATTGAAAATATCTAGATATTTTACAGTGGAATCTGTAAGATTCCAAACAGAAGATTGCAGTCATTTAAGTTATCCCATTCTTCCTAACAGTCCTTCCTGATCTAATGAAAAACAAAAGATGAAGACAAGTGGGGCACATAAAGAAAAACATCCGTATCATAAATTAATTTGCATTCCAGAAATGTTGCAAGGTTTGCACTAAAGCAGCAAAAGCAAAACTTTCACCAGGAAATAGGGGACTTTCTTTCCATTTACTTTGCAGCACAGCTACACGCATTTTTAGCAGTCTTTTGAGATTTGCCTTTTGCCAGTTATGTTAATTGCAGTTGAGGAGCTACACACTCTTTCCTCACATTTCTTGTGCTGCGCTTCTGAAAGCGTCATTGACTTATGAAGGCGGAAAAGTCATTCCAACTGCTTTTGAATTATACTGTGTCCTGCAGTATCACCCATCTCCAGCATCCAACATGAGACCAGGGGTTTAATGTATCTTATAACTCTGCTTCAATGCAAAAGGTTGACAAAAATCCCCAAATCAGATCCTCACATCAGATTGAGATGTTGTCTCCACTGACGTGCACGCATTTCCATCAGCTCAGGATCTGACCCACAGACTTGATTGAGAGCATGACTTGGATCGTGTACCTCGGAAACAGCGGAAACAGGCAACCCAGAAAGCACATATCAGAGGTCTGCAGCTGTTCAGAGTCCACCTCACATTATGAAATGTAGTCCCATACTCGTGTTTTTTACCTAGTTGGACAGACTATGCCAAAAAATTTCAAACTTTTCTTGAAGATATGAAATCTCCTGTCCATTCACCTACAGGCAGTGCCCCACATAGCAAGGCACCAATCCCCACAGCAAGCTTCCATGGAAAATTCTTTGTTCCCTGAAAACAAAGCCATAAAGAGGGCCAACAATCCACTTTTAAATAACCAAGTTTCACTTTTTTGGCAGTCAATTTGACTTTCCAAACAAAATTCAGACTCTAATCAAGGGAAGTATTACTCTTTTTTCCAAAGCTCACTTTCTGCTAGGAAAAGTACAGTAAGAAAAGAAGGCCTGTTTCTTCTGCAGCTGTGCATATAACACAGACCTTCTCCACAGTCAGGCAGGCTTGTTCCAGTCCAGCAAACAAGCAACCAAGAAACAGCCATAAGGGAACCGCACAAAAAATACAGACTATAAAAAATATTACCAAAAAAATGCCTGGGCAAATATGAAGAAAGGAGAAGGCAAATAATATAAAAAGCAGTTATACAACTGATGATATTCAAGGCAAATATTAGCTGGGTTTAACACAAGCTGGATGAATAAGGTAAATATTCAGAAGAGCGTATAGAGACCGCCCTATGCCTGTGCTCCCGGTAGGAGGATGACAACAACCACCCCTCAGAGCTCAAGCTTTTCTGCAACAGTTCTCAACTCAGCAAGAGAAAGGATGAGGAACACTTGCTGACAATAACTCTTCCAAACAGAATCCAGTAAACAAGAGCAATATCAACACGCAACACAAGACCTTGATAAAAAGCCAAATGTGTTTTTTCATTAAGGGACTGGAGGACAATAAAATTTACGAAGCGAAATTACAGTGGCATAAAAACCAAAATTCAGTGTTGTTAAGCAAATTGTACACCAATGAGGGGGGCGAGGGGGCAATAAAAAACTTGCAGGGAAAAGGGCTGAATGGAACTGACAACACAACAGATTTATAAGAAAGATCTTTTACTCCCATACTGAGCATTGCTATAGTCCCAAAGAGATGAAACAGGCAGTGAAGAGTTAAGCTTATCCATGTAGATAGAGGTGGTGAAAGGTGACTTCTCAATGCACAAACTTTTCATCATATAGATGATAAGGCATTACGGCATGTATATTGTAGATATGATCCTTCAATATCATCAGATTTCAACTTTTCATAGTTTGAAAACCTAAATTCCTAGATTTTACTTTTTTTTAATTAGAAAGGAACTGACCATCTGTGCAGTCCCCTGAAGAGCACTTTTTCTATGTGTTTCACATAGAATATTTATAATACAAATGTTTACACTAAATACATTTTGGTAGTTCTACTTGTAAGTCTCTTGGGTAGAACAAAGCCAAAACCCACACCTTTCATTATGTTGCAGTAAGCAGCCCAAATGAAGACAGTAAAAGTCTCATCCCAGCCACACAGCTTGCGCACAACAGAGCATATAGACTGTGTACCACAAAGTGATGGGCACCATTAGAATACACTTTATATATTCCTAACCTTAATTTTTTGTAATCATGAAGAATCTTCCCTGTTTAGCTGAAAACTATTACTGCCATCAAACATCCTAACACTTTGTGAGAGATACTGCTATTTGCAAACCATTGCTTCTCCTCTACTCTGTCTTCCTATTTTTTATTGGCTTGGACCAAACTTGTTGGATACCATGAGGCAATACCTTCATGCTCAAGTCCCCTGTGGCTGGGCTGGCTTTGACCCAGTTTCCCAGCCAACTTGATTGGGAAGGTGAAGGAAAGAACTACAACACCCAGAAGGACTACACTACACCATGCAGAAGAGAAAAGAGCACGGGCCAGTCTGGGTTCCTTTCAAAGGAAGAGACTGCTGCTTGCTCTGCCAGGCATCTCTTAGTGTCACTGCTGCAATTACGTTTTGGGAGTTGGAGACTGCAAGACCTCACTTCTACTCTTATTTTTCTTCTAGTTTTTCTCATTTGGTGGGTGAAATGTATATTCTTGAATCAGAGAAAGCAGATATCTCTTGTTTCCTTGCTGCTACAGCAAACTAAGAGGTTAAAGGCACAGACACCATCAATGACATTCAACTTATTTTTTTATACATATATATATGAGCTGTCTGTTCTTCCCACCTTCTCATCATGAACCTCCTCTACCTTAAATGTGTGCAACAGCAAATGCAAACAAATAATTCAAAGTTCTAACAAATAATTGTTTTGTATACATTTAAGTGAAAAACACCAAACCTCAGCTAGGGTAGGCTTTGGCTCAGTGATGTGTTGACAGAGGCACCCTCTCTCCATCATTCCTCCTAACCTCTCAACCATTTCACCAAAAACTGAGGTTATTAAGAGCTATGATGACACTCGCCCTGTCCCACAGACATATACCAGGGTGACAGGTACCCAGCTAGCTCATGCTGGGCAGCTTTGATCTTGAACCAACACTACACTCCAGCACTGAGGGCTACAAATTAAGGGAGTTCTGTATCGTATTCAAAATAATGAGTAATTCTTGCCTGGAGCTTAGAGTTAGCTTTGTAACAAAGTTTAAACATTAGTCATCGATTTCATTCTAATCAGTGACTTGATGGAATCCTATCATCGTCCAACACCATTTTACAGTGTTCTTTAAACAACATCTTTGTCATATAGTATGATGCAAAAACGTTTGAAGATGACTGGCAAGCTCAAGCAGATGTACAAATTTCAAATGTCAAAAGACTCAACTACCTGTACAAAGTTTAGGCTATTGGAAAAAAAGGACTGAAAGCTTCCCAAGCCTCAGCTTTTCTGCTTCCTGAATGATTTTTGTGGTACTTAATGTCTTCTGGTACTTGTGTCCCAGTCCAGGTCAAACCCCAGAAATTCTGAGAGAAAAAGAGGTAAGGCACATGTTGCATCTAGCATGATATTAACAGCAAAAGCCACGAACTATATGCTGCCCTTGATAAGAAAGTTCAGTAGACTAGAAGTAGTTCTGTAAAGAGATGACATGCAACATCATATTCCTGCTTGGGAATCGAGCAAATTCTGACAAGTTTGCTCACAACTGACTGTGTGACAAGAGCAAAACCAAACACAATTACTCCACTCAGGGAATTTGTACCAGAGTGCTTCACACTCTCTATATTTGTACTTAAAATAGCAGCTGAATTTTAAGGAAACTGTTAGCCACACAAATCCCCTTATTGCTCCCCATTTCCTCATGCCTTGGGATAATCCTGCTGGAAGGTGGGTTTTCCCTTGTTCTGAAGAAGTACCACAGCTACTGAAATAACTCTATTCCAAAGAGAGGGGCTGGATTTTTTTGTCTTTAATTTCACCTGGCCTGCCATTTATTGTCAGTAGCTACCATATCCTAGATGGAAAGAAGCCTTGTCTACACACTTACTGAGCTCATGCTCTCTTTTGAAGAAGCAAAATCATTAACAACAGCTAAAATAGTTAGCAACACTTCCAAAATAATAAGAGAACAAAACAAAGCAAGCTGAGCTGCTCAAATTAAACTGACTTGATAGTAGGCAGAGAGGAAACCATAAAGCAAAATATAAAATCTTAAAATACTATGATGGGAGAATGGGAATGAATATAAGTGCATTGCCTGCCCCACCTGGAGTTCTGGGTTAACTTAGACATCCCTTCTCAAAAAACATATAAAATATTCAGAGACTATCATGAGGAGTAATTAGAATCTTGCAAAAATTTTACAAAGAGCTATGAAAGAAAGATGTGGGTTTACCTCTGGGTTGGGAAATGTACACAGAATATAAAATAAATATGGAAGAATCAAGTTAGGTGCTTCAAAGAAAGGAGGAGGAAAAAGGAAAAAATGTACCTTCCCTAAGTAGAAATGAATTGTTGAAGAATTAAGACAACACATTTACAGTTGCTACAAGTACAAATCTATTTATATATGGCTTGATGAGACTTCATTTTACAAGTCACCATAAAATTACTCAGGAAAAGGAATTAAATTCAGTGGAGGACCAAGACTTTCCATGAACCAAAAGACCTGCATTTACAACTTCCGGAATAAAAAAGATCAAGTCAACTGTTACCAGCCTGAGGTTAGAGAGATACTTATGACTATGCAATTTTGCATCAGAATACATCTGAAACATCTGGTAGGGGCCAGGGACAGTACAGATGAAGGTGACTAGACTGACCAACAAGTTCGTGTGCATCCCTGCCTTTGTCAGGGATTTATTCTAGCATGGTGACAATAAATCACACTGAATTCTTTGTGACTGGGAGAATGAAAAGCCACCCACTGTAGGAGAAGATCAGGTTCGAGACCATTTAAGGAACCTGAAGGTGTAAAAGTGCATGGGACCTGATGAAGTGCATCCATGGGGCTTGAGAAAACTGGTGGATGAAGTTGCCAAGCCATGATCGATCACATTTGAGAAGTCCTGGCAGTCTGATGAAGTTCCCATACACAGCAAAAGGAGGTAAAAGGGAACATCACCCCCATTTTTGAAATGGCAAACAAGTAAGATCCAAGGAACTACAGGCCGGTCAGTCTCACCTCAGTGTCGGGCAAGATCATGCAGCAGGTCCTCCTGGAAACTATGCTAAGGCACATGGAGAATGAGGAGGTGATTGGCGACAACCAGCATGGTTTCACCAAGGGCAATTCATGCCTGACTAATCTGGTGGCCTTTTATGATGGGGTTACAACACTGGTGGATAAGGCTAAAGCACCTGATGTCATCTACCTGGACTTGTGCAAGGCGTCTGACACCATGTTGCATGACATCCTTGTTACGAGGATGATCCAAGGGCTGGAGCATCTCTCTTATGAGGACAGGCTGAGGGAGTTGGGGCTGTTCAGCCTGGAGAAGGGAAGGCTCCAGGGAGACCTTCTAATGGCCTCCCAGTACCTGAAGGGGCTCCAGGAAGGCTGGGAAGGGACTTTGGACAAGGGCAGGAAGTGACAGAACAAGGGGTGATGGCTTGAAACTGGAAGAGGGGAGATTGAGATGAGATCTCAGGAAGAAATTCTTTGGTGTGAGGGTGGTCAGACCCTGGCCCAGGTTGCCCAGAGAAGCTGTGGCTGCTCTTCCCTGGAAGTGTTCTCGGCCAGGTTGGATGAGGCTTTGAGCAACCTGGTCCAGTGGAAGGTGTCCCTGCTGATGGCAGGGAGGTTGGAACTGTATGAGCTTTAAGGTCCCTTCCAACCCAAACCATTCCATGATTCTATGATGAATTCAAATTAAAGGTGACTAAAGAATAATTCTAAGCTCTTTCTCTACATGAAAGCTTTGCACAAAGCTTGGCGAACATATAAAGTGTATAATCCATTGGCAAATAGAGAAGGATGTGTAAATCAGCCATTTGTGAGCAAAGAAAAAGGAAGCAGCAAAGAGAATGCTCTAACAGTGTCTCCTTCAAGTGTTGTTAATACGTTCCCAGAAAGTAAAATAATGCAGAAGGAAACTGGAGGCACCATGTAAACTAAAGTATGATAAAAGCAGAGAGAATCATGAAAGACGGAGAGTTTAATGATCAAGGCTGATTATCAAGAAAAGCAAAGTGCATTTATGCAAAGCAAGCAAAGACAATGAAACTTGTCCCAACTCAAAGCTAGGTGGGTGCCCCAGCAATGACAAAGGAGTCAAAAGCCCCCAAGAAACTGCCACCACAGATGGGAACCCATCAGAGGAGAAAAAAGAAAGGAGACAGAAAAGGCAAGTACTCTACACTGAAGCCTCTGAAACCCAAACATCCTGTGCATTATCAACAGTCAAAATGCTCTAGCTGAGAGGGACTGAGGACTGATGGACTAAGCACCTGTCGGTCATGGAAACAGAAATCAGATTAAACCAGCAAAGTGATAATTCATTTTTTGTCATAATGACCTGCATTTCTGTTCCTGATGCATAAAGGGTTCAAGGATTCACCCAAGCAGCAAATCTCAGCCCCAAAGAGCCAACCTGAAGGGAAAGAAATTGATAGAGGAGGTGAGAACAACAGCTCAGTTGCAGTGGCAGTTACTGTAAACTCCTTACAGTAAAGCAAGACCTATATTTGAACTCTCAGAGTGTGGCAATACAATAGTAACAGGTATCAGACAAGAAAAAAAAAATCCGTGGGAACTACGAAATACCTTTCTGTGGGTGGAGCAGGAGGTTGTACAAAAATCTTGAGCTCAGGAGAAATCTTGAAATTCTATCCAAGGCACTGCAAATAACTCACATGCGGCATTCCATCACTTTTAAAAAGATCAATGGGAAGAATCGATGGTGAGGAATGTTTTTTAAACCCGAGATATTGGAACAATCTAGCAACTGAGAAGATAAAAAGGGGTGACGATAAGAATCAGATAAAAACACTAAAACTTAGTGACAGGTGAAGTGAATGTTGAAAATAATAGGTGTGGTTTTATAAGAGATCAGGATTAGAAACAAAGGTCAATTAATAATGGAGGAGCTGATTCTAAAGACTCAAAAATATAATACCATCCTGCCTGGTTTTGTTTTGTTTCTAAGCCGTCTCTCCTTACTGTGAAATAAAACATTTGCACAAGTTCGGTAGACTATACAGTACTTTGTAAACAACCTACTGACAGCTACAGTGTAAGGAAATTTTTAAAAAATGTCAGGATAAGAAATCAGTTCAATCACTTGAAATGCCCGCTGGGGAAGTACAGGCATCCAAGTACTGAGGCTGATTTTATATTCCAATTTCTGTTTCAGAGTATCGAAGCTGAAAATCACACTGTCCTCTGCTTAGATTGCTAGCTAGCCTGGAACAAGATGAATTTCCTATTGATACTATGTTTGAGGAAATTGCTCATTGCATGTTCCCTCGGGCTGCATGCCAAAAGGAAATTAAAGATACATTGGCCAACTCAGCTGCTACGTAGTAACAGCATCTGAAAAATACAGCTCCTGATCTTTGCCATGTCAGGGCAACCTCTCTGCAAACTAAAGCTAATAGGATTTGGACTGAAAGGGGTGGTGATAGAGAGCTGCTAATACCTGGGACAGACTCAGCTGCTGAGACGGCTCTAAGAGCCAGGACAGAATACTTGCTGAGGATCAGGACCCACAGAATTGTCAGATCTGTTACCCTCCTTCCTACCAATTGATTTCTAACAAGGAAGGAAAGTGCTGCAGCTCCCTGAGAAGCAAGATTTTGTCAGCCGTTAGAACACAGATGATGTTTTCTAACCAGTACCAAGTCAGACTTTTCTGACTGCTGATTTCATTTATGCAGGGGAAGAAGGAGGTTGAAAAGGAAGCAACGTTTCTTTTTTTTAATTCCATAAATGTAATCCTTCTTTAAAAAAAATTCCTCTGAGACACAAATGACTGGACAATCTGTACACAGTTCTAAACAAAAATATCACCTTAAACCAGCCAGCTGTTAAGAAAGCAACACAGGCAACAAACCACTAAATGATGCAGTCACTTAGAACAAGGACATCTGGCTCCAACTGCTTTCACCTCACTGCATTCCTCTCAGAGGCAAAACTTTCTCAGTCACTCACTCAGCAAATAACTGTCCTCTGAGATACTGAACACTGTCCCAGTCCTGAACAACACTCAGATGAGAGTAATCCTAGTGACTCATTCACACCTCATACTGCCAGTGACAAAGGCAGAGCACACCACAACAGCCATGATTTGAGCCCATTTTTTGTAGGCTGTTGTCTACATCACTCTGTCCTTCCCATTGTTGCACCACTGAGAGCCACCAACCTTTGTGTGTTGCTTCTCAATACTCACGCAAAGAACAGCAGAGCTCTCTGGCGAAAGGCAAAACACGTACTTGAGCTCCCCTGCACTCAGACTTACCTTTCTTTGAACGTTGCAGTCCTTTGCATTTCCCCTTTAAATCTTTATTTGGCCAGTGTCCATGAGCAAGTATAATTTTCAGCCTTAGCCCTTACATGATTGCAGCATATCCAAAAGATACTTTCAAGGTTCTATCTATTACAGCACAGAAGCCCAACAGATATTTACTGAATGGAAGCTTAGGAAACCAAGCAAGAGTTAGACATCTAAGTATTGTTATGTATACAACCATTCTGTCATCTGGAGACTCACAGAATGTGCATCACAACAAAACAGATAAAAATGTGAAGAGGGCAGAAGTTTTTATAGATTACCTTCTCCTATTTTAGCCACAACACTAAGTGCATTGGAATGCGCTGTCATACAGTGACACTCCTGTGTTGGACATGGCACTTGCAGGGAACACACCGCGTAGTTGACAGCAGGGTGGGGAAGCACAAGCTCTTTATTCTAACAAAAGGACGGGCAAAGCATCCCTTCTAAACTTGCAGGGATAGGCTAGAACTTGTGGTTAAGAAAAACCTTTTGCCTAGTCTAAAAGAAAAGGTCACTTGCAGCCTAAGTTAAGACTGCTGCAAGCATTGTCAGAGTTTGCTAACAATAACCTCAGTGAGAATCAGAATGGGTCTCAGATACAGAGGGAGATGTATAAATATTCTCCATGGTTACAGCTTCCAAACATGGCCATCTGAAGAGCAAGTATCTGCATATCCCATTTAGTTCAATAAGATTGGAAGCATCTTCAAATGCAAGTCACAGATCCTCTTTAAACCAGTCAAAAATCCTGATTATGCTATCTGTAACAGAACATGCTTCTCAGAAAACACAGCATGTTAATGAGATCAGTGAGATTAAGTGGGACATACAGAAGGTACATATTCAACATGGGTAAAGGCTTGGTTGATGTAATATGCCGGAAGAAAGGCATAGATCAATTAGAAAATGATCAAAAGTCTAGAAAACATGACCTATGAGAGAAGATAAAATGAATGTTCCATCTAAAGAGGAGTCATCTGAAAAAGGATGAGATGTAAAAGCATTCAAAAAATACAAAAAGCTGTCACAAGGAGAGGAAGAATCAAATGGAGAACTTGGAAGAGCAAGTTACTAAGTAGAGAAGCCACAACAGCCTCAGAAGATCCTGTGAGTCCAAATGGATCTGGTCATGCTTTTGTAAGATGGCAGCATTACATATGCTTATCCTGTTGGCACTCTTCCTCAGGGATCCTGCTGTGACTGCTGCTGGAGGCACGCTGCAGTGTCAGACAGACCTTTGCTCTGGACCACAAGAGCAGCTCCTGCAATCCTACATGTTCTCCATACCCATGGTAAGTTGAAGACAGAACAGTTTAGGCTTAAATTTACACAAGAGAAAATCCAGGTTGATTGTGAAGAAAGGGAGAACCAAATGTCTCCCTACCGCTAAGGACAGTGACTCTTCTAACTGACTGCTCAGAGAAAAAGCAAGATCTCCACCATGGGGCATTTTTAGAAATAAATTCTTGTCAGGGCTGACACAAATCCTGCCTTTGGAGAGAAGAACAGTCTGGATGACCATCAGGCCTTACCTCATCTTATATGAGGATTTAATATTGAAATGTTATTAGCCCACCACTCTCTCTGCACAAAAGGTTTCTAAACTGGTTTCAGATACCTGGGCTAGCTAGAAAACATCTGGCTGGAGCACACCTATCATGCTGCAATATTATTTCTTTAGGTGGATTGCTAATTAAAAAGAGGTGAGGAATAGAGCCTATGTACCTGAGGCTGCAGCTGGGACAGTTACTGAGCCCTGAGGAAAGTACATCTGCCAACAGGCTCCACAAACCTCCGCATGCTGAAAATATCTTGCAAACTGGTTGCTAGGTGCTCTGCTCCTTGACATTTACATGCTTGAGCAAAAAACACATCTGCTGTTTAGCAAAACGTCATAATAAATGTCATTTTCAAACACTGTCTGCTGCAGTTCTCATTAGCTTGTGAGCAAAACACGAGCACCATTTCAGTTCTTAGAGGGAAGTCCTGTTATGTGACAGCCAAACACAAGCTGTCTCTTAAAATGCTGGGGGCTGGTACAGCCACTTGTAGGAAGCAACTTAAAAAAAAAGAAAAAAAGAAAAAAAATAAAAAACCACTGTATTTTGTTGGCAGTAATATCTCAATTTAAAACCTTAACCAAAATAAATTGTTTTGTTGAGATATTCCTATTAATTCATCACCTCTCAAGCTAGAAAGAATGTGAGAGCATTCATGCAATCCATTACATAACCTAAAAGGAAAGGAGAGTTTATCTTTTAGTAGACATAAATAAATCTCTTTGAGCTCTGCTTCTAGCAGATGTACAGCATCTGGATTAGTAGCTTATTCTTCCTGTATGGATCTTTCAGGTTTCAGAGTAGAGCAACACTACTTCTGTCTAGTTTAGTTGTTTCAGGGGCTGTCTCTTGCCTTCGGTAAATGTTCTGGGGGACTGGTGTGCCACTACAGAGGCAAACAGGTAAACAAACACTAGTAGGTGGCTTTCAAAGATGGGCTCCTATGGTTTTGCTGGATCAAAAGAAGTCATGACAGAATGCTGCAAAATGGTTTCCTCGTGACAGCTCTTTGAGTGGTGAAAGACATCACTTGTTGAGCCTGTCAGCGACTCAATGCTATTGTGGCTGGCTGCAGCAGCGGCGGTGCCAGAAGAGCATCCACTGCAGCACCACTCCAGGAAGGAGCTGGACTGAGAACAGGTAGTCCACATCCCATCAACTCCTGCTGAGCTACAGGAAGCTGTGAGAAGGGCAAATGGAGAAGCAGGTCCTTATTCCATCCCTGCTGCTATTATACAAAAAAAAAAAAAAAAAAAAAAAAAATCAACAGAAAACAGAGGCATTCAACCTCTAAACTCAAGCCAAGGTGACAGTGATCAACGCCTTTATTGGGCTGACTGTTCAGCAACAAGGCATGAGGAAAAGAGCTTGAGCAGTGTGACACTGGCTCCCAGGGGCTGTAAGTCAGCAGCACAAGAGGCCGACAGCCCCCGAGTGACAGCAAAGGAACAAGTGACACAGGAGCGTTGGGTACCTCACACATCCGTGGATTCTGCACGGCCACTCTGAGAACAGCACACTTGGGCTAGGCTTGCCATCTTCAGTTAAAGAACTGGAGAGCCAAGGTCTTGGCTGATCTGTCTTCTGGGACAAGGTGACGCCAGGCAGTCCATCACAGACTGATGTGCCAAACTCCCACAAGCTGCTCAATAATGCATTCCATGCTAGTTTGGCTTGATTTCAATATCCCAAAATCTTCTGCACCACTGGGTGCATTAACCTACCCATTAGCTGATCAGATCTGAATTTAGCAACATCAAATAAACTCAGCACAAGGGTGAGACTTGTCATGGTACATATACCATGTAAACCTCCTCATGATGAAAAAAACCCCACAATTCCACCGATGGCACCAGCCTCTGAGCCACATGTTAATCAGGTATATTTTCCTGTTCCTTTCAGTATTCCTCCCTGCCACTAAAGGGATTGAGGAAAGCAATACCTGTGCTCCTGGTCCTTCAACTGGTCACCCCGGTGCCCTGAAGTCTCTTCTTGATGGCTTTCAGACTTTTCTCCACATCCTCATCGCTGTCAACCTGCATAACCAATAGTAGGAATAATCAGAGGGCTATGGTAGACCAGGAAGTTTCCTAGTGATGTCCCTTTCCCAGGCCCCAGGGAGGCTGCAGACTTCCCTGAGGGATGGGTCTGGCTAGCATATTAGCCCCTCTTCCCCCTCAGAAAAGAATCGCCTGTGAAAATTACCCTCCTTTTTTTCTTAACAGAGGCAATCAGAATGCAGAGGGGCAACTGACTCTCCCTAGGCAACTCCCTGGGTGGATCTTCATCTACCTCTTCAGTTGCCTGACCCTCAAGTTCCAGAGCCTCATACCTGTTCTCTGAGGGCAGCTGGGCAGGTGAGGGAGGCCAGGAGGGGATTCATCTGCTGCCCCGAGCAGGAACCTGTTTCCATTTCCCTCTGTCTCTTAGGTCCTCTCCTTCGGCCTGGTGGCGAGAGGGCAGGAGATCTTGTTGTGGAGTCCCCATCTGCGGCCTTTGCCTCAGGGATGGCAGGGTGTGGCTCCCCCAGTCCATCTCCCTCTCACACTCCCTGATGCTCCTTAACCTTTCCACTTCCTCTTCCAGCTCTGCCCTCACGCTGAGGGGACCCTTCACCTGCTCACAGCGCACACACGGGTTGTCTCTGCCGCCCTCGACGTTCCTCCTGGCCGGGGCCCTCAGCCGAGGGGAACCCGCTGCCGGGAGCCGCTGCGGGGGGCGGTGACCCCAGCCTGAGGGAGCGTGAGGGAGCCTGAGGGAGCCGCGCGCGCCCGCCCTCACGGAATTGCCGCGCGGCCTCACACGCCGCGCGCCTGCGCGCTCGCGCTGCCTGAGGGCGGCTCCTGCCTCTGAGGGGGAATTGAGGCGGGGGGGCGGGGGGCTCGGTCCTCGCGCGTCTGAGCGCGCGCGGTTCGGCCGGTTCGTGAGCCCCCCCCTCCACCCCCGGCGCCATCCCCAGCTCCGGGGCCCTTCGCCTCGGCGGCTTCGCTGACACAGCGGGTGCGGGGAGTTTGAAGCTGCCGCCGTCCCTCTTGGCCCCGGCTCCCGCTTTCCGCTCTGGGGGGGAGGCCGCGCCGTTTCCCGCTCCCTGCGCTCCAGCCGTCGCAGCTCCTGCTCTTTAGGAAGGGTCCACCCCGCCTCGGAGCCCTTCGAGAGGACATACAAGAGCTACTCACTTGCCCCCGCAGGCCCTGGCGTTTTCACTGTCTGTCTTGCAGTAGTTGGCCTTTGATTTCAAGATCGAGCTCTTGGAGACAAGAGACAGCGTAAGAATTTCAGTTTGTTTCTTGGAAGGGAACTTGAGCAAAGCTCTGGTGTAACTTACAGGCCCAAAACCACCCATAACCCTGCAGGGCAGGTGAAAGGAACCATAAACATAACTGTGGTGACAGACCACCAGTGCTGGGATGGCAGAGGCTGCAAACTCCACAGCCCTCAGTTCCGTGCTTCTGGCTCAGGTATTCTCTAGCAGGAAAGTCGCAGTTGCTGGTATAACACAAAAAAACAGCATTGCCTGGTCACCAGTGTCAAGCCCAAGGCAGGGAGACTCAAGTATCTTCCATTTGTCCTTTAGATGCTGTGCACGGGCCCCATCCACATGCTTACAGACATGCCAAGAGACTGTCTCTCCGACTTCTCATGAAATACATACTTCTGCAGGAGGGAAGAGGAAGGATAAAGGCCGTTGCTCTGCATGTTCAGTGGATTACGTCTTTGAAAAAGACTAAGTAATTTCCTGGAGGATTCCTTATCATCATGAGACTAAAAGAGCTCCATTCTGGTGTTTGTAAGTAGGCACACCACCACTTATTGGTGAATGTTATGTATTTGCTCTGAAACCTTAAGGCTCCATCTGTTCTAAAGAATCTAACAGTCATAATAATGAAAACTTCCACTTCTGTCACAGCAGATGAAAAAGGAGAAATGCTGATATTATGAGAGAAACATTTATCAATATACACCTGACAACACACATTTATAAATAAGGCAGACAATACTAGCAGGCATTCAAATGCCCTAGCTGTGTAAATCTGTGTTAATTAGAGCTACAAACAGTTAGCAGGGGAGGTCTGTTTCACAGCATCTGATGTTTATGCATGTTCTGGGGGCTATTTTTGAAAAGCTGAAGGCAGAGTAAGATTATTTCAGGAACATGTTAGTGTGCTGTTTCTCACAAAGCCTAAGTGCTGAGGGTAATTTGTGGAGAGGTGTTTTATCACCTTAGTGCTAGTATTTTTTTACTACAGTTTTTCTATGCAGCAGTTTGCTACCCAGCTGACATACTGAGGGCTGATACAACGGAAGAGCAGATAGAATGCTATAAATAAAGACCAGCTCAGAGTAGTGGCATTTGACTGACACTGTGAATCTACTCTCGCTGAGAAAGGATGGCTTTTCTGACTGCTCTCCAGAAAAAAAACAGCAGACAGATATATTAAAACAAGTTGAACTAATCATACAAAAAAAAAAAGTTAAATTTCTACAAGTTATTTAAAGCCATGAATTTAATAACTGGGTCTGGGAGGAATGGAAAATTGAGATTCAGGATCCTACCTTGTGCTGTATTTTCTTCCTATAGCTTTCAAATGTCATTAATATAATTTAGTCAATTATATAATTGAAGATTGATAGTTTTGACTGTACAGTAATAGACTAGGAAGCTAGTTCATGTTTAAATATAAAGAAATGTGCGGCCTATATGGAAGGAGGAGAATCTTGTGTAAATTTTTGCTGTAGTGATTCCAAAGATGTCCTTATTTATGGGGAAAAAAGGATAGGGAAAGGATACTAGCTAGTACGAGATACAGAACAGCCTAAAAATTAGGAGTCCAACTTGAGAGAATAATATTAAGTTCTGAATTGTACAATAGCCTTCCATGGATCAAGCCATGAATCAAGATCCATTTTAAGCATTCCTCAGAGTTCACGGTAACCATATTAATCAACATGTTTTAAATGCATCCTAAAGATGATTACAATAAACTTTTCAGAGTCACGTCAAAATACTTTATTCAGATGGAGCCCTCAGAGACCTAACCTACACAACATTTGGATCACAGCCAAAAAAAGCCCCAAAGCAAACCAAATGCATCACCCCAGTGCAGTTTCCTCAGAGGCACTCTGAATCATTTGCAGTAAGAGATACACCTTTTGGAAAGGTGAGCCCTGTGGAGTGCTGGCCCAGTTACCTTCACAGCAAAGCATAACGCTTATAACTCACTCCTTCACACCACCTGAGCACAACATCTCTTGGAAGGTGAGCACAACCTTCATTCCATCCTTTGTAGTACAAACTCAATTATTTCACTAATGCCGACTTTCTGGTCACATTTCTGGATTATACTGCAGACCACAAAGTTTCAGAAACTAGGAACATGTTCATGTTGCTCAAGTTTTGGTTTATGTTTAAGGCAAAAGCCCTTCATTCATTTTGAGGGTAATTTACCACAGACACTGGCAAATTCTACTTCTGCATTTGCTGCTACAAGAGATCTGTCATCTCTAATTCTGTGTGCAAACAAATCTCTGTGAAGCATAGAGTTCCTCAGAAATAATTCCAGAGCTGATTACCAGACTGGGTTACAACTCCCCAACACACATAGAAGAAAGATTAGCAAGAAATTTATTGCATCAAAACATTATTACTTACTTTGTAAGAAAAAGAACTGTGATTGAGAGAGATTTCTTATGACTAGGGAATTAAAAGTGAAAGAAGATAAAGGCTCACAAAGCTTTTAATATAAAAATATTACCTTTAAAAATATTTTAGATGAGCTTGCCTGTCCTGAATAAAAAGAGACAGGAAGATAATTTTTATAATTTTAAATAAACATTTTATAAAAGGTTAGACTTTTTTCTTTTCTAAGCATTCTGCCCTGGCAATTTATGATTCTAATTCACTAAAATAAAATAAAGAATAGGTCAAATTATCAAAACCTAATTTGTAGCGCAGAGATCACAGTGAGTAATCTTGCTTAATGAAGCTGTAATCAATGTCTGAGTAACTCTGTTATTAGTATCATTACGTTATTTATTTATGCTCTCTACTGCTAGACTCTGCGCCGTAAACAGTCTTCAAAGGCAAAATTTGCATAAGCTGAAGCAGGCGTTACTCCGGAGTTCTGCAAACTACCTGTGCTATACGTGGAGCATCTCTCGTGCAGGACAACACGAGATCGAGGTCAGGTTCAGACACTGGTTTAAGTCAGCCTGGCCTGTGTAAAAAGATGTCAGTTTTGCATTTCAGCAACAAAAGCAGCTAAAATGGGTAAAAAAAATACTCTAGCAGTAGTTGGAGTTGTGATGGGAGCTTGGTGGTGGTAATTACAGTTGCTGTCTTCAGGAGTGTCACTGCCTGAACCAGTTCATACTGGCTGTGAGACCATACGACACAGCCAGCCTACTCTTACTTCAGAAGGGATTCCACTTGTGGACAGCAGGATCTTTTTTGGCTGGAACAGTCCCTCTAAAACTCCACTGAAAGCAACACAGGAAATTTCAATATGAGCAGTTACAACTTAGACAAAAAAAACATTACTAAACAACTGAGAAGGTCTCAGGGCAAGTGTTCCCACCACCACTCGCTGAAACAGCTTTGTTTGTGCGTGCTGCTGTGGCCCATGGGCAATAGCTGTAAGTGTTCACCTGGGACACCAGCACAGTTGCTTAGCCAGTGAAGGAATTTCCCACATGTTAAATAAGTGGTGTCAACTCAGTGTACTAAGAAAACCTGTGGTTTCCTAAACTGACTTTTTTTTTTTCCCCTAGTAGCAGGAAAGGAGCAGTTTTGTCACTGTTGTTCACCAAGTACCTATTACATTAGTTCCACCCCGTGGCACTTGTAAGGGCTTAGGACAATGACTCCCAGAAGGCTTGAAGACCCAGGATCTCCCCAAAACACAAAGCCAAGGGATACAAAGTTGCTTTGTGCCAAAACCTCTAGAACCACCTCTTTTGAAAGATGCAGAAGTCCAAGCATTTCCATGAGCTTGTAAACCCCTAAGAGTCCCCCTTTACCAAGTCAGAATAGATATAAAGTTTGTTTTATATATTAAAACAGATGATTTTCCCAAACCATTCTATGATTCTATAAAAAAGGAATTGCTCTTATCAGCTTTGTTACCAAAGTATTCAATAAGCTGGTCAAGGCCTTAAAAAAAAAAAAAAAAAGCACAGCAATCCTGCAAATCTATGGAAAAGCAATTAAATGTCTTCCTCAATTAACCTCAGGCACAAGAGGTAGTGCTTATTTCATGAGATTCAGTTTTACCTAATGTTTTACGTACAAAGCAATATTTCATAATCTCCAAAAATAAGATCTTATCATGATTCCAATATCAGAAGCTATATCCTGTCTAGTGATAGAAAAATTAAATGTTATCCTAGAGAGATGTACTTTTTAATATCATTGGTCTCTGTCTAGATGAATATTAAGCAAAGGCTAATGAGGTATGGAAAGCTATTTAAAAAGCCAGATCCCCTGTACACCACTGGAATAAATTAGCTGGTTTCAGATGAAGAATGACACAAACATCTGCGAGAGAGAAACAAATGGACAGACTGAATTTCACTTAGGAAGGAGTATTAAAAAAATCAACTTCTATTGCTGCCTAGAAGTAACTTAATTGCCTTTGCTTGTATGACTGTATAAACACAAAGCTTTATCAGAGCATATGCATTCAGCATGTTTTGAAATTATAAGCAGTGATGCCTTTATAAATTCACGATGTGCAGTTTGGATATCTATCACCATAAGAATTGAATCTGCAAGGTGATTATCTGGTTATTCAGTCTGTGGCCTATACACAACCTTAATGTTTATGCACAGACCACCGAGACATGTTCTGACTCCTTCAGATTCAGATGAAACAAATTAATTATAGATGAAAAATTAAGGCTTTAAAATTGAAGCAGAAGGTCAGCTCTTCAACTGACATGGAAAAGCTCAGCTCTGGTGATACAGTTTATCTGTTTCCAGTTAAGCAACCTTTCAAGTCCACCTAAAAATTGCAAATCTGGAAGGAGGGCAGGCAGAAATCAGCTCTGCTTTCATTCCAAACAGACAATGCCATGAGTAAACTCTATGTTTGTTTATATGATAGAAAAATTATATATGTATTTACTTTGAAATAACTGCTAGTGTTACAGGGCATAATCTAATTATAGCAATACCAAGTTTATACCAAGGACTTTCATTTTCCAGCGCACTATATGGAAAGCAGCAAACTGTGATGCCAAGATCTAGGTCTGGATCAATGGAGATCTTTTGGCAAACCCTATTTTATTTGTGAACAAGCATTAATTTGTAAGTGATACAGCTAACGCAGAAATTAATTCCCTAGAGCTTTGCCTTAATATACACCACCAGTCCTGTCTTTCTAAACACAGGACGTGCATCATGTGGCTGCTCCTCCCTGGAAGTGTTCTTGGCCAGGTTGGATGAGGCTTTGAGCAACCTGGTCTAGTGGAAGGTGTCCCTGCTGCTGGCAGGGGGGTTGGAACTGGATGAGCTTTTAAGACCCTTCCAACCCAGACCAGTCTGTGATTTTATCATATTCTGTAGCTCGTCTCCTCTCAGGTGTTTCACACTCTCATCAGACAGCTGCAGAAACTGCAAAGATGAGAGGGGCTATGAAGACAGAACCATATTCATATACAAGCAATCCAGTGTAGAGAGATTAGTCACACGTCCATCGATGCAGTACTATAAAGTAGTACTGTGTTAAAGGGGTAAGAGAGAACATGAAAGTGGTCAGCATTGCCTGTAGGCAGTGGGTTGCTCTCTGCCAAGAGAAATTTCTCCAAGTTATTGCTGGCAGCTCTCCCTTATGGGAACAACATCAAGATGGATGAAAAGGTACCTTAGCTAATTTAGCCAAGCTGAAAATGAAGACACTGGAAATAGGGCAGAAAATTATCAGATGACACCATTGGCACATCCATCCACCTGCCAAGATCATTACAAACAAGCACTTTATGGCAGAATTTCTTATCAGAAAGATCCTTGCCTAGAAAATAGAACACAATTTCTCAGCAGTTTGCTTAGGGGAGAAAAAAAAAAAAAGGGCATTTGATAGTCCAGTTTTGTTATTGGGGCTGTTCTGTATCCTTCAGAGTCTTCTACTGCACCCTTAGTTATGTGATAGGTTACTCAAGGGAAGACAGCTGCAGAGGCATGGAAGTTTACTACAGCTGTTGACTATCACAGAAAAGCAAAGGCAGAGCCAAAGAAAACCCCAAATCAAATGAGAATCAAATTGTCTAAAGGAAAGCTGGTTCTTGTGAGAGGTGTGGAACTGCTGTGCACCTGCTGTTCTGGGTAGAAATTGCACTCCTGTACCTTGACAGAACTACAACACGAATTAAGCCTACTTAATGCAGCATTGCTGTATGCTTTGTATCTGTTGTGTCAGTAACCATAACCAGCCCAAACACGTTGCAGCCAAATGCTAACCTAGCACAGTAGAAAATTATTTTAAAATCCTATTATTACAACAGATGATGTTCAAAACAAATGCAGTGGTGAGTAAGCGCCCTCTTCGGGGCATTTAGTACAAATAGTTTTCCTTTACCGCACTTAGATAATTTGAAGTTCAGTACTGAACATTTCCTACAGCTAAAATGACAGCTTCTAACATTTCCCCCTTCTCCGTATTTCAAAAGCGCTGTGACAGGTTTTGAAATATCAGCTAGAGTCCCATCAATTTCTGCTTCTAAACAAAAACAGTCACCGAGGTTACCAAGTTGGCAAAAAGTTATAATAAAAAGGAAAAAAATCCAGTGGATGGTACTCACCTGTTCCATTCTGATCACAGGAATTAATACCAGGATGTTTTCACTTACCCAGGGTAGGAGGAGAACAAAGTAATATATTTAGCATTTGGCTGCCATAAGGCAGAACAAAAATAAGAAATCTTCCTAGTTCCTCACATTGCAGACATTGCTGTGTTTTCCTGATCACAGGGATACGCTTCCAGCCTGAGAGGAAGAGAAAATTCAAAGTTACATTTTGTGTTATTAACCAATGCAAAAGAAGCATGAGGGTCAGGTATGAAACCATAGTAAGAGACCTATAGGTAAAGACCTACATGCTGTTCCCAAAGAGACTTAGCCATGCCATATAGGATCCTTTGGGAGAACTCCCACAAATTTAGGATGCGGCAACAGTGATACAGAACAGTAACCTCAACCTTTTCCCTGAGACGTGGGTATTGCAGAACTGGTTGCAAGGAACAGGTTTACCAGAAGGTGAAGCTTGCTCAGAATGGCCTGGAATAGTCTGTGCCATTTAAGAGCTCTCATATCACAGAATGTCAGGGATTGGAAGGGACCTCAAAAGATCATCCAGTCCAACTCCCTGCCGGAGCACGATCACCTACATGACTTCACCCAGGAAGGCATCCAGGCAGCTCTTGAATGTCTCCAGAGAAGGAGACTCCACAACCTCCCTGGGCAGCCTGTCCCAGGGCTCTGGCACCCTCACAGAAGTTTCTTCTGAAGTTTAAGCGGAACCTCCTGTGTTCCAGCTTACACCCATTGCCCCTTGTCCTGTCATTGGACACCACTGTGAAGAGCCTGGCCCCATCCTCCTGACATTCGCCCTTTACATATTTATAACATTAATGAGGTCACCCCTCAGTCTGCTCTTCTCCAAGCTAAAGAGGCCCAGCTCCCTCAGCCTTTCCTCATCAGGGAGATGCTCCACTCCCTTAATTGTCCTGGTGGCTCTGTGCTGGACTCTCTCCAGCAGTTCCCTGTCCTTCTTGAACTGTGGGGCCCAGAACTGGACACAATATTCCAGATGTGGCCTCACCAGCGCAGAGTAGAGGGGGAGGAGAACCTCTCTCTACCTACTGACCACAGCCCTTCTAATGCACCCCAGGATGCCATTGGCCTTCCTGGCCCTGAGGGCACAGTGCTGGCTCATGGTCATCCTGCTGTCTACCAGGACTCCCAGATCCCTTTCCCCTACACTGCTCTCTAGGAGATCATCTCCCAACGTATACTGGAACCTGGGGTTGTTCCTGCCCAGGTGTAACACCCTACACTTGCCCTTATTATATTTCATTAAGTTTTTCTCTGCCCAGCTCTCCAGCCTGTCCAGGCCTCTCTGGATGGCAGCACAGCCTTCTGGCATGTCAGCCACTCCTCCCAGCTTTGTGTCATCAGCAAACTTGCTGACAGTGCACTCTGTGCCCTCATCCAGGTCATTTATTAATATATTGAATAATACTGGTCCTAGTACTGACCCCTGAGGGACTCCACTAGACACAGGTCTCCAACTAGACTCTGCCCCATTGACCACCACTCTCTGGCTTCTTCCCACCAGCCAGTTCACAGTCCATCTCACCACCTGACCATCTAATGCACACTTCCTCAATTTGGCAGCGAGGATGCTGTGGGAGACCGTGTCAAATGCTTTACTGAAATCAAGATAGACCACAGTCACTGTTCTACCACCATCCAGCCACCTGGGTGTGTCTCCATAAAAGTCTAGAAGGTTGGTCAAGCACGACTTCCCCTTGATGAAGCCGTGCTGACTGCCCCTAATGACCCTCTTATCCTTGATATGCCTAGAGATGGCACCAAGGATAAGTCGTTCCATCACCTTCCCAAGGAAGGAAGATCACAGAGCAGCAATTTCGGGCTTCATACACAGTGTGGATAAGTTGAAGAATTTTCTCTCTCCTTTGACAGGATAAGCTTAGTGGTCATTTTCACATCTTGGGTCAGTGAAGCTAGCATCTCAACAGAAACCAGGCGTGTCCTTGCTCACAACAATGCTGCAGGGAACAGATACCTAAGATACTACCAGATTTTACTGTCATATACAGTCAGCTGTAAAACTAACCCAAAACAAAGAAAGTAACTTCTTCAGAGAGTTTTCCATCTAGAAGGCCCTGAAATCCAAGTCAGCTCTGTTCTTCAAAGCTGTTGATCAGGTCAGCTAACGTTATGTGGGCATCAAGGGTTTGCCTAGGCAGTGTTCTTGCATAGCTGAAATGGTGTCAAAGAGTAGGTAAAAGCATCTGTTTCTGGTAGGTGACATTTGTAAACTGCCAAACATGGAAAAATCTTCCCCCCAGCTTTGCTACTTTGGCTCCAGGCAAATGAAATGCAATACCAGTTGATCCCCATGAAGGCAGTAGTAAGGCAGTAGGGAGTTTTTTTGTGTTGGTTTCCCCTGCACCCCACAACAGGCTGGTTCTTCATGTTCCTTTTGGTAAGTTTCTGAAACATAGCCTGATCAAGAGGCTTTCTGCTTTTAGAGTAGCTATAAGTCATTGCTTCAGCAAGTAGACCAGCCTATAAGGAAAGATATTTCAGGAACTCTAAGTTTGAAGAAAGTCTAATTTGAACACCACACCCCCATATTTCCTCTCCTATAGTCCTATATTTTAGATATTGCTTATGGAAGAAACTCTAATATTAGTTTCTCAAAGTGAATTGATCTAGAAGTATCTGCTTTGGACATTTATAGACAAAAGCCTGCTTTCACCCAGTAAACCTTTCCTAGCCTGCTTTTGGAAGGGATTATTTGGAAATTTTCTTAACTTTTACAGAAAGCACGAGCAAAGTGGGAGGCAAGGAGAAGGGGGTGGAAGAAGAAATAGAGGAGCAAGGCTTAAGGTTGACAGTAATGTTCCACTGAGGTCTCTCTTGCCCCTTTTCTGATGTCTTTTAAAGACTTTAACATCAGTTCTATAAGGGTAGGATGCCTCAGTGCTGTGACATTATGCTTTCAAATTAGCAGTCCTGGCTCTCCACTATTTCAGCAGGACAAGCAGGAGAATAGCTAAAATATTGCTCCCATTTTTCATTGGGGATGTCTTTTCAGGAGAGACCTGGCAGCAAATGAAGGCTGGTATGAGAGCACAGAATTCCCAAAGCAGAGGCCCAGCCATACACTGCCACACCTACACACATCACCTTCCATTGTCAGCTGCCTACAACTCCTCAGACTCTGCAAACTGAATAAAAATTGCCAAGTGTGTTACATAAACTACTTCAATTTTTCTGATGAATTATTTTTCTTAGGAACATACCTGTTTTAGGAACCCGTGGTGATCAGATGAGTAATCATCAACAATGACACCACGGGGGAAATTGGAAGTTCCACAGATTTAAACTATTAGGTTATACAATTGCTGTGGAAATACTAAAAGTTACCTTCCCATAGCTGTTTTCATCTGTAAGGACAAATGTTACTCAAAATAGCCTTAGAGCACAATTGTCCTAGTTTAGCCTAGCCAGTCAGGACAGGATATATTCACGGAGCAGTATGTAACCAGCTAGCCCTGTGATACGGTAGTGCTGTTGCTGGTAATAGCCCGTGAGCTTTGGACGGAGTGTGCAGGGCCTCAGGACTGAGACTTACAAGGTTTGCTCTCTCTGAACTTATCTTGACCTGCCTCCAACTCAGCTTTAACCTAATTTAGCTGTAGCAGGAATTCTTCCGATTGACTAGGTATCTACAATTAATTAATTTCACTTCTGCATATCTTTGTGTAGAACCATGGTTCTATGATTGACATAATGTGGTACAGAGAAATGCAGCTTGATACGACATGGGAGGCCTGGGGAAGTGTGGGCACAAGATGCAGTCTGGCAGGACAGGCATGGGATAACAAGAGGTGGGGCACAGGCTTGGCACTGGGAACATCACAGCTATGAGCAGCTCAGTTAAAGAAATGCAGAATGAACTTGGAAATAACTTGGCTTAGGAGTAATAAAGGGAATAAAGAAATAGTATCTAACATAAGCAAAATGGCCATATATAGTAAATTTGAATGTAACACGGAGCTGCAGAACAATTAAGAAAAAGGAAAGTTGTAATAAAAGGAATGCAAGCCTACCCTAGGGCAGCAAGCGTACCCTCAGGCAAGGAAGAAACAGACATCAACAGGAAAATTCTTGATGAAGGACTCCAGACTGGCCTCAGCAGCCCCAGAGGGAAACCACAGGTCATGAGACTCAAGGGAATGTTTCCAGCATTATCCTGGTCATCTGTGAGTTTTACTAGCAACAATTTTCTCTTCAGACTTGTACTTTTCTATTTCTAATTACATGCAAGGCTTTTTTTCCCCAGTCAGATCAGACTCCTGCAAGGCTCGTCTTACTCAGGCTTCCCACAGCCTTGGAGTCAGGGAGTCAATACAAAGAAGCAGGGTGGGGGGCAAAGGGAGTTTTGTCTCCATTATGTGTCTGCACTCACAGACACGGGATAGTGCTAGCAGCAGAGGGGAAACACTAGCTTTGCACCTTTTCTCCCAGGAGTCGCTTTGTCACAGCTCTTAAATTCCACTGCTGCAGAAATGCTGGTTTCATTTGCCATTATTCTCCTCAGCCTCTTAGGCTGGAAGATACAAGTTCTTTACCAGTCTGTCCTAGCTGTACTAACATAAATCATATTACATAATGTAAACAATACTAATTGGTGTATCTATGACTATACCCATTTTCTTAATTTCTTTCCCCTGTGAAGAGCTTGAGCTGGAAAAGTCTTCAAGATGATAAAAATTCCTCTACCTATTTCTCTATAAAAGAGGACTTTGAGAGCTAATTACATCTAACGTGTGCTCCTTGTGCCATCACGAGATAAACTATCACAGTTTTGTTAAGTGTCTCTTAATAACAATGGATCCATTACCACATCGTTATGTCCATTTCTCAGACAGGAAGATACCACATTTATGGCTTCCTCTTCCTCTAGAATCATGCATTAATTCTGATTAAGTATTGTTGTTCTCAGCAAGGCATTACTGCTAGCCTAAGTTTATCCTTTTTACAATTACACACAAAAGGAAAATAAGTTTAGGAGATGCGAGAGAGGAGATGAAAGGCAGCTGGAAAGCAATAGGGGTAAGTGACTAATGGACAAATCTGCTCTGAATATATTTTCTGTGGAAACCTTCTATTCCTGCTCACATTTGCTCTACAAGATGACATTCTCACTCCCCCACATGCCTATTTGCATTTCACACACAGGTCTGACCAACAGTAACTGGGGTAGAGAAATACTATTATAGACAGTAAATGTGCAAGCCTGACCTTTTCTCTAATTGGATAATGTCTCCTAAGACATTCAGAGTCTGATTTTGTTCTCAGTAACACGGATGTAAATCAAGATGAGTTTCTTCCAAGATCAGAAGATTTTTACTTAGCCTTTATGCCTACTAGTGCTCTATTACAGGAAAGCATGCATGTCCTTTTCCCGGCGATAGCGGAGACACTTGTCTGTCTGTAGCATGTTGCCACTGGGGTCCAAAGTGAACCAGCCTCCTTGATTAAGACACAGGGCAAGATTCAAAAAATTCAACAGCATTTTGTCCTGGTTTTTGCTAGGATAGCGTTAATTTTCTTCTTAGTACCTAGAAAGCGCTGTGTTTTGGTGTCGGGGGGATGTTATGAGAACAGTGTTGATAACTACAAGGACACTGTGCTTGGGCAGTTTCCAAGAAGAGAGGACTGGAAGGGGAGAGTAGAGAAGAAAAGTGTAGTAGTTAGTAAAACCCAGAATTGACAGTTGGATATGCCAGTAAGATATTCCATATCATACCAAAACATGTTTAGTGTATGAACCGGGGCTGGCCAGAAATGGGGGGATTCTCTTGGGAATCACTCAGGCCTGTTTTTCCGAGATTGCGATTTCGGTGTTGAGGTTCCTTTTCAATCCTCTGGGATCATTATCAGCAGGTGGTGAGCAATTGTACTGTGCATCACACATTATATAATATTTATATATATATACACACACACATACATATATATATGTATGTGTAGTTATCATTATTACTCATTTTTTATTATTATTTTTACTCTAATTATTAAATTGTTCTTATCTCAACATACAAGTCTCCTCACCTTTACACCTCCAATTCTCTCCCTGATTCCCTGGGTGGGGCTGTGTCTAGTTTGGCTGCCAGCAAAGTTAAACTATCACACATTGACAGTAACAATAGATTTGTCCAGTCCCTGAATCACTAGCACAGTGACTGGCATCTAAACCATGGCTTAGTTTTGGGTGACCTGGCACACAACATTGCTATGTAAGAAAATCTGTTCATGAGGATTTGCATTCTTCAGACCAGCTTTTAAAGACTAGGTCCCAAAGGCAGTAGGAAATTAAAAGTCTTTTGTAAACTGATGGCAATGAGCATCTAAGTTGTCTGTACTGCTTAACATGGAAGTTTATGTTTATAATCACTAGCTATAGAAATAAAACTAGAATTCCAAAACCAGAATTCCCAGTTTTCTTTGGGAAGAGGCTACCTTCTGGCTATAAAACTGCTGGTCCACTAATGGGAGGCTTAGGAACAGCATGTAAGAATGTGAAAAAGCTCTCCTAGTGCCAGAATTCAAAGTCTGAATTCAAATCTTCATCTTGGTTTTAACCTAGAAAAAGAAGTTTTTGAAAAAGTGTTCCAATTAATTTTAAGAAATCCACTAAAACAGCATTTTTGATCAAACAGTTGATGAAATTTGATGTATAGGGAACCAGTTTTCCTAGTTAGTCACAGGAAGTGTTGTGATAGTCACTTTTAATGAGTGAAAAATAAAAGACTTTGTAGGAGCAGACATAAACCACTGCAAAAATACAGGATGGCTGAAATCCTGGTCCATATGCTTGTAGAAGAATAAACATCAAAGCATTTTAGGGCATTAGCAAGTGAAGATGGATTTAATCAAAAGAATATTTACATATGAATAATATAGCTTGTTACACATTTATAGCCATCCATGGAAAATTAAATTAATTTGCAATGCAAACCAACTGGGTCAGCTAACAAATGCCAATGAGTGATGAACACCGCTAATGACAGAACTGTATTTAATTGGTCTAAAAAAAGCTTTTTTTTTTTTGGTAAGTTCTTATTGTACAATATAAAGATTTTCTAATGTCACTGTGCAACCGGTAAAGAGACCAGTACAAGGGGAAAAAACCCCATTAGAGCAAGTTATGATCTTTGTATTTCCTTTTATACAAACAAGGATTAACCAAACAGAAAACTTAGGAAGTGTAGTTAAAAAGATATGGAAGCTGGGTAAAATGCACTACAGTCAGTTGCAGCTTGTTCATACCTATTTAAAAGACAACATTATTGTGTGGAGAAGGAATTTTCCTGGGGAGATTTCAATACAGAAGGAGGCAGCCCAGTGATAACTGAAAGAGAAAAAACTCTGTCATCTTCCTTTCTGCACCTTCCTGTCTTTCCTCATTTGTATGTTTAATGTATCTGAGAGCACCTTAGTGAGAGTTTTTCCACTGGCATGTTATGGAGGATAATGCACAGAGTACAAGGTGGCAGCAAAAAGTATGAGGTATGTCAGTGGAGACAGATATGTGGGGGACAGAGGAGCAAAAATCCAACTGAGTAAGCAATCAGGTAAACAGCTTACCACGCAGGCACCTCAGTGCAAATACCTCAGAAAGAGCACACTAGGAATTAGAAACACCATCAAGATTAATCACCTTCTCATTTTCCCCCCATAACAATCATCCATAGAATCTAAACATTTGATGAATACAAGTTGAGAATATTTACACCAAATTTTACCTTGAAGGATGCTGCTCCTATCTCAGGCCTGCAGAACTGCCCAGAACCCTACAGAGCATAGGGGCAGTAACAGCACCACCTCTACATATGTTCAGTGGTGACTGCGTACCCAAGCCTTGCTGGTACAAAAGAGTGTGAACCAGTGACTGACCCTGCAGTCAGCTTTGAAGCCCACTTGATGACAGCACTCTGTCCAGAAGGACAGGCTAAATCTAGTTTCAAACAAACCAGACAAGCAGCACGCGATAGACCTAAGGGTCGCAGCACCAACTGTTTTCATCTACGGGCTCACTGCCAGTGCACCACATTACTGACACAGATAGATACAGCCTGAGCATGTGGGTGCCTTCGCTTAGAGGGCTTCCTGCAGGTTGAAATTATACACAAAAGTCACATAGAAGCTGGTTATTGAGACCAATACTGGTAACAGCTTGCTAGCTGCAAAAGCCAGTGTAGAGACTAAAAATTATAAAGCTCATGAAACCAAGAGCAGGTAGATGTCTTCAGATGCATTTGCTTAGACTAGTAGCATTTTTTTTTTTTAAATTAAACCAACTATCAACATACCCTAATTTCCTCTCCAACCCCAAACACACACATGAACATTCCAGCACACCTAGAATACTGTAATTGCAAACTGAGTTTCAAGCAATGTGCAATGAAGGCAGCCCAAGATTACCCTTTCACCAAGATTTATGGTAAGACTAATATAATAGAAATAAATATATTTATCCATCATCAAGATATATTTTATACTTTTCATATCATGGAGGCAGATACAGCCCAAGACCCAATGTAGTAAATGATTAGTAGAAAGATTGTTTCAAAGAAATCCATCGCAGGAATGTTCCCCAAACATACATGCGAATTATAGAATCACAGCATCATTACGGTCAGAAAAGACCTCCAAGATCATCAAGTCCAACTGTCAACCCAGCACCACCATGCCCACTAAACCATGTCTACACATTTTTTTTTAATACCAGCAGAGATGGTGACACCACAACTTCCCTTGGCAGCCTGTTCCACTGCTTGACCACTCTTTTATCCTAATATCCAATCGAAACCTCCCCTGGCACACCCCGAGGCCATTTTCTCTCATCCTATCACTTGTTACTTGAGAGGAGAGACCCACCCCCACCTCTCTCCACCCTCCTGTCAGGGACTTGGACAGAGCCAGAAGGTCTCCCCTCAGCCTCCTTTTCTCCAGGCTCAACACCCCCAGTTCCCTCAGCCGGGAACTCAGCACACTTGTGCTCCAGACCCTTCCCCAGCTCCGTTCCCTTCTCTGGACACGCTCCAGCACCTCCAGGTCCTTCTTGGAGTCAGGGGCCCAACACTGAACCCAGCACTTGAGGTGCAGCCTTGGCACAACTCGATATAAAGTGCTACTAAGATTCATCAAGTTTCGATCATGGTTTATTTCATATTTGTCCATTTTACAGGAAGGAAATAAGTTACAGGTATGTTCAGGGCAACAGAAACTTAAGATCTGATGCTGAATTAAGGAAGAAAACTGAACACACCAAGCACTTCAGCAACAGAACTCTGCATAAGCTTCATCTCTATTTGCCCAGAAATTATTTCTTAAGGCAACTTGAGTTAACATGTCCAACTAGTGAAATATCACTCAAATGAAAAACACCCTCCCCCTCTAAATAATTATACCTTTCATTCATCAGTGACACACAGTGGTTGGGATTCATAACAGCAGATCATGAAGCTGTCTTTTCCATATTCTGCCATCTGGAAGCTTGTAATATCACACACCTCCATGCCTTTTGGTTACGAGATCCAATAACACTTTACTGCCATCTGTTATTTTGGGACTCCTCATGACTATTTCATGATCCTATCAGAGTGCCACTCTGCTGTTGCTGTTTGTTAGGGGGGATGAACAGCTAGCTCTGACACTGCTGTGTGCGTAGCTGCACACCCTGTGGTATCTGAGACATCTCCTCCCTCCACAGGCTCTCGTTAGAGGAACGCAGGAGCTCATAAATGGGTGCGCAAAAGTAAAACAAAACACAATCCTTTGCAGTACATTATGTGTGAACTTGATGATGCTGGTTCCCCTCGTCCATTATTATTAAAAGTTGCAAGGAGGTTGCTGTGGAGTCCTCTTTTTCCAACTCTAGGACATTGAAGAGGAAATATGACATTGCGTTTTTTTAATGCAAGTTGTGTTAAAAAAAACTTAACAGCAGACATGATTTTGTCAAAGCCCTCTGAGTGGTTGAAGTTCTGCTCAAAATTATGAAGAAATTTTTTCTGGTTAAAAAGAACTCAAGAAAGTACACATTTAAGTTTCTTGAGTCTACCAAAACAGGCAAAAGTGTAGGGAAGATTTAGTAGTTCATATGAATCTCATGATAGAAACACTGTTGCCATAACAACAGCACATTAGGAGGATGGGGGGGCGGAAATGCCAGAAACACATAACTTTAATAATGAAAAATATCTGGTTTCAGGTCTTCTCTATAGTATGCTATAGCTCCTTTACCACAGCTAAATCAGCACAGATTGTATGCAGTGCATTTCAAACCAGCAAGCATCTATTTTCTTTGCTACTCCTCACCTTTATCCTGTCTAAATACTTCAGAAAGCGTTAGCCATTAAAGCCACTTTCCTCACAAGGGTACCATACCGCTACTATTTGGCATTAAGGTAAGTCAATCAGAGAACACCAATTAACCTGCCTCAAGTCATACTAGAAACCTACCACAGACTGACACAAATGACCTTACCTTCAGGATATCTCTCTGCCCGCCACTGCTGAGCAGATGCTTAGCCCCTTCCTTCCCCAAGATTCAGAACAGGTCAGACATGGATATTCTGGTAACAGAGAAAGCACTGTACTGAATAGCTGCTGTAGTGAGCATTAGGGATTCCCTCCTCCATTTGTTCCAATTACAAACCAGGCTCCCTAGATTCTACTTTAAAAAAAAAAAATATTTCCTCATTTGCACAAGCTGTACTTTTGTGGAAGGAAATGTCTGGAATGGGATCTCTCTCTAAAGGGACAGTGGTCTCCAAAACAATTTACAAAGCATAAATTTATCATTGCCTGGAAGAATTGCCCCTCAGGACAAAGGATGTCAAGCTGCTAGTAAATGTGTCTTTTTCTTTTCTCTCTTCCTTTCCCTTTTTTGTATTCCTTTGGGGGCTGAATTACTGTAATTCTTTATTTCCCAAGAGTTCCTAAAGGCTATTACTATTCCTTGGATGCATCTGACTCTGAGCCCTATAACCTGCTTCCTGACAGGTTTCAGCCTAGCCTTTCTGACATGGGATAAATTCTTATAAAGGCTTTTAAACTGATTTTAAGAGTTTTACATGTCCCATGGAAGGCTGTTTTTTTAGTCACGAACCATTGTACTTTTATCAGTCTTCTTCCCTCAAACATATGTAGCTTGTCACAAAGATTTTAACAAGCTATTCACTAGGCTTCTGTTGGATATTCCTTATGGCCGTAGAAGCTTTATGTTCTGCATATCTGTCTTGTGGTCATGACACTAGCTCTCACACAGCTGGGTAATAGGACACTGGTAGTTAGTAACATCTGGGGTAAATAGTGCCTTTTACCTATAACACACCATTGTGCTGCTGCTTTGCAGGGCCATTAGAGAGAAGGATTATTCAGTGACATGGCACGTAGCACCCAGGTGTATGTCTGCTCATGTTCCCTGCTCCCATTTGTCAGAGCCATGGGCAGCCCGAGTTCAAATCCCTGCTCCTTATCAAGGTTTGACCACATCTCCCGTCTCTTAGTATACATGCCAGTACACAAGGCTTTACAGATGGAAAGGGAGACCACAGAACCTTTGCTAGGGGGGTTTAGGTTATGATCCCTCACTCCAAAAAGTGTTCTGTGTGACCACCTGTCCTCCCCTGCAATCCAAATCCAGGTCTCTTAAGAACAAACACCCAGCCCTGCCTCTTGAGTAACACAGAATCACTGCACTCCGGCTAACTTGCAGCAACAAACAGATCATTCCTCAAGTCTCCCTCTCTGGACAACAGGCAAGTGGATCTCTACAAAATACCACGGCCCTTCACTGTATTTGGGTCACCCTACTCACGCTCCATTACTGCAATGAAAAATCCATACAACACAAGGAGCATAACCCCACAAAATCAGCTGGCAAGTACCACGTTCTGGACTAGCAGAAGCCTTCAGATCATACCCCTGACTTCAGATAATACGAGCAAGTACTTTGTCTCTCAGGAAAAAAGAAACCAAAACACAAAAGCTTTCCTGACTTGGAAGATACTCTGCCAAGAAGACAGTTGCTGAATGCTTTCTTCTGTAAATGTCATTAGCTTCTTGATTCCCCATGTCATTTACTTGGTTGATCTAGTCATTCTCCATAGGCAGTTCTTCAGACAAGCTCTAACGTTATTCTATTAGTTATACTTCCTCAAAACACAGGAGTGCTAAATCCTGTTTTTCCTTTGGTGAGAAATCAGTGGGAATCTTTAAAGGTAGGTATTACCATCCAATCTCTGAAAATCTGAGAGATCCAAATGTCTTTGCTTTTTCTTGTGTGTGCGTGTGTTTACTGAGACTCACTTGAAATCACAGAACAATTTATGGTCAGAGCCAACACTGCTTCCTTTTCCTAGACCCTCACTCTAAAGACTTTCAAATACCAGCTTCAATACTTCTCTTGCTTACTTCTAAGAATACAGTATTTTTTTTTTGGTCATCTTTTTTTCCTTCCTTGTAAACTTTGGACCAGTGTAGATTTCTTAGCTGTTGCTACCACGCTTGAACTTACATCACTTGCAATTTTATTTTTTTTTTCCTTAATAATGGCCAATACCACCACAGGCCTGTGGCAGGGCAGGTGTGATGCCACAGCCCAGGTTTGGGGGTTGTGTGTGTGTGTGTGTGTCTAGATATCCAATTAATGATATTTATTGAAAACTAAGATGCTTCTTCAAAACTATGCCCTGTCTGAGATTCTTGAGAAAAGGGAATGGCCTACATACTGCTTCAGAATCTTTATTTATATGAATTTGTCATTGTGCTAAAGTAAACAAGTTGCCCTGGGAAGACAGACCTGTGTGCAAGGAAACTGTCTCTTTCAGTTCCCTTTCAGCAGGAACCCAAGCCTCAAGAGCAGCAAATTGTTTATCCCTTCTTGCAGTTTCTTATGCAGCATTGTCCTGGAAGAACACCCATCTGTTAGCTGGTTGGTAACACCCTCCTGGAGCTCGGGCACAGCATGTTCCCACTGCAGAGAACACCCTTCTCCTGACCCTGATGAATGATTACAGAGTAGCTCTGATTCAGCACTACCTTTCCTGCACTGCATTATTAGGCTGGAACACAATAAACTGCCTTTGCCAGCATCCGCAATGCTCAGCAACCTCCATCCTGATAAAAACTAGTTGTTTTCTGCTTCCTCTATTAAAAAACATCTCTGCATTTCACAATGGTAGTACACTAGCTGCTTTATTCTCCTTGGCAGATTCACTTTTACATAATAACCCTATCTTTCCCCAGACAATGAAAATCTTGGTGTTAAATATCCAATCTTGCAAGCTTTATACTTTTACAGAACAAACAATTACCTAACCTCCTTTCAAAGCAGGAATGACTGAAGTTTCCCTCTGAACCCCTATCACACTCCAGAACAATTAAGTCAACACATACTAATTATGGTTTTGTACCCTCACCACTGTGAATCCATCTAAAATACCAGCTTTCTGAAAGATTTTCTACAATGATGTAACATACAGTGTATAAAGGAGATTAAACATCCTTTATTATACAGAAACAGCAAGCAATTATTACTGTCTTTCAGAGTCTTCCCAAGGGCAATCCATAAGTAGTATTATGCCTATTAAAGGAATACATGGGTCCTAGATTTCTGCACAGAGACTCTCCAAATTTACACCCATAGCCCCACTTTTTAATATAAATTCAACTAGAAGATTTCATAACAGTTTTCACGTGGATCACAGAAGGGTGCCAACAGACTATATCATCTCACAGTTGTCACATTTCCCTCATTTACACCTACTCTGAGCTAAGAGAACTTTAAGACTTGTGCATTGAGGCTTATTGTAAATGTCAGTCACCAAACTACTCTGCTCTGTTGCCAGAGCAATCCAAGTCTTTAAAAGCAATGGATTCTGGTTTTTTGTTTTCCCTGCACCTTTACTTGCAATAAACTAACTGCAGAAGGCAATAACGTAGCACACAAGATAAAAAAAACCCCAAAAGGACAGTTCAAAACTCTTGCTGTTATCAATAGCAATATTTGAAAGCAGCATTAGCATGCAGGAAACTGTAATTAGAAGTATCCCTTGCTTACCCTGCCAAGAGGCCGACTGCCCCTAGTGTGATAAAAGAAAGGTACAAGATCTCCGTTTCAAACACAGGGAGCAGAGGCCAAGAAACACATTCCAAAAGGAACGATTCCCTGTAGGAGCTGTAAAGATTTGTAGGTGCAACATAACAAGATCTACGTCCAAGAACCAAAGTTTCTTTTGGAATTTCACCTCTTGGGGTCCAGTTCTTCTCCGAGACTCCAGGCTTTCATTTTCTTTATAGAATAGGAGTCTTTAAAAGGGGGCACTCTGAAGGCATTAGTAAACATAGAAAGTAAAGTATGATCATAACACTTAATCATGTTTTCAGTTTGATTTTTTTTTTTAAACCTGCATCAGGTTAAAACAAAGGAGGCATGCCATTCAACATTAAAAAGGTGCAAGTGCTATTCCAGCTCTGTAGACAGAAATGATTCTATGATATTTTCTTTAACAGAAGGAGAAGAAAGAACAAGATCTAAACCTCAACAAGAAAAAATGCTTAATCATTTCTAAAAATTCAAAGACAAATTCAGGAAAGCAAAATACAAAGATAGCATATAGTACTGTGTAGGTAGAACGTAAAAAACCTCAGAATTGTTGAGAGACTTTTCAGGTACGTTTACATGCCCAAACCCAATAGACATCAGGTCATGAATACAGATTACCTTCCAGCACCTACCAAATTAACAAAATAGGAGTTGGAAATCTGACCAAAGAGATATAGGTAAAATATTAATGACTTACACTTCAGTGTATGTGTCCTGCAGTCACAGTGTGAACTCAAGTCCCTGTCTCTTCCTTGCCCCTCTGAGGTGGGGCACCCATCCCCACTGACTTGCCACTGTCACAAGGCTTGGACATCTCCAGGAGGGATGTTTGTGACTGGCAGTCTACCCAGAGGCTCCTTATCTCAGCTTCCAGTGCCTTCTTACATACATGCTCCATGCGTCCTGTGTCCCAGAGTTGCAAGACAAAAATTAAGACATCTGCATAGAGTGGGTAGGAATTTTAAGATTTCCTTGGCAAATAAGCTAGCACCTGGATTATGAGGAGGAATCCTGCCATGCAAACCCTCTTTGATTGCAGAGGCATAGAAGGAGGTACCAGATGCCTCTTCTTCAGCATATGTAGAAATTTCAGGTGTTATGCCCATTGTTTGATTAACTTAAAGAGCTTCTTATGCAGGATTTCTTATCAGTTTGGATCAGAGGTGTTGTTGACCTGATCTTTTTGTACTTGTAAAAAAAAGTGATTATGCTATTTTACATACGGATAAATGAAGGTACAAAAGGGAACTCAGGTCCAGGGTCGAGAACAGGATACAGGTTCCCTATCCCATGAGGCTCAGTCATGTTTTCTGCCTCAGCAGGGATCAGTACAGGCCTGACATGGCAGCACACTTGCACCCTCTCACCACAAACCATGAGAGTTTAGGCAGACATTGATTAGTCTGCTAAGCTACACTGCGGGCCAGCTCCTCAGCTGCAGAGATGGAAGCAGCCCTATCCCAGCAGTGCTGACGTCCTGCAGGCACAGCCCCAGGGATCTCCGAGGCACTTCTGCATCACAGGTTTGAGATATGAGCTTGACTTCACAAGAGGTGGGTGTCCAACATACCTCTGCACACACAGAGGAAAGGCAGTGGTTTCCATGGCAACGCTCATCTTAAGAGCTTTCAATTCACCCACCCTGCTCCTCTCTGCCAGTAACCCAGGCACGCATCTCTCCCTGTGCTCATCAGCACGCTCACAAAAGGAGTACTCAGACATGCAGGGCTTTCTGCCTTCCTCCTGCTTGCAGGATTCCCATGCCATGGGTACCTGGGAGGGCAAAGAGCCCTTCAGAGACATGCTTGAAGTTTTCAGAGACACAATGAACAATTAGATTATGAAAGCCCCAGTGGGCTTGAGAAGATGGAGATATTTTAACTGTGAGCAGTTCCAACTTCAAATGCTCTATCACAATACAAAAACACAAAGGTCTTAATATCCAGGCTAAGGTCCCTCTGATACAGCTAAACTCAAAACAAGATACAATCCTTGCTGCGACAGTTTCAAAGCTCATCTCCACACACCATTTGTTCAGTCTTACTAGTGCCCAAAATCTCATTCCTCTTTTCCTGTGCTAGTAGGGGGTTCTAGCCAAGCAAAGGGGTTAATGGGAAAACCTTCCAGTGCCTGTTTTTATGGAAAGTATCAGAAGCTGTCACACATAGTGCATGTTTCTACATATATATCTGTGTGGATAGGCAGAAGAGGACAGAGCCCTGCCCTGGGATTCAGCATGCACAGAGTACCTCCTGGGTCATGACACATTTTGCAAGTTACTGATATGACACCACTACTTTGTTTCCAAAAACCAGGTGTGTGAGGAGGAAGAGTTGGTCCACCCCTCCTCTGCAAAGTACATCGAGACCTACTGAAGGAAACAATGCTAAATATTATAAAGCTGATGTTTTTCATATAACATTCTGCAACCTTACTGTTTGTACAAAGCAATGCTTCACTTTCATGTAAGGAGCGTGCATACCCCAAACAAGAATTTATGTCTTATTCACCTTACCCAGGGTTATCATATTTTGCTATAGGAAGTTGCAGTGTATTTCTTAAATTGTCTTTGCTTTGCTGCTACTGAGTTGCAGGCAAGTGAAGTTTATGTCAGAGGCCCCTTTCCTCCTATAGCTTTCCTACCTTTAATTCCTCACTTATATTCTAATCATGGCCTTCTCCCTCCCTTACTGCCAACTCTCTTGCCTTTAGTACTAGGTAAGTGAGGAATAACTGAGACTTTTTTCAATACCTGTATTATTAAAGCAAACAAAGTGCTTGGGTGTGTAAGTCCCAAGCACTTTGCTTCATTTAATAATACAGGTATTGCAAAAAGGTCTCCAAGGGCTGGAGCACCTCTGCTATGAGGACAGGCTGAGAGAGTTGAGGCTGTTCAGCCTGGAGAAGGGAAGGCTCCAGGGAGATCTTATAGCTGCCTTCCAGTACCTGAAGGGGCTCCAGGAAGGCTGGGGAGGGACTTTTTACAAAGGCAGTTAATGACAGAACAAGGGGAAATGGCTTTAAACTGAAAGAGAGGGGGTTTAGATTAGATATTAGGAAGAAGTTTTTTACTGTGAGGGTGGTGAGACCCTGGCCTAAGTTGCCCAGAGAAGCTGTGGCTGCTCCTCCCTGGAAGTGTTCTCGGCCAGGTTGGATGAGGCTTTGAGCAACCTGGTCTAGTGGAAGGTGTCCCTGCTGCTGTCAGGGGGGTTGGGACTGGGTGAGCTTTAAGGTCCCTTCCCACCCAAACCAGTCTGGGATTCTGTAAGTGGTAGACTGTAGATTGAAAATGCAGCAATACTCCTGCCCAGTCTGTTTCAGTGACTTTGATGACACAGCACAAGGCAGCATCATGCAGTGTCCAGCTATGAGCATGATCAGCAGCACCAGAGGCACCTGCCACTGCTTGCCACGCTTCTGGGGATATCAGCGCTCATAACAAAGTGGAAACGTCTGGCGAAGCTCATGTGTCATGTGGCAACACCCCTAGAGGAGACACAGCCAGCTGATACTGAATTAACTTTTGACTCTGAGTTTCCAGTCTTGCAGAGTTGAGCTCTGAATACTGATGCTGTAGTGTGAGAAAAAGAAAGGGAGGCGACTGTCTTATGCACATAAACAAACACATGGTAATAAATATTTTCTTGATACAGAAAACCCAGAGTCAACAGCAAATCACAGCTGAAAGCAAATGTTAATATACTAGTTATTTCCATAGCAAAACAGTTAGCAGGTTTCTTTTGTGTGTTGTGCTTAGAACCAATGACTAGCAATAAAAAAAAATCTCACCCCACCTTCCAGTAGTACAGGAGATTACAGAGATTGTGTTAATCGGAATAGTCAGAGGTCACTGAAGCTTTGCTCAAGAACTTGCCTTCCAAAATAAAAGCAATCCATCTTGCAAGCACAAGCTGTACCTGAGCTGACAAAGCTAGGGTACCAGATTCTGGTATATAATAATCTATACTGGTGGATAATGCTGAGTAATTTCACAATTAGCTAAAGAGGTGTTGTTTGGGATGGGAAAAATGAGTATCTACTCCCAAATTAGTTTTCAGATGTCAAAGTTCTGTAAATCATTAAAACCCCACAACGTAAGATCTGGTTTTACTTCTTCCTACTCATCTTATGGCACTGCATCTCCCATCCAGATTTGATCTTTCAGACAGCATAACTGCAGCTATTCTGGAAAATGTCAAAAACATTTCATATCTCCTTAACTGCAGTAAGAATAATACAGTATTTGCATGCTGTGTCATAATGACCTGTAGCTTCAGTCTTGCAAAAGAAGAACCATAAATGGAAATTTTAATGCTATAAAGATGAACTTTGTCTATCATTTGCTTTCAAGTAAAAGGAATACTTGCTGCATGCATAAGTATGAGGTCTCAGTTAAGGGTTAGAGGGACAAAATACCTGATCTCTACCCTGAAATAAAAGAGTGAATTCGAACAGATGCAGACTTCTACTGAAGAGAACGTTCTGCTTTTTTTGACACCTCCATTCTACCTTTTGCTTTTCAACCGTTTTACAGTACAATCAAAATTGAAATGAAAAAAATAGAGAAAAAATAGTTTTCATAAGTAATGCTATCTATCCTTATTACTACATTTTGAGATTCAAGATTCCTCTGAAGATACTTACCTAGAGAAATTATTTTTCTTTTGCATTCAACAAGAGTAAGTTTTTCTAGACAACACATCTGCTACAACAAAAATCTATACTCCCCTCAACTCCCTCCTACTCACAGACAGGTTTCCCAACAAAAAAAACTCGTGGGGTAATATCGCAGGCTCTCACACACAGGCAAGCAGGAAGAGGCTGCAGCTTTGCACCGCAGCGTGCACTCCTTCCCAAAGGAGCACCGACTGAGACAGGACTGGGGAGAGATGGTGCGTCCTGCTACAAAACTTTTCATGGCATGACACTAGAAAAGTGTCCAGGGAGTAAAGCAATGTCGGTAAATGCCAGGTTCAAAAATGACGCAAACATGGTTATTTGCCCCCAATTTCTGCAGCTTAGTGTAAAAGAGTTACTTACATGCAGTTTCATCACAAACAACTATGTGCAAACTAAGAGCCCTGTGTAAGATGGGATGTGAATGACAGGGAAGAAATAGCCATGAGAGGAGCAGTCATAATCTGTGCAGGTGCAGTATCAGTACATTAAGTTATCCTGTTAATTTTATACTTAGGAACTGTTCTACCAATGCCCAGCACAGACCTCCCCAGAGTAGCAATACATACCCTGCTGTGTCAGCTTTCCATCTGAGGACTTGCATTTTCAGAAAATAACTACTTGCAATAGCTTGAGTGACAAGTTTACAGTGTCCTCAATCACTTCCACATTACAAATTCACATTGCTTTTTACTAAACTAATTACATTGAGTTTGACAACTCTGGCACAAGAGCTCCTCATGTCATACTAACACAAGCTTTTTATATTAGGTCAGGTTCTCCTGTGGTAAAAAAATTGACACAGTCCACAGAGAAGGTCAGAATGGGAGCTAAATCAATTTATATTAGCAGTGGACCAAGGCCTAATATTTTTCATGCTCAAACTGAGAGCAACTTAAGGTGCTAAACAAAATCTGTTGGCTCAACTCACTTAATGTTCTTGCTTTTGCTGGTTTTCTCTTGTTCTCCCTTACCAGCTTAGGTGTGAGGCAGTGCTTTTTAAAGGCGGGGAGCGGGGAATCGCAGTCCTTTCAGTTACATTTGACTTTCCCCTCTTTCAGAAATTGCCATAATTACTAATTATGATTGTGCACATATCAGCATGTTTTCTTAAGAACATTTTCTGTGTAAAGAGATAAGCTAGCTCCCTACCTCATGCACTCGCCTACACTCCAGCTCCATTATGAAAGCAAACACATTTTTCAAAGCAGCTGACGAATGTCTTGGGTTCCATTCCCTGGCAGCCACACTTGATAAATCACCACATCATACAAGCTTCGCCTAGTCTGTTTGCTTTACTGAAAGTAGTTTATTTTTAATATTAGAGAAGAAAAAAAACAAAATTAAAAAGCCTTATTAAATAAATGCAATCTAGAACTAGATTATTGGCCCTAGACAGAAAGGAAAAAAAATAGCATGAAACTTCTGTATTTAAGATTAGACAGACATTGGTTCATATAATTTTGACTGCTAACATTCAATCTCACATGAGGTCATATGGGGAAAAAGGGGCTTTGGTATAGAAAATAAAAATATTCACTTAAAAATAGCTATTCTCTGCATCTCTTCCCAGTGTAAGTTCTGGTTATGGTATTGTCTTCCAGATTTAAGCAAGGACAAAAGAGTACTTCATGTAATGCCAAAAAAAAAATCCAATAAAAGTATTTCGATGGAATGGGAAAAAAGCCCCAAAACACCACAAAACTCTCTGAGGTGAAAAAAACATCCATAAGACAAATGCTGAGAGGGGAAAAAAAATTCAGAAAGCTCCAGTGGTTTGAAAGAATCTACTATGCAATATTATATATATATATATATATATGTGTGTGTGCAACCACTGTTAGCCTAAGCCTTTTGTTTTCACTCCAGTGTTGCACTTGCACAAAAGGATGTGAAAACAGAAGCTGCCATTGGAAAGAGCACTTATAAACACAGGCCTGTGCACAGAGATATAGCTAGTGATTTAAAATATAAGACTCCCCAAGTCAAATCAGAGGCAGGAAGATGTATTCCCTTCCACCTTGATGAGGTGGAGATCACTGAAGTTCACTGATCTCATGAGGCACCAGGTTGGACCTACAATTGTGATAATCACAGGAGTACAATATCTGCCATCACTGACACGCGTCTCTTACTTTTAGGCTTCAAATGCCTCTTCCACTTGGGAACGATGGCTACAAGGGCTCCTGAAGCAAGCAGAAAAAAGAAAATTAACTAAACCAAAAGCCAGCTTCAACTTTTGACAGCCACTTGGAAGTGTTTGTGTCTCTGCATGTACCTGAGCTTTCTCACTGACTTACTGGCAAACCCTGACCTTCACAAGCTATCTTTATTTGCAGCCTTCAAAACAGCAGCTATGGGATTGACTCACAAGTTCTCTGGGCCATTTACACCTTCCCCAACCCTACAAATAAGACTGTATTCTTTGTGAGGCCCTCCCTCTTTCAGGTCTTTTCCTCTGAAGCAATGGGAATGGATTGGCTGTGACATTCAGCTTGAAAATACTGTCACTCACCAGGGGTCTGTCAACACAAGGCCAAGCCTTAGCAGCTCTCATTTTTTCTCTCCTTGATTTTCTTTGAATAACAGAGTTAGATTGAGCTAATACTTGCCATAACATCCCCTTACCTGGAACTGTCCATTTCCTCAAACCACTGCTAAAAGATTCCTAGGAAAAGTGCTAAAAACTAGGGGTTTACATCTTAGAAAATGTGAACAGCAGGTCACATTTCTGATCAGAGAGCTAAAAATCTAAGGGGGTATTCTCTCTTGGAAGCTTACACAAAGCACAGCAGTGATAAAAAAACCCCACTTTTGTACTTGACTTTAAATAACTTTCAAATAAAATTCTGAAAAACAAATTTAAAATATTGCAGTCTACAAACAAGAATGAATTCATCTGTCCATGAAACACTTGGCTGACACACTAATCTAAACCATGTATTTCACTCTGACTTTTAAGAGCAATATTCTAGTTTCCAACAATTTTAAGACATGAGACTTGGCGGACAATGCTGTTTACCAAGTGCTGAAAATGCAACATGATGCTAGTTGAATAGAGAAATCCATTTATTTTGCTCATCAAAAGGAGACTGGGTTGTATTATTTTTATTTCATAAAGCACCCACCGCTGTAGAAGTCTGCACCTCTACTCCACATAAGCTTGTGGAAGATGAGAAATAAATAAACCAAAAAGCACCTTTACTTCCAAGCTTCCTTAAGGAACTTGGCTTCATTTATTGTTTTTAGAGGCCAGAAAGAACCTGTGGTTTTTCTACTGACTCATCTCAGCACAATGGAGACAAGGTTGTGTGAAAAAAATACATAGTCCAACTAATTGTCTTGTATTTCTAATTATGCATCTAAGTCCTGATCAAGAAAACATTGTTGAGTCTTCATTCTCATCTCTTCTCCATTTGTTCTTGCTCTTCTCAGCATTAGAAATAAAGTCACTTGATGGCATAGGCTAAGAATAAGTAAGTGATTATGAGGTATAGAAAAGAGAGCAGCTGCTGGCAGAAAGTGGAGAAGAGAGAAGATGGGGCAGGGGGAGACTGTGACAGTGTAAGAACATGGCAAGGTGCACTGAGCATTGGACTGGTTTCAAACACTGCCTGGGACAACTGCAGCTGACACTGCTGGCTGTGTAAGGGCAAGCTAGCAGAAGGATATCCTCCCACAGATCAGGGCACTGCAGCAGTTAGGAAATCTCCACCAGCTCACCAATCAAAAAAAAAATCATACTTGTCCCTGCACATCTGGGCACCAAACCCCAGTTGGCACCAACCAGCTTCTCAGACTTTGAAGGTAGTGACCCAGGATGGGAATATCCAGGGAATTAACCTGGCAGCCTGGGTGGGAATACAGGAGGTAAAGAAGGAAAGGGAGGGAAATCCAGTCAATGATATTTCAATAGTTGGAGGCTAGCCCAATATTCTGTACTTAACTGCTTTCTTTGTAGAAGAAAAGCCATCTGTCAGTTTGCTCGATAGCCTAGTTCTCCCCTGCTTCAGTCCTGCTAAGTTCTGTGTTAAAATTCTACTGAAGTTATTTTTGGTGTTGCAGTTGTGGGGAGACAGGATGGTTTCTTATCTCTATTATTTGGGAAGAATATAGATTTTTTTTTTTTTTTTTAAAGCTGCTAGCATAGCAACTGAGTAGAGAATTAGTACATTTTGTTGTGCCTGCATTATTCTACAGTTTTCTTTGTAAGCTAAACAGATTTCTTAATATCTTAGAAGAAAGTAACTAAAAATGCAGCCCTTTGCTCTATTGTAGCCCATAAAGGTTTTTTATATAGTCACCAAAGAGACCTTTAAACTATGAGCTCCCTCAATGGTACTAGCTGATCTTTGCTATCCCCATGGTGGTAATTAGCTACCAGAGGATTTCCCCAAGGGGTAGAGGTTCTTTTCTGCATGGAGTGACTCAGAAGCGGCTCAGGCATCCACTGGGAACACGTGAGGTCAAAGCTGGGAAGGGCAAGCACTAGATTTGCTGGCTCATCCCAGCAGCTGCTCTGCAAAGGCTGCATGTCACCTTTCAGCTGAAGACATCTTAGACATCCCAAAAGGTACTATTACTTTTTTTTTTTTTTAAGAGATAGAGAAAGAAAAAACAACAACCTAGCACCAAACACCACAACACACAAACGACCCCCAGGCAAAATCACCCACACAAACATCCCCTGGTGTAAGGGTTGGGGTGATATGTCTGATACTGGAGATCCCAAGGCTATACAGAACTCAGCAATGGGCAGATAAAAATAAATACAAAGCTAAGAGCTGGGTAAAAATAATATTAGGGGTAACAGAAAACAAAGCACAGTTATCTGACAAATGAAATACACACCACATACATAGTAAATTCAGATGTAATGTGGAGATGCAAGACAGTCAAGAGAAAGCAAGGTATAAATGCTTGTTAGAAAACATGAAAAAAAAAACCCCACACCATGTTCCTCCCAGTTATGATGATTTGGGACAGCCATAACTCACTGTCAACCCTTCACCCCAGCCTGAGCCCACCTTAGAACCCAGAGAGACACTATGGAAGGGCAGGCATAACACCAGAGAAGGGGTAGGCACTAGGAAGTATCAGTGTTCTTGTGCTTCAGTATTGCTTTGAGAAGAGGCAACACTGCAGCCATCTATATTTTATGGATTTAAAAGATTCATTCTTCAACCAGCATGCAGCTGAGTTGAGAAAAATCCATTGGTAGAAAAAAAACAAAACCAAACAACAAACTTTAGAAATCAGAGGAAGAAAAGCTGAAAGGAAGCTTTGAAAATTACTTCTGGAAGAAAATGACACCAACAATAAGATGTGATGAATGGAAGGACATAAGGTCAAGTGTTAAAGGAAACCCACAGCCATTTCTCTCAGCCCAGCAGTCTAAGAGTTCACAAGACAGGAAATCAGCTCAGACTGTAAACAAACTGTCAAGTGCAAAGTTTTTTTCATCCTTTTAAAAAGAATATGAAAAAAGGGACATAATATTTTGATCTTATGGGTAGCTATAAGATCTTCAGCTTTTCAGAAAAAAGGGATTAACAGGTGAATGACAATTATAGTAAGTATCCTTTCGATGCTATACTGCTTTTTTCTCCATTTTATCCAAGCTTCTTTTATTCTTACAGACTCAAGCACGTGTGCAGTTCCTCTACAGTGGGCTCTGCATTGGTGCTGGTTCCTGCCCCCTTCCCCCCCGCCAGTTGTCACAGTAGAAGTCAACTCAATATTTTGACAGACAGTATCTTCCTAAAAGTAAAAACAAGGAACAAACACAGCCTTCAAAAACTCTTATTACACATGATAAATACAGGGTTTGCAGTACTTCATGTGCTGTATTTAATATAGGATTTTGCCCATTTTGCCATCCTTCCTTACAGCTTAATGCTTAATAAAGCCTAGTGTGAATCCACTAGGCTTCACTGAAGTTCTACAAATCTTGAAAACTGATGGACATTCTACCTCATACTTCTTAATAGTAGCAATAGGAGATTTAGGAAAGTTGGATAACAAAAATAAGGACCATCACATCTCCCTGGACATACTTATTTTTCCTTTAAACACGCTATTCTTCTACTCACAGTAGCATCCGTGATTCAGTCAAATCTTCAGAAATTTATAAAGTGTCTGCATGAAATGAAATTACAATGCTTCTCTGTCAATTAGATCCCATTTTTCTGAGCACACTGATCAGAACAAATGGCCAGATGTTTAGATGAGCCTCATCTGGTTTGGATTCACTGGCCAAAGAGAAGTAACACAGGTAGAATAGTATTGCCTTTCATTAAGTATAGAGAGTATTATTCATCAAAAATATCTGCCTAATATTTCTCTCAATGTATTTTCTTCATTTTGCTAAAACCATCTTATATTAGCTTGACATCACAGGGCCCGTCATCACCGCAATTTTTACCATAGCAACCCATTATCCTACATACTCACATGAACTAGAGCTGAATGTGGAACTGTCCCTATGCATACAAAGTTTTAATTTAGGTCAGTATTCAGTGCTGCTAGCTAACAAAGTGCAGTCACAGGCTGCCTCTCAAATCCAGAGCATGAGGAGATGTGTACAGTGTGTTCCAAGGCAATTTATATAAGGAGATGTTTTTGCAATGCCACAGGGTTGGAAAAACATTAGTTGTGTCTCTCAACTTAAATTTCTGATTACTTTTTCTTCACTGTTGTAATCACCCTGCCATTTGTAACAGAAGGATTTGTGGGTGAGCCTCATAGGGATGCCAAGGACTTCTGTGTACATACAACTGGAAGAGCACAGCTCCTCTCTAGGCACCTAAAAAAAGGCCACAAGCAAAGCCTTAAAACATACTCCTGAAAACCCAGCTGCCTCGTTCTACTGCTCAAGGAAAGCAGTTAAGTTTTAGCCTAGAGATTCAAACCTGTATTTTGTACTGTAAAAGTTTTTTTATTTATACTACAGTAATCTCATGTGGTGGTTCCACTGGGCAAGCCCTTGGCCAGCAGCCAACACAGCCATTCACCCACTGCCCCCCAGCCCCAGGGGATAGGGATGAGCATTGGGCACAAGGGTAAGAAGACTCCTAGGGTGAGATTAGAACAATTTAATAATAGAAATTAAAGAAAACTTAAAATACTGATATTAAAATAGCAGCAATAATAACAGTAACTAAATATGCCAATAAGTGACCCCCAGGGCCATTGCTCACCACCCGCTGACCCAGCCCGGCCCGTTCCCAGAGAACGATCCCGGAGCAGCGACAATCCCGACCCGAAACCGCAATCCCGGGAGAGCCAGAGCCCGAGCGAGAGCCAGAGAGGAAGAGCCCCTCATGGATCTCCTGCCCATGGGGGACAGGAGATGGAACAGCCCCTTGGCAGAGCCCAGTGCCCATGGAGCTGATCCATGGCAATATTCCTCGCCCCCCGAGATCTTGCGCTTGCAGACAGACAAACACAAAGTCCTTCAGTGCCAGGGACACAAATGCAAACATGGGGATGTTCTCAGTGTCTCTCTCATAACAAATCCCAGGCTGAAAGCAAAATGCAGCACTGTTCCAGCTACTGAAAGGAAACCCAGATCTGTCCCAGCTGAAAACCAGGACATCCCAGTAGTATAAAACAAACCTTACAAGTAGAAATCAAAATCCTCCAAGTATTAGGCAACCTTTTTTTCCTTTGTCACTTCCATGAGGTGACACGAGCTCTCATATCTTTTCAAGACTGACATGACAGGAACTGTGGGACAATACAAGCTCAGTGTCAGCAGCTACAGCTAGTGAGAAGGCATTTGCTTGAGCTCAATACTCTAAGTATACCCAGTGTCCTCATAGTAGCTCATTATTTGTTTCGAGTTGGCTCATTGCATCATTGAAGGAAAGCTGGGGGAAAAAAGTTACTCAAAGGACAGCCACAAAAAGTGAACCATTAGCCATGAAAGAAGATAAAGTGAAACACATTAACAGGGACCGAGTGGCTAATGTTTGGAAATTGAAATTATTACACAGAAACAAAATGACACAAATATTTTCTTCTGGTTTTCAACATGGAAAATGAAACAAATTCCCAGAAGTGGGAGGAAGGATTTCATACTAAGCCCACGATGCAAAGGATTCTACCACTGAGTGAAAAACATCACACTGGAACCTGTCTCTGAGGAGTGGACAGGAGGAAAGGAAGATCTGAGCACAGCAGGTTGGTTAGCCTGACCTCAGTGTAACATTTTAGAACAAAATTCTGAGAAGGGAAAAAGAGATATAGAGTAAACAAGACAATATATAATATAACATAATTAAGAGGTGAACGGATTTCCAGAGAGTCATTTGAAGAGTCAAAAGCTGAAGTCTAAAGTACAAGATCCCTAGAGACCATCTCTCTTGGCCTTCCATTCCTCATCACGCCCAGGGCCAGTGAAATCATTTACTGATCTTTCCTATGCCCCAAGTGGAAAACAGAGCATTGATTCTGCTCTTTGGGCAAGTCCTCAAAAAGCAGTCTTGCACTAGAAAACTCTGTAAATCACTGTTGCTAGGGAACCCTATGGGCTTTTTGTTGTTTTGTTTTTAAGCTTCATTTCCTTTCCAATTTCTCCTTTGCGATCCTTTTAATCTACAATTAGCAAAGTGGTGCAGATGAGTGCTCTCCATTTACAGAAAAATCCCAACTCTTAAAACCTTAGCAGAGATTTCCAATCACCTGTAATAGTGCCTCCCTACTCCGAGCACTCAGCTGGTGAAGTGAGCTTTAGTTGAATTCCAGAGAAACCAGACAAAACTAGTAATACCCAGCTCAGAGCATATGCAGTGGGTAAAAGAGAAGATGTAAAAGCTGAGAGATGCTAGAAAGATATTTTCTAAGTATCATAAGATCTAAATACAGCATTGAGTTATACACGGCATATGGGAACAAAGTCAGAAACACTTCAATCTACTAAAAATTAATCTAAACAAAGAAAAACTTGCAGGAAATATTCTGCTATTTCTTCACTGCTTGATTGATCCATGTGCCTCCAGAACCCTCCAGGAAACCATAGCTAATGCAGTTAGATCCATATTTTCTATTGAACCTCCTCATCTTTTCCTGTTCCAGGGCCCTTTTACAAGTGACCATGTGTAGAAACACAAATTGAGTTAATTTGGGGTTTTTTATTTTCAGCTATCTTTGATACTGACCATAACCAGATTCTGACTCAGCATTTCCTAGAAGTTACATAGTCCTCAGCTGAGATCTCAACTTGAATGCTGCCCATTTCCAATTTGGCCTAAAAGCTGTATCCAACAAATATCTTAAAAATCCATACAAGTCTTAAAAAAACTGGTTGCCAAGAAAACAAAAACAGGCTCCTTTCAGGTTGTTTGTAGCCTCATCAGGGGCAGCTGCTTATGACACCAGGCCAGAAACTGCTGGTACTGAAACTAAAGATCAGACTTTCAGTTCAAAGGATTGAATGTTATAATAACTTTCTAATAGTGTCCCTGTCATAATGAATAAATTATATTATTCTTTCTATAGTTTACTACTGTGCACAAATGTGCTACATCCGGAAAACACAAAATCCACTCTTATGGTTAGCCAGTGTTACAGAAATTACTGTAAATCTTCTATGGAATGAACGCTGAAAGTTGAACTCGAAAGCAGACTCTTAGCTTTGACTAATGAGGACACCTTGAAGTAGCAAAGACAAGCCCTTTTAAAGACAAGCAAAGTAGCAAAGACAAGCTCTTTTTAAAGGCTCACCATTGCCACAAATTTAATAAGACAACAAGATCAAAGTGCTCTTAATAAGCCATTGAATTTCAGCACTCCTTGAAGCTCCGGAGAACAAGGCTGCATCTACAGAATTGCAGTGTTACTGATTTAGACTCATCTCCAAACAATAATTTGATCACATCCAAAGGGTATTTTTTCATTGTGCCAATTTGTCTCAATGAAGCCACAAGGAAAAAGGAAAGTGCAAGGTAAAAAACATCAAGGAGGAGACAGCTTTTGTGAAAGTGAGAATATAATCAGTAAAAGGAATGTACAGCAGCGTACCGAATTGTTTTTCCCTTAGCCACAGCTATACAGCAGTAGTGGCTTCAAGAATCCAAAATAAGATTAAATCTGTAATTATGGTACATTACCTTCCTGCTCTTGAGAAACACTGACAGTTTTCTTTGGCACTCAGACTCCTCAGGAGCATCAATTCAATCCTTTGTCCAGCCAGACTGTATTCAGAGAGCTAAACAAGGGCATCAGGTGGTGTTTTTGCCAAAATAAATTGATGGATTTCTCTTGCAGTTCCAAACTTAAGTGGGTAGATACTCTATTTCTCACTCCACTTTCTTATCTGCATGCAGAGCACACTGTAACAGCCAAGTCAGGAAGCTTTAGAAAGGTAGACTCTCTTGATTTAAAAGTACAACATATATAGGTTACACGGATATTGTTAATAGTTTTACGAAGCTGAAGAATGCTGAAAAACTATTATTCAAAATATCCCAGAACTCTCATTGAAGAAGTTTGTTTATGGCTTTTGAGGCTAAAAAGTTTTGTACTTCTGTAACAAGCAACATGTCTGTACAGCAGAGAAGCATTCCAGCATTTTCCTGGTCAGGACTTTTATATTTCAGAAGTATTAATGTAATTCAAACTCACCTATTCTTAAAAGGCACCATATAGGTAATTTATAAAGCTCTATGTTTACAGACAATGAAAACATATTCTACATAGTAATTATGCTTAAGTGTTTCATTGCCTTTGTTTAGTCTCTGATCTCTCAAGCTACCACCCAAGATCAACAACTGGAAAATTACAATTCCTACCTAGACTTCATGGTAAGGCATGGCATGATACAGAACCTCCACAAGAGCACAAAAAGCACTGTTAACTGTACAGCAGTCACTGATACTTCAATGGAATGCTTGTCAATAACCAGGCAGACCAGAGTGACTTGATAGTGTGTTATTTTGGTGACAATCCACACTCTATATAAGTTAACTCATTTTAGGAAAAGCTCTGTGGGAACACAGTTACGATCTTGACTCCACTATAGTCACTGGTAAAGGCTACTAGAGATATTAAGCTCAGGATTTAATCTTCTTCATTGACTGCTTCCTGGCCACCAATGTTAAACTTAAAAGCAAAAATAAGATAAACAGTCAAGTCTCTTTAGAAATTCACTGCCAAGATTGTTTTACTCTCCAGTTTCCTGACCCTTCTGTTTGGTTCACAGGAATGGCCTTTGTTTCACAATGCATCAAAATACTCATCTCTAAGATGCTTGCAGCTTTCACCAGCATCTTCCTATATTTCTCTGAATTCAGCTTCTATATTTCCTTCTGTGTTTGGTACCTTTCCTAGTTGCAGAACAACAAGCAGTATTTAATCACAGAACGTAACTACCACTTAAATACTAGCACCAGATTTGTGTGCTTATACAGGAAAGAAGAAACACAAATCACTATTTATCTATAGTATGTAATTTAAAATTAAATAAAGCCCAGAAAATTGTCTCCTCCAAAAGGACACAGGCTTCAGATTTATACTAGCATTAGATAAAGGATGACCTTAAAGCCAGATTAGCTATGCTGACATCTATTTTCATTGTTTCTTTCTATATTTCTATATTAGCCTGTGTTTTCAAAAGTCAAAGATACTACATCTGTATGAAAGCATCTACATGTAGCCCATATCTGGGGCCAAACCATAGCAGTTGCTCTATCACCCGATGATCCCTGGCCAGCTGAAAAGGGGAGTTGGGGAAAGGGGAGGAAGCCCATGGGTTGAAATGAAAACAGATTTAATGAAACAAAACCATAAAAAGTTCTACTCAGCCCAGTCCAGTGACCGGAGAAGAGAGGAGAAGCAAAGCAGAAGCCCCTCCATCTTCAATAAACATCCCCTCTCTCACGAGCATGACATTTATGGTGTGGGATAGACCTGTTAGCCAGCTGGGCTCAGCTGCCCTGGCTTTTGCCCCTCCTAGATTAAGCACCTGGCTGACTCCAAACTGCTAATGGCCTGCAGACCACAGCTGGCCTGTGATTCTATCCCCCTGAAACCAGGACAGTATTACATCCTATCAAAACATATCCTCTATTTGAAATTTTTGTCCCCCGTGCTCAATCTTTCAGCCTAATCTCCTCTGTGTGAGACCAAAATGGGAGGAGGCGAAAGGCAAGAACTTCTACAGTTTCCTGACATCCCAAACTGTTAAGAGCCACTTTAGTCCCAGCACAAGGTTAGAAGGCCCCATCTGTTTTTCTACATTTAACCACCTACAATGACCCTTAATACTTTCCTTCCTACTTTACTCCTACTTCTTACTGGGAAGACTTTACTCAGTTGAAGATCCAGGGGATACCAAACATCCAAAAGATCTCCCTACCTGGAAGGAAGTTTTCAGCTGGCCTACAGTGTTTTTTTTAGGGGTGGGGTTTGTTTGTTTGAATGCTTGGGTTTGTGTGGGGTTTTGTTTGTTTGATTTTTTTCTTCTTCTTTAAAATGCAGCCTTATTGATACCAAGGGCATAGGTTACATGAATTGTTTTGTCAGCAGTGGAACTGCTGTGAATTATTACCAACATCAGCTGATAGTTCTTTTCCCACCATTGTCCTTGTGCCCTATCAGGAGTTACCACATCAGCAGCTCTGCCATCAGAAGTACATAACTAATTTTTAAACCATATCTACCTATTCTTGATTATGTGTGGATTTTTATATGAACATATATGTCATATATATATAATGAAAAACAAAACTATCTTTGAATAGCCTTTCTCTGGAATAGGAGGGAGAAACACTTGCTTAGTTTGATTTTGATTTTTTTTTATGCCTGATCATTTCACAGATTATATTTCAGGAAGGGCTCCCATTTGTGTCAGTGTAACCAAAGAAATGGTAACCTTTGTGAGGACAGAATGGGTGACTGGCATTACTCAGATCTGTTCTAAACAGAGCAATCCCATATAAACACAATGGGGTTTTCCCCTCGTTTCACAGCATCTCATCTGCTCATTTAATAAGCACACTTTATCACACACACGTGTTGTTACTGCAGTAATAGCTTATCTTTGCTCAAGACACTGCGATGACAGCACTGTCAAACATTTTCCATATTAATAAGAGTCACCAATAGATAACCAGATAAAATGAAAAAGTGAGAATAGTATTTTGGATATTTGATTTTCCCCCAAAAGGTATATCTTAGCAGCTGGAGACAAGAATCACATGTGAAATACATGTATGTTCACCAATCTTGCAATAAGTTGGTTAAGAACAGACAGAAACATAAAACCTGGATTTTCTGTGGATTTTATTCAATTGTTTGTGATCCCTTAAAAATCTTCTGTGAAAGTCCAGAAGCACAGAAGCTGTCATTAAGAAGATCTAACAGTTCTGCACAAGACAAATCAGAGCTATCTGGAATGCCTGGTTTGTTGCTACACCCTATCAGTAACCAACTAATTTTTTTCCATAGCTTGTGGTAACCAATATAGCAGAGAGCCCCAGTACAAGTCTTAGCTGAACACACCGAGCAGAACTCTGAAAACAGTTAGTTACAAGTTTCTGCTCATATGCTTGGAAATCAGGTTACATACTGAAACTATCCATATGCCAGCCTACAGGCTTCTGCTTGGATCAACAGACAGATGATTTTGTGTTCCATTGCAAAGACAACGTATTCAACAACTTCTACCTTTAGGAGTTAGATGTTTGAACTGAGCTTTATTAAAAGGAACCGTCCTTCAGGAGCCCTGGGGAAAAAAGGGTGCAGGGCAGACTGAACGGAATTAGTTATTTTCGTGTACCATTTGCTTTGCCACTCATGTACTAGAGACAGCAAGTTCTCTGTCATTGCAAAGCTAAGTGCACATAACTGCCATCATCCCCCAAACAACAAAGATGTTACCTGTTAACAAAATACTGCTTCACTGCAGCCTGCAAAACTAGTCACAGAAAGTAACACCTCTGGAAGGAAACAATTGTCTGATTGAATCGTAAATGCCATAGGAAAGCTCCACTCAAAAAATGCTGTATTACCTATTACAGCAGGGTGTGTTCTGTCCTGAACTGATGGTAGGGAAATTGAGCAGAGGTTTGCTCCTAAATGAAGGAAATTGCTCTCTCAGAAAGTTCACATGGGCCTTACAACAGTGACTCAAAGGAAGTGGTAGCATCTCCTGCCCTTGTGGCCCTCCTTACCACCCCACAAGGGAAGGCACTTACAGTAGTGTGCAGACAGAATGGCAGACCTACATTCTTAAGAGCTTGTAAAGTCCTGATCTACCAGTCGTGCTGAAAGGCATAACTCCTAGAAGAGACCAAATTGTATCTAATTTTGCTCTGGAAGCTACTCTCTGCTTTTAAGAAAATACGAGCAGCGTCATGAAAATAATCCGGACTTCACAGATCGTATTGGATCGAGCTACTGTTACAGACAGCATTAAATAGCATGGGATTGGGAATTTTTAACATCAACTACAATAAAGTGACAGTAAAAACTCTGCTAAATAGCTTAACATCAGCCACAGCTACAAGTCAAAGCTGAGCAGCTGGGCTAGGCTCGGTATAGATTTAATGCCAAACCATTAATATGTTCTCCCCTAGAGATTTGCACAGGATTTTTTTTTTCAGTGGTAAGGACTGTTAGCGTCACTTCAATTACTCAGAAGACATACAATGGCTTTTTGGCTGTAACTGAAACACCAGCGCTAAGCTAAACCCCCATTAGATCCTGCTGCAGGAATATTTTTCCCTCACCTTTTCATTAATAAAAATATAATGCCATCAGTGTACTCTGGGCTTAACACTTCTCCTGTTTTAAAAATGAAGTAAGGCTGGTATTAGATAGTACTCTCCTCTAGTTCTACTGACTGGTTTTAACTGATAGCAATCATCATATTGATCATGAGCCTCTCTTTCCCTCTCCATTTACAACTAACCTCCAGTCAGATACTATGCTATCGTTTATAAGGGTACTCCCTCACTGGAAGAGTCTCAGCCCCTTTAGGGGCTGCTGTGGATATCTAGCTGAACTTGTTTCATGTTCTGTATTTGAGCCTTTATCCTATCTAATATATACTTACATGGTGACCATTATTCTCTCCTCTGAGCTCATTTAATGAGCATACTTTCGAAATAATTCTGCAATAAATAGGACTACTTCAGTTCTTGAAAGGAGGCAAACCAAGATGGGTCCCTGTCCCTACAGGGGTGAGAGGTGCCTAGGCACCAAGAAAGGTGCACTCAGCCCTCTGTTAGGTTCCCATCCTATACAAGGTGCACAGAAGGCCAGGTGCTTCACAAGAGCCAGCACACTCTGGAGGAGGCCAGCATAGACTGTAAGAAAACTTTATGACATGAGGTACTCTAAATAATATCTCTTTCTGGAGAAGATGGACCTTCTTGGGAGCTGCAAAACCAGATCCACTTCACCTGGCATTCGTATTTGCACAGAGATATAAAAAGCATTCAGGCACCATTCTCCTCAAAGTTGGGGCAGGAATCTGGTGGTGTGGAGGGCCTTCACCCCCCCTATATCACTGCATATATTTCTCTTTAGACTAACCAGAAGATTGAGAGAGCTGATCCTTCCCCTCTGCTCAGCACTGGTGAAACACAGCTTGAGTGCTGGGTCTAGTTCTGAGAGACATGGACATACCAGAGTGAGGCCAGATAATGGTTACAAACTCAAGAGGTTTGGAGCATTAGACACATGATGGGAGGCTGAGAAACCTGGGCTTGTTCAGCCTGGGGAAGAGATGGCTCAGGGCAATCAGTGTGTATAAGCGTCAGAGGGGCAGACAAACAGCCTGGTTAGTAAAGAGGTAGCCAGGCTCTTCTCAGTGGTGCCCAGTGACAGGACGAGATGGCCACAAACTGCAATATATGAAATTCTGTATTTCTGTCTTAAATAAGAAAAAGCTTCTTTTTTTTTTTTCTTTTTTTTTTTTTTTTTTACTGTAAAGGTGACAGAACACTGGAACAGGATGCCCAGTGAGGCTGTGGAGTCTCCACCCTTGAAGATGGTCAATGCCCAACTGGACATAGCCCTGAAAAACCTCGAATTGGCCTTGCTTTGAGGGAGGGGGTTGGACCAGATCTCCAGAAGTGCCTTCCAGCTTCAGCTATTCTGTGATTCCTGTTGTAACCAGTGGGGAGTTACAACGCCCATATTCTAAGACACTTTCTGCTTTAAGAACATCAGGAGTCTCGGCTCCCAGGCCAAACACCACAGTGCCTCTTCTACCCACTCCCCAATCCATCTGTATTTAATAGCACAGAGGCAAAGCACCTGCTCTAAATTCCATTCTGCACTTCCACCTTACACAGTCAGATTTTCCTAATTAATGTTGGAGGTTTTGGGTGTTTGTGGGAGTTTTTTTGTGTGTGTGGTTTGGTTGTAGTTTTGTTGTTTTTTTTTTTTAAACCACAAAGCAGTAACTGATTCTTCATAACACCTTGCTTCCAAGAAACAAAGCAGCACAACAGCACAGCATGGTCTCACAAGGAGATGGAAAATAGATTTCTGTAAGTTACCAAATTTCTTAATGTTTCATGTGTAAAATCTTATATAAAATAACAAACCAGGTAACCTGCAACATTGGAAGCACCTTGCCCACAACAGCAATTTTCAGCTTTTAATCCAGTAGCCCACCCCTTTAGAGAGATTGTTTAAAACTTCTGCAAAACTGGTGCGTGGGAACAATCAGCTCTTTCAGAGCTGCAGAGAAAGAAGTTAGGACTAATTATGTTTTTCTTGCCACTGTCTTTTTCACATGGCCCTATTCCTATTCATCACCTTCTCCCATTCGCTCCAGTTCTGCAAAGAGGTGACAAAAAAGCCGCTACTTTCTTTTTAGGTGTCAGACAGCTTCTGGAAACTATGGAGAATAATTATTGGCCATTCTTATGCCCTAAATATACAACCAAAACATCCATCTCACCTGGGCTGCCAAACACAACAAGCACAAGATGCTCAGAATCTTTTTTAAAAAGGGCAATAGAAGGCATTTATGGAATTTAACGGGACCTGGTTCATTAAAGTGTAAAATGTCATTCCAGCGTAGTTTGCCATCTCTTCAGGGAAAGCCTCCTCAGTTCCTTCCCCATCTCCTAACTCCAGGCAGAGCTGTTACTCCTCAGACAGGCCCCTCATGCTTGTTCCTGCTCACTGGCTTCTGCTAGCTGTTTGCAACTGCATCTGTTCATTCTGGTTCACTGGAAAAGGTCTATTTTTCCGGCATGAAGCAATGCAGAGCAGAGTTACTGTATCTGAATTAAGGCTCTGATGCACTTAGCTGAGATACATACGTAAACTGCAGAGAGAACAGGAATATTTTCTATGACATGTGCTAGCTGCCCTCGTCACCCAACTCATGATAAGCACTCGTCACAAACAAGTTTACCTTCCTCCTAGAAACATTTGCCCATTCTGTATTTCTGCTCTGTTGCTCTCTGATGGAGAACCAGCACCTCTAAGCAAACTGTTGCTCACCAGCTTACAAGTATGTACCTGGAAATCTTCAACTCATTTACCTTCCGATGTTGCACAATCTCATATGTGCCAAGGCTGAAACTCTGCTTGAGTTATAGAGGAGTTTTTTTATCTATCCTTAGAAATTAGAAGCTTTTTGAAGAGCTGTTCATTCTTGTGTACTAAGCTGTGACCCATTTTGTCCCATTTAAAACATTTTACCAAAAGTAGAGCGTACGAAACAATGCAGAAAGTTTCACATCATTACCCTTTGTCTGGTCATGCTAAAAAGACAGGTGAGATGACTCTCTCAAGAAATTCTAACTTTAGACATCCAGGCACAGGCCACCACACCTGCGAATTACCTGACACTTGCCTGCAGCCAGTAGAGATGCACACAGCCTGCTCAGAGGAGTTTAACTCATGACCTCTGTGATCAAAGGGATGAAGATACACATGGGCAAAACAAACTGTGCTCTGGACTCCCTTGACTTCATCCACTAAAAAACAAAAAGGTGACAGCTTAAGGTGACTAGCACAGAGATAGACACCTACATGGTGAACAGTTAATCCATGCTTAGTCAAGCAAATCTCAGGCTAAACAGAGGATTATTGGAAGTCTGGCAAGTTTAAGAAGCTTCTCTTCCTGATGCAGCCACGTATACAGAACAATACATTTCAGGGAAAATGCTCATAGGAAGAAAGGCAACTTGAGTTTGAATCACCTACCTGCCATTCTGTTAATGCACCCTGTATGAAACACACTGTCCCTCATCCCCTCGAAGCTTTGTGCCAATACAGTTGCCAGTTTTCTCCCCAACCTGTAAAATGTTTTATGTATTTGCTATCATAGAATCTGATTAACTTTGTTGTACATTAGCTCAGAGCTTTTTAAAAGCAAGCCACTTGTGGTCCATGCAGCACTCACTCATGGTCTCTGATTCATTAGCACTTTTGCCTGAGGTTAGGAGATATATATATATTCCAGTCTGCCAGGTGCAGTAAGCAGCTCATACAGCGATTTAGTTTCAAAGAGGGCACCATGTCACAAAAAGTGATAGAATAACACCATGGCAGTGGAAAGGTCCTACAGTGTTCCTGAGCCTTACCACTTGTTATTATATTTCTGAAAAGTTACCCTTTCCATGAAAGAAGCAGTGGAGGCCCAATCTCCTCACTTCTCTTGTTACTCAAACCCATCTGCCAGTTTCCATATGCTCTCTCAGACCCCAAATTAGACAATCATCTCCTCCATTCCCATGAGTCTCCTCTGAACTGGTTGCTGTTTGTATTCAGTGGAGGAGCAGCTTTATCACTGCTTGCAAAGGCATTAAAGCTACTTTCACTCTTCTTTCACTCTGTTCAGTTTTGAGAAAGAAAGAAAAAAAAAAAAGATAATATTTGCCCTGAGAAGGAGCTCCTATTATGGCCCTGGACTAGGTGGAGGTTTGTTTTCAGGGCTACAGAGCAATCCAAGACCTCTTGCGTGACTCTTCTGTACTTCTCTGCAATGACACTTTTCAGTTTAACTTCGTCACTAACAGATTTGGTTCTTACAGTCTGTCTTCTTGTAGTATTTCTCCTAGAGAAATAAACTTCTTAGAACCATTCAGAATTTTCTACTACTGATTGTTAGTTTTCTCTTCCCTGGTTCTTTTTCTTCCCCCCTCTCTTAAGACTTCTTGTAATAATCCCCTATAGATATTTTCTCATAGCACTGGAGAAGTCTGACATCCAGAATAATATGAATTTAATTCAAGCATAAAAGAGGTGGCAGCGTTTTCTGGACATTTTGGTAATCCAGACTATGTTTTTACCCCCATTCCCCATTTCTGTGTCATCCTGCTATCATAATATCCCCACAAACCCACCATCAACCCCGAGAAGTTAGCTCTCATTGTGACAGCATTTCCTACAAGCTGGTAATGAGTTACATGTAGTCTGCCTGTGCACGTGTGAGTAATGTCTGTATCTGCAACATGCAGCATCAAGCATAGCAGGTATGAAAAAAGCTGATCTGTAAGATGAAAACCTATAGAGTAAGGGCTGCATCTCATCCTTTTACCCCCAGTCCAAGCCCTCCCACCCTCACACACTGCTCCAGGGAAAGGCAGCATTTCTTTCAAAATGAGCTATTTGTTTATCACCGAGTTAAATATTAGAGCAATCATTAACACTTCATTAACACTTCTGTTTACCATCTAGACAGGAGATGGCTTCAACAAACTATGCCTAAGGGAAATTAACATTTCTAAAAATTTAAATGTTAAAGCAAACATACTAATTAAGTTTTGGGTCACAAGAAATGCCAGGGATAAGGAGATCTGAATCTACACCAGAATTTCAGAGAACATCTGTCTATGTCAGGAAATAGGCATCCCAAAGCAGGACAACCCTTCTGTTAACTCACCACCTAGTGTGAAGTTTTGTTTGAAGGATGTCTTTGCACCTCTTTAAATAGCTGAATGATAAAGAAAGAGAGAAAGAGAGAAAGAGAGAAAGAGAGAAAGAGAGAAAGAGAGAAAGAGAGAAAGAGAGAAAGAGAGAAAGAGAGAAAGAGAGAAAGAGAGAAAGAGAGAAAGAGAGAAAGAGAGAAAGAGAGAAAGAGAGAAAGAGAGAAAGAGAGAAAGAGAGAAAGAGAGAAAGAGAAATATCTCAGAGCTGGCAGTGCAAGTGGGACTAGTGCCTTTATGAAATCCAAGTACAGGCATCACACTACTCCAGAAGTCAGGAACACAAAAGCAGATTTTCTCTTGCATTTCTCTTTGGGACTGAGGGTGAGCTGGTCCATGTGACAGGAATGGCATTCCACTTCGAGGACTGCAGCAGAGCCATTCTTTCAGCACACTCCAATACACTGGCAAGGGTATCCAGAAGGTATGTAGGAAAGAGGGAAGAAGATGTGTTGGCTGCCTGTAGTACACTGAAAGACACCATTTCTCTGCAAATAGACTCAGGAGAACTGATGAGAGAATGGACAGTAGGGTCAGAGGCTGAACTGAACAATCTCCCTGCAAGATCAGTCCAACAATCTCTGAGACACCTCAGGTACGATTCTAAAGGGAGCTTCCCGGTCAAATAAAGCTACTTTGGGCATTTCAGAAAGGGCTATGTTGTTGGTGTTGATTCCTTTGCCCTCCATAATCTGTGATCTTATTGCAGTTTTATTTCCACTTTGCCTGCAGTAGTTTGAATGACAAATCTTCCTTTTCCTCACAGTCAAGGTTATCATTCTAACTCTTGTTAACCTCCACAAATTCTTACTGTCCTGATGCATCCTGGCCTCTAAAAAACTGCAGCCTTTGCTGATCAAGTGTAATGGTAAGAGAAGAAGGAAAGTACTCCATTTCTGAAGAAGTACTTAAGAGGGACATAAAGCAATTTAAACTACCTGAAGAATATTTTGGCTTGTGCTTTTGTTTTTAATCTCAGTGCTTTCTGCTCAGTATCTCCCATGACATTCTAATAACTCAGTAACAGAAAAAAAAAATCACAACAAAACATCACTGAACAAGAGGTCAGGTAGATCTAATATCCTGCAAATTTCATCAGATGAGTTTGAAAAATCATTGCTAGAGCACAGATTGATTGAGCTGCAGCTCAGGAGAGGATGATTTTAAAACATTTACTGTCACAGCAATATTTGGATTGTAGCCCAGTGGGGTAGGATTGTTTCCTACAGCTTTATTCCTGATGAAGGACCCCTGCTGCAGAGCTGGAGTCAGTTTCATTGGGTTTTCGTGTCATGACTCATACTATGAAGATAGGGATGACACCATAGAGAAATAGTTTTGCCTCCTTCTCTCAAACTTTTTTATCCACTGCCTGACTGCATGACTCATTGAACATCAAGTAAAAATATAATAAGAACTTTTATTCACTGGAAAATAGTTATATTTCAGGGCTGCCTTTAACGCCAAAAGAAAGTGGGAAAATCTGGACTGGTAATTAGGTTATTTATGTAGTTATCTAGAAATTGTGCATAAATTTTTGTGTGACATTTGTAAGAGTCTGACCTGTAAAAACAAGTTCAGCCCCAGCTGAGGCATAAAAACATGTTTTATTCATGGAGAAAGCACCAGTACTGTATTCCTTCCACACTCAGTTTTTCAGAGTTTAATCAGCACTGTTTGCACTGAAGGAAATGGCAATACACACTATCTTGAGAGAAACCCAGTCTTTAGGCCCATGGATGTTTGATTGACATCTGTGAATCTTGCCATTTATCCTGGCTCGTGGGGCTGGTGAGTCAGCCCATCATGAGCCAAGTAACAGGGCTTTCAGATAGATCCATCTCTACACCACAACACGGGAGAATTCAGAAGAGGGGTCAGCACACCCTGTTCACATGGACTTGTTTCCTACAACCTGCTCTGACCGACACAGAGATAGTACAGTCCTAACTCTTTCAGACACTTGAACATCTAGCCAGCTCCTGGTAGAAAGGGAGCTGGTAAGTTTTGCAGTATCTGCTCTTTGTAAAATGATGCAGGAGCTCAGCGTGGCTGAGCATCAGAGTCTTTAAACCCAACCAAGAGCAAGAAGCACTAAAAGAAAAAAGGTAAAAAAAATACAGAAAATGAAAGACAGTGCTATAGCTGCCCATAATGCAGTAAAACAGGCAAAACAAGTCTCTGTGAAAGAGAAGTACCTTCAAACAGCCTGTCGGAATCTTGATCTACCACAAATAGCCATCCAGAAACCTCTCAACTCCTAAGTTGGGCGGGGGAGGAAGGGGAATTATCCAGTCCCTGACTTGTCCTCCCAGACAAATTTGAACCTAAATCATCACTGGAGGAGGAATCACAATCTGTTTCCTGGGCTACTATTTCATGCAGAACTCTGCATAAGCAAAGTAGCAACTCTTTGCTTGCTTTAGCCTCTACACCTTCCTGGAAAGTTTCCTCTCCCAAGGGGAACGTTGCCGTAGCTCACAGCAAAGAACAGAAAGCCCCAGCACAAAAGCACACAAAGGGGCATCACGTTTTGTTTAACGATGGGCTACAATACAAACGAAACGGCTTCCAGGAAACGGCTCTTCAGAGTGCATTCACATGCTTCACACTTCATTTCTTTGCATTATAGAAATATTCTTCAGCCGAGCTACAGCAATATGTCTTGTTTGCTTCAATCACTACCAGCGACTACCAGGGAACTTGCATTAATATTCACCTGAAGAGTTTTTCACTGTCTACCCTTTCATACTTTCTGCTATTAGATTTTTTTTGAAAACCTTCCAAGATTGATTCTGTAAAACGATTAATGTCATTTGTAATGTTTAAACAAGAAAGAAAAACTGCCTTGATGCTTCTTTGTTTGTACCTTTGCAGCTTCAATGGAAAGTCTACAAGCTGGCTTTTGTTTGCTAATTAATTTGTGGCATGGAGAGAAGCAGGGTTAGCACATGGCAGATAAGCTTTACTCTAAACATGAAAGGAAACACATGGCAGAACATTCAGGCCCTAGGTGAATTATTTCCATGCTCTTTATGAATCAGAGAACAGTCTCAGACATAAATTACGCTTCCAGAACAAGAATATATGTGTGTCCTGGGCTCTAACTGCAAAGGAGAAAATCAGCTTATTGACACTGTCCCCAGTTTACTTGCTTTAGAAAAGGAGTTTACACTAGAAATAGTTTCAAAATACAAAGCAAACAAGTCTTTTGTAACACCTTCCTTTTTTAGTGACTAGCACTGTCTGTGTTTCCCCTGCTATTTGATTTCTGTATCCTGTCATCTAGAAATCTGCATGGTCTTAAAAAAGGTGTTATTCCTGACAAACCTGCAAAGCCTTGAGCCTGCAGGCAGCTGCTGTTAACCAGGCACATAGTCTCCATACTTCAGTTTGAGCCAATTAACCGTATTCCTCAATGTAGCGGGAAATTAGATTATTCATTGATACTAGGAAGAGAATAACTGGAATTCATCACTGACATTACAACAAGATGTCTGCTGCTCACATACCAGATGCTGGTCTGGGGTTTTTTTGTACTAACAGGTAAATGTTCACAGAGGATGTGCTGAAGGGGTTCTTGTCAGTTAGAATTGCAGTTTTAACCCGACTCAGGAGCACTATGCCAGGTGATCCAGTCCACCCCATAGCACACAGAGAGAGCACGAGAAGGGACAACACTGCTCTTCCACAAATGTCTGGCCCTCATCCAGGTGCCTCACAGTGTTGCACCCACACACCTCACCTCCCTGCTTCATGGTGGGCAACTGAGCTGCCAGCTGGGAATTCACTGGCACTGCACCCAGGGATGTCAAGTAATGAACTGCAGAGTCAACAGCAGCACAAATATCTCTAACTATAAATCAAGGAAAATGTAATTAAAACCTACCTAGCAAACGAAGCAGAAGGAGAATGCAGAGCTGCTTCCCCGGCGGAAACCCCACTGCAACTTGGAAAAATTTTTTTTTTTCAGTTTTTTTAAAAAGTATAATCCTGAAATGCCAACATAACCTTGTCACAGATGCAACAGTGAGGTGAGAGGCAGTAGAGTTCACAGAAACACAGAATCACAGAATATTAGGGATTGGAAGGGACCTCGAAAGATCATCCAGTCCAATCCCCTGCCGGAGCAGGAACACCTACATGAGATCACACAGGAAGGCGTCCAGGCGGGTCTTGAATGTCTCCAGAGAAGGAGACCCCACAACCTCCCTGGGTAGCTTGTTCCAGTGCTCTGTTACTCTCACAGTAAAGAAACTTCCATACACATACACCAGGAAAATGAGAATATGCTACTACCTTATTGAAGAAAAATACCAATATTTATTTTTTCAGTACACCAGAGAAAGAAAAATAATCAGAGATCTTTTTCCCATTTCACTTTCTTTGAAGTAGCCAATAATTTACCTTTTGTATAAGAAACAAAGAGAAAAAAAGGACACTGATAAGAAGCATATGCTGCTTCTGGACACAGATGTTATTCAAACCTTGCCCCATAACCGTGCATTATACTATGTTGACTCTGTAATTCTAGTGTAGCAATTCAAGCTGGACCACAGAATACTTTGCTGTATTCCTGGGTCTATAGTAATTTTTTCCCTCCTCTCCACTTTTCCAGTTTCTCTCAAACCCACTAGAAGACATTAGCAAGGAGTTCGGGTACATTTTCTCTGATCTCTTTCCCTGTATCTGTTGTGAGCACAAGAACAAGCAATGCCACTTGCCGAGGTGTTGCATGATTCAGTCTCATCTGCCACCCGGTGGCTTCCTGCCTGTCCTGCAGCTTCTCAACGCTCCGTTTCTCCTGCACTTCAGCTCTGCAGAGTAAATCTATTTTTTGCCAGACACTAGGGTCAACTCACTGGAGTACAATGACAGCAGAAAGGCAAAGTCTGGTATTCTTGACACACGTGAAATAAAGCAAAAAAGTACTTTTGGGGGTTTTCTGATGTTTTTTCCACCCAAAACCAAAGCTTTCCTCAAAAACTATTAAGTTCCCGTGAAAACTCCTCTCATATTCAAGATGGAAATTACAGTTAAGGTCTGAGGGATTAAGAAGACCCTTCACTATCAACACCCAGACTGTTTCCCCCCTATTTTTTAATCCTGAAGCAAGCAAAGCAAGGACTTAAACTCTTTTTTCCAAACAGTGTGGCAAGAGTCACAAGCTATGGAAGCCTTGAACACTTGGGTTTGGGGTTTTATTTGAGTTTTTCTTTTGTCTTCAAAAGCATTGGAAGGTGTTACTTGCATCCAGAGGTGACCTGAAGTCAGATTTGAGTTACAAAGTTGTTGAAAGAAAATTTTTATTGTTCCCTAGCAGAAAATTACCAACCAACCCAGACTTAACTCACACTGCCTTCTGACCTTCTTAAATAAGGCTTTATAGATATGCACCATATTAATTTTATTTTAATTTGGTTGGGTTTTATTCTCTTTGACCTCTCACAGATCACAACAGATAATGCCTCTTATGTCAGGGAAGTGCTTTTGCAAGTCGAAAGACTCCTGCTCTAAGCAGCCAATTGTGAGGACCATCTGTACAGATGACCTTGACTTACACAGCTTGCTTGGTAAGCACACCTGACAGAAACCAGGAATCCGCCTCTCCATTCAATGCACTGCAGTAACTGCTTGAAGGGGTGTATAGCAGCCCATCTGTCCAACACATTCTGGTACTACAGATGTTCTACAGCTGGTTTTGTAAACTCAGCATTTTAAAAACTCCTTTTTTAAAGTTCCATCCCTTTCTGTCTCTCTGCCTCCAAATAAAACTCATCCTTCCTGAAATGCTATCAGGAAAGCCTGTATACCTGCTCTTTCACGTTGTATTCTAAATACAATGTGCTTTGTGCTAATAAAGTAGCTGCATTCATACAGATACAAACCCAGTTTAATAGATCCCCAGGGTCCTTGAATGGAGGAAAGGCTCCACTCTAAATTACCATGTTGCAAATTGCCAGTAAGATTAAAATACATATGTAGTGCTGAAAAATTAAATTACTGCTTCATAGGTGAAAAGCCAATCTACCTAAAACCTCATGAGTACCACAGACATGGGAGAAATAAGGGGCTGGCAATTTCGTTGAGCAAAATCTACCCTGACTCTTGGATCTGCAAGTGATGTGAGCTGCTGCAATTCACAAATAATGAGGCAGAGAGGAAAAGCTAATCCATACACGCAAACTCCCAAGTTAGAAAGAAGGTTTGCTGCATATTAGTGAATTTTGTAATTATCTAACCGCTGCTTTTCTACTGCAAACTGGGTTTTCTAAGTCAGCCCACAGAAAAAAAAAACAATCGTCAGGTATTCAATAATTTTTCATGTGGCTTTTAAAGCCTGTATTTTCAAAGCAGATACACATTTCAGTCACACACAAATTAGCACTTTTCAATTAGCTGTGCACACAAGCAACATTCCAACAGAAGAAACTTGCATGAGCACAAAGTAGCTATAATATACATATCAACCCCATTAACACCATGCTCTCCAGGTGTTTAATTCATGTACCCATGTTTAGCAGGCAAGTTTATGGTGTACATATACTGGAAAATAGTCTGACTAAATTAATCGTGTGGCCGGTTGCTCAATGTTCCACAAAGAAGATTGCAGGGATGTTTCCATCCCTATGGATACAGGAACAATAGTTTCAACCACCACAGCCCCGTTCTTTGATGTGGTCACATTCTCATGGTGACCAAACATACTTTATGTTATCCTTGATTAGTATTCACCTTCCAGTGAAAGGAGACAGGGATCCCTTTCTGACATAGCTAAAATCTTCAACAACCTCCCCACTTCACATGCAGTGCCAGGGCTCAGTACTTATCATCTCCCTCTCTTCTCTAGGCCATGCCACAGTGCAGATCTTAACAGACTAGCAAGGGCAATTCTCCCAGACATCTATGCTTCCAGATTCTGAAAGGGCTTCATGTGTTCCCCCTAATACCTGTCCACAGTAGCAAAAAATAAATTAAACTCACTCATGTAGGCCACCAGGTGCAATTTGTTTCTCAGTAACAAGCTAAATATAGTTCTCAGAGAGCCTGCAGTGGGTAAATTCTGTGCACATAGCTCTGTCCTTAAACGATTTTCTTCACTTCCATCCTGTTGTGACCGCTTCTATTTTCAGACATTTTTCCCCTCACAGCCTTTGACTCAGTATGACCAACACTAATGCCTTGCCTGACCTGCTAGCACCTCTAATCTCTCTCCATCATAAACCCAGATACAACACACCATTGTCTCTGAATTCTCCTCATCCCCTACATTTCACTCTACGTTTCAACTTTCTATCCCTACCACAAAACCCAGACCCAGTTAGTTCTCAACTCAGTTTCCAAATAACCATTTCCCTCTCTTAATTAACAAAACAAAAAAACATAGTGACTTTTTTGGTTTTTCACTTCTAGTTACACTGATCTTTGAATCCCTTCCACTGTCTTCCTTGTTCCCCCATATTCAAATTCCTACTTCTCACCGTTGGCACATTGATTTTTGGGGGGGGGGGTTTTGGGTTTTTTTTGGAAGGGGTGGTGGGGGTGGTATTGCTTGAACTGCTTATCTCTCCCCAGAGTCCACTGAGAAGATGCAAGTAGAAATCTACTTTGAGATTCTTGGTTTCATTCTAGGGAGAGCCAAGTCACTAGAAAACAAGTATTTTTACAGACTACAATTCCTCTCAAGGAACTACAGTAGATGCTTGAAGAACCATCTTTTGAAGCCCCAGGGAACCATTTGTCTGAGACATTACAGCTACTGGGTGACTTGGTCTCTTGTGCTCAGCCCTGTTCCCAAACTCCTTAAGTGGTATGTACTGCATATTGCCATGCCTTGCTTTGCCTTCTCCATTTTCAGCTGTAAATTATCAACAGGTACAAGGAATCTTTCATCTTCCCTGAAGGCTGCTGACATTCTATAGCATAATCTCATCTTCTGGTCAACCAAAGACTGTACATTATGCCCACTTTTAGGCATCATTCACAAAGTAAGTCTCTCCTTTCTCCCTTTCCAACTGTTCAACTGGTTCAGACAATGCTGCTCAGCTAGGACCTGTAGTCACACCTACACCTTAAAAATGAGTGCATACTTAGGCAAGAGAAAAAATTAAAATCAATCCTGAAGTGAAAAAAAAGAACTGGCGCATTAACCAGGCTGTCAGGCAAGTTGTTCTTGTCAGGCAAGAATTCTCTGCTTCACAGTGACTGCTTTGGCCTCTCTTGTTTAGAAGAACTTGGAGCACAGACCCATTTCCAGGAAAAGAACTCAGGTAAGGAAACTGTAGTTTCAGACTTCAGAAAACCTAAGATTCAGAAAAGGCACACTGTGTTTCTTCCAACCAGATCGATAAGCACACTTTAATTGTCAGGTTTGTTTACATAAGACTGTACGAGCTGTCAAGGCCCATCTGCACTGGGTGGAAAGCAACTAGCCACCCACTCAGCTCCACATTGTATGTTGCTTTGCTTCATCTAACAAGCCTTGACAGCCCTGGAGACAGGAGCCCTTTTTCCCCTATATGCAAGAGGCAGCTCGGGAAAAAAAAAATCTCAAAACTAAGTAGCAGCATTTCACCTCATCTCCTCAGTTTCTTGGTTTTGCCCATGAAGAACATTTCATTCCCTGAAAATGAGTCTAGCATTCTAGAAACACAGTAATTAATTGTGTCAAAGTCAACAGACAACAAAACCTTGTTAAGTCACCAGGATGGAGGCAGGCAGTGACAAAGCACATGTCCAACCCACAGTCCCAGGAACCCTTCTTTCATACAACCCCGTGCACCCTTCTGCTCAGAAGAAGGACAGGGATAGAGTCCAGCCTCTTTCTTCTCCCTCCCAGGTGCTAAAGTCAGAGCCAGAAACTCCCCAAATTCCTGCCCTTTCAATCTTCTCCCCTTTGCTGCTGTTCCCTGGCAGTGGGAACTTCAAGAAATTGGAGGTGGTACAAACAAACCTTTTTCAAATGGAGAAGGGAGGAAAGTAGGATACAAGGAGGCACTCCACACAGGGAGAATTGCAGCTCTTCCATTCAAAGCACTTGCCTTTCTATTTACTGTTGCCAGATAGTCCGTGTTCCCCCCATTCTGAGTGAATCCGCAGGATTTTCTTTTGTTAAAAGGGAGACTTGTTTATAGAAATGTGTGTAGTCCACTTGTGGAAGAAAATGGAAACCAGTAACTTAACCAAAAAAGCTTTTAAAAGCATAGAGCAGAAAAATAAAAGGCACTGTAGCCAGTGCCCCTTAAGTGGTGAACACAAGATGCTATGCTCACACATACACAGTGATATTTTATTTGGCAAATAAATCAAGTAAAACTCCCAAAGGAGTCCATAAAGGCAGTCAAGCAACAACAAAAAAGGCTGCATGAAGATTAGTTGTATCTCAGGTTCTGAAGTTGAACAAAATAAGGATGAGAGGCAGTGGAAAGCCTTGCAAGAGAGCAAGTCATTTTGTTATCTACAGATCATGCGGGTAGCACCCAGACTGCACACTGGAAACCACAACTTGTAGCATCAGTGCACAACAGCAGTCCCCACATGAAAAACATTGCCTAATTGTCACAGCTTCCAACCTTAGGGATAGGTGTCAGGCAGAACAACTCTAAAAATCTAGCTTTGGATTAAACCAAAACAAATCAAACCTCAAACAAACCAGAAAAAAAGCTTTCACTCTACCCCAAGGCACATATTGTTAAACTTGCTGTTGAATACTGTTAAAAATAAGTAAACAAACTTTATCACACTGCAACCAAGTGTATTAGTCTCTCCACTGTCAAACCCCAAATTTTGCCTTTTTCACTCATATAATTATAGAACTAGTCTTTCATGTCTTTGTATTGGGTTTTCATGGCAAGGTTTTGGTGGGGGGGTGGGCATAGGGGTGGCTTCTGTGACAAGCTGCCAGAAGCTTCCCCCGTGTCCGACACAGCCAATGCCACTGGCTCCAAGACGGACCCATTGCTGGCCAAGGCCGAGCCCATCAGTAACGCTTCTGGGATAGCATAATTAAGAAAAAAAGGGAAAAGAAAAAAAAGCTGCACACTTTGCAGCTAGAGAGAAGAGTGAGAAGAGGTGAGAGAAACAACTCTGCACCCCACAACTTGTGGTGAAAGACCAGGGTGAAGCAGGCTGTCCCCCTGCAGCCCAGGGAGGTCCATGGTGGAGCAGATGTCCCCCTGCAGCCCATGGAGGACCCCACGCCGGAGCAGGTGGATGCCCGAAGGAGGCTGTGACCCCGCGGGAAGCCCGCGCTGGAGCAGGTTCCTGTCAGGACCTGTAGCCCGTGGAGAGAGGAGCCCACGCCGGAGCAGGTTTGCTGGCAGGACTTGTGACCCCGTGGGGGACCCGCGCTGGAGCAGCCCCTTCCTGAAGGACTGCACCCCATGGAATGGACCCATGCTGGGGCAGTTCATGAAGAGCTGTCAGTCATGGGAAGGACTCACGTTGGAGCAGTTGGTGGAGGACTGTATCCCGTGAGAGGGACCCCACGCTGGTGCGGGGAAAGGAGTCCTTGCCATGAGGAGGAAGCAGCAACAGAAACAACATGTGATGAACTGACCCCAACCCCATTCCCTGTCCCCCTGTGCCGCTGGGGGGAGGAGGTGGAAATCGGGAGAGAAGTTAAGCCCGGGAAGAAGGGAGGGATGGGGGAGGTGTTTTAAGATTTGGTTTTACTTCTTATTATTCTCTTGTCTGATTGGTAATAAATTAAATTTGTTTTTTCCCCCAAGTGGAGTCTCTTTTGTCCGTGCCAGTAACTGGTGAGTGATCTCTCTCCATCCTTATCTCCACCCATGAGCCTTTTGCTATATTTTTCTCCTGCTGCCCAGTTGAGGAGGGGGAGTGATAGAGTAGGCTTTGGTGGGCATCTGGCATCCAGCCAGGGCCAACCCACCACAATCTTCCATACACAGGTGTTCTAACAGAACTTCTGGTCTTTTTGGAAATCATTAAGCTTGCACTTAAGAGGAAGTAATGCTGCTTGGGGATACTGCTACTTGTAGTTAAAAGAATAGTCTGAAGAACTCAAGAGTTTTAATAAAGCAAGGACGTCTAGGACTTTTTGCTGATTCTTACTTAAAAGATTATTTGCATTTTGTGGCACTCCTAATGTGGCCAGATGTGCTCTGTAAGACTTACGTTGCTTGAGACTAGTGTAGCTTCACACAGTGATACTCAGAACTTGAAGTGCCAGCTCTACCTGCAGCAATTCTTTGCCAGACCAGAAGACCCTTGCCATACCCAGCACTAGAGGGGTCACGTCGGCTGCTCAAGCAGCTCAGACCAGCCAGCAGCACAACTGCTTGTCAGTATATTGTAATAATCTGTCTGATGTGTTCTCAGAAATGCAAAAAAAAAAAAAGCATACAACCAACCAAAATCTTGGTATTATTTCCCTTCATTTAACTGTAAATATTTTGTTCTAAGTAAAATAAAAACCCAGCCCTCTCAATAACGTGTTACTCCAAATTACAGCTTAGATTACAAACAAACCAGCCAGCCCCAGAAGCAGTATGAAATACTCTCTTCTCTGCCTACATTCATCGGACTTCGACAACACCGAGTCTGTTTTGCTACAGAATTGCAGTGCAGTGTTACTCCAGACGCAATTGCTATGTGCTTTGAAAAGCACAACTTTAAAGCCTGCTTAGGAATTTCAAGCTCCAGCTTTAAAAGCACCAAAACAATTATTAATGAATAATAAAAGCAAAGGGAGGGTTTCCTTTTGTAACACTTTTTTTTCTTCATGGTACCTGCTAATTCAGAAGAATCTATTCTCTTTCCCTTTGTTGGTCTTTTTATTATCTTCAGTTTTGATTCCTTGCACTTCTCTGACCCTACAATTTGCTTCTATATTTCCCTTTCATCCTCCCCTGAGCCAGGCTTAATAATTGCTCTATTTCTTGCAAGCATTTTTTTCCCCCTAAAAGTGCTAAATGAGCACTTTTAATCTCCTATTACCCTGATTCATTTTAAATAGGAAGGGGAGGTAAAGACATATTTATTTCAACTGTAGTTGGTATACAATAATGCATTGAAATCTTGATTATTTTTTTTTTAAATCTGATTACAACATAATCTAAGATTAAGTGTGTATATAGATGAAGATATGTAAGTATAAGATATTCTTTACTGAACTTTAAATTGGGAGCCATCTAAAAACAGGATGCAAGCAAGTTGTAAAATCGCTTCGATTTTTCCTGGTTCACTGTAGCTCCCAGCATCTTCAGACTGCTCCTTTGGGAAAACAATTTCCATTTAACTGACGTGCAACAACAGCAACAAAAATAATGTTGCTTGTGTATGCAGAATCTAAAACAAGTATAAGTGAAATAGAAAAGGATTTTGATATATGACCACCAACTCTCATATAGAAACCTCCTAAAAAAGTACTGCATAAAAACATGACAAAACAAATGCAGATCATTGCAAAGAATGATTTAATAAGATGATGCATATTATGAAAAAGCAGCTGGCTTTTCATCCTCCAATAATTTATTGTTTTGCTAAATCAAATGCAAATAACCTTTAAAAACAATTTATTTAATCACAATATTTATTTATTTATTTAATCTCAGAGAGGAGAGTTTGGACTAGCTAAACAGAAGTGGAAAAAATTCCATGCATTTAGGATAATAAAAACCAAACCAAATATCTAAGGCTTCACTCAAGATTTACAAGACCAGAGCTCTTCGTGAGGATTTATCAGTCTCCTGCCCCCTGCCCAGCAGCATCCCCAGCTGCTCTGACCAGTCACTGAAGCATTACAGTTTCCATTCCCTTCTCTTAATTCCCTGTTGCAGAAAAAAGAAACCGAGCAGTGAGGCCAATATCCAGTCCTATCGTCTGTTGGTTGATGTCTAAACACCTCCTGCCCTCGTTCTGGAGGGGCTGCAGTCCCATCCTGCCCCAAATGAGCCAGGGACAGTCCGGCCCAGAACTGGTGCAAGTTCATTGTGTCATGGAAGGGTGCCCAAATGGAGCCAGCTCTTACTTCACTGTATCACTCAACAGACGTTCTCTTTATCAGGTGTTTGATGGAAAGATTGTTGAGAGATCTTTTCATCTATAAGAAGCTTATCCTCTTGTAATACTGCAGAGCCTAATCTCCTTGAATTAAATCAATACTGCAGCTGAAACTGATGCTATGACATAATGGATACAGGTTGAAAGGGAAGTATAGGCTGAAAAGCAAAAAGAATTCACACAAGACATGTACAGTCAGAATATAAAAGCTACAAATATCCTAGGCCTAATTCCTTTACACTGAAGATCTCCAGGTACACCCCTTGTACCCCCATCCCTGTCATGCTGGAGGAGGCAGACCTGCTCATGAATGAAATAGACTGAGTTTTACAAGCAGTGAACTAGTGCATCAAATGCTAAAAATTATGGATCCATTAACATTACAATAACCTGCAAAGTGCTTTTCTTGAGCACCCATGGGTTAAAACAAAGTAACTACGAATCTTCAGCAGCCTGCCTACTGTAAGGATAAAAACCAACCAACCAACCAAAACTACTTTGTTAGTAGGGTGTTGTGTCCAAAGAGATCTTGTCTCTATTCTCAAATGCCAGTTCAAATAGAAATCTGTTCCATTGTCTCAAAAGGATTCAGCAACAGCCAATTCTGATATCTCAGGGCAAATTGTCTCTTCAGCTCTATTAAATTCTACTGAACCTAGGAACTATGCAAGCCTTGTGGGAAGCAAGTTATGAGGAAGCCTTCAGGAAGAGATTTTTAAGCTGCATATATCATCAAATCACTGAGATTCATACTATCAGCACAGCTCTGTGATGCTGCTGCAGACCTTTCTATTGCAGCTCTTGCCAGCACATCTCCTGGGAAAGACCTGTTGCCCTTCATATTGTCAACCTTTGATTGATAGATCTTTAAATCAGGAGTGTCAGACCAATGGCAAGAATGATGAAAATAGAGATAACAGTTAGGTGGGGTGGGTCTGGCCTTGTCTAATACACAGAAAGACCAAGTGGGATCAGTTGCCCTATATCTGCAGTCTTTGCAATCAGGAAGCCATGAGTCAACAACCCGAGTGAACCACTAGCTGCTGTGCAAACTCTTTACCCATGCTTGAGCCAAACTTACTCAAATTCATAAACTGTAGTTTCAAAATTTCACATAATCAATTCTCGCTCCTGGAGAATCTAAGACGGGAGTGCCTCAACAGTGCAACTCAGTCAATAAGGCATCGTTTGCATTCACAAAACAAAACCAGAGTGCTGTCAGCACTTTCCAAAAGCACTTGTGTCAGTAACTCAAACTGAGATGATAGTTCCTGCACTATCACCTGCAGAAAGTCTACAAGGCTCAGACCTTCATTCGCATGAGGGAAGATACTTAAGCCTCTGAACTTTACCAGCAAGGACACCTAGAGGGCAAGGCAAGTCCTAAATCCAGCTACTCTAATTAGAGCTGAGCTGGTATCCAAATGTGATTCTAAAGTTGTTATACAGTATTCCTACAGAGGGTAGAGTGTGGCAGCACGGCTGAGACACCTCATGTTTACCCAAGCAAAATGAAGCACTGTCTTTGTAGCTGGTTAGCTTGTGACATTGGGAAACCCAGAACGTTCCTGTGTTCTAGGACTCAAGGAAAAGTGGGCTTACACAAGCTTTACTAGAATAGCCTCGGCAGCCACCCACAGCAGCAGTGTGAGGCAGAAATTAATCAGCTGCTACGTTAAGAGCCATAGAAATAAAAGAGAGCCCACAAAATGCATCTTTAACACACCTCACACCACATACAGTTCAGAGAAACAAACAGCCTGTTTAACAAATTTTGTGGCTCTCCAGCACAAGGAGGACAATAACACTAGATGTGCCAAACAGAACTTAACCATTGATCTAACAGCCTGATTCTGTGCCTTGAAGAGTTCCTTAAGCTTGTTCATAGCTGAATAGTGGTGGCAGCACGTGCTGCAGAACAGATCACTAATTTTTTTAATATATTCCTCAACTGAGTTTCCCTCAAAACTGAGGCCTTCAAAACAACCCATTTTAATTACCAGAACCAAAAATCTCCTAACTGTGCATTACTCACAACCTCTTGTGGTGACTGAGAGACTGAGCAGGAGGTTTGTGCAGGACGGGGTCTCTACCCATTTCCCTCAAAGGAGATGAAGAGCAGCTACCCAAGAGGCACATCCTCTACTCCGCATGTAGACACTAAGGCTGAGTCTCCAAAGGACTGGATAACCAGTCCACAGTGTGGCCCCAGTAAGAGGATCATGAGTAAGCCATGCCTCCACACAGAACAACCTGTTCCACACCTTTCTCTCTCTCAGAGATGATTTTCTAGTTCCTCCGGTTCAACTTGCTGGATCATACATAGAGAACAGAGCCATTTAAAAATGGATGAAGCAGATTTTTTTCACCCCTTTTGAAGGATTAGTAGCTTTTACCTTCAGACAGCTCGTCCTCCTTCATCAGTTAAGATCAGAAACAAGAGAAAGAGCAATTTATTAAAAAAGGTGTCTGGCAGGATTTAAAAAAAAAAAAAAAAGCATTCTCCTCAAAAATTAGAGAGGGTGGCTGACCCTACCTGTCAAAGCTTGCTAACATTTGGGCTTGCAGCCAGCCCTGCAAAGGCATTTAGTTTTCTGTTTCGTGGTACAATCACTTGGAATCTCATCCCTGCAGTGGTTTATGAGAAGTGTGGAAGAGGTCAGCTCATGTACACATCCATCTTGGCACATCTGCTTTGGAGAAAATGCCAGCTATCGAAAAAGTTAAAACAAATCTATTTAAGGATACATTTGGGGTTAGAAAATGTTGCTGATTGTGTTCCTGCAGTCTGTACTCCCACGGGATGCTGGTGCTATTGATGCTGACAAAGAAGGGGTTGGTAGGGAAAGTGTTCATGCTATGTGCAGAACAAGCTCTACCTTGAGGAAAACTAGTTCTTTGCGTGGTAAGTGGACTAAGGATGGTTCTGTGAATCTCAGTAATGCTTCAGTCAAGAAACTGCTATGGGATATGACAAGAGGCCAACAGCCTCTCCTTGCCTACAGATCCTGGAGAATATGTGAGATGTTCTTAAGAACTAGAGCAATAAGGGATTCACTTACATCAATTTTTAAAACATTATTGGAGAAGGAATTTGATGGTCATGTCAAATATGATGAGAGGTACAAATTAAAACTCTTTAAATCATAAGCTAGCAGAACTATTTAGTGTTACCATCATTCATGCTAGTAGTTGAATCTTAATGTTTTTTCCTAGAAGAGTAGCAATAGTTGTTTGTTCAGAGTGTGTCACTGCAACCCCAGTGCAGGAGTGGAGGCAAAATGTGATTCCCATAGAATCCCAGAATTGCCTGGATTGGAAAAGACCTTTAAGATCATGGAGTCCAACCATGAACCCAACACTGCAAGTCCCCGACTGACCCATGTCCCTCAGCACTGGGATGGGGACTCCACCACTGCCCCGGGCAACCCCTTCCAATGCCTCAGAACCCTTTCAGCAAAGAAATTCTTTGCAAGGTACCGAGGCCCAAGTTGTATGGGGCTATGAATGTATTGGCAGGTGGAGAAAAGATCCAGCAAGAACTTTCAAACCTGGCTCCTTTTGCCTTTGAGCAAGCAGCATTTGTTTGCAGTTTCAGTGCCGTGCTGGGCTCTATGGGCATTCAGCACTTGGTGAGAGGAAATGCTACTGGTGAGCAGAGAAATTGGGAGGAAAGTAATTGAGCTTGGGAAGAAGCTTTTTTTATTTTGCTCCATCTCTCCTCTCCTTTCTCTACACCACTGTCCTGGCTCCTTGCCCACCTCTCATTTTCAACATGTCATTTTCTGTGTCCTTGTCCCACACCTCTTCTCTGTGTCCCTCTGTCTATCCTTCTGCTTTCCTCTTCTCTCTTTTTCCTTTGGTCCTGCTGCCTTTGGGCTGCTGTGAGGCTGGGTTGATGGTTCCTTATTCCTGATGGGCTCCTGCAGAGGGTTGGGGCAGCCCCAGGTGGGACTCGTGAGGTGAAGATGGGTCTGAGCCAAGAGTTTACAAAGGCTGGAGCGGGGATGGGCTGGGGCAGTTCCAGGTGGGACTTGTGAGGCGGTCTTGGGGCTGCCTGAACAGGTCTTTTCTTGCTGAGGAGGGAAAGGAAGGGGCTTCCACAGGCAGCTGTCTCCAGCCAGGAATAGCCGGTCTCTGCAGCAAGGAAGGATCCATCCCTGACACAGCCCATCACCAGCACATGATGCCAGGAGGAAGAGGCAGAGAGAGAAGCTTTGGAGCAGTGAAGGTCTTCTGCTGGCTTCCAGGTGCTGTGGTGAGTCCTTTAGTTCTGCACTTTGCTTTATATCTTTCTTCTTCAGAGACAATTCCTTCCTCAGGCTTTCTCTGTGCCCCAGAGCTCTCTGGCCTTCCCCTCTGCCATGTCAGATGCCTCTATTTGGTGCCCTGAGGACATCTGGACATTGCTGGGACATCTTGAGTTTCACAGTGTTCCAGAGCCACCTTCTGCCTTTCAGCCTTGTCCACACAGGGAGTGGCACAAAGCTGTGTGATGTTGCCAGATGCTGTGTGGCACTGCCATAGTGTGTGGGACATTGTATGGGACAGTGAGACGTTGCCAGAGCCTGTGAAGAGTTGCATGAGGGCGCTGGATTATTGGACAAGGTTGTAGGGTGTTTGGAAAAGCTGTGGGGTATTGCCAGAGTCTGTGGGATGTTGTACAGGTTTGTATGGGCATTGCACGAGGCCATAGGATGTGACAAGAGGCTGTTGGGTGTTGTCAGATGCCAAAGGGTGTTGCCAGGGACTGTGAGACATTGTATGGGACCGTGGGGGAGTTTCCAGAGGCTGTGTAGCATTGCATGAGGTCGTAGGATGTTGCATGAAGTTGTAGGGCATGGTACAGGACTGTGGGACACTGTACAGGACTGTGTGGCATTGCCAGCATCTGTGGGACGTTGCACGAGGTCATTGGGACATTGTTTGAGGCCATAGGATGTTGCACAAAGCTGTGGAGGGTTGCCAGATGCTATGGGGCGTTGTCAGAGTCTGGGAAACACTGTATGAGACTGTGGGACGATGTCGGGTGCTTTGCATGAGGCTGTAGGATGTTGCACGAAGCCGTAGGCAGTGATAAGGGGTCGCAGGGGGTTGCCAAAGATTGAGGGGCCTTGCACAAGGCCATAGGGAAATGATACGAGGTCATAAGGTGTGGCATGTAGCTGCAGGGCAAAGCCAGATGCCGTGGGCAGTAGCTAGAGTCTGTAGGATGATGCAGGGGATCGTGGGACATTGCAGGGACCCTAAACGCTACCTCCCATTGCTCGAGGGACGCACTGAGGCTTCCTCTCAGCTGCGCAGCATTAGCAGATAAAAATTTGTTACTTTCCTTGACTTACCTGGCTTCTCCTCCTCAAAAAATGAAGTATTTCTCACTCCCCCTCGCCCCAGGGTGGTTTCTCCCTGCAGAAAGCATCCCTGTTTTCTCTCAAAACTTGTTTTTCCCCTCAAAAATTCACCCTTCCCCCAACTCCACTCCTCATAAAACCACGGCGATTACACTCAAAAATTCTTAATTTCCCCTCGGAACATCTCTGGGTCTATTTTTCTCTCCTTTAATAAATCTCTGCTTTATCGCTCTAAAGAACCTGGTCTTTTTCCCAGAGAACGGTTGTTTGTTCTCAAAGCTTACTGCTTTGACGTCAAGATGTTGTTTTTATTATGAAAAAACCCCCACAAACTTGGAAAACATCACTTTTATTAAAATAAAATGCTTTCCTCCTCAGAATACATTTTCTTTCTGAAAAAAAAAAAATAAAATGAAACCCCACACCACATAACAGTTATTTTCCTCAGGAAACCCTGATTTTTACTAATGTACTTTTTTCCTTGGAAAACTCCTATTTTTCCCTTAAAACCCCTTGTTTCCCATTCAAAAACCACTGCAAACTTCACTTTTCTTTAAAAAAAAAACCAAACCAACAAAACAAGTAATACTTTTTTTCATTTAACCCCTTAATTTTTTCCCCAGAATACTCCATCTCTGGGGGGATCCTGGGAGGGGGGAATAGGTTTTAGGGGGAAGAGGGCACAAAATTGGGGTGTGGATGGGAATTCCTTGACGTCAGGTGGGGATGTGGGGGGAGGCCAGGGGAGATTTGGGGGCGAGAATACTGCATGAGGGGGGCTGGGGAGCTACTGGGAGAGCTGGGATCTGGGGGGGCTGCTGTGGGGCCGTGCCTGTGTCCCTGCTGGGTGTATGTACAGATGTCTAGAGATGAGGAGTTAATTCTGGTGATTAAGATAATTTTTTTTCTCAAAAAGTGTGCAGGAAAGAAGGTCTTTACAAACATATTACTAATGTTACTGAATTAATTATTGCAGTTGCCAAAGATAGACCCCTGGAGTAAACACCTCACTTGGTGACAAATATTATTGCAGGTGCTCGCAAAAACTCACTGAGCTCTTTTGTTTATTTGAATGAGTCAAGAAACAGGAAAGAAAACACAACCAGTTCTACCTTTACATAACAGAATCATTTGATCTAAAAGCCATAGTTAAAATTTCCTCTGTGTGTGTCTTCCCTTTCTTAACGGTGGAAGCTGGGCACCAGGGGTACCTTCAAATCATCTGTGTCACTGGTCCCGAGAGCAGGGCAGGGCCTCGCATTCAGTGATCCCTGCTCACGGCTCCAGACGCAGCCGCAGGGGCTTGGTTGGTAGGGACAGGCGGCTGATGCTGGGTGAGTCCTTAATCTGTGACAATGAAGGTGACCAGATAAAGAACAGCACCAGCAAGAGGTCGTTGAACCATTAAACAGCAGTTCCATGGGGCACACACTGGGGTTTGCCAAAAGCATTTTATAAAAAGTAAAAAAAAAAAAAAAAAAATTTAAAAAATCCCAAAAATAAATACTAAGAAAACTGATGCTGGTATTTTTATACTTTGGTGAGAAGGAGCAGGTACATGGGGCAAGAGAGGGGTGATGGGGAGATCCCCCCAAACAAGAGGAGTCTCAGCCCCAAAGTGCCTGGGAGCTGTCCCTGTTCCATGTCCCAGTGCTTTGCAGGCTGGAGGGCAGGGCAGTCAGTCCCAGTGTGCAGTGTCTCTCAGTGCCAAGCCTGGCCCAGGAAGCCTCGTGAGCATCTGCAGGAGTGGGAGAGCAGATGGCCGGTAGCACAGAGGGGAGGAAAGGGGCAAATCCCAGAGCAGAGCCCGGGGATCACGGGCGTATCGCTCGTCTGCAGATGGGCCACTGGCATCTGCTCCACTCGGATGTGCTGTCTCCTTCTGAACATACACACAGAGCGGCTTTCAGTGTCTTCTCTCCTGCCTGCTGCTTCATTTCCTTTTGAAAAGAAATCCTATTTTTTTGTTGAGATCCCTCTTTTGAAATCTCTCATTTCTTTTCGAAATCTTTCTCCCGGGCGTCACTGCTGCCACTGTTGCAGCCCCGCTGCCACACGCAGCCATACAGCAAGCCCCGGGGTTTGCTCCGGGGCAGAACAAACCCCCGAGCGCTGCTCGGAGGGGCGGTGCTGCTGCTTCTCCTCCCGGGGGACGGGATTTGGGGAAGGGGCAGGAGCAGCCCGCGGGAGCGGGGAGAGGCAAAGGGCGGCGTCTGTGTGCTGCTGCCGCCATCTCGTGTCCAAACGGAGGCACTGCAGCCCGGCGGCCACGCGCTGCTCAGTAGGACGGGCTCGTCGGGCTCAGCGCTGCCGTCTGGCGGACACAATTGCGTACTGCAGGTCGTTCGCAGCATATGCACGCGCTGCAGCGCTCGCTACTGCCAGCTGGTGACCAAATTTCGGTACTGCAGCTCCATTGCCGCGCATCCTCGGTGCCGCCCCCGAGCTCCATCCCGCCGTACGCCGGTACCGGCACCGCGATTGTGCTGTGCCTGCAGAGTAGTGATGCCCTGGTCGCTGCTGCCTCCCGGTCAGGAAACGCCGCTGCCGCCCCGGGGGCTCTGGGTCCGCGAAACGCGGAACTGCAGCGCCGGTGCTGCCCCTGGGTAACCGCCGCCCGGGATCGGCGGGGCGGGGCTGGGGCGGGGACACGACTTTTTCTTTGGTCCCGGCACCGGCAGTTTCTGCTTCTCTTCTGGTTCCCGCTCTCTGCCGTCCGTGCCGCGCGGTGCAGAGCAGAGCGGGGCGGAACCCGGCGGTTCCCGGCGCGATGGAGGCTGCGATCCGCAGGTAAGGCGAGTGCGGCGGCGGAGCCGCTGTGTAGCTGCTGCCGTGCTCCTCCATGTGCATCGGCGCGCTCTGCCCCGGGGCGTCCCTTCTCCCTCCGCCCGCCCGCGCTCTGCTCGGCTCTCTGCCCCCTCGGGACCCCCCTGCTCCTGCCGCGCTCCTTCTCGCCTCCGGTAACCCATTAAAATAATTGCCAAAAAGGTTATTAAGGAGATGAATGCAGTGCTAGTTAGTGATAGAACTTATGAACTCAAATTTTGTCTGAAGTTTCTAAAGATTTTACCTGTGCAATTTTCTGGCATGTCCTGTTTAAGTGTTTTCCCTGTTGGGTTGGGGTTTTGGGGGTTGTTTGTTGTTTTTTTTTTTCTTTTCCGATGGACTGTGGTCTACAAGAGGTATCTGGGTTTTATTTTATTTTTAGAAGAGCAGTGATATGTTGTAAAACTACTATTAGGTGAAGGCTCCTCTCTGATGACATTTTATTTGGTACCTTGAACTAGGGTATTATCTGTTTCAATAAACAATAATTTCTTTAGTTTTGTTGGTGCGATAGGGAAAGGCTTCTGGCCACCTTGAGAAAGGATCAGCCAGTACTTCAAGGTGCTGAGAGCCATTTCGTCTCAGTAATTTAGAAAAATCTGTTTGCCAGATCTATAATCTTCTGTACTATAATTTGGTGCCTCAGCTGTCAGTTTAACTCTTTGAGAGTTATGAGAGCCAGGATGTGAGGGACAGCCCTTCTCTGCCCCCTCTTTAGCTGGTTTGTTTGCCAATTTCTCACCTGCCTGGGCTGTAGTATTTCCAAAGTGGTGACCCTTGCACTGCACTGGTGCCGCTCTCTCAGGTTCCAGCACTGCTTGTCCAGTTTGCTCCATGATCAGGCACCACCCCAGAGGCATATTTAGAATCGGTCCATGGATTTCCCTTCTTCCCTTGAGATATCTCAAGAGCTTTCTAGAGGGCAATTAATTCTGGTTTTGTGCTGATTTCCTTGCAGGCAATGCTTCAGCTCCAGGTACCGCCGTGTATCCAGCCGTTTTCTTTCCCTCGTGAACAAAACTATTTCAGTCCGTGTCCAACTCCAGCTCTGGGTCAGTGAGTGGTTCCTCGATGGGTCACTCATTGTTTCCCAAACTAAAATTTTACAGGTTGCAGAAAGGGCCGATTCTTTTGCTTCCTTGTAGCACCAACAACACTTGGAGTTCCCTGACCAAAATTTCCTTTGCAAGAATTAAGTCTGAAATAGGCGGCTCCTGTATCAACTGAAAATTTCATTTCATCAATGGATGTTATGATTTTAAGGGCACAAAGTGCTGTGTCCAGTTGGAGGACATTCCTTTTTCCAATGTCTTTTTTAAAAAAAAAAAAAATTGTTTGCCTTTTTTTTTTTTTTTTTTTTTGCAAGACGGGGATGTACAGAGATTTTCCCATTCCCCTCCCCTTCCTCTGCAAGCTCCTCCAGAAACCTCTATTAAAGTGGCAATTAATCTTTTCTCTCTCAGATTTTTTTCATTTTTTTTCTCCCTTCGGGATTGCCACATTTCTTTTTCTTTTTTCCATGTTGTTAAAAACCGTTTATGCCATTTTTGACATTTTTGCAAATCCCTGGAGTCTGCTTCCTTTAATTTTGAAGTTTCTTTCTAATACCCAGAGCCGATTGCTCCAAAAAACATAGATGCCGATGGAACAGGCTCCTTTGGCTTTTCAGGATTTAAATGAGTATATTTTCTAGCAGTGACCTTTAGCTGCTCTACCGAGGCAGACAGGGATTCATTTGATCCTTGTTTAATTTCATAGAATTTAGACCAGTGAACGGCTTTTGGCATTGCATGTCTTGTACCAAACAGGAACATTAATTTCTGATATTTTGTTAAAAGACCCCGGTGTTGGGGTTGGTTGGGATCCCATCCTGGGTCTGTGACAGGAAAATTTTTATTTCTTTTTTCCTGCATGTCTTTCTGAAGGTGTGCCCCTTCTGCTTGTTTAGGAACAGTTTCTAATAGCAGTCTTTTTTTTTTTAGTACCATCCAAGAATGTATCCAATATTACCTGAATTATCCTATACTGTTTTAGCTATTTTGGATGGGGGTTTTTTTTCCCTCCAAGAGGAGGGAAACAAATGCCTGAGTCAATAAAATTGACTTATGGTAATTAAAACTATATAAAAATGACACCAGTTGTACAGATCTGGAGAGAAAAGGCACAAGGTAATGGTTTTCTTTTGTTCTTGTTTGTTTTGAGGTTTTTTTTGAGTGGAGATTTGTGTTTGTTTTGGGCTTTTTTGTGTGGAGGTTGGTTTCTGTTTGGGGTTTTTTTGTGTGGAGGTTTGAGTTTGCTTGGGGCTGGTTTTTTTTTTTTCCCTGAGAGGAATGTTGTCTGTGGGGGAGTGCAGAGCTCTTTTGCTGCCTGCCCTCTCCTTTTGTTCTCAGTGCAAAGCTGGGAGGGACCCCAAGCAGATTTGGTGGCACAAGTGCATTTTTAGAAGATTTTAGCTGTTTAGAGAAACAGCCTTGAAAAAATAAATCCTTTTTTGCAGGGAGTTCACGGGGACAGATGTGTTGCTGTACTCTTTAACCAAAATATTCAACTTGGGACATATGGGGTGAGGAAATCTTGGCTGTACTTAGGGTGGAGAAAAAATATGTAGATAGGTATATGTGTCTTTTGCATGAATTGAGGAAAATGAGTTCTGGTGAAACTAAAGCTGACAATGAATCAAAAAAAAAAAAAAGAAAAAGAAAAGGCTTGGTTGATTAAAAAAAATACAAAAGCACTGGTGGCCTGTGCCGACAGCTGTACCCAAGATGATGGAAAATACTTTTTCCTTCACTCAGGTTCAGTCTTATCTAAAAAAGAAGCTTTAGATTCCTGCCCAGTTTCATGCTAAAAGTTCTTTCCTTTCACAGCTGGATGCCAACTGCCACCATTTCACCGTGGTTGCCCTTTCTTCTGCCGTGGAAGGACAAGACAGGTGGAAAGAACCCGTGGTGGTCTGCAAGTACGAGATGCGACTGCGACGTGTGTCTGCGTTTTTCCTCGGGTCCGTGTAGTGTGGACTTGAAAGTTAACGTTAAGAATGTGCCAACTCTCCTTCTTCTATCTTTATTTTATAATATGAAGTATTTTAACACAAATACCAACACCAAGGTCTGTTCTGTAGTACGTTACAGCTCTGCAAAGCTTACTTCCCTCTGTCAGTTTTCTCTTCCTGAAAGCATAATCTTGGGTTTCTGTGAGCTTACTGTGAAAGTGAAAACAGTTTTGTAGTGGGAGAGGGAAGAAACTGTCCATAAGGGTTCAGATGTTCAGAAGAAACAGACATTGTTTTCATGAACCAAGCTTTATGCTTTTTTAGTAAATTAGCCTTTAAAATAGAGTAGTGCTCAAACCCCTCACTGAGATACCAGCACCAGTTCTAAAGTCGACCTCCTAGGCGAGGTCAAAGGAAAGCAGCTCTTTCTCCTTTTTATTTTTTTTTTTTTTATTACTACCCACCCTCTATTTATCAATTCCAAGCCCACAGCACCACTGACAACTGAACCCTTTTCTCCTCCACATCCTCTGTCTCTTTCAGTGCTCCCTGGGGAACCATCATCGTTTCAATCAATAGCTTTCCCATTATCCATTTCCATACTCAGAACATGAGGAATCAATCCACAATTCTTCCACATCCTGGAATTATTTCACAGATAATAAATCCACATACGGTATCTTATCTCATTTTCCTTCCTTCCTACAACACAAGCCTGACTGTAAAATAGCATTATACTTTCTAGTTGCATGCTTTGGCCATTTTTCGTGCTTATCCAAAGTTCCATCAGTTCCCGATGAGCACAGCACTCCATGAGCTGCCCCCAGCAAGAGGATCTCCCCCATCCCCCCTCAGCACTCCACTGCACATCCCAGAGGAGACTTCTTTTTTTTCTTTCCTTTTTGTTTTCCTCAGGCCCCTGTGAGGAGGAGCTATTGGTAACCGGAGAACATCCATTGCACTTGCAATTACCCACAGTGATATGTTTATCAGTCCCTTTGTCCTTCTCTGGCTGTTTCCCTCCAGGGATAACAGAACCCAGGGTGCAGACTCCACACTCCCTTGGTAGCTGTTTGTAGGTCTCACTCAGACACGTTCACACTTTTTCTCATATTAAGTTAAACAACCAGTCTTCAGGCTTTATTAAGTGTACCTGAGCAGTTAGGTATTTGTTCTAAATGCTTAAAAAGAGAGGCAACCAGATATTACAGGTTTTTTTTTTCCAAAGTGCTTTATTTCTGTCTGGCTTTCAGTGGCAGGTCTCCCTGGCAGTTCAGTAGCGTATTTCTGGGGCAGTGCAGCTGGCCAGATGTCCCTCCTGAGTATGTAACCAAAAGGACCCCTCATAACTTCATGGTATCAGTTCACAGCTGTGCAAGTTAAATTAATGCCAAAGGCAAAGGAAATACTGTCATAGTGTAAGTATTTTCATTGGATGTGTATAAACATACCCACACCTTTTTAGTATACAGTGAATTTCGGAGATTTATTATTTGTTTTTGATTTTACTTTCTAGAAAGTTTTACACTTCATGTCCAATTTTATTTCCCAAGCGAGCAAGATGTGCAGCCGCAGCAGCAGCGCAAGGGCTGTCGCTGTTGTGCTGGATCTGTCGGCGCAGATGCTGACGACGGTCCAGCCTCGTCCTGCAGCCTCACAGGGCGGTCTCCCTGCAGCAGTGCTGTAAGGAAGGGAGTGGACACTTTCCAACACCAGCAGGAGTGTTTGCTTTTGTGCTCGGAATGTGTTGAAAATCTTGTTGGTTAGACTTAATATGAAGTGTTGCAATATTTAGACTTAACAGATGAGTTGAGGAATGGAAGGAGGGTGCCTGTGTCCTGCAAGGGCTATGAATGCTGACCCTTTTCTCTGTGTGCCGCTTTCCCGTGCGTGAGTGGCTAGTCCGCCTCCCCGGAACGACTCTATGATGCGGAAGTGCCCCGGAGGACCTGGACACCATCGAGAAGGCCTCCCGTTGGCACAAACATGTCATGGTCTTTGTCCCTGTCTTTTCATTCTTCCCTCTCCTCCCTGTAGCCCATCGCTGTCATTTTCTTTCACTGTCTCTCTCTTTGGCTCTGGATCCCCATTTTTCTCTTCCTCCCTTTCTCTGCCCTTTTGCCCCTTGCTATTTTTTCTTTCTCCATTTCTCTCTGCTTGGTTCCAGATCCCTATTTTTTCATTCCTCCCTTTTTGTCCTGTAGCCCATAGGTATTTTTTCTTTTTCTGGCAGTTTTTGTCTGGCTCCCTGTCCCTGGTGTTCAGTTTCTTCCTTCTCGGCCCTGTAGTGTGTTGCAGTTCGGTTTCTTTCTCCCCCTCACTTTTCCCAGCTCCTTGTCCCTCGCTTTTAATCCATGCCCCCTCTTTCTGTATTGTACTTTTTCTTGCTTTCTACCCCTGTTTTTCAGTTCTTCCCTCTCTGCCGCATAGACCAGTACTTTTTGCTTTTCTCCATCTCCACGTCTGTCTCGCTGTCCTCACTTGTTAATTCTTCCCTCTCTGCTCTGTACCCTGCCACTATTTTTGTGTTTCTCTGTCCCTCTCTGTCCAGCTGCCTGACCTTATTTATTAATTCCTCCATCTTCCTCCTGTTCCCTGCCATCTCCATCTCTCTCTGTCTGGCTCCTTGTCCCCAGTTTTGGATCCCTCCCTCTTCCCCCCATATCCTCTCTGGATTTCCCCCTCAGTCTCTCTCTCTCTCTCTGGCTCCTGCTCTCTGTTTTAATTCCATTATTCTCTGTCCCATAGCCTCGTGCTATTTATCGGTGTTTTCCCACCTCTCTCTGTAGTACTCAAACCCCTTAATGAGAAACTAGTGTCTGTTCTAAAAGCAGTCGAGGTCAAAAGAGAGACAGGAACAAAACAGGACAAATCTGCGTCCCTTCACATGTTTTTCCAGGCTTTCCCAGGAAGCACTGGCAGCCTTGCAACTAGTGACAGTGAGTCATGATGTGTTTTTTGGTGAGTTACAGCTTCAGTAACGTCCTTTTTCTTTAGAGTGTGTAATTTTCACTTCAGTAGGAAAGAGAATTTCTGAAATGGAAATCATTTTCATTCAAAGAAGTTTTGTTTTATGAACTTCCCATCAGAGTTGGTCTTCAGAGACAATGTACTTTGCAGTATAAGTCATCAGCATCGAGACTTTCCACTCTCTTTAAAAACAACAAAACACAAGACAAACAAACAAACAAACAAAAACCAGTCAGTTTCTTTCCAGAGGCCCGAGCACAGCATGTCTTCTAATAGTCATAGCTGATGGCACTGCTGGTCTTGGGGTTCTCAGTTGTAAGAGTGGAGATGTCAAAAATAATTAAAATAAAAAACTTAACAACAAAGAACAAAAAAATTAAGGATTAACTCCCCCCCCCCCCCTAGCTAAACATAAACCACAAAATGAAAAAAAACACCAAAATCAATACAACATTAAAAATATGCTGCACAACACAAAAATAGACAAACAAAACATAAATTAAAACCCAAAAACTAAAATCCATTATTAAACAAATCAGAACGCAGACCCCATGAAAAACACCTCCTGGCAGCTCAAACATGCCCCAGAACTGGCCAGTCAGCCCTCCGGAGCGACTCCACGATACAAAAGTGCCCCGGAGGACTGAAAAACCATCGAGAAGGCCTTACGTTGGCATAAACATGCCGCCTGCTGGCTAGTCCGCCTCCCCGGAACGACTCGCTGATGCGGAAGTGCCCCGGAGGACCTGGAAACCATCGAGTAGACCTCCCGTTGGCACAAACATGCCGCCTGCTGGCTAGTCCGCCTCCCCGGAACGACTCTATGATGCGGAAGTGCCCCGGAGGACCTGGACACCATCGAGTAGACCTCCCGTTGGCACAAACATGCCGCCTGCTGGCTAGTCCGCCTCCCCGGAACGACTCTATGATGCGGAAGTGCCCCGGAGGACCTGGAGACCAACGAGTAGACCTCCCGTTGGCACAAACATGCCTCCAACTGGCTAGTCCGCCTACGCGGAACGACTCTATGCTCTTAGGAACTAGCGCATGCGCAGTAGTGTTGTTTACACGAGCGCGTGCCTGTTGCGTAGCAACTGCTCTTTTAATTTGGCTCATGCGGTAGCGCTTTTTAAATTCCGTGCTCGCTGCTACCGCTCGGTGGCCAAAGATCGGTACTGCAGCTCTGTTGCCGCCAGTGCGCGGTGACGTCCCCGTGCTCGGTGCCGCCGGTAACGGCAGCGGCAACGCGGTGCTGCGGTGCCTGCAGGGTGGTGACGCCGCCACCTTCGTCGCTGCCTCCCAGGAAGGAAACGCCGCTGCCGCCCCTGGGCGACCGCGTCTTGGGTGGAGGACAGCCAAGCGACCAGAGTTCCAGCAGAGGAAGGGAGGGGAGAAGGAGAAAGAAGTGGCAAATTCTCCTGGCAGCACCGAGAGCGAGAGCTGCGGTGAGTCCCGGGTCCTTGAGGCATTTGAAGGGGTACAGGGGACGTGGCTTGTGCTCCTTTTTTCCTTTTTCTGGGTTTCTGCATCACAGTGCTGAGCATGGGCAGCACTCCCTGCAGTAAAGGGCGTGCGGGCTGAGTCCAGGTGTGCCTGCAGGTGTGTGAGCTTAGCCAGAGGCTGTCGCTTCCCCCCCAGCCTCTCCCTGTTCAGGGAACACTTGTCACTAGAAAGTGAGCGAGTGCTGCAGGAGAGGAGCTGTCTCTCCACCGGAGCTTCCCCGGCCAGGCAGAGGGTGCTCCCTGTGGGATATTTGGAGTGGTTTCTCCAAGACTCTCCACCGATTCTCATGTGGGAGCTGCGGTCATATTCCTCAGCCTCCTGGCTCTCCTGGATGGACTTTTTCCCAGGGTATCCCCTTGTTTGTTAGAACAGCAGTACTCCCAGCTGTGAGCCCCAAATCGTTCCTGTCCTCGGCTGATGGTTACATCCCAGACCTAATGTCTGTGCATCTGTCTGTGGTTTGTCCTGTGCCTGCGAGGCTTCTATCAGCAGCTAATTAATTTTCATTTTCCACAATATTTGGAGCCTGTGTGTGCTGTGAGCCTCGAGCTGTGCCTGCAGCCTTGAGCAGTATCTCTGCTCAGAGGGCTCCGAGGAAGAGACGGTGCCTCACCTTGGATTTTTTTCTGCCAGCGATGGCACTAAGTGATATAGAGGAGGGACCCGGAGAAGCTTTGTTCATGGAGGGCCACTCAGGAATTAAGGCCAGGAGAAACCATTATCTGTGACTTAATATATAAAATAAGTTAGAATCACAGGCTAATCATAGGGGGGAACTCTATTTTCTTCCTTTATGCTTGAGTGAGACTTGGGCAGCACGTGTGGATAATGGAGGAAGCGTATAGCTGACTCACCAGAGGATGATCTCGGTTAAACCATGCCTTTCTGGGGCTCTCTCCAATGCTTCTGGAGCTACATGGGGCTGACAGAGCCCACCTGAGGACTGACCGTGCTGTGTGGCCTCCCCAGTGACTTTGCTCTTGCTGCACTGTGCAGGGATTCAGGCAGACAGCGTTCTCTCAGCCCGGCTGCAGATAACCAGGATCTACACCCGTGACGATGGCCGGCTGGTTACTGAGTTCAAGACACAGGCCAAGTTCAGAGGTGAGAGCATTAGTCCTCACAGAGGAAGAAGAAATCAACGCCAGTACAGACCTGTTCTGAAAGCACAGGCAGCAGAACAAGTCCCTCTTCCCACGAGGAGCCCCTCTGTGCCAAGGTGTGCAGCGTGGGGTCTCCCTGTACTCTCTGCCTTACCTGTCACCTCCTTGTCCTCACTCCGGGGCTTTTTGTAACGGAGCACCACAGCCTGCCTGATGTCAAATCTTTTTTAATGACTCCAGACCACCTGGGAGAGATTGAATTTGACCTGCAGCTACTGTGGAGCACTCAGACCTCCGACTCTCCCTACCGGCTCTGAAGAGCAACCAGTTCCTACAACAGGTGAGGACCGCGGGTTCCGCCACCTTCAGCAGCTTCCCGCAGCGCAGCGTTGCTCTTAAGCAACGAATGTGCACGTAGCTCACAGCAGCAGTGGAGCAGTTTCACATCCAGGCCGGAGAGAGCTGTCCCTGTTGCCCTTTGAGCAGCCACAGCAATAGTGTGGAGTGGCCAAGAGCCAGCCTTGCTCAAGGGCTCAGCGCTAGAACACGCAGGGACCTGCTGCCAGGGCTGGAAACGCTCCTCTGCCCGTTGTGGAAACAGCGGGGAAATCAGTCCCTCTCCTTGTAAATGCATTTTTCTAGCAGTTAAGCCAGGGGGAAGGTAGATACCAGAGGCTGCAATGCATTCAAGCTTGTCTTGCAGTCTGCAAGTCAGAAGCCGGATTTCATGTCCACAGCTGACTTGATCAGCAGTGCTGTGCTTGGTGGAGGTGGGTATATCAAGGGCTAGAAATATTTTGTAGCAGCTTTACAGCAAGGGGGGGCCCCGGCAAAAGGAGAAACAGGGACTCTGGGAAGCGGAGGCCTTCGGAGACCCCCGCTGGGGGCAGTCAGTGTGCGCGGTGTAACCGAACAGGACACTGACAGAACGAGTGTCCCCAAAGGAGACAAGGGGGTAGAAAAATCACGCACGCCCCCAGAACTCGGGCCCCTGTGGCAGGAAACTGAGGATTGACGGGGCCCCGGGGGGTCTGCCCGAGCGGAACCACTGGTTATATTAAAGCTGGGAAACAGCAGCGGGGGGGTGGAATTTTTAGTAGATACCGAAGCAACACTTTCGGTTTTAAACCAGGCTCTGGCACCTACAGACAGTGATTTTGTAACGGCAAAGGGAGCTACTGGCCAAAGCAAAAAGGCTATTTTCTCAAACCTCTGAAGTTCAAATTGGGGAAACAATTAGGAATTAATAAATTTCTTGATATGCCAAATTCACCAAAGCCCTTACTGGGGCGAGATTTATTAGAAAAAATTGGAGGAGGAAATAATATTTGGGAAGGAAGGAACAGAATTTAAAGTGCGGGATGATCAGCTAATTGAGCTTTTAAGTTTGGCCTCGGTAAGTCCCTCTGAGAAGACAGAGGTACCCAAGGAGGTTCAGGATCAAGTATTCCCAGGGGTATAGGCCACTGAAATACCCAGTGAAGCAAAACCAGACAGTTTCTTTGGTGACAGTAGTCAAAATTAAACCAGGAACTAAGACAGCGAGAGTAAAGCAATATCCCTCAAGGTCAGAGGATAGACAAGGGATTTGTTCGATCACAGAACGGTTTCTGAAGTACTGATTATTAATTGAATGTGCATCTGAGTGCAGTACTCTTATACTACCAACGAAGAAACCAGATGGAAATGATAGGATAGTCCAGGATGTCAGGGCCATGAACAGAGTAACTGAGGATTTATACCCTGTGGTAACCAATCCATACACGTTATTGACTAAATTTAAATTTGAATTGACTGGGTTTACCCGTTCTGGATTTAAAGGATGCCTTTTTCTGCCTACCTGTGAGCCTAGAAAGTCAATTATTATTTGCCTTTGAGTGGGAGTAGCCGGATTCCGGGAGGAAAAACGCAGCTAACTTGAGACTGTACTTCCACAAAGCTTTAGGAACAGCCCTACCCTTTTTGGCAACCAGCTGGCAAAGGACTTGGAACAGTGGGAATCGCCACCCGGAACCGGGACTGTGCTGCAGGATGTGGAGGATCTCCTTGTAGCCACTGAAGCAAAGGAACAAAATATAACTTGGGCCGTGAGTTTGTTAAACTTTCTTGGACTAAGTGGTTACCGAGTCTCTCCACAGAAAGCTCAGACAGCTCAGCAAAAGGGGACGTGTCCAGGGTGTGAAATCACAGCGGGGAACGGACCTTGGGAAGAGCAAGAAAGGAAGTCATCTGCCAAACTGCCGAGCCACAGACGGTTGAGGAGCTCCGAACCCTCCTGGGAATGATGGGTTGGTGTCATTTATGGATCTACAACTACAGACTCCTGGTAAGACCACTTTATGAACTTACTAAAGCTGATTCAAAAGATCTCACCTGGAATAGAGAAGCTGAGCGGGCTTTCCACAACTTGAAACGAAAACTTGTGCGGGCCCCAGCCTTGGGGTTACCAGACCTCACAAAACCTTGCTGGCTGTTCTCCCAGGAGAAGCTGGGCATTGCACTGGGAATTTTAGCCCAAAACCTAGGCCCAGATCATCGGAGAGCCATGGCACACTTCTCCAAACAAGTGGGTGAGGTGAGTAGAGGATGGCCTAGCTGCCTGAGAGCAATGGCTGCAGTAATGCTTAACATCCAAGAGCCTCACAAATTTACAACGGGCCAAAAGATGACAGTGTTAGTGTCTCACATGGTGTCCACTGTCCTGGAAGCAAAAGCGGGGCATTGGCTATCCCCACAGAGATTCCTCAAATACCAGGCCGTTGTGGTGGAGCAGGACGATGTCCAGATCACAGTGACTAACACTGTCAGCCCAGCATCTTTCCTCAGTGGGATTACAGGAGAACCAGTGACCCGTGACTGCCCGGGGACCACTGAAGCAGTCTGCTCCAGTCAACCAGACCTGAAGGAACAACCCCTGGAGGATGCTGAGGACACGTGGGACACAGGTGGCAGCAGTTTCGTCAAGAACGGTCAGCACAAAGCAGGGTACGCGGCGACTACCACAGACAAGGTAACAGAGTCCGGGGCCCTTGCCTCAAACACTGCGGCACAAAAGGCGGAAATAATAGCTTTAACTCGAGCGTTAGAGCTCACCCAAGACAGAAAAGTGAACATTTGGACAGACTCTAAATATGCTTTTGGAACGGTTCATGCCATGGGGTGGTTTGGAGAGAAAGAGGACTTTAATCCAGCCAAGGCAAGCACATAAAACACGCAAAGGAAATGCTTAAGCTACTGGAAGCAGTGCAGCTGCCAGAGAAGGCAGCAATTATGTACTGCAAAGCTCACCAAAAGGGAACTACTGGGCGAGAAATGGGCAATTCCATGGCACATCGAGAAGCAAAAAGGGTGGCCAAAAAGGTACAGCAGAAATACAGTCTTTGGTTCCTGATGGTAAAATACAAACTGATCAGACACCCAAATATACAAAGGAGGATTTACAATTAATTAAAATGGGAAAGAGGGTGAGAATGGATGGGTTACCACACCACAAGGGAAAACAGCAGCGCCTAGCATGTTACTCTGGGCCATAATACTGGTGGAGCACAGAAAGACTCTCTGAAGAGCTGCAGCCCTATACAAACCTGAGCCAAATGCATTGTCGCCTGTTATTTGTACACGGCCATCACGGTGATGACACAACAATGCTGGGAGCAATTGTTTGCAAAATAACCCTCAAGTAGCCAAAAAGATTAAACTAGGACAAATAGAGAAGGGCAGTTTCCCCGGGCAATGGTGGCAAATGGATTTTTTCAGAACTTCCAAGGACAGCGGGGTTTCGGTATTTGCTGGTATTAACTGGCACCTTTTCAGGACGGCCAGAAGCATTTCCTTGCCAAACAAACAAAGCTAGAGAAGTGACTAAGGCTTTGTTACCTGAAATTATACCAAGATTTGGGGTCCCAGACAGAGGTCCTCCTTTTGTGGCCAATAAAACATACCTGCTTTATAACGCTCTGCGAGTTGTTAGGTTTGATTCCGCAGATCACACTGACAAGAGGTATGCTGAGACAGGGATGAGGTTCAAAGAAAGAAAAAGGTCGTGGTTTTGTTTTGTTTGTTTGGGGTTTTTTTTGTGTAGTGGTTTGTGTTTGTTTGTGTTTTTATTGTTTTTGTTTGCTTCCCCCCACCCCCAAAAGCCATGTCTGGTGGTCATGTGCAGAGCTCTTTTGCTGCCTGACCTCTCCTTTTCTTCTCAGTCATAGTTGGTGGCACTGCTGGTCTTTGGGTTCTCAGTTGTAAGAGAGGAGATGTCACAAAAACATTTCCCCTGCGTGCTGCAGCACAGCCAAAAGCATCATCTGCCAGTCCTTTTTGGTGGCATTATGTGTTGCAGCACTGGGAACTCGATCCCCCTCCCCAGAGTAAAATCATGTGGGGGATCTTTTCTCACTTATTTTTCTATCATCGTGAATGAAACTTAAAAAAAAAAAGTTAAAATTGTCTAACTTACACATTGACTTGCAGTGTTGAAGCTGTAACTGCCAAACAGCTCTAGCATGGAATTTATAAAGTGTACTTGAGCAGTTTGTTCAGAATGTTTACAGAGAGGCAAGCCAATGTTCCAGGATCTTTTTTTTTTTTTTTTCCTCGCAATTTTGGTGGAGTGCTCTGGAGTACTTTATTTCTGTCTGGCTTTCAGCGGCACGTGTCCCTGGCAGTGGGGTAGCATACCTGTGGGGCAGTGCAGCTGGCCAGGTGTCCCTCCTAATTATGGAACAAACAAAAAATCCCTTAACCGGCCAAGACCCAGTCCCGGCGCGGGGCCCAGCACAAAGCCCCGGCCCCCGCCTCACCGTCCCCGGGCTCCGCACGGCCCCAGGAGAAGCCCCCGGGCCGCGCCGACGCTGCAGCCACTCGCCCCGTACGGCGGAGCGCTCCCCCGCCCCGGCGCTGCCGGCGCCGTTCTGAGGGAGGATGAGTCGGCGCGTGCGCGGGGCGGGGCCTCAGCGCGCGTGCGCGGGGCGGGGCCGAGGAGATGGGAGCCTCGGCGGCAGCGGCGTGGCCGGGCCGGGCTACTCTGGCCGGGCCCAGGTGAGGTGAGGGGGGAACTCGGGTCGGGAAGCGGGGAAGGGGTTGGCGGCCCCGGCTCCGGTTCCGCGGCAGAGGCGGGCGGTCGGCTGCCGGTGGCTCCGCCGAGAAGCCGGCGCGGCCGCGGGGCTCGAGGCGCCTGGGAGCAAAGCGGCGGGCCCGCTCCGCCGGTCCCCCCCAGCCGGTTTCCAAGCACCGCCCTCTCTGCATAGCGGGGCGGGGGGTCTCTCCCCGTACCGTTCGTGAGGGCAGAAGTGAGGGGGGGTTCACCCGTCTCTCCCGGGGCAGCCTCGCTGCGACGGCGGGGAGGGGGGGTGCGGGCGATGCGTCTCCTCCGTACCTGGCAAAGGGGAGAGAAACGGTTTGGTCGGAGCTCCCGGGGTGCGCGGCCCGACCCTGCGCGGCCCCTCTGGCCGGATCCTCCCCTGTCTTTTCACCGTGGGCTGCGTGTGACAAACGGCTCCATTTTTTGCCTCCTTTTTTCCCAGCGTCACCTTCTGCGTCATGTGAAGAAAGAAAATCCCGCGCGGTTGGTTCCACTGGCCAGTGCAGAAACGCTGATGAAAAATGGCAGTGAGCAGAGCGCGTCCCGTTCCTGAATTGCTCCCTCGAGGGTTAGGAATATTTTCATTTCCGGTAAGAGAATGAACTTTGATCTGGGATAAATTAAGAGCCGCCTGTGACCCTCAGGGTCTTGTGTTTCTCTTCTCTTTGTCCGTGCTCATTTTGTGGGCAAGTTGGACATAGCCTTTTATTTTTCCTATGTGGCTATAACTAAATTTTTAGTAATAGATGGTGTCAGCATAGTGAATTTTTGAGCACCCAGATGCCAGTAGAAAGGGAATGCAGGAAACATGATGGAAACTGATGTTCAAGTTGGATTTTTTTTTTTAATTAGAGTGTTGATAGCATGTTGTTCCACTGCCTAATCCCCATTCTGTCCAGTGGAGTCTTCAGTGTAGAACTTAAAAAGGTTAAAAAGTTTGTCCTTCCAAAAAAGGACTAGTCACTCATAGGATTGAGGCATAGACCTGGAGAGTCGCTGAAGTACGTGAGATCAGAATTAAAGCCAAATTTCACTTGATGTTGTTGCAGTTGGTCTTCACTTTCATTCATTTTGCCAGATCTTGTAGTGAGAGAGGGAAGAAAGTGTTCATAAGGGTTCAGATGTTCAGAAGAAACAGACATTGTCTTAATGAACAAAGCTTTATGCTTTTTCAGTATTTTAACTCTTAAAATAGAGTAGTAGTTGAAAACCTTACTGAGACACTGGGGTCTGTGCTAAAAACAATCGAGGTCAAAGGAGAATCATTAACAGAAGAGGACAAATCCGTGTCCCTTGACATGTTTTCCAGGCTTTCCCAAGGAGCATGAGTAGCCTTGTAACTAGGGAGAGTGAGTCATGATGTATTTTTGGTGAGTTACAGCTTGAAAATTGTCCTTTTTCCTTAAGGTAGAGTGTGTAATTTTGACTTCAGCAGGAAAGAGATTTTCCAGAATGGAAATCTTACTCATTCCAAGAAGTTTCTTTTTGTGAACTTCCCATCAGAGTGGGTCTTCAGAGATGAGGTATTTGGCAGTAGAATCTTCCAATAATTGATGGCACTGCTGGTCTTTGGTTTCTCAGTTGCAACAGTGGAGATGTCACAAAAACATGTTCCCCTGCGTGCTGCAGCGCAGCCACAAGCATGAGCACATCTGCCAGTCCTTTTTGGTGGCTTTAGGTGTTGCAGCACTGGGGACTCGATCCCCCTCCCCAAATAAAACCATAATTCGGTAAACAACTTGCATTGTTTAAACTATAACTGCCAAATAGGTGTCACAATTTATTAGATGTATTTAAGTAGTTGGGTATTTTCTCTGAATGTTTAAAAAGAGAAGCAACGTAATATTACAGGGTTTTTTCCCAATAGTTTGACGGAGTGCTGTGACGTACTTTGTGTCTGTCTCACTTTCAATGGCACGTTTCCCTGGCAGTTCGGTAGCAACTCTCTTGTCCATTGCAGTGGCTGAATATCCCTCCTAATTATGTAACACACCAAAAATCCCCAGTCAAGTTATAGACCATGAAATTATCTGTACAATGGAAATTAATGAAAAAGGAAAATCCAGTTTTTTAATAGTGGTAATATTTTTATTGGATTTACATAAAAATGCACATACCTTTTTAGCACGAAGTTAACTACTAAGATTTCTTCTTTACTTTTTGTTTTATTCCCTCAAATTTGTATATAACTTTGGGTTTTATTTCCCAAGCGAGCAAGATGTGCAGCCGCAGCAGCAGCGCAAGGGCTGTGGCTGTTGCGCTGGATCTGTCGGTGCAGATGCTGACGACGGTCCAGCCTCGTCCTGCAGCCTCACAGGGCGGTCTCCCTGCAGCAGTGCTGTAAGGAAGGGAGTGGACACTTTCCAACACCAGCAAGAGTGTTTGCTGTTATGTTAAGAATGTGTCCAAAGTCTTGTTGATTAGTTTTAATATTGATTTTAAGTGTTCCAATCACTCAAGCTTTTGAAGGATGTGTGTTGCATTTTCAGCTGACCTGTGTACCTAGACTCCTCTTCTAGCTCAACTACTCTTCAGTCCCTTCTTCTGTCTGAATTCCTTGAATTTCTTCTGCGTTCTTTTTTTAACGTGCTGAAATACAGTTTGGGATTTTTGGTTTTTTTTCAGGTGTGCTGTTGTAAGCCTCTCCATAGTCGGCAGCAGGCCAGACTGCCGGCGTGCAGCGCAGGGTCCGTACACGTCACCAACAGCGCGGTGTGGCTGCGTAGCACAGGACTGAGCCAGGCTACGTGTCTAGGGAGCCTGGTCTGGTCAGAGCCATAAGACACCCGTGTGTCCTCTTAGGTAAAGGACAACCAGGCAACTGGAGTTACAGAAGAGGAAGGGAGGGGAGAAAGCGAAAGAAGTGTCTGAACTGGCAAATTCTCCTGGCAGCACCGAGAGCGAGAGCTGCGGTGAGTCTCGGGGCCTTGGTGCCCGTCTTGTGTGTCCTGGTCCCTCCCTGCCTCTCCCCTGGCCGGCTCTTTCTCGCATGATTTTTTTTCTGTGTTTTGGTGGTGGTTTTGGGTTTTGTTTTTTGGGGTTTTTTTTTGTTGTTCCCCCGTGCTTCCTTTCTACATCTTGTTCTGTGTGGAGCTTTATCCCCATCATTTAGTTTTTCCTTCTCTCTGCCCTGGAGCCCATGGCTACTTTTTCCTTCTCCATCTCTCTCTGTCCAGCTCCTGGCTGCTATTTCTTTGTTCTTCCCTCTCTGTTTTCAAAATTTTGTCTCTTTACCTAGTAGCTCTTTGCTCTTTTTCTTCCCCTGTCTCAGTTTGTCTGGCTCCTCGTCCCTCTTTCTTCATTCCTCCCTCTCTGCTGCATCACCTCCATCATCATCTTTTCATTCCTTCCTCTTCTCCCTGTAGCCCATTGCTGTCATTTTCTTTCACTGTCTCTCTGTTTGAGACTCCCAAAAGTCCCTAGGGGTAACCGAACTTCCAGGGCAGAACCCTAGTTCCACTCCCGAAGTCCTTAAAGGTAACCCTACTTCCAGGGCGGAAACCTAATTCCACTCACAGAGTCCCCAGGGGTACACCTACTTCCGGGACAGAACTCTAATTCCACACTGGAAGTCCCTGGGGATGTTCCTAGTTGTGGGGTGGAACCCTGCTTCTAAATGGGAAGTCCCTAGGACTAAACCGACTTCTGGGGTGTAACCCTAATTCCACTCCCAAAGTCCCTGGGGATATATATACCTGGTGCCGGGCGGAACCCTTATTCCACAGTGGTAGTCCCTAGGAGTAACCCTACTGCGAGGTGGAACCCTAATTCCACTGCCAAAGTCCCTGGGGATAACCCTTCTTTTGAGGCTGAACCGCAGTTCGACTTCAGAAGTCCCTAGGGGTACGCCTACTTCCAGCGCAGAAACCTAATTCCACTCCTGAAGTCCCTAGGGGTACCCCTACTTCCGGGTGGAACCCTACTTCCACTCCCAAAGTCACTAGGGGTACAAATAGTTCTTGGGCAGAACCCTAATTCCACTCCCAAAATCTGTTGGGGTAACCCTACTTCCAGGGCGGAAACCTAATTCCACTCACAGAGTCCCCAGGGGTACACCTACTTCCGGGACAGAACTCTAAATCCACACTGGAAGTCCCTGGGGATGTTCTTAGTTGCGGGGTGGAACCCTGTTTCTAAATGGGAAGTCCCTGGGGATAACCCTACTTCCAGGGTGGAACAGCAATTCGACTTCCTAAGTCCCTAGGGGTATGCCTACTTCTGGGGCAGAACCCTAATTCCACTCTGGAAGTCCCTGGGGGTACCCCTACTTCCTGGGCGTAATCCTAATTCCACACCTAAAGTCCCTGAGGGTATTCTTAGTTCCAGGGTAGAACCCTAATTCCACTTCCGAAGTCCCTGGGGATATACCTAGTGCCGGGCGGAACCCTTATTCCACACTGGAAGTCCCTAGGAGTAACCCTACTGTGAGGTGGAAGCCTAATTCCACTTCCAAAGTCCATGGGGGTAACCCTTATTTTGGGGCTGAACCACAATTCGACTTGTGAAGTTCCTATGGGTACGCCTACTTCCAGAGCAGAAACCTAATGCCACTCCTGAAGTCCCTAGGGGTACCCCTGCTTCTGAAGGGGAACCTTAATTCAACTCCTGAAGTTCCTAGGGGTAACCCTAGTTCCGGGGTGGAACCTTAAATCCACTCCCAAAGTCCCTAGGGGTAACCCTACTTCTGGGACGGAATCTTAATTCCACTCCAGAAGTCCCAAGGGGTATCCCCACTTCCCTGACGGAACCCTAATTCCACTTGGGAAGTCCCTAGAGGTAACCCTACTTCCAGGGTGGAATCTTAATTCCACTCCCAAAGTCCCTAGGGGTACCCCTACCTCCAGGTCAGAACTCTAAATCCACACTGGAAGTCCCTGGGGATGTTCCTAGTTGCGGTGTGGAACCCTACATCTAAAAGGTAAGTCCCTAAGGGTGAACCTTCGTTGGAGGACGGAACCCTAATTCCACTTCTGAGCTCCCTGGGGTTATCCCAACGTCCGTGGCGGAACAGTAATTCCACATTGGAAGTCCCTCGGGATAACCCTACTTCCTGGGCAGAACCCTAAATCCACTCCCGAAGTCCCTGGGAATAACCTTTATTTTTGGGCTGAACCCTAATTCCACTCCTGAGATCCCTGGGGGTAACCCTGCTTCCGAAGCGGAACCATAATTCAACTCCTGAAATCCCTAGGGGTATCCCAGCTTCTGGGGCAAAACCTTAAATCCACTCCCTAACTCCCTATGGGCAACCCTGCTTCCAGGACGGAATGGTAATTCCAGTCCCAAAGTGCCTAGGGGTAACCCTCCTTCCAGGGTGGAACCCTACTTCCACTCCCAAAGTCCCTAGGGGTTCCCATAGTTCTCGGGTGGAAACCTAGTTCCACTTGGGAAGTCCCTAGGGGTAACCGTATTTCCAAGGCAGAACCCTAATTCCACTCCTGAAGTCCCTAGGGCTGCCTCTGCTTCCGGGGCGGAACCTTAATTCCACTCCTGAAGTCCCCGGAAGTACCCCTAGTTCCAGGGCGGAACAAAAGTTCTGTCCCGGAACCAAAGTTCCGGCTCATTAGTTCCAGCCGGACCCATTTCGGTGACGGCAGCGGAACCAAAGTTCTGGCTCATTTGTTCCAGTCGGATCAGAGGGGTTTTTTGCTGTTTTTTGTTATTTTTTAATATGCTTTTTCTTTCTTTTTTTTTCTTACAATTTTTCCCTTTTTTTCTTTTTAAATTTTACTCCTTTTTATTTTTTTTAATTTTTTAAAATATTTTTTTTCTTTTTTTCTTATTCTTCTGGTTCTTTTTTTCCCTTTTTTATTTTTTTTATGACTTTTGGAGTGGAATTAGGGTTCTGCCCCGCACATAGGGGTACCCCCAGGGACATCCAGTGTGGAATTAGGGTTCCGTCCCGGAAGTAGGCGTACCCCTAGGGACTTCGGGAGTGGAATTAAGGTTCCACCTCAGAAGTAGGGTTACCCCTAGGGACTTCCTGAGTGGAACTAGGGTTCTGCCCCAGAACTATGGGTACCCCTAGGGACTCTGGGAGTGGAATTAGGGTTCCACCCCAGAAGAGGGGTTACCTTAAGGGACTTTGGGAATGGAATTACAGTATCACCCTGGAAGTAGGGTTACCCCTAGTGACTTCCTCAGTGTAATTAAGGTTCTTCCCCGGAAGTAGGGTTACCCCTAGAGACTTTGGGAGTGGAATTAGGGTTCTGCCCCAGAACTATGGGTACCCCTAGGGACTTTGGGAGTGGCAGTAGGGTTCCACCCCGGAAGTAGGGTTACCCCTAGAGTCTTCAGGAGTGGAATTAGGGTTTCACCCCAGAACTATGGGTACCCCTAGGGACTTTGGGATTGGAATTAGGGTTCTGCCCTGGAAGTAGAGTTACCCCTCGGGATTTTGGGAGTGGCAGTACGGTTCTACCCCAGAAGTAGGGGTACCCCTAGGGACTTTTGGAGTGAAATTAGGATTCTGCTCTGGAAGTAGAGTTACCCCTAGGGACTTTAAAAGTGGAATTGGGGTTCTGCCCTGGAAGTAAGGTTACCCATAGGGACTTTGGGAGTGGAATTAGGGTTCTGCTCCAGAACTATGGGTATCCCTAGGGACTTTGGAAGTGGAATTAGGGCCCTGCCAGGGAGTTTGGGATTTCCCAAGGTACTTTTGGACTGTAAATAAGATTCCGTCCCAGAAGTAGGGTTACCACTAGGGACTTTGGGAGTGGCAGTAGGGTTCCGCCTCTGAAGTTGGGATACCTTGAGGGACTTTGGGAATGGAATTACAGTATCACCCTGGAAGTAGGGGTACCCCTAGAGACTTCGGGAGTGGAGTTAGGGTTTTACCCCAGAACTTTGGGTACCCTTAGGGCCTTTGGGAGGGGCAGTAGGGTTCCACCCCAGAAGTAGGAGTACCCCTAGGGACATTGGGATTGGAATTAGGGTTCTGCTCCAGAGCTATGGGTACCCCTAGGGACTTTGGAGTGGAATTAGCGTTCCACCCTGGAACTAGGATTACCCCTAGGGACTTTGGGGGTGGATTTAGGTTTCCTTCCCAGAAGTTGGGATACCCCAAGGGACTTTTGGAGTGCAATTAAGATTCCGTCCCGGAAGTAGGGTTACTCCTAGGGACTTTGGGAGTGGAATTATGTTTCCGCCCCAGAAGAAGGGTTACCTTAAGGGACTTTAGGATTGGAATTACAGTATCACCCTGGAAGTAGGGTTACCCCTAGAGACTGTGGGATTGGAATTGGGGTTCTGCCCCAGAACTATGGATACCCCTTGGGATTTTGGAAGTGGAAGTAGGGTTCTGCCCTGGAAGTTGGGATACCCCTTGGCACTTTGGGTGTGGAATTAAGGTTCTGCCCTGGAAGTAGAGTTACCCCTAGGGACTTTAAGAGTGGAATTGGGGTTCTGCCTGGAAGTAGGGTTACGCCTAGGGACTTTGGGAGTGGAATTAGGGTTCTGCTCCAGAACTATGGGTATCCCTAGGGACTTTGGAGTGGAATTAGGATTCTGCCCTGGAACTAGCGTTACCCCCAGGGACTTTGGGAGTTGAAATACGGTATTGCCCCAGAAGTGAAACTACAGCTTTCCATGTGTAATAAAATAAAAAAGAAAAGAAAAGAAAAAAAAGATGGCACGGTTGACTTTAAAATTCAGAGGCGCTGGTGGCCTGTACCGACAGCAGTACCAGAGATGATGCAAAGTACTTTTTCCGCTACTCAGGTGTAGTGTTCACAAAAAAAAGAGGCCTTAGATTCCTACCCAGCTTCATGCTAAATTAGTTTTTCCTTTTGCAGCTGGATGTCAACTGGCACCGTTTCACCATGGTTGCCCTTTCTTCTGCCATGAAAATACAAGACAGGTGGAAAGAACCCGTGGTGGTCTGCAAGTTCGAGGTGCATCTGCGATGTGCGTTTGCATTTTTCCTCAGGTACTTGTAGTACGGACTTCAAAGTTAACGTTAAGAATGTGCCAACTCTCCTTCATTTTTTTTTTTTTTGGATGAAGGATTTTAACACAAATACCAAAACCAAGGGCTATTCTGGAGCATGTTACACCTATGCAAAGCTTACTTCCCTCTGTCAGTTTTCTCTTCCTGAAAGCATAATCTTCCTGTGCGCTTACTATGAAAACAGTTTTGTAGCAAGAGAGGAAAGAAACTGTTCATAAGGGTTCAGATGTTCAGAACAGACGTTGTTTTTATGACAAAAGCTTTATGCTTCTTCAGTAAATTAACTTTTAAAAGAGTAGTACTCAAACCCCTTAGTGAGATACTAGCGTCTGTTCTAAAAGCAATCAAGGTCAAAGGAGAGACATGAACAAAACAGGACAAAGCAGCATTCCTTCACATGTTTTTCCAAGCTTTCCCAAGAAGCATTGGCAGCCTTGTAACTTGTGACGGTGAGTCGTGATGTATTTTTTGGTGAGTTACAGCTTCAATAATGTCCTTTTTCCTTAGAGTGTGTAATTTTGACTTCAGTAGGAAAGAGATTTTTCCAAAATGGAAATCTCTCTCGTTCAGAGAAGTTCAGAGCCCCAAGCACAGCACGTGGTGGAAGAGAGAAGCGGAACCGGAAGTTCCCGTCAGGGTCATGTGTTTCTTTTTTTTCTTTCTCTCTGTCTAGTTCCAGATCCCGACTTTTTCATTCATACCTCCCTCCCTGTCCTGTAGCCCATATGTTCTTATTTATACATAACAGAAATACACAGAAAGAACAATTTCTGGAGAAATATTTGTATCTAGTGCAGCCCTGGCTTCTCCATCTGCTGCTGAGGCTTCTTGCAGGCTGAGATCCCTCTTAGAAACGGCTGATAAGTAGTTGAAACAACAAAGAAATAATGAAACACAATATTTATCTTTTGATAACTTAATTAAAGGTGTGTTTCAGGCATTTCCTGGAAAAAAGGCTGGAGAGGTAAAGGTGAGCAGACTTGTAGGTAAGATAAGAACAATTTAATAATTAAAGTAAAAATAAAATGAAAATAAGAATAATAGGAGTAATGCAAACAACTCTTCTATCTGAGTGGGGCACAGTAGAACTGCTCCCCACCCACTGATAACGATCCCGCAGGAGCGAAAAGGAACCCGAACCCAAAACCGCAATCCCGGCAAAGCGAGCCCGAGCAATTCCTGGGAGAATCCCCCCCTTGCTGCTCAACCCTTGTTAATGTACTGAGTACTGACATGACGTGATACCATCTGGAATGTTTCATTGGCACATCCCAGTGGCAGTTCTGGGGTTTGCTGTTCCCTGCGCTTCTCCCTCCCAGTCCCAATGCAGCTGAGAACCAGCCAAACACAATGGCCCTGGGCTCCAGCAGCAACTCACAACATCGGCACTTTTGTCCACATTCTTCTCCTAACAAGTTCTACACTGAAACCAAAACACGCTTTTCCTAGCATTTCCCTCGGGGGTAAATTTTTGATGCTCAGCAGGTGCAATTTCTGCTCTAAACAGTCTAATTTCAGACCCTTTGGGTTATCCTCACTGATGATTAATTCTCCTTGAGGCATGTGAGTCACTGTTTCTTCTGGATCATTTTAATCCCCCCAGTGTGTCCCCCCCCCCCCCGCCCAAAGAATTCAGATTTCTGCTTTATTATCAAGGAGAATAAAGAAAATATTTGGATAGTTGAGGTGTTAAAAGACCTCCCCCCAAAAATAAGCCTGGGATTTAAATCCGGTTCATACACATCAGCAAAATATTTTTGGGGGTCTTTTTCATCATCTGAGTCAGGGATTGAGATTTGATTCATGTAATAACTGGGGAGAAATAATGATAAGCTGAAAAAAACAAAAGCAAAAAACCCCCCCAAAAGCCTCAACAAACCAAAAAAGGAAGTCCACTGGGTAAAACCAGGGATGTTTAGGTAAAATGCTAAGAAAACAGAATTTTCTCTGCTTATCGAGGGAGGAAGGGCCATGTTGTGGAACACAAGAGCCAGACATGGAGGCACCATGCCTGAGCATAAAGAATTATTGGAAATGGCTGGTAAATACTTGAAACAACAAAGAATTCAAGAAACACAACATTTAGCTCTTGAAGAATTAATTAAAGGTGTGTTCCAGGCATTACCTGGAAAAAGACATTCTGTGTTTTAAAATAAAGTTGGTTTTTTTGTTTGTTTTTTTAATGTTTTTTTTCTTGTAACATAGAGAGGAGCAGCTACCAGACATGGAACCTTCAGATTTATTTTGGGTTGGTTTCTCCTGTTTTGCTTTATCTGGTTTCTTCAGGCTCTGCCCTGTCACTGTCCTTGAGGCCACCAAGCGAGTGGGAATGAAGGCAGAGCGGATCGTAAACGCCACCTCCTATTGGTCGAGGAAGCCGCAGAGTCTTCCTATTGGCTGCGCACCATGAACCAATGAGAATGGATGTTTTCGATATTGCGTTTGGGGCGGGTCGGAGCTGCTGGAAGCCCGTGGTGCCTCTCCCAGGCGGGGCGCGTCTGGCCTCCAGCTTTGCTGCTCCCGCTCCCTCCTTCACTGGCAGCGGCTCTGGCCACGGGTAGGGCGAAGGTAGGAAGAAATGGGACCCTTTCTCGAAGCAGCTTTGGGCACCACGTCTCATTCCTGCTGAGAAGCGCCTGGGCGCGGGTCAGGTGTGGCGGGAGAAGTGACCCTGGGAGAAGTGACCCGGCCCAGAACGCTGCGGATGGCTTCGGTGACCTGGGCAGGTTTTGGCACTTCCCTTTGCTGCTGCCTTGCTCCTCCAAGTAGCCTCTGGGGATTGAATTTTCTGTGTCAGTGCTGCCGCCTCCGTTGTTTGCCTGGTAACAGTGAGTCCTCAGCAGGAGCCAGCAGCGGTCATTTGCAGTTTCAGAGCCATGCTGGGCTTTAGGAGCATTGAGGCCCTGGTACAACCTTCTCCTGAAGCCTCACAGGGTGGTCTCCCTGCAGCCGTGGTGTAAGGAAGGGAGGAGACACTTTCCAACAGCAGCAAGAGTGTTTGCTTATATGCTCAGAATGTGTATTGGGTCTGGCTGAGATGGAGTTCATTTTCCCCATAGCTGACATTGTGTAAGTAATAGTGAATCTTCTTGTACTAACAGCAGTGAACAGAGTTGGTGTCCAAGGCATTTGACTGAGTCGGTGGGTAACTCCGGGTTTGCTTTATTGACAACTCGGAGTTGGGCCATCACCTCGGTGACTGACAAAGCCATTGCAAAAATCAAGCTCTCTCTATATGCTAAATGTACCATTATGCAATAGATATTCTTCTCAAAGTTCTTGGTGTTTTCCCATGAACCCTCAGTTCCAAGTTTCTCATTCATTTAAAATTCTATAAAAGTCCACAGAGGACTTCAAGCACAGCTGATTCTTCTCGTCTCAGTGCATCTTGAGAAGTTGCAGCCGCTGGTCCCAGTCTGGTCATTGTATTCACTGATCTTGAATAATCTTCCTGTCTGCTCACCTTTGCGCTTCTGAGAACAACTTCTGTCATGTAATTTTGGTTGTGTGTATTTTAAACTATGTCATCTTTCCCAATTGGTTCAGTTCAAGTCCATCAAAGAAATTCTTTGTATTTTTATATGTAAGTAACAGAAATAAACTGGAAGAACAATCTCTGGAGAAATATTTGTATCTAGTGCAGCCTTGGTTTCTCCATCTGCTGCTAAGGCTTCTTGCAGGCTGAGATCTCTCTTGGAACTGACTGATAAATACTTGAAACAACAAAGAATTCATGAAACACAAAATTTATGCCTTGAAAACTTAATTAAAGGTGTGTTCCAGGCGTTTCTTGGAAAAAAGGCATTTTGTTTTTTAAAATAAAGTCTATTTTATTTTTTCTTTTGTTCTGCCTAGAGCGCAGCTTCTGCAGGTAAAACTTTGAGGTTGATTTTGGGTTGGTTCGTCCTGTTTTGCTTTACCTCATTTCTTCAGACTGTCCCGTCATGGTCCCCGAGACTCTCCGGCGAGTGGGAATGGAGGCAGGGGGGATCGTAAACGCCACCTCCTATTGGTGGAGGGACGCGGTGAGGCTTCCTATTGGCTGCGCACCATGAACCAATGGGAATGGATGTTTTCGATACTGCGTTTGCGTCGTAGCTGCTGGAAGCCCGCGGTGCCTCCCCCAACCGGTGACGTGTGGGTCCCACCGACCCCGCCGGGGCACGTCCGGCGTCCAGCTCTGCTGCTCCCACTCCCTCCTTCTCCTCCTCCGGCAGCGGCTGTGGCCGCGGGCAGGGCGCAGGCCCTAAGGAAGGGGCCCCATCCCGAAGCGGTTCCGGGCACCACGTCTCCTTCCTGCTGAGAAGCGTCTGGGGCAGTGGGAGAAGCGACCCAGACCTGAGGCTGGGGAGGGCTTGCGGCCTGACAGAGCCCGGGTTCCTGGGCAGCGGGGCTTGGGAGTCGGGAGAATGGGGCTGGGTGACGTGGGCAGGTTCAGGCACTTCCCTTTGCTGCTGCCATGCTCCTCTGAGCAGCCTCTGGGAGCTGAATTTCCTGAGTTAGTGCCGTTGCCTCCATTGTTCACCCTGCACTGGCGAGGCTGCAGCGAATTTGGGACAGCAGCGGAGTTGGTGTGGGACAGGCAGGAGAAGCTGACACCAGGTCCTTGTCACTGGGCACGGGAGCCCGGGAGGCCTGTGCAGGCTGGGACGGGCGGCTCACCCGAAGTGTGGGAATCTGTGGAGGAGGAAGCGAGAGGCTGCCAGAGCTGGCCCGGAGGAGCATCCCCTGCACAGCAAGGTGGAGCTGTCCCAGGGCGCGGCAAGGGCCCTGGACAGCCGGTACTGAACCGTGAGGGACGTTAATCTATTGAGGGAAACCGGAGGCGTTTGCGAGGGGAAGGGCAGGAAGGTGAAGCAGATGAACTTGGAAGTCAAAGTCCACAGCAGTTTGCACAACGAAACAGCAGTTCCATGGGGCACACTGGGGTTTGCTAAAAGCACTTTATAAAAAGTAAAAAAAAAAAAAAAAAAAAATCCCAAAAATAAATACTAAGAAAACTGATGCTGGTATTTTTATACTTTGGTGAGAAGGAGCAGGTGCATGGGGCAAGAGAGGGGTGATGGGGAGATCCCCCCAAACAAGAGGAGTCTCAGCCCCAAAGTGCCTGAGAGCTGTCCATGTTCCATGTCCCAGTGCTTTGCAGGCTGGAGGGCAGGGCAGTCAGTCCCAGTGTGCAGTGTCTCTCAGTGCCAAGCCCGGCCCAGGAAGCCTCGTGGAGGAGCATCTGCAGGAGTGGGAGAGCAGATGGCCGGTAGCACAGAGGGGAGGAAAGGGGCAAATCCCAGAGCAGAGCCCGGGGATCACGGGCGTATCGCTCGTCTGCAGATGGGCCACTGGCATCTGCTCCACTCGGATGTGCTGTCTCCTTGTGCACATACACACAGAGCGGCTTTCAGTGTCTTCTCTCCTGCCTCGAGGATGCCAGCTCTGCTGCGTCATTTCCTTTTGAAAAGAAATCCTATTTTTTTGTTGAGATCCCTCTTTTGAAATCTCTCATTTCCTTTTGAAATCTTTCTCCAGGGCCTCGTTGCTGCCACTGTGGCAGCCCCGCTGCCACACGCAGCCATGCAGCAAGCCCCGGGGTTTGCTCCGGGGCAGAACAAACCCCAGAGCGCTGCTCGGAGGGGCGGTGCTGCTGCTTCTCCTCCCGGGGGATGGGATTTGGGGAAGGGGCAGGAGCAGCCCCCGGGCCGCGGGAGCGGGGAGAGGCAAAGGGCGGCGTCTGTGTGCTGCTGCCGCCATCTCGTGTCCGAAGCGAGGCACTGCAGCCCGGCGGCCACGCGCTGCTCAGCAGAACGGGTTCTCGGACTGGCGGGCACAGCTCGGTGCTGGAGGTCGCCTGCCGCACATCCGGGTTCTGGGGCGCTCGCTGCTGCCACCTGGTGCATAATTTCAGATACTGCAGCTCTGCTTCGGCGCAGGCGCAGTAGCGTTATTTTGTTTTCAGCTGTTGCCTGGCAACGAAAACAACAAAACGCGTCAGTGTCGCGCATGCGCGGTGCCGCCCCGAGCGCCATCCCGCTGCGGTGGCTGCGGGGTGGTGACGCCGTGATCGCTGCTGCCTCCCTGTCAGGAAACGCCGCTGCCGCCCCGCGGGCTCTGGGTCCGCGAAACGCGGAACTGCAGCGCCGGTGCTGCCCCTGGGTAACCGCCGCCCGGGATCGGTGCGGCACGGCGGCAGGGCGGGGCTGGGGCGGGAGGGGCGGGGCGGGGCTGGGGCGGGAGGGGCGGGGCGGGGCTGGGGCGGGAGGGGCGGGGCCACGGCTTTTTCTTTGGTCCCGGCACCGGAAGTTCCCGCCTCTTTTCCGGCCGTCGCGGGGGCCATGCGGTGCCGTGCAAAGCGAGGCGAAATGGAACGGAACCGAACCCGCGGGCTGCGGGGACGGCGCGATGGAGGCGGCGATCCGCAGGTAAGGCGAGTGCGGCGGCGGCGGTGGTCGAAGGGTCCTTCTCCGGGGCCGCTGCCCAGCCGATGCCGTCCTCCGCCCTTCGCATCGGCGCGCTCTGCCCCGGGGCGTCCCCTCTCCCTCCGCCCGCCCGCGCTCGGCTCTGCTCGGCTCTGCTCGGCTCTGCTCGGCTCGGCTCTGCTCGGCTCTGCTCGGCTCTGCTCGGCTCTGCTCGGCTCTGCTCGGCTCTGCTCGGCTCTGCTCGGCTCTGCTCGGCTCTGCTCGGCTCTGCTCGGCTCTGCTCGGCTCTGCTCGGCTCTGCTCGGCTCTGCTCGGCTCTGCTCGGCTCTGCTCGGCTCTGCTCGGCTCTGCTCGGCTCTGCTCGGCTCTCTGCCCCCTCGGGACCCCCCTGCTCCTGCCGCGCTCCTTCCCGCCTCCGGTAACCCATCAAAATAATTGCCAAAAAGATTATTAGGGAGATGAATGCAGTGCTAATTAGTGATAGAACTGATGAACTCAAATTTTGTCTGAATTTTCTAAAGATTTTGCCTGTGCAATTTTCTGGCATGTCCTGTTGAAGTGTTTTCCCTGTTGGGTTGGGGTTTTGGGGGTTTGTTGTTTTTCTTTTTTTTTCGTTTCCGATGGACCGAGGTTTCCAAGGGTGATCGGGGTTTTTATTCACTTAGAGCTCCCTGGCCAAAATTTCCTTTGCAAGAATTAAGTCTGGAATAAGCGGCTCCTGTATCAGCTGAAAATTCCATTTCATCAGTGGCTGTCACTGTGTTAATGGCACGTAGAGCTGTGTCCAGTTGGAGGACATCCATTACATTGCAATTACCCACAGTGATATGTTTATCAGTCCCTTCGTCCTTCTCTGGCTGTTGCCCTCCAGGGATAACAGAACCCAGGGTGCAGACTCCACACTCCCTTGGTAGCTGTTTGTAGGTCTCACTCAGACACGTTCACACTTTTTCTCATATTAAGTTAAACAACCAGTCTTCAGGCTTTATTAAGTGTACTTGAGCAGTTGGGTATTTGTTCTAAATGCTTAAAAAGAGGGGCAACCAGATATTACAGGATTTTTTTTCCTCAAAGTGCTTTATTTGTCTGGCTTTCAGTGGCAGATCTCCCTGGCAGTTCAGTAGCGTATTTCTGGGGCAGTGCAGCTGGCCAGATGTCCCTCCTGAGTATGTAACCAAAAGGACCCCTCATAACTTCATGGTATCAGTTCACAGCTGTGCAAGTTAAATTAATGCCAAAGGCAAAGGAAATACTGTCATAGTGTAAGTATTTTCATTGGATGTGTATAAACATACCCACACCTTTTTAGTATACAGTGAATTACTGAGATTTATTATTTGTTTTTTATGTTCCTTTCTAGAAAGTTTTACACTTCATGTCCAATTTTATTTCCCAAACGAGCAAGATGTGCAGCAGCAGGGCAAGGGCTTTCGCTCAGGAAAACGTAATCATTTATTTTGCTGTGAAACTCAGCCCTGCTTTTATTTTACTCTAAAATTTGTTGTTTTCCTCAACTTCCATGATTCTTCCCCCCAAAAACTAAGTATTTCTCATCCCCTTCAACCCACGGTGGTTTTTCCCTGTGAGAAATGAGCAATCGGTCACTTGAAAGGACTCTGGCCAGACTCTTCAGTGAAGCGCTTTTATTGCATTCTTGCAAGAGCTGGTGTCCTGAGCAGCAGGCACACACCGTCAGAGCAACACACCAATTTTTATAGCCTGTTCCTGGCCACAGAATCCCTCCCTTATTTCCCTCTTGGTGAGGTACTTTAAGGTTTACAGCCTCTCCAGTACGCCTATGAGGTCCCACGTAGTTTAAATTTCCTGCTGCTCTATTTTCATGTTGCACCCCCTTTTTATTGTTTTTGCCCCCTTTTTATAATGAGATGCTGGGCAGTTACTCAGCAGCACATCCTTTTCTCCAGCCACAGGCGTCTTTCTTGGTTCCTGCCAAGTTATCCTTACCTTGCAGGAGCTGAGCCCTCCTAGCTGCAAAGACAACATGATCGTTTCTCAGATCAGCACTCCAATGCACATCCCAGAGGAGACTTCTTTTTTTAATCTTCTTTTTTGTTTTCCTCAGGCCCCTGTGAGGAGGAGCTGTTAGTAACCAGAGAACATCCATTACACTTGCAATTACCCACAGTGATATGTTTATCAGTCCCTTTGTCCTTCTCTGGCTGTTTCCCTCGAGGGATAACAGAGCTCTGGATCCAGACTCCACACTCCCTTGGTAGGTGCTGGTAGGTCTCACTCAGACACATTCAAACAATTTCTGCTATCAAGTTAAACAAACAGAAGAATCTGTTTGGCAGCAATCACCGGGAGTGCTCTTTCTCTGAGTGATGCCTGGTGGGGGGGCTGATCTGCTGTACTGTAATTTGGTGCCTCAGCTGTCAGTTTGACTCTTTGAGAGTTAGGAGAGCCAGGATATGAGGGGCAGCCCTAATTTTTTATATTTTTTTAATTGAAAGGCAGATAATGCCTGACTATTTTTTCTAGATGTGTGCACAAAAAGACATTCTTAAGATTCAATAATGTAAAGCATATGTGCTTTTCTTTTCAAGGGGTTAGCAAGGTGTATGAGTTGGTTACCAGTGGGTGCATGTCTTGCACTATGGAGCTTATAGCCCTTTAGTCTTGCACCAACTTGTATTATTTGCTTCCTGATTTTTGTACAGGCAGGAGTGGAGTATTGCACTGGGATTCACATTCCACTAATAGTTTATTTTATTAAAAAGTTTTTTCATCTTTCTCTGACTTTTAATTTTAGACAGTATTGTTTTGCCTTACCAGAATTGCTCACTTTAAAAAAATTTAGGATTAGTAATTCAGCCTCTCTGTTCTTAAAGGTTATCTGTGCATTTAATTTGCTTAATAAATCCTTTCCCATCGAGGGTATTGCACTCTCGGGCATACATGAAAATCGATGGGTCACTCATTGTTTCCCAAACTAAAATTTTATGGCTTGCAGAAAGGGCTGATTCTTTTGCTTCCCTGTAGCACCAAGAACACTTGGAGTTCCCTGACCAAAATTTCCTTTGCAAGAATTAAGTCTGGAATGAGCAGCTCCTGTATCAGCTGAAAATTCCATTTCATCAGTGGATGTCACTGTGTTAATGGCACGTAGAGCTGTGTCCAGTTGGAGGACATTCCTTTTTCCAATTCCTTTTTTTTTTGTAAATTGTACACTGATTTGGGGTTTTTTTGAGACGGGGATGTGTGAAAGGAAAGGGGATTTTCCCGTTGCCCGTCCCTTCCTCTGCAAGCTCCTCCAGAAACCTCTGTTAAAGTGGCAATTAATCTTTTCTCTCAGATTTTTTTCATTTTTTTTCTCCCTTCGGGATTGCCACATTTCTTTTTGTTTTTTCCCTGTTGTTAAAACCCATTGATGCTATTTTTGACATTTTTGCAAATCCCTGGAGTCTGCTTCCTTTAATTTTGAAGTTTCTTTCTAATACCCAGAGCCGAGTGCTCCACAAAACATAGATGCCAATGGAACAGGCTCCTTTGGCTTTTTGGGATTTAAATGAGTATATTTTCTAGCAGTGACCTTTAGCTGCTCTACCAAGGCAGACAGGGATTCGATTCTTGTTTAATTTCATAGAATTTAGACCAGTGAACGGCTTTTGGCATTGCATGTCTTGTACCAAACTTTTCAATGCTGCTTTGCTCTGCCTGTCCTTCAGTGCATCTTTCAGTGACAGGGTGGCAGCCACCCCTCGGCACAGCTTTTATTCACGCCTCATGCTCCCCTTCCCCCGGTGCAGTACTTTTTATTACCCCCTCACATCTCCTGCCCCTCGGTGCAGCCTGGCTGGGCAGTGGCGGTCCCTCGGTGCAGCTCTTTTAGTGCCACTGCCTCCCACTGCCACCTTGGCAGCTCTTTTATTCATGTCCCACTACCTTTCTGTGCACTTTTCAATGCCACTTTGTTCTGCCTGTCCCTCGGTGCAGCTCTTTCGGTGACAGGGTGGCAGCCACCTATTGAGTCTGCTTTTATTCAAGCCTCACACTGCCTTCCCGCAGTACAGTACTTTTTATTACCCCCTCACATCTCCTGCCCCTCGGTGCAGCCTGGCTGGGCAGTGGCGGTCCCTCGGTGCAGCTCTTTTAGTGCCACTGCCTCCCACTGCTACCTTGGCAGCTCTTTTATTCATGTCCCACTCCGCTTCGGTGCACTTTTCAATGCCACTTTGCTCTGCCTGTCCTTCAGTGCATCTTTTTCAGTGACAGGGTGGCAGCCACTCCTCAGCACAGCTTTTATTCGCGCCTCATGCTCCCCTTCCCGCGGTGCAGTACTTTTTATTACCCCCTCACATCTCCTGCCCCTCTGTGCAGCCTGGCTGGGCAGTGGCGGTCCCTCGGTGCAGCTCTTTTAGTACCACTGCTTCCCACTTCCCCCTTGGCAGCTCTTTTATTCATATTTTGCTCTCCTCGAGTGCCACTTTCAATGCTGCTTTGCTCTGCCTGTCGCTCGGTGCAGCTCTTCCAGTGACAGGGAGGCGGCCACCTATTGAGTCTGCTTTTATTCACGCCTCACGCTCCCCTTCCCCCTGTGCAGTACTTTTTATTACCCCCTCACATCTCCCACCCCTCAGTGCAGCCTGGCTGGGCAGTGGTGGTCCCTCGGTGCAGCTCTTTTAGTGCCACTGCCTCCCACTGCCACCTTGGCAGCTCTTTTATTCATGTCCCACTCCCCTTCGGTGCACTTTTCAATGCTCCTTTGCTCTGCCTGTCCTTCAGTGCATCTTTTTCAGTGACAGGTTGGCAGCCACCCCTCGGCACAGCTTTTATTCACACTTCACACTCCCTTCCCCCAGTGCAGTACTTTTTATTACCCCCTCACATCTCCTGCCCCTCGGTGCAGCCTGGCTGGGCAGTGGCGGTCCCTCGGTGCAGCTCTTTTAGTGCCACCTCAACCTTCCCTTGCTGAATCTCTTGCAGGGACATGGACAGCAACCAACCCCCAGTGCAGCTCCAATTATATCCACACCTCACCCGCTCTGACAGTGACCCAGGGCAGCCACCTGTCTCTGGGTGCAGCTCTTTCAGTGACAGGGCAGTGTACATCTTGATGCCGTTTGTATTCACACCTCACACTCCCTTCCCGCGGTGCAGTACTTTTTATTACCCCCTCACATCTCCCGCCCCTCAGTGCAGCCTGGCTGGGCAGTGGCCGTCCCTCGGTGCAGCTCTTTTAGTGCCACTGCCTCCCACTGCCACCTTGGCAGCTCTTTTATTCATGTCCCACTCCGCTTCGGTGCACTTTTCAATGCCACTTTGCTCTGCCTGTCCTTCAGTGCATCTTTTTCAGTGACAGGGTGGCAGCCACCCCTCAGCACAGCTTTTATTCGCACCTCACGCTCCCCTTCCCGCGGTGCAGTACTTTTTATTACCCCCTCACATCTCCCACCCCTCTGTGCAGCCTGGCCAGGCAGTGGTGGTGCCTCGGTGCAGCTCTTTTAGTGCCACTGCTTCCCACTTCCCCCTTGGCAGCTCTTTTATTCATATCTTGCTCTCCCCTGGTGCAGCTTTCAATGCCACTTTGCTCCGCCTGTCCCTTGGTGCAGCTCTTCCAGTGACAGGGCAGCAGACACTCAGTGCAGCTTTTGTGCCCCCTCACATCTCCTGCCCTTCAGTGTAGCCTGGCCTGGTGGTGGCGGCAGTCCCTTGCTGCAGCTCTTTTAGTGCCGCGTCACCCTGCAGGTAATGGCACCTTCCTCCCGCCACCCAGCTGTGATCAGCTTTTCCGCTGACCCCTTCCTGGAGTGGGTCTTAAAAGAGGCTTTGAATTCCACTTTTACTGCTCCATCCACTGTTCATAACATTCGCCCTCACCCATCGCAGGACCCCATCATTCTCCTTGCACTGTCATTGCCACAGCTATTTTCTGTGGTCTTCCCCACTTCATCTTCCCAGCTGGGCGCTGACACCTCTCACCAGCTGCCCTCCCGCACTGCCCACCTCCCTACATTCGCTCCTTACCAACACACCCCACACGGAACAAACCAACAATGCCAGTGCCTGTCACCCACTGCAAGAGCCCTTTGCTGAGCAAATCACCAACCGCCACCTTCAATTGGCTGCGATTCCACATGACATTGTGTCCCTCAGTGGTGAGCGACTAATTAGTGAGAGCCAAAGACGCACCTCTTACACACTGTGGAGAAGCAAACAGTGTAGAGAATGAGATCTGACAGCGGCAGCCGCCCGCGCTTCATCAAGGGTGCTGCTGCCTTGGAAGTGGATGGCTGCGGCGCGGCTTTAACCCACAGCATGGTAGGCCGAAGGCTTCGAGGCGCTGCTCCTGCTCCGTTCCTGCTCCCTCAGCTGCGGCCGCCGACTGCGCCGTGGCGCCGCCTGCCGGCCCTTTATATAGCTCCGAGCCGGACCAAATCGAGGCAACGTTTCCCACGCGCAGCGCCCCCTGCCGGGCGGACGCAACCGAGTCAACCTCCGTGCGCCTCTGCTCCTCCCTGCTGCCTGCCGGCGCCAAAATGAGCTTTTTCGCCCCTAAAAAATACACGTTCCCCTGGGAAAAGTGCCAGAGCTGGTTTCACCCCTTAACTATGGCTCTTTATGTCCCTGCGGACAGGCCCTAAAGAAACCGTGTTAAATAAGATCCTAAAATCCTAAAATGCTAAATAAGGCCCCAGAAAGTCATGTGGGTATCAAACGTGCTCGACCCAAAGCAGTGCAGCTGCATGAGCTGTTTATAAATCAAAAGTAAAACTTAAATAACGTTTAAAAAAATTTTCATGTTTGTATATATATATATATATATATATATACACATAACAAATACACAGAAATGACAATTTCTGGTTAAATATTCTCGAATGCACCTGTGGCTTCTCCATCTGCTGCTGAGGCTTCTTGCAGGCTAAGATCCCTTGTGGAAATGGCTGATAAATACTTGAAACAATGAAGAATTAATTAAACACAAATTTTACCACTTGAAAACTCAATTAAAGGTGTATTCTAGGCATTTCCTGGAAAAAAAACGTGGTTTTTTTAAAGAACGTATGTTTTCTTTTATTTTTTTCTTTTGTTCTGCCTGCAGAGCAGCTACCAGAGATGAAACTTTCAGGTTAATTTTGGGTTGGTTCCTCCTGTTTTGCTTTATCTGGTTTCTTCAGGCTCTGCCCCGTCACCGCCCTCGCGGCCACCAGGTGAGTGGGAATGGAGGCAGCGGGGCTCATAAACGCCACCTCCTATTGGTCGAGGGATGCGCTGAGGCTTCCTATTGGCTGCCCTGGCCCCCTCCTCACCGCCCCCGGGCTCCGCACGGCCATTCTGAGGGGGGATGAGTCGGCGCGTGCGCGGGGTGGGGCCTCAGCGCGCGTGCGCGGGGCGAGGCCGTCTACTCCCCCCCCCCCCCCGCTCCCTCTGTGCCGGGGGTGCCGCTCGCGGTTTCCGGACGACAGCGGCATGGCCGGGCCGGGCTCCTCTGGCGGGGCCCAGGTAAGGTGCGGAGGGGGAGGCTCGGGTCGGGAAGTGGGGAAGGGGTTGGTGGCCCCGGCTCCGGTTCCGCGGAGGTGTTGGGGCGGAGGCGGGCGGGCGACTGCCGGGAGCTCTGCCGAGGAGCCGGCGCGGCCGCGGGGCTCGGGACGCCGGGGAGCAAAGCGGCGGGCCCGCTCCGCCGGTCCCCCCAGCCGGTTCCCAAGCACTGCCCTCTCTGCATAGCGGGGTGGGGGGGGTCGGGGGTCTCTCCCCGTCCCGTTCGTGAGGGCAGAAGTGAGGAGGGGGTTCCCCCGTCTCTCCCGGGGCGACCTCGCTGCGGCGGCGGGGAGGGGGGGTGTGGGCGATGGGTCTCTTTGGTACCTGGCAAAGGGGAGAGAAACGGTTTGGTCGGAGCTTACGGGGTGCGCGGCCCGACCCTGCGCAGCCCCTCTGGCCGGATCCTCCCCTGTCTTTCCACCGTGGGCTGCGTGTGACAAACGGCTCCATTTTGCCTCCTTTTTTCCCAGCGTCACCTTCTGCGTCACGTGAAGAAAGAAAATCCCGCGCGGTTGGTTCCACTGGCCAGTGCAGAAACGCTGATGAAAAATGGCAGTGAGCAGAGCGCGTCCCGTTCCTGAATTGCTCCCTCGAGAGTTAGGAATATTTTCATTTCCGGTAAGAGAATGAACTTTGATCTGGGATAAATTAAGAGCCGCCTGTGACCCTCTTCAGGGTCTTGTGTTTCTCTTCTCTTTGTCCGTGCTCATTTTGTGGGCAAGTTGGACATAACCTTTTATTTTTCCTATGTGGCTATAACTAAATTTTTAGTAATAGATGGTGTCAGCATAGTGAATTTTTGAGCACCCAGATGCCAGTAGAAAGGGAATGCAGGAAACATGATGGAAACTGATGTTCAAGTTGGATTTTTTTTTTTAATTAGAGTGTTGATAGCATGTTGTTCCACTGCCTAATCCCCATTCTGTTCAGTGGAGTCTTCAGTGTAGGACTTAAAAAGGTTAAAAAGTTTGTCCTTCCAAAAAAGGACTACTCATGCATAGGATTGAGGCATAGACTTGGAGAGTCGCTGAAGTACGTGAGATCAGAATTAAAGCCAAATTTCACTTGATGTTGTTGCAGTTGGTCTTCACTTTCATTCATTTTGCCAGATCTTGTAGTGAGAGAGGGAAGAAAGTGTTCATAAGGGTTCAGATGTTCAGAAGAAACAGACATTGTCTTAATGAACAAAGCTTTATGCTTTTTCAGTATTTTAACTCTTAAAATAGAGTAGTAGTTGAAAACCTTACTGAGACACTGGGGTCTGTGCTAAAAACAATCGAGGTCAAAGGAGAATCATTAACAGAAGAGGACAAATCCGTGTCCCTTGACATGTTTTCCAGGCTTTCCCAAGGAGCATGAGTAGCCTTGTAACTAGGGAGAGTGAGTCATGATGTATTTTTGGTGAGTTACAGCTTGAAAATTGTCCTTTTTCCTTAAGGTAGAGTGTGTAATTTTGACTTCATCAGGAAAGAGATTTTCCAGAATGGAAATCTTACTCATTCCAAGAAGTTTCTTTTTGTGAACTTCCCATCAGAGTGGGTCTTCAGAGATGATGTACTTGGCAGTAGAATCTTCCAATAATTGATGGCACTGCTGGTCTTTGGTTTCTCAGTTGCAACAGTGGAGATGTCACAAAAACATGTTCCCCTGCGTGCTGCAGCGCAGCCACAAGCATGAGCACATCTGCCAGTCCTTTTTGGTGGCTTTAGGTGTTGCAGCACCGGGGACTCGATCCCCCTCCCCAAATAAAACCATAATTCGGTAACTGACTTGCATTGTTTAAACTATAACTGCCAAATAGGTGTCACAAACAATTTATTAGATGTATTTAAGTAGTTGGGTATTTTCTCTGAATGTTTAAAAAGAGAAGCAACGTAATATTACAGGGTTTTTTCCCAATAGTTTGACGGAGTGCTGTGACGTACTTTGTGTCTGTCTCACTTTCAATGGCACGTTTCCCTGGCAGTTCGGTAGCAACTCTCTTGTCCATTGCAGTGGCTGAATATCCCTCCTAATTATGTAACACACCAAAAATCCCCAGTCAAGTTATAGACCATGAAATTATCTGTACAATGGAAATTAATGAAAAAGGAAAATCCAGTTTTTTAATAGTGGTAATATTTTTATTGGATTTACATAAAAATGCACATACCTTTTTAGCACGAAGTTAACTACTAAGATTTCTTCTTTACTTTTTGTTTTATTCCCTCAAATTTGTATATAACTTTGGGTTTTATTTCCCAAGCGAGCAAGGTGTGCAGCCGCAGCAGCAGCGCAAGGGCTGTCGCTGTTGTGCTGGATCTGTCGGCGCAGATGCTGACGACTGTCCAGCCTCGTCCTGCAGCCTCACAGGGCGGTCTCCCTGCAGCAGTGCTGTAAGGAAGGAAGTGGACACTTTCCAACACCAGCAGGAGTGTTTGCTTTTGTGCTCAGAATGTGTTGAAAATCTTGTTGGTTAGACTTAATACGAAGTGTTCAGATGGCTCAGGCTTTTAAAGGATGTGCGTTGCATTTTCAGCTGACCTGTTTACCTAGACTGCTCCTATTGCTCAGCTGCTGTCCTGTCCCTTCCTCTGTCTGAATTCCTTTTCTTTTTTCTGTGTTCTTTTTTTAATATGCTGAAATATATTTTAGGATGTTGTATTTTCAGATGTGGTGTTGTAAGCCTCTCCGTAGCCTGCAGCAGGCCAGGCTGCCAGCGTGCAGCGCTTTACGGCCCCTTAGTGCTTGAGGGAGCCAGGCTCTGTGTTTCAGCAGCCTCATCTCGTCGGAGCCGGGAAACACACAGGTATTCTCAGCCAGGCAGCCAGAGTCACGGAAGAGGGAGGAGAGGAGGAAAAGAAATCATCTGAGCTGTCAAATTCTCCCAGCAGTGCCCAGAGCAAGAGCTGTGGTGAGTTTTGGGGCCCTCAGTCCCTGCTGTGTTTTTCTCCCATCTCTGTCCAAGTCTCTGTCCCCTGTTTTTTCCCCTTTTGCTGTCCCTCTGCCCTGCTGCCTCTTGCTGTTTTCTCTTTCTCTCTCATCCTTTCTAACTGCATCCCCCTATCCAGCTTGCTGTCCCTTCTTTCCTTTCTCTCGTCAGTATTTTTTTCTTCCTGTCTCTGTCTCCCACGTCCCATCACAGTTGGCTTTTTCTTGCACTGCTGTCCTGCTCTGTGTCCTTTTTTCTTCTCTCTGTCATTCTGCCGTGCTGCCTGTGTCTGTTTTTTAATTCATCCATCTCTGTTCTGCAGCCCAGTGCTTTTTTTTTTTCCTACCTTCTTCATCCATCTGTCTTGCTGCCCATCCTGGGCTTTTTCTCCTCCATCTCTGTGCTGCTCCTTGTCTCTTAGTTTGGCCTTTCACTTTGTCCTGCTGCCTTGTCCTTTTTTTTCTCCCTGTATCACCTGGTCTTGCTCCCAGTTCCTGTCTTTCTCTTAAAAACTGCGTCCAGCTCCTTGTCCCCTCTTTTCCCTCTCTCTGTCACCCTCCCAGTCTTCTTCCTGTCTTTCTTTTTTCTCTTTCTGTCCTTCTGCCCCAATGAATCTTTCTCCACCTCTGACCTGCTCCCTACCCCTTGTTTCCTCTCACTGTCCCTCTGTCCTCTGAACCCCAGATTGAGGAATACAAATAGCTGGATGGAGTGGTACAGCAGTAAGAGCAGCTGGAGCTGGGTGCCTCCAGAGAGGGATCCAGAACAAAGCAATCCCGTGGCGTTTATACCTTTCCAGTCAGTGCCCCTGTCCTTCATGCACCGTTCACGAGCCCTGCACGGGTCTCTTGGTCCAGTGGTAATTTCTGGTCTGGGGTTTTCTTGTTTCTTCTTGGATTCCTTGTCTGTTCTGCAGGTGGGCTGCTCTTGGTGTTCTTATCTGGGCAGGTGGCAGCTTCTGCTGACATTCGTAGCCTCCC